>BSBM01001182.1:1635000-2893974 GCA_027924585.1 Larix kaempferi
AGGTGTCCATTTTTCTCTGCACCAGTTGAGTGTTCCCATTCCTTGTATAAATCATGCCCAGCTCGGGGGTGGCAATTGTGTTGAGAGATTGATGAACACAATTGGACTATGCCTGGGTGGAACGTTGCAGCTGCATAGCTATTTTCTCGGGACAACTTCACCATCAAGATAAATATCCTCTCTTTTGTGTTAATTTTGCAATGCTTTTAATTATTAATTGTTATGATTATGTTGATGAACACGTGTGAAATGAAAATTTGGGATATTGTTAGCTGCAAGAAATTGAAATACTAAATGATGATATCTTCATAATTGCTAACTGCGCTTATTTAGTAAAATGGATAGCTGATGATAAATTTGTTAATTGTTGTTAGCTGATTCTAACTTGTTAACACTTGTTAACTAATTTTATATGATATAGAATATGTTTATCTATTTAAATATATGGTTTGAAGTACTGCAAAGAACGAAACTGTGATACTAAAATTCTTCTGCAAGAGAATGAGCATGCAATATCGAGATTCTCTTGAAATAACAGAGAATGCTAACTGAGAATGGGAATGAAATATTATAATTCTCTTGGAAGCATCATAAAAGCCATGGGTAAATCATCGTGTCTATTTGATGTCATGGTGCATGAATGATTGATCCATGGCTGTGATGGAAGAATGGAGAGTGCGAAAAGGAGCTGAAATCTAGTTATGGATGCAAGAAAATAAGGGAATAATCTTTACCCAAACCTCAGTTTCATTTTTTAGAGTTCTGTTTAAAAGTATATATATTCAATTAATTTTGAATTCGAAGAACTTTTAAATTTCTTAACATGGGAAGCATATGATTGCAACCTTTTTTCCGGCACTAATAACATCATAAAGGGAATGGACGCATTCCTGGTGTTGTGTCTAGGTGGAGAGGATGGAAATCAATAAGTTACCAAATGTTAAGAAGTAAAGTCGTTTAGTGTCGTGGTAATGTGTTTAAGAAGGATATCAGTTTATTGCGATACTGATGAAGCTTTACTGGTGATCGTTAGGTATATATATGCAAGTTGGTGCTTGCATATTGAGAACGAGCTCTTGCATGTTAAAGACATAGGCGATGCAAGATGAGCTCTTGCACGTTGAAGATAAAATTTATCCTAGGGAATGCCTTAGTTCGGATTAGGTGGTATATCTGATTCAGATAGGGTGGATTTTCCAAAGAGAGTGCAAATTAAATTGGAAAGGCTTAGTCCAGATGTAGGAGGGAGATCTAGTATGGAAGGCATGCTTTTCCTAAACAAGAGTCTCTTTCTAGACAAGTGCGTTCAGTTGGGAGATTAAGAAATTAAGCATTTGGGAATATCAACTCTGAGAAACACCAAAGAAGGGGGGAAAGAATTCCTCAGGTACTGTGTGGCAGAGAAGGGAATTGCTTCCTAGTACGCTCGAGGTACTGTTAGCATACAAGGGGTATATTCTTGGTGTTATGTTGAGTTGAAGAGGAATGTGCCCGAAACTGAAGAGAAAAAATAAATCCATAGGCATGGTGGAGCTCTGGATGGGTCCGATAAAGAGGGAGACATTCTTACCCTTATATTTTTACTTCTGGGAAAGGAAAGTGTTTGAAATGCATGTTACAACTGACATTTGTTGTATTTATTTACGTTTGTGATAAACAATGCATGCTGAAATTGTTAAATTTATGTGAAGGAAATAAAGATGATTGTAGTCATCTAGATACATGAGCATATGCAAGCATAAAATGCATGAAATTATTTTGAAGAACCATTAAAGCGTTGGCCATATGGTAAAATAAGATGGCTAATTTTTATTATGCTGAGCTAATGAATGTATAATGTTTGATTTCAGAGGAAATACTTTCATGGGAAGCTGGATTTTGTTGTTTTTAAAGCTAAAAAGGAGGTTAAAAAAAAGAATTGTTGTGTGGTTAGCGAAAACAACATGGTGGCATATGTAAAATTCCATGGAACCAGAATCAACCCTAAAGGTGTAGCTTGAAAGCTGAAGAGCACGGACAACCTTGCTGATATTTGAAAGTTGTGATGTATATAAACATTTTCTGAGTGTTCATAAGTGTTAGAACACCGAGTATGGTGTTTGTCTTAAGGGGAGGGGAATGTAACACCCTTGGAGTTTCCTTGTTATGATTACAGTTAAATTGGCTATATGCCAAAGTTCAACGTGAAAGTAACAAACACTTAAATATTAATAAAACAATTATGACTGGTTGCGGGTGAGGAAAATGCAAAATAGAATGGGGGACCATGAATCCATGAGAGAGAATGGGCAAGGAGTGAAATACAGTGGGGGTTGTAGATGGCCTAGGGGGTTTTCCAATATGACCCTACCTTTCTCCTGAAATGCCAAATATTCCTTTACCTTTAGGTAAAGTCTTAATTCCCATTATTTTAACCAAAAATCATGCTATGTTTTAAAATAAGGGTGTTAAGTAAAAAACATTCATGGGGGGTGAGAATGTGGGTCTCCATGGGAGCCTACATGGTGGAAGCTAGCAATGCAATGCATTTTTCCATACAAGAGGAGGAAATTCGATTCTATGGGTGGAGGCTAATTTCTTTTCTATCATTCTTTCGTGGGAGGGGAAGACGTGCTGCCTGGAGAGGGAAGAAGTTACAGAAATTGCACCTGTGAAAGTTGCTCATCTTGTATAGTCATTGGAAGTTATCTCTAATATTGCTGTTGTTACACCAAAATCTCGTCATCCTAAGTTATGTGTTCTCTAGTTTCCCTGATTCCTGAAGCAGTTGGGCCAATTGATTGAAAGAAGAGTTGTGGTAGCATCCTTTTTTCCTTTTGTTGTCACTCCAACACACCTTGCACATTGGCAATGTGCGTTAGAACCTTGGTGACGCGCTCTGCACATTGACAGAGCGCGTCACTGACACTTGTTGCCTTTGGAAAAGAATCTTCACTCTCCAAATACGCGAGTTTCTTGTATACAAAGTGTGGCGTTGTTGGTTTAAAAGGAGAAAAAGAAGCTTTGAGCAGTTTCTAGAACCCTTTGTTACGTGGAAGCTTATCCCTATGAACTAGGAAGGGTGGAACTTGATCTCCTTACCTTTTCGGATGATCCCTTGAAATTCTCCCACAAATCCTCAACCTCTCCTATCCCTTTAGGCCTACAAATACAAAACTACTCTCCATGGTTAGGGAGGAGAAGGATAGAGTACTTAAATGCTAGTGAAATTATGCTAGAGTTGGTTCCCTTTCATCCATTAGGAGGAAAAATCTTGAATCTTTGAGGCTAGGATCATTTAGAAGGAGTTACGACGTCAAAGCTCAATTGTAATCTTTCCCTGTGTATTTCTTATATTTACATTAATGCATATTCTTTCCATAAAAATCTTGTTGTTGTAAGATCTTTAGAATTGGCTTCTTTGACTGCTAATTTAGATTGATCTATATTTGCATATCATTAGTACTTTCTTGTTTCCACTTGTTATATTCTGATTTGCAGCTAAAGATCTGAAGATCAGGAGCTACACCAAGCAAGGAGATAAAATTACAATCATAAGGTGAGTTATCTTCCTCTACCTTCTGTAATTTGATCAATCTAGGCAAGCTATTTGTGTTGTGTACTTCTTTTGTTCTAGATCCAAACTATTTGGACTAGGTAGATCAGTTAGTGTCCACATTGACGGATTTTCCATAAACATATAGTTTCCTTATGGGTTCATGGTCCCAGCTTGAGGGTGGAACTGTGCTGAGAGATGATGAGCATAGTTCCTATGGCAGGGAGGTGCATGCCTTGCCCCAATTGGTTTGCAGTCTCAAGCATTCCAAATAAGTATACACCTGCTATAAATTTCATTTTTAGATTTTAGTGGTTTTGTGAGCTAAATCATGATTGGTATAAGTTCTTGAGTTTACATTCTAAGTGTTTGATAAAAGCGTTCAAGAAAAATTGTTTTAATTATGGATTAGAATTTGAATGTTCTGGTTTAAATTTAGAAAGAAACCCTTTGCTGAAAATATATAAGAAATTATAATTCTGTAGCATTGTGCCCTAATTATTGAATCGAATGGGAAATTCTCGAGCAGGGAAATTTTTAGGGGCGAAATTTCGCCAATTGGCTATTTTTTGGGCATTTTTTCAAAAAATAAATTCGCTATTTGGTCATTTTTACTCTCTAATATCGCCTATATTTACATAAAATATGTTTTTTTATCATAATATTCGCCAAAATTTACAAGTTTCAGTTGTAAATTGTATGTTTCATATTTAATATTCGCCTACCAATCTATATTTATGTTTTTTTCAATCCAAAATAATCGCCTAGAATACTACACTTAAGCATACTTTTAAAATCCTTAAAAAATACCATGTTCTCGAGTGATATGTCAGCATGTTAAAATTGTTGAATTATTCATTAAACTAAATTTGGAATTCCATTACGGTAAAGAGGGATCCCTGTGTTGGAATGAAGTTGGAAATCGAGTTTCCTGTAGCATATCGCTCATTAAACATTTGAATTTAATTAATGTTTGAAAATTGTGTTCATGTTTTTACTGTTGTTTAATCGTTTCTTAAAAGACCTCAAAGGTGTCTGTATTGTTGGGACTGCAAAAATTGGAATTTTTGGTTATGTATTTGTAATACGAATTTATTTTTTAGGTAGAAATAAATTACCATTCTGTAAGCACAAAACATGAATATGAAACCTAATATTTTATTGGTAGTGTTGTAGAGGTCACAGTAATTTATATTCAAATTGCGTTAATGAAATGATACTTGTAGGAACTTCATTTATATTTTAACATTTTGAAAGTTTAGTAAAATTAGATTGCATTCAAAGTGTTTTCTAAATTGTCTCAATGAGAAAATGAAATTTATTCCAAGTCATGGGTAAAAGGGGGTTTAACTTCTTAGTGTTGCACTTACATTTCTCAAAAATTCTTGAGAGCACAATATTCTGAAAGGGGTACACTCTTATCCTTCTTGGGTATAAAAATTTTACTACTTATATATATATATATATATATATATATATATATGATGATGATGAGAAATGCACAATTTCAATCCTCTTTGAATTTGGTTGCAAATTGTGGCAAGGGTAAATTATATGTATTTACCTTGCTATTGGAGTTAAGTGATAGAATGCCTTTCCTTTTATTTTATTTTATTGATTGCTTCATGGAGAGTGTTTCTTATCTTTAATTGAAATTAGTTTATTTAAAAGAACCATTTGTTTGTCAAATTAATTCAAAGAAGTTTTTACGGAAATTATAATGTCTTTTTGTGTTTGAAAATCATAGCGATACACAATGAGTTCCTAGAAAGAAGAGCTTGGTAATAATGAAATTGGTTAAGCATTTTTATTTCTAGTGTTGTAATTGATAGTAATGGTATGTAAATACCATGCTCTAAAATGTGTGGTTTTTGCACTCTTTGTGTTAGATTGTTTGATAAATGCGTACATATGTTCCATGTAATATTATAATTGGTTTCCTCACCGATTTATTAAATGGTTATTTGAGTTTCAAGAATGGAATGAATTCCATAGTTGGCTTGAATTTAGTGTAAGAATCCAAGAGTGGAATGGGGTTTGGAAATTAGTTTAATAAGCTCATGGGAGAGTGAGGGTGCAACCAATCACACTTAGGTTGTGGTAATAAATTGATATTTATATATTTATAATTTGCACAAATTTTAAATTAGCTCCAAATGGTTGGAAGCATTAATTTCCCGTGGTTACAGTTTTCAAGTTATTATTAAGGGTTGAGTGGATCAATATGTATTCCTATATAAGAGTCTTTTCTAAAGAATATTTACTCAATATAGATCACATTGAGGAATGAAAGTATGGCGGAAATTATATAATCAGGCTTAAAGACGTGTAATGGGATAATTGTATGAATATCCTAGTTGTTGGCTTCATGACCACAAAATTAAAAAATAAAAATAAAAAAAAAATTACGGGTGTATGTTTAAGCTTAGTAATGTAAGGGTACGTTACATTTATGCTCTGTTTCTATTTTGAAACCAATAGTGGGCAATCTTCTGTCGCATGATCCAATTATCTACAGTATGTACATGTTGTGCATGGGTTCTGGAAATCCCACGCAAAATTTCCCTTTTTACCACAGTTTTAACAGATAATTGGTCCTCTGCCTCTTCCAAATATTCCTCGATTGCAACCTCTAAATCCTCTGCGAACCCCTTGGTTGAAATCTCTCGGAGCATTATTCTGCTATGCCACGCCTTCTGGTGCAAATTTCCCTTGCACCCTATACACATCTGATGTGTTCTCTCTCATAAAGTCTAACGCGCAACATTCCTTCTCATCATGCCCCACATATTTGCAAAAGTTGCAAAATAGGATTCTTGGGGTACTTACATATTTCTATAATGTGGGAAAAATATGGGGAGAGTGATTTCCTCTACAGATCTCACACCACATACCTCGCTCTGTAGGAAAGGGATTTGGATGTCCCATTTCCAAATAGTCTCTGTATGTTGGACACTTGTTCTTATAGTGACCCTCAGTCCTACAGTTTGTGCACCATACCTTTTTGCGCTTCTCTTTTCCCTTGGCAATTTCCTGCACTTGGATCATTGGCACAACTAACTTTGTCTAGACCTTAGGCATCCCCACACTGCTCTCCCCTGCTGGGAATGCTTCCAACTTCATATCCAGTTCCAATGCATTTGTTTGCGTTTTAATCTTCTGCTTCATCAGTGGGCCACGTATATGTGGCAACATCCCCGCAATAAACCATTCCTTATGTTGTTCTTCCAGAATTTGAAATGTCACCTTATCCATCAATGATTTGAATCTTTGGTCAAATTCCCAAACTGTATCAGTTGACAATTGTCTAATTTCCGAAATTTTAAATTCCTTTATCAATGCATCCTTGACACCTCTGAAATTTCTATTTTGTACAATGGCCTGATACTTCATATAATATGTCATTGCGCAATCCTTGAAAGTGGTTACTAATTGCGCCAACTTCACAACATCATCTTGGACTTGCTTCTCCTGCAACATAGAATCACATATAAACATGTTCTAATATGGATTGTTTCCCCCCACCCCATGGAAGATAGGCATTCTTAATGTAGGGTCTATCCCCGCCATTGTATTCCGTCTAGTATCGTTTCTCGATGTTGCAGGCTGTGTCTGATCAGTCGACTTAATTCCGTTACTTTGACTACTATTAATATTATTCTTAACTAGAAATAACAAATTCATACTCATTACCTCAGGTGTTGGGGACACACGTGGGGTCGTGGGTTCAATGCAGATCCCAATCTAAATACGACTACCTCCTTCATATGGATCGAGTTGTCTTCCTTCTTCTTTCTCTGAGTGCGACAATCCTTCGAAATGGATTCCTGCACAAAAATATCTTTCTTGACACTCAATGTGCTTCTTCTCTACCTCATATGCAGTCCTCTTCCTACTGTATTTCTGAAACATTTTTCCTCCACACAATAATCTCATCTCTTCTACTGTCTTCTTGACACTCATTGCGCTACTTCTCTATATCAGTCACAGTCCTCTTCCTTATTTATTTACGAAATATTTTCCTTCCACACAGTAATCATGTCTCTTATATTATCGCATCTTATTGTCTCCTCAACATCCTCAACTCATCCTTTCTTCGTTCATTCCTTCCTTCATTTATATTGTTCTCTGGTCATCCCTAGTTCCCTAATACATGCGTAAGTGCTTAGCTGCTAGGATGATCTGATTCCAATATCAGCATCCCCTTGTCACACAATAACATCTTAATCCAGGTACTTAGTGACTTCATGTACCTTCTGCACAAACCCTTAAAGAACTCCCTCTCGGAGACGTTGTAAGTCTAAGTATAATAGTGTTAAATAGTTATATCTCTTTAGGGGTCCGGTCCCTCAGATCTGGTCCACTATATCTTGGGTTCACCTCAACGAACCTCAATATCCACTCTGCCAGAAGTATGGGAAACTCACAGAAGAACCAATCATACAGGTCCTGATAGACATACCTCTGCAACCAGTCTACTTCGCTAAACCGAGGGTTCTTATTCTCTTATCTGGTGAACTCGTACACCTTTTTTTTCAGCGAATCTTCTATCTCTTCCCTCGTCGGTCTCCACATAACCATTATTCAAATCTCACATCCCTTCAGGCACAAATCTCGGTCCCGGAAACAGAACCATTTGTTGGTGCACGAGCAGACCCAATGTTTAACATAAATCACACCAACAAAACCCCAGACACTGTCCCTTTCGACATCACCTGCAAGTAGATGACGTCTCACTCGAGTTATCAAAGGGGACTACAAGAACCAAGTTTTTGCAAATCTAAAGGGACGTGGACATACATTCAACAGATCTATTATTCATTTATTTATTGTGCAACACAACCACATTCACTCATAACACAAATACCATTTACGACAGTATCATAAATATTCACCAGAAGTGCAACAAACACAAGCATTCATCATTGCACCAAGAGTAGCGAGGTGCCTACAACCCAATATGGGGGAGATGTTGTAACGCGTAATGTTGTGTAATGTTATGTAGCATGACGTCTTCATAAAAAAAGAAAAAAAATTGCAAATGATGTTGGCTTAAACAAAAAAATAATATTATATTGATTTGATCTTGAACCTAGATATATCAAGAAACAAGAGGGATCAAAGATCTTGAGGTCTAAATTTTTTCTGAATATGTAAAAATTTAAGACAAAAAAATTTACACGTAAAAAAAATTGGATTCATCTTGGTGCTTGATAGATCCGGTTTAAGATGGATCTATGTTGGTATGTAACACAACTATAAAATACTACAACCAAATTTCCACATTCTTATCATCAATAGGGCAATCTTACATAGCTTGCGTGGTGCACAACAATACTCTGTTCAATCTTCAACAACCCAACATTACATAGCAACACAATGACAATACAATAACTACTATCTATCAACCACCACTAGAATTTTACCCTTAGATTTCCTATATATTTATACATCAAAACATGGGTAGAACCCATTACAAAGTGGACACAATTCCTAACTAACTTCTAACTCACTTCTGCCTTCTGCGCGGTTTTGTTCCAATTACTAAGTTGTCACATGGTCCATCTTTGGTATGCGACTTCTAAGACAGGTTCAAAACTTGCTACAATAATTGACATCCCAAGTAAGAGGACATGGATATGTTTAATGAAAAAAGGCGCCGAACATGGATCAAAACCCAATTTCCATCGCTTCAACACAAGGTTGGATGGACCCCAATGCCACGTTTTTTAGAGGATGGACTCCATATCTTTCAACTCTAAACTCAAAACAGATCCACCCTTTACCAATATGTGAAAGGCCAGCCTATAGCCTAACATCATCTTCCACTCTGCATCCAACCACAACCCTAGGGAATCCCTGTCACCAATTTCCCCATAAACTTTCCCACTAGGGCTATCTTCAAAAGAAACTCCACCTTCTCTGGGCCAATATCATATCCCAAGACCATTTTTACCCAATCAATGTTTTCCTTGACATACTTAGCTTTCCAGTGGGCTTGATTATCAAATAACGAAGAAGGAGAAAGGACTAATGAAGTTCCAATAGCTAGACCTTGTCCTTTTGTCCCAATCATCTTATGTACCATATACTCCCTCCAAGGATCTGACTGTACATCAAAAGATATACCTCTTGATGAATGTCCTCCAATTGCCCTTTCTCTACCTATAGGACCAACCATCGTCTCCTCTGTGAGTGTGTAGCATCCCCTTCCATCAATACTTTGCAAGGGAGGGAACATGACTGTAACATGGGGTGTCTAATTCTTTCCCAAAGCCATAATGGTAAAATTTTTGCCATTTAAATAAAATGCACAATTAAATTACACAGCAGAATTAAAATACATAATTGCACACACACAACAGACATACGTCAACATATTTATATCAAGCAAATGATGCATCAACAGGCAAAGAATCCATCCCATTCTCATGCTATGCACAGACTTCATACCAACTCCATTAATCATGAATAAATATCATTCTGAATTAGCACAATGCAAAACACATAATGCATATAATTTATAACACTTATCTTGAAGATGAAGCTGTCCAAAAAACTGGCTATGTTAGAACATTATTACACCTATGTACATTAATCATTTATCAAAAGATGGTTAATTAGTACCAAACAACTTAATAATTGCATCCCCAAGTTGGTTAGTGAGTAAATGGTCATTTAGCTTGAACCAGTTGGCAATGTGGACAAAACTGAGCATTGTGCCAAGTCAAACTAGCTGTTGGGTGCACCTTCCTAGTCATTTATCGCTTCCTACATGCCTAGGGTGCTCTTACTCCTTGTTTTGTGGGATTATCTTTGACCAAGGGTGCACATGCTCAGAATGTGGACAAACTTGCCTCCTTTGCCCATTTTTAGCCAATTCTAGCTGCCTAACCTCTAACCAACCAGATTCTCCACATGTGTGAGGTCACGTGGGCCTGTCCATTCATTCCCAATGTTCAAATAGCAGTTTCGAACCAGTTTGGGATGGTTTGGGTTATTTTTGTCAACCTAGGGGGTTTTGAGCTATTTCTAAGCTAGATCAGTGTGAACACTCCAGATGGATTCGAATTGTTCCAGATTTGTATAAAAGGAGGTTCTTAACCTATTTTGAGGTTGGACTGTTAATAATATTTACATTATTCACCCATTTCATGTGTTATTGTTCTTCATTTTACAGATTTATGCCTACTCTTGTAAATGTGTTGCAATCTTTTCACTAGTGAGGAATCCATAGTAGCTAGGTTCTGCTGTGAGTTAGATTTTACATGGTATCAGAGCTCTTGGAGCTACCATTCGAACTAGCAAGACTGTTTGAGTGGCTTGCCAGAAGCAATGGAGAAACCACAGAATTCCTGAGGCCATTGCATTGAGTCCATTGGAGAAATCTAGTGGCTCTTCTCAGGTGTGATGCTCTCCCGAATGCACCCACTATCAAATAGGGTTCGAATCTGTTAGTGTAGATCCCTCCTAAGTGATTTGAGAGTTGTTTGTAGGTATTGAAGATCAACATTGTCAGCAAGTGTGTGAGCAGCAGAGAAGAATGGAGCCATCTCACCCAAATGTGCTTACTCCCTTCAACTATTTCGATTGGAAGGCAGAAATGGTGATTTTGCTGAGATCTAAGGGTCTCTACAGAATTACGATGGGAACTGAGGTGGAGCCAAACTCAGCTGTGGAGAAATCCAATTTTTTTAACAGAATGGATGAGGCATTTGGCCTCCTTTGTCTCAGCATTTCAAGAGACCTCATGTTTCATGTAGAAAGTCTAGCTACTCCAAATGAAGTTTGGCTCAAGCTTGAGTCCTTGTTTGGAAAGACTGATGAGATGAGAGGCCACCAGCTTGAAAATGAGCTTGTTTCACTGAGCCCAGGGAATTTCGATTCCATCCAGGATTTCTTCACCAAGTTCAAGAGCTTGGTCTTGCAAATTCGACAATGTGGCATATAGAAGAAAGAAGAACAGTTGGTGTTGTCCATTCTCTCCAAACTAGGTTCTGAATACTCAGTTTTTGTGTCTTCCTTCAACTCCACAAGGCTCACAATTAGAGGTTGGAAGATGCCACCTTTGACTGATTTCATGGAGATGCTAACTCAAGAGCAAGACAAGCTGGTCTTGATGGGCACCATCAAGCAAAAAGACCAAGTTCTTGCAGCTGGAGATTCGAAAAATGGAAGAGGCAAGCAAAAACCAAGGGGGGCGAAACCTCAAGAGAAGAAGAAGAAGGATGAGAGGCCCAAATCCACTGATGGGGTTTTGAATCCTGCCAAGAACAAGGGAAAGAAGGCTGAGAAGACAAAATGCAACTACTGTCAAAGGGGTTTTCACATAAAGAGTTCATGCATGAAGAAAACCATATACATGATGACCCATCTCCTACAGAAAAACAATATTCCTCTTCCTAAAAGTTCCAAGAAGAAGGAGAGCGTTTTTGAAGACAAGGAGAGCTGCCATGCTTTGGTGGCTTGTACATCTCAGTCGTCCTTGTTCATCATTGATTCAGGTGCCTCAAGGCACATCGCTTCTTCAAGAGATTCGTTCTCTAATATTGCACCTTACAGTGGTCCCTCCATTCGCATGGGAGATGACACGGAAATCCCTGCTCATGGCATTGGGAAAATCTCTCTGGAGAATGGGTTCTTCTCCAATGTGTTGTATGTACCAAATCTTGCAGCAAACTTGCTCTCTGTATATCAAATGACACATACTGGAGCAGCAAAGAAAGTTGTCTTCACTCAGAATGATGTGGAGATATTATAAATTTCCACCGAAAAAATTGTTGCAATGGGTGTTGCAGACCATGATATGAAGATGTACAAGATCTCCCACTTTCTCGAGTTCTCTTCACCAAGTGCACTTCTGTCACATGGGAATGAGACCAGCAAGATATGGAATCAGAGGTATGGTCACCTAAGAATCAAAGGTATGGTCACCTAAACTACAGATATCTTCAAGCTTTGAGCAAAGAAGAGATGGTAGAAGGGCTTCCAACCATCATTTTTTCCAATGGAACATGCAAGGGTTGCATGGTTGGGAAGCATCCTGAAAAGAAGTATGACAAAGGGAAGGCAAGGAGGGTTGATCAGCCACTTGGGATAGTGCATTCTGATCTGATAGGTCCACTCTCCACTCCCTCCTATGGCTGCAGCAAATATGTGCTCACCTTCATCGATGACTACTCAAGGTACTGTTGGTTATTTTTTCTTAAGCAAAAATCTGAAGTCTTTGAATGTTTCAAAAATTTCAAAAGTATGGTTGAGAACTTCAGTGGGAAGGCCATGAAGGTTTTGAGGACTGATAATGGCAAGGAGTATGTCAATAAGAATCTGCAGCATCTCTATCAAGAGTATGGCATTCAGATGCAACAATCAATGCCCTACACACCACAACAAAATGGTGTTGCAGAGCGCAAAAATAGAGCACTGAAAGAGATGGCAACTTGCATGATGCAAGCAAAGGATTTGTCTCCTAAATTGTGGGTTGAAGCTATGAATTGTGCAGCATATGTTCAGAGCAGAGCACCACACAAAGCATTTCAAGGAATTACTCCATATGAAGCATGGATGGGCCACAAACCCAATGTTTCACATTTCAGAATTTTTGGCTCAAGGACTTGGGCCAGAATTCCACCGGAGAAGAGAAAGGCCTTGCAGCCCCAAAGCAAGGATTCAATCATGGTTGGGTATGCAGAGGATGCCAAGGGTTACAATCTCTTTGATCCATCCACTCTCAAAACTTTCATCGAAAGAAGTGTCGAATTTGAAGAAGAAGAGTTTTTACAAGCTAGTGAACAAGGTGATGGGGAATGCACATATCCTCTTCTTGATGATGAAGTAAGTAGTGGTTCTTCTTTTGATATTTCTGATTCTGATATTTTTGAAGATGATGTTGATATGGACTCTGATCATGTCCCTCCCTCAAGGCCCAAGTGGGCAGAGAAAACAATACAAGCTGCTGGAGAGCTTGTGGGTGATCCCCAAGATGCTAGGAAAACTAGATCTCAATTTCACAATTCCTTTGCATGTGATAATTCTGATTTGAGTGAGGCATGTTATTTGATGGTTGGATCTGATCCAAATTCATATTCAGAAGCATCTACAGACCCAAGGTGGCAATCATCCATGCAAGAAGAAATGAACTTACTCCATGAGAACAAAACTTGGGATTTGGTCCCTCTTCCTCCCAAGAGGAAACTAGTGCAATGCAAATGGGTTTATAGAACCAAAGTTGGATCTGATGGCTCTGATCTGAAGTATAAGGCCAGGTTGGTGGCTAAGGGTTACTCTCAAGTCCAAGGAGTGGACTATACAGAAACATTTGCACCGGTGGAAAAGATGGACTCCATAAGACTAGTTTTGGCCATTGGGGCTTCCAAGCGATGGGAGGTTCATCACATGGATGTAAAAAGTGCCTTTCTTCATGGGGATCTGAATGAGGAGATATATATGCAGCATCCTGAAGGTTTTATTTCTGATCATACACTTGTTTGTAGGTTTAACAAGTCACTCTATGTGCTCAAGCAAGCTCCTAGAGCATGGTATGCAAAAATGGACAATTTTCTGCTATCCTTGGGGTTTGAGAGGTGTAAGTCTGATCCAAATGTGTATATGCAGCAGAATGGTGATCTGATATTGATCATAGTACTGTATGTAGATGATATTTTGATAACAGGTAGCAGCACCAAAGAATTGGGCTCATTAAAAGCTTCATTACACAGTGCATTTACAATGACCGATCTACGCTTGTTGAGACAATTTCTAGGCTTGGAAATTGAGCAAACTGTGAATGGAATTTCTATCACCCAAGCAAGGTATGCTTCAGATTTGCTACATAAATTTAAGATGGCTGAATGTAAACCAGCAAAGTTCCCATTCCTATCTGGAGTTAAGCTAAATGAGTGGGGTTCTTCTCCACTAGTTGACAGCTCGTTGTATAGGCAACTTGTTGGAAGATTGCTATATCTTACTCATTCTAGACCAGATTTGTCATATGTTGTTGGGGCTGTTTCTAGGCACATGCAAGAACCTCATGAGGTTCATTGGAAGGAAGCCAAGAGGATCCTCCATTATGTTCAAGGTACTAAGCACTTGGTATCCATTATGTTGTTGGTTCATCTCTTGAACTAGTAGGATTTACTGATTCTGATTGGGCTGGTGATTGTATTGAACGGAAATCAACTTCCGGTTATGTTTTTATGCTTGCACATGGCCCTATTTGCTGGTCAAGCAAGAAACAAAATACTATTTCCTTATCTTCGGCTGAGGCCGAGTACAGGGGAGCAGTAAATGCAGCCACACAATGTGTTTGGTTGCAAGGTATTCTTGCAGAATTCGGGATTGTTTTTTATTCACCCACTATTCTTTGGTGTGATAATCAAAGTACAATCAAGATTTGTACTGATCTAGTTCAGAGGCAAAGGACCAAGCACATAGAGATACACATGCATTAGATTTGGGGTTTGGTGCATGACCGGACCATAGCATTGCAGTATTGCCCTTCAAGTGAGCAAACTGTTGATATTTTCACCAAGTCTTTTACCGATAAGACCTTCACTTACCTCAGATCTTTGCTTGGGGTGAGTGATGCATGGTGATGATTGGTGTATTCTGATATATGCCACATGTCCATTTTAGAGGGGAGGTTTTATTTCCCATGTGGTTTTCCTCCTTACCTTGGTTACATGGACAAATAAATTTTTATCATGTAAAAGGTGACTTGAGCCTAGTTGCCAAGGCCTTATTTTTTATATTTCACTAAGTCTAGCTTAAGGGGGGGTGTTAGAACATTATTACACCTATGTACATTAATCATTTATCAAAAGATAGTTAATTAGTACCAAATAGCTTAATAATTGCATCCCCAAGTTGGTTAGTGAGTAAATGGTCATTTAGCTTGAACCAGTTGGCAATGTGGACAAAACTGAGCATTGTGCCAAGTCAAACTAGCTATTGGGTGCGCCCTCCCAGTCATTTATTGCTTCCTGCATGCCTAGAGTGCTCTTACTCCTTGTTTTGTGGGATTCTCTTTGACCAAGGGCGCACATGCTCAGAATGTGGACAAACTTGCCTCCTTTGCCCATTTTTAGCCAATTCTAGCTGCCTAACCTCTAACCAACCAGATTCTCCACATGTGTGAGGTCACATGGGCCTGTCCAGTCATTCCCAACGTTCACATAGCGGTTTCGAACCAGTTTGGGATGGTTTGGGTTATTTTGGTCAACCTAGGGGGGTTTGAGCTATTTCTAAGCTAGATCAGTGTGAACACTCCAGATGGATTCGAATTGTTCCAGATTTGTATAAAAGGAGGTTCTTAACCTATTTTGAGGTTGGATTGTTAATAATATTTACATTATTCACCCATTTCATGTGTTATTGTTCTTCATTTTACAGATTTATGCCTATTCTTGTAAATGTGTTGCAATCTTTTCACTAGTGAGGAATCCATAGTAGCTAGGTTCTGTTGTGAGTTAGATTTTACAGGCTATGTGAGAGCAACATTCCACCCAACCATAGATCTCTGTCCATCTTGTATTCCTTCAGCTGAGAGATCACCCCCGAGCTGGGTTGTGTATCCACTAAGGAGGAACTAGTTGGGCTCACTCACAGCCATGGTTTCACTCAACAACTATGATAAGCCAACACACAGTTGGGTTTGTCAAGCATATGAAAGACAAAGGAGGGCAATTCTAAGCCAGTGAGCTCAACCACAGAGCTACAGACATCTCAAATGAATTCAACAGTTAAGGCACCCACATTACCTACCACACCCAACACAAGGAAGGTCTCCTTCTCTGCTGCACAGTCCCTCAGGCGTCCCTTCCCTCCAGTGCTCTTCAGGGTGGGCATAGAAAGGTCCAGCTACTAATCCTTGAGATTCTAGCCTTCACTAGGTTTATCAAGCAAACCCAACCTCTACTCAGTCATTCACAATTGGATTTCTCACAATTCTGTTCATCAAATAACTCAATCCCGTCACTGGTTTTCTGGGCTATAAAAACTGGGTTTTCCAATGGAATTCAGGGTATATAATCCTCTCAAATTCGCCCCAAGGTTCATATCTATGGATCCCCCATTGGATTTTATTGTTAAATACCAAATCTGAGCGTTTTTGGCTCTTCAAAACGTGGGTTCTTTCAAAGTTGCGATTTCTGGTTTTTCTCACTGCTGGCAATTCGTTTTTGGATGAAAATTGATGCTGATAACTTCCACAATGGAATGGGGATGAGGAAGAAGCAACTCCCATGAAGTAGAGTGACTTGTGGTATAAGAAAACAGAGCCCATACTCTACCATACGAATTTCTGGGCTGCCCATGCTCCATTGAAGCCATGGACTGAAATCTCCAACAACTTCCTTACAACATAAATAAATGTCATCAAAGAAAGTCAAATGGGTTCTCACAATGACATTTGGCAGCATATGGTTCATCCCCACAATCCCCTCACCACTCCTTAGTGGATACACATGGCCCCTTCTCATTGGTTTCTTCCATAGCCAATTTTGGTATTTTATTGCAATATTAATATTTACATCAATTTACAATATTCTATGGCTTAATAGCACATGGGTATCATAATATCAAATACTTGCTTGTTTTAAATAAAATCCGAACATACACTAACAAGGCCTTGGCCTTGAGCTCCACACTAAGGAAACATACAACGCATGTATACAATATTTACATTAAAAGCCAATATTTCACAGGGGTCAAAATTGGGGTATTACAGAGCGATTCACTAAAGGAATTTGTATAGTACCAAGCCTCCATTAGTTCCTCATGCATGTGGAAAATATCTAGAGATAGATATGTGTCACTTTCACCATAGTCTAGTAGATCCTCCTCCATAGTTGGTGATTTAGGTCAAGCCCCAACCCCACTAGGTGTGCAAAGGGAAGACACAATTCCTACAAAAGCCGTAGAACCTCCATCATCCAAAACCTATCCTTTTGAAATGTTGCACATGATGATATCTATACACCCTGTCATGCCATCTTATATTTTCTATCGAAAGTTTTGTTGATCCAACTAGGAATTTGTAACATATGCAAAGCAAGTTCTTAAGCTACAAGAATTATAGTCACATACATAAATAATAAATTATATATATAATACTGCATATATATAATTCACATATAAAACATAACCAAAACATATATGTCACTCTAGGGGTATGCAATTCATCTTTATATCTATCTTTGCCTCATATAATTGTATTTGTCCAGATCGTGATTTATGGTGTAGAATAGCAATAGCGTCGATGATCGTTGTTAACATTTTAATCATCACTACAACAATTCAAACCAAGTATTCATTGAAGAATAACACACTCATGAAGGAAAACACAATACCAACCTCTATAGTAGGGGATCATAGGTATGTAGGAAGTGTATTTCTCCCAACATGTTAAATATATCAATGATTTTAGTTCTACATTTTAATTTTTGGTGGCAGACTCAAGTAGACTTTGATATTGAGATGGAAACAAACTAGTTATTTGTATCTGTTGACGATTTTAGGCAATCGTGGATTTATGATTTCAACAATTCTTTTATTTTTTTACTAGGGGAATCGAAAACTGGGGAAGGGCTCGCACTCACGTGACATGGGGTCGATTCCCATCCACTACCACTATACTTGCAGGTGCACCCACATATCCCGTAAACATGGGGCACGTGCTACAACAATCAAACCAAGTATTCATTGAAGAATATATCAATGATTTTAGTTCTACATTTTAATTTTTGGTGGCAGACTCAAGTAGACTTTGATATTGAGATGGAAACAAACTAGTTATTTGTATCTGTTGACGATTTTAGGCAATCGTGGATTTATGATTTCAACAATTCTTTTATTTTTTTACTAGGGGAATCGAAAACTGGGGAAGGGCTCGCACTCACGTGACATGGGGTCGATTCCCATCCACTACCACTATACTTGCAGGTGCACCCACATATCCCGTAAACATGGGGCACGTGCTACAACAATCAAACCAAGTATTCATTGAAGAATAACACAGTCATGAAGGAAAACACAATACCAACCTCTATAGTAGGGGATCATAGCTATGCAAGAAGTGTATTTCTCCCAACATGTTAAATATGCCAATGATTTTAGCTGTGCATTTTAATTTTGTGGTGGCCGACTCAAGTAGACTTTGATATTGAGATGGAAACAAACTAGTTATTTGTATATGTTGACGATTTTAGGAAACCATGGATTTATGCTTTCAACAAAAAAAAATTTTACGAGGGTAATCATAAACTGGGGAGGGGCTTGCACTTGTGTGACACAGGGTCGATTCCCGTTCGCTACCACTATACCCATAGGTGCACCCACATATCCCGCAAGCATAGGGAACATGGTAATCAAGGTTTGAACATGTGACCTCTTTACAACGTGTCATATCATTTCACTTCTCAGCCAGTTAGTCTACACCCCTGTGGGATTGCTTTGAACAATTTGTTAATTATTGATAATAAGCATTATTATTGGTATCAATATATGCCAATGAAGTGAGAGGTGAATGTGAGGTAGTATGCAATAGATGGGCCCGAAAGAGTGAACGTGGAATTGAGTGGAATGTAAGGTACTATGTGTAGATGATAGAAGAAGAGTGGACAGGGAATTAAGAAGTGGAAGGGGATGACATCCAAATTGAAGTTTTAATTTCCACCCAATGGAAGTTTTGGCACCCAATGTGCATAAAACCTAATTTTGATACCACTTGAGTGAATCTCACTATTATTTCACTTAATAAACCATAATTACAAGATGAAGGCACAATTATAATGTCTAAAGGATTGAAAAATAGTTTTAACAATAAATTGAATGTGCCACAACTATACGAAGGAGGTACAACCTTATTTATAAATAGTCTTAATTGGGAAACATAGTTATATTACAATACTAGTGTTAATGCATAAAATATCATTAGAGCTTCGTAGTTAAGTGCACTTGGGCTAGAGTAATACCACTACGATGGGTGACCTCCTTGGAAGTCCTAGTGTGAAAGCACCATGTAATGGTTCTACCTAAGAGTATTCAAAGAAACACATCCTAGGAGTATGTTTCCACTCTAACAAAAAAATGGGTAATTTATATGAAAGAAAATAATAGAAATGATATATTATTTAGGGTATTCTATCCCTCTTGCTCATTATCTCCAAATCAACAAGTAGACATTCTAGTCCTTGATAATGTGAAATGCTAAACCAAGAATGAAATAAGATTGGATTGTATCAACCATTGTTGCTTGTCTCTCTTATCTATCAATTTTCTAAGCCAAGCATAAAATAAGATTGGATCTACGGTGCTCACTTGCTTCTCTTACCTATCATTTCTAGAAATATAGGCACAATCAATGACTAGTTGTAAGTTTGAAAACATCTTGATAAGTAAAAGACATTGTAGTTGTAGATTTTGACACATCAACAAAGTTCTTATTAAAATTTAATAGAAGAAGAGATATTGCATGGATACAATGCAACATTGTTTAGATACCAAATCTTTTTATTCTCAAGTAGATCCCATATAGAATCCTAAATAGTCATTATTTTAAAGACATATACCATCCCTTTTAGCCTATCGTGAATAAGCAACCATTTCCTTCATCTAGGGGGTGTCTTAATGAGGTCCATTATGAAGATGAATCACTTAATCCAAGAGGTTTTAGCTAGGATATTTTGATACTTTGAACTTTTCCATGGGATGAAAGCATACCAACCTAGCATTTTTGAAGGATCAACTATCCTTCTAGGATTGGGTCGAAACACATCCTCAATTTCTTCCCAAATGATGAACAAATAAGGAGGCAATTTTATATTAACTTCTAGACTTCGACTATGCATCAGCAAAGGAATCATTCAACATTTGAGAAGGTTTGGTTTCTTCACACCTCCATAACCATATCATAAATGCATAAAAATGCATAGCATAAATAACACCATTATATCTTGAACATAAACAATGCATGAAAGATATCACTACATAAAAATGATGAAATTACAAAATCAAAAGTTTATGAAATTTGTGTCAATGGGGTCTAGCTTGAGTGATCAACACAAATTGTTGTTACCCATCCTACCTAAGTTTAGTTGTCACCTGTGATATGATTTCCCCTCATGCACTAATTTTCCTCCACAAATCATTTTTTCATGTGGATGGGGTTGAGTGCAATCCCTTGACAAATTTTGGTAAATTAACTTTATCCATCAAATTTGGCGGATTGAATTCAACCTAGCCAAAATTTGCTTTCACAAGTCCATGAGTGTAGTTCCTATCATTCATTGGAATCTCTTCAAGTGAAATTGAGAACATGAAAAACTCACCAATACTTTACCATACTTAAGCCACTGTAAAATGCAATAACAAATTTAAGATGCCATGGAAGGTCCAATACAACACACATTTGCAATATTGGTTTAATGTGTATTCATGTTGACCAATCTATAAGAGTACAATAATGTTTTCTACAATACAAATTTGCAATTTCATTAAGGCATATTCATGTTGGCCATTCTATAAGAGTAAAAGGGGGTTGGTAAATTTTAAATTGCACATGCTTAATATTTTGTAACATTTTTTAATAAGAAAAAACAGTTTAATGCATGTTGATCTTCAACTATGATTTGATTTTACATTGTGAACTAAAGTCTTTAGTGATGTCAAACATTTGTACAATATGCATGCAAACTAAAATAATTATTCGAGAGAGATTTACTTTACATAAAAACTATGCAATTCATAAATTTGTGTGGAGAAAGATTCTCTCATAGATTGCTTAATACATTTATACAATCTCCTTGGCTCCATATATTCTAGATGTCACAGGCAAAGGTTGAATTTGATCTAATTTTCTTATGAGAATATCCTTTATCTATGTTTATGAATAGTCTATCAACATGCTTAGTGTGTTATAATGCTATCTCTCTTATTATGATGACTTAATTTGGTAATTTTGCAAGACTGCTTTCTTTGATTATAATATCGTTTATATGTTTTTATGGGTATAAATAGAAAAACTACCATAAAAGATGAATTGCAGCCATTATTTTATTTTCTTAATAATTTAAACTAAATGGAAGATGATTTGAAATATAAATTGAAAATTGCTAAATAAAATTTGAAAACGAGACTTTCAACAACATCATTATATAAGGAACTTACCCAACTAATGTCACCTTGATTGATATAGTGCATGGGTGGCCATACAATGAGCTGCTTGCAAAGAATGCTGAAAAGGAGGGGGCATGAAGGAGATGCCTCTTCTCTCACTTCCTCTAATTTTTCCCTCATTGAAGATCGAAATCCTTGCTACATCATCTGTGCTTCATCACGAGGATGCTTAAATTACATCCATGAGCACTCACAGTCATCATTGTCGCATCCATCCAACATGTGATGCATCTCCCACTAAATGATCTACACATTGGCAAATATCACTCTAAATATTTGTGGATCTCCACCATAGCCATGGAAACCAACATTGGGAGTTTGGGAAAAGATGAGAAAGTCGTTTTGTTGATGGAGGTTATGCCTGACAGTTACTAGCTTACACAAATAAGGAAAACAATGAATGAAACCGCTCATTGACTATTCGTTCGGGCCTCAAAACCACTTGACTACTTGGGGGGGTCACTTTCCTTTCTTCACTACATACGGAATTATCAATTATAAAATCTGATTAGGAAATGGAGCGACGTCCCATGCAAGCAACGATCGCCCTTCTAAGGTACAAATTCATTCCACCCACAAAATGACACAACGTTGCCTAAGCTTGGATCGATCTACAACCTAGCTCTCAAGTCCTCATGAAAAAAATGTACTAAAAAAACCGTTTTGATAGACCTATTCTGATTCAATAACTATTATGTTCACAGTAGAGCTTCCCTGAACATAATAGTTTCGAATTCGCTAATATCCTGAAATCTTATGGTGTGTTTTCCAATGTACAAATGGAAAGGGCAGCACAACATAAGAAAAAGGGAACCTTTGTTCTTTTGAAAGTGGAAATTTTAGGCAATCCCCCTAAAAAGAGAGCTTGCGATGGTCTTGAGAAAAGAGCACTTGTTTCCTACTCTTCTCTTGGTACCACTTCCACTAGATGCTCGCCTTTATCTAGAGTAAGAAAGCTACTCAAGCTCCCCCTTGCAACATCTTTACATTTGGCATTGAGAATGCCCAATACTATACCTTCCAATTCCCAAATCACCTTGTGAAAAGGGTGAAATAATTGGATGTGAAGGCTAGAGCCAATATCTAGACCCACATTGATCAACACAATGAATTCTTTGTTAAAACCCCCCATGTAGGACCTCACCACACTCATAGTATGCAATTTTTTTAAATGCCGCCACTCTTTTATGGGTGATGAAGGAGGCCATAACCCTTTCCATGATAGGGGATAGCCATGGGGTCCAACAAGGCTCAACACCCAACAATTGACCCACCAAATTTTGGAAGGTGTAATTTTAATATCACATGTGTAATGATGTCTAGTATGATGTTGTATGATGTCTTATTGGAGGGCATAAATAATCGTAATCTTATGTAAAATGAGTTATCTCACTTGAATAATGAAGGAATATTCTCCTATTACCATTCATTATATAAAGAGGTGGAAAACCATGTATCCCACATATATTTTGGGATGTTATTCTTCCATACCTCTTGTTATAAAATAGAGGTGAGGGAAAGCCTTTGGGCATATGTTGAGAATTATATTCTTATGTTGAAGAAAAGTTGTGAAGCATATGTGGAGAGGATCTCACTTGTAAGATTAGAGATTTCTAAATAATAAAGAAGACTACCTTCCCATGGATGTTTCCCCATTTGGGTTTTTACCATGTATATATAGTGTATTGTGTAATGTTCCCACTTTAGAGGCTCCATGGAAATTATACTATCCTATTAGGTTCCCATAGGTCCAAGTGGAATTCAACATCAATTTTGGGACTAAATTAATTCTAATGTTTTCCTAGCACTAAAATGGTCAAAAACTTCTAAAGGCAAAGTTTATCCACAATTTTGGTTTATTTATTTTTTCTAATATTTGTTTATGAGTTGTAAGTGATCTAGGTGGATCAAGAGGGTGCATAGGAAGATAATAAGACATATGAGTTGTCTCCCTCAAGAAATCAGGAAAGAATGCTGCTAAAAGCAGTAAAAGCATCCAAAAAGCAAGAAAAGCAACCAAAAAGCAGAAAAAGCAGCAAACAATCAAAGAAGGTAGATTTTTGCAAATGAGGCTCAACAAGGATTAGTAATGGAAAGAAATCACCAAGGAAACTCAATAAAAGATACAGGATCCAAATTTATCCAGTGAGGGAAAAATTGATGAGGCATGTGACTCCAAATGAAAAAACAACTTGCCAAATAAGTCTCCAATCATCCCTAATTCGAATTCCAAGAAGGAAGGCTCTAGAGAAAGAAAGAGAGCTACTAGAGGTTTATAAAAGGAGTGTGAAAGTCTCCTTGGGGATATTTTTCCACTTTGTTCATTTTTATTGAATATCTATGATATTTTCTTTGCTTGGGTGATGTGCCCCTTGTAACCAGTTGGGAGATGTGACCCTCTGTAACCAGAACTAGTAGGAGTGTTTGCTGCCATTCCAATTGGTGATTGAGGAGAAGGATATCCATTCCTTTTCACGTGAGCTTCAATTTGTAGAAGTATGTTAGAATGGAGATGATGTTATGCAGGTTTTAGTACAGGTCATTTTCATGTTCCAGTCTCCATCCAGTTAGATTTCCAATTTCAATATTGTGCAAGTTCCAGTTTTGCAGTGTTTTTGGGTGTCTAGTGTGGAGGGTGCACCTAGTGGTGCCCAAACCTTTGGAGGTTGTTTTAGTTACCTCATAATAATGACATCATGTGGTGAATACATCCATGACAAAAGAACCTAACCTCCAATTTGAGTTCCTATTGCAAGCTCCATTTATATCAAGCAAAACCACTATCTCTGAGTAGTATTGCCCATGATTCTCATTGTAAATCTGTAGACATTTCTCTATTTGGTTTTATATCATATTTTTTTGTGGTTTTTCAGCTGCTAATGCATCCATGAATGTAAATCCAATGGCTATCCATCATTAATAAAGTTACACCCTCGTTTTCCTTCAATTTCATGTGTCAATTCCTCTATCTATTTACTAGTTTAGCTCTACGAATTTGTGGTAAAGTATCTCACTGTAAAAGTTGTTCCAAGTGCCTCTATGTTGTATGGATTCCATGTTTGATCTGATATCATGTGTTAGGGTCAATTTGTATTCATATTTGAATCAAGAGCCGTTGAGTTTCCACGTAATTCCTAGGGCTATTGCCTTGAATCCTTTAGTATAGCCAAAGGAGTCTTCCCAGGTGTGATGTACTCAGAAAATGTGCAATCTGTCAAGGCAAAGTCCTATAGTAAATATTCCTAAGAGTTTTTCTGAGTGTCATAGATGTCAATAGGAATTCTATAGGACCCATCCCATGCTTCAGATCTGAAATTTGTTTGGGTTTAGAGCTATTTGGGACGAGTTGGAAACAAATAGTGTTTAGCCTCCAAAATCTAGAAATTGCACCTAGTTTCAATTCTTCTGATTTGGTTTTGAATTGTGGAGCTAATATCTACTAATAATAGATTAGAGATATTAAAGTGGTATCATAGCATGGTCCTCTGTACCTGTGGGACATAATCTCTCAGTTGAATAAATATTGTAGATAACATCTTCAAGTAGCAGCTATGAGGCTCGTACCAGTGAGTGATGAAGATTGGGAGCAATATGAAGAGGAAGAAGTTATTTACATAGATGAAGTTTTGTCCATTTTGCATGAGGATGATTTCACATGTGACATTACATATAGAGAAGACATAAGTTCTGATCCTCCAATGGTTAAGAAATATTTGACAAAGGTGATAGAAGCATGTGAAAACATGCCCCACTGCTACTAGGAATACCTAGCATTAGGTAAGGAGATTTGTGCAGTCATGATCTTCAAGGATTATATCTATCTCATCTATGGATTTTTTTCCCAAGGATGTAGATGAGGAGGCTCAAGGATGCACCAGTCTTGCTTGCAATGGTAGAAGACTAATGGACACATCGTTCAGTGTGCAATCTTGTGAAGAGAAGCAAAAGTTTCTATGGCTACCTTATGATCCTTCTAGTATACATAACAGTTCATGGGAATCATTCTTGAATCGGTTGGATTGATCCATTGACATGGAGGGTGTTTTCCAAATGCTCATTTTGCTTCAGAGAGATCATGAGCTTCCCTTATGGATGGATAGAATGAAGATGGAAACCCATGGAAGTAAAGGTAATTTTTGTTTATATCATGAGTTTATTAATGTAACTAACATTGTCTTGTCATGTGAGCAGCAACGAATATATTCATGGCAGCAATTTGATGCCTCCATTATACATGCATCCATGGATTGGATGGGAAAGCATGTGTCACAAAAAGAGATCCAAACATTGTTGGATCTAATGGAAAAGGTATTCAAAAGTATTGGAATTGAGGGACTTCCAATACGTTTATGGGATGACAATTTGTTGTAGGTGACCACAATGTTGAGAAGAATGTAGCATGATCAATGGGATCCTAGAGGGCGAGCGAGCCTTAACTCTCAGGAGTCTATCCAAATGAGACAATGGTTTAGTTTCCTACACGAGAACTCTTATGATGGATGGACACATAACTTCCTTGTTTGGAGGTTTGGAGGTTTGGGAGTCTTAAAAAGACTCTAGTTGTTGGCACTAGGTGGTGTAAAGGAGGATGCAGAAAACCCCACACAATTCTCAAGTTCATTTGGAATCTTGGAATCATATTTGGACTGAATTGTTTCAGTTGGGAAGTACATGTAGCAGTATGGGGGATAGAGCCATATATTGAGTAGAACAAGTTTAACAAGGTCAAGATCCTTCCCAAGTTTGATTTTCAATGTGGCCATCACCAAATTCATATGGAAGAAGTTCTGCAGGAGGCCACTTTATGTTGCCAATATGACTATCTTGTATTTTTATCCATTGCCATTTGTTTGACTCTTGCACCCATTGCTTCACAACTCAACATGATCCAATCGTACTACAAGAATCTTTGTAAGCATATTATTGTTTCATTTGATGGCACTTTTGATCCTCATAGGATGTTGGAGAGTCGTCGTCTCAATTGGAAGTTGCATTGTACACTTGGGTAGAACAATCATTGTATGATAAATTGCTTGAATATGAAGTTGGAGGGTTTAGGATAATGCATCTTGATATTAAGCTTGAGCAAGGAAAAGTTGTTGCCTACATGAAGAGGATTTGTCCTACCTTTGTTTGGAACTTTTCCAAATATGTGACCAAGCTAAGTAGAGCCATTGGGTGTGATGCACCTTGTAGAGGATCTCTCCATTTGATGAAAAATATGGTTATCCAAGTTAGGACATGAGTTTCCTGTTTGGATGAGACACACTATTTGATCCATAACATGAAGATGCTAGCCATTGAGCATGCATTGGATAAGTATGTACCATACTCAAAAGGAAGCGATCTTGTGGTCAAGTTTGATCACAATGGTCCAAGGTAAGTTTCCTGTGATTATTTGGTGTCTAACAATTATGCTCTAGGGAAGATTACTATAGCAGCCTTCATGTAAAATCCATATTTGGTATCTCTTGGGGAAAATAAATTTGCAATTACATGGTCATCACTATTTCACCGGCAACAACAAAAAATGGCCATTTTGCATGCAATGATCATATTCAAGCCATATGTTGCTAATCAATTGACAATGAAATATTCCAAGAGAAGGTTCAACTATGAATTGATGAAAAAGGGTGACCAATACAAGATTGAAAAAGGGGTCATCTATTATGGAGGAGAGATTCATAGGAATCTTGAGGTGGTCTTGCAACAACATTTTGGAGGCAGTGCTCATGTTTTCATCACCCATGTTTTTCATTTGCTTCAGGACAAGCAATTTTGGGAGGGGAGGACTGTAATGTCCCCGCTTTAGAGGCTCCATGGAAACTCCACTATCCTATTAGGTTCCCATAGGCCCAAGTGGTATTCAACATCAATTTGGGAACTAAATTAATTCTAATGTTTGTCTAGCACTAAAATGGTCAAAAAAATCTAAAGGCAAATTTTATCCACAATTTTGGTTTATTTATATTTTCTAATATTTGTTTATGAGTTGTAAGTGAAATAGGTGGCTCAAGAGGGCGCATAGGAAGAGGATAATACACATGAGTTGTCTCCCTCAAGAAATTAGGAAAGAAAGCTACTAAAAGCAGCCAAAAAGCAGAAAAAGCAAGAAAAGCAGCAGACAATAAAAGAAGATAGATTTTTGCTAATAAGGCTCAACAAGGATTAGTAACAACAAGAAAGCACCAAGGTGTCATGTCCCAAATATGGCATTGGGTCACAATGGCCTAATCACATTGGCCCTATTCATTAGAGTTTGTCAAATTGATGCTAAAGGTCAAATAATTGCTAAGGAGGAAAATTACTAGTTTCCTAGGTTTGGGGTGGAAGCTTTGGGATTTGGAATAATGGGGATAAGAAATTATGTTTGAACATTAGAATGGAATAAATATTTAATAAAGGATCTAAATAAATATATACAAGTGAAATTCAAAGTGGCATTTGATCATGAAGACACATGGAGGAAGTGGGACCCACATATGGCTAGATTTCCCCACTACACTTGGCATCATTCTCTCACCAATTCGAATTCAAGGTGAATGCTAACATACTTGGGGGAGTCCAAAAGGTATTATTCATGGCATGACTCGTCCAAGGTCGAAATATAGAGGAAGAGTAACTCCCATGGAAGAGGAAGAGGCAATTTGGAGCTAGTGAGACACTTGGGCTAGATTCCCTAGCTCTATGACAACAATGATGAAGATGCTATGACACCTATGACACAAATCAGACCTGAAGGATGACATATGAAATATATGACATGTCATGGCTAAAAATAGACTCTAAGAGGGCGCTCAAGGGTGTTAGGGCAGCTAAGATGCTTCCACATGTGATTTGGTGGAAGTGGGAGACTAGGAATTGTTGTAAAAGTGGCGTTCTTTGGAATCGCTTCCCAACTTGAGTTGGCATGAGTCTCTTGGAAGGAATTTGACCCATGGAGGAAATTAGAATTTTATAAATGTCAATAAAAAAGAATGAAACCAACTTTTGATCATTTGTAGAATTTGCAATTGCATTTGTGAAGAGGGAGAGCTAGTGGATGACTAGTTGCTTGCCTTAGCCAATTTCGAGGGTGAAAGATTCCCATCCAAGTTGGAAATTGGAAAGGACATTCAGACCTTTCATTTGGATCTTTAATGGAGTCTTTATTTGCAGGTGTAAGCTACAGGAAAAATCATGGTTTCTTTTATTGCAGCCCACTCCTTCAACCATTTCCAGTTTTGATGGCATATTCTTGATCCTTGAGGGAGGGCGTTTTTGGTGAGCTATTGTACTCTTTGGGGGAGCTTATAATGCCCCATTTCTTTTGTAATATGAATTAAATACTATTTTCTTCATCTCCAGAAAGTTTAAGGTCGAAATTTCAAGTAGAAATGTATAAATCTCAATTTTAATGAAAGGACAGTGCCATTTCCCCACTACCTTGTTGTGAATCAATGGAATGCTAATGATTTCGAATGAATGGATGATTCTCTGATGCATTTGTGATTAATGGAATTCCATGGATGTATTTTACAAGTTTCATGTACTGTACTTGAGCATTTGAAGTATTTTTACTCAGTTTAATTGCATTGGAAGAAGAAATAGTGTCATTTTCCCAAGGGTCGAATTGGTGATTATTGCAGTTGAATGGGAGAGGGTTGGAACAGATATAATAATCAATTAATGGTGCACATTAGACCTTAATAAAATCCTTAATACATTACCTACCCCTGTTCAGAAATTTGAGTGGGTTTGGAGGCATTTGGGAAGCCATTTTCAGTACTTACCCCAGGGGTATTTGAACCCCAAATTACTAGTAAAATTGCATACTTGGTCCATAATCTTAAGAGAGTTTGCAGAGGCCTTTTGGTGGCCATGTGTCATCTATAAACATTATATTCAAGTCCTAATATCATTCATACACCTTCCTTGAATATTTGAAGGCATTTGGAGTCAATTTGGGACCTAGAGACCAATAATAGTCAAAGGGAAATCACTAGTAAAGTTACCTACATTGACCAAAATTGAAAGACGATTTTCAGAAGTATTTTAAAGGTCCAAAGGAATCCCTGAAACACATATTTATGTTCTAATATCATTCATATACCTTCTCAGAATATTTGGGATCATTTGGGGCAAATTTGGGACCTAGAGATCAAAACTAGTCAAAGGTCTAACTAGGGAAAAAAGTGAAAAATTGTCATTTTAATAAAATTCCTAACAAGGGACATTACAGTGGTATCAGAGCATGGTCTTGGCACTTGATGTGGTAGAACATTAATGAAGACCAGGAGTCAAAGAAATAAGCCACCACCCTTAGAAACTAAAACTGGATGTACTTTGGTGAAAGGGAAGAAGTAGGAGAAGAAGTGCATTCATTGGTCACCATGAGTAAGGATGAGAAAGGAACCTTAGAGGAGAATGAGGATTTTAGGAAATTACTTAAACCATCCTTTGAAGACAAGTGGAGACAATACTTTCAAGAGTTCAAATTGTTGCTTAGTGAACTTGGAAGCAACTCGGAAAAAATAATGAGCAATGGTTCTCTTTTCAAGGAAAAGGATGAAATAATTTATGTCACAAAAGAAGAACCTAATGTAATTGTGGAACATGAGGTACATGTTGATATGCAGGTTCTTGAAGATGTTACACTAAAACAAGAAGAAGGACAAGCACGTGTCCTTGTTCAAAGGGATTATGAGTTGCCTCATGGAGAGAGCTGCAAAGCCTTGGAAGAGGTACATGATCTCACAATAGTTGGACCAGCCAATTATGGAAAAGATGAATTAAATATTTCAATGGGTAAGAGTTGTAAAGAATTAAAGTTGGTTCATAATTCTTCACCCCACACTTCTTTTCCAGCCACATCACTTTGGGATGAAAATTGGGTGAAATGTTTTTTTCTAGTGGTGCCACATGAGGGGTATGAAACTCCTACCTCTCCTTTTGATGATGACATGAATAGAGAACCTCATTATTTAGAATTGCAGCAGCATATTGCTTTACCTTAAGATGATACATATCCTCATGGATGTATGGATGAGACTTCTTTGAGTCCTTTGAAGTCTCCTTGTTTTTCCTACTCATTATTTGGTTCAGATTTTAGTGGAGATTCTTCATTCACTTCTTGGATGAAAGAATGCATGGCTGAATATTTTGATGCATATCACATTCTTTTGGAGCAGCACTATCGAACATGGGATCCTCACCTATGTCATTGGAGCAGATTTGATTGTTCACTTGAAGATTGTATGCACCTAGCAAATGGTGGTCTACTTACTTGGAGGTATAAACACTTCCATGATTCTTTGATGAAGCATCTTCTTGATGTACATTTTCATTATGTTGTTATGTACTTTGATGATATATATTTTGTACTCATGATGTTTGGAAGAATGCATACAAGAAAATGGGATCCAGGAATCCTCTTATCTGATGGTATGGGTTGGAGAGCACTCTTAATTGTTGGGGTGCAATACAAGCAATGGGACCCTGGAATAATTTTTATCTCATTGGTTTCAAATTTTTTGGGGAAACAAGCAGTATGGGAGATGGATTTCCCACTTAATAAAGTGATTTTTATCAGAGTAGTGCAACAACAAGCATGGTGGTTCCTCTCTAAAATCTTCATGGAAACTCAAAGACTCAAGGTTGAGCAATTTAATGGCAACTTCAAAGAATTATACAGAAAGCAGGTTCTTCAACACCCATGTTTAAAATTGCTTGAGGACAAGCAATATTGGGAAGGGAGGATTTGTCATGTCCCAAATATGGAATTGGGTCACAATGGCCTAATCACATTGGCCCTATTCATTAGAGTTTGTCAAATTGATGCTAAAGGTCAAATAATTGCTAAGGAGGAAAAATACTAGTTTCCTAGGTTCAGGGTGGAAGCTTTGGGATTTGGAATAATGAGGATAATAAATGATGTTTGAACATTAGAATGGAATAAATATTTAATAAAGGAGCTAAATAAATATATACAAGTGAAATTCAAAGTGGCATTTGATCATGAAGACACATGGAGGAAGTGGGACCCACATATGGCTAGATTTCCCCACTACAGTTGGCATCATTCTCTCACCAATTCGAATTCAAGGTGAATGCTAACATACTTGGGGGAGTACAAAAGGTATTATTCATGGCATGACTCATCCAAGGTCGAAATATAGAGGAAGAGTAACTCCCATGGAAGAGGAAGAGGCAATTTGGAGCTAGTGAGACACTTGGGCTAGATTCCCTAGCTCTATGACAACAATGATGAAGATGCTATGACACCTATGACACAAATCAGACCTGGAGGCTGACATATGACATATATGACATGTTAGGGCTAAAAATAGACTCTAAGAGGGTGCTCAAGGGTGTTAGGGCAACTAAGATGCTTCCACATGTGATTTGGTGGAAGTGGGAGACTAGGAATTGTTGTACAAGTGGCGTTCTTTGTAATCTCTTCCCAACTTGAGTTGGCATGAGTCTCTTGGAAGGAATTCGACCCATGGAGGACATTAGAACTTTATAAATGTCAATAACAAAGAATGAAACCATACTTTGATCATTTGTAGAATTTGCAATTGCATTTGTGAAGAGGGAGAGCTAGTGGATGACTAGTTGCTTGCCTTAGCCAATTTCGAGAGTGAAAGATTCCCATCCAAGTTGGAAATTGGAAAGGCCATTCAGACCTTTCATTTGGAGCTTTAATGGAGTCTTTATTTGCAGGTGTAAGCTACAGGGCAGCTCATGGTTTCTTCTATTGCAACTCACTCCTTCAACCATTTCCAGTTTTGATGACATATTCTTGATCCTTAAGGGAGGGCGTTTTTGGTGAGCTATTGTACTCTTTGGGGGAGCTTCTAATGCCCCATTTCTTTTGTAATATGAATTAAATACTCTGTTCTTCATCTCCAGAAAGTTTCAGGTCGAAATTCCAAGTAGAAATGTATAAATCTCAATTTTAATGAAAGGACAGTGCAATTTCCCCACTACCTTGTTGTGAATCAATGTAATGCTAATGATTTCGAATGAATGAATGATTCTCTGATGCATTTATGATTAATGGACTTCCATGGATGTATTTTACAAGTTTCATGTACTGTACTTGAGCATTTGAAGTATTTTTACTTAGTTTAATTGCATTGGGAGAAGAAATAGTGCATTTCCCCAAGGGTCGAATCGGTGATTTTTGCAGTTGAATGGGAGACGGTTGGAACAGATATAATAATCAATTAATGGTGCACATGAGACCTTAATAACATCCTTAATACATTACCTACCCCTATTCAAAAATTTGAGTGGGTTTGGAGGCATTTGGGAAGCCATTTTCAGTACTTACCCCAGGGGGATTTGAATCCCAAATTACTAGTAAAATTGCATATTTGGACCAAAATTTTAAGAGAGTTTGCAGAGGCCTTTTGGTGGCCATGTGTCATCTCTAAACATTATATTCAAGTCCTAATATCATTCATACACCTTCCTTGAATATTTGAAGGCATTTGGAGTCAATTTGGGACCTAGAGACCAATACTAATCAAAGGGAAATCACTAGTAAAGTTACTGTTATCACATATATAGTAGCCGGGCTACCATACATTATTTTTTTCATTCCAATACACTATTCAGCCAGTTCCCTTGCATTTGAGATGCCGAGATGAGCATCTATACTGGATCACTATCAGATTATGGACAGCAGTTGCATTCCCCATGCCATGACTGAGTTTCAGGACACTCAGAGAGGTGACCGATGTAGCCATTATACCATTGATACAGAGCAGTCAGCAGTGCCCAGAGTTACAGCAGCAGTTCCAGAGGACAGATGATGGTACAGGTTGATGTGCATTCAGGTATATGACTCAGCAGGTATATTATTGTGTTATGGTTAGATTGCTTTTATACTTATTCTTATAGCATGTCTTAGCACTTAGTGTCATGATCTGGCGATCATATAGATACATGGACCTGGTTGACCTATTATTTATATTATATTGTCCCTACTCAGACTTAGAAGTTCACTATTCATACTCATTGGTACATACCCTCCTTAGGGAGAATAGAGGTGATCATTACACCATACTCTGGCTTGCTAGTGTTGGCTCCATCATTTCATTGTCTTCATCCATCCGTGGCCTACCTTTTAGATTATTACCCTGATTTGCTACTTGACTAGTGACATGGAGGACCTTTCCCCACTGTAGCCTCTGTATTGGATGAGCCTCCCTGTTATTGTGTCTCGGCTCTGAGTTGGTGACAAAACTTACCTATGGTGAGTTGGAGTTCCTTGAGAATTCCCCATAGTCACTAAAGTTGTGTTGGCTAAACCTGAAACTTTTAGTGCTGCCATCAATACAAAATCTGGAAAAATGAAATGCTATATCTTGTATGTGAAAGAAATGCCAATTGAAAATGGCCATGAAAAATAAAATGTTATATCTTGTGGAAAATAAATACCTAGGTAAACAAGTTGTCCATGACACACCTAGAAGTGCTCAGGTAAACAAGTGCCTTAAAAACACACCTGCAGCAGAAAGCCTAAAAATAAATGTAAATCTATGCAATGTGTTTGTAAACACACATAGATCAAGGCTATGGAAACCTCAGGCCCAAAAAGAAATGGAACTTAAATGTTATATCTAAACAATTGCTGGCCTTGTTTGTATTATGGATTGTGCGCATCTGTGAAGGTGAATAAACCCTCTTTAAACAACTCATCCATTTGTGAGACACCGCCATTCCCTGTGTTATTGCTCATTCAGTATATACTATGGTGTGTATTCCCTTTCCCTTGCCAAAGTGTCACAAAGTCAAGTCAGTCAAGTCATCCCTTAGCCTAGCCAGTTATTTCAGCCTTCACCCTTCACTAGCAAATTGATCACAACTATGAAGTGAGTATGGTCCTGAAAGTTTAGTCTGAGTAATAATAATAATTAACGACACTATATATTTGGATTTAGATCGCCAGTCATGATTACTCTGTGTTATATTGGCTATTTGAATAAATTGTAAAGCATGTATTAACCTTGACACCTTGCAGCAGCTATGGATGATAGTCTGAGTTGTATTTGGTCTTGGTTAGACCTAGTTTGACCATGGAGGACCATGGGACATGAGATGTTGGACCTTATGATGATATGGATAGATGATATATGGTCCATGTACACATACAGGATGATTCTATGCATCAGCTACAGGGTTATGATGATGATTCTTGGGATACAGCAGTGTTTGGTCATTTACAGATCATTATTATTGGCCTTGTTCCGGTACATTGGATATTTATTTTGATCATGCAGAGATTCATATGGTGTATGAGTACACATCTTGGATGGATTTGCACCTTCTGAGTCCAATGGGACAGTTTGTTTTCAGTTCCGGGCACTCACAGTGATGATTTAGCCTCAGTAGGCTGTCCTAGTGCAGTTTTGGTCTGTTGGAGGCCCTGTCGGAGCAGAGATGACTTTTATCCGGTTGACCTAGGGCGCTGATGATGGAGGGGGTGGTCCAGCCACTTGTTTTTACCATATTACCCCCCTCCCGAACACATTGGTGCCCTCACCTTGACAGCGCCATCACTCCAGGAGGCTGTTTGGGCAGTTTCACGCTTCATGAGGCATTTCAGGATTGGTAGAAATGGCTATTGAGGAAATCGATTTGGGCTACTGAGGCAAAGTTATGGCATGGGATGATCAGTGATGATAGATCGGGACCTTCCACACCTCCTCCTGCAGTTTCAGCTTCATCGGGGCCCGCATCCATCACTTATGGCACTTTCTGTGGATTTTTGAGGTCTTTTGAGGACCACGACTTCACCTTGGAGGCACGATTTGGTATATTTATGATTATTTATTGGTTATTGTGCCATGGGGATTGACCAAGGAGGGATAAAATTACCCCTTGGACCCACCATGAGCCTCTTATGATTTTTTGTCATCATGATTTGGTGGGATTCCCCTCTCCTAGGGCGACTTTGTCCACTTATGTTATATTTTATGTGTGATCCATGTATTATATTGTTGAGCTCATCTCAACCATTGATTAGACATTTGTATCTTTTAATCTTAGCCACTCATTCAAAAAGTGGTTAGGGTTTTGGTGCCTCTCCTTCCTATTTAAAGGAGAGAGCTTCTCATTGTAAAAGGACTTTTGGCTCTGGATTATTGGAATAGAAAATTATTATTGCATCTATCTCCAATGTTGTGGTGAATGTTTTTGGTGTTCGTTCGTTGGTTCTTCCTTTGCACTGAGTTATTGGAGATCTTGTTTGCCATATCTATTGTACCACGATTTTGCATCTACAGGTGGAGGCCGATTTGCTTGGAGGAGGAGGTATTGGTAGGGGAAGACTCTCCCTACTTCTTCTTTGGAGCTCTTCGTTGGTAACAGGGAGTATTATTGTCCCAGGACCTTCTATTTCATGTTACTATTTGCATTTCTCTTGTATTTCTTCCATACTTGATCTTACTGATTGAATTTTATTCCTTGGTTTGACAGGTAGAGGAAGGCGCACTTGTGGACTAGGGCATCAAATTGGCAAGCAAATCAACAATCTCTCATTTGATCTCTGCGGGAATCTTCCTCAACATCAAGGCATCTCAACCACATCATTCAGGTATGATCTCAAGGTAAGTTCTATCTCCATAGTCTATCCAATTGTCAAAAAACACTTAAAACCCTAATTAATTAAAACCCCAATTTTGCATTTTCTTAGATCTACTGAGATCTAGTGGGTTGTTGGGCATGATATTGAAAACCCACCTCTATAGCATCCACGGCATCCCGGATCTATAGTTTGGTGAGGATTGGCTTCCGTTTGACCCCTCTCCCAAGCCAACTTAGCTTCTCCCAAGGAAGGCGCACTTCACCATTTGAGCAAGTTGACCTAGATCTAGAACATGGGTGTTTGAGATTCCACTTGATTTGACATCTACACATCAAATAACATACACCCAGGTTGTCCCTTTCTTGAAATTCACCTTGTGGGTCCCATTCCACATTTTAAGGGATTTAATCCCCATTTTGGACCACTTGGAACACTTAAACTCAGATCTACAAAGATCTAACCGGTGGATTGCCACGAAATTATAGATCCATACTCCTATTTGACTGATCTACCCGGATCTAAAGTTTGGATGCCATCCGACATGATTTGACCCACCTAAACCCAAATTGAAGCCTCCTTAGGGAAAGTCGCACCACCTTGGAGAAGTGAGTTCACTCACTTCGAGGAACTGGGTACTTGAGATTCTTGCAGATCCGGAACCAGAATAATTCAAAACCTAGGTCTAGACTGTCACTTTGTCAAATTTTGCCTTGGGGACTGCATTCCTTGTTTTAAGGGATTGTGGTCCACTTGGGTCAAACCTAGATCTAGACACATTTAACCATCAAGACCTATACTGTCCACTTATCTCATGTTGTAGGAGTCCTAACCATAAGTCAACCCTACTTTGACTCCACTTCCCAATTCCCAAGGCACTGGTTTATCTCCAAGACAACCCAACTCTCCTAGATTGTTGGATTGACTTGTGGTTTGACTTTTGCATGGTGAACTATACCCCCAAAGCTATCATGAATCATGGTCAAGCTTGTCTTATGTACTAGTTAGCCCCAATACATCCCTTAAAACTATCCTGCATTGGACACAGTTCCCAAGGCAGTTGATCTTTTGACATTGACCTAGTACACTCATCCTAGATCTCACTTCAAACATTGTAAGTCACTTTCACATCAACTATGAACCAAAGCTATACCTATTGAACCCCTCACGTGGCTTGTGACTTCACCCTTAGGTCTAGGATAAACCATACACCTAACTTCACTTAGCAATACCCTGATTTGGTGTCTTGGTTTTGATCTCTCCTATCGGGAGTAGATCGGGTCTCCCCCTTTGTTGCCTAGGCTAGACAACATAAAGCGAAGGTTGCCTCGACTGGCGTGACAACCATACATATTGGAGGTCGAGGTGATCGTGGTTGCACCTTTCAAGTTGCCCTTCCCTATTGCCATCCATGACTGGATCCATCCATAGGGGTAATTACATCCTAGGTGATAACATTTTGGCGCCGTTGCCGGGGAAGGCATAGGCTTACCCTGGTTTGATATATTATTTTTGCTAAAGCTCTCCTCCCCTTTCTCTTTGCCCAACATTTTGGCGCCGTTGCCGGGGAGGCAATAGCTTGCCCTAGTCCTTCCCGCATATACAAACGACACATATCTTGGTAGAAGAGTTTAAATCTACCTGGCGACTCCCAACCGTGACTCCGCTGAGGAGCGAGCTCATTTACATCCTCACAACACTAGAATTAAGACAGATCCCATGGGGTGCATCATTTTGTTTTCAGGCTCTTGATTTTAAAAATAAATATTAAAATATTAAAAAAAAAAACAAAAAATATAAAAATTTAAAAAACAAAAAAAAAAAAATTATTTTCCATGGCTGCTTCTGAGCGACCTAGAACTTTCGGTCGTTTAAAAGTTTTTGACTTTTCAAAAATTGTTGGGTATCCTCATCATATTCCTCATCAAGCATGTGCAAAGTTGCCTATTTTTGATGGAAGTTATGAAATCTCTGCTAGAAGGCACCTTGAACTTTTTAGGGAAATTATTAAAGAATTATCCATAACCCATGAGGATGTGTGTATGAGACTATTGGCTTCATCTTTCAAAGAAAGAGCTGGTCTCTGGCTTTCGAATTTGAAACCTAATAGCATTTCTGGTTATGACATGTTTGAAAATAAATTCCTAGAAGAATGGGGAAGTGAATTCGATGATATGTATCTTTCAAATCAAATCCAAGATCAAAACCTTCCCCTTTCCGATCTTATTGTGGAATCATTTAATAATCAAATATCAAGTGATTTGTCAACATCCGGAGATGACTTTTCCTGCCCAATTTCTTCTAATGATAAATCTTATACTTTTGAGTCAATCGAAAGTCAAATCTTTAATCATTGTACAAACCATAAATTTTCAAATTGCTTTTTAGGTAGCCCTAGTCCTAATCCTGAGGGAATTTCTGAGGATGAGCCTTTAGTCAACAAGTCTACTGAAGTTTCTCCTTCGGAAGAACTCATGAATCATCCTATTTTTATTGATCATTCAATTCCTTATCAGCTTATTGAAGTAGAAGAAAGTAGGGACATAGATCAAGATCCTTTAGTGGTGATTTTAGGTGATCGTTGTGCAAATAATCAGGATATTTTAAATGAAATTATTAATTTCACCCCTGATCAATTAAATGAAAATGATCACTTATCCTCTTATAATTTTAATGATGAATTAATAAAAGATCAATATCAAGATGAGGAAGAATTAATAAATCACACTATGTGTTCTAATCTTTGTTCCACTTCTTACAATGAATCTTTAAATTTTCCTTTTTGCATCTTTAATCAAGATAACTTAGAGTTAGATAGTTATGGTCAATCTTGTCCTCAAGTTGTAAATATTAAATTTGATCAAAAGCTTGAAATTATTCCTAGAATAAAGAATGTTTTCTATTATCAAAATCTAAGGTCGAACTTGTTTATCCATTTGGGAGAATTTTCATATTTGCAATCCACCCTCCCTTCCCAACTTTTTCAATTGTCTTTGGGTTGGTGCTCTAATCAATCTTTGGCCTTGGAAATTTTTAATAGGAAGCATAAGCATGATTACATGATTGGAGAAAAAACACTTCATTTCCCTTTTCAGTCACTTTGGAACCATAATGCTTGTTGTCAAGATATCAATCATTCTTGGTGGCTAGAAAAGGTGTTTAAAGATCAATTCCATCTTTTCTCCATTTTTGAGCATCAAGTGGGTCTAACTTTGATATTCTGTCTTTTAAGCTTTAATTTATCCCCACTTGGTTTTTTGATCATTAATCCCTGGGAGAACCAAATTGAATATGTAGGAGAAGTAAATGAGGAAGTTATGTTCTGTGAAAAAGAATTGAGTTACAAGCCTTATATTTTTCCTTCATCAATCTTAAGCAATAACTTGCATGAATTTTATGATCCTATCAATTCTTGGATGGAGGATGTTTGCAGCAGTCAATCTCTTCCTTGGCATGATTTCATTTTGCACCATTCAAACCTTTATTCAATTTTTGAACAAACTTGGAAGACTGCATTATCAAATTCTCTGATCTTTAATCCAATCATGACTTGTTTCATTACCAGAAATCAAAGAAGAATCACTAATATGTTTGATGAATGGTTGCACTGGATTTATGATTTTACCTAGCATTTGTGATGACTGGTTAGATTAGAGTAGGTAGGAAATTGAATAAGCCTACTTAGGCAGTAGTTAGTCTTTTCAGCCATTGAGTCTGGCACCTTCTTAGTCTCTGAGCTCCTTTGTAAGCTTCTAGTTTAGCTGAGTACCTGTCACCTTTTCTTTTCCTGCACAATAAATTTCAAATTTTGCAAATTATGTTAGTAGTTCAATTTACTTTCTGCATTTATACTTCATGCATTTATATTTCTGACATAGAATAGATGTTATTTCAGTTGTTTTTATATTTTTCCCACACATGCGGCATTAGGTATTTTTGATGTTTGTGAATGCAGAAAATAGGTTGCAAGAATAAAAGCTTGAAATAAAATGGTAGAGTGCTGGATCGTGGATTCGAGTAGCAGAGATTCGAGGACCAGAGATTCTGAGGTTCTCAAGCGCTCATTTCAGCAGAGCACTTGTCCCAGCCGGAGCCAGATGTTATCACATATATAGTAGCCGGGCTACCATACATTATTTTTCTCATTTCAGTACACTATTCAGCCAGTTCCCTTGCATTTGAGATGCCGAGATGAGCATCTATACTGGATCACTATCAGATTATGGACAGCAGTTGCATTCCCCATGCCATGACTGAGTTTCAGGACACTCAGAGAGGTGACCGATGTAGCCATTATACCATTGATACAGAGCAGTCAGCAGTGCCCAGAGTTACAGCAGCAGTTCCAGAGGACAGATGATGGTACAGGTTGATGTGCATTCAGGTATATGACTCAGCAGGTATATTATTGTGTTATGGTTAGATTGCTTTTATACTTATTCTTATAGCATGTCTTAGCACTTAGTGTCATGATCTGGCGATCATATAGATACATGGACCTGGTTGACCTATTATTTATATTATATTGTCCCTACTCAGACTTAGAAGTTCACTATTCATACTCATTGGTACATACCCTCTTTAGGGAGAATAGAGGTGATCATTACACCATACTCTGGCTTGCTAGTGTTGGCTCCATCATTTCATTGTCTTCATCCATCCGTGGCCTACCTTTTAGATTATTACCCTGATTTGCTACTTGACTAGTGACATGGAGGACCTTTCCCCACTGTAGCCTCTGTATTGGATGAGCCTCCCTGTTATTGTGTCTCGGCTCTGAGTTGGTGACAAAACTTACCTATGGTGAGTTGGAGTTCCTTGAGAATTCCCCATAGTCACTAAAGTTGTGTTGGCTAAACCTGAAACTTTTAGTGCTGCCATCAATACAAAATCTGGAAAAATGAAATGCTATATCTTGTATGTGAAAGAAATGCCAATTGAAAATGGCCATGAAAAATAAAATGTTATATCTTGTGGAAAATAAATACCTAGGTAAACAAGTTGTCCATGACACACCTAGAAGTGCTCAGGTAAACAAGTGCCTTAAAAACACACCTGCAGCAGAAAGCCTAAAAATAAATGTAAATCTATGCAATGTGTTTGTAAACACACATAGATCAAGGCTATGGAAACCTCAGGCCCAAAAAGAAATGGAACTTAAATGTTATATCTAAACAATTGCTGGCCTTGTTTGTATTATGGATTGTGCGCATCTGTGAAGGTGAATAAACCCTCTTTAAACAACTCATCCATTTGTGAGACACCGCCATTCCCTGTGTTATTGCTCATTCAGTATATACTATGGTGTGTATTCCCTTTCCCTTGCCAAAGTGTCACAAAGTCAAGTCAGTCAAGTCATCCCTTAGCCTAGCCAGTTATTTCAGCCTTCACCCTTCACTAGCAAATTGATCACAACTATGAAGTGAGTATGGTCCTGAAAGTCTAGTCTGAGTAATAATAATAATTAACGACACTATATATTTGGATTTAGATCGCCAGTCATGATTACTCTGTGTTATATTGGCTATTTGAATAAATTGTAAAGCATGTATTAACCTTGACACCTTGCAGCAGTTATGGATGATAGTCTGAGTTGTATTTGGTCTTGGTTAGACCTAGTTTGACCATGGAGGACCATGGGACATGAGATGTTGGACCTTATGATGATATGGATAGATGATATATGGTCCATGTACACATACAGGATGATTCTATGCATCAGCTACAGGGTTATGATGATGATTCTTGGGATACAGCAGTGTTTGGTCATTTACAGATCATTATTATTGGCCTTGTTCCGGTACATTGGATATTTATTTTGATCATGCAGAGATTCATATGGTGTATGAGTACACATCTTGGATGGATTTGCACCTTATGAGTCCAATGGGACAGTTTGTTTTCAGTTCCGGGCACTCACAGTGATGATTTAGCCTCAGTAGGCTGTCCTAGTGCAGTTTTGGTCTGTTGGAGGCCCTGTCGGAGCAGAGATGACTTTTATCCGGTTGACCTAGGGCGCTGATGATGGAGGGGGTGGTCCAGCAACTTGTTTTTACCATATTACCCCCCTCCCGGACACATTGGTGCCCTCACCTTGACAGCGCCATCACTCCAGGAGGCTGTTTGGGCAGTTTCACGCTTCCCGAGGCATTTCAGGATTGGTAGAAATGGCTATTGAGGAAATCGATTTGGGCTACTGAGGCAAAGTTATGGCATGGGATGATCAGTGATGATAGATCGGGACCTTCCACACCTCCTCCTGCAGTTTCAGCTTCATCGGGGCCCGCATCCATCACTTATGGCACTTTCTGTGGATTTTTGAGGTCTTTTGAGGACCACGACTTCACCTTGGAGGCACGATTTGGTATATTCATGATTATTTATTGGTTATTGTGCCATGGGGATTGACCAAGGAGGGATAAAATTACCCCTTGGACCCACCATGAGCCTCTTATGATTTTTTGTCATCATGATTTGGTGGGATTCCCCTCTCCTAGGGCGACTTTGTCCACTTATGTTATATTTTATGTGTGATCCATGTATTATATTGTTGAGCTCATCTCAACCATTGATTAGACATTTGTATCTTTTAATCTTAGCCACTCATTCAAAAAGTGGTTAGGGTTTTGGTGCCTCTCCTTCCTATTTAAAGGAGAGAGCTTCTCATTGTAAAAGGACTTTTGGCTCTGGATTATTGGAATAGAAAATTATTATTGCATCTATCTCCAATGTTGTGGTGAATGTTTTTGGTGTTCGTTCGTTGGTTCTTCCTTTGCACTGAGTTATTGGAGATCTTGTTTGCCATATCTATTGTACCACGATTTTGCATCTACAGGTGGAGGCCGATTTGCTTGGAGGAGGAGGTATTGGTAGGGGAAGACTCTCCCTACTTCTTCTTTGGAGCTCTTCGTTGGTAACAGGGAGTATTATTGTCCCAGGACCTTCTATTTCATGTTACTATTTGCATTTCTCTTGTATTTCTTCCATACTTGATCTTACTGATTGAATTTTATTCCTTGGTTTGACAGGTAGAGGAAGGCGCACTTGTGGACTAGGGCATCAAATTGGCAAGCAAATCAACAATCTCTCATTTGATCTCTGCGGGAATCTTCCTCAACATCAAGGCATCTCAACCACATCATTCAGGTATGATCTCAAGGTAAGTTCTATCTCCATAGTCTATCCAATTGTCAAAAAACACTTAAAACCCTAATTAATTAAAACCCCAATTTTGCATTTTCTTAGATCTACTGAGATCTAGTGGGTTGTTGGGCATGATATTGAAAACCCACCTCTATAGCATCCACGGCATCCCGGATCTATAGTTTGGTGAGGATTGGCTTCCGTTTGACCCCTCTCCCAAGCCAACTTAGCTTCTCCCAAGGAAGGCGCACTTCACCATTTGAGCAAGTTGACCTAGATCTAGAACATGGGTGTTTGAGATTCCACTTGATTTGACATCTACACATCAAATAACATACACCCAGGTTGTCCCTTTCTTGAAATTCACCTTGTGGGTCCCATTCCACATTTTAAGGGATTTAATCCCCATTTTGGACCACTTGGAACACTTAAACTCAGATCTACAAAGATCTAACCGGTGGATTGCCACGAAATTATAGATCCATACTCCTATTTGACTGATCTACCCGGATCTAAAGTTTGGATGCCATCCGACATGATTTGACCCACCTAAACCCAAATTGAAGCCTCCTTAGGGAAAGTCGCACCACCTTGGAGAAGTGAGTTCACTCACTTCGAGGAACTGGGTACTTGAGATTCTTGCAGATTCGGAACCAGAATAATTCAAAACCTAGGTCTAGACTGTCACTTTGTCAAATTTTGCCTTGGGGACTGGATTCCTTGTTTTAAGGGATTGTGGTCCACTTGGGTCAAACCTAGATCTAGACACATTTAACCATCAAGACCTATACTGTCCACTTATCTCATGTTGTAGGAGTCCTAACCATAAGTCAACCCTACTTTGACTCCACTTCCCAATTCCCAAGGCACTGGTTTATCTCCAAGACAACCCAACTCTCCTAGATTGTTGGATTGACTTGTGGTTTGACTTTTGCATGGTGAACTATACCCCCAAAGCTATCATGAATCATGGTCAAGCTTGTCTTATGTACTAGTTAGCCCCAATACATCCCTTAAAACTATCCTGCATTGGACACAGTTCCCAAGGCAGTTGATCTTTTGACATTGACCTAGTACACTCATCCTAGATCTCACTTCAAACATTGTAAGTCACTTTCACATCAACTATGAACCAAAGCTATACCTATTGAACCCCTCACGTGGCTTGTGACTTCACCCTTAGGTCTAGGATAAACCATACACCTAACTTCACTTAGCAATACCCTGATTTGGTGTCTTGGTTTTGATCTCTCCTATCGGGAGTAGATCGGGTCTCCCCCTTTGTTGCCTGGGCTAGACAACATAAAGCGAAGGTTGCCTCGACTGGCGTGACAACCATACATATTGGAGGTCGAGGTGATCGTGGTTGCACCTTTCAAGTTGCCCTTCCCTATTGCCATCCATGACTGGATCCATCCATAGGGGTAATTACATCCTAGGTGATAACAGTTACCTACATTGACCAGAATTGAAAGAGGATTTGCAAAAGTATTTTAAAGGTCCAAAGGCATCCCTGAAACACATATTTATGTTCTAATATCATTCATATACCTTCTCAGAATATTTGGGATCATTTGGGGCAAATTTGGGACCTAGAAATCAAAACTAGTTAAAGGTCTAACTAGGGAAAAAAGTAAAAAATTGTCATTTTAATAAAATTCCTAACAAGGGACATTACACAAGGAAACTTAGTAAAAGCTACAAGAGCCAAATTTATCCAGTGAGGGATAACTTGATGAGGCAAGTGAGTCCAAATGCAACAACAACTTTCCAAAGAAGTCTCCAACTCATCCCTAATTCAAATTTCAAGAAGGAAGGATCTAGAGAAATGAAGAAAGCTACCAGAGGTTTATAAAAGGAGTATGAGAGTCTCCTTAGGGGTCTTTTTCCATTTTGTTAATTTTTCTTGAAGATATTTGAGATTTTCTTTGCTTGGGTGATGTGCCCCTTGCAACTAGTTGGGAGATGTGCCCCTCTGTAACCAAAACTAGTAGGAGTGTTTGCTACCATTCCAATTGGTGATTAAGGAGAAGGATATCCAGTCCTTTTCACATGATATTCAATTTACAGTAGTATGTTATAATGGAGATGATATTATGTAGGTGTTAGTGTAGGTCATGTTCATGTTCCAGTCTCCATCCAGTTAGCGTTTTAATTTCAGTATTGTGCAAGTTTCAGTTTTGCAGTGTCTTTGGGTGTCTAGTGTGGAGGGTGCACCTAGTGGTGCCCAAACCTTTGGAGGTTGTTTCAGTTGCCTTGTAATCATGAGATCAGGTGGTGAATACATCCATGACAACAGAACCTAACCTATGGTTCCAATTCCTATTGAAATCTCCAGTTATATCAAGAAAAAGCACTATTTCTAAGCAGTATTGCCCATGATTCTCATTGTAAATATGTAGACATTTCCTTATTTAGTTTTATATCAAATCCCTTTGTGGTTTTGCAACTGCTAATGCAGCCATGAATGTACAACCAATGGCCATCTATCATTAATAAAGTTGCGACCTCATTTTCCTTCAATTTCATGTGTCAATTCCCCTATCTGTTTACTAGTTTAGCTCTATGAATTTGTGGTAAAGTATCTCACTGTAAAAGTTGTTCCAAGTGCCTCGGTGTTGTATGGATTCCATGTTTGATCTGATATCATGTGTTAGGGTCAAGTTGTCTTCATATTTGCACTATAAGCTGTTGAGATTCCACGTAATTCCTAGGGCTATTGCCTTGAATCCTTTGGTATGGCCAAAGGAGTCTTCCCAGGTGTGATGTACTCAAAAAATGTGCAATCTATCAAGGAAAAGTCCTATAGTAAATATTTATAAAAGTATGTCTGGGTGTCATAGATGTCAATAGGGAGAGTCTACAGGATCCATCCCCTACTTCAGATCTAAAATTCGTTGGGGTTTACAGCCATTTGGGACGAGTTGGAAACATAAAGTTGTTAGCCTCCAAAAGCTAGAAATTGCACCTAGTTTCAATTCTTCTGATTTGGTTTTGGATTGTGAAGCTAATATCTCCTAATACCAGATTGGGGATATTACATATTGTTCTCTTGCCTCTTGAATCTTATTTCTTTCATGATTATTTGTTGCATGTATAAATAAAAGGTTAGACTAGTAGATTCTTGTTTTGCATGTTAGCAAATGTATTGTTGTACATTTATGCATATTCTCAATATTCTAACACCAATCTGCTTGAACTAATAAGGGGCATATCAAAGATCAAGGAAATAGTCACGATGCAACAATTGGCCATCCATATGCCCATTGGATGAAGAATATACAGGTCTCTAGAGGAGGCAATTGTCATCTAATAGTTTCTCTTATCCTTTACAGCTGCTCTTACCCTTTGCACTTATAGTTTTCTAGTTAATGCACTTTTTCTTAGTAGGACTTACATAAATTATGGCATGAGACACGTTAATATGCTTATAAGGAGGCATTGTTTACTATATTTTCTCAATGCTTATATCATAAATGTTAAACATGGTTTCCATGTTTTCTAAAGACTCAATATTCTATCATTTATTTCACTATCAGTTGGTCTACAACCCCCATATTTTAACTTGATCTTTGTTTTTCCATGCTTTTTTAAGGACTTTGAAAGATCCACCTCAACAAGATATGCTTCCAACTTTTGGGTAGACCTTGCAAGAACTATTTTGTAATTTTAACCTATGTTTATTTACCAAAAAATGAATCAATGTACAAGGAACTTGTAGAAAAGGAGTGCCTCATTAACTATCACCTCATTAAACCATTAATATAAGTGGAAAGGGAGTATGTAAATACTACCAAGCTTATAGTTGGTTGCAAGAGGCAAAATGAGTTTTGGAAGTGGAGATGAATATATGTCATGCTATAAGTTGAAAGGGTGTACGTAAATACCATCAAACTTATTATTGGTTGCAAGAGTCAAAATGAGTTTAGGAAGTGGAGATGAATAAATGTCATTCTAGATGGTATTGAATCCATAAAGGAGTGAGCCGATGTTGGATGTTATTGAATCCATGAAGGAGAAAGCCACCAAAAAATTCCACTCATAATCAAGTTTGTAATGTAATATTATGACAAATTGGAGAACAAACAAAATACATGAATGAAACCTGAGTGGAACATAATTTGCTTTAGTTTGTTGAAAATACACGAACCAAACTATAGTAGAATATAATTTACTTTAATTTGTTTTGATTTAAGTAATTTATGACTGAAAACTTGCTTGTTTCTTTATATTTCTTAGTATTTTGTAAAGAGGGATTCCATCGTATTGCTGCAATACATAGGTATCTTGGGCATAACCTTTGTAAAAGGGTTTGATGTAATTAAGACTACCCAAGAATCTCTGGAGCTGGACCTTTTCCAGAATCTGATCTGGAAAGTGACTGAACACTTTCAGGACATGCTCCTAAAGTGTAACTTGACCTTCATTGATCTTATATCCCAAGAATTCAATTTATGTTTTCTCTATCTCCATTTTTCTCTTAGAAAGCACCAAGCCATGCTGAAAAACTAGCTTGTAGAAGTCCTGCAAGTGTTTCAAGTGTTCCTGCAAATTTTTGGAAGAGATCAGTATGTCATCATTGTAAACTAATGCCCATTTCTTTTCTCTAAATATATCCTCCATTCTTTTATGAAACTCAGAGGGGGCATTATTTATTCCAAAGGGTAGGACTTTCCACTAGTATTGACCATGTTGAACAACAAATGCAATTTTGAATTTGTCTTTGGCAGCTATACCAATCTGGTAGAAACCAGACTTTAGATCAAACTTGCTAAAGATGGTGCATCTTGCAATTCTCTATAGCAAACTGGACTTATCATGAAGTGGGTATTTTACAGGCTGCAAAACATGGTTCAGAGGCTTGAAGTTTACAACTAATCTTGGTTTGTCCCTTTTTATTTTAGAATTTTTATTTACAACAAAGGCACGACATGCCCAGAGACTCTTAGAGGGTTCAATGAGACCTTTAGAGAATAGGTCTTTGATCTGATTGGCACAAAATTCTCTTTCAGAGGGAGTCATTAAAGTCGCAGAAGCTTTCTAGGGAATTGGTTTTATTAAGGGAATTGGTTTTGCTCTCTTATTGTTACCTCTAGCATTCTTTTTATCTCTTCTATTTCTGTAATGAGCTTTCTCAAAGAGCTTTGTTTTTCTTTGATTTGTAGCCCAAGAAGATGCTCTTTATCTTTTCTAAATTTCTGTCTATTCTCATGAAGTTCATGATAGTCTTTTTAAAGCTTTGTTGGGTTATAGAATGCCAGATTCATGTTGATATTAGTAGACAAAGACTTGGATTTAGATGTTGCTTCTCTTTAGATTTTAATTGGGATAAAAGCTTGTTCTTTTCATCTTTCAATTCCTTTCTTAGAACATACTGATATGTTGGTGTTCTAGATAGGATTTCATCAATTTCAATGATTTTGGTTTGAGGAGAAGCCTTTGGTGTGGAAAACATATAGAAACAAAATTTCAGAGGGCCATCACATCCCCCTAAATTTGTATCCTGGTCAGAATCAGAAGAGGATTCAGCTGATTCTGCAAGATCAAATTTATTCAAGGTAAGATCCAAATCATTTGAATCAAAGGAGCCTTCTCTTGGGAGAAAAACTATTTATCCTTTAGGATATTGGTTAGCATCACAGTAGTCAAGATCCCACCAAGCATGATCTAATTCATCAGAAAATATTGTTGCAAACCAAGGCTTATATTTTCTCTTAGGGCACTTATTTTCCCAGTGGCCTTTCTTACCACAAATAAAACATTTTTCTTTATCAGAAGGAGTAGAGCGTCTTTTGACAAAAGCCTTTATTTTTGGAAACTCTTCTTCGTATTATAGCTGTAGGCTTTGTCTGGATGAAACTTGGGAGCACTAGTGTAGAAGGGTTTTCCCTTCTTATTCTTGCAATTGCAAGATTCTTTTCCAAAGTGTCCTCTATTGTGAGCTCCACAACCCCAATCTGGCAATTTTGCCACATCTTTGCAAAACCCAGGAGATTACATGGATGAATGCCTTTTAAAGTCTTTGGAAACTACCCTTTCTAAACAATGCTCTTGCCATGTTTCCGTAATGAATCCATGCAACTGGAAAAGAGAGACCTTGCAAGGGATTATTTTTATCTTTCGAGAATTGCTCCACTGTGTAGGGACTCCCTTTTCGGGGTCCCCCAAAAAAGACTATCTATAACATGCTAACATCATACGAAAATGTTAAAGCTTAAAAATCAAATATGAAACCATAAATCAAATGCATAAATTCAGCTTGTACATAAAAATGGAACATTATACCTAATTCCGATCGTTGTAAGTTGTTGCAGCTGACATCCCTTGCCACTTTGATCCATCCATCCAAACTCTCGATTTACCAAAGACCCCTCGGTTGGCCTCCCTACCATATTGGGGTTACTCTCCTTCACCCCGAACCCCCAAGCTAATGGGGTCGTAAGAACACACTAGCAAGCTTCCCGCTGGGATCTCCCAATCCCCAGTCAAGTTAAGCCCAACTCACAAGAACCATAAATCAATTCTCAATTCCGGTGCCCATCCAGCACTAGGGAGCAAGAGATATCATTTTCTCCTTCTCCTCCCTTCTTTTATAACAAAAGTTTGTGTGCCATGTGTCATCACATGCACATAACATATTTAATTTAATATTTATTCTCAAGTTACAAATGTATCTCTTTTCCTAAATTGGTGTAAGGTAGGGGTAGTGGTTTGCCAACCAATTTTATTCAAGAAATCTTTTTAATAAAATTTATTGTATATTTATTCCACTTCATTTCTAATTCTTCTTAAAAAATAATAATGTTAAATAGAATCAAGATTTGAATAAATAGTTCTTGTATTTTTATTCCACTTCATTTTTAATTCTTTTTCAAAGATAATGATGCTAAATAGAATTAAAGATTTGAATAAATAGTTCTATTATTTATAATTATTTTCCTCTTTTCAAATTGGTAAAATGGAATAAAGTATTTCTTAAATCTTATGTGAAATTTCCATTTATACATTTGATTAATTTCTCCCTTTGGTTTTTGTCTAGGTACCTCTTCGGCAGGCCCTTCCGACAGTTATGTTTCTTTCTTCTTATGGGGAGTACTGCATAGTGATCGGGAATCTTTACCGCGACCTTCCAACTACGCTTTCTTGGAGACTAAGGGCTGCTGAGGGATAAGGTCCTCCTTATCGCGCGCCCCTCAACTCATCGTACGTGACCAAGTCGTTATGGCCTCGCCCGTATGGAACACGCTTCCCCGGGCCAGCTCGCAAGCTTCCGACCCGTGCGTGGAGTGTTAATTCAGGGTCGACAGTCTGTTGCCATACCCCTATGTGTTCTTTCCATTCTTACGACCCCTATAATTCCATTGTGGGTCAGTCGGTAGATCGTCTTACCTGCCACTGCACACACACACTCAAGCACATATTAAATAGTGTTGCACTACCAAATCATTTCATCATTCATTGTCACAATATCTCAATTAGTCGAGTATCTCTATCATTCTTCATTTTCAATATCAACTATTTTCATCAGTCATCATAATATCTCAGTCGTTCGAGCATTTATTTCATTCAATCATTTTTATTTCATAATTTCTCAATCTAGCACATATCATCTAATCACTTTCGTTTCCTAGTTTCTCAGTCATTCAAGCATATATTTCCTTCATCATTCTATCTCAATCAGTCGAGCACATCCAACATCCAGTCATTCTATCTCAATCAGTCTAGCATATCTAGCATTCATCATTATATCTCAATCAATTGAACATATCTAACATTCATCATTCTGTCTTAATTAGTCAAGCATATCCAACATTCAGTCATTCTATCTCAATTGATCGAGCATATCTAACATTCATCATTCTATCTCAATCAATTGAGCATATCTAACATTCATCATTCTATCTCAATCAGTCGAGCATATCTAACATTCAGTCATTCTATCTCAATCAGTCGAGCATATCTAACATTCATCATTCTATCTTAATGCCGAAGTTCACAGCAGACAATCTTCGTCTATGCCGAAGTTCACAGTTACTCACCTCAGAGGACTATATAAAACTATTGGTTGAGTCTGAGCATAGGAAACTTGAACTCCAGGATTTAAAGCAGAAAAAGAGGGACTTAGCTAAAGAAAAGAAGGCTGTAAGGATTGCTGCAATAGAAATTCGAGCACAGGAGAGTCTTGATAGAGAGAAAGAAAGACAATAAAAGGCTCATCAAAAACAAATGGCAAGGCATGAAAAGGAATGGAGAAAGGCTCAACAATTGCTTCAAAAAGAACAAGGGGTGGGAAAAAGTTCTGCCATTGATGCAAACATAGTGGAGGGGAGTAGGATGATGCCAAACACATTGGAACATCTTGCAGATAATACTCCATGTTTCCAAGACCTCCTAAACATCCAAGTCCCCCGCTATCAACAAGTACGCATGCCCACTTTATTCCCTCCTACCAGTGCAGGTGTCAGACATATGTATGATTATCGGGGGGCTCAACCCAATGCAGGGGTTAGTAGCACAAGTGTGCACTGTGGCTACTCAATTCCTCCATGGCTACAAGAAGCAAATTGGATATCATATGAAGGCAACCATCCACAACCTAATCAGCCATTGTTAGGTATGCCAACCAACCTGGCTCAAGCAAGAAACTCAACAATATTGGGAAGTGAAGATCTTGGACAACATCAAGCATAGGAGTGTCATATAGGGATGCCAAGGTTTTTGTTGTGACCACATTGCATTGTGGATTTTGTAATCACTGGGTCTAACTACTGCAACATGGCCATTTTGTATACAATCCTATACATTTTTGGGTACAATCCTAGGTCATATCGTTCCCTGATGTTTGCGGCATTGTAATCAGGGGTTTATCATAAGGTTTAATATACAATTTCATCATTTCAACAGCAAGCTGCAATGTACTTTGATTAAACATTTCATTAACATTTTTTAGGGATTATGAATTTAGTTTGTTGTTGGTTTATGTTGCAATTTATGTTTGGGCTGAATTATTGAAGGTTGTAGGGTTTGTGCACCTACAACCCAAAAAACTTATTGTCATCACTACCATTATGAAAAACCAACACATACACACCAAAATGATTAATCATCATTATTGATGGAATCAAAATATCTTCTACAACCAAACAAACATTGTTGTATTTCTATATAAGGGAGGGATGCCACTTGTTGGACACCCCACGTGGCTCCCTCCCCCATGCCACGCTGTCGAGTCGACACGAACGCAGCCCGGGTCCAAATGGAACCGCCACCTATCGTGGTGGGTGGGCGCCATAAAGCGGCCTCTATGGCACACTTTTTCCCGCTTTTCCGGTGCTTTTCCTGCGACCTCTCCTTCCTCCCGTGTATTGTTGCTCGGGCCCTATCTGTGAACGCTCCGCCACCCAGAGGGTATATGGCTTATGTTGCAGTAGTATGGGCTGAATTATTGAAGGTTCTAGGGTTTATGCTGCAGCAGGGTCCATGGCTTATGTTGCAGTAGTATGGGATTACAACCATATGCCCAACCATTGCAATCATAGTTTGTTGTTAGTTTATGTTGCAATCATAGTTTGGCTTGAATTATCTATCTTATATGGTTTATGTTGCAGCCGGGTTTGTAATTTTTTTAGGGTTTATGAATTTAGTTTGTTGTTTGTTAATGTTGCAATCATAGTTTCGGCCAAATTCTTGAAGGCTCTATGGTTAATGTTGCAGCAGTGTTTATAATTTTATTGGGGTTTCTGAATTTATGAATTCTATGAATTATTGAAGGCTCTATGGTTAATGTTTATGAATTCTAGGGTTTATGCTGCAGCAGGGTCCATGGTTTATGTTGCAGTCATTTTGGCTAAATTACAACCACATGGGATTGCAGCCATATGCCCAAAATTCAAAGGGAGATAGAAGAATCCCAAGACCACTATAATAGCTTCATCCTAGATGATATCGTGGGCTATGGTTTATGTTGCAGCAGGGTCTAAGATTTATTGAAGTTTCATAGTTTGGGCTGAATTATTGAAGGTTCTATGGTTTGTGGTGCAGTTGGTTCTATGGTTTACAACTCTTGACCCCTATATTTTCCTTAAACTAGCAGTTAGGAATGGGGTTGAACCATTGCATGGGTGTGATACCCATCCATTCGATGCTAACTGTACTGCAACATGGTCCATATTTCTCTCCTATTATTAATAATGCTTCTATAAGGAATGTTCCATGGAGGGCTCTCATGCATGACTTATTACAACTTAATACAGTATCATACTAATCAACATAACAGGCCTAAATTAGATCCAGTGTATGTACATACCTATAAACAAATTCAATATCCTTTTGAAGGCTAGAACAACAGACAACAATAATCAAGCACAAAAACTGTTTAATAAAACTATGTCTATATAAATGCCCATAATGCAACAACTAATTTACCTTCTTCTATTTTTCCCATAATGCAACGACTAATTTAACTTCTTCTATTTTGCCCAATATTTCAAGTTAATAGGTAAAAGTAAAAACTGTATCATACAACAGCAGATAAGATGCAGCAGATCACTTCATGTTAATAGGTAAAAGTAAAAACTGCATCATACACTTATAATTTAACAATAGCATGCAACTTGTAAACTGCATCAACAACAGCAGATCATAAGGTGGAGCAGATCGCTTGTAAAATGCATCAACAATAGCCAATTTGGCAAACTTGCTGATATCAACAACTGAATTATGGGTATTCTTCCAATTAGATGAGACAATGGAAAAGTCATTGTTGTCAACTGCCATCCATCCCCTGTATGATGTAGTTTTGCCTTTTAAGTATTACCATTCTACTGCGACAAAAACCAACAACAAACTAAATTCATAAACCAAATAAAATTTAGGGACACTGCTGCAACATAAACCAGAAACAAACTAAAATCATAAACCATAAAACCTTCAATAATTCAGCCCAAACTATGATTGCAACATAAACCAGCAACAAACGAAATTCATAAACCTCAATAAAATTATAAACACTGTTGCAACATTAACCATAGAGCCTTCAATAATTTGGCCAAAACTATGATTGCAACATTAACAGACAACAAACTAAATTCATAAACACTAAAAAAATTACAAACCCGGCTGCAACATAAACCATAGAAGATAGATAATTCAGGCCAAACTATGATTGCAACATAAACCAGCAACAAACTAAAATCATAAACCCCAAAAAAAATACAAACCCTGCTACAACATAAGGCAGCATAGACCATAGAACCTTCAATATTTCAACCCAAACTATGATTGCAACATAAACCAACAACAAACGAAATTCAGAAACCCCAATAAAATTATAAACACTGCTGCAACATTAACCATAGAGCCTTCAATAATTCGGCTGAAACTATGATTGCAACATTAACAAACAACAAACTAAATTCATAAACCCTAAAAAAATTACAAACCCGGCTGCAACATAAAGCATAGAAGATAGAAAATTCAGGCCAAACTATGATTGCAACATAAACCAGCAACAAACTAAAATCATAAACCCCAAAACAATTACAAACCCTGCTACAACATAAGGCAGCATAAACCATAGAACCTTCAATATTTCAGCCCAAACTATGATTGCAACATAAACCAACAACAAACGAAATTCATAAACCCCAACAAAATTATAAACACTGCTGCAACATTAACCATTGAGCCTTCAATAATTTAGCCGAAACAAATACATAAACCCTAAAAAATTTGCAAACCCTGCTGCAACACAGACCATAGAACCAGCTGCAACACAAACCATAGAACCTGCAATAATTCTGCCCAAACTATGATTGCAACATAAACCCTAAAAAAAAATTAAATGCAGCTGCAACAAAACCCTAATTCATACACCCTAAAAAAAATTTAAACGCAGCTTCAACATTAACCACAGAACCTTAATTACGAGTGCAATGTAAACCATAGAACCTTCAATAATTCAGCCGAAACAAATTCACCTCCAACCTAATAAATGAATAAACACTAAAACTTTCATAAACTCCACTACATCCATAAACCCTACTGCATCATAAACCATTCATAAACCCTACTACATTATAAACCATTCCTAAACCCTGCTGCAGCATAAACAAATTAAACCCCTAATGCCACATAAAAACCCTCATGCGAAATGCATTTCACCATTGCCACAAACGCAACGTAAACCCACCATACACAATTCAAAGTGCGAGCAGGAGGGTACCAAACCAATTCACCAACAGAAATGCACAAATTCACAACCCAGAAATGCACAAATTCATAACCCAGAAAACCAGAATTTAACCTTTAAAAGCAGCAGAAATGGTCCACGAAATCCCCAGAAGGTTGAGAGTGTTGACAAACATTGATGCAGGGAATGGCTGGTAGGAAACCTACCAGCGAAACCTAAGAAGCGTGAAGGGACGAGCCACCGCCGTGAGCAGGAACAGCCAACGCCACCGCCGTGAGCAGGAAGGGACGAGCCACTGCCGTGAGGAGGAAGGGACCAGCGCCACCGAAGAAGCACGAGCAGGTCGGGACCAGCACCACCGAACGAAGGCAACGAACGCCTGATGGAAGCCACCATCGCCACCAGCGAAACCAGCCGAGCAGCAACCCAACAACACCACCACCGAACCTCCAACGGGGTCTGCCACAGACAACTTCGAGGGCCTGTGGTGCGCTATGGGAATGGAGCGAGTGTCAACGTCGGGAGAGCTAGCGGACAGAACATACAGCAGCGGCGAACGCCATCCGTCGGGGGGTAAGGCAACAAGCGTCCGCCATATAATAGTAGCACAGCAGGATAACGACAGAACCAGAGCGCCCATGGTGCAGAATCAGAGCGGGGGTGGTGCAGAACCAGAGCGGGCGGTGAACAGGAAGTGGGGTGGCGGAGCGTTCACAGACAGGGCCCGAGCAACAATACACGGGAAAAGCGTGCCATAAAGGCCGCTTTAATGCGCCCACCCACCACGACAAGTGGCGGTGCCATCTGGGCCCAGGCTGCAATGGTGTCGACTCGACAGTGTGGCATGGGGGAGGGAGCCACGTGGGGTGTCCAACAACTAGCATCCCTCCCCTAGACTTTCAAAATGGATACAGGAAAGTCAAGATTAAAATTACGATCTGCATCAAGAAATCTGGAGATGCCATTAAATACTTAAATAGACATGCAGAGATTAAAAAGGTTGCGCGTTTCTAGAAATTGATACGCAGAGATTTTGAAAGTCGAAGTTACAATTCTCATCATGGATTTCTGGATACACAATTTCGAAATAGATGAACACACAGAAAGGTTGGAGGTCGAAATTACAATCCACATTATGAATTTCTGGAAGCACCTTTTCAAATTAGATAAACACAGAGATTCTGAAAGTTCAAATTATAACCCGTATTAAGAATCCTGGAAACTTTAATACATTCAAGGGGTCACCGTGTAAGTTCAGAAGATGAACTTTGAACACTAAATAAAAGAAGGAAAGCAAATAAACTCTAAGTTTGAATATCACGGATCTGGTGGGAGAGTGAAAAAGCGGTGGTCTAACTGGCAGAGGTAGTTGCTGATGCCTGAAATGACGTCGAGGTAAATTTCTTTCCATCGAAATCTTGGAGTAACGAATAGAATAAGATATTTCAGATCTCGGGTTAATTGCCAACACGCAGAGGATAAAGAAATTATAGATCTCGGTTGAATAAAGATTTCATTCGATAGAGAAGATTTGACCTTTAATGAATAACCAGGGTTAACAAATCATTCTACACAAAAAGACAATTAAAATAAAGATCGATCCGTTGGGTTTCACTGGATCCGTTGGGTTTCACCGGATGATTATCGGAGGTAAAGATTTGAGTCGAATTCCTACAGAGAACTTGCCTTTTGTAGGTTAATTGCACAGGGATACCACAATGGAATGCAAGTGGATTTAAGAATGAACTTAACCCAAAATGACTTCTGATAAAACCATTCTGGAAACGTTAATGAAGTGCAAACAGAGTTTGAATACTCTTGGATCCAAATCGACTTCTGACAAGAAGATCTGGAAACGCCAAAATGATTTGCAAATTAAATTTAAACTCCAATCGAAAACCATTCTGGAATGCTAAGTGAATCACAACAGAGTTATGCCCAATCGCTTCTGATAAGAAGATCTGGAAATGCCAAATAATAGCTTCAGAATGCATACCCTGAGATTTATTAAAAGATTAGGTTACAATTCGCTTGCAAAATCCGGAATCCACACCAATCAACTTAGAAATGGATAACCACAGGTTTAAATCACAATTCGTTTTAAAGGATCTGGACACGCCAATGAAGATTGGATCCGCAGAGACTTTTAAAGAGATATTACAACAATTTGAAATCTGGAAAACGCTTCAAGAATTGGAAATGCTAATGAAAAGAAACAGAGTCTGAGTAGTTTGATCCAAATCGACTTCTGATGCAATACATCTGAATGCTAATGAAAAGCAAACAGAGTTTGAACAGTTGACTCAAATCGACTTCTGATTGAAATAATTCTTGAATAGATCTAATACTCAACATTAAATAGAGATCCAATTTCTGGAATGGGTCAACAAGGATTTTAAGGAGCAGATTATCAATCGTTTTAAGAGCTCTGGAAACGCCAACCCAATTCGAAATAGACACACAGTATTTTTAAAGATCATATTACAGACATATTACATATCTACAATCATCAATCGAAATAGAGATACAGAAATCATAAAATGAAACCTGGAATCGCCATTGAAATCTCGAATTCAGATCTCAGAGATTTTTAAAATTATCAAAATGCAATCCCATTGAAATTCTGGGAACGTCGTCTTATTACAGATCCACAATCATTATTTGAAACAGAGACACAGAAGTCATAAAATGAAACCCGGAGTCGCCATTGAAATCTTGATTTCAGAACACACAAATTTTTAAAATAATCAATATGCAAACATACTATAGATCTGGAACACCAACGGAATTCGAAATGGGGAACAATATTGAGGATATTTAATTATGGATGAAGCAACAATCCAAACATGAATCTCTAACAACACAGGACTATTACTTATCTATATAAAATTCCGAAGAGTCTGAGAAATAGAAAAGTCTATAATATAACAGGGTTAAAATAAAAGCAATGTATCCGTCTGACCTCGAATCCATGAATAGGATTCAAAAACAATTATATAGATATGCAGTAATCTAATAAGAATACAATTTTTAAAAAGACAGAGTATAAGGAAAAGTGATAGATCCATCCGTATTCATGAGTCTGATTCTCCATCTCAATACATAGGAATCCCTATTTATAAAATGTATAAGCAAAAAACTAAAGTTTTCATACTTAAAAACTGGATCGGCTCATATAATTGCTTTTAAAATAGAACTAGTATCTCATTCCCAATGCCGAAAAAGAAAATAAAACTTGAAGGACATTGAACCTGATTAGGCTGCCAAGATGAGGTTGGATGTTTGTTGTAGTTGCAGCTGATTCGGCTGTCCAGTTCGATCCAAATTGACGAAGATACCGACAACCCCTCGATTGTATGAGTCCGGTGCCTTCAAGGCTCGACCGGCTCTGCTACCAAATGTAGGGACCCCATTTTCGAGGTCCCCCAAAAAAGACTATCTATAACATACTAACATCATATGAAAATTTTAAAGCTTAAAAATCAAATATGAAACCATAAATAAAATGCATAAATTCAGCTTGTACATAAAAATGGAACATTATACCTGATTCTGATGGTTATAGGTTGTTGTAGCTGACATCCCTTGCCACTTTGATCCAGCCATCCAAACTCTCGATTTACCGAAGACCCCTCGGTTGACCTCCCTAGCATATTGGGATTACTCTCCTTCACCACGAACCCCCGAGCTAAAGGGGTCGTAAGAACACACTAGCAAGCTTCCCGCTGGGATCTCCCAATCCCCGGTCAAACTAAGCCCAACTCACAAGAACCATAAATCAATTCTGGATTCTGGTGCCCATCTAGCACTAGGGAGCAAGAGATATCATTTTTCTCCTTCTCCTCCCTTCTTTTATAACAAAAGTCTGTGTGCCATGTGTCCTCACATGCACATAATGTATTTAATTTAATATTTTATTAATATTTATTCTCAAGTTACAAGTGTCTCTTCTTTCCTAAATTGGTAGAAAGTAGGGGTAGTGGTTTGCCAACTAATTTTATTCAAGAAATCTTTTTAATAAAACTTCTTGTATTTTTATTTCACTTCATTTATAATTCTTCTTTAAATATAATAATGTTAAATAGAATCAAGATTTGAATAAATAGTTCTTGTATTTTTATTTCACTTCATTTCTAATTCTTTTTCAAAGATAATGATGTTAAATAGAATTAAAGATTTGAATAAATAGTTCTATTATTTATTTTCCACTTTATTTATAATTCTTTTCCTCTTTTCAAATTGGTAAAATGGAATAAAGTATTTCTTAAATCTTATGTGAAATTTCCATTTATACATTTGATTAATTTCTCCCTTTGGTTTTTGTCTAGGTACCTCTTCGGAGGGCCCTTTTGACAGTTATGTTTCTTTCTTCTTATGGGGAGTACTGCGTAGAGATCGGGAATCTTTACTGCGACCTTCCAACTACGCTTTCTTGGAAACTAAGGGTTGCTGAGAGATAAGGTCCTCATTATCGCGCACCCCTCAACTCATCGTACGCGACCAAGTCGTTATGGCCTCGCCCGTACGGCACACGCTTCCCCGGGCCTGCTCGTAAGCTTCCGACCCGTGCGTGGAGTGCTAATTCAGAGTCGACAGTTTGTCGTTGTACCCCTATGTGTTCTTTCCGTTCTTACAACCTCTATAATTCCATTGTGGGTCAGTCAGTAAACCGTCTTACCTGCCACTGCACACACACACTCAAGCACATATTAAATAGCTTTGCACTATCAAATCATTTCATCATTCATTGCCACAATATCTCAGTCAACCGAGTATCTCTATCATTCTTCATTTTCACTATCAACTCTTTTCATCAGTCATCATAATATCTCAGTCGGTCGAGCATTTATTTCATTCAATCATTTTTATTTCATAATTTCTCAATCTAGCACATATCATCTAATCACTTTCGTTTCCTAGTTTCTCAGTCATTCGAGCATATATTTCCTTCATCATTCTATCTCAATCAATCGAGCACATCCAACATTCAATCATTCTATCTCAATCAGTCGAGCATATCTACCATTCATCATTCTATCTCAATCAGTCGAGCATATCCAACATTCAATCATTCTATCTCAATCGATCGAGCATATCTAACATTCATCATTCTATCTCAATCAGTCGAGCATATCTACCATTCATCATTCTATCTCAATCAGTCGAGCATATCCAACATTCAATTATTCTATCTCAATCGATCGAGCATATCTAACATTCAGTCATTCTATCTCAATCAGTCGAGCATATCTAACATTCATCATTCTATCTCAACCAGTCGAGCATATCCAACATTCAGTCATTCTATCTCAATCAATCGATAATATCCAACATTCAGTCATTTTATCTCAATCAATTGAGCATATCTAACATTCATCATTATATCTCAATCAGTCAATCATATCTAACATTCAGTCATTCTATCTCAATCAGTGGAACATATCTAACATTCATCATTCTATCTCAATCAGTCGAATATATCTAATATTCAGTCATCATTCATTTCGTAAATTCGCAAATCATTAAGCAGAGCATTCATTTATTAAGTAAAGTATCAACTTCTATAACTGTCATTCATTGCGTTGTTTTCATTTATCATTTGTCATCGTGCAAATCATCATGTTTTCTTTAGTCGTTCAAGCATTTTCAATATTCAAGGGACCAATTACTAGATTTTATTCGGGCGGGTCACTTGGCAAGTGTCCTCAAGTCCTCGGTCAGACAATGTACTGAGGCGGGCATTACACACTGCATTTGGAACATGACCAGGGAAACTCGTAAGATAATGATTTAGGTATGCTAGCTTGTCTGCATTTCTAGAAGAGATAAGCAAATTCTGCATATAACAAAAATATTGCTCACTTTTACTAAGATCACAAATTCTAGCAGACATAAACAAAGATGCAAGATGTTCAAATCTTTAGTTTCTTCTGGACCATAAAATTCTCCACCTAAAGCTTTGAGAATCTGGTCATTTGCTTCTTAAGCAACCAACATTTGATCTCTGGCTTCTTGGGGAAGCCATCGCCACCATTCATATGCCAAACTTGACAAGATGACTACTAGCTAGACAGTTAGTTACTGAGAAGTTATATTATGATCTTGAGTTCTTTTATAAAGAACCCATTTGCTTAGCAACTTAATGGCTGTCTACAACACTAAGGATTGTATTTTTTGCCAGTGATGAATAAAAATACATTTTTTTTCTTGGAAAAAAACAACTGAATGGTTGTCATAATATCAACCCTATATTGATATTGAATATTTAGGACAAGTTGTTCTGGCATTTGGGAAATAAGATTATTGATTCCATTGATGCTGAAATAGATTCTATGAGGAGCAGAAGAGACAGGCATCATTCATCACCTCATCAAAAGTAGGAGGTCCCGTGAGTGGATTAGAACCTGATTGAGAAGAAGATCCACCTCGTATTGGAGAATTTTCTCCTCTGGAAAATGCCATTGCAACAAGATATTTTTTTGGAAAAGCTTTGGGCATTTTCTAGAATTGAGAGGCTAGATATTGTATTTCATTAAATTCTTCATCATCTTGTCCAAAGGTGAATTCTGGTCTATTATCTTCTTCTTGGATACTCACCATTCCAAATGAGTATCTTCTCGCATGTTTCTCCTTTTGTTCTTTATACTCTGTGTGACCTCTAAGAGGCAATTTCTAGAGCAGATTGACTAACTGCCTTAGCCTTTTTCTCTAAGTTTTGGGTTTTAATAAAGAGTTTTAGCAAAACATCTAAGCGTTGTTCTCTAGCTTATTTGAAGTGGCAACAATAGAATTCTTTATCTCATCAGAATCATGTAACAGATTATCAATAAGATCCATTTTAGTTATGAGCAAAGCGATTTGCTCATGGTCTTCATTTGATTTTTGTTTTAGAAGGAGAATATCCCGAGCCATATCATCTAGATTATGAGTTGTTCACTGATGTTGCATATTGCCATAATTTGCCAATTTTATTTCATCTGAGACAGTTTCAGATACAACAGAGTATCTATGAGGAAAATACTCTCTTAGATTGGCCATCATGTGAAAACTGTCTAAAAGAAGCATCTGAATGGTTTCTGCCAAGAATGAAAGAAGTATCACCTTTTGGTGTTTTGACTTCATATCCTGGTACACTTCCAGGAAGAGAGAACATGAACAAGCTAGGGATTTTAATTTTAACTCTCCTCCTTTGTAAAAAATTTCTACATGCAGGACATCCAAAGTGTTGTCCCTTATACTTTGTATCAAAAACACCTAATGAAGAGAAAGTTGAAGGGCACGAAGAGCATGGTTCATTCCACACAACTTGGGTGGAGGAAGAGGAGGATGGATTTACAGAAGCAGATCTAGTGAGAGGAGTGAACATAAGAGTGGGAAATCCATCAGGTAATCTAAAAGAGTGAGAGGATCTGTCAAACACTACAGGAGTATTTACAATTGTTTGATTATTCAACATTTTTTCTTTTCGACATAGTTCTTTATATTTGACCTCCCATTGCTTTGGGTAATTTATGTCAGTCCAATTGAATGTTACAAGAGTGGACTTCTTGGACTTGTCTGACTCCACCATGCTGAGAAAGTGCGAGCTGTCATGAACTTTACGGGTAAGAGGTGGAAGAGTATCGTTACCAAAGCGAACAACAACCAATGATTTTAATTGGATGATTTCAGATCCCGTATCCATTTTAAATCCTTGGGGTAGGATATAAGCTTTAAGCAAATCATAGATGTGGGGGTCATCTAAACTAATAGAATATTTAGGGAAAATGGTTCCAAAACAAGTGCCATTGTGAAGGGGACCCACAAAACCACCAATGACTGCAGCAACAAACTCTTCATGATGAGTATCAATGACTACACAGAGAAACTAGAGGACCTAGGCCAAGCTTAACGACACCAAGATGTGCATATGTATAGCCTTTAGAATTTGCCTAGTCTATTTGCATATATTAATTTTTTATTGTCAACAATGTATTTTAAAGTGCAATTGGGATGGTTTTGTTGTTTACGATGTAATTTAAAGCAAAAAAAAAATTATGGACGAAATTTAGCCCATAGCTATTTTTCGACCTTTCTTTCCAAAAAAAATCCCCAATTTGCCATTTTTCAAAATTATTCACCCAAATTCGATGAGAATTTTTTTTTACCTTAAAAACCACCAAATTTTTTCAAAAAGTATTAAAGTCCTTCGAAATTTGAATATTTTTTCAAAAAAATCATCAAACATTTTATGGTTGTAAATTTAAGAATTAATAAATTTTGCTTCGAAAAATTATGGATCTTTAAAAACCCTTTCTTTCTAATGCAAATTCAACAAGAAAATATATACCACATGAAAACTTGCTATTTTCTTTATAATTCTTACTATTTTGTAAAAAGGGTTTCCATCATTATATTGTCCTATTGAGTACATAAATACAAAGTTTTTTTTTTTTAATAATATATTGAGTACATAAAAACAAAGTTTTTTCGTTGTTGTGTAAATGATGTAATTTGAAGTGCAATAGGATATGTTTTATTATTAATTATGTAATTTAAAGTCCAATAAGGAAGGAAAATTACAAACCCTTCCTTTCCTTTCTAGTTCAAACTCAACTAGCAAACATATAACACATGAAATTATTTATCTTCAAAAACAAGGATGACAAAGGAAAGATTTTTACCCATGAGAGACGAGAAAGCTGGCAAGATTTAGATTCATTATGCCACGCTATTTTGGCATTCATCTCAAGTCCCTATGAAAACTATATTTAACCAAGTCGTATTGTTTTATAACAAAACCCAACTATTTGATATGGATAGATAGACTCTTTTATTAAACTGTCCACAAGACCATAGGCCATGAGGGACCCAAAAAATACAATTACAACCTGCGTGGCTTGTAAACTGAGCACTAGAAAACAGCAATTATTTGATATGGATAGATACTCTTTTATTAAACTGTCCACAAGACCATGAGGGACCAAAAAACACAATTACAACCTGCGTGGCTTGTAAACTGAGCACTAGAAAACAGCAATTGAACAAGAAAAAAAAACATGCAAAGGCCCATGGTTACCATAAAGGACAGAAAACAATAAGGAAACCATGATGGCCAGTGCTCAGTTACAATATAAAAATGAAGTCTAAACCGGCGAGCATTTTGGTTTTTGGTTGGAATCCGGCCATGGTTTTTTCAAAAAATCCAAATTTTATGTTGTTCAAATCCTGATTCTGAATGCATAAATGAAATCAGCATCCTTAAAAACCCTAGGTACCCATATTCTGAGAATTTAAACACTGTTATTACAAATTTTAAGAATTTGTTCAAAATTTTGACTGGATTCCGTCATCGTACTGGACAAACTCGCCGGAAATGGATAGTTCGTCGTGAGTTTAGCCTACTCCTATAAAAATATCATAAAACTAAGGATCAATTGATTGCCCAGTTATACACTACTTTAACAACTCCTCTTGTCGGCATCTGATATTCTATAAATAAAACACATGAATGTTTTAAAAACTTCTCATGAGATGGAACACTCGTAAACAGATTCCAAGAATCACATTATAATAATGCAATACCACACAATATAAAATTGCTTCAATTTATGTTTTACATGAACAAAATCCTTTATTTCTTTATTGCACTTTATGTCATCCCCACTGAACAAAACCAGAGATGATGTTCCTTTTTTATCGATGCCATTTATTCTACAGTTATCCTCTCAAATAAAACTTTTTCCATCACAGTTTCAGTGATTTTTATTTTGGAAACACTGTTTCATGGCTGCGCTGTGAAGGGTAATTCTATTCTGTAAAAATCACCAAGGACTTGCACCTGGCCTAATTCACCCACTCAAGGGGTTTTAAACCTGGGTTTCAGGATTAATACAATTTCAATCACCTCGCAACTTGCTGTTAGACCACACACCCAAGGGCTACTTTCAGTCATTATTGAATAGGAAATTTGCAAAACATCCCATTGCCACATGAAACACCAATGTCATCAAAGAAAACATCAGAAGATTGGCTTGGGGGGAAAGGAACCTCCCCAATAGTGATATGATTGTGTTACATTGCTTATATCATCGACTCGGACTAATTTCCTATATAAGATGATTCAGTGGAAATTGAATAGTTGTCATAATAGTATTCTGAATACGCAAATCTAATTTCTTTTTTGAGTTGATACTTCAATTTAGAATTGGAAAATCTCCAAATAGACTATAATGTCCACTATTAAATCGTACAAGTGCACGTTTAGAACGTGTCTTTCTGACCCTCGGAAATATTACTGAAAGCTGTCAAACTGGTGGCTTTTCCATACAGAAACCGCAATCAGCAGAGAATAGGAGGCACGGAGAATGGAATATTTTTAGAACTTCCACATCATAATGATTCTGAACATGTTTGCTGGCTTATTGGAAGTTAAAACTGCTGGAAAATGTTACTTTCATTTCCTCAAAGAATTATTGTGAGGTTTATCACAGAGGCATCACTCATTACTCTCAACTAATAATCGAGCAAACAATCCACTTGGCAGTTGTTGTTATTGCCCTTTTAAATACAATGACTTCCAGTGCTTTATTAACAATGTAGAGAGGAGACATTATTCACCCAAACTATAATTTAATATATTAAACTATATTTTACAATACATGCAGACTCCAATATATAGAGTCGAGAGATACTAAACAGATGCTAAACATAGTTGGTAGAGGTTGAGATAATATCTCAACCATACACCAAACTAGGATAGAATCTCTCAAATCTATCAACAGCTCACAACAAGATAAACATTAATCTAACATCCTCCCTTAATGTTTATCTCGAATTTATTTGCAGAGTAGTCTTGATCTTCATGCTGCTTTCATCACTTTGGGTTTTATCAATAACTTTTCTTGTACCTGCATCTGATTATTGACGCCCATATGAAAATAAATCCATCTACCGGACTACATGGGTGCTCAGCCGCTGTAACCGCCAGTTCTCTAGGAATCCTTTTCAGCTACATGGTTCATCAATGTTAAATTCTCCCTTGATCATAATTTGGTCCGTCATACTCTGAGATTCTTCCATCTCAACTTTCCCCCTTGAATCGAAGGCTCTCGCTTCTTCGACCTTCATCAAGTTTAGGCTACGGGTACACCTGTCACCCCCGTACTGCTCACAGTGGTCTATTCCACAACTTGATAACACATCCACTCTATGAATAAGAGGGATAACTCTGTGCGATTACGCACCACAACACGTATGCCTGAACATTTGGGACAGGTCTTACCATACTTGAAAAAATCGCCGAAAAATCGCGACTTTTTGTAAAAGTCGCGAGGTGAAGGCCCTGCCGAAAAATCGGCGCTTAAAAATCGCGACTTTTTCAAAAAATCGGCGATTTCCGACTTTTTCAAAAAATCGGCGATTTTTTCGAAAAAATCGCGAGTTGAAGGGAAAAATCGCCCAGGCTTTCTCAGAGTTTTAAAAACTCGGGGTTTGTTTTTATAAATTTGATGAGTTTTGTACATGTAACATTGATGTCACCAGTACTAAATGGTAATGTTAGGTTTGTTTTTATAAATTTGATGAGTTTTGTACATGTAACATTGATGTCAACAGTACTAAATGGTAATGTTTAATTTTAAGTAAAAGTGACATTCTCTTTATCTTTCATTTTCCATCCTTTTACTTAAATTTGTAACATTACCATTAATTGTTTCAGGATGTTTGAGAGTGGTTCCAACCTCATCAGACTTCATATGCAAAAAGTAGGATTTTAGATCCCATTTAGAATTCAACAGACTTAATGGTTTTCAGGATTTCAGGATTCCAACGTTTCTAGTGGATTCTATCATGTATGTGGGTAAGGGATTGGAATTTAATGAAATACATCAAACTCTCTATGTACCTTGATGTTGGTGGTGTCGATGCCTGATTGTTAAAGTTGTTTGAATTCCACTGTCATGACCTTAATAAAAAAATGTACCCTTCAGTCAAGCAAAATCACTTATTAAGCATGGGAAGCTCTTTCTACCTTATTTTAACGCTTGGATTAAGAAGTTTGAACAAAATTGTAGGGTGTTAATTGATGTCCTTGGAGGATCAACTTCGAGATTGGAAGCAGAGGCAAAGTCTAGAGCCTAGAGGTGGGGGAACATGGTGCTATTGATGAATATGATCTCGACATAGACAATGATTTTGATGATTATGTTTTTTCAATTTTGATTTAGATATGTATTGCGCTTGGTGCCATTTTGATAATATTTTGTCTCTAATGGTTTGGAATCATAGCTTGGAATCTTTAATATATATTTTTTTCATTAAAATTGTAAAATTTTATGTATTTTTTAACAGTCTGAGTCATTGAAATCAAACCACTCCAAGTTATTTGCATCCACTACATCTATATATTAGTGCTTTCTACATATTTATGTTCCAATGTGTTTATCTGATGTTATTGTTGCTTTATATGTTTAAAATTCTGAAAAAAATGAATGTATTTTGTATTTTTTAATGTTTGCCGACTTTTTCCGATTTTTTCCGATTTTTTCGCCGATGTTGCCGAGAAATTGTTTTCGGGACCCTTGCCGACTTTTTGCCGAGTCCGACTTTTTCAACGTTGGGTCTTACAACAACCTGGGGAAATTAGCTTGCCTATGGCTAAGCTTTACAACTTTGGACCAAAAAAAAATCTAGGATGTCGGGTACAACCGATCATGCACCCCTTACAATAATTCAAGTACTAAATGCTCATAAAAATCGCAAACCCATTACATATGCATCTCATCATTTCATTGATGACCAAGACCAATATAACTCCTTACATGTATTTGAGCAGTGACTTGACAGTTGGACATATTTTACTATTTCGCATATTAATAGTAAGTTATATTTTTCTATGAAAAAAAAAAACTCCTTACATACCATTAAGGAAACTCCACACACTTGGACTAAGCAAGCATCCAACCAAATTTAAAAAAAAAATATTTATACCTGTTCTTTCTATCAGTTCACTTTTACCATCATTCTCATCATCATTGTCTTCGTTGCAACCTAGCAAACAGAGAGCAACTGCATGAAATGAATACCCAGCAAGTTCGAATCTAGTCGACTCGCCGAGTTGAGAGACTCAAACTCTCTTTCGCAGCAAAGCAACTATTACGTTCAACGTCAGTTTCTTTTCTGAATCCCCTTCCTTTGGTCTTTTTAGGGTCGCCATCGCCGAGCTGGGAAATAAGAATTAAAAAAAATTGTGATTTCTCAGACTTCAGATTCGCGGCAGTTCCTTCCAGATGATAGCCTTGGCTCTTCATGGCAGAGAGCTATCGGGATATGTGACAATCCACCTTCACACGCAGCAAATTTCTCTCACACCATGGCGGCTCCCTCTGATCAAGCAACAATTTATCCTTCCACGCAGACAGTTCTCCTCTGCCCCACGTCTCTCGCCCATTCTCACAGCAGAGATCTGGCCTATTTCTTTTGCAGGCAGCGGCTTCACACACCCTCTCAATGAGTGGCTGACCCTACAAGAACGACACCTTCCTTTACACTCTTCAACGGCATACTCAGCTTGCGATTTACTCTAATTCACCGGTGGCTCTGACCTCGGCGATCACCAACAATGACGACAGGAAGAACTTCAATAATGATGACAGCTACTGCGTCTTTCAAAGTATGGAATCAATTCCACCAGCAGTGGCTCTTTTTATCCATGGGCCTGTATCCAAGGCTCTTCTTTCACAACAGCGGGCGTCTCTTCCTTTTACAGCTGCAGATCTCCTCTACGCAATCAGATTCCAGCTCTATCTTTTACACAGCAGCAAGCATCAATCACAGGATCACTTCGAGTTCCTTTCTTTGCACGCTTGTGCAATCTCCATGCAATCTTTACAGTCACAGCGAGCCAAAGTGGGCTTTCACAGCAGGCCACGAAGATCTCCTTCAATGCAAACAACAATACACAGGCCTCTTCGATCTTCTCCACGGCCTCGCCTTACCACAGGCAGCTAGGCGGCTTCTCTCTCACGCGGATGGCAGCAGTGATTCTTTAGATAGCACGGTCTTCAATCCTCGGTGGATCCTCACTCAGACAACAAACAAAACAATGCTCCGCTCTCTCATAGTCCTGAGCACTCCCGTGAGGGAGTCATGCTCAGTCCAGCTCTGATACCATATTAACAATGGAGAGAGGAGACGTTATTCACCCAAACTATAATCTAATATATTAAACTATATTTTACAATACATGCAGACTCCAATATATAGAGTCGAGAGATACTAAACAGATGCTAAACATAGTTGGTAAAGGTTGAGATAATATCTCAACCATACACCAAACTAGGATAGAATCTCTCAAATCTATCAACAGCTCACAACAAGATAAACATTAATCTAACATGCTTCTTATAAACTCTACCCATGCATACCTATCAGATTTATGGTGTTATTACCCACTCCCACTTTTACGTCAACTCTTGCTAGCTTCCTTATCCAACAACCTTCTGTAGAAGAATAAGGTGAGAAACTACAAAACCACAACTTACAACTTAAAGAAGACAAATTCAAAGTAAACTCTCTGCGGAACAGAGCTTCAATGGTAAACCATGTTAAAGTTTTAAACCCATTATAACATTGCGAATACAAAAAACCAAATTCCCTTAAAAAACAAGTCGGGGTAAGTTTTCCACATCCATATCTACTACATGTTAAAGAAACAGGTTAGAGCAGAAGCAATGTGTAAATCCCCACAGGCATGCATGTATTTCATTATATGTCACTTTCTTTCCATGATACTCCTTGAATATATTTTAGAAAGTGCCTCGAAACAGAGTTAAACATCTTAGCGTTACTAAATAATCGCTACTACGCATACTAACCTATATTGTCAAGTAAATCTCTTCCATTTACACAAAGAAACAAAGCTTAATCACAAGGGCCAAGCATATTTGTATTAAAAAAGCGCTTACACCTGCTGTCATCCATTTGTCACTCCCACTCATGCAAGATCGCATATTCAATGCTACAAAGCTTGCTGCCACTAAGCCAGCGAGAGCAATAACAGTCCATCTTAAAAACTCAGTTGGGAAGATCAACAGAATCTGCCAAACATCAAACAAGCAATTGTTACTACCTTGAAGGCAAGAAATAGCACATATTTGAAACTCATAATGCATAGATAAAATATGTACGTACCGAAGCTGGAATGAAAATAAACAGAGAATATCCATAAAGACACCAAAGCTGCACCAAGGGTGTTGATATGCCCCAGTAACGGAGTAGGAAATAAAATCCAAGGGGTACCAAACAGAGGTATCCATAAATCAAGCACGCAGCCCAGCTCATATAATTAATGTCATAATACCAGTCAGTTTTATGTTCACTCTGTAAATAGGAAGCATAATTTCCCAATGCCGTTACTGCAAATACAAGAGTTGTGGAAATCCAAAGAGGCCCATACCTGTATCACCTGATTAAGGCTCAGTAAGTTGTCAACAACAAAACGAAAGTTTGAGTCAACAATTTAATTACGAACATCAACATTATTTCAGGGCCTAAGCTGAATGGATGCAATGAAAAGGCAATTGTTAATTTGTATGGGAAGATTTTTTTCTAAAAACTAAATAACCAAAAACCCACGCTTGAGTTCAAGCTAAAAGTACTGAACTAAACTGTCAAAATCATTGTGAAGAAACATGTATGCATGAAAATGTGCATGTAATAACCTAGTGGCAAGTTCCTAACAGCCAATTTGATATGGTTAGTCTCCGAAAGGTCCAACTCAAGACCTGTTCTCCAATTAACACCCGAGTGCGGAGCAGATGGGAATAATGTTTATTATGGTTGCATAAAATCCTGAGCATATTCCTTAATGAACAAATACCCAATGTTCCACCAAGTTTCCAGGATGGGATACAGGAGTGGGGAAATGCATACGGGGATGTGTTAAAGCACCCACACCCCCCCACCCCAAATTCTAGGGAATGTCTCAGGGGACATCAGGGTCTCCCACGTAGGGGACCCTAACCAAAGTACTAAAAAGTTAAAGTTTAAATATATGAAATTTGAAACATAAATTATATGTAATGTCATGTGTTAATGATTAATTATTGAGTCAATCATGAATTTGAACTTTGATACATAACATGCAAATAAATCATAAATGATACATGTAATGATGTAACATAACATAATGATCACAAATCATCTGTCACCATTTAGTCATAGGAAGCATCTAGGAGAACCATTTTTTTAGGGAGCACCTTGGAGTACTCACATCCCACGAGCACATACCCTAACCTCGGGAGTGCATTCATGTGTAACACTGCTAATACCTCTTTATCACTGCATGTCTGCTTCCATTAGGAACTTAGGATATGTCTTTATATTATGATTATTTCAGATTTACAATTGTCATCAATGCCTTTTGTGTCTCGATTCGCTTCCCTCTATTACGGCTCCGCCAAGTACATCTGTCTTTCTTTTATCATTTGGGAGGGTGCCCTCCAAACTTACCCCCACTCCACCCTCCAAACTTACCCCCACTCCACTCGATCCACCCCCTTCCCCAAAAGCCTTGTCCTAACTCCTACCCCATGAACCAGTGGTATGATGATACCTACAAGCACTTTCACGCCCAACATCGGCATGCCTTCAACCATGGTCACCCCTCCTACCTAGTTCTTAAAGCTTCCTACCACCATCTCCTTTGCCACAAGAAACACCTTTTCATCTCTCGTAGGTGACGAGAACTGAGTACTTCCCTTATCCACTCCCCTAAACATCTATGGCAGATACCATCTTTCCCCACCACTCCCATCTCCCACATGATCTTGATCCAAAAGCCATGTTCTCCCACACCTCTTCCCACTATGACATGCCGCAGCAACCCCTTATCCAGGTCACCTCTCTCCCCCCCTCTTGTTACTTATTCACTCCCAATGGTGTCCAAGAGGCCGTTTGGGCCAGGAGTTCTAGCAAAGCAACGGATGAGGAAGGGTTCCAGGTTGAACTATTCAAACATAGCCTTTGAGTACTTGATGGCCACTTGGCTAGTCTGTTTAACCACGTGGTCTACATTGGCTTCCTTGTACCATGGTCACATCATATTATTCACTCAATCCATAAATCAAGCCCTAATACTAACCCTAATAACTACAGAACGATCATGGTTGGCCACACTTTCTCCAAGTTATATCTACAGTCCTCCATATGTAGCTTTATGGGGAGCTTGAGAGGAGACAACTTAGAGCTAGAGGATAAGTGGGCCTTAGACTAGCACACCGAACCACTGATCACATTCTTACGCTCCAGGCCATCATTGAGGAGGTACGTCACAGCTCTTCAAATGTTCACTGTTGCTCTACAGACTTTCAGGAGGCGTTTGACTATGTCCCCAAAGTAGCATTATTCCAAAGGCTTTTGTTATCACGCAACTTGTAGTTGCCCCTTTTATGATGATCCTATTCAAGACGATAGAGGAGCTAGGAAACTAAAGAGGTGATCTTAAAGGATCCTGACCCCTGGAATGGATCGGCTGTCATGCCAATCAGGATTCTCTTCACTTTATGCCACTTGAAGCGGAGTGACAAAGGGGGAAACCCTTATCTAACCTAGAAGGAAAGACCTGTTATCACATCCATAGTCGCCGAACTACCATGATTGTAGAGCAGTTCATTGTATATTTTTGAGCTAGGCCTTTACACAGTTTTGATGAGATCAACCTATGATGAGCAGTACTTTTGACGATCACTCACATATCAAAGCAGCCCCAAATCAGATAGCAGTGAACCTTATGCCAAGACTAAGCCTCATGACCTCAGTGAGCAGTGCAGTGCCCAGAGCTTCAACAAACATTGTATCTAGTGGTTATAGATGATCCAGATGGCAAGTACAGGTATATGGCCCAACAAGTATATGGTGTGCATTGGTTATGATTGTCTTGCTCATTTGGTCATCTTAGTAGCTTGACTTAGTATTTAGCGGTCATGATCTGGTGGTATATATATATATATATATATGATATGGATATTGTAGTTATTGATTATCTAAATAGTCTCATTACTCAGTGTTACCACCTAAAGTTGCACATCAGTTGGACTTCAGTGAGCCGCAAGTTATTGCACAATTAGTTGTGCTTATCAGAGTTCAGATGTTCTAGCCTTGGCCTATTTCGGCCATCTTTTTTCATTTATGTTTAAATGACCATGCCCCACGGGGTTTGTAATAAAGTGTGCTAGCATGGTAGTCTTTGAGTGACTCGGTTCCCTAGGGCTTGACAACCAAAGAAGGTATTCCAAGGAGTTTTTTCCCTTGTCAATTATGCTTTGCGTTTAGCCGAGTTTAATCGATGAGTTTTTCTCCTGCACCTCCAAAGCTGGAATGCCCAAAGTGGTGGTTAGGCCTTAGGGGGTTATTAGAGTCCATTTTGTAACATGTATAAACATGCTAGACGCTAGAATAATGTCATTTGGTCATGTACTAGGTCCCCCAAAAGTTTCAGTCAATTCCGAGAAAAATAATTTTTTCGCATTTTCTCACATTTTTAATGGTTTAATTGAAAAAATTCAAAGGGTGATAAAAGTGTGATCCGGAGTCGGAATTTGGCGCAAGGATGCTCGTTTTCACGCTCAGAGCATCCTCTTTATCCTGGTACATGGTTTTCCTATGTTTCGGGTGATCAAAACGCCTCGTGGAGCATTTTTTCCTATTAGAGCTACATTTTAGCAAAAAAATGCTAATGGTGCTACAAATTGCACCATTACCAAAAATTAAAAAATTAAAAAAAATGGAATTGGTCATATGCCAATTGACATGGCATTAGTTCATATAAGGTGGGCGACTACATCAAAGGGTTAAAGCATATGTTAAAGGTTGGTTTGAAAGTCAAACTTTTAATATATCAAAGTAAGGATGCGCTCCTCCTTCATGTGGGTTGATTTCTCCACGACCATGTTCGAATTGGATGATAAGTTCATGGTAGGGGCGGCTCCTTGATTGTGAGGCGGCACAACCATTTGGTTTGGCTATTATCTAAAATCCAATCACAACCCCACTCTCCAACGTAGTATGGAAGCATCTCATTCGCCTTCACCTTCACATGGGCCTACTTCTCCTTGGCCGCGTACGGATTTGAGTGAGGATAAGCCTCTTGGTGGGAACCTACCTCTTGTGAGGTGGCACAACCCACATGATGTGGCTTCTAATTAAAGCAACCAACACCAATCGGAAGCCACCATCCATCAAAGCAAGGAAACATCTCATTCGCCTTCATCTTCACGTGAGCTGCCATCTTGCTCTCGGCATCTTCCTCTTTCAAAGTGATTTTCTCTAATGAGGATTGCGGCCACCTCTCTTGAAGTGGCGCATATCCATTGGATTTGAGCTATCTTGCTCTACAATCAAGGAGGAGATCTGTTATCACATATATAGTAGCTAGGCTACCATACATTCTTTTTCTCATTCCAAAGCACTATTCAACCAGTTCCTTTGCATTTGAGATGCTGAGATGAGCATCTATTATGGATCACTATCAGATTATGGACAGCAGATATATTCCCCATGCCATGACTGAGTTTCTGGACACTCAGAGAGAGGACTGATGTACCCATTTAGCCATTTATACAGAGCAGTCAGTAGTGCCCAGAGTTACAGCAGCAGTTTCAGACGACAGATGTTGGTTCAGATGATTGAGCATTCAGGGATATGACTCAGTAGGTATATTTTGGTGTTATGGTTATGTTGCTTTTGTATCCATTCTTATAGCATGTCTTAGCATTTAGTATCATGATCTGGCGATCATATAGATATGTGGACCTGGTTGTACTTTATATATATCATATTGTCCCTACTTAGACTTAGAAGTTCTTAACCTATACTCATCGGTTTTACCCTCCCTAGGGAGATTAGAGGTGATCATTCCCACCATACTTTGGCTTGCTAGTGTTGATCCCATTATTCATTATCTGCATCCATCCATTACCTACCCAGTTTGTTCATTACCTTGACTTACTATTTGACTAGTGGCATGGAGGACTTTCCCCCACTGTAGCCTCTGTATTGGATAAGTTTCCCTGTTTATTGTGTCTCGGCTCTGAGTTGGTGACAGAACTTACCATTGGTGAGTTGGCTTAGTCCCCCTAGTCACTAAAGATGTTGTTGGCTAAACCTGAAACGCATAGTACTGCCATGAATGCAAATGAAATGAACCTAGCAAAGAAATATCAAATGTTATATCTATTGTGAAAAATCCAAATGAATCTGGCAAAGAAATATCAAATGTTATATCTATTGTGAAATGTAATACCTAGGTAAACAAGTTGTCTAAAGACACACGTAAAAGTGCTCAGGTAAACAAGTGCCTTAAAAACACACCTGTAGCAAGAAGCCTAAATAAAATGTAAATCTATGCAATGTGTTTATAAACACACATCGATTAAAGGCTATGGAAAACCAAAGGCCCAAAAAGCAATGGAACTTAAATTCTATATCAAAAAGATTGTTGGCCTTCTTTGTATTATGGATTGTGTGCATCTGCTAAGGTGAATAAACACTCTTTGAACAACTTACCCATTTGTGAGACACCGCCATTCCCTGTGTTATTGCTTGTCCATTATATGCTATGGTGTGTATTCCCTTTCCATATCCAAAGTGTCACAGTGTTGAATCAGTAAGTCATCCCTTGGCCTAGCCACATTATTTCTAAGCCTTCACCCTTCACTAGCGAATTGATCACAACTATGAAGTGCGTATGGTCTTGAAAGTCTAGTCTGAGTAATAATATAATTAATGACCTTATATATTTAGATGTAGATCGCCAGTTATGATTACTTCTTGTTATAATTGCTATTTGAATGGATTGTAAAGCATGCTTTAACCTTTGACACCTTGCAGCAGCTTGATGACAGTTTGAGTTATATTTTGGTCATGTTGACTTGGTCAAACCCAGTTTCACCAAAAGTCAACCACAGGACATGAGGTGGCAGACCTCAGATGATACAGAGAGATGATATATGGTCTGGTACAGGTCACCATGGTGGGCTTATGCAGTGGTTTCAAGCTTATGATGATGATTTGTGCTTTTCAGTACTTTTACAGATTATTATTATTTGGTCTGCGGGATATGATGAGTATTTATTTTGGACCATGCAGAGGTTTATATGGTGTATGAGTACACATTTTAGATGGATTTGGACCTTCTGAGTCCAATGAGACAGACTGTTTTCAATTCTGGGCAGTTATAGTGATGTTTGAGCCTCAGTTGGCTATCCTAGTGCAGATTTGGTCTATCAGAGGCCTTGTCATTGGTTCACCTAGAGCGCTACTTTTGGAAGGGGTGGTCCAGCCACTTGTTATTACCATACTACCCCCCTTCCAAACACTCTGGTGATTTTTATTTTTGGATCCAGGCACTTCAGGTGGCATTTTGGGCAGTTTCACACTTCCCGAGGCAATCCAGAAATGGTGAAAATGGCTACTGAAGAATTCGATTTGGGCTACTGAGGCAAGGTTATGGCATGGGATGATTAGTGATGATGAGTGGGATGTCTTCCACACCTTCTCCAGCAGTTTCAGCTTCATCGGGACCCACATCCATCACTTATGGCACTTTTTGATGATTTCTGGAGCCTCCAAAGGCTCACGACTTTCCCAGAGAGGCATGATTTGGTGTCTAGCATGATTATTTTTGGACATTGTGCTATGGGGATTGACCAAGGGTGTTAGAAATTACCCCTTGGACCCACCATGAGCTATTTCTTATATTTTATCATGATGATTTGGTGGGATCCCCTCTTCTAGGGAGAGTTTGTCCACATATTGTTATATTTTATTGTTGATCTATGTATTTTATTGTTAAGCTCATCCAAACCATTGATTAGATCATTTGATCTTTTAATCTTAACCACTCATTCAAAAAGTGGTTAGGATTATGACCTCTCTCCATCCTATTTAAGGAGAGAGCTTCTCATTGTAAAATCATCTAGAGATTTTGGCTCTTGGCTCTTGGAATAAAATTTCTATCTTTTGGAGTACATGCTTGGGTTTGGAGTGGATGTTGGTTGCTTTGATTGTAAATGCTTTTGTCCATTGGACCGGAGGATCTATTATAGCTATCTTGCATATTTTGCCATATCTTTTTACAGGTTAAGAGGACGTTTTTGACAAGTGCGAATTGGTGGGGAGGCCTGCCCTTCAAGCTTGGAGGAAGACGTTTTGGTTAAACAGGGAGTGATTTTGTCTTTGTGCCAACTATTCTTTGCTTATCTCTCTCTTGCTTGTATCTACCTTCAACATGTTAAACTGATTGATGCTTTGCTCCTTGGTTTTGAAAGGTTAGAGGGACACACATGTGGCTTGGAGAAAATCGATTTGGCAAGAGGGCTTCAAAAATTCTTCATTTGATCTTTGACAAAAGTAATCCTCACCTTAACTAGCATTCATCTCTTCATCCAGGTATGCTCCAAAGGTATGGTCTTCTTCTTCCTTGGCTTATCCATAACTTCTAGATCACAAAAAACCCTAATTAATTAAAACCCTCATTTTTCACTTTTTCTTAGATCTACTTGGATCTAGCCTAGCTTTTGAAAAGATATTGAAAACCCACCTCTATAGCATCCACGGCAATTCGGATCTATAGTTTGGTGGTGATTGGATTCCATTTGAAACACTTTTCAAGGCAAAGTAGCCCTCTTGAGGCAAATCGCACCCCTTGGGAGAAGCTAGTTGGGTTAGATCTAACACATGGGTAGGTGAAATCCCACTTGATTCACACTCTCCATACTTGATAACCTACCCCTAGTGCCTCACTTCATTGATTTTTGCCTTGTGGGCCCCATTCCTCATTTTGAGGGTTGAGCCCCACTTGGGTCAATTTGGTGATGCATGTTCAATCTCAGATCTATGGAGATCTAGCCATTGGACGCCCATGATTTTCAAGATCCACATTCATACTTGCCTAAACTACTTGGATCGAAACTTTGGTGGCCTTTGGGTTTGATTTGACACACCTTTCCATGCTTTTAGCCCTCCTTGGGCAAAGTCGCACTCCTTGGGTGATTGAGTTGTCCCACTTTAAGGAACTGGGTGGTTGAGATTCTATTGGATTTGGAAAGAGCATACCTTGAAATGTAATGTCCCTTGTTAGGGATTTTATTAAAATGGCAATTTTCCACTTTTTTTTCCTAGTTCGACCTTTGACTAGTTTTGATCTCTAGGTCCCAAATTTGCCCCAAATGATTTCAAATCTTCTGAGAAGGTATATGAATGAGATTAGAACATAAATATGTGTTTTAAGGATGCCTTTGGACCTTTAAAATACTTCTGCAAATACTCTTTCAATTCTGGCCAATGTAGGGAACTTTATTAGTAATTTTCCTTTGACTAGTATTGGTCTCTATGTCTCGAATTGACTCCAAATGCCTTCAAATCTTCAAGGAAGGTGTATGAATGATATTAAGACTTGAATATGATGTTCAAGGATGATATATGGCCACCAAAATACCTCTGCAAACTCTCTTAAGATTCTGGACCAAGTATGCAATTTTACTAGTAATTTGGGGTTCAAATCCCCCTGGGGTAAGTATTGAAAATGGCTTCCCAAATGCCTCCAAAGCCACTCAAATTTCTGAACAGAGGTAGGGAATGTATTAAGGATGTTATTAAGGTCTCATGTGCACCATTAATTGATTATTATATCTGTTCCAACCCTCTCCCATTCAACTGCAAAAATCACCAATTCGACCCTTGGGGAAATGGCACTATTTCTTCTCCCAATGCAATTAAACTAAGTAAAAATACTTCAAATGCTCAAGTACAGTACATGAAACTTGTAAAATACATCCATGGCAGTCCATTAATCACAAATTCATCAGAGAATCATCCATTCATTCGAAATCATCATCAATACATTGGTTCACAACAAGGTAGTGGGGAAATGGCATTGTTCTTCCATTAAAAATGAGATTTATACATTTCTACTAGGAATTTCGACCTGAAACTTTTTGAAGATGAAGAACAGAGTATTTACTTCATATTACAAAAGAAATGGGGCATTAAAAGCTTCCCCAAAGAGTACAATAGCTCACCAAAAACGCCCTCCCTCAAGGATCAAGAATATGCCATCAAAACCGGAAATGGTTGAAGGAGTGAGCTGCAATAGAAGAAACCATGAGCTGCCCTGTAGCTTACACCTGCAAATAAAGACTCCATTAAAGCTCCAAATGAAAGGTCTGAATGGCCTTTCCAATTACCAACTTGGATGGGAATCTTTCACCCTCGAAATTGGCTAAGGCAAGAAACTAGTCATCCACTAGCTCTCCCTCTTCACAAATGCAATTGCAAATTCTACAAATGATCAAAAGCTGGTTTAATTCTTTGTTATTGACATTTATAAACTTCTAATGTACTCCATGGGTCGAATTCCTTCCAAGAGACTCATGCCAACTCAAGTTGGGAAGAGATTCCAAAGAACGCCACTTGTACAACAATTCCTAGTCTCCCACTTCCACCAAATCACATGTTGAAGCATCTTAGCTGCCCTAACACCCTTGAGCGCCCTCTTGGAGTCTATTTTTAGCCCTGACATGTCATATATGTCATATGTCAGCCTTCAGGTCTGATTTGTGTCATAGGTGTCATAGCATCTTCATCATTGTTGTCATAGAGCTAGGGAATCTAGCCCAAGTGTCTCACTAGCTCCAAATTGCCTCTTCCTCTTCCATGGGAGTTACTTGTTATCACACCATAGTAGCAGGGCTACTATTCTTGTACAACAGATATCTGCAAATTCCAGAGCTTACATTATTCCAGAGCATGGCTATATATTTTGGATCACTCATGATCAGAGCAGTATATTACTCAGATTTATGTATGACCTTGTGTCAACGCTGAGCCTTGAGAGTTCAGATTTGATGACTGATGTGACCCTTTATCCCATACAGTTTCAATTCAGTGCCTAGAGATGTATTTCAGCAGTGTTTCAGATGATGCATGATGATTATTATTATGATGATGTTGTATGATCTATGGATATGTTCTCACTGACTGTGGATTATTATCTTGTTGATTTAGTCATGATCATAGCATGTGCTTGGTATATTATTCCTGATGTGGCAAAATATTTAAAATGAACTGTAAATCATAAAATGGACAATTGCTTGCACATTTAGGTCATTTAACAAAACTCACTGGTTTTTCACCTTACATAGATATGGTCTTTCCCGACACCAGTTGTCTGCTAGTGTAGGCTCCATATTCACTTGTCTCCATCCATACATGACCTTCCTGTTTGACTTTAAACCCTGACATGTCTCATTTGACTTTCTGATACCAAGGACTTCCCCATTTTTCTACCTCTGTGTTTGGATCGCATCCCTGTTTATTCAGTGTCTCGGCTTTGAGTTGGTGACAAAACTTGCCTTTGGTGAGTTGGATTGTAGGCCTAAATCATTCTGGTCGGTTGTCCCGATGTTTGGCATTGGCTCGAACTCCCCCTAGTCACTTGAGATGTTGTTGGCTAAAACTGAAAGCTCATGTTCTACCTATGGAAACTTAATAAATTCGCCCATGGAAACAAAAAAAAGGGCAAGAGCGATGAAAAGCTAAAAATACTCCTCGAAGAGTATAAGAAAGGTCCAAAAAGCAATGGTTCTTAAAAGCTATATCTAAACAATTGCTGATCTTATAAATATGTGAAACACATGCCCTGGATGCAAGCTGCAACTAGTTGTGCTTCTCAGCACATCTGAAATCCGAAGGGTCATGTAGGCCAAAAAGGCCATGGAATAAAATTGAATGATCCTAATGAACCTAGATCAACTTGATGTAGACATGATGCCTAAGTTGAATAAACACTCTCTAAACAACTTATCCATTTGTGAGGCACAGCCATTCCCTGTGTTCTTTTGTCCAGCACAGAGTTTGTAGCTTCCCCCTTCTCCCAGTCCAAAGTATTTTTGAGTTAAGTTAGACAAGTCAACCCCTAGGCCAACCTTGCTCCTAGCCTTCATCCTTCACTAACAGTTTGACCATGTCCAATGGGTGAAGTTTGTCATTTGAACTATTGTGCAAGTAATTTTATATAACAACGGAATATGTTAACTTGATTAATGCCACTGAATGGAATTTATACTTTGAGCTTAACTGTGAGAATGATTAGAGAAGCATTGTCTTAGTCTACTGATGTGATTTATCCTTGATTATATATTCTTGGGATCCGTGATGATGTGGACCATGTATGGATGATTATTGATGATGATTGATGGGCCCACATGTTTGATGATGATATCATATGATGGACATATGATGCAGATGATGTTTGATCTAGTTCAGCAGGTGTATTACTACTTCAGATCAGCAGTTTATACATTGTCCATATATGGTGGACCCTACAGCTGGCCCATTAGGGCAACCCAGGGTGTATGAGTACACATTCCTAGTGGATTTGGGTCTTCTGGATCCATTGAGACACTTATCTTTCAGTTCTGGGCACTTCTGACAGTGATTGATGCAGTTTTACACTTATTGACCAGATTTGGGGCTGATTTCCCAGCCTGAGCAGCAGGGGCCCCGAGAGGCCAGTTCACCTAGGGCGCTGATGATGGAGGGGGTGGTCCAGCCACTTGTTTTTACCATTTACCCCCCCTTCCGGAGAGCCTGGTGGGCTCAGATGGACAGCGCTAGCACCCTAGGAGGCAGTTTTGGCACTTTCACAGTTCCCGAGGCAGTTAAAAAATGGGATAAAGTGGTCACTGAGGAAATCGATTTGGGCAATTGAGGCAAGGTTTTGGCATTTGGTCTCCACAGAGGTCTTCCAGGGTGGCATAACTATCTTCCAGTCAGTTTTCACCATGTGGGTATGCCCAGATTGATCACAGGAGGACATTTTCTGCTTGACTGTCATGGATTCTGAGGACAGTTTTGGTCATTTACATTATTTTGGATATATTTTATTATTTTATTGTGCCTTGGGGATGAGCTAGTAAGGATTGATGCCTCCTAGCCCCACCATGAGCTTATATTGTCATGTCCTAGTCACCATGAGGTGGATTTTGGGTACTTATGTTTCTCTAGTGGATGACGTCACCCTCTTATTGTACCATTTAGTGAGGGTGCTATTGTTATATTGAGTGATCCATGTGATATATCGTTATGGGTCATCTTGGCCATTGATTGTATGATGAGATCTTTTAATCTCAACCACTCATTTGATGTAGTATTGTAGAGTGGTATAGGGTTTTGGTCTTTATTATCCTATATAAGGAGGAGACCCCCCATTGTAAAGCTCACCTTTGGAGCTCTGGAATATTGGAATAGAAGATTTTTTGTGGAGCACATCTCTCTTGGCTTGTGGATTCTCTTGCATATTGAATATACAGTATCTCTTCTATGTATCATTGTGGATTTTGGTGTTTTTGCTAACCTTTGACAGGAAAGTCGAATTGGAGAGAGGAGGGCGACTTCATGAGGGTTATTGTTGGAGGGATCCACATATTCTCTCTTGGGTTGATCTTGTGACAGGGAGTATCATTATTGTATCTTCGTGACATAGTTGATGCTTTCTATTACATCTTTCTACCATTTTCATAATCATCTTGCTTGACTTGTTTCTTTGATCTTGTCTTGTAGGAGGAGGACGATTTGGCTATCTTGGAGAAGGGCGATTTGGTTGGAACACTTGGATCTCACTCTTGAATATACACATAGGAGAATGCTATCAACTTGCAAGGTGGCCATAAGCAATTGAGGTAAGATCTACAAGGTATGTGCCTCTTCCATCCATTATATCTTCATTGGTCATAAAACCCTAATTAAATCAAAACCCCAATTTTGGTATTTCTTAGATCTACTTAGATCTAGCCCTCCTTTTGAAAAGATATTAAAAACCCACCTCTATAGGATCCACCCCTAGTTGGATCTATAGTTTGGTGGTGATTGGCTAAAATTTGACACACTTTTCAATAAAAAAAAGCCTTCTTGAACCTAAATCGATTTTTCCTAAGAGAAGCTTGTTGGGCATGATCTAGCACATGGGTATATGAGATCCCACTTGATTTGACATCTAGACATTTGATAACATATACCCATATCCTTACTTTGGTGAAAACTACCTTGTGGACATCTCTCCACGTTTTAAGGGGTTGAAACCCCCTTTTGATCTTCTTGGTACATTAAAACTTAGATCTACTAAGATCTACCCATTGGATTCACTTGAAACTTTGAAGGAACATAGATCGGGGTACTAACATCCCGGATCTACATTTTGGTGGCCATTGGACTTGGTTTGGTCCACCAAACCCATCTTTTGCCCTTCCTTGAGAAAGTCGCACCCCCTTGAAGTTTTGAGTTGGACCACTTCTAGGAAGTGGGTGTTTGAGATTTTCAGAGATTTGGAATGCCCATGCCTTGAAACCTAGGTCTAGACTGTCCTCTTGTCCCGATCTACCTTGGGGATTGCATTCCTTGTTTTAAGGAATTGTGGTCCACTTTTGGTCTTCACTCAAAAACCTAGATCTAGTAAGATCCAACCATTGGATCTCATCCAAACCACTTGACTTGGCTTCTAGGTGTCCCCATCTACACTTTGACATCCTTCTTGACCCCATTAGCCCATCCAACAAGGCACTAGTCCTTCTCCAAGCAAGGCGCACTTTCTTGGGATTAGTGTCAAACCCTAGATCTAGCACATGGGTAATCCTAGAACCAACTCTAACTCATAGATCTAACCTAGATCTAACCTATAGTACCATCCTCACACTTAACTTCACCTTGTGGGCCTACCTAGAACCATTTCACACTTCCCAAGGCAACAAGACCCACTTGTGTAAAAACATGGTACTGTACTTAGTAATCATACCCCATCAAGTGGCCTAAACCATACATAGGTTGAAACACTAACTATCCATTATTACACCTTCAACCATACCTTAAACATTAGGTCCACTTAGCCTTGCATTGGTTTCCGTAACTCATCTTTTATCCACCCTTTGAAACCTTTGCTTGGGTCCAATCAACTGTGATTGGGGTATAGGGTCTCCCCCTTGGTCTAGTTACACATTGACCTAAAGCGAAGAGTGCCTCGGTTGACGTGACTCCCACCTGCATTGGGAACCGTGGCATCTCTTGGGTCACCTCTTTAGTTGCCTAGCTCCTCTACCGTCCCGGATGGGATACCTCTAGGGGCAACTACAAGTTGTGTGATAACATTACTCTTCCTCTATATTTCGACCTTGGATGAGTTATGCAATGAATAGTACCTTTTGGACTCCCCCAAGTATTTTACCATTCACCTTGAATTCGAATTGGTGAGAGAATGATGCCAAGTGTAGTGGGGAAATCTAGCCATATGTGGGTCCCACTTCCTCCATGTGTCTTCATGATGAAATGCCACTTTGATTTTCACTTGTATATATTTATTTAGCTCCTTTATTAAATATTTATTCCATTCTAATGTTCAAACATCATTTATTATCCCCATTATTCCAAATCCCAAAGCTTCCACCCCAAACCTAGGAAACTGGTAATTTTCCTCCTTGGCAATTATTTGACCTTTAGCATCAATTTGACAAACTCTAATGAATAGGGCCAATGTGATTAGGCCATTGTGACCCAATGCCAAATTTGGGACATGACAAATCCTCCCTTCCCAATATTGCTTGTCTTCAAGCAATTTTAAACATGGGTGTTGAAGAACCTGCTTTCTGTATAATTCTTTGAAGTTGCCATTGAATTGCCCAACCTTGAGTCTTTGAGTTTCCATGAAGATTTTAGAGAGGAACCACCATGCTTGCTGCTGCACTACTCTGATAAAAATCACTTTATTAAGTGGGAAATCCTTCTCCCATACTTCTTGTTTCCCCCAAAAAATTGAAACCAATGAGATAAAAATTATTCCAGGGTCCCATTGCTTGTATTGCACCCCAACAATGAAGAGTTCTCTCCAACCCATAACATCAGATAAGATGATTCCTGGATCTCATTTTCTTGTATGCATTCTTCCAAGCATCATGAGTACAAAATATATATCATCAAAGTACATAACTATATAATGAAAATGTACATCAAGGAGGTGCTTCATCAAAGAATCATGGAAGTGCTTATACATCCAAGCAAGTAGACCACCATTTTCCAAGTGCATACAAGCTTCAAGTGACCAATCAAATATGCTCCAATGACATAGGTGAGGATCCCATGTCCTGTAATGCTGCTGCAAAAGGATGTGATATGCATCAAAATATTCAACCATGTATTCTTTCATCCAAGAAGTGAATGAAGAATCTCCACTAAAATCTGAACCAAATAATGAGCAGAAAAAACAAGGAGACTTCAAATGACTCAAAGAAGTCTCACCCATACATCCATGAATGTGAGAATAATAAAGATGTAACAAAGTATGTGGCTGCCAACAAAAATGTTCTCCCATCATAAATCTATTCACCCAAGTGTTGGATGAAGTTCCTCTAACATCAAATGAACCCAGTGTTGAGCAAGAAAAACCATGAGTCTTCAAGTTACTCAAATCCATATCATAGGTGCATCCATGTAGATGTGACTCATCATAAAGTGACAAATGATGCTGCTGCAAATGTAAATAAGAATGTGCTCCAACCATGTCATCATAAAAGTTAAATCTAGGAGTTCCATACTCCTCATGTGGCACCATCAAAAAGAACCCTTTCGCCCATACTTCATTGAGACTAATGTTGCAAAACATGGAATTGTAGGATGTAGGAGAATGAACTAACTCACCCAAATGATAAAAAAGTGCAGAAGTTTGATCATGGGAAGGATCCATAGGGATAGTATCATGCAGCTCCTTCAAAAGTATGAACTCTTTGTCATAGTTTGGTTCCAATGTAGAGGAATCATGCTCTTCTTTAAAAATTGCATAACCTTCATCAAGAGACAATTCAAGTTCCTCTTCCACCACATCAAGTGTTTGGACCTCTTCAAGTTCATCTTCAAACACATCAAGAACATTCAAATTTCCACATTTCTCATGATCCACCATGTCATGAGAATCCTCCAAACAATCTACCATTTGACAATCTGAAACATAGGAGGAAAAACAAGTATCTTGCAACTTTTCAAGAAGTTGCTCATTTTGAATTGTGAGCTTATGAATATCCTCATTATTCTTCAAGTATGCATCATGTAACAATTCATTAAGCTCAAACAAATGGTTTCTATCAAAAAGCAAAGACATGAAATTACCTTTGATGTGGCACATTGCTCTTTGAATCTTCTCCATGTCTTCAAGGAAGGATGTTTCCTCCAATGAAGTAGCTCTCCAACAAGAATTTGACACCAATGCTTTAGTGTCATGGAGAATGTTGAGGGACTCTTGGATCTTATTTTCATTCATCTTTAAGGACCCTTCAAGAAAATGAGGCTCTTGCAAATGAACCTCCTCATTTTCTTCAATTTTTCTTGGACCAACTTCATGAAGCTCAAGTGGTGATGGGGAAGTTGATCTTGGTTCTTCTTCAACTGCTACAAGGTCTTCATTATCATGCTTAATGAAACTTGTACTTGTAGAAACACTTTCAAAAGTGATCTCTATGTCACCAACATAGAGGTGTGAACACCCATTAGTAGGTACTCCTTCATAGTTTAAGCATCCATCAGTAGATGCTCTTTGGTTCATGTCTAAGCTAGAAGGTGTCTCGAAATGATCTTCCATATTTTCAATAGAATCTTCTTCATGCTCTTGTGATGTCTCTTCCTTTTGCTCCTTAAAGCAAGCTGATGCATTTTTCCCCTTGTTTTCCTTAGGATCAATATATTTGGAATCTCTTCTTGAATAAATCTCAAAAGCTCTCCTCAAGGAGGACATCATTTCATGCACACATATATGATACTCGCTCCAAGGGTTTTTACAAGAAGGGCATAAACCTTTCTTCACTAACTCCACATCTTCATTTTTGGGCCTATTTTCAAAAACATGTTCAGCATAGTACTCAAAAGACATGGCATTTTGTGTATTTCTACTAAAAGCAAGATATTCTTGATATTTTTGATATTGTTGGGGCAAGGTTTTATATTTTGCTCTCCATCTTTGGAACTCACTCATAGAATTATCCTTGGTTGGTGTGACACACTCATATTCATAAGATTTAAAGTCATAAGAATAATCTTCATTTCTCTTGAAATTGTAAGAAGTGTTGCATGATGGCACCTCTTCCTCATACCATTCACATTCTGCTTCATCTTGCTCATAAGCATCTGCATATTCCTCATAAGAATTGTACTCATAGGATTCATCATAATAGTAAGACATGGATGCCAATTATTCTTGAATGTATGTACCTAATACACAGGTGCAAGGACCATGCTCTGATACCACTGTAATGTCCCTTGTTAGGGATTTTATTAAAATGGCAATTTTCCACTTTTTTTTCCTAGTTCGACCTTTGACTAGTTTTGATCTCTAGGTCCCAAATTTGCCCCAAATGATTTCAAATCTTCTGAGAAGGTATATGAATGAGATTAGAACATAAATATGTGTTTTAAGGATGCCTTTGGACCTTTAAAATACTTCTGCAAATACTCTTTCAATTCTGGCCAATGTAGGGAACTTTACTAGTAATTTGCCTTTGACTAGTATTGGTCTCTATGTCTCGAATTGACTCCAAATGCCTTCAAATCTTCAAGGAAGGTGTATGAATGATATTAAGACTTGAATATGATGTTCAGGAATGATATATGGCCACCAAAATACCTATGCAAACTCTCTTAAGATTCTGGACCAAGTATGCAATTTTACTAGTAATTTGGGGTTCAAATCCCCCTGGGGTAAGTATTGAAAATGGCTTCCCAAATGCCTCCAAAGCCACTCAAATTTCTGAACAGAGGTAGGGAATGTATTAAGGATGTTATTAAGGTCTCATGTGCACCATTAATTGATTATTATATCTGTTCCAACCCTCTCCCATTCAACTGCAAAAATCACCAATTCGACCCTTGGGGAAATGGCACTATTTCTTCTCCCAATGCAATTAAACTAAGTAAAAATACTTCAAATGCTCAAGTACAGTACATGAAACTTGTAAAATACATCCATGGCAGTCCATTAATCACAAATTCATCAGAGAATCATCCATTCATTCGAAATCATCATCAATACATTGGTTCACAACAAGGTAGTGGGGAAATGGCATTGTTCTTCCATTAAAAATGAGATTTATACATTTCTATTAGGAATTTCGACCTGAAACTTTTTGGAGATGAAGAACAGAGTATTTGCTTCATATTACAAAAGAAATGGGGCATTAAAAGCTTCCCCAAAGAGTACAATAGCTCACCAAAAACGCCCTCCCTCAAGGATCAAGAATATGCCATCAAAACCGGAAATGGTTGAAGGAGTGAGCTGCAATAGAAGAAACCATGAGCTGCCCTGTAGCTTACACCTGCAAATAAAGACTCCATTAAAGCTCCAAATGAAAGGTCTGAATGGCCTTTCCAATTACCAACTTGGATGGGAATCTTTCACCCTCGAAATTGGCTAAGGCAAGAAACTAGTCATCCACTAGCTCTCCCTCTTCACAAATGCAATTGCAAATTCTACAAATGATCAAAAGCTGGTTTAATTCTTTGTTATTGACATTTATAAACTTCTAATGTACTCCATGGGTCGAATTCCTTCCAAGAGACTCATGCCAACTCAAGTTGGGAAGAGATTCCAAAGAACGCCACTTGTACAACAATTCCTAGTCTCCCACTTCCACCAAATCACATGTGGAAGCATCTTAGCTGCCCTAACACCCTTGAGCGCCCTCTTGGAGTCTATTTTTAGCCCTGACATGTCATATATGTCATATGTCAGCCTTCAGGTCTGATTTGTGTCATAGGTGTCATAGCATCTTCATCATTGTTGTCATAGAGCTAGGGAATCTAGCCCAAGTGTCTCACTAGCTCCAAATTGCCTCTTCCTCTTCCATGGGAGTTACTCTTCCTCTATATTTCGACCTTGGATGAGTTATGCAATGAATAGTACCTTTTGGACTCCCCCAAGTATTTTATCATTCACCTTGAATTCGAATTGGTGAGAGAATGATGCCAAGTGTAGTGGGGAAATCTAGCCATATGTGGGTCCCACTTCCTCCATGTGTCTTCATGATGAAATGCCACTTTGATTTTCACTTGTATATATTTATTTAGCTCCTTTATTAAATATTTATTCCATTCTAATGTTCAAACATCATTTATTATCCCCATTATTCCAAAAATCCCAAAGCTTCCACCCCAAACCTAGGAAACTGGTAATTTTCCTCCTTGGCAATTATTTGACCTTTAGCATCAATTTGACAAACTCTAATGAATAGGGCCAATGTGATTAGGCCATTGTGACCCAATGCCAAATTTGGGACATGACATGAAACCTACATCTAGTGTCTCACTTAGTGAAGTTCTACCATGGGGATAGCATTCCTTGTTTTGGGGAAAGTTGTCCACTTGGGTCACTTAGTGAAATATTAGATCTAGTAAGATCCAACCATCATATCTCAAATAGCCCACTTGATTTGTATCCTAGGTTTCCCGATCTACATTTCCACATCTCTTTTGACTCCATTAGCCCATCCATCAAGGCACTAGTCCACCTAGGGCAATTCGCACTCCTTGGGAGTTGTGTCATTTCCTAGATCCCATATGTGGGCATCTCTAATTTCATCTTAGATCCATAGATCTACTCATTACATGCCCCTTGGTTCCATTTGCACCCTTAACTCCATCTTGTGGGTCGCATTTGAACCATTTCCATATCCCAAGGAAGATGGCCCCACTTGTGTATTTCATGGTACTAGATATTATCCTTTGATCTCATTATGTGGCCTAAATCAGTCATTGGTTGAAACATAAGTCATTCCCTAAGCCTCTCTTCAACCACACTTAAACTTCTAGGTCCACCTAACCTTGCATTGGTTTCCGTAACTTGTCTTTTACATATCCCTAGGAACCTTTTGTTTGGGTCCAATCATCTTTGATTGGTAATAGGGTCTCCCCCTAGGTCTTGATTCATCTTGATCTAAAGTGAAGAGTGCTTCAGTTGACATGACTCCCAGCTTGCAATGGGAACCGTGGCATCTCTTGGGTCACCTCTTTAGTTGTCCATCTCCTCTACCATCCCGGATGGGATACCACTAGGGACAACTACAAGTTGTGTGATAACAAGACCCTCCTTCGGATTTTTCGCCCTAGCTAGCTTGCCACGTGCTATTTATTAAGGAGTTGAGGTCCATTATTGGATCATCTAAAGGTGGAACCTCTGCTCTTGTCTATTGTAATATTTTTCTAGTTATTGAGTAATAAAAGGCTTTGGAGGCTATCCTAGTGTTGTCTGCGATGTGTATTGTCATGTTCTTTGATCATCAATGAGGTAATCTGTATCATGGTTCATGTTAGTGTTGGCCACCCTATATGTCAATTAATTACAACTAACACACAGGATGCTCAATATAAATTGTCAAACCCATGGAGATCTTTTATTTCAATGGTAATAAGCACAATCTATGCATAAACATCTTTAGCAGTTGATTAAATAAAGAAAGATGATAATCCTACCTATCTGCTCAGCCAAACTCATTCCAGAAAGAAAACTAATCTAACTCATACATCTAGGAATTCAAAGTGCAACTATCTTCCTACAGAAATCAACCTAGCAGTTACTGATCTAAGAATGAAATTGAACTAGATTATTTTTGCAAGAAGTTAAATCCTATAATTATCAAACTACAGTATTCAATCTTTACCAAAATGATCCATCCAGTAACTAATGTAACTCAACCATGATCTGCCTAATCTATGAACTCAATGAAAGATGCAACATCAACCAGAATTAAGAAATAAACTTGAACTATAAATTGATAACCATTAGAAATCCTAGATAGCATAAATGACTGAAAGGAATGGAGCTGAGCTTGGTTGTAACAGCTATTGAACACACATGCATTAATCAAACTAACCTACACAGTCAACTGTCACACCACGCAATTGCAGCTATTCATATGCATAGAAATAAACTACCATTAAAGAATGCAATCATGAACTCTCTGTTGTAGCTATTAGAAATACACCTATTGCATTCCACAACACACAACAGGAAATGAATAAATCTAACTACCTACTTAACTCGGCAATCTCGGCAATCTCTGTGAGAAGGCGGGCCCTGGCCTTCTAGCAGAGACACCGTGAACTACCACAAATTAAGACACAGATATGGAAGTAACTCTGCTCTTCATTAAAAATGGTAATTCACAGTCTCAGTTCTCTGTTACAGCCCATTCAAAATAATAATTATCCAACCCCAGACTTGGAAAGCCTTCCCGAATTTATACATGAGGAATACAGTTCATGATCCACTAATTTCGTGCAGCAATGAAGATCTACGATCTTCATGCTGCAGAGTTACAGCTAAACTGTTACAGCCATAATGAATGAGGTCGTTAGTCATGAAGGATGCTATTACACTGGCAGTCAATGGAGAAACAGTTCAACCAATCGAGAGGCGTCCTGTCTGTTGCAGCTATGCTCTGTTTCAGCGACCTGTTACAGCTTCACGTGGAGAGATGCACTGTCCCTTGAAAATATGAGGAATTGAGTTAAAAGAGTAATAGCTGGCCCATGTATGATTCTTTCCCAAGGCATGGCGACTGATACACCTGTGCTTTGATCTTAACTTATTGAAATCACATAAGTTAGCATAAATCAAAGGGGCGAATTCATAACCATAACAATCTTAAGCATTTAATTGAATGAAACAATAATGATGTATACCTTGTCAGGACTGTTGATTAATCAGGAAAAATGCATGTATATGGTTTATGAAAGTAGGGTGTGACTGGGCAAAATGGTGTAATAGGTATGGTCAAAAAGGGGCATTTCCAGGGCCCAACATCTCCTCCCAACTATCCATTTGCATGTCCCCATGCGACAACCGATTAATTCGATCCTGATTCTGATCCTTGTTCATATTATGCAAGTGAGTTGAAGGAATCAATTTCAACAATTTAACCATTGGAAACGCTGGTTCTTGTGTGATAGCTTCTCCTTACCCTAAGTAGCTTTATCTCATGTTGGAACTCACCATATTTCCAATTGTGTTGGGTTTTCTGAAACAAGATCTTTTCTTTATGTCCTTATCTCAGCATCTTTTTCCTGAGCTGTAATTCCAACAAAACAAAAAGAAATTTGGAGAGCACTGGTTCTTGTGTAACAGCGTCCTAGTTCTTAATTTGGAGAGCGTTGGTTCTTGTGTAACAGCGTCCTATTGCTTAATTCTTCTTGGCCTTCTGAATCGGTTCAATGTTCCTGAAACAATGAGGCTATGCCCTGGGATAATTCCTTTGATTGTTTTGCTCCTGAGGATTTCTGTAATGCTAGGTCCACTACTGTAACTTTATGCCCTGCTATATTAAAAATATCTCCACACTCCGGGCATATCATTTCTGGATGTCCTTCATTCCCCTAAATGGGCGATAAATTCCCCAATTGGTCTGTAGCTTCCACCATTGAACTTGCATATTTCTTTGCCTATTTTCGACATGTCTTCTTCCATTTTTCTAGTTCTGCACGAAGCACTTGCACCTCTCCCTTTAACAGCTCATTTTCAAACAGAAGATTCTCTAGTTGAGGTTCTTCTACAGCAGGTTCTTGTGTATCAACAGGTGATCAGGGTTTCAAGATGGGAATCCCAATTTATGCCCTAATAAATTGCCCTGCTTCTGCTGTAGTAGCTGTTTTGATTTTTCTCCTTTTCGCTGGGCTGGATGTCTGGCCTTTGCTTATTAGCCCTTCTTTTCTCCTTTGAGGCAGAAAAAATCTTATTTCCTTATAAACAGGGGCAACTCCCTCCTTTCCAATTAATTTTTTTCTTATTTCAAGGAAGGTCTCCACATTCAGAGCTTCTAGACCGCTTTCTGCTACTGCTTTCGCCTGACGTTCCTCTTCTATTGTTGCAGTTTTGGCTGCCTCAGTTTCAATCTCCTCTTCATTTATCTCCTCTTCATCCACCAATCAAACTTCTGGTGTTCCAGTCCTCCCCCCGATTGAATTTGAGGAACTCCAGTCCTCATCCACTAATCTTGCAGAGAATTCACGGAGTGCTTCCGGACGAACTAGAAATTGCCCCCAGGTTAGTTTGTTATGTGCCAGGGCTCGTAAGATTAAAAGTTTAATTAGCCCATGATTCGAGAGGGATGATAAGGGGTGCTGAGCTCTTTTAGTGTAATAAGCCATGCATTGCAAAGATCTAAGAAGATATTATGGCATATTTAACAGCTTGCGATAACGCAAATGTAATAAGAGGAAAAATTCATAAATATAAACAACACTGTGCCTCCCTTCACATGTGATATATTTCTTTAAGAAGAGTGCAACTTGATCCCAAGGACTCGGAAGAGTCTTTAGCGATGTTCCTCTGCCCTGTGGTCGAACACTCTCTCCTGCCGCCAGGAAATCCTCAATCGCAATCGGGTGACAGCGTTTTCGACTAAACCAGCGTTGCCCGATTCTGGGAAGTCCCATTACCTCTGCCAAGATTACCTCTAAAACATCTACCCTTATGCCTCAAACCTCTGAATGAGTGCTCGTCAAATTACGAGCAAATTCAAGGGCTATTTCCTCATGAAAACCATTCAAGCGTTGAAAATAATCTGTCCACCCTGCTTCTTGAAAGATAGCAAAGACATCCCCGTTCTTATACAGAGATTCTATTGTTAACGGCTCATACCTCACAGGGATACCCATACCACTGAGCTTTTTGCAAAATATCGTAACGAATACACCAGTTACAGTTTCGAACATCAACTGACTGCATGCAAACACGGTTGATGGATAGTCGAAGTTTGGGTTGAGCATTGTTGGAAAAGTGGCACAGTTAGTTTTGAGATAAAACCCGTGGCAGGATTATCGCACAAGTCAGGTAGAACAACGGTCAAATCATAAGTACGGGTAACAACTTTATCATGATTTTTGTTCAGTTGATTTGTTGTGGATCGATGACAAGGATAAATAACAAGTATAACTATTATTGCTTGCGATGTCAATAGATGCCTAATCATGATTATAGTTAGAACCCGTACCTTCAAAATTAATGCTCAAGCCGCCATTCTGCCGTGGCATGATGTTTCACAGTCGCATCTATTAATTTTTTAGCATTAATTCAATATACTCTAGGATCTTTACTGAGAGAATAACATGTACAGTATATCAATGCATATCAATCATAGCAAGCATGTCAATCATCACAAGAAGCAAAACATAAGAGACAATAGACACACAGAGTTTCCATGGGGAAAACTAAGGTGAAAAACCCCACAACTTCCTCAGAGATAGATAGAGCAAAAGTACAACCAAAGTACAACCCAAGTACAAGAGATAGACTTCTCCTAGCAGCTGATCCTCCTCCTCATATGTGCGCCACTTTCCAAGTGATGTAGAGTGAGATAATGAGATGATCAAAATAGAGATCGGGAGATCTCTATTTATACTTGTCCTGACTGCCCAATAAACTTATGGGGCCGACTTGTCTAGCTTAGCACAATAACCTCATGTTACATTAATCCGGGCCGACCCCTTACAAGGTGCTCTAATAACCCATCGGCAAGTTAACACACTTGCGACACTTGTCAATACAAATGACGACACTTCCGTATAGAGGAATAATACATCTCTATAGGAGTACAATAAATATATATATGAAATACATTCCGAAGTTACATATACATCAACAGTCCCTCTTAACTAGGAAGGTATTTCTCGACACAAATCATCTAGCACAAGTCTTCTTCTCTGGATCATCATCATCGATGCATCGTCCTCAAATCATCGTCATCGTCACTGTTGCTGCTATCTCAATCAATCTCTGAATCTACTCGTCATAGGAAGTTCTACAGAGCCAATCCTTTTTCATACTGGATGTAGGCCCACCACCTGTAGGTCTTCATCATCACTGGCCACACTGTGGAAATCTCAGGACTTATTACGTGCGTCACAAAACCTCGCAAGAGCATCCAGGTTGTTACGAGCACACAGCTCTACCTGTCGGATCTCCCAGGGACATATTATATGTGACTGTCACAAAACCTTAAAAGAGTCTCTTGACTAGCAAGAACCCTAAAGAGCATCTGAGGCCTTTTTCATCCTGTCCAGATCTCCAGGACTTATTACATGTGACCTCCACCACAAAACCTTAAAAGAGTGTCTTGCCAAGCAAGAACCCTAAAGAGCATCTGAGGCCTTTTTCATCTTGTCCAGATCTCCAGGACTTATTACATGTAGTCATGGCAAAACCTCGAAAGAGCATCCCAGGACTGATTACGAGCACACAGCTCAACCTATCGGATCTCCCAGGGCCGAATTATATGCCATAGGACAAAACCTCGAAATAGCATCTGCCAGATATCCCAGGGCCAAATTATATGTCATAAGCAAAACCTTGAAAGACTATTTACAGATCTCCCAGGGCCAAATTATATGTCCTCCCAAAGCAAAACCTCGAAAAAGCATTTGCCAGATATTCCAGGGCCAGATTACATGCCATAGGCAAAACCTCGAAAGACTATCTGCAAACCTCCCAGGGCACAAATTATATGCTTATTTGCACAACCTGTTCCACGGCCACAAAGTATCAACCTGATACTCACCATACATCATCCTGATGTACACATGATCATCCTGATCATCATCACTGCATCGTCCCAATGCATGTCATCTGAAGCAACATCCTGAAGCTCGTCATCCATGATCATACAATGCATCCACCTGATGCATACACAGTATCTACCTGATATATATCATCATACATGATCTACCTGATCATACAATGTATCCACTTGATACATATACAAATACATGATCCACCTGATCATACCTGATACATATCAACATACATGATCTACCTGATCATACAATGTATCCACCTGATACATCTACCGATACATACACATGATCCAACTGATCATATCCAGCATCCAACATGATGCGTACATACATATACATATAAGTGATCCAACTGATCATATCCAACATCCAACATGATGCGTACATACATATACATATAAATGATCCAACTGATCATATCCAGCATTCAACGTGATGCATACATACATATACATATAAATGATCCAACCGATCATATCAAGCATCCAACATGATGCATATATATACATACAGAGCAGTAACTGGAGCATCGTCCTGATGCTCATCATCCAGCGCTTATATCCACAGCCATAGAAGGATCCTCCTCTCACCATGCTCGGAATGGCTTCAGCAAATGTCTCCATCACTTCTTCCTCGAAGTGTCATTGATCTGAAGGACACCAAGCCTCTCTCTGAAGTACTCCAACTTCACTCTAGCTAGTGGCTTTGTCAGCACATCTGCAATTTGCTCATCTGTCGCAACATACAAGAGCTTCACTGCTCCTCTCTGCACCATATCCCTGATATAGTGATATTTGATCTCAATGTGTTTTGACCTATCGTGGAACACCGAGTTCTCAGACAGCTTCACACAACTCTGGTTGTCATAAAAGATACCAGTAGCCTCTAGCAAGAGATCAAATAACTCAGACAGTAGCTTCCGAAGCCATACTGCCTCACAACTAGCTGAACAAGCTGCAACATACTCTGTTTCAGCTATACTCAGTGCTACACAGGACTGCTTCCTGCTAAACCAAGAGATCACACCTGATCCCATACTGAAGCAGCACCCAGAAGTGCTCTTCCTATCTGCAGCACTGCCTGCCCAATCTGAATCAACATTACCCTGCATGTTAAACTTTTGATTCACATCATACTTGAGCCCATATTCAACTGTACCCTTCAGGTACCTCAGAATATGCTTTACAGCAACCAAGTGAACACTTCTGGGATCCGTCAGGAACTGGCTCAATGTGTTCACAGCAAAGCAAATATCCGGTCTAGTGTTCGTCAGGTACATCAAGGACCCAATCATCTGACGATACATCATGACATCAACCGACTCAGATGAAGCATCACATAAAAGCTTCAGGTTCGATGCCATAGGTGTGGCCATGGCCTTGCAGTCCATCATCCCGAACCTCTTCAGGATCTCTACTGCATACTTCCCTTGTCCAAGGAAGATTCCATCTGTACTCTGCCACACCTCCATGCCTAGAAAATAGTGCATCATCCCCAAGTCCTTCATCTCGAACTCGGTAGCAAGCTTCCTCTTGGTATCAGCAATCAAACTATCATTATCTGTAACAAACAGGTTATCCACATACAGTAGTAGTATCATAGGATTGCCTTCCTCAACTTTGTAGTAAAGGTTGGAATCCGCTTTACTCTTGATAAAACCCAAACTAGATAGGAAACTATCCATCCTACCATACCAAGTCCTAGGAGCTTTCTTTAAGCCATACAAGGCTTTCTTCAACCTGCACACATATGACTTCCTGTCATGTGTCTCAAAAGCAAGTGGCTGCTCCACATACACTTCCTCCTCGACTACACCATTCAAGAAAGCAGTCTTGACATCCATCTGGTGTATCTTCCATTTCATCACTGCAGCCAGAGCAAGTACTGTTCTGATGGAAGTGTACCTGGCTACAGGAGCAAAAGTTTCTTCATAATCTATTCCCTCTTTCTGAGAGAAGCCACGAGCTACGAATCTTGCCTTGTATTTCTCTATGCTGCCATCTGCAACATGCTTGATCTTGTAGATCCATTTGGAAGTCACAACAGACTTCCTTCAAGTCTTGGGACAACATCCCAAACATCATTCTTCATTATTGATTGGTATTCTTCGACCATGGCATCCTTCCATTCTTTCTTTTCCACTGCTTCTTCATAATTGGAAGGTTCTTTGATCATGATATCACAGAGTAAAGCAACATAGCTGGTATGAGATCTAGTTCTCTTCTTTGCTTTGTGTTCTTCTTCTGGAATACCATATCTTTCTGCATCTTGAATGAGTTCTCTAGCCCATGCAGGTTTCCTCTTGTGAGAGTTATTCTCACGGGGTGGATCTACAGGTTCTTGCGGATCTTCAATTTCACAATCTGCATCTGGAATTGCTTCAGTCATAGTAGTGTCTTGAAATCTAGTTTCCTTAGGTTCTTCATAGTATTCAACAAGTGTCTTCCTTGATTTGATGAATGCCGAGTTTTCATTAAATGTCACATCCCTGCTGACATCAATCTTCTTGAACCTTGGAAAGCATATTCTGTAAGCCTTCGAGCTTTCACTGTAACCCACAAAGATACCCTTCTTTCCTGAAGGATCTAGCTTGGTCCTCTTTTCCTTTGGGACATGAGTGTATACTGGACAACCAAATATTCTAAGATGGTTGACTTCAGGTTTCTTACCAGAGAAGACCTCTTCTAGTGTCTTCTTGTCCAATATCTTGTGGGGTGTTCTGTTCTACACATATACAGCTGTCCTAGCTGCTTCTGCCCATAGATGCATAGGTAGATCTTGGTAATGCAGCATTGCCCTTGTTGCTTCCATGATTGTTCGATTCGTTCTTTCTGCAACTCCATTTTGTTGTGGATTGTAAGGAGCAGTCAACTCCCTCTTAATCCCTGAATCACCGCATAACTTCTTGAAGTCACCTGAAGTGAATTCTCCACCATTGTCGGATCTAAATGTTTTGATCTTCTTATCAGTTTGGTTCTCCATCAAGGTTTTGAATTCCTTGAACTTATCAAATACTTCATCTTTGTTCTTCAAGAAGTAAACCCAAGTCTTCCTGGAGAAGTCATCAATGAAAAAGACATAGTAAACATACCCACTCAGAGAACTGGATGACATCAGACCACATACATCGGAGTGGATAATTTCCAAGATACTTTTTTCCTTGCTTTCACTGCTTGGAAATGCCTTCTTTATGTTCTTTCCTTTTGCACATCCTTTGCAAACACCTTCATGCTTGGTCTTGATTTCAGGAAGACCTTCTACAGCCTTACTTGCAATTGGTAATGCTCTATAGTGCATATGTGCAAGTCTTCTATGCCAAAGTTCACTTGGCTCCATGGAATCATGTACCATGGCATGTTCAGGTTGTCCCTTCAATTTATACAATTCTCCCTCTTGCTCTCCAATCACTACTACATCATCAATAGTTTTACCTTTCGGCCACATTAGAACTTGGCCATCTACAAATGCAACCCTCATACCTTTTGCATCCAATGCGGAGATGGAGAGTAGGTTCTTCTTGAGCCCAGGTACATAAAGAACTTCTTTCATCTTCAAAGAATTTCCATTTGTGAAGAGAGAGCTAGTGGATGACTAGTTTCTTGCCTTAGCCAATTTCGAGGGTGAAAGATTCCCATCCAAGTTGGTGTTTGGAGAGGCCACTCAGGTCTTTCATGGAGCTTTAATGGAGTTTCATTTGCAGCTATAGCTACAGGGCAACTTCTGGTTTTGTTTAGTGCAGCACCATCTCTCAACCATTTCCAGTTTTGAAGGCATATTCATGCTCCTTGAGGGACGGCGTTTTTGGTGAGCTCTTGTGCTTCTTGGGAGAGCTTCCCATTATGTATTTCTGATTGTAATAGCTTCATATCCTCTGTTATTCATATTCTGAAAGTATCAGGTCGAAATACCCACTGGTTGTATGCAAAAATGTTGATTAATGAGCAAACAATGTCAATTTCCCCACTACATTGATGTATATCATTATAATGCTGATGATTTCGAATGAATGGATGATTCTCTGATACATTTATGATTAATGGACTACCATGGATGTGTTTTACAAGTTTCATTTACTGTACTTGATCATTTGAAGTATTTTTACTCAGTTTAATTGCATTGGGAGAAGAAATAGTGCCATTTCCCCAAGGGTCGAATTGGTGATTTTTGCAGCTGAATGGAAGAGGGTTGGAACAAAGATAATAATCAATTAATGGTGCACATAATACCTTAATAACATCCTTAATACATTCCCCACCTCTGTTCAGAAATTCGAGGGAGTTTGGAAGCATTTGGGAGGCCATTTTCAGAGTTACCCCGGGGGAAATTTGATGCACAAATCACTAGTTAAAATCCCATACATTGACCAGAATGTAAATCAAGTTTGCAAAAGTCTTTTGAGGGTTATAAATCATCCATGAACCTGATATTCAAGTCTCAATAACATTCATATACCCTTACAGAAGATTTGGGAGCATTTGGGTTAATTTGGAGGCCAAAACAGTAAAACTAGTCAAAGGTCGAATTTGGGGAAAAAGTGGAAAATTGGGCATTTTTATAAAATTTTAAAAAATGGACATTACAAGACACCTAAGGTAAGCCTCTACCTCCCTGGCAACAGTGCCAAAAATGTTATCACACAACTTGTAGTTGTCTCTAAAGGTATCCTATCCAGCACAGTAGAGGTGTAGACAACCAAAGAAGTGACCTAAGAGATGTCGCGGTTCCCAATGCAAACTGGGTGTCACGTCAACCGAGGCACTCTTCACTTTAGATCAAGCCTAAGCAAGACCAAGGGGGAGACCCTAGCTTAGCCAATGAAGGCTAGCGAACTCAATCTAGACCTCCAAGGGTAAGAGATCAAGATGAAACAAGACTAAGCATGGTAAGTGGACCCAAGAGTTAGGATTGGTTGAAGAGACTTAGGAGGTGACAAATGGTTCAACCAATGAAAGATAAGGGTCGCTTATGAAGTTCAATTAATAGATCTAAAGAGATCAAGTGCCATAAAAAGTACCCAAGTGGGGCCCACTCCTTAAAAAGTGGAAAATGGTCCTAATAGGGCCCACCAGGTGAAAATTAAGATGAGCTGGCACTAGGGGGTATGATATAGCATGGATATATGGATTTGACAAAGAGTTAGCAATACCCAAGTATGGGATCTAGCAAATGGCCACCTACCCAAGGAGTACGACTTGCCTCAAGGAGGACTAGTACCTTAGTTGGAAGGGCAAATGGAGTCGGATGTCCACCAAATTATAGATCAAGATAGTTAAGATGATTATTAAGGTGGGTTTGAATTATCAAGGACAAGCCATGGCTAGATCTCCATAGATCTAATGCATCACCAAGTGACCCAAGTGGGGCTCAACCCTCGAAATGAGGAATGGAGCCCACAAGGTGAAAATCAACAAGGTGAAGCACTAGAGGTAGGTTTTAAGGGTTGATCTACTCATTGAAGCAATAATCTCACCCGCCCATGTCTTGGAACCAACAAATTAGCCTCCCTCAAGGAATGCGACTTCCCTTGGAGAGGCCAATATGCCTTGGGAAATGGGTCAAATGAAGTCTAATCACCACCAAACTATAGATCCGAATTGCCATGGATAATATGAAGGTGGGTTTTAAGTGTTATCCCCAAAAGCATGCTAGATCCAAGTAGATCTAAAAAATAGAAAAAGAGGGTTTTGAATTTTAAGGGTTTATGTGACCAATAGGATGGAGAACAAGCGAAATGGATACATACCTTGTAGATCTTACCTCAAAAGCTTGCAGCTACTTTGCAAATAGATGATTCTTGCCTTTAGTTACAATTCCAAGCTAGCTCCAAGTGAATCCAAGCATAATCGTCCAAGTCCTAGGAGGAGAGATGCCCCATCAAACTTGTAAATCAAACTACAACATGTTAGATTTGATCCACAAATCAATGAGATCTAAGCATGTCATATCAAAGAAGTAATCAATGGACAAAGCATAATTGAAAAACTCCCTCAAGATGAAGACGTCTTGCACAAGGGGGATGCAAGCAACCCCAACAACTTCCCTTCAAGCAATTCGCACAGCTAGCTTCAATCAATTCGGCCTCCTTCAGTAGATGTCGATTTCACCTGTTACAAGCAAAGATGTCTAAAAGAAGAGATGCATAACCATGTACAAGAGCAACCCAATCAAAGCCAAGAAGAAGATCTCCCAAAATAGTATTTTATTCCAAGTTTTCCAGAGCCCAAAGGTCCTTTTACAATCAAGGGGTCTCCTCCTTTTATAGGATGAGGAAGACCAAAACCCTAAACCACTTTTGAAAACTAGTGGTTGAGATCAAAAGATACAACAATATAATCAACGGCTAAGATGAGCCAACACAATATAAGACATGGATCACTCAACTAAAGGATGACGTCATGGCTAAAATGTTGAAAAATGACAACAACTCAGAAATCTATCCACTTAACAGCCAACTGTAATCTGATGTCAAAAGCTTCATAAACCTCTGATATTAAACTTCTATAGACAGATAACTAATCACATGTCACTGGTATTAATATATGAATGCCTGTAAGTTAATATACTGTCCATAATGCACTTTCTAGCAGCGGAAAATAACTTAAATCAACAAACTGTCCAATAATTTCATGCACGAAAATTATATATCAGCAGAAAGTAGAAGTGGAATAACACAGAAATTTTTGGTCAAAAGTTGACCCTGGAAAAACCCCCCCAACCCCTGGGGAAAACCAGCATGCAAGAGATTTTATTGAGCTTATGGAGAGAAAAAAATACATGGTACAGCAGTAATACATCACAGCAATAATCAGATTTAGATAATCAGAACAGAACCTTGAGAACAGTGCCCTATCACCACCTTGAAATGCGTGCCCAGTCTGCTACAAGAAAAAAACAGGCTGCTACAGGAAAAAATGCAGTCTACTAATTTCTCTTTTCACTGTAAAGACTCTACAGGCAGCATAACTCACATGGTTAACATGCACAAATTTACTTCAAATCTGAACTAAAGTTGCAAGCTGTAACTATGCATAGGGAAGTGTGCAGACAGCAGTAAACTCTTGCTGTATGGATTCCCTCTTCTCTGCAGTACGGCCCTCCTTTTATTCTGTCCCTTACTCAGATTGTGTGCCACATATTCTCCTTGGAAAGAATGCTCAAACTCAGCCAAATCACTGCTGTACAAATAGTCAACACATTCCAGACATCTTGGACAACGAGCTGACTTCTCTCAGTCTGGTGCGCCCCTCTCCCTCCTGGAAACTCGTGCTGCTCTCTTGAAATTCGAGCCCTAGCTTTGGCTACCTTCTCTCCTGCTCGACTCAATCTCTTTCTCTTGCAAATATGCTCCAACTTGGAACCCGTGCCTCACCTCTCCAATTTCTCTTGGATATGTGTCAAAATGAAGTCTCATACACTTTTTATTTACCCTATTAGGGTTACTCTCATGACTTTTCAACTTCAATGGACGAGATTAGATCTTGGCCAAGAGATCTATGGCTAGGATGTAATCTCTCACTCACTTAAACCTCCTAAGTGAACTTTATAATAAATTTTCCTTTTGAAAAGTCACATTACCCTAAATATTTAAAAAGTACACTTTATGACTTAACGTCACTTTAGAAACATAATAAAGTGCAACTCACTTTTAAATCATAAAGTCACATCAAAAAGGTACTTTAATAAAAACACATTAATAAAGTAACTTTAAGAACATTAATGAGACTCCAAGTTATTGACCCCTGCACCTAGGCACCTGATGAAGGAGTGCCACCGAGCTATCAAATGCTAACACTCCCTCTTAGTGAGGGAGGTACTACTGTCATCAGCTCCACCTGGATCTCTCCCTCCAATAACTGAAGCTCCCTCTGAATCTGAATGCCTCTCAGATACCTGCACTGGATCAACTACTAAAGGTCTCCGTCTGACAACTCTGAACTGAGAGTTCTCCTCACTCTCCTGCTCATCCTAAAGAACGATATCATACCAACTCTGTTTCTTCACAGAGTTGGATGAATCCTCCACACTGACAGCCACTGCTACTGCCACTGAGTCTGATCTCTCACCAGGCTCACCATCCACCGGATGCCCCAATACTCGGTATATCCGGCCATCACGGATGCCAAGCAGACTCGCTGCACCCAAGCCCCACCCAAGCCCCCACTCTCCAGATATATATAAACACGTCCTCTCACATGAAGAACCGCATATCCGTCATCCTCCAAAGCTGAAACTGAGAACAAGTTCCTCTTCAGCTCTGGAACAAACAACACATCGCCAACCTCCAGATAACCACCAGACTCGAGTTGGAATAGGACTTTTCCAACTCCTTCTACTGCATGGGTGCCAGCATACCCATCCTCAGTCAGTATAACTCTGTCAATATCTGTCAACTCTCGGAATAGTACTCGTATCCCCGTCATATGGCGTGCTGCTCCACTATCTATACACCATACTCCAGTATCCAAACTCTCTACTACACTACTGTCTGAAAGAATTGAGACGAGCGAGAATTCCCTCGCAAAATCTCCCACTTCAGCTGGAGAGGCCGCCTCAGGCTCTTCTTTCTTCTTGTTCTTCTTCTTGTTGGGACACTGCCCAGCATAGTGACCATAACTCTGGCAAGCAAAGCATTTTACTTTGCTCGGGTCTTTGGCTCCACTACTCGGGCCACCCTTTTTCTTTCTACCCTTAGCTGAAAGGGCCACATTCTCTTCATCAGTCTTCCCTTCTCAGATCTCCTCCTGAGTAAAATCATCCCACAGTCTTTCCCAAGAGGGAAAGTTCTCTCTGCCAACTACACACTTCACGAACACATCCCACTCCTTAGAGAAGCCCTTCAGGGCTATCCGCACTAACTCGGGATCAAGAATCATCTCACCAACTGCACTCAATTCATCTTTTATCTGTCTGAGTCTAGTGAGGTAAGAGGCTACATTCTCACCTCTCGCCATCTTAGTGCCATGAAGCTTATCTTTTAGGGCCATTTTACGATTTTCATTCTTGTTCTCATACAAACTTTTTAAAGTATCCCACATCCCCTTAGCAATTAGTTTCTCTACCAAATGTGGGATGAGGTGATCTTTAACACCATCCAGAAGCAGTCTCTGCGTTCTGGCCTCCTTCACCTCATGTATGTCAAGGGCTATAGGATCAGCTGCGGGAGGAACCACTGTGGTACTGACAAAGATCCATAACTTGTTTTCCTTGAGAACAGCTGTCATCTGGGCTTTCCACTGTAAGTAGTTGGAAATCCCTTCCAACCGATCTTCATACCGGATGCAAGCCATCATTTACTTCTGCTCTTTTTCCAACAAAGCACACTCTACCTTCTTGACCAAAAATACTCAGCTGTACTGAACCAACACTTTTCTGCTCACTTGGTAAAAACATAACAGACAGTTGTTACTTCACATGCACTAGCATCTGCAAAAATAATCAGCACTTCTCTACTGCTCAACAGTCCACTGAAATCTCAAAGCCGCAGCTCTGATACCATGTTGAAAAATGACAACTCAGTAATCTGTCCACTTAACAGCCAACTGTAATCTGATGTCAAAAGCTTCATAAACCTCTGATATTAAACTTCTATAGACAGATAACTAATCACATGTCACTGGTATTAATATATGAATGCCTATAAGTTAATATACTGTCCATAAAGCACTTTCTAGCAGCGGAAAATAACTTAAATCAGCAGACTCTCCAATAATTTCATGCACGGAAATTAAATATTAGCAGAAAGTAGAAGTGGAATAACACAAAAAAATTTGGTCAAAAGTTGACCCTGGAAAAACCCCCCCAACCCCTGGGGAAAACCAGCATGCAAGAGATTTTATTGAGCTTATGGAGAGAAAAAATACATGGTACAGCAGTAATACATCACAGCAATAATCAGATTTAGATAATCAGAACAGAACCTTGAGAACAATGCCCTCTCACCACCTTGAAATGCGTGCCCAGTCTGCTACAGGAAAAAAACAGGCTGCTACAGGAAAAAATGCAGTCTACTAATTTCTCTTTTCACTGTAAAGACTCTACAGGCAGCATAACTCACATGGTTAACATGCACAAATTTACTTCAAATCTGAACTGAAGTTGCAGGCTGTAACTATGCATAGGGAAGTGTGCAGATAGCAGTAGACTCTTGCTATACGGATTCCCTCTTCTCTACAATATGGCCCTCCTCTTATTCTGTCCCTTACTCAGATTTTGTGCCACACATTCTCCTTGGAAAGAATGCTCAAACTCAGCCAAATCACTGCTGTACAAATAGTCAACACATTCCAGACATCTTCTTGGACAACGAGCTGACTTCTCTCAGTCTGGTGCGCCCCTCTCCCTCCTGGAAACTCGTGCTGCTCTCTTGAAATTCGAGCCCTAGCTTTGGCTACCTTCTCTCCTGCTCGACTCAATCTCTTTCTCTTGCAAATATGCTCCAACTTGGAACCCGTGCCTCACCTTTCCAATTTCTCTTGGATAAGTGTCAAAATGAAGTCTCATACACTTTTTATTTACCCTATTAGGGTTACTCTCATGACTTTTCAACTTCAATGGACGAGATTAGATCTTGGCCAAGAGATCTATGGCTAGGATCTAATCTCTCACTCACTTAAACCTCCTAAGTGAACTTTATAATAAATTTTCTTTTTGAAAAGTCACATTACCCTAAATATTTAAAAAGTACACTTTATGACTTAACGTCACTTTAGAAACATAATAAAGTGCAACTCACTTTTAAATCATAAAGTCACATCAAAAAGGTACTTTAATAAAAACACATTAATAAAGTAACTTTAAGAACATTAATGAGACTCCAAGTTATTGACCCCTACACCTAGGCACCTGATGCAGGAGTGCCACCGAGCTATCAAATGCTAACATAAAAGGTCTCTAAGAGGGGTGACGTCATACATGTGGGTGGCCTAAAACCAGTGTGCCACAACACAATGACATGGACAAGTGACTAGGAGCACATGGTGGGGCTAGGAGGTATTACTTCCCTTCACTATCATGTCCCCATGGCACAATAATATAAAATACGACTCAATGACATGTACAAGTATACAAATGATCAAATCTTGTCCCCATAATCAGAGAGAGAAATACAATAAAAGAACTCTTGTAGCCCATGTGGACCCCACTGACTGGTGCCAACTGATCTGGCAGAAGGGGGATACATCATGGATGACCTCTAAGCAGACCAAGTACCAAAACCTTGCCTCAATTGCCCAAATCGAATTCCCCAATGACCCTTTTATTCCATTTTTTTAATATGTTGGAAAACCCTGAAAGTGCCCAAAACTGCCTCTCAAGTGCCTGCATTGTCCATCTGAGCGCACCATCATGTCCGGAAGGGGGATAATAAGGTAAAAACAAGTGGGTGGACCACCCCCTTCCTTTGTAGCGCCCTAGGAAACGACTAGCCTCCAAGGATACTGCTGGAAAGGCCACATCAACATGGCCAATCTGGTCAACAGGTAGAAACTGCTAGTATCATGCCCAGGATTGCTCGGCACTGAAAGATAAGTGTCTCAATGGATCCAGAAGACCCAAATCCACTAGTGATGAGTGGTGAGCTCCCAATATGGGTTCCTAATGAGGGAAGTTGTACTAAGAGCCTACTTTAATTACCAACCCGAGGGACGTACAAACTTTAGAGGTGCAGGCACTATCTGTGCTCTTATAGGATAATCTTTGTCACGGTTGGGTATCAGTATCAATGTTTTAAAGGTTGCCTACTCAATACATAAAACTGTTTATACTAGGGAATTAAATACTAGGAAACAATAAATCTATTTTAAGGAATTAAAATACTAAAAACAGTAAATCTATTTTTAAATAATTAAAATACTAAAAGCAGTAAATCTATTTTAACGAATTAAAAATGCTAAAAGTGAGATATTCCTATGAATCTACCTAATGCAGAATGGTGAATCTAGACTATGAAAGTGAAATGCCATAACAGATCTATTCTAAATTAAAGAAAACAAGGTCTGTAATTACTTACGCATAAAACTAGAATTCTAATCTAACATCTCATGCTACACATCTATTATTAAGAAATCAAAGCAATCAATCTCGAGAAGCAATTAATCATGATGGGAAACATTCATAAACCTTAGATCTAAACCATGATATTTGAAGGCCATGCTAATATATATGGAATCGTTATTTAAAATGTGCGTTGGAAGAAAGCAGCTACAGGACTACTGAAACCGTATTGCTGAACTACAGAACGTATTATAAATTACTACAGAATCAAGACATCATTCAAATGCTTCCATATGCGATATAAATTTTCATCACTATAAAACACATAATCGGAAATACCTGAAAAATGGAAATCCCCTGACTTACGTGTTGGAGGGGCCCTCTCCAACCCGTACTAAGGAGGGAACGAAACTTATAGACGCTGACTGGGATTTAACATTAATCTTCTATTAAAATATAAACTCCATGTCTTCACAAAGGTCTGTAACTCAGAAGTATCTCAAGAGTGCAAAAACGTAAAACAATGTTTTTCCAAAAATGTCAACAGAGACCTCTCGCTACCCGAGAGGTCCATATTTATATGATTCTTAATGCTGAACCTAACTAACTGTCTAAATGCCGATTCTCCTTGAACAGGAGTGAGTTCTGTATAAATCAAGAAACATGGCGTCGAGCTGCATGATCCCTCAGTCTTCTACGCGTTCGTCCTTTAATGCCCCTGAACCTACTCAATCACGCTTGATTTCCACAGAATTAGTTTATGGAATGCGCATTTTTAAACATACAAGAATAATCGTCAAAAACAACTTCATTAGATAATTAAAGTAAAACATTTTTCCCACAAATGAGTGTGTTTCTTCGCCATTGCTTGAGTTTGACTAGGGGAAAAAGGTTTATCAAATACCTGAAAATTGGACTCATCAATGAGTACTCATACACCTCATGATAACCTGTAGGGTCATCTGTAGGGTCCACCATACCCGAACAGTGTAAAATATGATGATCTGGAAATAATAATAAAAATGACCAACTGCATGAATCATCATCTGGAGCATATGTCCAACATATGGAGTCATCAATAGGTGCATGTGGGACCATAAATCAACATCATAAAGCATAAGTGGTCCATCTCATCACGGATCCCAAGAATGACCATGGTCAAACTATGTTTGACTAGGTCAAAATACAACCAAAGACTATATTATAACAAATGACTAAGACATGTTCCTTTAACCATATTCACAGCTTAACTAAAAGTATAAACATCAATCAAGTGGCAGTTAATACATAGATATTCAATGTTATTTATAACTTACTTGCACCAAAGCTTTAAAGACATACTCATCCAATAGACATGGCCTAATTGCTAGCATAGGATGAAGGCAAAGGACAAGGCTTAGGTAAAAAGAATGACTTGACCAACTTAACTAAGTGATACTTTGGACGGGGAAAAAGGAGAGCTACACACTGTGTTGGATAAGATAAACAAAGGGAAAGGCAGTGCCTCACAAATGGATAAGTTGTTTTAGAGAGTGCTTATTCAACCTTGGCATCATGTCTACATCAAGTTGATCCAGGTTCATTAGGATCATTCATTTACTTTCCATGGCATTTTTGGCCTATATGACCCCTCTGGGATTTTGCATGTGCTTAAAAGCACAACTAATCGCAGCTTGCATCCGGAGCATATTTACATTTGTGAGGTCAGCAATCTTTAGATTTAGCATTTATTTAGCCATTTCCTTTTAGTCCTTTTTGGGACCCTTCATGGGGTACTTTTAGCATTTCATTGCTTTTTCCCTTAATTCATCGTGTGTTTAGAAACACATTCTAGAATTAAATTTCAATGGGCTTTCATAAGAGATTTCCAATAATTTCCATAAGTAGTACATGTGCTTCCAGTTTTAGCTAACATCTCATGTGACTAAGGGGAATTCCGCAATCTGAACCAAACATCAAGGCAACTGACTAGAATGATAAAAGCATAAAATCCAACTCACCAAAGGCAAGTTCTGTCACCAACTCAGAGCCGAGACACAAAACAAACATGGATGCAATCCAACACAGAGGTAGAAATAGGGAAGTCCTCAATATCAAAAGTTAGGAAGGCAAGTCAAGGAGAAAGCCAAAATAAGGAAGGTCATGGATGGATAGAGTAAAGTGAATGTGGTGCCTGAGCTAGCAAACATAAATGTTAGGAAAGACCGTGTCCATGCTCCTAGGAGGTTAGTGAAACCAACGAGTATAGTCAGTGAACCTTTAAGTGCAAGTAATGCATCCAATTCATCATTTAAATCCAACCAAGATATTTCATTTCATTTATTAAATAATACTGCCACTTCATGAGTTAAATACCAAGTCAATGCTATGAAGATGACTAAAGCAACATGATAATAATCCATGCTAACAATCACAAGTCTATAGGTCATATCATGTCATATCATCAACTATAACCAACTGAAAACACTGCTGCAATAATAACATCCGAAACTCTAGGCACCGAACTGAAACTGTATGGAACAAAAGGTCATATCGGTCATCAAATCTAAGCTCTCAAGGCTCAGCCTTGGCACAATGTCTATTCAATGTCTGATATAAACTGCTCTGATCTATAAGTGATCTCAAATAATGTTGCTCATCATAGCTGATCTCTGTAAAAGAAAAGCTCTAGAAAATGCAAATATCTACTCAGCAAGAATAGTAGCCCAACTACTATGGTGTGATAACATCTGGCCCCAGCTGAGACAAGTGCTCTAAGGGAGAGAGCGCTTAAGAACCTCAGAATCTCTGGTCTCGAACTGCTCTGCATCAATCTTCAATCCAACACTCGCCATCTTTGCTTTCAGCTTTATTTTATACCCGTATCTGTACTCATGGCCACTAAAATACCGCGTGATGCATGTATGGGAGAAAATATAAAATAAATGCTAAAAAATGAAATCTATTATGTAACAGAAACTGAAATGCATAAAGGAAATACTAATCTAACACAACACGTAAATTTTATTTATTTTACTATGCAGTAGGAAGGCATACTCAATTCACTTGACACAGAAGAACAACAACACTCAGAAAAAGGAAAATAATCAAACCTCAAGGAGACTTTAATCATTTTCAAGTTTTATTAATGCAGGAGATGAGAAAAGCTTAGGAAGGAGCAAAACTCAACTCAATCAAACAGCTCAACAAAAGGAAAAGCATTCAGAAGAAAGACTCAAAGGATCATCAAAAGCAAAAAAAATAATCAAAAGAAGAAGACTCGCAATACTCAACACTCAAGAAAAGGTAAGAGGCACACAAATCCTACTACTCAAGAAAGCTTATTCAAATCCTACCTACCCTACTCTATCCAGGAAAAATAGATGCTAGGTGAAGTCATAAACCCAGTGCAACCATTCATCAAACAGATTAGTGATTCTTCTTTGATTTTTGTTAATGAAACAAGTCATGATTGGATTAAAGATTAGAGAATTTGATAACACAATCTTCTTGACTTGTTCAAAAATTGAAAAATGATTAGAATGGTATAACATGAAATTATGCCAAAGAGAAAACTAACTGATGCAAATGTCCTCCATTAGAGAATTGACAGGATCATAGAAATTATGCAAATTGATCTTTGAGATGGATGGAAGAAAAATATAGGGCACGTCACTCAATTCCTTTTCACACAAATTACCCTTCTCATTCACTTCTCTCATATATTTAAATGATGACCATCAATAAGACAAATTGGTAATAATTCATAAATTAACAACCTAATAAACAAGATTAACCCAAATTGCTGCTTCATAACTGAGAAAAAGTAAAAGGGCCTAACTGCTAGCATAGGGTGAAGGCTAAGGACAAGGCTAAGTAAAAGGGGTGACTTGACCAACTTAACTAAGTGATACTTTGGATGGGGAAAAGGGGAGCTACTTACTGTGCTGGATAAGATAAACAAAGGGAATGGTAGTGCCTCACAGATGGATAAGTTGTTTAGAGAGTGCTTATTCAACCTTGGCATAATGTCTACATCAAGTTGATCCAAGTTCATTAGGATCATTAATTTAATTTCCATGGCCTTTTTGGCCTATATGACCCCTCTGGGATTTTGCATGCGCTTAAAAGCACAACTAATCGTAGCTTGCATCCGGAGTATATTTATATTTATGAGGTCAACAATCTTTAGATATAGCATTTATTTAACCATTGTTTTTTAGACCTTTTTGGACCCTTCATGGGGTACTTTAGCATTTCATTGCTTTAGCCCTTAATTCATCATGTGTTTAGAAACACATTCTAGAATTTAATTTCAATGGACTTTGATAAGAGATTTCCAATCATTTCCATAAGTAGTACATGTGCTTCAAGTTTTAGCCAACAACATCTCATGTGACTAGGGGGAATTCCACATTCTAAACCACACATCGGAGCAACCGACTAGAATGATAAAGGCATAAAATCCAACTCAGCAAAGGCAAGTTCTGTCACCAACTCAGAGCCGAGACACAAAACAAACGTGGATGCTATCCAACACAGAGGTAGAAGCAGGGAAGTCCTCCATATCAAAAGTCAAGAAGGCAAGTCAAGGATAAAGCCAAGGAAGGCAATGGATGGATGGAGTCAAGTTAATGTGGTGCCTAGGCTAGCAAACAAAAATGTTAGGAAAGACCATGTCCATGCTCATAGGAGGGTAATTAAACCAATGAGTATAGTCAGTGAACCTTTAAGTGCAAGTAATACATCCAATTCATCATTTAAATGTAACCAAGATATTTCATTTCATTTATTAGATAATACTGCCACATCATGAGTTATATACCAAGTCAATGCTATGAAGATGACTAAAACAACAAGATAATAATCAATGCTAACAATCATAAGTCTATAGGTCATATCATGTCATATCATCACTAGAACCAACTGAAACACTGCTGCAATAATAACATCTGGAACTCTAGGCACTGAACTGAAACTGTATGGACAGAAGGTCATATCGGTCATCAAATCTAAGCTCTCAAGGCTCAGCCTTGGCACAAGGTCTACTCAATGTCTAATATACACTGCTCTGATCTGTAAGTGATCTCAAATAATGCATCTCATCATAACTGATCTCTGTAAAGGCAAAGCTCTGAAAAGTGCAGATATCTGCTCAGCAAGAATAGTAGACCAGCTACTATGGTGTGATAACAAGACTGTAATACGCTTTCTTCTTAACGTTTGAGACTGTAATAGGAAAAGTTAGAGATAATTGTTTATTTTTGCATTATTGGATTTAAACTGATTAATTTGATGTATATGATGTTATTGCCATTGTGTAATAGTATTTGACTTCTAGAAGTATGCAAGGTAACTACAAAGAAATTAACACAATTAAGAATGTTACTCAACCAAATAAGTTTTCAGATTCTCGTGTGCAATTAAAAGGGTAATCACAGCAAGCCTGCAAAAAAAATATAAATATGGGAAATAGGAAATCACTAGACTAGGTTAATGCAATGAGAATAAGAAGCCCAGACATATGCCATACCTAGAAATCAGCTTCAGATGCTTTTACATAGAAGATTTTCATAAGAAAAACCAGAACACTTTTGGAAATTTTCTTCTTATATTTGTTATTACAATGTGAAATTAAGAGTTGACATCAAATGATATGTCAATGTTATAATCAGTCATGATTCCTTCCTCGCCCAACATAGATGAGAAGAAGATAATCAAAAGTTGGGATAAAACAAAATAAGATTTGAGTTTCAACTTTAGGAGTAAATTCTTTTAATAATTAACAGAACTCACATGTCAGGATTATGTTGAACCTTTTCACAAAAGTCCCCACGGTGGGGATATAATGTGCACATAGTTCTGTCTATGACATCATATGTTTCTATGTTGAAGTAAGGCCTATATGTTTCAATGCTAAAAATTCCTTTCCAGACACTTTGTGACTGTTCAATGCCTTCATCTCCTGCACCAGGTTGAGCATATGGATCTGTTCAAAAGAAAAAGAAAAAAAAACCTTGTTTAGTGCTTTCAAAATGATGCACTGCATTATGCTTAATACAAGTGAATCATATTCATTCCACCAAAATTAATAGTATAATAGAACAAAGCATATAATCCAGTTCAGATTACGTTGAAATGCAGAGCTTTCTTAGAGAAAAATATACGAATGAAAATATAGCCATTTCTACAAAGTGACAAATGATAACTAGAATAACATAGAACATAAAAGAACAATAAATGTGAAGATTTCAACTATGGAATATAACACTGATTCTAAAAGTCATTCAAAAGAATTAATAATGCATTTAGGAAAATACAAAAAAAAGCTCAACAGGGTCTTGGTTAGTTGGCAAACTATGGGTGTTTCATACACTTTTGAGGGAGGGAGATCAAGATAACCATGGCCTACACTTACTTGGTGGTTCATTTGTCAGGGCCATGTTTTAGCTTGAGGCATGCTTTTCAGACTGGACTTTGCAAGGGATATGGTTCTCTTATGGCTCATTCTAACCATTCTCTATAGATCACTTCTACATGAGGTGGGCATGTGGGAGTCTGCGGATAGGCCTATTAGGACACATGGCTTAGAGTTCTCTAGGTTTTTTCGCTTTATCATTGTATATTCAAAGCACATTTTTTCAATGGTCATCACGATGTATTCGTATATGTATATATCTCATTAGAGCACAAGTGAAGGGTTTCCATCATCTCAGTTGATAGTTGGCATGATGTGGTTGACAGGCATGTTTTGCCTAGATATTTTATCTTGAACCCCATTATGGCTACAGTTGTGGGCATTTCCATGGCATACTTGAGCAAGTGATTGTTATCAGATCAGTTGGTGTAGAGCTATCATATCATGGATGGTCCCAGGGTATATATAGGTGTCTGCCTCTATTATGGATGTGTTATACCACATACAGTATGGGGATTTTTGCACCCATTTTTGCTCTAAACTTGCCTCAGCATTCCAGACTCAAGTGCCCATAGAAAAGAACAGTGATGAGAATGCCAAGAGATGATACCATTTTATGCCCTGATATGATGCCTTTCCATGCCTGAGGATTCATTATGGTCATACTTTGTATTGACGTTATACTTCACTATGTATCATGCTACATTGCAATAGATTGTTTTGAGGACTATAGCTAGTACTATCAGTCATAGTTGATGTAGGTATAGGATGTTTGATTTATTTGCATACCATAGACCAAGATGGCCCTTGGTCTTGCAACAATTATTCCCCCTTCTTCAATTTCATGATTGACCATTTCCATTCTACATTATCATTTCACTTCAATTCTGCATCCTAAAGGTTTCTGAGTGACTTGATAAACTCTTGGTCTCCCCCTTTGTATTCACTTCACCATAAGTACCTCCATGTTTCCCTTGTGTCTTGGGCCCACTTGTGTTGTAGTAAATCCTCAATACAGGACGCTTTTGTTAAAGATAATGCAGCTGCAAGAGCCATTCTCTGGGAGGATGGCACCCTAGTCAGTTAACTGGGGCTCTTGGTAAGTTAACCAGGCAGAGTAAGTCCCTAGAAGGTACACTAGGGCCCCCAACAGTCTACTGGGGTTCTTGGTCTGGGACCAAGCAGGTTGATGCCATGACAAAGTCCCTAGCATGTGGCTAGGAACCCTACCTGTCTCTAGGGTATTCTGGTCTAGGACCAGATAGTTTCTTGGTCACGAGGACCAAGTGTTAAGATTTAATATGCTAAGACAAAGAATAGCAGCATTACATTCCATTTCACAATAATAGCATATACAGGATCACTGAAGAAACAACAAGCATAAACACAAGAGACACAGATTTATCCTGGGAAACCCTCATGGGGTAGAAAACCCAGTAAAGCTTCCTCAATATAGATGACCAGCAATATACAAAGATGCAAACCAAAGACATGATCTCCTCCTCCACCATAGCAGACCTCTCCTCCACAAGTGCGCCTTTCTCAAGTGAGTGAGTGTGTCAAATGAGGAACACACCTCCTGTATTTATACACTACACTGACATATATTTTACACAAGTACATGTAGGCTCGTATTTAACCATTAGGTTAAATACCCTATTATAACTGACTGGGCCGACCCCCACATGGTGGGTCTAATAACCCTCGTTACCACAACTTCTCGGAGGAATAAACATCTCCGGATTCATAGTATAATCACATCGGAGGTATGGAACATCTCCGGAATAAATAATATACAAATATAATATTCTTAGAAGTTACAATATTCAACACTCCCCCTTAACGAGAATGATATTATAACAACATCTGCAGGAGCAACGAGTCATACATCAAACATGATACATCTATATATCATTGGAAGCTTTCTCAACATCATCAGTAACTCAAGCAGTTACTGGAACATCTTCAATACTGGAACATCAACATCTTCAGTACTGAGTCTTTATCTTCTGCAGCACTCGAACAGCTACAACAACATCAACATCTGGATCCTCACGATCATCAGTATCGTCATCTCACGATCATTAGCATTGTCATCACACGATCATCAGCATCGTCATCACACGATCATCAACATCGTCATCACACGATCATCAGCATCGTCAGCATCGTCATCACACGATCAACATTTTCCAGGGTGATCAATCCTTCTCTCTTTAGGACATACGTCCATGGAATGATGCAATCCAGTCATGTACCGTTTGAACCGAAGTCCAGGGACGATCCAGTCCTATCATGTACCTTTTGAACCGAAGCTCAGGGACGATCCAGTCCTATCATGTACCTTTTGAACCGAAGCTCAGGGACGATCCAGTCCTATCATGTACCTTTTGAACCGAAGCTCAGGGACGATCCAGTCCTATCATGTACCTTTTGAACCGAAGCTCGGGGACAATCCAGTCCTATCATTCAATTCTCGGAGACCTCATGTCTACGGCTCAATTCACAGGACCAAAGTCCGAGGACGATCCAATCCCCTTACCTGTTCATTCAGGATTTTGTTCTCGGAGACATCATGTCTACAGCTCAATTCAAAGGACTAAAGTCCGAGGACGTTCCAATCCCCTTACCTGTTCATTCAGGATTTTGTTCTCGAAGACATCATGTCTACGGCTCAATTCAAAGGACTAAAGTCCGAGGACGATCCAATCCCCTTACCTGTTCATTCAGGATTTTGTTCTCGGAGACATCATGTCTACGGCTCAATTCAAAGGACTAAAGTCCGAGGACGATCCAATCCCCTTACCTGTTCATTCAGGATTTTGTTCTCGGAGACATCATGTCTACGGCTCAATTCAAAGGACTAAAGTCCGAGGACGATCCAATCCCCTTACCTGTTCATTCAGGATTTTGTTCTCGGAGACATCATGTCTACGGCTCAATTCAAAGGACTAAAGTCCGAGGACGATCCAATCCCCTTACCTGTTCATTCAGGATTTTGTTCTCGGAGACATCATGTCTACGGCTCAATTCAAAGGACTAAAGTCCGAGGACGATCCAATCCCCTTACCTGTTCATTCAGGATTTTGTTCTCAAAGACATCATGTTTACGGCTCTCTTTAGGACTGAAGTCCAGGGATGATCCAATCCCCTCAAGTCCACCAAGGACTTCATTCTCGAAGACATACGTCTACGGCTCTCTTTAGGACTGAAGTCCAGGGATGATCCAATCCCCTCAAGTCCACCAAGGACTTCATTCTCGAAGACATACGTCTACGGCTCTCTTTAGGACTGAAGTCCAGGGATGATCCAATCCCCTCAAGTCCACCAAGGACTTCATTCTCGAAGACATACGTCTACGGCTCTCTTTAGGACTGAAGTCCAGGGATGATCCAATCCCCTCAAGTCCACCAAGGACTTCATTCTCGAAGACATACGTCTACGGCTCTCTTGAGGATGATGCAATCCTATATGTCCATCAAGGACTTCATTTTCGAAGACATACGTCTACGGCTCTCTTGAGGATGATGCAATCCTATTCTTTCTCGGAGACACCTGTCTACGGCTTCTTTTAGAATATATGTTCAAGGATGATGCAATCCTCTTGTCACCTTAGACCCTATCTAAGGACCATCCACCAACCTCTCTGTCGGCATCACTAATATAGGTATCCTCATCATCGACCTCACTGTCGATGCAGGCAATCTCATCATGAGTTATCACATCACTCCCCCTTTCGAGGAGGGTCCTTCTGAACTATATTAAGTTTGTCTCAGAAAACTTTACTTGAGGTAGAGGTTTGGTTAGTACATTGGATCGGTAGAGGTTTGGTTAGTACATTGTTACAAATTCAAACTTTTGGTTCCTTTCTACACCATATCTTGGAACACTAGATTCTTTGCCATCTTGATACAACTCTGCTTGTCACATAGGATCATAGTTGGGTCTATCTCTAAGTCAAACAATCCTGAAGCCATACTGCTTCATAACTTAGTAGAGCAAGCAGCCATATATTCTGCTTGTGCTCACGAGATCATGGGTGATCCCAAACAATAACATCCTCTCGATGTGCTCTTCCTGTCTGATACACTTCCTTCCCAATCAACATCTGTGTAGCCATCTGAAGTCATGATCTCCAAGATAACATAGATCAAAGTCTTATTGTATCCTTTAGGTACCGCATCACATGATTTGCAACTTATCAGGTGAACACATCTAGTTTCCACTAGATACTGACTCAAGGTGTTCACAGCAAAGCATATATCTGACCTAGTATTCTTTAGACACACCAATGACTCAATATTTTGTCTGTACAGAGTTCTATCCACTAACTCTGATGAGTCATCTGCTAACAACTTCAAGAGTGGCCATCCCAACACATCAATTCCTTTTAATATTTCTCAGCATACTTTCCTTGGTTGAGAAAGATTCCTTCTGAGCCTTGCCATACTTCCAGACCTAGGAAGTAATGCATCAATCTGAGATTTTTCATTTTCATTTCTGCAGCCATCTTCTTCTTTCTTTTCATGATCTGTTTCTCATTCTTTGTCAGAAAGAGATCATCGTCATACAATAATGGTATGATATGTTCATCATCCACAACCTTAAGGTAAAGGTTAGGAACAACTTTACTTTTGGTAAAGTCCAAGCTTATCAAGAGACTGTCAATTCTCTCTTTGTGACTGAACATCATTCACACTCTGCATTGAATGATCTTCTGCATATCTATCTGTGCCATCTCTCGTTAGATGGGTCTACTGATATGAGTCTCAATATCATTTGAACTCTGTGGTGAGTTCCTTCTTGCATCCATGTCATCTGTGTATAGAAACCATATTCAAACTTGTAGCAAAGGTTGAGATCCACATGACCCATGGTGATCATTAAGCTCATCAATTGATTATCGATCCTGGGAACCCATACAGAACCTGATTCACACTTCTTCTTTAATTACACCATTAAGAGAATGGTCTAGCCACTTGGAGCAAACATCTCATCATGATTCTCTTCCTCTTTCTAAGAGAATCTTCTAGCCACAAGCCTTCTATAATGTGTTTGATTTGTAAATCCTTTTGTTGAACATCCATCGCTTGTTCATTGTTCATCATTCATCATGATCTTTCCTACAAATCAAAATTAAGTACATGATTAGTAATGCTTCATAATCATCAAATCATATTGACATGATAACCTATTATGCATACAGATATCATTTACATAGTTATGCAACTATTTTGACCAATACTTTGGCACAACACTTTCCCATATCCTGTATGCATACAGTGGCTATCTAGATGCCTTCCATCTCTACCAGAACATACTATCGAGAGTGTGCACAGCTCTCAACATGTCAGCAAAGAGGTTTCATTCTAGACAAGCAACAATGGAATGTTTGTCCAACTTACCAATCATATGCATATTAGTAGTATACTGTTCAATGCTTTATGAATGTTTACACTCAGCATGATATATTCTAGGAATACAAATGTGCATACAAGCAATATCATTTACTATTTCTAATAACAACTCAAATACTTATCTTTTATGTTTGTGTGGTTGCCTCCTGCTTGATCTTCTGTATGTCTTCTGAACTTCTATTCATTCTGTACCACTGTGCATGCTCAAGTGTGCACTAGTGTCATCCTCATGATCTCATACACAAACATACATTCATTAGTATATTCTCAATATTATCAAAACATTCTAATTCTAAATAATCTTGAATATGTATAGTCATGATCATTAGTATTCAGGGTTTCAAGGAAGTCTTCTTTTACTCATGCATATTCTTGTTTGATCTAGTTAGTTAAATCATCCACCAAGATAAGAGACATAATATGCATAAACCCTTGATTACTAACTTTATGAATAAGCATAACCAATCATACCAAGTATACTTATATAAGGGATCCTAACACAAGGTAAGATTCTAACATGAAATAGGAAAACATACCTGGATTAGTATACCTGCTTAGTTATGTACAACATACCTAAACAATCTCTTCAATGATTTAGAGATCCTAAGCTAGAACCTGCATGTCTCATAGGTTAAACATAATATAACAAAGTCATACATACCTCGTAAGTGGATGAGTCTTTGTCTTCATGTTGTCATGGTCATGGAACTTTATTTGTCTTTTGTGATGTACTTGTATCTTGTTAGCAGACAACATCAACCTCACACAACACCATAATGCATAAGTACAATCATATAGCCCTAATCAATGAATGTCTTCGATCATTCACATGCATTCATACTGTTACTAGGGTGATAAGACAATTAATAACATTAATCAAGATTGTACTAATAAATAACATGAAGACAAACACATTATGAACTTAATCAAGAATCAGATTTCAAGACATACCTGAACCTCCTTAAGTCATACCTGTCAAGACTTCTTGTAGTCTTGTTATGTGAGGCCTTAGCCTCAACTCCCCCTGAAACTTGATCTGGAGCTTGATTAGGGTTTGCTAGAGAAACCCTAAAAATTCAATTTTTTTACTTTCACACTTCTGAATGGATGGAAGGATGTGTCTTGCTGAGCTGATCAAACTAGCATACTTCAATTTTTGAAATCTCCAAAATTTGACCCCTCAAAATTGCCTTCGAAACTTCTGGATCTTCTGGACAGGAACCCGAACTAGGGTTTGATGAAGCCCACCCTTCTGTCCAATCAAAAGGTTCGATCCAAGGTTCTAAACTCTTATTTTTCTGAGGAGCTTCCAGCCGTGGTTACAGACTTCAAAAATTCCAACTTTTGCTGAAGCCCTAATTTTCCATCTTTCTGATCAAAATCCCGAACTAGGGTTTGATCAAGCCCGGTCTTCTACCCAACCAAAAAATTCGATCTTGGTCTCTAAATTTCGATTTTCCTGAGTAGCACTCAGTCGTGGACTCCGATTCCAAAAATTCCAACTTTCTCCGAAACCCTAAATTCCGGAAGCCATGAATGAATGTGCTCAAAAAATAATTTTGTTTTGACAGAAATATGTACCTGATCGTTTCTGCTATAACTCTGAAATTTTCGCTCCACAGGGTCTGAAGACTTTTTCTGCAGTAGCCTGACCTGTCATCTTTCCATCCTGATAGGTCTGACCTCAATTGGATTTTCTGAGAGAGTTATGCCAAATGTCGCAACATGACCTGTTTTGGGATAATACAGGAGATCAAACTGGTATGGCGTGCCACGTGTCACTGTTTGAACTTCGGCCTCTGAAAACTTTTCCTGAGATAGCTCGCCCTGTTATCTTTCCATCCTGATAGGTCTGACCTCAATTGGACTCTCTGAGAGAGAGTTATGCCAAGTGTCGCAACGTGACCTGTTTATGGGATAAAACAGGAGAGCGAACTTGTACGGCGTGCCACATGTCACTGGTTCAGCTTCGGCCTCTGAAAAAGTTTCCTGAGATAGTAGAGTCTGTGTACTACCTATCACTTTTTACGAAATTTCATTTGGAGCTTCCTAACCCAAGTTATGACCTTTTTGCCCAGGTCACCTGATTTTGACTGAGATCTGGAAGAGGCAGAAACCCTAACTTGTACTAATCATAACTTACAAAGTACAACGAATCTGAGGGTGCCCTTTGGACACAAGATACCTGGAGATGTTATATACGACTTGTAAAGATTTCAGATCCTGAACCTTCGCCAAAATGGATTTATAGCGAAAGTTCCACGATGACTGGTTTTTGCTATATAAAACCCTAACCTTCAAATTGTCGTAAGTAAAGCAAGTGTCGTAAGTGCCATACCTTGCCTTCCTTCAGTTTAGCTCTGATACCATGTTAAAATTCAATATGCTAAGACAGAGAATAGCAGCATTACATTCCATTTCACAATAATAGCATATACAGGATCACTGAAGAAACAACAAGCATAAACACAAGAGACACAGATTTATCCTGGGAAACCCTCATGGGGTAGAAAACCCAGTAAAGCTTCCTCAATATAGATGACCAGCAACATACAAAGATGCAAACCAAAGACATGATCTCCTCCTCCACCATAGCAGACCTCTCCTCCACAAGTGCGCCTTTCTCAAGTGAGTGAGTGTATCAAATGAGGAACACACCTCCTGTATTTATACACTACACTGACATATATTTTACACAAGTACATGTAGGCTCGTATTTAACCATTAGGTTAAATACCCTATTATAACTGACTGGGCCGACCCCCACATGGTGGGTCTAATAACCCTAGTTACCACAACTTCTCGGAGGAATAAACATCTCCGGATTCATAGTATAATCACATCGGAGGTATGGAACATCTCCGGAATAAATAATATACAAATATAATATTCTTAGAAGTTACAATATTCAACACCAAGTAGATCCTGCGGGATGAGACAGAGACACTCTAGTCTGGGACCAGGCAGATTCTTGGTCTAGGACCAAGCAGTTCCTGCAGGAACATTCCTGGTCAGATAACCAAGTGGATCTTGGTCAGTTAACCAAGATGATGATGTGTGAAGTCCTACTCTCTCAGGTCTTCGAGATGGTTAAGCTAGGTTGTCTTCTCAAGGAACTGGACAACCCTTGATGGAGTCACTAGTACTTGACCTAAGGAGCAGTAAAGACGACCACGGGATCACATCATCCAGTGTGGGCCTTCCTTACATGGTGATGATAGAACTTTCAGTTAGTGTATGGAACACTTGTACATTTGAGAGAGATAAAAAAGTTGTATTCCCACCTTGCTATTATACCCTTGGTCTTGTGGTTAGAAAGGTTGTCTTCCCATCTTGTTGTTCTTGGTCTTGTGGGTAAAAGGATTGTCTTCCCACCTTCTGGTCACACTTTTTGGTCTTGTGGTTTGAAGGGGTGTTTACCCATCCCTGATTTATGGTGGTTAGCCTCTCCTACAGACGTCATAATAAGATATAATTTTACAATGAGTAACATTTCTTGTTTTGATTAATGTCTTAATCTATTTTTTAGAAACCCCAAGTCAATGAAGTTTTAGAAGGGAGAACCTTCAAGAAGACTTTAAAAGGTTATAAATACAAGTCTAACCCTTCATTATAAGAGCATCTTGTGGTGGAAATTCAGATCTGATTACTTGTGATTGTCCTAGGGTTTTGATGCTTTGTTTAAGGGTGACTTCAAGGGTTTCAAGTTGTTGGTGACTATCTTAAGCTTTCGTTTTATTGTTGGTGACAAATTAGGGTTTCCGCCATCTTGATGAGGTTTGCTTTACCCCTCTTGGGACTGTCGCTACCTGTTAGGGTCTAATTGAAGGTTGCGGTTTGATGTCAAGAAACTGTCCTTAACTACCACTGCCTGGTAGAGGGTTTCACTGCTGATAGGATGTGTGTTGCCACTATTTTAAGGATGCTAGAGGGTTTTTGTTGTTAGCTTAAAGCCTGTTAAGGCTGCCATACCCTGGTTTGATGCTGCCTTATCCTATTTGGAAACTGTCACACCTTGTTTAGGGTCTGCTACCTTGTCTAAGAGGGCCAAAGACCTGCTGCTAGCTAGTCTGGGGCTAACGTTTCCTTTTTTAGGCCTGCCTAGGATAGTCGTGACCTGCTTTGAGGGTGTCATTGCTCAATGTGTGGAGGTTGCTGCCTGCTACCACCATGGTCTATTTTTGTTCAGGCCACTGCCTGTGTTGTGTTTCCTGCGATCACGGTGGATTGATTTAGGGAGGTCGCTGCCCATGTGCATTATTTTAGGGTTTCCATTTGGCATGTGAAGCTATCATCACCTTTTGAGGACTGTTCAGGTCTGTTTAGGCTTGTTTGGTGTTGCTACTAACCCCAGTGAGAGGTATGTCCACTGCTGTGAGGGTTTGGAGGGAGCTACCACTAAGGTCTACTATGAGGTGTCTTTACACTGTTCTAAAGGTTTTGTGATTGCCACTTACTGTTGGATACCTGTTGGCTCTTGTTATCACACAACTTGTAGTTGTCTCTAAAGGTATCCCATCCAGGACGGTAGAGGTGTAGACAACTAAAGAGGTGACCCAAGAGATGCCATGGTTCCCAATGCAAGATGGGTGTCACGTTAAGCGAGGCACGCTTCACTTTAGATCAAGCCTAAGCAAGACCAAGGGGGAGACCCTATCTTAGCCAATGAAGGCTAGCGAACTCAATCTAGACCTCCTAGGGAAATGTGATGATGAAAGAGTAGGAGACCAAGATGAAACAAGATCTAGATCTAGGATGATAAGTGGACCTAAGATGGTTAGGGCTTGGTTGAAGAGGCTTAAGGCAAGGACAAAGGTTCAACCAAGTGTAAGATAAGGTCACTTATGGGTTAAGAATATTAGATCTAGATAGATCTAATGCCCAAAAAGAGTACCCAAGTTGGGGCCACCCTTAAAAAGTGGAAAAATGGTCGAAATGGGGCCTGTTATCACCTAAACTGTAGTTACCCCTATGGATGTATCCACTCATGGATGGCAATAGGGAAGGGCAACTCAAAAGGTGCAACCACGATCACCTCGACCTCCAATAGATGGTTGTCACGCCAGTCGAGGCAACCTTCGCTTTATGTTATCTAGCCCAGACAACAAAGGGGGAGACCCGATCTACTCCCGACAGGAGAGATCAAAACCAAGACACCAAATCAAGTTAACTCTAAGTGAAGTAAGGTGTATGATTTATCCTAGACCTAAGGATGAAGTCACAAGACAAGTGAGGGGTTCAATGAGTATAGCTTTGGTTCATTGTTGATGTGAGAGTGACTTATAATATTTGAAATGAGATCCAGGATTAAAGTACTAGTTCAATGTGAGAAAATCCACTGCCTTGGGAACCATGTCCAATGCAGGGTAGTTTAGGGGTTGAATTGGGGCTAACTAGTACAAGTGACAAGCTTGATCATGATATATGATGACATCAAAGGGTTTAGTCCACCACACAAGGATCAAATCACAAGTTAATCCAACAATCTAGGAAAGTCGAATTGACTTGCAGAGAGATCAGTGCCTTGGGAATTGGGATTAATGGAGTCAAAGTGAAGTTAACTTGTGGTTGATGACTCCTATTGCATGAGGCAAGTGGGAAATTAAAGGTTTGATGGATGAATACATCTAGATTTAAAGATTCAAGGTTTGACTTAAGTGGACCACAATCCCTTAAAACAAGGAATGCTATCCCCAAGGCAAGATTTGATAAAGTGACCAACTAGACCTAGGTTTTGAATTATGCTCGTTCCAAATCCACTAAAATCTCAAGTACCCACGTCCTAGAAGTGGACCAACTCCAATCTCCAAGGTGGTGCGACTTTTCCCAAGGAGGGTAAAAATGGTGATAAATGGATCAAGACAAGTCCAATGGCATCCAAAATTTAGATCCAAGTAGGTTGATCAAGTGAGAGTATGGATCTACAATTTCACGGCAATCCGATGGCTAGATCTTACTAGATCTGAGTTTTAAGATACCAAGTGGTCGAAAAATGGGATTAAATCCCTTAAAACATGGAATAGGGCCCACAAGGTAGAAATCAGAAAAGTGACAATCTGGGGGTAGGTTATTGGATGTGTAGATTACGAATCAAGTGGAATCTCAACTACCCACTTACTAGATCTAGGTTAACTCACCCAAACCAAGAAGTACGCCCTTGCTTGGAGAGGCTAAGTGCCTTGGGAAGAGGGTCAAATGGAGGCCAATCCTCACCAAACTATAGATCCAGGATGCTGTGGATACTATAGAGGTGGGTTTTAAATTTCTTACCCAAGAAGCCACTAGATCTTAGTAGATCTGAGAAAATGTAAAATGGGGGTTTTGATTAATTAGGGTTTGAAATATTTTAGACAAGTGGATAGATCATGGAGATAGAAATTACCTTGAGATCGTACCTAAGTGATGAAGAGAGATGTCTTGATGTTGAGGAAGATTCCCGAAGAGATCAAATGAGAGATTGTTGATTTTGCTTGCCAAATTGATGCCTTAGCCCACAAGTGCGCCCTCCTCTACCTGTCAATCCAAGGAAAATCAATTTCAATCAGAAAGGTCAAGTATTGAGGAAATACAAGTAAAATGCAATGATAACATGAAATAGAAGGTCCTGGGACAGTAATACTCCCTGTTACCAACAAAGAGATCCAAAGAAGAAGTAGGGAAAGTCTTCCCCTACCAATACTTCCTCCTCAAAGCAAATCAACCTCCACCTATAGATGCAAAAAACGTGGTACAAAAGATATGGCAAAACAAGATCTCCAATAACTCAGTGCAAAGGAAGAACCAACGAACGAACACCAAAAACATTCACCACAACACTGGAGATAGATGCAATAATAATTTTCTATTCCAATAATCCAGAGCCACAAGTCCGCTTACAATGAGAAGCTCTCTCCTTTAAATAGGAAGGAGAGGCATCAAAATCCTAACCACTTTTTGAATGAGTGGCTAAGATTAAAAGATACAAATGTCTAATCAATGGTTGAGATGAGCTCAACAATAAAATACATGGATCACTAATAAAATATAACATAAGTGGACAAAATCGCCCTAGGAGAGGGGAATCCCACCAAATCATGACGACAAAATATAATAAGAAGCTCATGGTGGGTCCAAGGGGTAATTTTAACCACCCTTGGTCAATCCCCATAGCACAATAATAATAAAATAGTCATCAATATACCAAATCGTGCCTCTATGGACAAATCGTAGGCCTCAAAAGACCACAGAAATCATCAGAAAGTGCCATAAGTGATGGATGCCGGCCCCGATGAAGCTGAAACTGTTGGAGGAGGTGTGGAAGACATCAACCCATCATCACTGATCATCCCATGCCAAGACATTGCCTCAGTAGCCCAAACTGAATTCCTCAATAGCCATTTCTACCAATCCTGAAATGCCTTGGGAACCGTGAAACTGCCCCAAACTGCCTCCTGGAGTGCCTGCGCTTTCAAGGTGAGGGCACCAGTGTATCCAGGAGGGGAGTAATACGATAAAAACAAGTGGTTGGACCACCCCCTCCAAACACAGCGCCCTAGGTCAACCGGATAAAAATCACATCTGCTATGACAGTGTCTCCGACAGACCAAAACTGCACTGGGATAGCCTGCTGAGGCTAAATCATCACTGTAAGTGCCCGGAACTGAAAACAAACTGTCTCATTGGACTCAGAAGGTCCAAATCCATCAAAGATGTGTACTCATACACCATATGAGTCTCTGCATGATCATAAAATATATCCAATATACCGGAACAGGTCAAATAATAATAATCTGTAAATGATCAAATACTGCTGTAAACCATGAATCATCATCATAAACCTGTATCTACTGCATAGAATCATCATGTACATGTACATAGACCATATATCATCTATCCATATCATCACAAGGTCCAACCATCTCATGTCCTATGGTTGACCTTGGTCAAACTAGGTTTGACCAAGTCAACATGACCAAATATAACTCAGACCAGCATCAGAAGCTGCTGCAAAGTGTCAAAGGTTAATGCATGCTCTACAACTTATTCAAATAACAATTATAACACAAAGTAATCATTACTGGCGATCTAAATCCAAATATATAATGTCATTAATTATTATTATTATTCAGACTAGACTTTCAAGACCATACTCACTTCATAGCTGTGATCAATTTGCTAGTGAAGGGTGAAGGCTAAAATAAACTGGCTGGGCTAAGGGATGACTTGACTGACTTAACTTTGTGACACTTTGGCAAAGGGAAAGGGAATAAACACCATAGTATATACTGAATGAGCAACAACACAGGGAATGGCGATGTCTCACAAATGGATGAGTTGTTAAAAGAGGGTTTATTCACCTTTAACAGATGCGCACAATCCATAATACAAATGAGGCCAGCAATAATTTAGATATAGCATTTAAGTTCCATTGCTTTTTGGGCCTGAAGTTTCCATAGCCTTTGATCTATGTGTGTTTATAAACACATTGCATAGATTTACATTTATTTGAGGCTTTCTGCTGCAGGTGTGTTTTTGAGGCACTTGTTTACCTGAGCACTTCTAGGTGTGTCATAGACAGCTTGTTTACCTAGGTATTTACATTTCCAAAAGATATAACATTTTATTTTCATGGCCATTTTCATTTGGCATGCCTTTCATTCATGTGTGTTTAGAAACACATTGCATGAATGGGCTTTTCAGACAAGATATAACATTTCATTTTCCAGATTTTGTATTCATGGCAGCACTAAAAGTTTCAAGTTTAGCCAACACAACTTTAGTGACTAGGGGGAATTCACAAGGAGCTCCAACTCACCATAGGTAAGTTTTGTCACCAACTCAGAGCCGAGACACAATAAACAGGGAAGCTCATCCAATACAGAGGCTACAGTGGGGAAAAGGTCCTCCATGCCACTAGTCAAGTATTAAGTCAGGGTGATAAACTAAAAGGTAGGTAATGGATGGATGAAGACAATGAATAATAGAGCCAACACTAGCAAGCCAAGGTATGGTGGAATGATCACCTCTATTCTCCCTAAGGAGGGTAAAACCAATGAGTATGAATAATGAACTTCTAAGTCTGAGTAGGGGCAATATAATATATATAATAAGATCAACCAGGTCCACATATCTATATGAACGCCAGATCATGACACTAAGTGCTAAGACATGCTATAAGAATAAGTATAAAAGCAATATAACCACAACACTATGATATACCTGCTGAGTCATGTACCTGAATGCTCATCATCTGAACCATCATCCGTCGTCTAAAACTGCTACTGTAACTCTGGGCACTACTGACTGCTCTGTACCAATGGTATAATGGCTACATCGGTCATCTCTCTGAGTGTCCTGAGACTCAGTCATGGCATGGGGAATATATACTGCTATCCAAAATCTAATAGTGATCCAATATAAATGCTCATCTCAGCATCTCAAATGTAAGGGAATTGGTTGAATAGTGTACTGGAATCAGAAAAATAATGTATGGTAGCCCGGCTACTATAAATGTGATAACAGGGCCCACAAGGTCAAAATCAAGATGAAATGGCGTTAGAGGGTATGCTATGACATGGATCTATGGATTTGAGAAGGAATAAGCAACACCCACGTGTGGGATCTAGCAAAAGACCACCTACCCAAGGAGTGAGACTTGCCTCAAGGAGGACTAGTGCCTTAGATGGAGGGGCAAATGAAGTCGGATGTCCACCAAATTATAAATCGGGATAGTTAAGATGATTATATAGGTGGGTCTTAATTATTAAGCCCAAGTGATTGCTAGATCTCCATAGATATGAAAAATAAAAAATACTAGGGTTTTGATTTTAGGGGTTTTATGACCAATAGGATAGAAGACAAACGAAATGGATACGTACCTTGTAGATCTTACCTCAAAAGCTTGCGGCTACCTTGCACATAGATGATCCTTGCATTTAGTTACAATTCCAAGCTAGATCCAAGTGATTCCAAGCAAAAACGTCCAAGCCCTATGAAGAAAAATGTCTCACTCAACCTATAAAACAAACTATCATAAGTTAGAGTTGATCCACAGATAAATGAGATCTAAGCATGCCATATCAAAAGAATCAAATCAATGGACAAAGCACAATTGAAAAAAAACTCCCTTCAAGATGAAAACGTCATGCCCAAGGGGGATGTGAGAAGCCCACAATCTTCCCTTCAAGCAATTCGCCCTCCTTGCCCAAGTCAATTCAGCCTCCCTCTGTAGCTGTCAAAATCACCTGTTACAAGCAAAGATGTCTAAAGCAAAAGATGTATAATCATGTACAAGAGCATCCCAATCAAAGACAAGAGGTAGATCTGCAAAATAGTATTTTATTCCAAGTTTTCCAGAGCCCAAAAGGTGCCTTTACAATAGGGGGGTCTCCTCCTTAAATAGGATGAGGAAGACCAAAACCCTAAACCACTTTTGAAATGAGTGATTGAGATCAAAAGATACAACAATATAATCAATGGCTAAGATGAGCCAATACAACATGTGACATGGATTACTCACTAAAGGGATGACGTCAAGGCTAAAAAGACCCTAGGGGGGATGACATCATGACTAGGGGAGACTAATAAATGTGTGTGTCACATAAGATGACTAGGACAAGTGACTAGGAGCACATGGTGGGGCTAGGAGGTATTATTCCCCTTCACTAGCATCACCCCATGGCACAATAATATAACATGAGACTCAATGACATGTCCAAGTACACAAATGATCAAATCATGTCCCCCAAATCTTAGAGAAAAATACATCAAAAGACATCCTGTTGACTGTTTGGACCCCACTGGTTGCTGCAAACTGATCTGGAAGGACTAGGATACACCATAGATGACCTCAAAGCAGACCTCATGCCAAAACCTTGCCTCAATTGCCCAAATCGAATTCCTTTATGACCTTTTTATTCCATTTTTTATCCTCCTGAAAAACCATGAAACTGCCCATAACTGACTGTCTGGTGCCTGCGCTGTCAAACTAACTGTGCCATCATGTCCGGAAGGGGGGTAATATGGTAATCACAAGTGGTTGGGCCACCCCCTTCCCCTACAGTGCCCTAGGCAACGACTGGCCTCCAATGATCTGGCTAGACAGGCCACACCAACATGGCCAAACTAGTCAACAGGTGGAAAACTTCTCATAACATGCATGGGAGTGCCTGAATTGATAGATAAGTGTCTCAATGGATCCAAAAGACTCAAATCCACTAGAGATGAGTACTCATACACCTCCTGATAACCTATAGGATCATCTATAGGGTCCACCATACCTGGACAAGTAAAAATATGATGATATGGAAATAATAATAATCATGACAAATTGCATCAATCATCATCTGAAGCCTGTGCCCATCATATGGAATCATCAAAAAGGTATATAGAAGACCATAGATCAACATCATACATAAAGTGGTCCATCTCATCACGGATCCCAAAGTTGACCTTGGTCAAACTAGGTTTGACCGATCAAACTGATCAAAATATGACCCTGGCTAAGAAGCCATGCTACTGCAAGTGCAAATAGTTAAGACATGCTCTCTAAATCATTTTCATAGCAAGACTCTAGAGTATTAAGCATCATTTCATTGCCAGTTAATAAGTAATTATAGGTTAGTTAAATAATTTACTTTCAAGAAGAATCTCAAGAATATACTTGTTTGTAAACATGATCAAATTGCTAGCAAAGGGTGAAGGCTAAAGACACAAGGCTAGGCTGAGAGGGATGACTTGACTGACTTGACTATGATACTTTGGATGAAGGACATAGTGTTATACACTTAAGCATGTGTTGGACAAGGAGTACACAAGGAATGGCGGTGTCTCACAGATGGATGAGTTGTTCAGAGAAGTGCTTATTCAACTTTGGAAAAAATTGTCTACTACTAGAACCGCCATGAACTAAGTGTCAGGCTAACCGTAACTTGAGGTTCTAGGGGACACTTAGAATTAGTTGTCCCTTGCTCCATCTCATATCATAACCCGCAGGTTCAATGAGGAAAGTTTCACATGAGGTCAATAGTATTTAGATTTGGCATACATTTAACCACTGCTTTTTAGGACTTTCATTTCATTGAATTTCACAGCCAGCAATCTTTAGATTTAGCATACATTTATCCATTGCTTTTTAGGCCTAATATGACCCCTCTAGGATTTCACATGTGCTTATAAGCACAACTAATCGCAACGTACATCAGGGGTGCATTTACATTTCATTTGAATTTCACTTCAATTTCATAACCCTTTTCATTGGGTTGTACAAGATATAACAATAATTTCCATATGTAGTACAATTTTGCTTCAGGTTTTAGCCAAAACAACTTAAGCAACTAGGGGGAATTCCACAAATCTAAACCACACATCAGGGCAACCAACTAGAATGATAAAGGCATAAAATCCAACTCACCATGGGCAAGTTTTGTTGCCAACTCAGAGCCGAGACACAAAATAAACAAGGATGCAAGTCCAACACAGAGGCAGAAGCGAGGAAGATACTCCATATCACAAATCAAGGTGTAAGTCAGGGTGAAGATCAATATATGGGGAAATGACAAATGGATGGATGGAGACAAGTGAAGATGGTGCATAAGCTAGCAAGTTAGGAAGACATTAAATGATCATGTCCACATTCATATGAAGGTAAAGACCAACAAGTATACAACAAGACTTTCCAAATTTCAGTAGTACAACCAATACATATAATCCATAACAACCAATTTCATTTCAATTTTAATACACTACCAGATCATAATCACATTATACCAAGTCAACGTTATCAAAATGACCTAAACAGCAAGGTAATAACATCAATGCACATCATATATATAATGGGTCATCATTCAACAACTGTAATATGAACCAACTATAAGTCTATAACCATTGAGAACACTGTATCTAAAACACTGCAAACTGCACTGCAACTGTATGGAATAAAAGGCCATATCAATCATCAAATCTGAGGTCTCAAGGCTCAGCCTTGGCATAAGGTCTACTAAATGTTTGATACAAAGATGCTCTGATCTGTGAGTGATCATAAATAATGTTGCTCATCGTAGTTGATCTCACTGAAAAAGTGTAAAGGCAAAGCTCTGAAAAGTGCAGATATCTACTCTGCTGACATGGTAGCCCAACTACTGTGTGTGTGATAACAAGTCTGATCTTGGAGCTTCTACTATAATTGTCTAACCCCATCCTACAACACTTTATCTCTCTCTCTCAGGTATGTACAAACCCTTAGGTAAGGTTCAGTTTTGTTCTAGTTGATTGACTTGCCTCTGAGAGGCAAAGTCTGATTTGAAAGTTATGTTTCTGAGTATAAGGAAGTTCCTTACCAGACTTGTTCACTTACTGTTGCTATACTTTTGTTTAGTTATATTTTTTTTGTTTTGTTAATTAGTTTTTCTACTACATCTGCTCTACTAGGTATATATCTACAATTGTTAACTGTGTGCTTCAACTTTAACCCAGTGAGCTTTGGGAGTGTTCAAGTTGAAAGAGGTGAAAATTATATTTTAATTATCAGATCTAAACTTGTCTACTGTACCATTTTGTTTTCAATACTAGTTTTGAAATTTATTTTTCCATTAAAGTACAAATTTTTAAATTTTCTGCTTAAAACCCTAACCTAACCCTAATTTTAACATGGTATCAGAGCTTAAGGTTTGTAGCTAACTTTGTTTTGCAGGCTAACAGAATCTACATAGATACCAAGGTAAGGGTTTGAGCTTTAACCAACTTGATTGGAAGAGTTTATTGGCAAAACTCATCAAGTTGACAATATAGGTTTGAAGATAGCTTCTGCTTCAGTCAAGTTAGAAGATAGGCTTGAAGAGGGTCCCACTCAACATGATAAAATAAACATGAATAAAGCTCATGGTGGGTCTAGGGGGTAATATCTAACACCCCTAGTGTGTCCCCATGGCACAATAACATATAATGACCAAGCTAGGCACCAAATTGTGCCCCTCTAGGTAAGTCGTGAGCCTGCAAAGGCTCCAGAAAACCTCAAAATGTGCCGGAGAAATGGGTGTGGGCCCCACTGAACGCTGAAACTGCTGGAGAAGAGGTGGAAGACATCACACTCATTATCAAAACTCATCCCATGCTATTTCCTTGCCTCAGTAGCCCAAATCCAATTCCTCAATAGCCAATTTAATTATTTTTAATCTGCCTCGATAACTGTGAAGTTGACCAAACTGACACCTGGAGTGCCTACGATGTCAAACTGAGCCCACCAGGCACTCTGGGAGGGGGGTATAATGGTAAAATCAAGTGGTTGGACCACCCCCTCCTGATACAGCGCCCTAAGCAAACCAAACACATCATCTCTCTGCTCTAACAGGCCATTTAACATGGCAAAACTGCACCAGAATGGTAAGTTGAGGAAAATCATCACTGTAACTGCCCGGAACTGAAAACCAACTACCTCATTGGACTCAAAGAGCCCAAATCTATCTAAGGTGTGTACTCATACACCCTATGGTTCTCTGCATGATCATATAAAATATCCAATATGCCCAGACAGATAAAATAATAATAATCTATAAATGATCAAATAATGCTGAAAATCACAAATCATCATCATAAACCTGTAACCACTGCATAGAACCATCTGGTGACCTATAATACACCACATATCATATAGTTGACTTTGGTCAAACTGGGTTTGAAACTTTGAGCAAGTCAACATGACCAATAATATGACCCAGGCTATCATCAAACTGCTGCAAGTGTTAGTGGTTAAGGCATGCGCTACCAATCATTCAAGTGATAATTATAACAAGTAGTAATCATTTCTCTGGCGATCTGATAACCAATTATAAAGTGTTTTTTCAATATTTATTATAACTCAGACAAGACTTTCAGGACCATACTCACTTCATAGTTGTGACCAATTTGCTAGTGAAGGGTGAGGGCTAAAAATCAATGGCTAGGCTAGAGGATGACTACTAACTTGACACTGTGACACTTTGGATATGCAAAGGGGATACACACTCTAGCATATGCTGGATAAGCAGTAACACAGGGGATGGCAGTGTCTCACAAATGGATAAGTTACTTCAGAAGTGTTTCTTCACCTTGACAAATGCCTACAATCCACATCAAACACTAGTGAGGCCAGCAATCATTTAGATGTAACTTTTAAGAACCATTGCTTTTTTGGGCCTTTGAGTTTCCATAGCCTTGATCCGTGTGTGTTCAAAAACACATTCTTGGATTTACATTTATTAGGGTTTATGATCTACGTGTGTTCAGAAACACTTGTTACATAGATTTACATTTCAAAGCCAATTTCACTAGGCTTGCCTTGCATTCACGTGTGTTCAAAAACACTTGTTACATGAATGGGCTTTCATAAGATATACATTTCATTTCCATATACACTTTATTGATGGTAGCACTATCTGTTTCAGGTTTAGCCAACACAACTTAGGCAACTCAGAGCCGAGACACAATAAACAAGGGGAAGCTCATCCACAATATAGAGGCTAAAGTGGGGGAAGGTCCTCCATGCCACTAGTCAAGTAGTAAGTTAGGGTAGTCAACAAACTGGAAGGTAATGGATGGGTGGAGAAAGTGAATAATGAGACCAACACTAGCAAGCCAAAGATGGTGGGAATGATCACCTCTATTCTCCCTAAGGAGGGTAAAACCAATGAGTATAGATCAAGAACTTCTAAGTCTGAGTGAGGACATACATAAATAATAAATCATACAACTAGGTCCACATATCTATATGATCGCCAGATCATGAAACTAAATGCTAAGACATGTCAAGAGAATGAGTTTAAAAGCAATATAACCATAACACAAGATAATACCTGTTGAGTCATATACCTGTAAATAACCAATCTGAACCATCATATATCCACTGAGAACCTGTTGCTGCAACTCTGGGCAATACCAACTGCTTTGTAAATGGCTAAATGGCTACATCAGTCATCAAATCTGAGTGTCCTGAGACTCGGTCATGGCATGGGAATATACTGTTGTCCATAATAAATATAATGATCCAAAGTAGATGCTCATCTCGGCATCTCAAATGTAAGGGAACTGGCTGAAAAAGTGTACTGGAATCTGAAAATAGAATATGGTAGCCCGACTAGTATATATGTGATAACATCTGGCTCCAGCTGGGACAAGTGCTCTGCTTAAAAGGGCGCTTGAGAACCTCAGAATCTCTGGTCCTCGCACTCTGCTACTTGTATCCTCGATCCAGCACTCTAGCTCTACAACTACTACCAAAATGACACTTGCTATCTGCAAAATGTCCAGAGCTATACCAAACTCACAGACCGGTCATTAGATCAATGCATGTATATACATAAATCTCAAAAATAAAAACAATACTAAAACTTAAATGTAGAAAGTAAAACTAATCTACTAACATAACTTGAAAAGTTTTATTATTATTGTGCAGGAAAAGGAAATGGCAAGTACTCAGGACTACACTAGGAGCTTCAAAAGGTGAGCTTAGAGAAAGACAAAAAGGTGCCAGACTCAATGACTAAAAAACTAACTACTGCCCAAGCAGGCTTATTCAGATCCTACCTACTCTAACCTACCAGGCAAGTAAGGAAGTCAAAGACTAAGTGAGGTCAAGGATATAATCCCTTAACTCCCTTTGGTTGACAGGAAGCAAAATTCGTCGTCCACTACCAGTAGTCAAGAAGCACATGTCACTGAAACATTGCTCTATCGTGAAAGGTCCAACCCAAAGATCGTCAGATTGTCCAGATCTGATATGCAATAAGTGGTTTGGAATAATGACTTGACTTCTCGTAGGAAATCTATTCCTATTTATAGATTCAAGAACAACTCCAATGTTACGTATAGGCATAGGGTGGATTTCAGCAAGGTTATGCGGCTACGGGGTAACAATGCTTGAGTTCCTCCTAGGAGGGACTGCATTAACTCTGGGTAGACCACCATCAATGGAAATAGCTATCCTACCAACTAGGACTTCTCTAATCTCTCTTCTCGTCTCTTGGACATCTACATTAAGCTCATCCTCATGGGAAGACATTACATTCTTGACAACTTCACCTACAATCCAGAATTCTCTGTGATCTTCCAAGGGAGGTAGCGTTTGTGATATGACAGTATTACGACTAAAGCCTTCCCTTGTAGGAACAGGAATGTGCATATTTTCCAACCCAGCGGAAACTGCTTCTGAATGAGTAACCGAGGAACTAGGAATGTAAAGAAGGATCATGATTGTGATGACTAGATGACTCAGGTGGTAAAAGAAAATTAGGGACAAGAGGATATGCAAATAAAGCATTGTTTTGATCATGTGAAGGAGATTGAAAAATAGCAAGGTTGTTTAAAGCAAATTCTCCCCCGGGGGCATCATTAATTAGGGCATCCTCTTGCCAACTTAAGGAATTATCATGAATTTGACTTAGATTACCATCGTCTAAAGATAAGTGAGATAAAGAATCATGGACATCCGAATAATGGGACTCATTGATTTCACTATCACTCTCTAAAACTTGAGCTTGCTCAGAATGGTTTGCCCATGGGATAATGGGCTCAAGACCTTGACCCTCTCTTATTAAGTTATTATCATAGAACGCATTGAATTCCCTAACTGTTCTAGGCCAACGTTCTCCACGTCTAACATCATCCAAATCATCAACAACTTGAGGTATTTGATTTTCATTAACTTGTTCTTGATATATTTCATTATTAGGCTCTTGACCTTCAAGTTGGTTTTCATTTATTCTCAATTCTTCTAACTCTTCAGCAAATTCACCCCTAAGCAATTCCAGGTTGATTCTCCTAGCAATTCCAAGTTGATTCTCCTAGCAATCTCAACTATCTGATCCACCTCATCAGAGGAATCAAAATCTCCCATTACCATGAAAACATTTTCAGCTTGTTCATACTCCCAAATTTCATCTTCACTCTTAATCAAATTAGTTTTGGCATTATTAAGCAATTCATCCCCATATGTGTTTTTAATCCCTTCCTCAAATGTTTCCAAATACTTATCATAGCAAGGTTCTCTGTTAATCCTAATAAAAGCACCGTCAGAGTTTGGAACATAGATATATGATAAATCCATCATAAGGTATCCACCTAGACCAGCTACCCACTTCCTAGATAAAAGCATTCCATATGTTGGGGGCAAGTCTATAACAACTACATCCATCCTTCTGACATGCTATGTTTAGATTTCTGAAATCTATACATATCCTTAAGCTCCCATTCTTTTTTCTAACTACTACTAAGTTAGAGCACCTTGATGTATGTTGAGTGGGTGCTATAATACCTGCTGCCAACATTTTTTCCAATTCTTGTTTGACAATAGGGGCCAACTTAGGATTTATTTGCCTAAGTTTTTGTTGGAAAGGCTTGCCTTTTTTACATTTAGGTTTCAAGAGAATGGTGTGCTGAAAGACATCTTCCCTATATGCTTTAAGCTCGTCATAAGTGAAGGCAAATATATCCCTATATTCTCTTAGCAAGTTTATAAGGGCTTTCCTTTCTTTTTCAAAGGTACCTGTTATCACACCATAGTAGCAGGGCTACTATGCTTGCTTAGCAGATATCTGCACATTCCAGAGCTTCCATTATTCCAGAGCATGGCTATATATTTTGGATCACTCATGATCAGAGCAGTATATTATTTAGACCTTGTGTCAAGGCTGAGCCTTGAGAGTTCAGATTTGATGACTGATGTGACCCTTTATCCCATACAGTTTCAGTTTAGTGCTTAGAGATGTATTGCAGCAGTGTTTCAGATGGTACATGATGATTATTATTATGATGATGTTGTATGATCTATGGATGCTTTATCACTGACTGTGGATTATTATCTTGTTGATTTAGTCATGTTCATAGCATTTGCTTGGTATATTATTCCTGATGTGGCAAACTGTTTAAAATGAACTATAAATCATAAAATGGACAATTGCTTGCACATTTAGGTCATTTAACAAAACCCACTGGTTTTCACCTTACATAGATATGGTTTTTCTTGACACCAGTTGTTTGCTAGTGTAGGCTCCATATTCAATTGACTCCATCCATACATGACTTTCCTATTTGACTTTAAACTTTGACCTATCTCATTTGACTTTCTGATACTGAGGACTTCCCCATTTTTCTACCTCTGTGTTTGGACCGCATCCCTGTATATTCAGTGTCTCGGCTCTGAGTTGGTGACAAAACTTGCCTTCGGTGAGTTGGATTGTAGGCCTAAATCATTCTGGTCGGTTGTCCCGATGTTTGGCATTGGCTCGAACTCCCCCTAGTCACTTGAGATGTTGTTGGCTAAAACTGAAAGCTCATGTTCTACCGATGGAAACTTATAAATTCGCCCATGGAAACTAAAAAAAGGGCAAGAGCGATGAACAGCTAAAAATACTCCTCGAAGAGTATAAGAAAGGTCCAAAAAGCAATGGTTCTTAAAAGTAATATCTAAACAATTGCTGACCTTAGATGTATTTGAAAACATGCCCTGGATGCAAGCTGCAACTAGTTGTGCTTATCAGCACATCTGAAATCCGAAGGGTTATGTAGGCCAAAAAGGCCATGAAATGAAATTGAATGATCCTAATGAACCTGGATCAACTGGATGTAGACATGATGCCTAAGTTGAATAGGCACTCTCTAAACAACTTATCCATTTGTGAGGCACAGCCATCCCCCGTGTTATTTTGTCCAACACAGAGTTTGTAGCTTCCCCCTTCTCCCAGTCCAAAGTATTTTTGAGTTAAGTTAGACAAGTCAACCCCTTGGCCCAACCTTGTTCCTAGCCTTCATCCTTCACTAGCAATTTGACCATATCCAATGGGTGAGTTTGTCATTTGAACTATTGTGCAAGTAATTTTATAACAAAGGAATATGCTAACTTGATCAATGCCACTGAATGGATGTTATACTTTGAGCTAGGCTGTGAAAATGATTAGAGAAGCATGTCTTAGTCTACTGATGTGATTTATCCTTGGTTGTACATTATTGGGATCTGTGATGATGTGGGCCATGTATAGATGCCTATTGATGATGATTGATGCCCCACATGCATGATGATGATATCATATGATGGACATATGATGCAGATGATGATTGATCCAGTTCAGCAGATTTATTTATTACTTCAGATCAGCAGATTGTACATTGTCCATATATGGTGGACCCTACAGCTGGCCCATTAGGGCAACCCATGGTGTATGAGTACACATTTCTAGTGGATTTGGGTCTTCTGGATCCAATGAGACACTTATCTTTCAGTTCCAGGCACTTCTGACAGTGATTGATGCAGTTTTACACTTGTTGACCAGATTTGGGGCTGATTTCCCAGCCTGAGCAGCAGGAGCCCTGAGAGGCCAGTTCACCTAGGGCGTTGATGATGAAGGGGGTGGTCCAGCCACTTGTTTTTACCATTTACCCCCCCTTCTAGAGAGCCTGGTGGGCTCAGATGGACAGCGTAGATGCCCTAGGAGGCAGTTTTGGCACTTTCACAGTTACCGAGGCAATTAAAAAATGGGATAAAGTGGTCACTGAGGAAAACGATTTGGGCAATTGAGGCAAGGTTTTGGCATTTGGTTTTCACAGAGGTCTTCCAGGGTGATCTCACTATCTTCCAGCCAGTTTTCACCATGTGGGTATGCCCACATTGATCACAGGAGGTCTTTTACTGCTAGTTTGTCACAGATTTTGAGGACAGATTTGATCATTTATATTATCTTGGACATATTTTATTATTTTATTGTGCCTTGGGGATGAGCTAGTAAGGATTGATGCCTCCTAGCCCCACCATGTGCTTATATTGTCATGTCCTAGTCACTATGAGGTGGATTTTGGTACTTATACTTCTCTAGTGGATGACGTCACCCTCTTGTTGTACCATTTAGTGGGGGCGCTATCATTATATTGGGTGATCCATGTGATGTATTGTTATGATTTATTGTTAGCCGTTGATTAGATCTTTTGATCTTTTAATCTTAGCCACTCATGTAAAAAGTGGTTAGGATTGTACTCTCTCCCCATCCTATTTAAGGAGGGAGCCTCTCATTGTAAAATTCATTTAGAGATTTTTGGCTCTTGCCTCTTGGAATAAAATTTCTATCTTTTGGAGTACATGCTTGGATTGGAGTGGATGTTGGTTGTTTCGATTGTAAATGTTTTTGTCCATTGCACTGGAGGATCTATTGTAGCTATCTTGCATATTTGCCATATCTTATTTACAGGTTAAGAGGACGTTTTTGGACAAGTGCGAATTGGTGGGGAGGCTTGCCCTTCAAGCTTGGAGGAAGACGTTTTGGTTTGACAGGGAGTAGTTTTGCCTTTGTGTCAACTATTCTTTGTTTATATCTCTCTTGCTTGTATCTACCTTCAACATGTTAAACTAATTGATGCTTTGCTCCTTGGTTTTGACAGGTTAGAGGGAATCACATGTGGCTTGGGAAAATCGATTTGGCAAGAGGGCTTCAAGAATTCTCCATTTGATCTTTGGCAAAGTAATCCTCGTCTCAACTAGCATTCATCTCTTCATCCGGGTATGCTCCAAGAGGTATGATCTTCTTCTTCCTTGAATCATCCATAATTTCTAGATCATAAAAACCCTAATTGATTAAAACCCTTGTTTTTTGGTTTTTCTTAGATCTACTTAGATCTAGCCTTGCTTTTGAAGAGATATTGAAAACCCACATCTATAGCATCCACCCCTAGTTGGATCTATAGTTTGGTGGTGATTGGCTTAAAATTGACACACTTTTCAAGGCAAAAAGCCCTCTTGAACCCAAATCGCACTTCCTAGAGAGAGGCTTGTTTGGTTAGATCTAGCACATGGGTAGGTGAGATCCCACTTGATTGGTAATCTACACACTTGATAACCTACCCCCAGATTCTTACTTTGGTGAATTCTACCTTGTGGACATCATTCCATGTTTTAAGGGGTTAAAACCCCCTTTTGAATTTCTTGGCACCTCAAAACTCAGATCTACTAAGATCTAACCCTTGGATTGGCTTGGTTTTTGGGATTCACATAGATCGAGACATAAGCCACTTGGATCTATAGTTTGGTAGCCATTGGACTTGATTTGGTCCACCTAACCCCTCTTTTAGCCCTCCTTGAGCAAAGTTGCACTACCTGGGGAAGGTGAGTTTGTCCACTTTGAGGAAGTGGGTGTTTGAGATTTCTGTAGATTTGGATTGGCCATACCTTGAAACCTAGGTCTAAAGTATCATTTTGTGACGATCTGCCTTGGGGGTAGCATTCCTTGTTTCAAGGGATTGTGGTCCACTTAGGGTCATTTCATGAAAACCTAGATCTAGCAAGATCCAACCATTCAATCTCATTAAGCCCACTTGACTTGGCTCCTAGGTGTCCCGATCTACACTTTGACATACCTTTTTGACCCCATTAGCCCATTTAACAAGGCACTAGTCCTCCTCAAAGCAAGTCGCACTCCTTGGGAATTGTGTCAAACCCTAGATCTAGTACATGGGTACTTCTAAAATCAACTTAGATCCATAGATCTAATCATTACATAACCTCTAGTACCAATTTCACATCTTAGCTTCACCTTGTGGGCCCACTTAAAGCCATTTCACACATCCCAAGAAAATTGGACCCACTTGTGTAAACATATGGTACTACACCTTGTCATCATACCATTATGTGGCCTAAATCATCCATAGGTTGAACACTAACAATTTCTCAAACCACCTTCAACCATACCTCAACTTCTAAGTCCACTTAGCCTTGCATTGGTTTCCGTAACTCTTCATTTATTTACCCTTAGAAACCTTTGTTTGGGTCCAATCAACTGTGATTGGTTATAGGGTCTCCCCCTAGGTCTTGTTACACCTTGACCTAAAGCGAAGAGTGCCTCGGTTGACGTGACTCCCACCTTGCATTGGGAACCGTGGCATCTCTTGGGTCACCTCTTTAGTTGCCTGTCTCCTCTACCGTCCCAGATGGGATACCAGTAGGGGCAACTACAAGTTGTGTGATAACAATACCTTTTCCAATTTTTATTATTTTTGGTTCTGTTTTTGTCCCGATATTTATTTGATGTACTCACCTGGCTTCATTTGGTCAACACTACTCTTTCTTCTATCCTGTCTGTCAAAGATGTTCTCTAAGGAAACAAAACCTCGTGAGACAGGATTGAAGCGGTTACCTTCATCTTGATATTCTTTACCTTCCTCTTGGTCATTGGCTTTATAATTTAAGAACTCATCAACGTTATTAATGAACTTTAGTATTTGTTCATCATCCCTGAAAACCTGCCAATGTTCTACATTATCAAGAACAGAAGGTCTGAAGTTAATTTCCAAGGCAATTTTGCCCCATTTGTAATAACTGCATGTTCATACCCCCATGGGGAAAATGTAAAAGTTGGTCTAAACGGAGTCCTTTTATAAAAGACTCGGCTATCCATAGGTTTAGCCATTTGGGGGATACTCTAGAGTGTTTTCTCCTTAGGAATTATGTGCTACTCATCAGTGGCGTATGATCCCTAAGTTTTTCACTCAAACCTCCAAAGCTGAAGTATTTCCCATGGTGGTCAAAACCTAAGGTGGTTATTAGAGTATTGTGTCTAGGATTTTTTACGTGTTAGCCATCTTGATTGAGTCGTATGAACATGCACTAGGTCCCCTAGGAGTTTCGTTGGATTCCGAGAAGAATAATTTTTTCCAAAAATTAGACCATTTTTAATGGTTTAATTAAAAAATTTCAGAAAGTGATAAAAACCTCATGCGGAGGCGGAATTTGGCATGGGGAGGCTCATTTTGATGCTCAAAGCATCCTCTTCACCTTGGAACCTTCATTCTTCAGTTTCCAGGCAGTTACGTCACCCCTAGGAGCAATTTTCGCTAAAAATGCATCATTTTGGCATTTAATTGCCAGAAAAAGACAATTTGCACTATGGACAAAAATCAAAAGATGACAAAAATGATTAAAATAACATTGGAAATGGTGGGGCATATGATTCAATAAGGTGTACGAATATATTAAGAGAGGAGTCATATGTTTTAAAAAGTCAAAAAAAAAATTTGATCTGACCCTAGACTTCGAAAACCAAAGGAACCTATGAGTGTGCCAAAAGAATCAAAGGACACTTTAGAAGTCATGCAAGAAATGATGAAGCAATTAACTGTCCTAACAAAGAATGTGGCAAGTTTGAATGACCCTGAGAGACATAGAAATCCTTATGGCCCTAAACCTTACTGGAATAATAATAGGAGGCCTGATGGGGATAGGGATAGGCAACGACCTGAGTATCCAGAAAACTCTGAGAAGAAGGAAGTCAATTGGTGTGATGAAAAAGAAGAAGAACCCTCTGACACCATTGACCATGATGACCAACCAGAAAACATCAACTTTATAAATGACTTGTCTTATGATGAAAACTTTGGAAGAATTCTTTTAGAAGAAGAGCCATGGGAGCAAGAAGAAGACATAGTAGAAGAACCTAGTTCCTCATGTTGTGCCATAGAGCTCCCAAAACCTAAAGAGCAACCCAAGTATCAGATTTATAAACGAGGAAGTACTTCCCAACCTTCTTTCCTTGATAAACATAAGAAGATCGATGAAGATAAAAAGGAAGAAGAGGATCTTGCTATGGATGATTATGGTCTTAAGATTGATATGAAGAAAGAGTTAAGCAAGATAATGTGTAATATCCCTGTCACTGAGTTAATGAAGGTGCCTTCTGTTAGATGCCAAGTAGAGGAATTTTTCGATGGTATTGGCCAAGAGAAAACTCCTGAACCGGTCCTAGAATCATGTCATATCCAAAATCTTAGTGGAACACAACCTAGTGAAACAGAGAAGGATCCACAAATAAACATCCATTCAGCCATTTATGAAAGAAAGAGCGGTGGTCACTCTCCCTTTTACCTTACCTTGCACATTCAAAACATGCTCCGTCACAATTGTATGTTGGATTCTGGAGCAGCAATGAATGTTATGCCTTTACAAGTTATGAAGGAAATGGGACTTGAAGTGACTAGACCTTATGAAAATGTCTGTGGTATAGATTCCCGACGAGTGCCATCTTATGGTTTGATCAAAAACCTTAGAGCTGATCTTTTTGCATGTTCAAACATTTCTACCATGATGGATGTAGTTGTCATTGACTTACCCCCAACATATGGAATGTTGTTATCTAGAAAATGGGCGGCTGGTCTAGGTGGATACCTTATGATGGATTTATCATTTATTTGTGTTCCCAACCCTGATGGAGCTTTGATTCAGGTTAACAGAGAGCCTTGTTATAATGAGCATGTTGAATCATTTGATGAAGGGCTAAAAAACACATATGGGGATGAATTGTTAAACAATGCCAAAACTAACCTTGTTGAAGATGAGGATGATTATATGAAGTTGATCAAAATATGTGTATGGTCATGGAAGATTCTGATTCCTCTTGGGAAGAAGAGCAAGCAGCTGAAATTGCAAGAACAATCAACTTGGAGTTACTTAGAAATGAATTTGTTGAGGAAATAGATGAATTAAAAAGAAGTGAGAATCAACCTCAAGGTCATGAACAAAACAATGAAATCATTCAAGAACCTTCTATTGAAAATCAAGCACTTGAGGAAGTTGATGATGGCATAAGAGATATAGGAAGAGATGAACATTTGCCTAATGATCAAAGTTTGGAACCAAATCCCCCAATAGAAAGCCTTCATGATCAAACAAATGATGAAGAAAATATCGAGAATCCAATACATGAAGATGAATTTGATGATATTAGGAGGGGAGAAAGAATTCATTTTACTGTTAGGGAGTGGTTTGCCTTGACTAATCATAATAGAGAAAGAGAACGCCAAGGGCTTGCACCTATTTACCCATGGGAAAACAATCTTGCAACATCTACTAGGGTTGAAACAAATGAAGAGTCTGAAGCCTCCCATTATTCTGATGTGGAAGATTCTCTATCTCATTTATCTCTAGAAGATGGTAGCCTAATTCAAGTTCATGATAACTCTCTAAGTTGGGAAGAGGATGCCTTAATTAATGATGCACCTGAAGGAGAATATAATATAAATAACCTTGCTATTTTTCAAACTCCTTCGGAACCTCAAAGCCATGCTTTATCTGCATATCCTCATATCCCTAATTTTCTCCTACCATTTGAGTCATCTAGTCATCATACTCATGATCTTTCTCACATTCCTAGTTCCTCTACGTTTCATCCTGAGTCAGTTTCTACTAGATTGGAAAGCAGGGTCATTCCTGTTCCTTCAGGGGAAGGTTCTAGTCATAACACTGTCATATCTCATGAGCCACCTCCCTTGGAAGAACAGAGAGATTTCAGGACTGTAGGAGAAGTTGTTAAAAGAGTTGTGTCTCCCCATGAGGAAGAATCAAACGAAGTAGTCCAAGAAACAAGAAGAGAAGTTAGGGAATTCCTTGTTGGCAGAGTTGCTATTTCTTTAGATGGTGGTTCACCCAGAGTTGATGCAGTTCCTTCTAGGAGGAGCTCAAGGATTGCCACACCTCAACCGCAAAACCCTGCTGAAATCCATCCCATGCCTATTCGTAATATTGGAGTAATTCCTGAGTCTGTCAATAGAAATAGGTTTCATACAGGATGTCAAGTCATCATTCCCAACAATTTATTGCATATAAGATCGGGACAGGCTAATGACTTGTGGGTTGGACCTTTCACAATAGAGCAATGCATTGATGGCATGTGCTTTCTGACAAATGGTAGTGGACAACATATTTTATATCCTGTCAATCAGAGGGACTTAAGGGATCACATCCCTGATCCCACATAGTTGGGATCTCTCCGCTTGCATTGCCTGGTAGATTAGAGTAGGTAGGAAACCAAATAAGCCTACTTGGGCAGTAGTTAGTCTTTTCAGCCATTGAGTCTGGCACCTTGTGTATCTCTAAGCTCCTTTGTAAGCTCCTAGTTTAATTGAGTACCTGTCAATTTTCTTCTTCCTGCACAATAAATTTCAAATTTTGCAAATTATGTTAGTAGTTTAATTTTGTTGCTACGTTTATATTTCTGACATAGAGTAGAATTTATTCCAGTTGGTTTTATATTTTTCCCACACATGTGGCATGAGGTATTTTGATGTTTGTGAATGCAGAAATAGGTTGCAAAATAAATAAATAAAAGCTGGAAGCAAAATGGTAGAGTGTTGGATCGTGGATTCGAGTAGCAGAGTTCAAGGACCAGAGATTCTGAGGTTCTCAAGCGCTCATCTCAGCAAAGCACTTGTCCCAGCCGGAGCCAGATGTTATCACATATATAGTAGCCGAGCTACCATACATTATTTTTCTGATGCCAGTACACTATTCAGCCAGTTCCCTTACATTTGAGATGCTGAGATGAGCATCTATATTGGATCACTATCAGATTTTGGACAGCAGTTGTATTCCCCATGCCATGACTGAGTCTCAGGACACTCAGAGAGATGACCGATGTAGCCATTATATCATTTGTACATAGCAGTTAGTAGTGCCCAAAGTTACAGCAGCAGTTTCAGAGGACAGGTGATGGTACAGGTTGATGAGCATTCAGGTATATGACTCAACAGGTATATCATTCTGTTATGGTTATATTGCTTTTATACTTATTCTCATAGCATGTCTTAGCACCTAGTGTCATGATCTAGCGATCATATAGATATATGGACATAGTTGAGCTTATTATATATACTATATTGTCCCTACTCAGACTTAGAAGTTCACTATTCATACTCATTGGTTTTACCCTCCTTAGGGAGAATAGAGGTGACCATTCCACCATACCTTGGCTTGCTAGTGTTGGCTCCATTACTCATGGTCTTCATCCATCCATTGCTTACCTTTTAGTTTATCACCCTAACTTACTACTTGACTAGTGGCATGGAGGACTTTTCCCCACTATAGCCTCTGTATTGGATGAGCTTCCCTGTTTATTGTGTCTCGGCTCTGGGTTGGTGACAAAACTTACCTTTGGTGAGTTGGATTGTAGGCCTAAATCATTCTGGTCGGTTGTCCCGATGTTTGGCATTGGCTCGAACTCCCCCTAGTCACTTGAAATGTTAGCTAAAACTGAAAGCTCATGTACTATTTATGGAAACTGATAAATTCGCCCATGGAAACTAAAAAGGGCAAGAGCGATGAACTGCTGAAAAATACTCCTTGAAGAGTATAAGAAAGGTCCAAAAAGCAATGATTCTTAAAAGCTATATCTAAACAATTGCTGACCTTATACATGTATAAAAAACATGCTCTGGATGCAAGCTACAACTAGTTGTGCTTATCAGCACACCTGAGATCTGAAGGGTTATGTAGGCCAAAAAGGCCATGAAATGAAATTGAATGATCCTAATGAACCTGAATCAACTTGATATAGACATGATGCCTAAGTTGAATAAGCACTCTCTAAACAACTTATCCATTTGTGAGACACCGCCATTCCCTGTGTTGTTGCTCATTCAGTATATACTATGGTGTGTATTCCCTTTCCCTTTGCCAAAGTGTCACAAAGTTAAGTCAGTCAAGTCATCCCTTAGCCTAGCCAGTTATTTTAGCCTTCACCCTTCACTAGCAAATTGATCACAGCTATGAAGTGAGTATGATCTTGAAAGTCTAGTCTGAGTAATAATAATAATTAATGACATTATATATTTGGATTTAGATCGCCAGTAATGATTACTTTGTGTTATAATTGTTATTTGAATAAGTTGTAGAGCATGCATTAACCTTTGACACTTTGCAGCAGCTTCCGATGATGGTCTGAGTTATATTTGGTCATGTTGACTTGGTTAGACCTAGTTTGACCAAGGTCAACCATAGGACATGAGATGGTTGGACCTTGTGATGATATGGATAGATGATATATGGTCTATGTACATGTATATGATGATTCTATGCAGCAGCTACAGGGTTATGATGATGATTCTTGGTTTATAGCAGTATTTGATCATTTACAGATTATTATTATTTGCCCTGTTCCGGTATATTGGATATATATATTGATCATGCAGCGACTCATATGGTGTATGAGTACACATCTTGGATGGATTTGGACCTTCTGAGTCCAATGAGACAGTTTGTTTTCAGTTCCGGGCACTTACAGTGATGATTGAGCCTCAGTAGGCTATCCCAGTGCAGTTTTGGTCTATCGGAGGCCCTGTCAAAGCAGATGTGATTTTTATCCGGTTGACCTAGGGCGTTGTGCTTGGAGGGGGTGGTCCAGCCACCATATTACCCCCCTCCCGGACACACTGGTGCCCTCACGTTGATAGCGCAGGCACTCCAGGAGGCAGTTTGGGATAGTTTCACGCTTCTCGAGGCATTTCAGGATTGGTAGAAATGGCTATTGAGGAAATCGATTTGGGCTACTGAGGCAATGTTTTGGCATGGGATGATCAGTGATGATGGATTGATGTCTTCCACACCTCCTCCAGCAGTTTCAGCTTCCTCGGGGCCCGCATTCATCACTTATGGCACTTTCTGATGATTTCTAAGGTCTTTTGAGACCTACGATTTGACTATAGAGGCACGATTTGGTATATTGAGGATTATATTATTATTATTGTGCTATGGGGATTGACCAAGGGTGGCTAAAATTACCCCTTGGACCCACCATAAGCTTCCTATTATATTTTGTCATCATGATTTGGTGGGATTCCCCTCTTCTAGAGCGATTTTGTCCACTTATATTATATTTTATTAGTGATCCATGTATTTTATTGTTGAGCTCATCTCAACCATTGATTAGACATTTGTATCTTTTAATCTTAACCACTCATTCAAAAAGTGGTTAGGATTTTGATGCCTCTCCTTCCTATTTAAAGGAGAGAGCTTCTCATTGTAAGGGGTCTTTGGCTCTTGGATTATTGGTATAGAAAAACTTTCTTGTGGAAATTCTTGTGGTCTCCTTTGCATCTGGTGTTCTTAGATGGTGATTGGAAAGTCTATTGCAGCCTAGCATTTGGAATTTGTGGTAAGATCTATCTATTTTGGAAATCATTGTCTTGTCTACAGGAGGGCGAATTCAACAAGGGCGATTTTGCAAGGCTTCTTCAAATCGACTTTCTTGGCATTTGCTTGTATCAGGAGGTTATCATTAGTATCATTGTGATCTATGCTATCTTTCTGTTACTTCTCTTGTGGCATTAGTCTTATCTCTTGATTACATCAAATCTGATATTGTCGACGTTTGTTGTGCAGGAGAGAGGGCGCATTGGCTTCTTGGACTAAATCGATTGCATAGAAAACTACCTCAAAGCTTCTCAAATTGATCGGGTTTGCATAGATCATCATCATCAAGGCATCTACAAGGTTACCCAGGTAAGATCCACAGGTTTGTTTCTCTTATCTTGATCCAATCCATTGACCTAACTCATAAATTGATAAAACCCTTATTTCTTCAAACCCTCATTTTTACATTTTTTCATATCTATTAAGATCTAGTGGCTTCTTGGGTAAGATATTTAAAACCCACCTCTATACTATCCATGGCATCCCGGATCTATAGTTTGGTGAGGATTGGCCTCCATTTGACCCTCTTCCCAAGGCATTTAGCCTCTCCAAGCAAGGGCGCACTTCCTAGTTTGGTGGGTTGACCTAGATCTAGTATGTGGGTAGTTGAGATCCCGCTTGATTCATGATCTACACATCCAATAACCTACCCCCAGATTGTTACTTTTCTGATTTCTACTTTGTGGGCCATATTCCACATTTTAAGGGATTTAATCCCCATTTTGGACCACTTGGTATCTTCAAACTCAGATCTAGTAAGATCTAGCCATTGGATTGCCTTGAAATTGTAGATCCATACTCTCACTTGCTTAAACCACTTGGATCTAAAATTTGGATGCCATCGGACTTGTCTTGACCCCACTTATCCCACTTTTAGGCCTCCTTGGGTAAAGTCGCACCACCTTGGAGAAGTGAGTTGTCCCACTTCTAGGACGTGGGTACTTGAGATTTCAGTGGATTTGGAATGGGCATAATTCAAAACCTAGGTCTAGTAGGTCACTTTGTCAAATCTTTCCTTGGGGATAGCATTCCCTGTTTTAAGGGATTGTGGTCCACTTAGGTCAAACTTAGATCTAGACCTATTCATCCATCAAGGCTTTAATTGCCCACTTGTCTCTTACAATAGGAGTCCTTAACCACAAGTTAACCTTACTTTGACTCCATTATCCCAATTCCCGAGGCACTGGTTTCTCTCCAAGTCAATTCGACTTTCCTAGATTGTTGGATTAACTTGTGGTTTGACCTTTGTGTGGTGAACTAAACCCTTTGATGTCATCATGTATCATGATCAAGCTTGTCACTTGTACTAGTTAGCCCCAATTCAACCTTTAAACTACCCTGCATTGGACACGGTTCCCAAGGCGATGGATTTTCTCACATTGAACTAGTACTTTAATCCTGGATCCTATTTCACAAATCATAAGTCACTTTCACATCAATAATGAACCAAAGCTATACTCATTGAACCCCTCACTTGTCTTGTGACTTCATCCTAAGGTCTAGGATAAACCATACACCTTACTTCACTTAGAATTAACTTGATTTGGTGTCTTGGTTTTGATCTCTCCTGTCGGGAGTAGATCAGGTCTCCCCCTTTGTTGTCTGGGCTAGACAACATAAAGCGAAGGTTGCCTCGACTAGCGTGACAACCATATATTGGAGGTCGAGGTGATCGTGGTTGCACCTTTTGAGTTTCCCTTCCCTATTGCCATCCATGAGTGGATACATCCATAGGGGTAACTACAGTTTAGGTGATAACAGAACTCATTGTACATCCCTACATCCACTTGTGTTATCTCCAGAGAGCTCACATCAATCTCCTCAAGGTTCACACATTCATGGAGATGGAGGGTGGATATGGATTGGGTGATAATCCCAATGAAGAGTGGGGGTGCCTTGCCTAGGTGGAGGCCACCTCCTCACTCTACATCATTGCTAACTCTAGTTTTTGGGTAGTTATCACTCCAAGCTTTGATTGTTTGGAGTTTTTGACTGAATTTGGAAATTTATGAGGGGTTCCATTTGTCTCTCAAAGGCAAATTCGAATTCACCTTGGAATGGCTTCTTGTTTTTGTATATAATGAGGGCATTGTCTCCTCATTTCTCATGGATATTTTTTGCATAGAAGCTCTGGAGAATTTTTGTAATTTGTTTAGCATTTGAATAATGTTGAGACTTTGGAGGTCAATGTGGAAGCTCTTGGTGTGCCATGCTTCATCTTGTATGAGGTGATATGATGTTTTGTTTACATGCTTTTGATTCTTAAGTATTGGATTTTATGATTTAGAGGGCTAACAATCTAGCACAAATATTATAAATCTATACTTTTCTCTTAAGTGTGTGGCTTTTCAGGTATTCTCCCAAGTGCAAGAGTTCTTGTTTGGTTTACACCTTCATTCTGCAGGTTACCAACGGAGTTTTGCTTTAAGAAATCAAGAAACAAAGAGGGCCTTGCTTGCTTCATCTATCAAACAAACTATTTCAATCTTTCTTTTGGTTACATTGGTTACTACAAGTGGATCTCTATTTTTCAAGGTTCTATTCTATCTCTTTTCCACTATTTCTAGAAGTTATCAAGTCATTTAAAATTTGTAGTTCAAGCTTGCTTGGCTTCTACTAAGTTAGATCTAGGCTTTCTAGCCTTAGATCTACTTTTAGCAAAACTAGATCCAAAGACAAGGATCCAAAACCAAAAATGAAACCATTTATCCTTTGTACAAATTCATAGGAGTTTTCATTTTACTTAAGTTATTTCTCAAAAGTCCTTTCAAGGGTTTCATTCCCAAAGGCATTTGTACTCTCTTCATAAAAAGGCTAAGTGGGATAAGGCCTCCCACATTTTGGTTCTTCTTCCCCATTTGGGGAAGAGTGTCTTGTGCATGCTTAGTTTAGATTTTGCTTCAAGTTCTAGAATAATTTCATCTTGTACTTAGAGTTTAAATTTCATTTCAGGCTTGACCTGAGGAGTAGCTTGGGATTTTATTCCAAGTGCGAAATTGACATTGCGTGCCACTCCTCTTTCCCCACTGTGTACTGCGTACGACCAGCTAGATGGAAGTTTCATGAACAGTGTGTAGAAGTCACTTGACTTCACTTGCTAGATTAGTCTTTGTTGTGGTAGAACACTAGTTGGTCTTTCAGCTTATTTTTGCAAGTAGTTTATTTCATTTGATATATCATTGTCTTGTTTCATTTTATCATTATTTGAGCTTCATAAGTGTGTTCTTTTGCTTTAAGTTGCTTCTATTTTAACAAAGAACCAAAGTCTCTTGAACTTGCAATAACACAAGTCAAGAGCACTCTCTATCGGAGAGCATTCCCACTGCATATCCTTGCATCAAGCATATAGTGTAGTTAAAGTCTCTTGAACTTCTGTCTTAAGACAAACTCAAGAGCGCTCTCTATCGGAGGGTTGAACGGTGTGCTCTTAATAAATTTAAAATACTTCCAACTCACATCCCCCAATAAAATTTATCTTTGTTGCTATCCTTCACTTAGTATGCTCTGCCGACCCTAAGGGGTTGGGCTCGTACTCAGAACGGTGTTGGATCTGTTAATCTCAAAAGTGATAACCAAATAAAATCTTTTCCCACAACCAACGAACCGACGTTGCCATTTCGAGAAGTACTCAGGTAGTGGGCAAAGTTCCTAAACCTAGTGGAGTCGGAATTCACCGTTGTCTTAGGCTTCGAGGGTGGTTAAGTCATTGGACACCTATTCTTGATAACTGGACAGTCCGTCATACCATCAGAGGGGAAGCCACTAAAAGTACACTTTTCTGGTTGGACGCATGTCTTTCTTTTGCTAGCCTAATAATCAAGATCATTAAAGCTTTCAATAAACCAAGATAATTTGCAAAACGATCTCACGAACAATTACTTCAAGACTTGTATTTTCAGCATCCCCAAGCATTTCAATTTTTTGACTCCATTTGGCACTGGTCTATGTTCACTTACATGCTTTAATTAATGGGGGCCATTTGTCCTTTGAAGTCTCTATCTGAACTTATTTTCTATCTGTGGATGCTTTTATACTGCAAGTCTTCTTTATACTGTTAATCTCGTATCTTGTATTGCAATGTGGATTGCTCATTTATCTTGTGTTTGTTTCAATTATAAAATTGTGATCTTTCATCATCGAAAAACTCCTAAATAATACTCATCTGCATCACCATACACCAAAAAACACTTAAAACATAAGAGCCATAGAAAAGTCTTTGTAGGGACTACCCCCCTTGGCTTCGTTAGGAGTTAGCCTAAACGGAGGAGCTGGGATTCAAGTGACAGTACCTGGCTCATTGCTTGCCCCCAAGGCCACACTTTCCCCACTTGTAGTGAGGGAACAACTTTCGAAAGATTTATGCTGCTGATGTGCATCTCGGTGGACAACACTGTGAAAGAGAGAGAGTCTGCGGGCATAATTTAAGGATATCCTAGAGCTGCATGCAGTCATTTTAGAAGCTCTGCGAGCTGCGGGCATCTTCAAGACCCCCTACGGGCATTTTGGAAGAAGTCATGAGGGCATAAGTTTAGCCCCTTGCGGGTGTTACCAACTTATTTGTACCATAGTTGGATTATCTGAAGAGCCGCCATTTGACAAACATGATAAGTGTTTGTGTTCCAGTGTATCAGATGATCCATCCTTTATGCCCAACCAGTTTTGGCTAGTCAGTTTTTGTTTTCAGTCAAAGTGACCATGGCCCCACAAGGTTTGTAATAAAGTGTGCTAGTAGGATTTTTGAGTGGCTCAGTCCCCCATGACTTGGTTATGCAACTAAGGTATTCCATGGAGTTTTTTCCCTTGTCAATTATGCTTTGCCTATAGCCGAGTGATAATCGACGAGGTTTTCTCCCACTTCCTCCAAAGCTGGAATGCCCGATTTTGAAGATTTTAGCCTTGGGGGGGTATTAGAGTCCAACAGATGTATATAAGCGTACTAGACACTGTTAGAATAGACTATGGTCATCTCCTAAGTCACTAGGACCCTCAGAAAAAATTTCGAAAAAAATTTACCGAGTCCTCCGGTTTTGGGTTTTTTATTATTTTTTAAATAATTAAATTTTTCCATAGTTTAAATAGAAAAATTCGAATTTGTAATATGTCAGTCATCCGGGGTCCGAATTAGTGATTGAAGGCTCTAACCTTAAACCAAAAATCATTCATGACCCCCCGACCAGTTTATCCTAAGTTTCGGATGTCAATTCAGCCTCATAATTAATTATTTCTCAAAAAACCCATTTACAGAGAAATTATTAATTAAAATAATAAAATTGAATATTTTGGAGATAATCCAAATCTCTCCAAAATAAACCAAATTGAATAAAATAAAAGGCTAATTGACATGGCACTAGGCATTAATGAAGGTTCCAGTCATCTCCAATGAACTTCAGTTCAGCATATAGTCAGCACAAGCAAATCTATCCAAGCAAATTCGCCCTCCTTGAAGATATTCACGAATTAGACACTTGGCATTCATTAAAAGGATTGTTGAGTGTGCATTTACTTTATGGTAGGCGCCCTCCTTGAGTTTGGGCCACCTCATTGCTTGGCTCTCATTGCAACTAAGCATAACTCCTACATTAGCTCATGCCTTAACTCTAGAAGGGATCATGCATATCTCCCATGGGGCTCACGTATATCCTCTTTGGAGCTCGAGTTTACACATGGCAAGAAAGGTATGGATGGTGATACTTCCAAGGATGAGATGGGGGGCGCATTGCCTAGGTGGAGGCCACCTCCCCATCTCCTTCAATGCATTTCGAATTTGTATGGTGGAGTTAGCACTCCAAGCTAAGATTTGATTGGATTTTGACATGGAGTTCGAATTTGTGACTAGTGTTATTGGCTCCTTCTATGCCAATTCGAATTAGGGTAGCATGGCTCTTGTATTTTGTTATAAAAGGATGGCATTGCCTCCTTGTTTCTCATGGAGAATTTGGGCATAGAAACTCTGCTAAATTTGTAATCATTCTTTCATTGAATAAAGCTTTTCGACTTTGGAGGTCTATGTGATTGTTTCTTCATTGGTGGATGTGTCTATTAGGAGGTGATATCTTTCTTGCTTTCCTTTCAAGTTGTTTCCTATGTGTTGGATCAAATTACTAGCTTTAGAGGTCTATTGTTAGAACATAAGATTTTCCATCTGCAGTTGTCAAGTTGGATTATTATGCAAAGTTTGTTGTAATCTAGATGGATACAAGTACTCAGTTATATGAAGTATTGATCTTGACTTAATATTCCTAGCATACTAGTTGTTTTATTTGATCTCATTGGGGTACAAGTTGATTGTTTTACAGATATTGCTATTTGGAGAAGGGTGCGAGCTCAGTTGCATCGATCTCATCTCCATCATCATAAAAACCTTATAACGGTGTTGTCTTTCAAGATTTACAGAGTTGGGCTTGTTCCAAGAAGAAAAACATAAGGAGATCTTACTCCAAGGCTCCATCCCCAGTTTCAAAACACTCTTTCAAACTTGGTTACTTGGATCTAAGAATTTCCCTCTTCTAGCTCTCCTTTTTCTCCTTGAATCCCTTTGCCTTGACTTGTTAGCCCTTTTCTTCTAGCCATCACTCTTCTTTGTCCTTTTGTTTTTCCCTAGTTTAGGCCTCCTTCCTTAGTCTCGTCTCCCTCTTTAGTCCCTCTTACCTTAGCTTCGTCCATCTCCTTTTGAGCCCCTCCTTGCCTTTCGTTTTTCCCATCCTGCCCCAGTCTCGTCCCTCCTCCCTTAAGCTCTCTTACCCCTTTCGTTTTTCCCTTTAAACTCCCCTCTTCTCCTACCTTCCTTTCCTCTTTTCGTTTTGCCTTTAGCTTTCTACATCCCTCCCTTTCGTCCCTCCTCCGTAGGACTCTCTTACTCCTTTCGTTTTTGGGCCTTTGACTTCTTCTTTTCCCTCTTTTCGTCCCTCTTTGACCACCTTCAAAAAACAAAAAAAACAAACAATAAATTTTGTTAAGAGTTAGTAGTAGTTAGTTTCATTTCTTTGGAAAGTTAGTGGTTAGATCTCATACCTTGCATTGCATAGTTAGGATCTAGTTTCTTGTCATTTAGTTTTCTATTTTGCAATGTTAGTCTTAGTTAAATTTTGCCTCTAGTTACTTGTTGACTTGCATTTAGATCTCATTTAAAAATTAAAAGCTTGCATCTAAAAAATTTGATTTTTTGCATTATAGATCTTAAAATTAGTTTTGTTGTAGTTTTTTGCTTAACAATAATGGGTGCCTGGAGTTGACTTGTTTTGTAGGTACTTGAAAGAGAAATTCAAGAAAGTCTGGAGGCAAGAAGTGCAAAAGAAAAGTTTCAAACCAAGCAAAACATCAAGAAACCATAAGGATGATCCAAACCAAGAAACCATTTACCATTATCCTTTGTAATAGCTCTTAAGAGCTTGCTTCAAGTTTTTCGAAGTTTTATTTTCTCTCAAAGTGCTTGCAAGGTTTAAATTCCCAAGGCACTTGTACTTGATTAATAAAATAAGGCTAAGTGGGATAAGGCCTCCCATATTTGGTTTTCCTTCCCCATTTGGGGAAGAGTGGCTTGCATTTCTTAGTTTAGATTTACTTTGAATTTCTAGAATAATTTCTTTTGTACTTAGAATTTTAGTTATCATTTCAGTTTTGACCTGAGAAATGTCTTGGGATTTGATCCCAAGTGCCGCATTGACTTTGCGTGCTACTTCTCTTTCCCCACTGTGTACTGCATATGACCAGCTAGCTGAAAATTTCATGAACAATGTGTAGAAGTCATTTTTGACTTCCTTTTGCTAGATTAGTTTCTTTCTGTTGTAGAACACTAGTTGTTTGATTTGTTCATTTTTCCAGTGGTTTATTCATTGCTATATCATTGTTTCATTTTTATCATTTGAGCTATCATATGTGTTCTTTGCTTACAAGCTGCTTATCTTCTAAAAAGAACCAAAGACTCTTGAACTTGCCATAACCCAAGTCAAGAGCACTCTCTGTCAAAGAGCATTCCCACTGCATCATCCTTGCATACAGCATATAGATTAGCTAAAGTCTCTTGAACTTCCGTCTTAAGACAAAGTCAAGAGCACTCTTTGTCGAAGAGTTTAATTGTGTGCTCTTAATAATAAAATACTTTCAAACTCACATTCCCCTTTAAAATTTACTTTGTTGCTTTCCATCACTTAATATGCTCTGCCAACCTTAAAAAAGTTGGACTCATACTCAGAACGGTGATTGGAATTGTTAATCTTGAAAGTGATAACCTAATAAAATCTTTCCCCACAACAATGAACCGACGTTGATTTTTCGAGCAATACTCAAGTAGTGGGCAAAGTTCCTAACTGGTGGCGTCGGGCAACCCAATCTGGGCACTCGCTGGTTAAATTCTCAGAACACCTAGCTTGTGACCCCAGACATGTCCGTCATGTCTCCAAGGGGAACCCACTGAAAATATACTTTTCCGGTTGGATGCATACCTTGCTTTTTCTAGCCTAATAATCAAGATCACTAAAACTTTTGAATTTACCAAGATAATTTGCACAACGTTCTCACAAACATTATTCTAAGACTTGATCATCAGCATCCCCAAGCACTACACATTTTTTACTCCATAAGGCACTGGTCTTTTTTCTATTAAATAAATTGGGGCCATTTGTCCATTTGTCTAAGTTATTTATCTGTGGATGCTACTTTATCTTGCAAGTCTTCATTATACTGTTGATCTATAATCTTGTATCGCAACATGGATTGCTTCTTATCTTGTGTTTATTTCATTATCTTGTAAAAACAGTGATCTCATCAAAACTCCTAAACAACACCCATCCATATCACTACATACAAAAAACACAAAGCCATAGAAACTCTTTGTTAGGGACAAACCCCCTTGGCTTCGTTAGGAATTAGCCTAAACGGAGGAGTTGGGATTCAGGTGACAGCACCTGGCTCATTGCTTGCCCCCAAGACCACACTTCTCCCACTTGTAGTGAGGAGACAGCTTTCGAAATATTTCTGCTGCTGGTGTGCATCTTGGCGGACAACAGCGGGCATTTCCTTGGAACCCATGCGGGCATTTCCAAGAGCTCTCACGGGCATAAAATGAGCCTTGCGGGCATTTGTTTATGGAGAGTTGCGGGAATTATTAGAAGGTTGTGCAGGCATTTTTAAAAGGCCCATGCGAGCATCCTCTATACCCCTTACGGGCATTTCTAGGAGGCACTGCGGGCATATTGAAATAACCCTTACGGGCATTTTTTTATGACCCTTGCGGGCATGTGATGGAACATGTTTGAAGGGCATAAATTAAGGCCCTTGTGGGCATATTTGAAGGGAAGTCTATGAAGTGGCAAGGAGGTGAAAAAATAAATATAAATATATATATATTTAATGAGGATAATGTGGAAATAATAATTATTATTTGATTTGTTTTTTTAATAAAATGACAAGTCGGCCACCAGAATATACGGAGAAGGAAAGATATAAATAAAGGAGAAATCTCTATTTTGTATGTGTGAATTCGGTGGAGTAGAAGATGAAGTGAAGCTCTGATTTTCGAGTTGAAGGAAGGAGATATCTGAGGAGAATTTCGGGTGCAGCAGCAAATCAACAGGAGCAGCAGGAAGAAATGATTTTCTTCATCTCTGATTTTAGGGCATGAGGACATCATAGCAGTAGCAAGCTGAAAATGAAGTTTGAATTTATTCAGCAGCGATATATAGTGACATAAGGACTTGCTTATGATTGATATGATGAGAATGATGAAGTGTTGGTAATGATGATGATGTGTTGGGGGACAGAGTGATGATGTGCCTGTGTACAGAATAATGATATGAACAGAATGAGGATGATATGAGATAGTTTGAGCTTCAGTGATTTGGGAAACAAACAAGGGATTCTTGTTTGATGATGTATGTGATTTGCAAACTCAAGAAAAGTCTGATATATCATTTGTAAATTTGTATTTTGGGGTGTTGGTGCATCCCAGTCAATTGCAGCTGACAGAATCATTTGTTGGTTGGTGCCACCTTTGGGCTGTAGCCCATCCTGGAGATTAAAGTCTCCAATCAAAATATAACAAGTTTGCTAAGCTTATATCTTGTGTCTCTTGCGATGTGTCTATGATGGATTGATGATAATATGTTTAATTTGATATATAGCTCCTACTGTAAATAATGAACTCTGCCTAGTGTTAAAGTGAAACTTGTAAGTGATATAGGTTTAAGTATTTAAGAAGAAGTTGAAATTGGTTTTAAGTGTTGGCTCACTGATTCAACCCCCCCTTCTCAGTGTGCCATTGTGTCCATCAAATGCATGCAAGGAAAGCGTAATTCCCAAGAGGAGATCAACTGCAGTGCTCTAATAATTACTCAGATCAGGTAGGTGATGATTGGAATATTCCCAGATGTTAATTGCCATGTCATTTAGCCCTTTACTTTATTATTTTTCCTTTATTTTGGAGATTTTTTTATTTTCTCCAATTTATTATTTTTTGATTATTTAATTCTCTTTTAATAATCAAGAGAGAATTTTTTTTTAAGTGAATAATAATCACTTAGAACTTAGGAAAAGTGGGTTTAGGGGTTTTATGGGTGCTCTAGGTTTAAAAACGAGCACCCCCATGGCAAAATCAACCTCCTAACCCATCTTTTGTCATTATTCATGATTTTTTAATTAAATCATTAAAAAAACCCGGGAAGCGGGCAAAAACGTTTTTCTCGTAAAAGTCTAAAAATCCTAGGGGACCTAGTGCATGTCCACATGACTCAATATAGAAGGCTAGCATGTAAAAAATCCTAGACACAAGACTCTAATAACCATCTTAGGTTCAACCACCATGGTAAATACTCCAGCTTTGGAGATGTGAGTGAAAAACTCAGGAATTATACACGACTAAAGCGTAATGCATAATTCCTAAAGAAAAAACACTAAAGTATCACCCTGATAGCTAAACCTAAGGACGGCCGAGTCTTTTATAAAAGGACCATGCTTAGACCAACTTTTTACAATTCCCCCAAGGGGGTGTGAACATGCAATTTATTACAAAAGGAGCAAAATTGCCCTAAAAAAAAGAACTTTGAACCTCTGAACTCTGAAGATGAACATGTATCATGTTCATGAAACTGGCGGCTCAATAGAAGTTCAACTATTGTACAAAATAGTTGGTAACATTCGGCTCCAACTGCGGGACGGGCACTCGTATGATCTTCAATCAAAAAGAGTGTTCGAGAACCTTAGAATCTCTAGTTCCTCCATGGAAACAAAAGTGCATCAGCCCACATATGCATGATAAATATGCCAAATAAAAACCAACATAAAAATGAAATCTATTTTACAATGTTAGTATACAATATGTAGTATAAAGCACTAGTCCTCCTTGAGGCAAGTCGCACTCCTTGGGTAGGTGGTCATTTGCTAGATCCCACATGTGGGTATTGCTAATTCTTTGTCAAATCCAAAGATCCATGCTATAGCATACCCCCTAGTGCCATCTCATCTTAATTTTGACCTTGTGGGCCCTATTTGGACCATTTTTCACTTTTCAAGGGGTGGGCCCTGTTATCACATTTATAGTAGCTAGAGCTACCATATATTTTTTCCAGATTCCAGTATATTTTTCAGCCAGTCCTTTACACTGAGATGCTTGAGACGAGCATCCATTTTGGATCACTCCTATGATTATGAGTAGCAGTATATTCCTTTGCCATGATTGAGTCTCAGGAAACTCAGATTAGATGACCGATGTAGCCATTTTGCCATTATAGAGCAGTATGCAGTGCCTAGAGTTGCAGCAGTAGTTTCTCAATGGATAGATGATGATTCAGATGTACTGCACAGGTATATGATCCAGCAGGTATTATCTTGTGTTCTTCGTTATATTGCTTTTGTAGTCATTCTAGTGGCATGTTTTAGCATTTAGTGTCATGACCTGGCGATCATATATATATTGGACATGGTTGGTAATATATATTTATCTAGTGTCTTGCTCAGATGTTAGAGGTTCTTGTCTATACTCATTGGTTTCACCCTCCTAAGAGAATGGATGTGATCATTCCCACCATTATTTGGCTTGCTAGTGTTGGCATCATTTTCACTATCTTCACCCATCCATTACCTTCTAGTTATTGTTTTACCTTGACTTACTACTTGACTTGTGACATGGAGGACTTCCCCCCACTCTAGCCTCTTTGTTGTATGAGCTTCCCTATTGTATTGTGTCTCGGCTTTGAGTTGCCTAAGTTGTGTTGGCTAAACTTGAAACAGATAGTACTACCATCATTACATGTATCTGGAAACATTATTGTATATCTTAAATGAAAGCCCATTCTAGAATGTGTTTTTCAACACACGTGAATGAAAGGCATGTGAAATGAATGTAAAACTAAGAATGTGTTTCTCAACACACACGAATAAAAAACCCTAATAAATGTAAATCCAAGAATGTGTTTTTCAACACACACGGATCAAGGCTATGGAAATGAATAAAAGGCCCAAAAAGCAGTGGTTAAATGTATGTTATATCTAATGATCTGTTGGCCTTATACTGTAATGATTTATTCCTCATTAGCCTACGGGTTGTGATATGAGATGGAGCAAGGGACAGCTAATTCTAAGTGTCCCCTAGAGTCTTGAGTTACGGTTTCCTGGCACCTGGTCATGGCAGCTCTAGAAAAGATCCTCAAGGAGCTGTATCAGCTTGGATGTGAGTTGTAGGCATCTGTCAAGGTTGAATAAGCACTTCCCAAACAGCTTACCCATTTGTGAGACACTGCCATCCCCTGTGTTATTGCTCGTCCAGCATATGCTTTAGTGTGTATCCCCTTTCCCACTTCCAAAGTGTCACAGTGTTGAGTCAGTACAATCATCCCTTAGCCTAGCCTTGCATTTATACACCCTCACCCATCACTAGCAAATTGATCACAGCCATGAAATGAGTATAGTCTTGAGGTTCTAGACTGAGCTATTATTATTATTGAAAATCCTGAATATATTGTTTTAGATCGCTAGTGAAATGATTACTTTATGTTTATATTGCTATTGGAATGATTTATGAAGCATGCTTTAACCAGTTACACTTGCAGCATCTTGATGTTTATTGTTTGGATCATATTTTGGGTCAGTTTGACCAAAGTCAACCACAGGACATGAGATGAGTTAGACCCTGCATGATAGCTATTGATGATATGTGGTCTATTGTTGGTCACCAGATGGTTCCATGCAGTTTTTACAGGCTCAGATAGTGATCTGTGGTATTTTAATGATTTTGATCATTTGTAAATTACGACTATTTTTATTACGATCGAGCATGGTATTGATTTTATATGTTTATCCAGTCATCCATATGGTGTATGAGTATGCATCTCTAGTGCATTTGGACTCTCTGAGTCGATTGGGACAGTCCGTTTTCAGTTCCGAGCAGTTTCAGTTGGTGTATGTCTCAGTTTATCACTTCAGTGCAATTTGCCATTAAAAATGGCCTGTCAGAGCAGTGTCATGGTTTGATTGGTTCATCTAAGGAGATATAGAGGGAGTATGGGGTCCAGCCACTTGTTTTTACTATATTGCCATACACCCAGACATGATGGTGCAGTCAGATTTGGCCTCGAGTGACCACGCAAAGAGTTACAGGCATTTTTATCGTTTACAGGTGATTTACATAGGCATAAAAAATGGTAAAATTGGCTACAGAGGAATTCAATTTGGGCTACTGAGGCAAGGAAATGGCATAGGAATGGTTTTGATGATGTGTACGATGTCTCCCACACCCTCCAGAGCAGTTACATCAATCAGTGGGACCCTCACATCCTTCTCCGGCACATTTTTATGGTTTCAGGGTGCCTTTGGAGGTTCACGACTTTCCCTAGTGGGCATGATTTTGTACTTTGATGATGTATTTGATATTATTGTGCCATGGGGACACACTAGGGAGGTTATATGTCACCCCCTAGACCGACCATGAGCTTCATGTTATGTTTTTCTAGTCACTTTATGAGGTTGTCCTCCCTAGGACGACTTGACTAGTGGGTTTCTTATGTTTTGGAGTTGATCCATGTACTTTATTTGTTGAGCTCATCTCAACCGTAGATTATAACTTATGTATCTTTTAATCTTAGCCATCCATTTAAAAGGTGGTTAGGGTTTTGGTCTCTCCCATTCCTATTTAAAGGAGAGACCCTCTCATTGTAAATGGACTTTTGGCTCTTGGCTTCTGGAATAAAAATACTTCTTTGCAAATTCTTGTCTCTTGGTTGTGGATGCTATTGATGTTGATTGAAATTGTTCTTCCTTTGCACTGAGAGTATTTGTGAAGATCCTTGGCATATTTTTCTCCATGTTTTGATCTACAGGTGAAAAGTCGATTTGGTGAGGAGAGCGCATTGGCTAGGGAGACTCACCCTGCTACTTTCTCTTCTCCTCGTCGGTTACAGGGAGTATCACTATCTTAGTACCTCTTACTCTTTGTCTTCATGTTCATCACTTGTTTTTCTTCCATTCTTGCTTTGAACCGATTGATCGTACTGTCCTTGGTTCATCAGGAAGAGGAGGGCGCACTTGTGGAGCTAGGCAATTCGCATGGGCAAGGAAACTCATCAAACTTTCATTTGATCTCTGCGGGAACAATCCTCGACATCGTAGCAATCATCTCCATGACTCAGGTACGCTTGCAAGGTATGTAATTTATTCCTCTAACTTACCCATCTGTTAATTTCATTTAAAACCCTAAGTAAAATTAATCGAAAAATTCTCTGGCTCAAAAGACTTGGTTTACTGGCAAACCATTTCTGGGTTTTTGGTCTTTTGCAAATCCCTAGGTGGGTTTTCCAAGGCGTCATACTTGGAGGACTCCATTGGCCCAAATCCCAAGGCACTAGTCTCCTTGAACCCTTGGACATTCCCTGAGAGAGTCTGTTGGCCTGTCTTTTGAACCTTCCTGTTGAGCTTGTGTGCTTTGACACTGTCACATCCATCTACCAAGTTGTGCTAGAAAGCCCTAATTCTCAGATCCACTCTTTGGGACACTTTCCCTATTTTAAGGGTCACGTTTCCCAAGGCAACTGAATTTGATCATTTGAACTAGCACCTGAATCCTCGAATCATATCTAATTGTCAAATCACTGTGTGTAATTAATCTTTGCCAAGTCACATCTTTCCCAAGCTTCCACAGTGGTTTCATTTCCTTAAATCTAGGGTTCCATACCTGTCACCTTACGTACCCTATTGCTATAGCTTGATCTGGTGATCTGGTTAGATCTCTCCTATCGGGAGTAGATCAAGGTCTCCCCCTTTGTTGTCTTGGCTTTGATAACATAAAGTGAAGGGTGCCTCGAGTGGCTTGACAACCAATCCTTTGGAGATTGAAGCTCTCGAGGTTCACCACTTTGGTTTCCTGTCCCCTCTACCATCCTTCTGGATCCATCTTTAGGGGCAACTACAAGATTGGTGATAACAAGTCCCACTTGGGTATTTTTCATGGCATTAGCTCTTCTTTAGATCTACTCATCTAACTTCATAAGTGGCCTTAATCAAACACTTGGTTGACTCATTTGTCCCTTGCTTAAGCCTCTCAACCAAGCCCTAACTGACTTGGGTCCACTTACACTTCTAGATCTAAGATCGTATACCATTGATCTCCTCGCATAACTTTACACATTTCCCTAGGAGTCTTTGGGGTAGCTAGTCTTCATAGATTGGCTAGGGTCTCCCCCTTGATCTTGATTTATCTTGATCTAAAGTGAAGAGTGCCTCGGTTATCGTGACACCAAGCTTGCATTGGGGACCGTGGCATCTCTTTGGTCACCTCTTTGGTCTACACCTCTACCGTCCTGTATAGGATACTTTTAGAGACAACTACAAGTTGTGTGATAACAGTAACTTGGCAATGAAAAGTCTTTTCATCTATCTATTAAGATTCAGGTTATAAATTGTGCTTTAGAACTGTTTTTTTCTGTTTTGTAGTTTTACTGTGTTATGTATGAATCAAATGATGAATTTGAGAGATAGTTGACAGATACACTTGAAAATTTTCTTCCATCTTTTGGAAACATTTCCTGGTGTTTACCCCATTTCCTGGGTTTCCTAAAAAGTCTGCACATGTTTCCTGTCCTTATTATACCCTTGTTTTTCCTGTTTTCAGAACCTTGCACCTTGTCATTTACCATTTCCCTTTTCTGATACTTTGACACACACATGTCCATTAAGTAAATAAGTGTCATCATATCCAATTTGAGAAGCATAAACCTGAAAAACAATACTAAACGATAACAAAGAACACCCTTTTAGCTCTAGTGAATAACAAGTATAAAGATCTAAAAGTCCGACAACAATATTTATCTTGTAGTGTTGCTCTCTCTGTCACTACTACAACAGCCAACCACATCATGTAGTTATACACAAGAGGTCCCCAACTTTTAATGCCCAAAATAAAGCTTTGCCCATGAGACTTCTGACCATTAACATTTCAAAAGCTTATATATTTGCTTAGTTTCATATCTATTAAACTCCTACCTTCTACAAATCCAAAATATATCAAGCTTTTGTGTATATGTGCTAATTGTATTGGGAATCGGGACATACCATCGCCATCAATTGGAGGTCGATATCCCCACATTCCATCTTGAGCATTATTGGGTGGAAATATCTGTAAATTTTCTTCTGTAAGCACATACAACAACCTTCTGTCATTTATGGAAAACAGGGTATACTTGAAAGACTAACCAGCAAATGATAGTCAATTAATAATATTACACTAAACCAATTGCTCAAAACACAAAAACAAACACCTGTATCAGCAAGTGTTTTAAACAAAATCTTCACACCTATCTCTTCTACATATTGTTTATCGAACAAAAACAAGGGTATTGAAACTTGATGCTGAATAGATATCCCTTGGCAACAGATACCAAAGACAAAAAGTGGCACACAACACACTTTGGCTAACATTCCAACTTATTCATCTAAAGACCAATATTCCATTAAGTTCAAGTCCACTTTAACTCAAATAAATATTACATAGTGTTACCCCTCAAAATGCCTTCAAATTTAAGGGTATTGTTTTCCAGCAGTTCAGTGATGAGGATGTGCAATACTGTGCATTTTCATGTGTTATTTTGAAGTAGACTTACAGCTCGAATTGAATCTCTTCCACCTGCTCATCTTAGGTGCTGCCATTGGGGGAAATATTTTGATGTTATAGCACCAAGGAGACTAAAAGATTAGGCAGCTGTCTCAGGCAGATTTTGGGAACATAGTTTTTGCTATCCTTTCAAATTTCCCAGCATGGTGTATGTACCAGCTTCAGGACCTGAAGAAAAGCCTATCTTCTGAGGTTTGTTCAGTTGTATTGTTGGGTAATTCTCATGTTGGAATACTAGCCCTTTGGATTAAGGTTTGAATATCCACATAATGCATCATAATTTCTAGCACTCTTTTTCAGAGTGAGACGGCAATCATAGAAGGCATTAGAGGCTGGGTGGGGAAAAGAAATGAAGTGTCACAAATGTATTGTTCAATCCAAGAAAGAAGCTGCTCAAATTTGCAGCTAAAGGGCCAGATTTTGCAAGCAATATCAAGAAGAGGCATCACCAATTACAAGAGGGTTTTGGGCCTAGAGAAATTGAAGGCTTACATGAGGACATCTATGTCAAAATCAACAGAAAAGACTAATATGCACAGTAGCTGAAGCATTAAATGTTTACTCACGCAGGCTGCCAGATAATTTGTATTCAAGATCTGCTGTCATAGACCTAGAAAAAAATAAATTTCTCACCATCAAACAGCAGTATTCCCAGATTTCATGGTAATTAAATGATAGAATTTGATGTGCTTGTGCTAAATACATAAGAATTCATACAGCTGAAGCAGAGCATCCCCCTGATGTTCTTGCATCACAAATGTGCTATGTCTCATTGGTATTAACGCAAACAGTCCTCATCACTTTGATTATGAAACAGCAACCCTCATCAATGTTGAGATATTGTAACTTGAGATGTCTTCATGTGGTTATGCCTAGCATGAAGGTACTTTGACAGTTTAGGCATTGATGTAGTGATGTGAGAAACACTCTACCAGTCGCCATGGATCTAGTGGCAGTCGCCATGGATCTAGTGGTGGAAACATGCAGAGTATTGCATGATGCATGTGCATGAAATCTGCATGGTGCATGTGCATGAGTGTTGCATGTGCATCTGCATGAAAAGTGAGTTAGGGTTTCAGAACCCTAAAAGTCACCGGAAGCCTATAAAAGAGATTAGAGGCAGATGGGGGTGAATTCACCTCGAGCAGTTGATCTTTTTGTGCAGTGAGTTCATCTACACAGAGAGGGTGAATCAGTGCATGTAGGAGGGGCACATTCTCTGAGGAGTGAGTGTGTTGATCTGAGCAATGATCGAGCACACTTGATCAGTAGCTGAGGGAGATTGTATCGAAGGCAGAGATTGCTACTAGGGCAATGAACCAGTTGCAAAGCATCCATTGATTCAGTGACAGAAAGGAGCGGCACATTCTTGAGAGAGGTGCACTTTCTGACTAGAGGATGGCGCAGATCTGAGACAAATCAGGTGCACTTGAGGTGGATCCATTAGGAGGCAAAGATTGCTTCAGTGATTGATCATATTCATCAGCTGTGAGATCAGAGACTGATCAGACATAGGAGGGCACATTCCTGAGCAGAGGGGGTGCATTTCACTGGAGAAGGGCAAACTCTGAGAGAGGGTTCATCCAGATCTGAGAGAGGGCATTCACTGAGATAGTGGGGCAAAGGTAGAGGGGCACGAAGCCCAATTCAGAGAGGGACACAGTCAGGAGGCAAAGAAGCACATACTGGGCAAAGGGGCACTTTCCTAGCTATTTCCATCTATTCCCAGTGATTCCAGCAGTTAGCAAACTCAAGATAAGTTTGTGCTGGATAATTTTGATTGTACTTGTTGTGTACTGCTTATGATATAAAAGCTTCTATCTCTCTCACTGGTTTTCCCGCAAGGGTTTTTCCAGGGTCAATTGACTGAAAATACTGTCCCGTTTTATGTATGATTGTTGTTGTTTAAAGAGTAGTATTGATCTCATGTGTTGCAATTAATAATTTATCATTTTGAGCTATTATATTCTCTGGGGTTGAGAAACAGTTTTAGTATCTTGCATGTGGTTAGAGAGACTTGTGACCGTGTTTAGATGAATGTTTTCAGTGAGCCTATCTGAAAATCTAACTCAAAATATCAGTATTCTACTAAAATATAGTATTCGTGAGTTCTGAGTATGCCAGATGGGGGTGTTGTATACAGTGTTGCTGCCTAATACACACCTGGGGGGGACGCAGCAGGAAACCTTCAAGCCGCTCGGTGTGTCCTTGGGGGCAAGTGAGAGTCAGGTGCTGTCACCTGATTACTCGACTCCTCCGTCTAGTCTTACTCCTAGCGAAGCCAAGGGGGGTGGTCCCTATAAAAATTAAACTAAGGCTTTTAATCTGTAGCAAAGGTAAAAGTCTATTCTAGGAGTTATGATGAAATAACTTAAAAAATAAACCATAAATCACTGCAATATGAAATTAAAACCCACAGCTTTTAAGATACAACACAATTCATGACATTGGTAAAAATTAACTTAAACATAAAAAGAAATATTAAAGATCAGTGCCGATGAAAATGGAGTGCTTGTGAGGGTTGCTTTTGTGGTCTCGGTGAAAGTATTGAAGTGTCTTAGTTGATAAATTTTAAGATTATTAAATGAGTGGATTAGGGAATGGGTAAAATTGTTGGTTTGGCCCAACCGAATCTAGCTCTTTGGACTGAATGCTTTAGCGGCTTAACTGAGTGTCCAACAAGGCAAGGGTGAACCTTCTTAAAGTAGCATGCTTACTCTACGGTATACACCCATGCAACCTCCCAAATCCTCCAAGAAAGATGAGATTGGATTGTCCTATTAAAACTATGTACCTTACACCCGTTTCTGATTGAGCCAACTGTTCTGACTAAGCTGCAATGGTCAAGAGCATACTTTGGGCTTGGGGTGTGGTTCGTTTTATTAAATTGTGTGAGTGGATGATTAAATAAACTACAACCAAAGAGTATCTTTTCCTCGCACCACAAAGTGATGGAGTTCTTCGGTAGAGCAAGGGGTTAATTTTAAAATCAGATTTTAAGAACAGTTGTATGATTGAATAAAACACATAAGCATATAACAAAATGATAAATGAGTCCTCGTAGGACGTTGTGTGCTTGAGTGAGTTGTTTAATTACTACTGCTCAAATAAAACTAATCTAAATCGAAAAAGTCAGAAAAAAAATGCAAAAAGTAAAAAAAGAAAAAAAGTGTGAATCCCCCCTGGGGGGATTGAGGTCAGGCGCTGGAATTGCCTGTTATGCTCTTTTTATTTTTTGAGTTACAAAATGAAACTTGAAATAAAACACTGCTTGCCCTTTATGACTAGGGAACCAAACAATTTACAATTTATTGGAAAGTAAAACAAAGCTTGAATAGTTGATTCCCAAGATGGTTCTGGGAGCTTCCAAATGTCTTTCTTGTGAGTTTTTTAGCTCCAACCTGTTAAGAAAATAAAACAGACCAGCGAGCCAATGTTGATTAGAAATGATAATCAGAACACTCTTGAACACTTTAAGAGTGTTCTGATAATGCTACCAACTGTCAAATCTAAAACTAATGCAAAAAACTTGTTTTTCGAGCAATTTTTGAGTCTTTGAATGATTTTTAATTAATTTTCTGATATGCAGAACCAAAAAACCAGCAAGCTCTTTTTGTCATGTAATGGCCAAAAACACTCAGAAAGTGATTTGGCCACACTTGCAAAATATGCCCAAAACAAAACTATGAAAACTAATAATGAAAAGCAAATAAAAATGAACCAAGAACACAAACTAGAAAGTTCATTTCTTGAGAACTTGGCTTGCTCTTTTGGGGAAGCCAATAGCAAGCTCTTAAATTAGCCGAATATACTATTCAACCAAAACGAACTTTTCCTATCAAGAACTCAAGATTTTATGATAAAACAAGCTTGAAAAGGAAAATTTGTAAAATTAGATCTAGATTTAATTATTTATGCTTTGAAAGAACTATGATCTAACATAATAACTTAGATCTACTTTAGATTTGCTTGATATAATGTAAATCTGAGCATAAGTAACCAGTAACCAAAGATAGCAGAAGAAGTTTGGATCAGAGGAATGGAACCGTTGGGGGGTTGAGTGTTTGAGAAGAGGAAATGGAGTCAAGCTCCCTGATGCACCGGTGAGATCAATTACTTTTTTCAATATACTGGACAAAGAAATGAACTAACATGTTCATTGACTCATCCAGCTTAGGCTATCTGTAAACAGCTGCAAACAACTAGCAAGGGGATAAGAGCATATGTGTAAACAATTGAAAGAAAACAGCAAAGCAATGGATTCAAACAAGAAATCACACTACCATTAGCACCCTATCATCATTTACATGAGTAAGCAAACTATAGAGTATTACTTACAGATCTTTAAAAAGATAACTTCCCTTTAAAAGACATACAATCCTGACAATACTAACTATGAAACATGATACAGTTTACCTCAAGTATACAAGCATAAAGATCCTTCACCAAAGACAATCACCAGACTAGCCTCCAAAGCCTTCTTTATTAAACTCAGAAAAATATTACAATACACGAGCAGAGGTTCCACCTTCAGATGCTTACAACGAACTTCAGCTCCTCAATAAATAGCAAAAGGTAATCCAACTAGGGCGCAAAACCGTAAGGAGGGTGAGCTCCTTGATTGTAGAGAAAGTTAGCTCACAACCAATGGAGATGCGCCTCCTCACTTGGAAAAAATCAACCAAAAATGGAAGCAGCCATGTTGTGAAGGAAGCTCACGCGAATGTGGATGGCGAGCTTGATGTTTCCTTGCTGCGTTGGAATGAACGTTGGGTTGGGTTCCGATTGGTTGACTTAAATGGAAGCTTATCATGTGGGCCATGCCACCTCACAAGAGGTAAGCGCCCACCACCTTAGAACCTATCATGATTCACAACCAAATCTGAATTTTGTACACGGTTGGCCCACGTGAATATGGAGAGGGCACACTTGATGTTTCCTTGCCTTCGAATCTTTTCGTTGGATGGTTGGTTGGATGCTTTAGCAAAAAGGCACATCACATGGGTAGTGCCATGTCATTTGAGGTAGTCGCCCCCACCTTGAAACTTAACTTTAAACAGATCCGTACACGGCCGGCTGGAGCATGACGCCCACGTGAAGGTTAGGTAGAGCACATCCTTTGGAAATAATACAATTGCTCAAACTTTAATTCGGCCACCAAATGACTTTGAAATATTATGCCTGTCTCTTTAACATAGTCGCATACCTTAAGTGAATTAATGCCATGTCATTTGGCATGAGCTTAATTCCTTTTTTTTTAATTTAATTTTGACCATGGTGCAATTTGTTGCATTTTTAGCATTAAAATGCTTATTTGTAGCTCTGATAAGCAAAACTGCTCCACGGGACATTTTGCTCACCCGAAACATAGGAAAACCAGATACCAGGGTAAAGAGGATGCTCTGAGCATGAAAATGAGCATCCCTACGCCAAATTCCGCCTCTAGATCACACTTTTATCACCATTTGAATTTTTTCATTTAAACCATTAAAAAAAATGGCTTAAAAATGCGAAAAAAATATTTTCTCAGAACTGACTGAAACTTCTGGGGGACCTAGTACATGACCCAACGATACTATTTTAGCGTCTAGTATGTTTATAAATGTTACAAAATGGACTCTAATAATCCCCTAAGGCCTAACCACCACTTTGGGCATTCCAGCTTTGGAGGTGCAGGAGAAAAACTCATCGATTATACTCGGTTAAAGGCAAAGCAAGATCTAGTCTTATCAACCAAGATCTACTCTTGTGCATCATTCCTAACCTTTAGAGTACCTTGTGTTGGTTCACTAGCCCTCATTGGCTAGTAAGGGTTTCCCCCTTTGTTGTCCGGGGTTTGGATAGCAAGAAGCGAAGAGTGCATTGATTAGCGTAACAACCAATCCTTCTTAGGAATTGAGGCCCTCTTGGGTAACCTCTTTAGTTGCCTAACACCTCTACCATCCTGGATAGGATCACCTTTAGGGGAAACTACAAGTTGTGTGATAACAGGTTCGAATCTCATAGTTTCCCCACAAGAACACACCTAGTGGTTGGGAGACTTTTATGCGGTAAGTGTGTTTTAGGCAGCAATACACATTATCGTTTTGCCACAAATTCATAGTGTTGATGGAGGCATCTGGCATAAGGGCCCTCAAGTAATTTCATATAACCTAAAGAATCTACTTGGAATAGTGGTGGCACATCAGTGTATGGATTGACTTCGTCTTCTCTACATAAATTCAAACCCTTTTTGTCTCTATTACTTGACTCCATAACCCTTAGATTGGCACTAGCCTTAGCAACTCATCGTCCATCTACTCCTTATAAAGTATATCATAAGTTTACTTAGGGAAGACCTCCTTGTGCCAGAGGAGAGCCATCCTAAAGTGAGAGAGGGAGCTATTGAGGTGACAGTGGGTTAGCGGTTAGCCCCTCTGAGTTCCCCTCGGGTTGCACTTGTGTTTTAGGGATTTAGCACTTGAAGTGCAGGTTTGGGAGGTAACAAATAGAATTAGAAATTGTTAAATAATCTCAGCAAAATACATACAGTAAGCTAGCAAACTCAGCTAGTACTTCTGTCAAACATTTAGGAGACTCGTTGGTTTCAACTTCAATAAACTTCAACAATCATGCATGGGTCCAAATACATGCTATTGTAATTTCATAAGCAGAAACACAAATGCTAAGCAAACTAAACATATAGCAGCAGAAAATGAATAGTGAACAATAGACATTTTAACACTGTATATTTGATCCAAAGACCCTAGAAAACCCCCTAGGGGAAAACTAGTCAAGAGAGAAATTTGTATTATGAGCTCATGAAGTTGTTTACACAGAATTTACAGCAATATACTTTCAACAGGAATAACATTGTACTTATCTCACACAAACAATCCAACACTACCTCGAAAAACATGGCCAGCTTGCTGCCTCTTTTATTGCACCAGTATGGCACTGTACGGCCCAATACATCAGTAAAAAAACAGCACTGTACAATCCTCGTTCTTTGTGCTTGGAAAGCTATACGTACAGTACAACTCGGTACAAATTTACTCCAGCAATAAACACACCTTATCCTCCTTGATTTATGTGCACTAACTCTTGTTTGTGGCCTAGCAATAACTATTGTACGGCCCTACTATCTTCTCACTGTACGGTCGAGACTTTGTTGTTGAGATTTCTCCTTGGAATGCGTTCTCCCTCTCCTTGGGAAAAGTGTGCCCTCTCTCTCTTCCTCAAAAATTCCACCTACCCTTTCTTGGAATATGTGCCCTATTACCACCTAAGTTGTACTTAGTTGGTTGTCAAGTGAACCGGCAAAGATTGAACCAATGTACTTGTTCAAATCCAGTGTTCAAAAGTTCAGCCGACCAATTTTGGCCCTTTTTTCAAAATTTTGCATGTTCATGCCCCACAGGGAATTGTAATAAGTTGGTCGAGCATGATTCCTTTTGTAACAGACTTGGCTTGCCTAAGATTTACCTAATATTTACACATCAATGCGGTTATCTAGAGTGTTTTTTCCTTGGTTATTATGCATTTCTTTTCAGCAAAGCATAATTTCTGAGTTTTTCACTCATACCTCCAAAGCAATGTTCCCCCAAGTTTCCGAGACGCGGGGACAAGGGAGCGAGGAAACGTTGAAACGACATATGCAGAAGTACCAATGTTGCACGACTCGGACTCGGCAAAGACTCGACTGGCATATGACTCGTAGACTCGGGAAAAACTCGGGGAAGACTCAAGACAAACTCGGCAAGACTCGGCAAATAGGAAAAAGAAAATATTGTACATTCTTGGCACAACAAAGAGGTTAAAAGCATTTCCAATCCATATAAGAAATAAAACTACGTTTTATTAACTTCTCCTAATGTTAAATTGTACACAATAAAATATTAAAAACAATACAAAAACATTATAAAAAAATTAAAAAAACATTGAAAAAATACAAAATTAAAAAAAGAAGAAATAACATGATTACAAAAACATTACATTTCGGTTTTTTTAAATCTTTAATTTATTTGAAATTTAAATGTTGTTTAAAAAAATATAATATTTAATCCATGAGATGTAGAACAGTCGGTGGCGGGTGATGGTTAAGACACCCCTAAGCGGAAAGGTCGTCGGTTCGAAACCCCACGGATACTAAAATCCAACCATGCTAAGGGTTGGTGCGGTCCAGGCCGGGTGCGATCCTCGGGTGATTTTGACGGCTTAGATGCCCCTGGTTCGTGGTCTCTCAACCAATGGCGAACCCTACTAGTCAGGGGGTACTACCACTTGCCAACAAAAAAATATAAAAAAAAATATTTATTAAAAAAATTAAAAACATTACAAAATAAATTTTAAAATTTTTAATATTTAATAAAACATTTAAAACCATTACAAATTTTAATATTTAATAAAAAACATTATAAATTTTACAAACATTACAAAAAACATTATAAATTTTAATATTTAATACAAAAATTAAAAAACATTACAAAAACAAAATAAAAAAAATGAAATAACAAAATTACATATTTAATAAAAAAATTAAAAAACATTACAAAAAATGAAATAACAAAATTACATATTTAATAAAAAAATTAAAAAACATTACAAAAAATGAAATAACAAAATTACATATTTAATAAAAAAATTAAAAAACATTAAAATAAAACAAAATAAAAAAGAAATGAAATAATATTACATAAACATTACATTTTGTTTTTTTTTCAATATTTAATTTATTTGAAATTTAAACTTTAAAGTTTTTATGCCTTGTGGGCTGAGTATCGGGCCCGTGGGCTGAGATACTCAGCCCCACAAGACATAAAAAACACAACAAAATAAATAAAAAATAATGAAATAACAAAATAAAAAAAACAAGAACCTGTGCTGGTCTGGTCTCCCTCGCAGCTCCTGTCGCAGCCTTCCTCGCAGCTCCAGTCGCAGCTCTCCTTCGCGGGCAATTTTTTCCTTTAGTCGTAGCCCTCCAGTCGCTGCCCTCCAGTGTTGAGTCTGCCCGAGTCTTGGCGAGTCCATCGCGGGTTTGTCGAGAAATGACGAGTCGTCCGAGTCAACGAGTCTCTGGCTGAGTTAGCAACAGTTACTCGTCCTGCAGGTCGACTCGGTCGTACTCGCGAGTATGGGCCGAGTGGTGCTTCACTAAGAAGTTACCCCCCAAATTTTAGGAAACGTCAAAGGGTACATCGAGGTCTTCAACATAGGGGACCCCACCAAGAATACTACCAAATTTATATTAGAATACATAAAAATTGAAAGTTGGAGCATAAGTCATTAAAGTCTTTAATTTTATAATCTAAAGATTAATACAAGTTTACAACATAAATCAAGTGAAATAAAATGAAATACAACCATACATAAGCTATAATTTATAAAACAAATTCGGAAATACAACCATATTGAACAACGAAATGAAATCGAGGCTACTGAGAAGGAAAATAGTGGACGACATGGCCCTTTATCATTAATTTTTTATTTTTTGGTAAAAAACTATCGAAGGAAACGTGGGGACACCATTTTTAGGAGGAAAACGTTTCCCTTCTGTGTTTCCTTGAGTTTCCTTCAAACGGGGGCATGGGGGGGATGTTTCCAATGGAGTTTCCAAGTTTCCAAGACGTGCGAGGGCGTGGAAATGTGTTTCCTACCCTTGGGACACATACCCGTGTAACACTGCTCCAAAGCTGGAGTATCCGCCTTGGTGGCTAAACCTTCGGAGGTTATTAAAGTCTAAGTGTCTATGTATATTACCATGCTAGCCATCAATAATGAGCCACATGAACATGTACTAGGTCCCCCTAGGTTTTATTTTTGTTTTCGGACATAAAAGAATTTCCGCAAACGGGACTATTTTTTAATGTCTTTAATTTAATAGTCAAAAATCTCATAAAAAGTGGTTAGGAGGTGAAATTCACCGTGGGGGTGCTCGTTTTCTAACCCATAGCACCCACATTACCCATAAACCCACTTTTGAATTAATTTGAGTGATTATTTATCACTTCAATTAATTTTTCTCTCAAAAAGGCCAAAAATATTAAATAAATGGCCAAAAAAAACAAAAATACGAGTTATTAAATAAATGGAAGTTTGTCCCAAGCATGTTTGGAGACAAACTGAGTTTACTAAAAGCTAGATGGAGTTAACTGGGCATCAGAATGAGTTGACTAAGGTTCTTGGCAATCATATCTAGAGAGGGCGAGTTAGCTCTATGTGAGATAGGGTGCATTTCTTAGTTGGGCGATTTCTGGTTGGTTGGTGATGAGCCCAAGGATTGGGTTGAGATCCCAATGAGGGATGGCGCGTTCCTTGTGAAAGGTGGTGCCCATCTCTTCACTACAACTCATCCCAATCCCTCAAATCTCTCCCACACTCGCCCTTAGCACCCTCTTCATCCTCAGATGCACCCTGAGTGGTCTCTAGTGGCTCATGCACCCCTGTGGTTGAGTAATTCTATAAAAGCGAGGCCTCTTCCATTGTTTTTACATGGATGGTGGAACCTCTGCTCTTGTAACACTTATGTTTATTTGATTTAATAAAATCTGAAGACTTTGGAGGCCCGTGCTGTGCCAATTTGATGAATGCTTTGCTTTATTGAGGTGATATAGTATATGTATAGATTTCTTTTGCTGCAAGTTTGTTGATTATCTAGCTTAGAAGGCTGTTACCAGTCCATAGAGTAGGCATTTATGGTTATAACTTGCCTATTTTTGTTTTGCTTTTAGAGATATAGGAGTAGCCAACTATACTATGTTGTATTGAGGCTCTCTTGCTCTCTTTTATTCAATTACATTAGATCTAATCCATTTTTGTGTAAGGATTTTCTTATAGTTGTGCAGATCACAGATTTGAAGGAGGAGTTGAGCTCGATTGCTTCCTCTCCCCTCTTCAATACCTTTGAGCTAATATTATTGGTTATTGCAAGTGTTTCCGAGTCCTTATAAGAAGATCAAGCTTGAGCTTGATGTCTTCCATCCATCCCTTCAAAATTCAAACTCTTTCCCTTGGTTTCTTTGTTTTGTGTTATGCTTGATAAGTAGATCTATTTTAGAAAGGCTTCATTCTTCACATCTAACTTGTTTTGCATTTTGTTAGTCAGATCTTAAAGAGCTTAAAGATTTCATTTATATCAGATCTAAACTAGTTTCAAATTTAGTGCTTATACTTAGAAATTTTTTCGATTTTTCCAAGTACAAAACTTTAAAATTTTGTATTCTTTATTTGCTTATTTCACCATATTTTAACTTTGATTGTTTGCTGGTTTTGCAAATTTGATGAAAGAAGAGAAGGATACTCTAGCGAATTTTAGTTGAAATCGAACCATCCATGGCTCCAGAGATCCCCCTTCTTTCTTCTTATCATTTTCTAGCTTTGTAAACCCTTGCATCCAAGTTTATAAGGAGCAAGAGGTGCTTCTTTTTGAAATTTTGTAATAAATAAAGCAAGTGGGATATGTTGTTCGCCAGATTGCACACCAGCAGCAGAAATCTTTCGAAAGTTGTCCCCCTCACTGGAAGTGGGCAGAGTTGTGGCCTTGGGGGCAAGCAATGATCTAGGTACTGTCACCTAAATCCCAGCTCCTCTGTTTAGGCTAACTCCTAACGAAGCCAAGGGGGGTAGTCCCTACAAAGAATTTCACTAAGGCTCTTATGTTTTGTAATGTTTTTTGATGAAGTGATGCGGATGGGTGTTGTTTAGGAGTTTTTGTGATTAGACCAAATTATAAATAAGATAAACAAGATAAGATGCAATCCACGTTGCTAAATAAGATATCGAAAATGACAGTACTTTTCAAGAATTGAAGTTTAAATAATACATCCACAAGATAAAGAAAAACCACAAGGACAAATGGTCCTAATCACGATCTAATATTTAAAATAACCAGTGCCTTATGGAGTCGAAAAATAACAAGTATGTCATGCTGAATGTGTGGGTCTTGAAAGGTAGTTGTTTGTGAGATCGTTGTGCAAATTATCTTGGTAAATTATAAGTTTTTAGTGGTCTTGATTATTAGGCTAAGAACAAGGATATCAAAAGTCCGGAAATAGTACTGTTAACCTCTTAGATGATAGGTCGAAGCCACCCAGATTTCAAAAGGGTAAGTGTTCAATTGGCTTAACCACCCTTGAGTCTAACAGCAGGATTTCGGCACCACCTGTTTCAGGAAACAACCTCAGTAACTCTCGAAAGCAACGCTGGTTCATTGGTTGGGGTAAAATTTTATTAAGTTATCACTTGTGAGATTAACAAGTCCAACACCTTTCTGAGTACTAGCCCAACCCTTTCAGGTTGGCAGAGCATACGGGTGTTAGATAACGACCAAGATAAATTAATTAATGGGGTGTGAGTTGGAATGATTTTAGAAATTGTTAAGAGCACACTTGTTCAACTCTCCAACAGAGAGCGCTCTTAACTTAGTCTTAAGACCAAAGTTCAAGAGACTTTATTTAATCTAAATGCCTAATGCAAGGGAAATGCAACAACTAAAATGCTCTCCGACAGAGAGTGCTCTTGACTTGGATTTGGCAAAGTTCAAGAGGCTTTAGTTCTTTTTAAGAATAGAAGCAGTTATAACTTGAAGAACAAATATGAAGCTTAAGTGACTGAAAATGAAATGATGATAACAAGATGTAACAAGATGCTTGAAACAAACTGAAAATAAACTTAGTGTTCTACCAAACAATATTAATCTAAAAGTGGGATCTACCTCCGAACAAGGTTGATCACTAGAAACACTAGTCCTTGAGACTTTCTAGCTAGCTGAAACTTCGGCAAGGAGGCTAATGGGGAACGAGAAGCTACCACAAAGTTATGTGGCCTTTGGGATGCAATCCCAAAGTTTGCTTACTCTAGTCAAGACTTGGAAATGGAGTGTAATGAAATAAATAGTTTGATCTAAAGCATGAAATAAGAGAGATCTAAACTAGCAAAGCACAACACTCTTCCCCAAATGGGGAAGAAAAAACCCAAAAATTGGAGGACTCCTCCACTTTGCCTTTTATTTAACGATTACAATTGCCTTGGGTTTTAACCCTTGAAGGACTTTTGAGAGAAAAATAATACTTGGAAAATAGAATGAAGCAAGCCTTTGGTTGCTTTTACAAAGGATAAAAAGTGTTTCGAGTTTGGATCATTTTCATGGTCTCTTCACTTTGGCTTTGTTTGGATCTTGCTTCTTCAAGTTTTTTCAAGTCTCCTTTTCTTAAAGCACTTACACAAGTCTCAAAAAGATCTCAACCAAGGCACCCATTAATCATTAGAAAAATGACAAAACAATGAAACTAATCTAAGATCTACAAACTTTAAAGAAACTAAATGCAAAATCTAGAAGAAACAAATGAAATGCAAACTAGCAATAAGATCTAAATGCACTAAGTTATTAACACTTAACCATTTTTTAAAGTTTGTTGTTTTTTTGTTGATGTTTTTAGGGCTCTTTTTTTAGGTGGACGAGGAGAGCTAAGGAAGACAAAAACGAATGGTAAGGTGAGGGAAAAAGATAAGGAGCAAGGAGAGGATGTAGGAGGCAAAAATGAGTGGAAAGGCGGCCAATAGTGAGGTAGGACGAAGCTAGGTTTAGGGAGAAAGGTAGGACGAGTGGAAAAGAAGAGAGGGTGAAGATGGGGGCACGTGGATGAGGAAACAAAGGAGGAAAGCGAATGGGAGCTAGGGAGGAAAACTGGAAGAGAAAGGAGGGAGACGTAAATAAGACAAGAGGGAAAAACGAAAGGAAAGAGGCCAAAAAGTTTAGCAAGAGTGGATCTAGGGCCTTTTTGTAACCAGTAACCAATTGAGAAGTAAATTTGTTGATGGAAGAAGCAAACTTTTCCACTTTGATGCAATCTTTAGATCTTGCCTTTGGGAGGTTTCCTGAAAACAAACTGTTAGAACAAGTTCTTTGATGGTGGAGAAGAGGGAGAGACAACCGAGTTCATCTCATCTCAACCTTTTGAGAATCTGCAAGCATTACACAAACAAAACTTGGTAAAATTAAGAGTGTTAGACAAGAATGAAAAAAGAGACAAGGTAGTAAGACCAATTACAATTTGTACTCTCAAGACTATTCAAGCCTAAAACTAACAAACAATTTGGGCCATCAAATGTTTGTCCTATGCTCTTAATAAAGAGATCTAAGCATAAATTATAACCAAGATTGAAATTGCATAATGAAATAACTACAGATATTACCTCAACAATGAAGATTATTTACTCATGAACCAACAGAAATGCACATCATTTGCCTCCAAAGCCAATTTTATTTCCACAAGGTAGCAATAGCTACAAGCTCCTTACAATATGAGCAGAGTAAGTTTACAATAATTATCCATGCTAAGAGAGAGCAAAGCACCTCTCTTTATACAAAAATATGAGACATTAAGCTTAAATTCGAATTTGGCAATGGAGAGCCAATTCCTCAATCGAATACCAATCGAATCACAAGCTTGGAGCTTGATCCAATCAATCAACACCGAGTTCTGGGATGATGTGGCCTCCACATGGGTAATGGCGTCAACCATCAAGCATAAGAACCATCACCTATCAAATGAAGAACCTCCACATAAGCGAGACATGAGTGATAGAGGATGGCGTGAATCCATGTGAAGGAGAAGCTTGGCGTTGAAAGGAGAGATAGACTCGAGCTCGTGGGTGTCAATCCATGTGATGTGGCCACAATATGAGGGAGGCGCCCAACATTTATTCAATGCATGACCACCAAACCACTAATTACTCGCCACTTCAATCAAAACGTGGGAGCTAGCGTACAGCCAAAGTGGCTCACGTCATCTCTCTTTCATTAGTTACTTCAAACTTTAATATAACATGTGCCTTGTATTTTTAATATGGTCGTACACCCTTAGGAAATTAATATCCAACCTTTTCCAACATTAAAATAATGTATTTTGACTTTTTTGAATTTTGTCATTTTTTGGTCACTAAATGCCAAAATAGTGAAAATTGCTCCCAGAGGCAACGTAATCGCCCGAAACTTTAGAAAAGTTGGCACTAGGGTAAAAAGGACGCTCTAAGCATCAAAATGAGCCTCCCCACGCTCAATTCCGCCTCTAGATGAGGTTTTTATCACTTCTTGAAATTTTTTAATTAAACCATTAAAATATGGTCTAATTTATGGAAAAAAATTGTTTCTCCCGGAATCCAACGAAACTCCTAGGGAACCTAGTGCATGCTCATACGACTCAATCGAGATGGCTAACACATAAAAAATCCTAGACACAAGACTCTAATAACCACCTTAGGTTTTGACCACCATGGGAAATACTCCAGCTTTGGAGGTTTGAGTGAAAAACTCAGGGATTATACGCCACTAATGAGTAGCGCATAATTCCTAAGGAAAAAACACTCTAGAGTATCCCCCAAATGGCTAAAACTACGGATAGCCGAGTCTTTTATAAAAGGATCCTGTTTAGACCAACTTTTTACATTTTCCCCATGGGGGTATGAACATGCAGTTATTACAAATGGGGCAAAATTTGCCCTGAAAATGACTTCTGAACTTCTGAACACTGACGATGAACATGAATCATGTTCATGGAACTGGCGGCTCACGAGAAATTCAGCTATTTGTTCAAAATAGGTGATAACAGGATACATAGCTCCCACAAACCCCCCTCTCCCCCCCAAGCGTAGCCCATATCATCCTTGTGTGTGTTTGAGTTTTTAGCTTAGTTTCCTTTTTTGCTAGTTCATAGAATAGTTTTTCTTTTTTTTTACTAGGGGAATCAGCAACGGAGGTTGGGCTAGTACTCGCATGACACGAGGTCCAGGGGTCCAATCTCGCTACCACTATAACCCTAGGTGCAACCACAAGGCCCGAGTCATGATGCACAATGCAAGTTGGGGGGAATCGAACACATGACCTGCTATTCACAACCAATTTCACAACTTCCACAAAACCACTTGAGCTACCCCCCATGGACAATTCATAGAAATAGATTAATTGCTTTTGCTTTCATTGCTTTGTTTACTTACTATAAAAGAATACTAACCCATTGTGCTCTCCCAAAGTACTGAAAGAGCTTGCTCGAGTAAGGGAAAAGAGACTCACAGTGTAGTAATTAGAAAACATTTCTATTTTATGCAATTTTTCTTTTCCAATCTTGGTACTTTTCTTTCACAATTAACGAACTCAACAACTAAACCCGGTTGTGCATTCCCGAAGTACCGAAAGGGAAAAGAGATTCTCAGCCATTAATAAATTTACTTTTTACATTTTGTTGGTTCAATCTTAACGAATAATTGGGTTGTGTATTCCCAAACTAAACTGAAAGGGTTTTTCCTCGGTAGGTGAAAAGAGATTCTCAGCCACTTAATAATAACTTCAATTTACTTATTAAAACGAACCTAAAGCTTAGCCACCTCGTATGCTCTGGATCTCTGTAGTTTGCCAAACCAGTTGATCATACCAGAAAGGGAGCTAAGTGGCTAGATTAATAGGGAAATCCATAAGCAGTTTATTTTAAAGAACTCGAAAGGTCGTATTAAACATATCACAGAGTCAGGGGGCAGCTTTAAGCAGGTTATGCCTTGCCCTGTTGGACTCTTGATATTGTTGCAATAAGTGCCTAGTTCGAAGAAGTAAACTGCCTTTGGGCCAAACCAAGAATTAACCCACTCCCTAATCCACGCATCTAATGAAAACTAAAACTAACCAACAAGACAACTGCAATACTTTCACGACACAGCAGCACTCCATTTTTGTGACTCCATGTGACACTAGTCTACCTGCAACAATCGTACATTTTCAATTAAGTGAATCAATGTGTTAGATGGATTAATCTGCTTCATGTTGTTGATTTAATTTGTGTTTGCAATCTCTTGTTCAGTATTTTTGGTTCTAAACTCCTAGATAATTTAACTTTCATCTTAATGACTAAATCACCCTAAAATGCTTTAGTTATTTTAATAGGGACTACCCCACTTAACTTCGCTAGGAGTTGACCTAGACGGAGGAGTTGAGTGTTGAGTGACATTATCTCAACTCGAGACTTGCCTCCAAGGACGCACCCAATGGCTTGAAGATTTCGGCCACGCTAACCTTTTCCCAAGGTGCGTATCTGGCAGCAACATGCCCTTCACTAATTGTTGCTCCTTCACTCTTCCTTAGCTCAAGCTCTCTCTCTTTCTATCTTGCAATTTGCGCCTCACACTTCTCTCCAAAACTCTACCTTGGAATGTGTGCTTTGTCTCCCTCAAGCTTGTCCTTTTAATTCCTCATTAATGACAAAATCCCTAACTCTTCATCTTCTATGGTCAAGATCAAATCTTGGCCCAATGATCAATGGTTGTGATTTAATCGCAAGATGACATGACTTAAAGTCACTTTAAGTCATGTAACTCATAAAATCACATTTCTCTTGAAAAGTCACTTTTTGTCATTAAATATTAAAAAGTACAACTTAACTTTATAAAGTACAACTCAACTCAACTTTATAAAGTCACTTTATAAAAACACATCATAAAGTCACTTTATGTCACTTAAGTGAGACACCTTGCTTAGACCTCTACACCTTGGCACATAAGTGTAGAAGTATCTCCGACTACAAAATCTAACACTCCCTCTTAACGAAGGAGGTACTTCTGGCACCTCCACTTGGATCCGTCTACAACCCCCTCACTCCAACTGCTGAAGCTACTCCCTCTAAAACAGAAGGTCTCTTTGCTACCCGATCTGGATCATGCGCTGAAGACCTGTGCCAGACAACTCTAAACTCAGAGTTCACCTCACTCCCATGCTCATCCTCTAGAATCATCTCTTACCAGCTCGGTCTCCTCACTGAGCTAGAAGAACCCTCTCCACCAGAACCCTACAGTACCGTTACTGAGTCCGATATGCATCTCGACTCAAAATATATAGGTTGTCCCTGCAACCTGTACATCCGGCCATCTCGAGTGCCAAGCACTCGTGCTACATCCAAACTCTCTCCCAACGGATAAATAATCACATGTCCATTGTAGTGTAGGACCGCATATTGGTAGTCCTCCAAAGCTGACACTGAGAGCAAGTTCTTCCTCAACTCCGGTATCAAGTACACATTGGCCACCTCCAGATGACCTCCTGACTCCAGTTGGAATCTGACACATCCAACTCCCCACACTGCATCTGTGGTGTCAACCCCGCTCTCAACATGCATACCTAAGTCAACGTCTGTAATCCTCGCAAACATAGCTCGTGTCCCTATCATGTGGTGTGATACCCCACTATCCACATACCATGCTCCAGTGTCCACAGTCTCTGCCACACTGCTTCTCGAAAGAACTGAGACCAATGAGAACTCCTCAAACATCTTGGTGTACTCTTCCACTTCTACTGAATTGACTGCCTTTGTCTCTTCTTTCTTCTTGCCTTTCTTCTTACTTGGACATTGGCTTGCATAGTGGCCAAATCTCTGACAAGCAAAGCATTTCACCATGCTCATGTCTTTCTTTGATGAGGCTTCACTGCTCAAGCCCTTCTTCTTCTTGCCCTTTACTAAAAGAGTCAAATCCTGCTCATCAGTACCATGCTCTGTCTTCTTCTGAGACCCCTCTTGGATCTCCTCCTGCATGAAGTCATCCCATAATCTTTCCCAAGAGGGAAATTTCTCCCTTCCAACCACACATTTCACAAACACATCCCAATAGTTAGTGAAGCCATTGAGGGCTATCCGCACCAACTCGGAATCAGGAATGATCTCACCAACCGAGCTCAGCTCATCCTTCACTTGTCTGAGGCTAGTGAGATAAGAGGCTACATCTTCTCCCTTGGCCATCTTCGTGCTATGAAGCTTGTCTTTCAAAGCCATCTTTCGGTTTTCATTCTTGTTTTCATACAGGCTCTTCAATGTGCCCAAATCTCTTTGGCTATCTGTTTCTCAGCCAAATCTCCAATTCTTAGCTTCCTTCACCTCATGCAAGTCAAGGTCAATGGGATCCGAAGGTGGTACCACAGTGGTACTAACAAACAACCACAACTTGTTCTCTTTCATAACAGTTATCATCCTTACCTTCCATTGCAAGTAGTTGGAGAACCCCCCCAACTGATCTTCATACTGATAGTCATCTTCCTCCCTTCTCTACTCTTTTTCCAAGCAAAAGACCAAGCAAACTTTGCTAACCACCCAAGTGCCAAAATCTGAACCACATTGCACCAACCAGCAAAACTCATGCCAAGCAGCCCTCTTGAACTGTCTGTTGAACCTCTCAAAACCCTAGCTCTGATACCATTTTAAATAATCTCAGCAAAATACATACAGTAGTAACCTAGCAAACTCAGCTATTACTTCTGTCAAATACTTAGCAGGCTCACTGGTTTCAACTTCAATAAACTTCAAGAGTCATGCATGAACCCAAATACACGCTACTGTAATTTTATAAGCAGAAACACAAATGCTAAGCAAACTGAACATACAGCAGTGGAAAATTAACAGTGAACAATAGACATTTCAAAACATTTTAACACTGCATATTTGATCTAGACTCCAAAGACCCTGGAAAAACCCCCTAGGGAGAAAACCAGTCAAGAGAGAAATTTGTATTATGAGCTCATGAGGTTGTTTACACAGAATTTACAGCCGAATGCTTTCAGTAGGAATAACACTATACTTACCTACGTGACCAGGTTCGCCGATTTTCTGCCTTGAAAATCGAAAATCGACGAACTTTTGACAGTGCTGAATCAAAACGATAAACATCATCGATTTTCATTGGCGATTTTCTTGGGTGAATCGAATGCCAAACTGAATCATTTTGATTCATTTAAAATCGGATAAAATTTGTTTGAAATCGAATGAAATTTGTTTTTCCCCTTTTTGGGGCCTGCGGGTAAAGTTGTAAACCGGAACCCTACCTATTTTCCTACCTCCGCGCACGACTCGTCATTCTTCTTTTCGTTTCACTGCTCGTTCCATAGTCCATTGGTGCCCGTGCTGTCGATAGTATGTGACAAACAGTGTGAGTGCTCCCGTGGACGTCGTTCCGGTTTCCCGTGTGGTGTGTTGGTGGCGTCGTTCCATAACCCATTCAAAGTCCCTTGTTGCAAGTCTGCAGGTTGCAAACTTGCAACTGCAGACTCCTGAGTCCTGACTCCAACTTTCCAGTGACCGCCAGGCTCCAGCAGTCCGTGAGTGCATTGTGCAGACTGCAATCACGTAGTGACCTATCCTTCATCCAGTGAGCTTCTATCCCATGCCCGTGGACGGTTCTCGTCTGCCAGACTACAGTGGCGGTTCAGAGCTTTTATTTCTATGATTCAATGACTATCATGTTCATACTTCATTTAATGTTGATGTATTCATTATTTCTATGATTCTATGACTATCATGTTCATTTTGATGTGTTTAGTGTTCATAGTTTAATGAGCATAATGAATTTTATTGAAAATTTTCATATATTTTTTAATTTCGATATTTTATAGTCATTCGAACTTAATGCCGAATTTTACGCTGATTTTTATCGCCAAAATTTTAAGTGCCGAATTTCAAGGTCTCTGAATTCGAACACGAACTCAAACCAGGTGACTTAAGTACTTACCTCACACAAACAGTCCAACAGCACCTCCAAAAACATGCTCAGCTTGCTGCCTCTTTTACTGCACCAGTATGGCACTGTATAGCCCAGTAAATCAGTAAAAAAAGCACTGTACAGTCCTGGTTTTCTGTGCTTGGAAAGCTGCAAGTACAGTACAGCTTGGTACAGATTTACTCCAGCAATAAATGCACCTTATCCTCCTCAATTTCTGTGCACTAACTCTTGTTGTATGGCCGAGCAATAACTGCTGTACTACCCTGCTATCTTCTCACTGTACTGCCCAGACTTTGCTGCTGAGATTTCTCCTTGGAATGCGTGCTCCCTCTCCTTGGGAAAAGTGTGCCCTCTATCTCTTCCTCAGAAAATGTGCCTCCCCTTTCTTGGAATGCATGCCCTTCACTAACTGCTGCTCCTTCACTCTTCCTTAGCTCAAGCTCTCTCTCTCTCTCTTGAAATTTGTGCCTCTCACACTTCTCTCCAAAACTCTCCCTTGGAATGTGTGCTTTGTCTCCCTCAAGCTTGTCTTTTTAATTCCTCATTAATTACAAAATTCCTAACTCTTCATTTTTCACAGTCAAGATCGAATCTTGGCCCACCACGATCAATGGCTGTGATTTAATCGCAAGATGACATGACTTAAAGTCACTTTAAGTCAACTCATAAAATCACATTTCTCTTGAAAAGTCATTTTTTGTCATTAAATATTAAAAAGTACAACTCAACTCAACTTTATAAAGTCACTTTATAAAGTCACATCATAAAGTCACTTTATGTCACTTAAGTGAGACACCTTGCTCGGACCTCTACACCTAGGCACATAAGTGCAGAAGTACCTCCTAGCTACAAAATCTAACAGAAATCTTTAACAATCCTATGATCATGTGTATCCTTTACCTGTTAATAATAACTATTGAAAACTGAAATTACAAAACTTAAAAAGTGAGAAAACCCAAGCTAGCTTGTACCCTCTCGGCAGAGAATATAACAGAATTGCCAAAACTGATCATTCAATGGAAAAATAATCCGATCCTGACAAAGGAGTTATTCATGCCAGCTAACAATATAAAAAACGAGAAGCATTAGTCAAACACACCTTCAAGTTGTGAGGCTTTATGATATGTGTCCACTGCAGCCTGTACAGAAGATTTTAATATATGAGCAAAGGATGGTCATACAAGATTTCTCTCTATCAAAAAAAAGCACATCACTGCATTTAAAATGAATATTAGTTATAAAAGAGATGCCTATTGTTCTTCTATTAAGGATTTATTAGTCTGCATATTTCTAATATTTGCATTATCCAAATGTTAAGATTTCACTGGCTATTAAGTACAAGCCATTTTATGTACTTCATTCAATTCCACATACCTTTTAATGGAATTAATAGTTAGATCTTAATTTCCCAGTTTGCAAGTATTCCTATTAGAAAAAACTGTAAAATAACTCACATTGTGGGAGCTCCAACCTGGTCTCTCTAATCAAGGCAAAATGATTTTGATTTTTGACGTTGTGGGATCAGTGTCAAATGTATGCCCCAACATATACTGCAAGAGATACTCAAATGCAATACCATAGAAATGTATAATGGATTTTTTGGTAAAGATTATTCAGAACCCATTAATCCCAAAGTTGTTCTCTTATAAAAAACTTACAACTTTTGACCTTAATAAGAATACCACATCAAGAAACAGAACAAAATAAATAAAATTAACAGGACAGAACCATAAGTTGGTGGATTTTGCCTCTCAATGACATATGTATTATAAACCAAAAACTCCCCAAAGAAATAAAACCAAAATTTATAGAACTCCTCATCTCAAAAATAACTTTTCCATTCTCTGATTTAAGTGCAGAATTTAAATCTAACATATGTTGATAGGCATGCACATTGCATATTTCCCTGGCCAGAAAGTACCGTTATCTAAGAAATTGAGCACTCAAAAGATAGTGGATTAACAAATGGAAAAGGAAACTCATATGACAGATCTTTGAAAGGAATTTGAAGAACTTTTAAGTTTTGATCACTCCAGAGTCCAAGAATGTCTAAGTGAGGAAAGATTTGAGACAAAATGGGGGTGATTCCATCCATTAATTGTTAAATCTTCATTATTGCCCTGTAGCTTAAAAGGGGTCTGGCTATCAAGCCTGACTCGGGACACCTCCCGTGCTAGTCTATTTCACCTTGAGTGGATTAGGAAGCCGAAAGAGAGAAGAAACCTATACGGTGTGACAACCAAATCTTTGGGGGGTAGGTTTCTTTAGCTGTCGCATTTCTTGGTGGTTGTAGCTCTCTGCCATCCTGGATAGGATTTACGTATTAAGAGCCACTACAGAAATTGTGATAACATTTTTGGCGTCATTGCCGAGGAGGCAGAGATTGCCTTGGGCATTTTGTGAGTGTGCCATTTTGCATATCAAATCAATCATATTGCATCTGGCATTTTTTATGGTGGATTGCTATAGCCTTATTTATTCTGTAACCATCATATTTGTATCATCTCTATCTCCCTGCCCTATAACGACATATCTTTCGGTGAATTTTCAATTTTGTTCACCTGGTGACTGCATGCCGTGACTCCACTAAGGAGCGGTTACCTAGAGGTGACTCCACTAGGAAGCGAACCCTAAAAGTGCAAATTTTTCCCTTTCTTGTGTTGGTTTGGATATGAAAGATGAATCCACATGATTCCTCATGGAAAGATTGGAATGAGCTCTTTTCTCCTTTGGACTTTACATATATCTCAAATCCTCATCAAGTATTTCATGTTGATCTATGGAAAACGCACGTGCCTATACTTGGACTTCCTATTGTATAACTCCTATCTTTTGTCAATGGGTTCTTTGATTTCATTGTGGAATGTAACATAACACATGAGGATGAAGTCATGAAGATGTTTGCCCTTTGTATCATGACATATTGTAAAGGATGGTATTCTAATCTTCCTCCAAGAAGCATACCCTCATTTTGTGACCTTCTAGGGGCTTTTCAAGAATCTTGGATGGATCCTGTTGTCAGATCCATAGTAGCCAGGCTACCATGATTGCAGATCAGTTCCCAGTATATTTTTGAGCCAGTCCTTTGCATGCTTTGCACGAGATCAGTTGATGATGAGCAGCATATTGGTGATCACTCTCATGTATTCAGTGGATCCAGAGCCTTTATATTCGACAGTCTCATGCCAGTACTAAACCCCATGACCCAAGGTCGTTGATTGAGTTAGCCATTCTTCTATCATCTAGAGCAGATTGTTGACAGAGCCCATGATGTACTCAGCTGCAGTGCTTCATTATGATTCAGATGTTCAGATCAAAGACTCAGGTATATGATCCAGCTGATATATGGTTTGTGCATTTGGACTGTTGATGTGCTCTTTCTTTTATCTAGGTAGTTTTGACTGGGTATATGATGATTGTTTACTGGCTATACTTTATGTTATTCTTGACTTGTTGTTTAGAATAGAAGTGGTCAGTTACTATGAGTAGGAGATTCTTGTGTATACTCGTTGGTCATGCCCTTACCTTATAAGTACAGACTTGGGCATTCCCTTTGCAAGGTTTTTGCTATCCATGGCATCATCAGTCACTTCCCCATCCATCCGTTATCTTCCAGCCTTGATTTGATCCCGACTTACACCTTAACTAGTGATCTTGAGGACTTCCCCCACCTAGACCTCTATGTTGGATAGATTCCTTGTTTACATTGTGTCTCGGCTCTGGAGTGTGTGATTCTAGTCACAATGATTGTTCTCCTCTAGTCCTTGAAACCAAGTATGCCTACCAACAATGTTGCTAAACACTAAAGCATCGGAACTTAAATGCTATATCTAAAGGAATGCTAAGTCAGCAAAAACAGTGTTGCTAAACACTGCTAAATATATTTGTATTAGCTAGTCAGTGGCCAAAGGGCGAGCACTCATCCTTGTTTGATGTAAGATCATTTGCCCCTACAGGGAAACAGGGTGGTCACTCCATCGCACCTATGGATGGTGGCAGGCAATGGAGGTCATACCAAGTCATATCTGAGGCCTAGAAGGCCATTCAGGGCACCTGCTTTTGGAGGCTGGCTAGTGAAAATCTATAAAGTGAATTAAATGCTAAAGCTCAAAGTGAATACAGCTGACAAATAAATGAAATTGCTAAAAAGGTTGTTTGTCTAGAGTCTGTTGGAAGCAGTCTCATCACTCTACCCATTTGTGAGACACCACCATCCCCTATGTTCTTCTCTATCCAACATATGTGTAGGTGGTCTTCCCTAGTTCCCTTATCCGAGAGGTCACAGTGTTGAGGTTGTCTAGTCATTTCCCTTAGCCTAGCCATGTTTCTCCACCCTCACCCATGGTTAGCAAATTGGCCTAGTCTGTAAATGACTATACATTTGAGGTTCCTGTTTATAGTAGTTGGTTACTTTGATCTAGACTTATTATTATTATTATATTTACATGTTAGTGCTGGTTAAACATCATTTTATACTTGGGTCTCGCTACTGATATAATTGAAGGAGCATATCTCACCCATTTGTACTTGTAGCAACAGTTATTTGTGGTCTAGATCATTATTTTGATCAGTCTTGACCTAGTCAACCAAGTTTGACCAACTCAACCGCAAGGTCCAGGATGAGTATGGGCCAACAGTGTTCAAGATGGAGTATTCATGGTCCCTTTGTGCCCATTAGAAGTTTCCATGCTTCGGGCAACAGTTTCAAATGATGGTTTGATGGATTTTTATTATTATTATTTACAGGCAGACCATTATTTTATTATTCCAGGCATGGATGAGCTTACAGATGTATCTCTTAATGGTCACATAGTGTATGAGTACTCATTCCTAGTGGATTTGAGCATTATGAGTCCATTGCCACACTCAGTTATCTGTTCTGGGCAGTTTCAGGTGATGATATTGTCAGATTACCACTTTTCTTCGATTTGCCATACAAAAATGGCCTATCCAGCACTTTCATTGAGCATTTATTTTCTCCTAGGGAGCTCCTGATGGGATATGGCGTCCAGCCAACCGTTATTACCATATTACCCCATCCTCGGACATTTTGATGTAGTCAATTTTGTGCTCAGGGCACATGGCAAAGAGTTACAAGCATTTTTGTACTTTCAAAGGTGGTTTTCCGGCAATAAAATAGCTAACAAAGGAAATCGATTTGGCTCAGTGGGGTGAGGAAATGGCATGAGATTGGTTCGGGACTTCATGATGATATTTTCCACACCTTCCAGCATGGTCTCTAGCATCAGTGGGGTCCACACGTCATCCCATTCATCATTTTGGGGGTTTATTATTGTATTTTTGGACACACGTCCTAGTGTCTTTTGACACTTTATCACATGTTATATTATTTTGATGTAGGTGGGGCATTAGTCTAATCTGAATTTAACGACCACTAACATTTCCGGATATGACATGTTTGAACATAAATTCTTAGAAGAATGGGGAAGTGAGTATGATGATATATATTCTTCAAATCAAATCCAAGATCAAAGCCTTCCCCTTTCCAATCCTATTGTTGAAACAATTAATAATATGAGTCAAATCACAATTGAATTGTCAACATCCGGAGATGACCCCTACTACCAATTTCTTTTGAGGATGTCTTCCACTTTTGAGTCTATCGAAAATCCTTTTAAAGAGCAAATCCCTAATCATTGCATCAATGATGAAACTTCAAATCAATTCTTAAGAAGCCCTAATCTTCATCCTGAGGAAATTTCTGAGGTTGAGCTTTTAAGCAGTAGGTCTATTGAGGATCCTCTTGAAGAGAAACTCCTAAGTCATTCTATCATTAGCGATAGTTCAATTTCATATCATCTTGTTGAAGAATAAGAAAATGGGGTCATCAACCAAGGCCCTCTTGAAGTGATTTCATGTGATCACTGTGTAAATAATCAGGATGTTATAAATAAATTTGTTAATTTTCTCCCTGATCAATTCAATGAAAATGATCATTTATCCTCATATGAATTTAATGATAAATCAATGGAAGAACAATCTCAAGATGAAGATGAATTAGTAAATCACATTAGATGCTATAATCATTGTTCAACTTCTTATGGTGAATCCTTAAGTATTTCTTTTCCATGCTCATCTATTTCCATCCTTAATCAAGATAACTTGATTCAATTCTTGGAGTTGGATAGTTATGGTGAGTCTTGTCCTCAGGTAGTAAGTATTATACTTGATCAAACCCTTAAAATCATTACTAGAACAAAGAGTGTTTCTTTGAAAGGCTTTTCCTTTCGTCAAATTCCAAGGTCAAATATTTTTATCCATCTGGGAGAAAGTAAATATTTTCAATCCACCCTCCCATCCCAGCTTTTTCAATCTTCTTTGGGTTTGTGGCTAGTCAATCTTTTGCTTTTGAAATTTTCAATAGGGAGTATGAGCATTGTCACATAATTGGAGAAAAATCACTTCATTTCCCTTTTCAGTCACTTTGGAACAATAATAATTGTTGTCAATCTAAGTCACATGACACGAGGACACGGGACACGGAGGACACGAAAATACGAGTATTCGACACGAGACACGACGACCCTGGAAACAGGACACAAGGGACACGTTATATATATATATATATATATATATATATATTAAAAATATATCTATATTATTATATATATTAAAAAAATTAGAAGTCTGTATATCAATCTGAATCATAATATCATTCAATTGAAATTTGACAATGATGAATCAATAATAAAATTATCAATGAACTTTGAATCATGAAGTTTGAGTTTGAACCATAAACTGCATATTTCATACTTCATATTTGATATTTCTCATTAAACCATCAAAATCAAAATGTATTACATAGATATAGAGAGAATGCCACTGGCAAATACAAAATAGAGTAGATACTACTACAGTCTAGTATCTACAGCACTACTAAATGCAAAATGAAAATACTAACTAGCCATTGGGAAGATATTTGTTCGTTCTCTGTTCGTTGTTGTTAGACAGGGCCGCAGGCGTAGCTGCTGCGTGTGCTCTATTCGTGTGCCATTGCCCTGGACTGCTCTATGCTTTGTTGAATGTCCTAATGTGCCTCTACCCTCAGCTATTTGTTGCTGCAACAACTCTTGTAGTTGTTGTGTGGCTTCAACAAATCGATAGTGGCAACTCCCACACTGGCGGCACCCTCACGACCTCACTTCTCCACTGGCAACCTCTCAGCAAATAGTCACAAGTCATGACCTCTTAGCAACAGTCACAAGTCACGACCTCTGTTCTCCACGTGCACGAAACCTCTCTCAAATCGACAACAAAGAATGGGCCGGAAAAGGGGAAAGCCCATTTTTTATCCCCTAAAGTGAACTATTTTGACAGGACACGTGTCCAAAAATTGGGACACGATCATGGAACGTGTTCGACACGTGACAGATGGTGTCGTGATTTCTGGACACGCAAAATTTGGTGTCGGACACGCATTAGGGCACATGTGTCCGACACGTGGAATACGTGACACGGGCCCTGTTTTGAAGTGTCATGTTACGTATTTGTCAATTTATCAATCATTCTTGGTGGCTAGAAAAGGTATTTAAAGATCAATTTCATCTTTTCACTATTTTTGAGCAACAAGTGGGCTTGATTTTGATTTTTCGTCTTCTAAGCTTTAATTTGTCCCCACTTGGTTTTTGTTTCATCGTCCATCCCAGAGAGAACCGAATTGAATATATGAGAGAAGTGAATGAGAAGGGTAGTTTGTGTGAAAAGCAATTGAATCACGTGCCTTATGTTTTCTCTCCATCCATTTTAAACAATCATTTGCACAATTTCTACGATGCTATCAGTATTTTGATTGAGGATGTTTGCATCAGTCAATTTGCTCCTTGGCAAGATTTCATTTTGCACTATTTCCTTTTTCAATTTTTGAGCAAGTCAGGAAGATTGTGTTATCAAATTCATTTATCTTTAATCCAATCCTGACCTGTTATATTAAAGAACATCAAAAAAAATTCATTAATTTGTTTGATGAATGGTTGCACTGGATTTATGATTTTACGTAGCATTTGTCTGATTGGTTAGAGTAGGGTAGGTAGGTCTTTCGAATAAGCTCGCTTGAGCAGTAGGTTTTGAGTGTTTTTCTTTTTCCTGAGTGTTGAATGTTTGCTGAATTTCTTCTGAGTGTTGAGTTTCCTTTTTTGATGTAGCTGAGTGTGGCTATCTTGCTTTTTCCTAAGCTTTATCCTGCATAAAATTAAACAATAAAGCATGTTAGTTTGATTTGATTAGTATCTTTTTGCTATGCATTTAGTACTTTGTTTTAGATTATAGTTTCATTTCAGTATTTTATTTCATTTTATTCCATACATGCTGCTCGTGGTAGTTTGCTTCCATGTGTCTAGGAATAGGTACAATTAAAGATGAAGCAAAACAGTTAGGTGTTGGATTGAAGATTGATACAATTAGTGTTGGGGACCAGAGATGCAAAGGTTCTCAAGCACTGTCTCCCTTAGAGCACTTGTCCCAACTGGAGCCAGATGTTATCACATACATAGTGTTAATGTAATTGTAACTTCGGAAGATATTCACTTGTATATTTTATATTGTATTTGTATTTTCTTATTGTACCCTTGACGGAGATGTTTATTCCTTCGGTCAAGAGAGTCATTATTGTATTTGGGTCATGTAAAGTCATTGAGGTTAACCCTCCATTGTATGTCGTGGCATTAGACCCCAGAGTTAAGTTGTTAATGGGTTATTAGACTCTCCTAGAGAAGTCGGCCCGGTTAGGTACAACTAGGGGCCGACCTAGTTAGGTAAAGGTCAAGTGAAAGTTAAAGTACAAATAGAGAGGGTGCCTCTCTCATTTGGATCATTCACTCACTCACTCAATTCGCATTAGTGAGAGAGAGGAGGAGTTCGCACAAGTGGAGAAGAGAGAAGTTGCTGAAGACCATCTCTATTTTGGGTTTTACTTGTGTGACATTGTATTGGTGCTCATGTAGACACTGAGAGGGGGGGGTGAATCAGTGTGCAGCCAATTTTAACCTTTTCACAGTTTATCAGGGTTAGCTACCAATTCATCAATTCATTACTCTATCATAAACATTTCAAAAACATCTTCCACTTCATTATTCATAAATCAAAAGCAGTTAAACCATCAAGAGCCATAACACAGAAGAACACCACATCATATGAGTTTGTAATCTTTTTATATTATTTGGGTCCGGCTACAACCGTTAGGCAAAATCAGCTCATACTGATACATAGAGCACCTACTCTTAATCCAGGACCCTGCCTGGTTTTCTTAGACCCTGCTAAGAAATGGTTGAGGTATCCTAACCTCAGAAGCAAGACAAGCTTGCTTTTACATTAAGGCTTACTGTCATCATACACAAGACAACTCTGTCATATCATCAACACTGCTTGTCTCCTGAAACCACATTCCAACTCAACCAACTGCTGCAAATCGTCTCTGCTCATCATATAAATTCTGCTGTAACACTAACAACACTGCTGGCCATTCATTCTTCACTTCATCACCATCATGTTATGGATGTACTGCTGTAGGATGCACTGAAGTACTACTGCTTGTACACTCCTATACACACCCTCAGACTTCATTAGTCATGCAGACCCAGTCAATTCTGAACTTGTGCATACCATGCTTGTCAAGACCAGCACAGTCAAGCATTCAGCTTTGTGACTGTCAAGCATCAACTCAGATTAGGGCTGTCATCATACACCATCAATCTCTAATACTGTTTCATCAATTTTCAATAGAAAATAAAGACTTCAGACTGTTTGTAAATATCAAACTCAGACTGGGCACTATCATCACAGTCTTCACTTTGCCATCAAATACAAGACCATGCACAAATGCTGAGAAACTTGGACTGTCCAAACACCATAGAAGATTCAGGACTGTCACTTAGCAACAAAAGAACATCAGAATCAACTCACCAATAATGTAACCTCTATCTGTTGAGATAAATGGATCTGAGGCTGCCTCAGGTATGTACAAGCTCAGAGGTTTGATCTCATCTCTTCAGCAAATGTCTGCACAAGAGCAACACTCCAATAAATGTAGCAGTTTCAACACCCCAATGTGCTGGTATGAGAAGAATAGAGCTTACTGGTTCTCAGTCTTCTTGAATTCAAAGCATATAGTCTTCAATCAAAAGATGCAGTCATAAGAGAGGTAAGATCCTCAAATCAACAGCTTCAGATCTGGCAGCCTTATCAGGTATCTTTATATGTTCCGGTGAAACTAGGAGAATATTCTCTGGCTTTAAGTCCGTGTGTGTAAGTTTGAGATCATGCATATATGCAACAGCCTTGAGAAGCAGCTTTATCTTGATTTGTAAGTGTACGCAGAACATCAATTTCAATCAATGCTGCAGCCCGATATTTTGGTACATTTCGCACAACCTTAATGGCTGCATATTCTTTCTTTTCTTGATCCCAACACTCCAGAACTTGCCCAAAGGTCCCTGGCAATATATAGTGGATTAACAACCTTCTCTGAGATCAAGAAATAATATGCAGTGCACTGGTACAGAGTCCTGTAGATGATTGTTTGTTGGAGTACGATGGCCCTTCCTTCCCTGATCTCTGAGTAACAAGAAATTCCTCCCAAAATCAGCTCCACGTAACACTAACACGCCCAGCAGGAGAAGGGTATCCACCGAGTAAATATACAGAATTCTTTAATCAGCAAGAGGAGACAGGAAGGCCCACGATTTCAATGAGATCTGGACAAGCAAATAACTGATTGAAAAGACCACGATTTATGCAGCAACTTTGCTGTAGCAAGTGGTAGAGAGAGTTGAGTGTACACAGTTGATGGGCAGCATCCTCCACAGTCTAAATATTCCTCAGTCCATCGATTTCATCTTTTCATAAAAAAAATTCAGACTGGTTGACCTCAGCGACTATACACCCAAGATTAAAAATAAATAAAAATTAAAAGTTTGCAACATAGGATCTCAACTGCTGCCTTGGTCTGCAAACTCTCCATGAAATATCACTTCATCAGCTATCTGCGGCTCCCTTAGATCACCAACAAAAATTTCAGAGCTAGAATAATTTCCCACGAAATCAGTCCAACAAATTTGATCTCAGAAATGGCCGAAATTTCCACAGTTCAACGAGTACCCAAATTCCCACGATTGCTCTAATTGTCACAGAAAAAGGAAAAAAATTCCACGCTGATAAAAAGTATTTCCACGCTGCCGCTCAATTAAAAATTCCTCTGCTGCTCATTAAATCGCAGAGCTCTCCATAAAACTGCTCCGTAATTCTTCTTCACGCAAATGAGAGCACAATGCTCTATTTATACAAAATCTATAACTATATTTAGGAGCCGACCTGTAAATAAAATCAATTTTTTAATTCTTATTTTTATTTAAATTCTGAGCCGACTTCTAGAACCAATTTTTGGCCGACATATAAAAAAAATGGAGCCGACATGCTATTGATCTGAGCCGACACACTATTGGTTGTCCATCGTCATTCTTGGCATGAGAAAAGTCGCTACAGGCAGTAGGGAGAAGTCTGCATTTTATATCAGTTCACTACAGCGAAAATCACTTCCAATGAGCCACTACAGCACTCAAATGTACCACTGCTAGACTATAGGGAGGCTGCCATCTTGACCTTGTTTAAGGTGAGCCAATAAATCTGAGTTGTTATCCTTTATTTACTGCTGCTGTGTAAACTGATATTTATGTGTGAATGCTCTGATCTTTTATATATCATATGACATATACATATGTTACCTGAGCACATGTCATTGTCAAATGATATACTATGTAGACACTAAACAACTATCCATGAGATAACTTTCCAAAATAAGTATAATACAAATCAGATCTGGTGTTAGAGGTACCGCACTTAATCTGCATAGAGAAATTAGCTAGACGGAAACTGACAACTAGGAACCAGTAAGGGATTTAAAACCTCAGTCATTGATCTCAACACTTTACCCATTGCTGCTTATGGCCTTAGATTCTCTTATGCTTATGAGAAGATCATGCTAGGATGATATCTTATTATAATCCTCTCTAGAATCAAGATAAGCCAAACAATGGCATCTACACCAGGGGGGTTGCAGTGAGCTGCACTATACAAATATAGCAGATCTGCAGTCTTGTTCCAAGAAAAAGAGGACATACACACAGATTTTCTTGACTGAGCTGAGTCCTTCACTGAGCTAGGTGGAAGCTGATCATAACAAAACACAAGGTTGATGAATAACTGTTATAGTTTTGGCCAGCTGGAATGCATGTTTCATAAGCTTCTTCATCATACCGAAGGCATGTACATAATTCCACCAAGGGCATCAAGGCCATCATCATCAACTTGAGGGTCCAAAGACATCCCGTGGGGCCACTGCAAGACCAGGTTGGCATCAATGACAATTTCATCAACAGCTCATTCTATCTCTGAGGAAGTTGCGGGGTTTTCTCCTTTATGGTTTCCCCGAGGAAAATCTTTGTGTCTCTTGCGTTTATGCTGTGCTTGTTATTCTCTCAGTAAGACCCTAGATTAATATTGATTAAATTGTGAAAAACTAACATGGAATCAGAGCTAACCTAAGAAGAAGACACTGTGCAGCTGCAGAAGCTAGGGCTTCTTAATTTTTGGACTTCTTTCCACAGATCATCAACAAAAAGAGGCTAGGCTAACTCACCTTGGGAAGGCGCATCTTTCTGTCGAAGCAGAAGTTGATTCTGAGCATTTTCACTTTTAGGCCTGTCACTGCTGCAGGAAATTAGGGCTTTTTACAAAAGTGGAATTTTGGAGTGCAATCAGCATAGGGAGGTGCTCCTCATCAAGATCGAAATTTAGAGACCAAGATCGAAATTTTTGGTTGGGTAAAACTCCCGAAAAGTCAAACCCTAATTTGACTCTGGACCAGAAAAACCAAAAAATCAAAAACGACCAGAAATTGCAGATCAGAATTTCGCAAGTCAATTTTCAGAGGTCAATTTTTGGAATCTTCAGAAACCAAGTGTACCAGCTTGCTCGCCTCAATCAAGCGCATCCTTCCATCCAGACAGAAGTTTCAAATTCCAAGTTTGAAATTTTAGGGTTTCTCTGACAAACCCTAGCCAGCGCCAAAACCAGTTCAGCAAATCAAAGTGGTAAGACCTACACGTTTTTCTATTTCCAATTGAGTTTCTCATTAAAGATGTCTCACCACACCAAGCTTGAGGATAAGCTTGAAGGGGTTGATAACTTTCGAGCATGGAAGTATAGGATTGGGCTTCTCCTAAAAGAGAATGAATTGGACACCTATGTGAATGAAGAGGTTCCAATTCTAGAGGGAGATGAGGCTAAAGCCTTACACAAGAAGAACTTGGTTAAAGCCAAGAGGATCGTTGATTCTATTAAGGATCACCTCATCCCACATGTGTCTTCCTTAAAGACACACAAAGAGATGTTTGATTCCTTGACCAAGCTATTTGAAGGAAAGAATATAAATCAGAAGATGACCTTGCGAAACCAGTTGAAGAATGTGAAGATACAAAATGCAGAGACCATGCAGTCCTATTTTACAAGGGTCTCTCAACTCAAGGAGCAACTTGAAGTTGTGGGAGAAGATATGGAAAATGGAGAAATTGTGATGACCACCTTGAATGGTCTCCCTAGGTCATGGGATTCCTTCATTCAAGGAATTTGTGCTAGAAATAAATTGATCACATTCAGTAGGTTGTGGGAGGAATGCTCACAAGAAGAAGCTCGACTTATAGCTCGAGAAGAGAAGATGGGTAATGAAGACCAGGCTCTCATAGCACACACCGAGAAGAATAACACCAAGAGGGAGCATCCTCATCACAAGAAGGAAAGACACCACCACCATAATCAAAGACGGAACTTCAAGAGAGATCTATCTCACATTCGATAATACAGTTGTGATGAAAAGAGACACTACTCCAAAGATTGTCCCAAGAACAAAAGTAGCTCCCACAAGAAAAAGAACAACAAGAAGAGACATCATGCTCATACTGCAGAGGATGATGAACCTCCAAGAAAGAGAACCAGAGAAGACAGTGAAGATTCTTCAAGTGATGAAGAGTGATGAAGAGTATGTTCTGATTTCAGCTCTCACAGGCACTGTTGCACATGGAACCAATGATTGGCTTGTAGATAGCGGGGCTTCCAAGCATATGACAGGATTTAAGGAATCCTCTGTGAACCTATCTGAACATGAGTCACCCCACAAGGTGAAACTCGGGGATGATTACCAGTACCCCATAAAAGGAAGTGGTGAAGCCTCTTACAAGCTAGACTTTGGGAAGTCTTTGAAGATGAAGGATGTCCTATATGTTCCAGGACTCGAGAAGAACCTTCTCTCCATATCGACATTGGATGCAAAAGGTATGAGGGTTGCATTTGTTGATGGCCAAGTCCTAATGTGGCCAAAGGGAAAGACTATAGACGATGCAGTTGTGATTGGAGAGCAAGAGGGAGGTTTGTACAAATTGAAGGGCCAACCTGAACAAGCCTTGGTTCATGACTCCATGGAACCAAGTGAACTATGGCATAGGAGGCTTGCACATGTGCACTATAGAGCACTACCTCTTGCAAGCAAAGCAGTGGAAGGTCTTCCAGAAATTCAGGCAAAGCATGAAGGCATCTGCAAAGGACGTGCGAAGGGAAAGAACATAAAGAAGACATTTCCAAGTAGCGAAAACAAGGCAAAAGGAATCTTGGAAATCATCCACTCTGATGTATGCGGTCCGATGTCATCCAGTTCATTGAGTGGGTATGTATATTATGTTTCTTTCATTGATGATTTTTCTAGGAAGACATGGATATATTTCTTGAAGAGAAAAGATGACATTTTTTTTTTTTTCAAAAAGAAAAAAGCGTAATTTCATTCATCAAAATTGAGATCAAAATTACATTTGAGGTTCACTGTATCAGTGTGATATCCAGATTCTATGTAGCATAGAGTTCATTGATGAGACTGTTACGTCTTCTTTCAACATACTTGATGTTAATATCCTTTCTGTTTTCAATAACAAAATAGTGGCAATTCTGTCCCTACGGACATAATTCTGATATATATCCATTGTTTTCTGTAAAGATAAATATATAGTAGATTACATTATAAACGTCTTTTTCAGCAAAATGTAATGCAAATATAACATCTCATTCCATAAACGGTCTGTGATAATACTCATATGACTGTTCTTCTCTGACTTCCTTCACTTTCCAAATGCCATAGTCCAAGAGCAGCCCCTCCTTGGACGCCTGGTCCGCTTCCCGGTTAATTTCCCTGTACACATGCCGGCATGTAAAGTTGTCAAATGATAATATGACATTTTGCACAGTTGAAAGTAAATTTGAGATTCTGATATTTCGGCATGCTTGAGTCTGCTTTATCCAGTTGATTACATTCATCGAGTCCCCATAGACCGTCAACTGCTTGATACCCTTTTCTATGGCAAAGATAAGTAGAAGTTTTAAACTCATCAGTTCCGCATAGTTATTTGTACCCGCCCCCAGCCCCATGGTAAGCGTGAAGTAATGAGAATCTGACAGGTATATTAAGGCCCCTCCTCCGCAAATTTCATTTTGAGCTGCTCCGTCAAAAAAGCCCCAAGGATGGGATTTATCAGGATCAAAAGACAAATCCCTATACTGATAATCCGCTCTCACATGTACAGGAATAGTTTTAAAGATGCCCACTGCCTGGGCACTGATAAGTTCAGGAAGAGAAGTTCTGTCCTGGAAGATAGCCCCATTCCTAGCCAACCAGATCCCCCAAATCACGATCAGAGGTAATGCTTTCATATTCGATTTTGGGATATACCTCCACCATCTCTCCCACGCACCATTCACAGAATTGCCCTCCCATTTCAAATCCATTCCAACCAGTCTCGAGCATTCTTTCCAAACCGCAATCGAGTAAGGGCATGTAATGAAGAGGTGAGATATCGATTCCAGATTCATTCTGCACAAGGCGCACCAGCCAGGGCCCTGAAAAGATCTTTTTTGTAAATTGTCCCAAGAGGGAACCCTGTTTTCAAGTACACACCACATAAACACCCTTGATTTAGGGGGACATTTAAGCTTCCACAATGGTTTCCACCACCAGACCTCCTCCCTAATTCCATCCTCAGCACTCAATTTTTGATACCCCGCCTTTGGTGTATACTTCCCTTCCGGATCTGACTCCCAAATCAAGACATCTTCTTGATCCGACAACTGGATGCGAGCATGATGGAGACCTCTGATATATAACTCCAAGAAACCTGCATCAGGTTCTACCAACCCCAGCATATCAGCGCTCTTCCAGTGTTGAAACCACTGGATCCCCAGGTCTCAGATCTGCTAACTGATTAAGAGTAGTAATCCCCCTGATGGCCAGGGCATGTACAACCCCCACTGGCAAGTTATGTTGATGTTCACTACCCAGCCAGGGGTCCCTGCCTACTAGAACCTTTTCCCCATTTCCCACATCCCAGACCAGATCAGACTCAATCAAAGAAAAGGATCGAACCACCGCCTTCCATATAACCGACCCCCCGGTGTGTGTCTTGTCCGGTCTCCTGATCCACTCCTCCAAGCTTTCATTGGGTAGGTATTTCTGTTTTATAACCCTCGTCCATAAGCTAGTGGTTTTGATCATTCTCCATCCTCCCTTCGCAGCCAGGGCTTTAGCAAACAGGAAGATGTTTTTAAGTCCCCATCCCCCCAGCCCCTTAGGTAAGGCTATCCTTTTCCAGCTTACCCATGGCATCACATGAACGTCCTTTGTTCCACTCCAAAGAAATCTGAAGCAAACTCGTCTGATTTGTTCCAGAATCCCTTTGGGGATCCAAGAAAGAGACATCCAATAAACAGGAATGGCCTCCAAAACTGCCTTCACCAAAACCAATCTCCCAGCTCTCGACAACCATCTATGACTCCAGACCTGTAACCTTTTCTCCACCTTGCAAAGCAGCCACCTCCAATCCTTTTTTACATATAAGTTTGCCTTTAAAGAAAACCCAAGATACTTGAGACCCGCATCAATGTCAGAGATATTGTAGGGGAAAAAATGTAAAATTTCAATCTCTTCTTCAGGTCGCAGCATGTTAGTAGTAATAGTTGTTTTTTCAGCATTTATCTCCATCCCCGTTGCTTTTGAAAAGAGTTCCATAATTTCCTGCAAAGCTCGAGTTTCCCTCCTTTCACCAGAGCAGAAAATCAGGACATCGTCCACAAATAGCAAGTGTGTAATAGCAAGTTGATCACCAATAATGATTCCATTAAACCGACCTAACCTCTTGGCCTCATGGATAGCCCTGCTTAAACCTTCAGCCACCAGCAAAAAAAGGAGAGGGGAAAGAGGGCATCCTTGACGGAGTCCTCTTTCAGCATGAAAAAAAGGTGTGGCCGCCCCGTTTATCAGCACAGCAAAGGAAACAGTAGTTATGCAAGACATAATCCATCTAATAAAATTTATACCAAACCCCAGATGAGTTAGAAGCAGACGGATGTAGATCCAACTCACCTTATCATATGCCTTTGAGAGATCAATTTTCAGAATCGCTCCTTTGATATTTCTGGTCTTCAAACTGTGCAACCCTTCCTGTGCCACACCAATAGCCTCATGAATCTGGCGTCCTTCCAGGAACCCAAATTGTTCAGCAGAGATATGCTCCGAAAGGATGACTTTTAATCTTCGTGCTATCACTTTCGAAACAATCTTGTAGATACAGTTACATAAAGAAATGGGTCTGAACTCATGGAGGGAAGCCGGATTATCCGTTTTTGGAATGAGGGCTATGAAAGTCGAATTAAAGCTAGCTGGAATCCTTCCTGTAGTTCGAGAATCTTCAATAACATGATTAAGATCCACCCCCAGCACCTCATACAGATCCAAAAAGAACTCTATCGACCACCCATCCGGTCCAGGACTTTTATCTTTTTGAAAGCTTCCCAATACTTCCCTTAATTCATCTTCATTCACTGGCCGCATCAGCCTCCTATTATCCACCTCCTCTGCAAACCTCGGAAACATCTGCGCAACTCTGATAACTTCAGCAATGGAGGCTTGTGCAGGTGCCCGAAACAGTGCTTCAAAATGAGAAACCCCACATCTAGCTTTCCCATTAAAATCCAGATGTTCATTCCCCTCCTCATCTTTCAAACACCAGATAGTGTTTGCAGCCTTTCTCCCCCTAGAATAAGCATGAAAAAATTTTGTGTTTTCATCCCCACACTCAAGCCAGGTCGCACGACTCTTAAGTCTCCAAGCTTCTTCCTTTTCCAGCAGCAATGAATTTCTCCTACTTTCCAGCCTGACCAAACCCATTATAAATCTGTTCAAGTTCAGCCTCAATGATCTTCAATTCAACATCCTCCCTCCGACGTTTGGCAATAGCCCAATCCTTGACCGCCCCTTTGATCCTTTTGATATTCTCAGCAAATTGAAAGGCCGCTGTGCAAACATGATTTTCGTCAAAAGGCCTCCAGAGCTCTTGGAACAGGACCTTGAAAGATTCGTCTTGTAGCCAGCATTTATTGTACTTAAGAGAACTGGGTGGATTATTTGGCCCTTTTTTGATCTCAAAAAAGATGGGGAAATGGTCCGAGTTTCCACCACATCCCACCCATTGTCGCACCAAAAAGAACCTATCCACCAGCTGTTCCGCCACCAGAAACCTGTCCAATCTTTTTGCAACCCTAGCATCCCCACCCCTATTATTCCTCCACGTAGGCTTCAGTTTAATGGGCGCTATATCCAGCAGGTTTTTTTCTACCAGCTTCTGAAGGAAGTATCCCGCCTGAGGATCCACTTGTGCATGTGGCCCCCAAATTTCAGCCTGCCCCAGGGTGAAATTGAAATCTCCCCCAACCACAACCGAGTCTCCTCCAAAGAAAGGTTCCTGAAGGATAGTGTCCCAGAAAGGTTCTCGGTTAACATAAGGCCCATAAACATTGATCACAGTTATATTAGAGCCCAGATCAGATGACAATAGTTCAACTCCCAGAACAGAATCCATACCCCAAGAATTAATGAGTTTGGCCACATTCAATTTCCAACCCACAGCCAACCCTCCCGACCGACCCTTTGCATCCAGAGTCACAAAAGACCAACCTGGCAACCAACTTTCCAAACGTTCCTTTATAACAACTCCTAACCCTAAAGTCTCTTGTAGCAGAATCACATCAGGATGTTCAAGAGTAAGCACCCTAATGAAGGCTGATTTTTTGTTTGGCCCAGCCAGACCCCGGCAATTGAAGGACACAATCTTCATTACTTAACACTTTTCCGGGCATTCACCGCTCTAAGTGCCCTTTCAATAGAAAGTTGTTTCCCCTCCCGGAGATCATTCCTGGCCCTGGACTGGGCTTTAGAAAGATTCGAGATCCTGCCCGGCCCCTCCGGCCTGGAGCCCGAACTTTCCCTAACCCCCCTCCGGACATCTTTGAACAGGATCTAAGATTGTATCCCGATTTAGTGGTCTCAGGGGAAGAGTATCCCCGTTCCTCCACCTCAATTCCAGGATCAGGCTCCAATAAAATTGGTTCTATTTCAGTTAAGCGAGCAGCATCACCGGAGCAATCAGAAATTGTTCCAGACATAACCAACTCCGAGGAAGACACAACCCCACCCCGCCCTTCCACCGTAGGCAAGCAGACATCAACAGGGGAGCCCGATAATTTTAAATTTTTTAACCCTTCCACCCAATCAAGACCGACCAGTGTACATTGATTCATCATTAAATTGAAAGAAGGGGAAAGAGTAAAAGTTTTAATACCCGGGATAGAAGGCCCCGGAGTAACAGCTTCATGCACAGGAGCAGTGTGAACAACATCGCCTGATAAAATCATAGAAGAAACCGCGCGGACAGCCGGTTCCGCCTCCGAAACATGACCAAATGGTTCCAAAATATCACGAACAACCGGTTCCACCTCCGAATCATGACCAACGGGCTCCGAATCCTCCGATACCCTTTCACTTTCAGAGTTTTCTGTCACCGACATGGGGTCTGTGGACTCCTGATCCATTGGTTCTCCCACCGAGTCCCCCTTGAGGCCTCTCCTTTTACCCCCATTTAGAGTGCGAACCGGTAGACGGCACTCCGAGGCAGGATGACCATATACATGACATCGTCTGCAGCGGAATGGCACATTTTCGTAATCCAGCAACTGAGTGATAGGAACCGGTCCCCAGTCCAAGATGATATTTTCAGGAAGACCCTCACGAATGTTCATCTCCACCATAATGCGAGCCACCTGCTTATAATGAGTTTCCAGATAAGAAAAGTCTGCTTCCAGAAAAGTCCCCAGAATGTCGCCAATGCGCCTGAAGTGATAAGGATCCCAGAAGTGACGCGGCAGACCAGGAAGCCGAACCCAGATAGGGATCCTGTCGACTCTCTCCCTGCTAGCATCAAAGAGTGGATGCCATGGTTTTAAAAGCACTGGTGTGCGATTCATATGCCAATATTTGTTCAAAATGACTCGTAAATCATTTTCGGACTGTAGTATCACCGCGAACCATCCGCGCATCAGCATCTCAATCTCCGGTTCATAACCCAGGAGCTCGCTCCAATTCACCGCCACCCAGTCCTTCATAGTTTTGTAGGCAAAAGTCCTGCCCAAAACTCTACCCACCAGGGACATTTGAGACATTTTAAGAACACTTTCCCATGCAACATCCACCCCCACCGCATAAACTCCGTCCGCTCTGGCTTTTACCCAGCTCCGCTTTCGTCGTTTAGGAGGCCCTCGTATATTTTCCCCATTAGGGTTTTCGACCACCCCCTTCAGAGATCCGTCAGAAGAACAATCCTTTGCTAGGCCCCTATGTTCAGATTCATCCAGCAAGACCCTCCGCTCCTCCTCTGCACCTTCCCCGCCCGAGCCACACAATTGAGCCACCTGTCTGGCCACCACAACCTCCGCAACAGCCCCAAATCCTGGCACCTCCTCAAAACCCTTCTCCACAGTAGTAACCGGAAACCCAAGATTCCGGGCGAAAAAATCCCCCGCCTCCCTCCAGCTAGGACTGCCCCACAGATCTACCTGGAGCCCCTCCCCCTCCACTGAGAACTCCTTTGCAGGTCCATGTGGGGAAAGCGATAGCAGATCTGAAGGTGAGAAGACATCAGCCGGTCTCAACTGCCCAAAACCGGTCACATGCAAACCTTCAGGCCCCGACCTCGGGATGGCCTCCAAACCCTCCATCATTCCTCCAGCTGGCAAACCCCAAACATCTTGCACCTTCATCTGTTCACTGGAGTATTCCACTAAATCCACCATCTCCACCGCAGGATCCATCCTGACATCAACAACCCTAAAACAACAAGCACCGATCTGCAACAAACCCCAACCGCGTCAAGTCAGAAACCCTAAACACCAAACCGGAAGAGTATTCACCAAGCAACTCGCCGTGAGGGTAAGAAAATGGCTGTAAAAGATCCCCAACTTCCATGATGAGAGTGACAGTGGGCCGTACTGTCAGAGAGGCCCACCCCCTGTCAGGCCCGAAGGCCCTGCTCTCTCCCCTCCATCAAAAATCGCCACTCCCCCATCTTAGTTTTCTAATATACTAATAAAAAGCATCAGAAAAGATGACATATTCAACAAGTTCAAGGAATTCAAAGCCTTGATCGAGAACCACACAGAGAAGAAAATCAAGACCTTTCAATCAGACAATGGCGGAAAGTTCACATCAGAAGACTTCAAGAAATTATGCAGAGATTCAAGGATTACGAGGGAGTTGACTACTCCATACAATCCACAGCAGAATGGAGTTGCAGAAAGGAAGAATAGAACAATCATGGAAGCAGCAAGAGCAATGCTTCATGACTAGGATCTTCCTATGCATCTATGGGCAGAAGCTATGAGGACAGCCGTGTATGTACAGAATCGTACTCCACATAGAGTACTTGACAACAAGACACCAGAAGAAGCTTTCTCCGGCGAGTCAGCCATCTCAGAATATTTGGCTGCCCGATGTACATACATATTCCAAAAGAGAAGAGGACGAAGCTAGATCCTTCAAGAAAGAAGGGCATATTCGTGGGATATAGTGAAAGCTCGAAGGCTTACCGAATATATTTTCCAGGGTTTAAGAAGATCGACATTAGCAGGGACGTAACATTTGACGAAGACTCGGCCTACAATAAATCCAGAAAGCTACCTATTGAAGACATTGAAGAACCAGAAGCACCCAGGATCTGAGATACAACAATGAATGAAGCAACCCCAGAAGAAGACGAAGACCGCGAGATAGAAGACCCACAAGAACCTGTAGATCCACCTCGTGAGAAGAATTCTCACAAGAGGAAACCAACATGGGCACGAGAGGCAATTCAGGATGCAGAGAGATACGGCGCTCCAGAAGGAATGCACAGAGAAAGCAAGAGACCAAGGCCATACTCCAGCTATGTAGCCCTGCTGTGTGACATCATTGACAAAGAACCTTCCAACTATGAGGAAGCTGCAGAGAAGAAAGAATGGAAGGATGCCATGATCAAGGAATATCAGTCAATCATGAAGAATGATGTCTGGGATGTGGTACCAAGTCCAGAAGGGAAGTCTGTCGTGACTTCCAAGTGGATCTACAAGATCAAGCATGCTGCAGATGGCAGCATAGAAAAACACAAGGCAAGATTTGTGGCACGTGGCTTCTCCCAGAAGGAAGGGATAGATTATGAGGAGACATTTGCACATGTATCCAGATACACTTCCATCAGATCAGTACTTTCTCTGGCTGTGGTGATGAAGTGGAAGGTACACCAGATGGATGACAAGACAACTTTCTTGAATGGTGTAGTGGAAGAGGAAGTGTATGTGGAGTAGCCACTCGCATTTGAGACACATGACAGGGAGACTCATGTGTGCAAATTGAAGAAGGCCTTGTACGGATTAAAACAAGCACCCAGGACGTGGTACAGCATGATAGACAACTTCCTGACTAGTTTAGGCTTTACCAAGAGTAAAGTGGATTCCAACCTTTACTACAAGGTTGAGGAAGGGAACCCAGTGATACTCCTACTCTATGTAGATGACCTGTTTGTGACAGGTGAGGATGGGTTGATTGTAGACACGAAGAGGAAGCTTGCTGCCGAGTTCGAGATGAAGGACTTGGGTATGATGCACTACTTTCTAGGCATGGAGGTCTGGCAGAGCATGGATGGAATCTTCCTTGGACAAGGGAAGTATGCAGTAGAGATCCTGAAGAGGTTCGGGATGATGGACTGCAACGCCTTGGCCACACCTATGGCATCGAACCTGAAGCTATTGAGTGATGCTTCATCAGAGTCAGTTGATGCCACAATGTATCGTCAGATGATTGGATCTTTGATGTACCTGACGAATACGAGGCCAGATATTTGCTTTGCTGTGAACACATTGAGCCAGTTCCTGACGGATCCAAGACATGTTGACTTGATTGCTGCAAAGCATATTCTGAGGTACCTGAAAGGTACGGTTGATTATGGGCTCAAGTATGATGCGAATCAAAAGATTAACCTGGAGGGTTATGTTGATTTGGATTGGGCAGGCAGTGCCATTGATAGGAAGAGCACTTCGGGGTGCTACTTCAGTATAGGATCAGGTGTGATCTCTTGGTTTAGCAGGAAGCAGTCCTGTGTGGCACTGAGTACAGCCGAAGCAGAGTATGTCGTAGCTTGTTCGGCTAGTTGTGAGGCAATATGGCTTAGGAAGTTACTGTCTGATTTGTTTGATCTCCAGTTGGATGCGACTTGTATATTTTGTGACAACCAGAGTTGTGTAAAGTTGTCTGAGAACCCAGTGTTCCATGACAAGTCGAAGCACATCAAGATCAAGTATCACTATATCAAGGATATGGTGCAAAGAGGAGCAGTGTATGTTGCGACGGACGAGCATATAGCCGATGTGTTGACCAAGCCGCTGGCCAGAGTGAAGTTTGAGTACTTCATAGAGAAGCTTAGTGTACTCCAGATCGAGGTTCCTTCCAAGGGGAAGTGATGAGTCCAGAAGGTGCAGATGCACATGAGCCATTCTCACATGGTGGGAGATGTGTCCTCCCATGGTGCAGATGTAAGCGTCGGTGCCTTTCCAACATGGTGGTAGGTTGGTCCTCCCATGTGCGTTGATGTAAGTGTTGAGCCCTTCCCAAATGGTGGTAGGTTTGTCCTCCCATGTCAGTTGATGTAAGTGTTGTGTGATGTGCATCTGGGATGTGCTCCATTGACGTTGAGATGATTTGGACGTGATGAGGCGACAGTTGGGTACACAGGTTTTTGCATAGGCAATATAATCAGTCCTGGGATGTACACAAGTTTTTGCATAGGCAATATAATCAGTCCTAGGATGTACACAGGTTTTTGCAAAAGCAATATAATCAATCCTGGGATGCACACAGGTTTTTGCATAGGCAATATAATTAGTTCTGGGATGTACACAGGTTTTTTGCATAGGCAATATAATCAGTCCTGGGATGTACACAGGTTTTTGCAGAGGCGATATAATAAGTCCTTGGATGTACACGGGTTTTTGCAGAAGCAATATAATAAGTCATGGGTTGTACCTACTTGATGGCTTGCTCGCAGAGATGATGAAGACCTACATGGAGGCTAGGCCTACATCCAGCATGAAAAATGGTTGGCTCTGTAGAACTTCCTATGACGAAAAGAACTGAGAGATAGCACCAATTGATGATCGAGATGATGAGGATTGCAGCAGCAGTGATGACGACGATCCATTGTGATGATGATGTTCCAGCATTGTTGATCTAGCAACGAAGACTTGTGTTGATGACTGTGTCAAGAGAATACCTTCGTAGTTAAGAGGGAGTGTTAATGTAATTGTAACTTCGGAAGATATTCACTTGTATATTTTATATTGTATTTGTATTTTATTATTGTACCTCCGACGAAGATGTTTATTCCTCTGGTCGGGAGAGTCATTATTGTATTTGGGTCATGTAAATTCATTGAGGTTAACCCTCCATTGTATGTCGTGGCATTAGACCCCAGAGTTAAGTTGTTAATGGGTTATTAGACTCTCCTAGAGAAGTCGGCCCAGTCAAGTACAACTAGGGGCCGACCTAGTTAGGCAAAGGTCAAGTGAAAGTTAAAGTATAAATAAAGAGGGTGCCTCTCTCATTTGGATCATTCACTCACTAACTCAATTCCCATTAGTGAGAGAGAGGAGGAGTTCGCACAAGTGGAGAAGAGAGAAGCTGCTGAAGACCATCTCTGTTTTGGGTTTTACTTTTGTGACATTTAATTGGTGCTCATTCTATCTCTGAAGGAAGTTGGGGGTTTTTCTCCTTTATGGTTTCCCCGAGGAAAAGCTTTGCGTCTCTTGTGTTTATGTTGTGCTTGTTATTCTCTTAGTAAGATCCTAGGTTAACATTGATTAAATTGTGAAAAACTAACACATAGTAGCCGGGATACCATGATTGCAGAGCAGTTCAGTATATATTTTTGAGCTTGGCCTTACATAGTTTTAGTGAGATCAGCTATGATGAGCAGTATTACTTATGATCACTCACACATCCATGCAGCCTCAGATCAGACATGCAGTAGACATTATGCCAAGGCAGAGCCTCTTGACCTTAGATTTGATGACTGAGATGACCTTTCATCCCATATAGAGCAGTGCAGTTTCCAGAGTATCAGCAGCAATGTTTCAGTGGTTACAAGTGACCCAGATAGCAGATACAGGTATATGGCCCAGCAGGTATATGATGTGCATTGGTTTTACTATCTTTCTCTTTTGGTCATTTTGATAGCTTGACTTAGTATCTAGTAATCATGATCTGGCAGTATATCTATGTAAAATGAATATGGTTGTTAATGAATATCTAAGTGGTTTTATTACTAACATTTAGAAGCTCTTGTTTTATACTCATTGGTTTTACCCTCGTGGAGTGTGGACATGATCATTCCCACCTTTATGGCTTGCTAGCTTAGGCATCACCTTCACTTTCCCCATCCATCCGTTATCTTTCCCACTTTTGATTTTACCCTGACTTACACCTCAGCCTGTGATATGGAGGACTTCCCCACTTTTGCCTCTGTGTTGGATAGCATCCTTGTTAGTTTGTGTCTCGGCGTTGAGTTGGCAACAGAACTTACCTTTTGGTGAGTTGGATTTGATACCTTGATCACTCTAGTCGTTGCCCCGATGTTTAGTCTTGGTTGTAGAAAGTCCCCCTAGTTGCTTGAGTTGTGTTGGCTAAAACCTGAAGCAAATTGTACTACCATCATTACATATGGAAACTATTGTTATATCTGTTATGAAAGCCCATGAAAGTACTTTGAAAACTGTGCTTCTCAGCATAATGAAAGAGGGCTATGAAATTATGAAAACTTAAATAAAAAACACCCTGGATGAAAGCTTGAGTAGTTGCGTTTCTAAGCACATGCAAAATCTCCAAAAGGGTTATGAAATGAAATGAATTGGAAACTAAAAGTACCTTGGATGAAAGCTTTAGTAGTTGTGCTTCTAAGCACATGCAAAATCCCCAAAAGGGTCATATAGGCCTAAAGAAAGCAGTGGTTAAGTATATGCTAAATGCAAAGACTGTTGGCCAAGGAAATGAAATGTAATGATCAATTCCTCATGGAGCCCGAGGGATGTGATGTGAGATGGAGTAAGGGACAGTTAATTCTAAGTGTCCCCTAGAACCTCAAGTTACGGTTAGCTGGGCACCCAGTCCACGACGGTTCTAGAAAAGATCCTCACGGAGCTGATACAGCTTGGATGTGAGTTGTAGGCATTTGCCAAGGTTGAATAAGCACTCCTCTAAACAACTTATCCCATTTGTGAGACACTGCCATTCCTTGTGTGTTTATTATCCGACATTTTCTTAAGTGTGTATTCCCTTTCCCTTATCGAAAGCATCACAGTGATTGAGTCAGTTGAGTCATCCCCTTGTCCTAGCCTTGCATTCTTCACCCCCACCCTTTGCTAGCAAATTGATCATGTCTACAGAATGAGTATATTCCTGAGGTTCTTTTGTAAGTAAATGATTATATAATTTTATGCTATTATCTATTAACTGGCAGTGAAATGATGCTTACTACTTTAAATCTTGCTATGAGAATGATTAAAAGAGCATTTCTTAACCATGTGCACTTGCAGCAGTAGGCCTTTCTAGCCTGGGTCATATTTTGATCAGTCTTGACCTGGTCAAACCCAGTTTGACCAAGTCAACTTTGAGATCCGTGATGAGTTGGACTAGTGATGATGTATGATGATGATTTCTGGTCCTTTGATGCACCTTTGATGACTCCATACAATGGACACAGGTTTCGGATGATGATTGATGCACCTTTTTATGGTTATTATTATTCTCAGATCATTTATTTTATTATTGTCCGGGTATGGCTGAGGCTATAGATGATCTTACAGGTTGCCACAAGGTGTATAGGTACTCATTTCTAGTAGATTTGGACCTTCTGAGTCCATTGAGACACCTAGTTATCAATTTCAGGCACTCCTAGTGATGTTAGATGCACATTTCCACATTTAGCCAGTTTTGCCATGCAGAAATGGCCTGTCGAGTAGTTGCATTGAGCTTGCATGTTTGCCTATGGCGCTACAGAGGAGCGGAGTGGTCCAACCACTTGTTATTACCATATGACCCCTTCTCCAGACATGATGGTACAGTCAGATTTTGTGCCCAAGCACCAAACAGTGAGTTACAGGCATTTTGGTGGTTTTCGGGTTGGATAAAAATGGGATAAATGTTAAATTTCATACATTCATAGCATAACATTTCAATTGCATAAACAGGATCACTAAAAGAAAGACAAAGCACAAAACAATAACACTAAGTTTAACCTGGGAAACCCAAATGGGAGAAAACCCAGCAACCTTCGTATAGAGATGATAATCCCGAGATCAGAGTACAAAGATAAAAGAGAAAAGGTGGAAATCCTTTCCACAAGTAGAAACCCCAAAACAGCTTCCTTCTCCAGCAAGTGCGAACTTCTCTCTCTGGGTGATGCGAACTTCACTTGAATGAGTGAGTGAATAATGAGGTGCACTTCCCTCTTATTTATACAAGTGTAAACATGAAAAATCCCTAACTAGGCCGACTTCACTTGGGGGCAATTAATAATTTATTTTAATATTTTATTTTGCTTCTTTTCACCCCAAGGTTTACATTGATTCTTTCATGTGTTTACATAGGTAATTACATTAAGTTTATCTCCCTTAGGAGTTACAATCAAGTACTATGAAAGTACAATAATAATATATTCCGAAGTTGCACAAAATCCAACACTCCCTCTCCGTCATCTCTATACATACTGAAGTTTGTCCACACAGTCTCAGTCCATCAAGAAGTGTCATCATGCATCATCTTCACCAGTCCTTCGGTGAGTCTAGGAGAATCACTCAATCCTGGATATCTGAGATATCAGCTATGCCATCTCTGCTATACCATTTGCCACCTATCTGTCTCATTTGCCGATGGGGTCCTGTTATCACATATATAGTAGTCAGGCTACCATACCTTCTTTTTCAGATTCCAGGGCACTATTCAACCAATTCCTTTGCATTTGAGATGCTGAGATGAGCATCTAGTATGGATCATTATCAGATTATGGACAGCAAATATATTCCCCATGCCATGACTGAGTTTCAGGACACTCAGAGAGAGGACTGATGTAACCATTTAGCCATTTATACAGAGCAGTCAGTAGTGCCCAGAGTTACAGCAGTAGTTTCAGAGGACAAATTTTGGTTCAGATGATGAGCATTCAGGTATATGACTCAATAGGTATATTTTGGTGTTATGGTTATATTGCTTTTATATTCATTCTTATAGCAATCCTTAGTATTTAGCATCATGATCTGGCGATCATATAGATATCTGGACCTGGTTGTACTTTATATATATATATATCATATTGTCCCTACTCAAACTTAGAAGTTCTTGGCCTATACTCATCGGTTTTACCCTCCTTAGGGAGATTAAAGGTGATCATTCCCACCATACTTTGGCTTGCTAGTGTTGGTCTCACTATTCATTGTCTTCATCCATCCATTACCTACCCAGTTTGTTCATTACCTTGACTTACTACTTGACTAGTGGCATGGAGGACCTTTCCCCACTGTAGCCTCTGTATTGGATGAGCTTCCCTGTTTATTGTGTCTCGGCTCTGAGTTGGTGACAAAACTTACCTTTGGTGAGTTGGATTTCCTTGAGAAGTCCCCCTAGTCACTAAAGATGTTGTTGGCTAAACCTGAAACTTTTAGTGCTGCCATTAATGCAAAATATGGAAATGAAAAAGTTGTATCTTGTATGAAAAGCCCATTCATGCAATGTGTTTCTCAACACACATGAATGAAAGGCAAGCCAAATGAAAATGGCTATGAAATATCAAATGCTATATCTGTTGTGAAATGTAAATACCTAGGTAAACAAGCTGTCTGTGACACACCTAGAAGTGCTCAGGTAAACAAGTGCCTCAAAAACACACCTGCAGCAAGAAGCCTCATTAAATGTAAATCTATGCAATGTGTTTGTAAACACACATAGATCAAAGGCTATGGAAACTTTAGGCCCAAAAAGCAATGGAACTTAAACACTATATCAAAAAGATTGTTGGCCTCATTTGTATTATGGATTGTGTGCATCTGTGAAGGTGAATAAACACTCTTTGAACAACTTACCCATTTGTGAGACACCGCCATTCCCTGTGTTATTCCTTGTCCACTATATGCTATGGTGTGTATTCCCTTATCCATTTCCAAAGTGTCACAGTGTTAAGTCAGTAAGTCATCCTTTGACCTAGCCATGTTATTCTTAGCCTTCACCCTTCACTAGCAAATTGATCACAACTATGAAGTGAGTATGACCTTGAAAGTCTAATCTGAGTAATATATAATAATTAATGACCTATTATATTTGGATTTAGATCGCCAGTAATGATTGCTAGTTGCTTTAATTGCTATTTGAATGGATTGTAGAGCATGTTTTAACCTTTGACACCTTGCAACAACTTTATGACAGTTTGAGTTATATTTTGGTCATGTTGACTTGGTCAAACCCAGTTTGACCAAAAGTCAACCACAGGACATGAGGTAGCAGACCTTAGATGCTACAGATAGATGATATATGGTCTGGTACAGGTTACCATGGTGGGCTTATGCAGTGGTTTCAGGCTTATGATGATGATTTGTGCTTTTTCAGCACTTTTACATATTATTATTATTTGGCCTGCCGGATATGATGAGTATTTATTTTGGACCATGCAGAGGTTTATATGGTGTGTGATTACACTTCTTAGATGGATTTGGACCTTCTGAGTCCAATAGAACAGTCTATTTTCAGTTCCGAGCAGTTACAGTGATTTTTAGCCTTAGTTGGCTATCCTAGTGCAGATTTGGTCTATCAAAGGCCTTGTCAGAGCAGAGCAGAGATTTGGGTGAGTTCACCTAGGGCGTTCTGCATGGAAGGGGTGGTTTGCCACTTGATATTACCATATTACCCCCCTCCCAGACAGCCTGTTGCCCTCACCTTGACAGCGCAGGCACTCTAGGAGGCAATTTGGGCAGTTTCACACTTCCCAAGGCAATCCAGAAATGGTGAAAATGGCTACTGAACAATTCGATTTGGGTTACTGAGGCAAAGTTATGATATGGGATGACTTGTGATGATGAGTGGGATGTCTTCCACACCTCCAGCAGTTTCAACTTTCAGTGGGACCCACATCCATCACTTTTGGCACTTTTCGATGATTTCTGGAGCCTTCCAGGGCTCACGACTTTCACAAAGAGGCACGATTTGGTGTCTTGGTCTTTTATTCTTGGATATTGTGCCATGGAGATTGACCAAGGGTGTTAGAAATTACCCCTTGGACACACCATGAGCTATGTCTTATGTTTTATCATTATGATTTGGTGGGATCCCCTCTCCTAGGGTGAGTTTGTCCACATATTGTTATATTTTATTATTGATCCATGTATTGTATTGTTGAGCTCATCTCAACCATTGATTAGATCTTTTGATCTTTTAATCTTAGCCACTCATTCAAAAAGTGGTTAGGATTATGGCCTCTCTCCATCCTATTTAAAGGGGAGAGCTTCTCATTGTAAAATCATCTAGAGAATTTGGCTCTTGGCTCTTGGAATAAAATTTCTATCTTTTGGAGTACATGCTTGGATCTTGGAGTGGATGTTGGTTGTTTTGATTGTAAATGCTTTTGTCCATTGCACTGGAGGATCTATTGTAGCTATCTTGCATATTTTGCCATATCTTTTTTACAGGTGGAGATGAGTTCTTTGACAAGTGCAAATTGGTGGGGAGGCTTTCCCTTCAAGCTTGGAGGAGGACGTTTTGGTTAATCAGGGAGTGGTTTTGTCTTTGTCCCAACTATTCTTTGCTTATCTCTTTCTTGCTTGTATCTACCTTCAACATGTTAAACTAATTGATGCTTTGCTCCTTGGTTTTGACAGGTTAGAGGGACACACATGTGGCTTGGAGAAAATCGATTTGGCAAGAGGGCTTCAAAAAGATTCTTCATTTGATCTTTGGCAAAAGTAATCCTCATCTCAACTAGCATTCATCTCTTCATCCAGGTATGCTCCAAAGGTATGGTCTTCTTCTTCCTTGGCTTATCCATAACTTCTAGATCATAAAAACCCTAATTGATTAAAACCCTCATTTTTCACTTTTTCTTAGATCTGCTTGGATCTAGCTTAGCTTTGGGTAAGCTATTGAAAACCCACCTCTATAGCATCCACGACAATTCGGATCTATAGTTTGGTGAGGATTGGCCTTCATTTGACACTTTCCAAGGCACATTAGTCTTCTTGAGGGAGGTCGCACTTCTTGAGGAAGGCTATTGGGGCTACTTCCAAGAGATGGGTAGGTGAGATCCCACTTGATTCATACTCTCCTCACTTGATAACCTACCCCTAGTGCTTCACCTTGTTGATTTTTGCCTTGTGGGCCCCATTCCTCATTTTGAGGGTTGTGCCCTACTTGGGTCAATTTGGTGATGCATTTTCCATCTCAGATCTATGGAGAGCTAGCCATTGGATCAATTTGATTTTCTAGATCCACATTGATGCTTGCCTAAACTACTTGGATCTAAAGTTTGGTGGTCATTGGACTTGATTTGACACACTTTATCATGCTTTTAGCCCTCCTTGGGCAAAGTCGCACTCCTTGGGTGTTTGAGTTTGTCCACTTCTAGAAACTGGGTGGTTGAGATCCCATTACATTTGGAAAGAGCATATTTTGAAACCTACATCTAGTGTCTCACTTTGTGAAGTTCTGCCTTGGGGGTAGCATTCCTTGTTTTGGGGAAAGTTGTCCACTTGGGTCACTTAGTGAAATATTAGATCTAGTAAGATCCAACCATCACATCTTGGGTAACCCACTTGATTTGCATCCTAGGTGTCCCGATCTATAATTTGACATCTTTTTGACTCCATTTGCCCATCCACTCAAGGTACTGGTCCACCTAAGGTAATTCGCACTTCTTGGGAATTGTGTCAAGTACTAGATCCCATATGTGGGTATCTCTAATTTCATATTAGATCCATAGATCTATCTTTTGCATACCCCTTTGTACCTTTTGCACCCCTAACTTCACCTTGTGGGTCTCATTTGAACCATTTCCATATCCCAAGGAAGTGGGTCCTACTTGTGTATTTCATGGTACTAGATCTATCTTTTTGGTCTTCATAGGTGGCCCATACCATTCATTGGTTGAAACATTTGTCACTCCTTAAGCCTTTTCAACCACTATCTAAACTCTTGGGTCCACCTAACCTTGCATTGGTTTCCGTAACTTGTCATTTACACATCCCTAGGAACCTTTGTCTTGGTCCAAAAACTTTTGAGTGATCATAGGGTCTCCCTTTGATCTTGATTTATCTTGATCTAAAGTGAAGAGTGTCTCGGTTGTCGTGACTCCCATCTTGCAATGGGAACCATGGCATCTCTTCGGTCACCTCTTTAGTTATCCATCTCCTCTACCGTCCCGGATGGGATACCTTTAGGGACAACTACAAGTTGTGTGATAACAGCACCTTTGGGCTCTGGAAATACTGGAATAAAATACTATTTTTGTAGATCTGCTTCTCATGCTTTGATGAATGTTCTTGTACATGATTATACATCTTTTGCTTTAGACATTTGGGCTATTTACAGGTGATTTCGATAGCTATAGAGGGAGGTTGAATTGTAGGGGTTTCTCACATCCCCCTCGGCAAGATGTTTTCATCTTGAAGGGAGTTTTTCAATTGTGCTTTGTCCATTGATTTACTTCTTTTGATATGCCATGCTTAGATCTTACCTATATGTGGATCAAATCTCACATTTTGTAGTTTGTTTTGCAGGTGAAGTAGGATGTTTTTCCTCCTTGGACTTGGACGATTTGCTTGGAATCACTTGGATTCAGCTTGGAATTGTAACTAAATGCAAGGATCATCGATGTATAAGGAAACCGCAGGCATTTGAGGTAAGATCTACAAGGTACGTATCCATTTTCATGTGTTTCACCCATTGGTCACTTCAAACCCTCATATTTCAAAACCCTCAATTTTTTTTTTTAGATCCCGTGACATCTAGCGACTGCTTGGGCTTAATAATCAAAACCCACCTCAATAATAATTAATCCACCTTGGATCTAAAATTTGGTGGGCATCCGACTCCATTTACCCCCCAATCTAAGGCACTGGGCCTCTCCAAGGGAGGTCGCACTTGTTGGGTAGGTGGGCTTTTGCTAGATCCATCACATGGGTATTGCTTGTTCCTCATCAACTCCATAGATCCATTGAGTAGCAACCCCTCTAGTGCCATTTCACCTTGATCTCCACCTTGTGGAGCCCATTTTGACCATTTTCCATATTTTAAGGGTGGGCCCGACTTGGATCTTTCTATTTGGAATTAGATCTATCTAGATCTACTAATCTTAACTCATAAGTGGCCTAATCTTTCCTTGGTTGAACATTTGTTCATTCTATAAGCCTCTTCAACCAAGCCCTAACTCGTTGGGTCCACTTACAAATCCTAGATCTAGATCTGTGTTGTAGGAAATGCTGGCCCAAGTGTCGTTCGAGTACCGGAAACCCCCTGAAACACGGGTATACTGGTACGAAACACCGTCCATCGTACCATACGGCGTATCGCGATTTGGAAACGCCGTACGATACGGCCGACGGCGTTTCGGCTGCTATACGGCGCGTTTCGAAAAAAAATTTGCCTCGGTGGGTTCCAAAAAACAGCATTTTTTTTTAAATTAATTTTTAATTTACCTAATTCTTATCTAGAAACATCTAAAAACCTAATCTAAACTCTATATAGGCACGTTGTTCTCTTAAAATATTCACACTGTTTTGAAAACAACGTCCTTCGAAAGTGACTGAGTTTCCATAGTTTTTTTTATTGTTAAGTGTCTTGTCTTTTTCTTGTAGTCGTACAGCAGGGGCTTGAATAGCAGAGAAGCAACCAGCAGTCGTACAGCAGCAAAGCAGCCGTACAACAGAGAAGTCGTACAGCCAACAGCCGTACAGCCAGCCGCCAAATTTGACAGGGTTCTGTACGGGCAGAAGGTACATTTTTTAATTTTTGAAGCTGTTGTTTGCTTATTGTTACTAACTTTGTACAATTGTTGGCCATCTTGAGCTGATTTGCTTGTTTTTTTGCAGGTTTCATGACTTCTAAAAGACAAAATATGCCTCCTCCAAGCCCAAGAGATACTCAAACAACGAAGTAACAAGAGTACTATCCTCTTTGGAAGTATGTCACAAAGATCAAGCAACTTCCTGGAGGGGACTCATGGGAATGGAGGTGCAACATGTGCAACAATGGAAAGATGTACAAGGGCACATACACAAGAGTCAAGGCTCACATCTTGCATGAAGGGGTAAAGGATCTACAAGGGCTCATACACAAGAGTCAAGGCTCACATCTTGCATGAAGGGGTAAAGGGGGTTGATGTTTGTGGCCATACCAAAAATCCAGAAGCAAGGGCCAGATTCAATAGAGAGCATAATGATGCCATAAGGTTGAAAGAACAAAGAAGCAAGATTGGAAAGAGTGACATTGGCAACACTCGCTTGGCTGCTACGAGTGAGCCACGTATTTTCCATGAAGCAAGGAAGAGGAGGGCAGCACAGCTTGAAGATGAGATGGGGAGCTCTACATTAGGAGCTAACGATAGCAGATTGTTGAAAATGTTCAACAATCAAGAGAGAGATGAAGCAGACTCCGGGGTAGCAAGGGCACTCTACGCATGTGGCATCCCATTTAATGTGGTACGGTCCCCTTATTGGCAGGATATGGTGAGGGCGATTAACACAGCCCCTCAAGGTTTCAAAGGGCCAACTATGAAAAACTTAGAACAGTTCTGCTCAAGAAAGAGAGGTTGCTTATTGAGGATGTTTTAAGACCTATCTAAAACTCATGGACCAACTCAGGGGTGCCCATTATTTCAGATGGATAGACTGATATAAGGCGTAGGCCATTGATCAACATCATTGCATCCTCTCCTGCAGGAGCAATGTTTTTGAGAGCGGAAGATTGTTCTGGTGAGGTAAAATACCCCCACTTTATAGTTGATGTTTTAATTTCTGTTATTGAGCAAGTTGGACCAAATAAAGTGGCGCAAGTTATCACAGATAATGCACCAGTTTGCAAGGCTGCAGGATTGATTATTGAGAGCAGGTAAAATCATATTTTTTGGACTCCTTGCATTGTCCATAACATAAGTCTGATTTTAGAAGAGATTGAGCATAAAACTACATGGATTAAGGAGATCACAGGGAAATCAAGAGAGATCCTAAAATTCATCACCAACCATCACTTATCTCAAGCAATATATCGAGAATACTCCAAATTGGAGTTGCTCAAAGTTGTTGAGACTAGATATACCTCAAACTTTGTCATGTTGCGTCGGCTTGCTGAGGAAAAAAATGCACTGATGAGTATGGTGGTGGGCCCAACTTGGGCTGAATGGAGAAAGGCAGATTCAAAGAGGGGAAGTTTGGTGCACAGGTTGTTGATTGATGAGGATTGGTGGAGCAAGATAGACTTCTTGCTCAAGTTCACATTGCCTGCATTTGAGCTTCTTCGAGAAGCAGACACAGATAGACCTTTCCTAGGAAAGGTTTATGATGGCATGGATAGCATGGTTGAAAAAATCGTGGAAGTTATTACGCAAGAAGCTCCCGCTCTTCCTTTTGTTGATGTTGTTTTGCAGAGCAGGTGAGGAGCATCATTGTTACCAGGTGGAATGGATTTAACACTCCATTACACACTTTGGCACATGCTCTTACGCCACGCTTTTATGATATTGACTTCATTGCTCAAAGCAATGGGAAAAGGAAGGCCCTGCATCAGGACAAGGAGGTGGCAATTGGGGTGAAGAAAGCCTTCCAGAGGTTGTTTCTGGCATCTTTACAAACTAAAGTGAGGGAAGAATTTGCTTGTTTTGCTTGTGGATTGGAGGATTTCGGAGACATGTCAGCTTTTGATGAGAGGGGAAGTATGAACCCAATTAAATGGTGGACTTGTCATGGGGCAAATGGTGTGTATTTGCAAAGCCTTGCCACTTGCATCCCATCACAGGTGGCAAGCTCTTCAGCAGCAGAAAGGAATTGGAGCACTTATGGTTTTATTCATTCTGTGAAACGAAACAAGTTGGGATCACAGAAGGCTGAGGATCTTGTATATGTGCATTCAAACCTGCACCTTGTGTCTCGTAGGAGTGAAGAATATACAAGTGGCCCTCATAAAGAATGGGATGTTGAGGCAGAAAACCCAGACTTAGATCTCTCTCTTGCTGCTCTTGATATTAATGTTGGTACTGGTGGTGCAAGCGGAAGTGGAATTGGCTCTTGTTCAACTCCATGCTCTACTATTGCAGGACAAGCATCTTGTTCTATTTTTGACAATGATGATGAGGATTATATGTAATTGATTATGTCTTTACCTTATGTTTTATTTCATTTCTAGCACATGTAGCCTTATGTGTAACTTATAAAGGCTAATTTTGGATGTAAAGCCTCATCTATAAAGGCTATTTTTGGATGTAAAGCCTCATCTTATAAAGGCTGAGTTAATAAAGATGTGTTTTTCCTTCTAAATTATTGTTTATTTAGAAGGAAAAACACATCTTTATTAACTCGGCCTTTATAAGATGAGGCTTTACATCCAAAAATAGCCTTTATAGATGAGGCTTTACATCCAAAATTAGCCTTTATAAGTTACACATAAGGCTACATATATATATATATGTGATGTTTCCCCCGACGTACCTATTTTTGGGGGGTCATGTTTCTAGGCGTCCCCATTTCGAAAACTCGGAAACTTTTTCACGTTTCGTGCAACTTCGATCTAGATCTATCCACTCTTGATCTTCTCCTATTTTACTTTCACATTTCCCTAGGAGGTCTTGAGTAGGTTCGCTAGCCTTCATTGGTTAGCACCCCTTGGTCTTGCTTAGGCTAGATCTAAAGTGAAGAGTGCCTCGGTCAACGTGACAACCAATTGCATTGGGAACCGTGGCATCTCTTGGGTCACCTCTTTAGTTGTCCAACCGCAACGCCTCTACCATCCTGGATAGGATTACCTTTTGGGACAACTAAAAATTGTGTTATAGTTGTGTGATAACAGGTGCCAAGTCAACCACCCCTCTTAGTGACCTTCCATTAACAATCTGAAATGGATTTTTACCTATAGATCGATTCACTCAATTATTGTATGAAAAGTATGCCTGCGCTAGCACTACATCCCATTGTCCTGGTTTTTCACCTATCAAACATCTAAGTAGATTTTCGAGACTCCAGTTAACAACTTCAGTTTGCTCATCGGTTTGTGGATGATAGGCAGAACTGAATTGCAACCTGATATCCAATTTCCTCCACAAGGTTCTCCAAAAAAGTCCAATGAACTTGTTGTTCCTGCCAAAGGCTATGCTTCTAGGCAATCCATGCAATCTAACAATTTATTTAAAGAACAAAATAGCTATGCTTGTAGCATCAATAGTCTTCTTATAGGGAATAAAATTTGCCATTTTAAAAAATCTATCTACAACAACAAAGATTGAATCATTACTCGTTGGGTTCTTGGCAAGCCCAACACAAAATCCATGTTGATATCCTCCCATGGTGCTTCTGGTAATGGAAATGGTGTATACAATGCATTATTTTGACTCTTTCCCTTTGCATGCTAACAAATTCTGCAATGTGTAACCCATTTCTTAACATCTTTAGCCATTCTTGGCCAATAGTAGCGCTCCTCCACTAGTGCTTTGGTTTTGTTCACGCCAAAATGTTTGCTTAATCCTCCATTATGCAGATCCCTAATTAGATTTTCTCTCATAGATCCTCTTGGAATACACAATTGATGATTCTTAAAGGGAAATCCTTCCCGAATGAAGTAATCTAAGTATGCAGTTCTATCACAGCTCCATGGCTCTTTGCATGCTTTCCAAGCCTCAACGGATTATGGGTCTTCTTCATATAAATCCTTCACCTCTTCTAATCCTATGACCTCCACTGTCATAGTAGACAACAAGGTTGATCTCCTACTCAAAGCACCTGCCAATCCATTTGATTTCCCCAACCTACGCTTCAACACAAAGGTATAACTTTGCATAAATTCAACCCATTTCATGTGTCTTTGATTCAGTTTAGACTAGCCATTCAAATATATTAATGCCCGATGATCAATGTAAAGAACAGATTCTTTTGGTAGTAAATAATTCCTCCATTTCTTTAATGCTTAACTAAGTTTCCAGGAAACTTAGGTACGGGTACGGGGACAGGTGCGGGGAGGGGACCGACACTTTTTGAAACAGGGGACTTGAGTACGTCGGGGGTACTATATATATATATAGATATAGATATAGATAGATAGATATAGATATATGAAATTTAAATAATTTTCGTTGTACATATATATTCATGTGCATCCATATGAATCCAAACCATTATAAACAAATATGCAAAGTTTCTCATGTATATAGCAAGGGTACATACAACTAAAAAACATCAAGTGCAAGCCATATATGACCAAAAATACATAAACAAAGAGGCTAAGCGGCCTATAGAGTCCAAAAAACTTCATGCTACAACAAATAATTACATATCAAAATCCTTGCCTATATTGGGATCCTATTCATCAATAGCACCCTATGCCCCCTCCTCTAGGCTCTAGCCCTTGCATCTCGAAGTTGGTCCTCAAATGACATTAGTCAACACCCTACAAGTGTTAAAATAAGGTAGAAAAAAATTCCCATGCTTAATAAGTGATTTGGCTTGAGTGAAGGGTACATTTTTGTTAAGGTCGTGACAGAGGAGTTCAACAATAAGCACCACCAACATCAAGGTACATAGAGAGGTTGATGTGCTTGATTAAATGCCCATCCCATACCCTCATACATGATAGAATCTAATGAAAACGTTGCAATCCTAAATTCCTGAAAACTGTTAATTTTGTTGAATTCTGAATGGATATAAGATTCTACTTTTTGCATATGAAGTCTAATGAGGCTAGAACCACTCTAAAACATCCTAAAACGATCAATGGTAATGTTAAAAATTTAAGTAAAAGGATAGAAAATGAAAGATAAGGAGAGTGTCATTTTTACTTTAAGAATTTAACATTACCATTTATTACTATTGACTTTAATGTCACTTGTACAAAATTGGTTGGGCTTGTACCAAACTAGTGACTAGGTGTCCCTAGGCATCCCCAAAATAGGGGTACCCCGTACAAAACGGGTCCCTAGGCATCCCCAGGCGTCCCCAAAACATGGGTACCCCCTCCCCTTTGTAATCAATGTCCCCTGAATCCATAACAAACGTCTCAGGTACTTCGGCCAAGTTTCGGGTAAGTCAGGGTACATGGGTACGGGGTATTCAATACGTGGGTACAGGTATCCAATACGAGTACGCATACCCTACCCCCAGGTACGAGTACCCATGCTACTTAGATGCTTAAATAATAGCGTAGAATTCTTTGTCATAAACAAAATATTTTGCTTGGCTTCATTCAACTTCTCACCAAAGAAAGCAATTGGTCTTTGCTCTTGACTCATTATTGCCCCGATAGTTGTCCCACTAGCGTCAAAATCAACTTGGAAGACTTTGTCAAAGTCCGGTAAGGCGAAAATTGGGCTATTAGTAACCTTCTCCTTCAATAGCTCAAATCCCTTTTATGCAGCAGCACTCCATTTGAATTCTCCCTTCCTCATGCAAGCCGTCAATGGCACACATATCCCACTAAAATTCCTTATGAACTTCCTGTAAAAACTAGCCAATACATGAAAACTTCGCACTTCAAATGTACTCTTAGGAATGGGCAAATCCCAGAAATACTAACTCCTCTTTCGTGAAAGTACATTTTTGCATATTTATGAGCAACTTCTCTTGCTTCAACCTCTCTAATACATGTCTTAATTGTTTAAGATGTACTTCTTTTGCCTTGTTGAAAATTAGAATGTCATCTAAGTAAACCGCCACAAATTTACCGAGATAAGGCTTCAACACCTCATTCATCGGTCTCATAAAAGTACTTGGAGCATTTGTTAAACCAAATGACATAACCAGCCATTCAAAAAGTCCTTTCTTTGTCTTTAAAGTTGTTTTCCACTCATCTCCTTCGCGAATTCTTATCTAATGGTAACCACTTTTTAAATCAATTTTAGTGAAATACCTTGCTCCACTCAAGCAATCCATGAGGTCATCCATTCTTGGTAAGGGAAACTTGTAGTTAATGGTTATCCAGTTAATGGCTACATCCTCCATTCTCTCCCTTTCTTAGGTGCAAGTAGCCCAAGTACTGCACATGGGCTCAAACTTTCTCCATTCCCGCCAAGAATGGAAATTGCATTTTTTTCATTGGAGATTAAAAAAGGATTTGAATTTACCAATCTAGAATACAAAGCGGTTTGAGAAGTCAGAACAATACTACTTCCACTTCTATGTAATTATCACAATCCATTCCAAGGCCTAACGTATAGCTACAAACCCCTCTAGCTCTCCAAGGCTTCATCAAAAAGCAAAATGGGATAATCTTTATTCCAAAAAAGAAGAAATGGGGTAGCATGAATTGAATTTACCAAAATCAAAGACTACGGGGAGTAGGATTTGAATTTATCTTGCCTCTGGCCTAGGCCTTCAAGGACCACCCCTTTAGCTATGCTACTTTGATTTTTGTTCAAAAGGCATCACAAATACAAGAAGATAGAAACTCTCAAGCAAGAAGCAATTACTTCATGAGAAAAAAGCTAATATCCCAAAACATTTAGGAGCTTGCACACCCAAAACCAGCGTTTGGATTGTCAAAACATTTGTTGTGCAGTACTTAATAAACTACGTTCGTCTAAAAACATGTTGTCAATGTGAATTATTACATTCATACTTGTTTCTCCGTTTTCGAGTTATAGTGACTAGTAATTCCATGCATCAATGAAGAGAGAGAGAGAGAGAGATTTCCTTCTTCAGATTGCTGACGCAAGACCAGCCTTTCTTTTCAAAGGCTTTTGTATCCAGAGAGTGAAGTTCACTCTTCCATCATTTATCATTTTTCTCAGGGAAAAGTGGGGGACTTGATGAAATTCAAGTGGTCCGTGCTCTTCTCAAATACAAGGAACGCTTTATATATATATACTTTATTAAAGCAATTACTTACAGGAAGTCAAAGTAAAACATGCAATTTTACGAAAAAAATGCACATACCGGTACAGACCCCAAGAGATTACTGGTTGGAAGACTTCTGTAACCTCCTGCCATTCTGAAACTCAAATCTCGAACGCCCTCGAGTCCGCTTCAATTTTGACGAGTTACACAGAAAAAAGGACGACTCGAATGTTTCGACCAAGCGTCCACGTTATTTCACGTCCGAAATACAAAACCCTTCCATTACTGCTTAAATTTATCCTCACGTTATTTCACCTCCGAAACACAGAACCCTTCAATTACTGCTTAAATTTATCCTCACGTTATTTCACCTCCGAAACACAAAACCCTTCAATTAGGTACTGCTTAAATTTATCCTCCCGAATCGTTTTGTCTCTTTATTCGACCTCGTCACGTGATTCGAACCGAATCGAACGCCTGACCTCTGACCTGCTCATGTCCGGCGTGACTACGGCATTTCCGGTAAACTAAATGAAATAACCATAGAAGCGTTCGCTATGGACCTTAATTACGGTGGCCACGTAGACATCCTATAATGGTTTGTGGACTTCATTTCCTAAATTATTTAATTTTTAAATTAAAAATGGACACGTCATCTGCAAAAGATTTAGCATTATGAATAGATATATTTAATTAATTAAAAAAACTCTATACAAACATCCGCAAAAGATTTAGCAATACGACAATACCAACCACGAGGTGCATGATGTGCACAACATATATATATAAAGCCAATACATTGTCCTTGAACGTGAAAAAGATACTAGTACTCAAATATTACAAATGAACATGGAGAAATGGTATAGACGGAGTTGAGAAATTGTGAATATTACAAAAGAACATGAACAAATGGTACAAACGGAATTGAGAAATTGTGAATTGTGAATGTATAAAATTTAATCACTTTAATATTTAAAAAAAAAATTATAGAATTTATTTAAATAAATAAAAAATTATAGAATTTATTTAAATAAATAAAAAATTATAGAATTTATTTAAATAAATAAAAATTATTGAATTTATTTAAATAAATAAATATATGAAGTTATTGTATATTTATTTTAAATAACTAAAAGTGTTTTTAGATTTTTTTATTAATTAAAATGAATTTTATGTTAATAGAATATCATTTCAAATAATGTTAAAGTTTTTGGTGTGGCAGGTGCGAGGTCCTTTGAAATCTCGATGGAAAGAAAAAAATGAAATTTTTATGGGGTATAGGTGTGATGATAAAGAACCAGGCTGAAATGTACATCTTCCTTCTAGGTACAAAAATTTTGAAGAGTCTTTGTCTAAAACAGTTTATCATTCTTAGAGACTCGCTTCTTGTCATAAAGCAAGAGAAGAATAAAACATTGAAGGAAGGGACAATATAAGGTAGGATTTATGAGTGTATTAATTGGAACCTTCAAATCCTCAACGATGTGAAACTTATGCACATCAACCATCACAACAATTCAATTGCAGATCAACTTGCCAATGGCGCAATCAAGTTAGCCAAGGAAAGTATAGTGCAAAATAGGGGTCCCCCGGAACAAAGATGGCTCCCCTAGAAAGTTCAATTTGGTTAGGTTTGATTCCATTTAGTTTGCAAATGTTTGAAGTTAAAAGAAGTTTGGTGATAAATTAGGCATGTGCTCCACTTGGCATCTTCACCCACTCCAATGTACAATAGGTATTGTCTCATTAATCCAAATTGAGGGAGCCATTGCACTCACGCTTCCCTTTGGCTTCCTCCTCTCATTTCTTCCATCTATGCTTGCTTCAAACCTTATGACCCTTCATTTAGATTTTTGTAATGGATAACCCTTATGACCCTTATGACCCTTCTAGTCATAACGATATGGAGCGTGGATAAAGCAGGAAGGGAGGCATGTGCCCAAGCTAGTTCAAGTGCAACTGTTGGCGTTCCCTAGATTTATCGAGTCATTGGGAGAGGTAAGAATTCTGATTTAAAATCTCCTTATTTGGCATTGCAATGGTTACGATGTAGGGGAAAATAATCTTTGATGTTTAATAAATTCGAGGCTTTAAGCCTCTGGTTGCTTTGTCCCTCGATTGTTGGTGACATTCCTACTGTGGGAAATCCTCTGACTTTAAGGTCAAGAGTCTCCTATTTAGAAAATTCTTGGACTGGTGTTGACATGGATAACCAATCGAATAGGAATATAGTCGTGGAGGGGAAGGCCTTGGTGAAATCAGAGATGTACAAAGAAGGCTTTGTAGACTCAATTCCCAGATGGATGGTATGAAATAGTGAATTGATTACAACACCTCTCACATGGTGCAGCAAGATATTAGGCAAGATGAGCTTGAATCCAAAGTTAAGGAGCAGGGGGTCAAATTGAAAAATTGGCAAGCGATTCTAAGATGCACTTCAACATGATCTTGGGGTTTGCTCATGATACACAATCTCACGCAAAACAAGTTGTGAGCTAAAAGTCAATGCAAGAAGAAATGGTTCAGTGGACAGCTATAGGAAACATAGAAGTGTTAACTAACCAAGGACATGCTCAGAAAGAACAATCAATGGATGAGGGCCACAAGGACCAAGTCTTTTCTTAATTTATCACAGTCTTATGTTTTTTACCTACATTGGTTTGTTAGGTCGGTGCATTAGGCAATATAGTTTTAAGTCTTTTCTAAAAGTATTGTATCCAACATAGAACATATGTGCTAAGGAAAATTTTGTGGGACCTGCTCTATAGGTAGCAAAAATTTTGTATTTGAAAACATAATGTATACTTCTGGTTGTTTAGGATTTCCTTAACCTCTTTATACTAGAAATCCTTACTCATTCTTGTAAAAGAAAAAAGAGTAATACTAAAGTTTTATAGTCAATTTGAGATATATACCTGCATATTATTTTAAATGTTTAAGGATATTGTTTTATTGTTTTCTTTTCATGTACTCTTATTAATATATATTAAATAAAAGTATATGAAGAAAGCAAAGTGTGTTCAAGTTTTTTAGGTATTTATGAAGAGATTTTGTAATGCAAAATTCATATAAGACATAAAATTTTGAAGTAATTTTATGTGAATTCATTTATTGTCAATTCTCACTAGTTTATTCAGTTAAGGTGTGGGTCTCGTCAGCAGGGTGACCTGTGTTCAATTCCCCTTATGGGTGAGCTAGTTGGGAGAAGACACCCAAAATCTAACAAGTTGAGGGTTGGTGTGGCCTAGGCCAAATGTGATCCTTGGGTGATTTTGACAGCTTAGATACCCCTGGGTCATGGTTTCTTAAACCAAAGGCCACTCCCGCAAGTCAAAGAGATTCTAGCAAACAAAAAAATATAAACTCACTTTTTTTATTTTTTACAATTAATTAATAAAATATGTTCATAAAAATTATCCCAAACTATAAATAAATTTAATATTTTTTATTACATTAGTTGTTTTTTAAATTTTTAAATACATTTAAATGTACAACCTTGAATTGTATTCATATGAAATAAACTTTATTCAATTAAAATAAGCAATGTAAATCATATAGAGAGAGAGAAAATCCTTAGATTTTTAGGTATTTTGTACTTCATACATTCCTAGAAGTTTAAAAACAACGAGTATGCTCAAAGCTTTTTTAAAGTTTCTTTTTCTATTAAAAACATCATATGTGTGAGTGTTTTCTTTTGTTATGTATTAAATATATTTAAAAACCAAATATAATAATTTGTTTATAAATAAAAATTAAAGATTAAATATAAATATTCAATAATAATGATGGTTATTAAAGTTTATGAACACTAATTTTTGTTTATAAGACATTGAAAAGGTAAATAATAATTTGTTTTTTAATTTATTTTATTTATATGGTCGAAAAGTTATAATAGAAACATTCCTTGATCACCATACTTATGATGAGTTAAAAGGTTAGGATAGTCAGTTTTAAACATATAATTTGAAATTGCGATCTAATGTGAGTGTACTTAATACATTCTAAGATAAAGCAATTTTCATCCTCAACCCTCTTAGTGTCACAAAGATAACAAATTCTTTTGTCCCACAACGATTTAGGAATTGTCCAACACCATATTTCACTATTGACCTCATGAGGGTTTGTCCTTATTTTAACAATGTTGAGTTTCTTCTTTATGCTGATTAAAACAAAGAGAAACTTGTTATCTTCTAGACTAGGGTTGATCACCTTCTTATAGTATCTTAATTTATCTTATTCTCTAATTCTTTATTGCGCCACAACTTCTATTAATTATAGATGTAATAATATTTTTAATATTATTACAATTATGTAGAGTGGCCTCTTCCTTGACTCCCTAATGATTTAGCCAAGACTTGACATCTTTATGCCAACCTCGCTTAAGCCACAAGTGGTTTTGACTAGAGTTTGAAGCAATCTTAAGAAGCCTCTTGTCTCCCATGTTGTTTATATTGTTCTTGTACATTGGGTACCTAGTCATAGCCACTCTCTCAATAGGGTAGAGATATGCTTCTATGAGGAGGATAGGATAGGATATATTGCCTTTATTTTTTAGATTATATGTTATAAAACATTTTGTATGGCATTGCATTGGAATGTTACTTTGAGGATGAAGACATGTGACACTCTCACTTATGTAGCTACATTATTCTAGTATTTATGAGGGCATTTTGGTATTAAACACCCCTCCTATTTAATATTTTAATAATTTTAATGTTTTTCTAGTATTTTCCTATGAGAAATAAGTGCATCTAGAAACCACAAATACTATTTTATTGCAGAAATTGAGTTGAAATCTATATAAGGCTTTGTTATCTCCATTGTTAGGGATGGTTGGATTTGGGGAGATTTCCCCCTTGGGGCTTAATCGAATATCTTGAAAGAAATAAAGCTAATGGTTTTTCTTCTTGCGACATATGTGCTTGTGGAATAAATATTGTTGAAGATGAATCATGGAGATCACTTGCAACAAAATATGTTATGAAGTGATATATTCATGGTAACTTTGTTCCTCATTTTAGTACTTATTTGCGGGTCATTTCCCTCTTCGGTATATTTTTGTCTATGTATGGAAATGTAATGATGTATCATTCATCTTAATTTGAGTTTGTTGCCATATTTACATTGTCCATTTATATGCACACCTTCATACATGTCTTAGAGGGTTTCCTCATTAAGATTCCTCAAGTGATTTTTCCATCTGTATACAACAAAATAGGGTTAAGGTAGCTTGTTCATTCCAGCCTCACTCTTTCCTTATCACATAAGAAAGAATTTTATAGTTGATATCCTTCCTAGATTATCTTTGGCTCAACTTGCCCAATGGATTTACACTAGGCTCAGTTCGCCATCACCTTATTCATAATACTAAGTCATAATTTTTTATTTAATAAAGTCATTTCTCCATTCACCTTGAACCTAAATTGCCTATATGTGATTCTTTCTCAACCATAGGTGTAGGGTGTCCCTACAAATCAACATAACTACTCTCTCCCTCCAACACAAGGATACCATCATCAACCAAAACATCAATGTTTGCAGGCTATGCTCTCTACAACTAAGTAAAATTATCTTCAACAAAAAACAAAGCACTAGTAGGTAGAAAATAACATTCTTGCAAGTCAATAGTAGAATCCCCTCCATATAGTAATGGAGCCCCACCATATCCAAGTCCTACTCTAATTGATCTCAACACGTGTTCTACAGAAACAACAATACAATGTCCACTCTTCCCAAGTCCTCCATCTATGTATCCCATAGGGAACAACAACCAAGACCTGGTACTTCTAGTATATTTATTAAATGCATAAGAAACCAATTTGTTAATAGTATGAGAAGAAAGCATATCATCAAGGACACAAACACTACTAGCAATATCATTATAAGTATCATTAGGGGAATCTTTAAAAGCATCGGCATCATCCATATGTTGTTGAGAAACACGTTTAACCTCTTCCTCCAAAGCATCAAGTAGCTCATTCCTATTACTATAGTCATTCATGAGATCTTGACAAACCTCTTCATTGAATTCATCCAACTCATTTATACAAACTATCTAGCTCTCAATAAGGTCGAAATACTTATTAAAAACAAAGCCTTTTATCTTATTGATTCAATCTTTTAAATTACCTTCAATGCTTCTTAACTTCGTGGCTTGTTGAATAAAGCCCTTATTGTAGTCATGCAAGCCCTTGACTGTCTTGTCTTTCTCATCCACCTTAAACAAAAAAGATCACATTCCATCTTCAATTTCTCATACTTGTCAATAATACCCATAATTTATGAGCAATGACACATGAAGTCTGAGGGCCCTATAAAACACTCATTATAAAAAATACCACTGATGGGGACTAACCCATTGTTCGCTTTTTAAACTTCTTTATACGGTTATATGCATCCCTCAAACTTTACCCACTTTAAACTTCTTTATACGGTAATATGCATCCCTCAAACTTTACCCACTTTTAAGAGAAACTTTGTTTTTTAATTAACAACAAAGAAATGTACTAGAAAGAGTTATTGAAATCTTAACCAATTTAGCTCTTTGATACCTCTAAAAAAATTTGTTTTCAAACAAACCACTTCACTAAGATAACTTATTCACATTGTCAATATAACAAAGAGATTTTACAATCCCAATCAAATTTGTATCACAAAGGTCATTGTCAAATGTGTTTAGATATTGCATTGTGTATAAGTCATTGTGACCATGCATAGCTTTAAATCTACCTATGATTACTTTTCCATAATGTTGTACCATTCAAATAATGTTTTTTTTTTTTAGTCTCCCATGAGGGTAGACAAGATTTGCTATCTCTTGCCACAACTAGTCACACTTATTCAATTCTCATAATCAGCCATAAACACAAGTCATCATCATTTTTACTTCTATGGAAACATAGCTATGATACTATGTATCTTAGGGTTTAAGAAGAATGAACGTGTGGTAACTTATTCGAATGGTGGTGTTTAGAAACACCCTTAAACATTGACACGTCTCCATAGGAAGAACGCAAAGCATTACGTGTATGCAATGTGCAATGTGCATATTGTCCATTGCATAAAATGTGCATATACCCTTAAGATTTACCTTTAAAACCCCAAAGTCTAGGACTGTAATAACCACAATAACCACTAAATTTGTTAACAATAAATGAGGTGGTCCCAAAGGTCCAACAATCCCCTCAAGTTAAGTTTACATCAAATATTGTCACAACCCAAGGTAGTGATCGCAATCCACAACCAGGATAATGGTAAAGCATGACTAACAACAAATTGGGTGATTAGTATGGCAGAATATGCTTGAAATTTCACCTCATGACCAAATATTTGCATGCACTCATAAAATTTATAGCTTACCCAAGTTTATAATGGTGATCTTGATCCACAACCATGATAATGGTAAATGATGATTAATAGAGAATTGAGTGATAGTATGGGGAGAACATGTTCAAATTTCACTTAATGACAACGTATTTGCACTCATATAACTTATAGTGAATTGAGTGATTATACCTTACCCAATATAAATTATAACTTGCCCAGGTTGATAATGATAATCTAGATATGCAATCATTATAATGGTGAAATATGATTAATAGATAATTGGGTGATTAGCATGGAGAGTATGTTAAAATATCATCTCGTAACAAAAAATATGCACTTAAACAAATTATACCTTAACCATAGAACTTATACCTTACCCAAGGTGATAATGTCAATCTCGATCCACACCCATGACATTAGTGAAGGGTGATTACAGTGAATTGAGTAATTAGCCTTAGAGAATAAAACTAACCTTACCCATATAACGCATACCTTACCCAATGGAACTTATACCTCACTTAAGGTGATAATGGTGATCCCAATCCACAACCATGATAATGAAGGATTATTTAGAGTGAATTGAGTGATTAGTATAGAGAGTATGTTAAAATTTCACCTCATGACAATATATTTGCACTCATAGAACATATACCTTACCCGAGTGAATGATATGGGGGAGAATATAACTTATATAGTGCCCGAGGTGATATTGGTAGTCACAACATAACCATGATAATTGTGAATGATGATTAATAGCAAATTCATTGATCAATGTGAGGATAATATTTTAAATTTCACTAGACAACATATTTACTTGATAGGACTTATACCTTACCCAATGGAACTTATACCTTACTTAAGGTGATAATGGTGATCCTAATCCACAACCTTGATAATGGTGAAGGATGATTAATAGTGCATTAAGTGATTCATATGGAGAGAATAGGACCTATATCTTACCCTATAAAACTTATACCTTACCCAAGGTGATATCGGTAATCCCAACCCACAACCATGATAATGGTGAAGGGTTATCAATAATAGGTTGGGAGATTAGTATAGGAGAATATGTTAAAATTTCACCTCATGATAACAAATTTATATAAGTTCTACCAGGTAAGGTACAAGTTCTATTAAGGTATTATCACTCAAGTCAATTAAATTTGTGTAATTCTACCAGGTAAATTATAAGTTCTATTAGGTAATTAGGTATATGTTTTATGAGTGCAAATATGTTAAATCACCCAATTCAAGTTCTATTGGGTGAGGTATAATCACCCAATTCAATAAGTTAAATCTATTGCCATGAGGTGAAATTTCAACATACTCTCCCCCTATAATCACTCAATTCGCTATTATTCATCCTTCATCATTATCATGGTTTTGGATCTACATCACCATTATCGCCTTGGGAAGGTATAAGTTTTATTAGGTAAGGTCTATATTTTATGAGTTCAAATGTGTTGCCATGAACTGAAATTTTAACATATTCTCCCCATACTAATCACTCAATTCGCTATTAATCATCCTTCACCATTATCATGTTTGTGAATTGAGATCACCTTTATCACCTCGAGTAAGGTACAAATTCAATTCTTCCAATACTAATCACTCATTTTATTATTAATCAACCTTCACCATTATCACCTCGAGTAAGGTATAAGTTTTATAGGGTAAGTTATAAGTTCTATCAATGCAAATTTATTAACATGAGATCAGGTATAAGTTCTATCGAATAAGGTACAAGTCCTATGAGTGAAAATATATTGTTATAAAATTAAATTTTAACCATTCTCCCATCCTCATCACTCAGTTTACTATTAATCATCCTTACCCTTCCTCCCATCCTCATGGTTGTGGATTAATATCACCTATTTATCATGTAATATAATGCCTTTTTTTTTATTGTTATGCTCCAATCCTTCAACTCTTACTCTACTAGAAGATAAATTTAGACAATAATGGCAAATCTTTGATTGTTCACATGGTTGCGGTTCATGGTTTGATATCACCTCTCTAAAATTCAATTTAATGACTCGTTGTTTGTATAGTTGTGCTCCAATCCTCCAATTCCTATTACAAAAAGACCTAATCAAACAAGAATGGCAAGACCTACAAGACCTGCAAGGGCCTCTTGGTTGTGGATCAAAATCACCTCTCTATAATCCAATTTAATGTCGCTTTATTTGTATAGTTATGCTCCAATATTTCAACACTACTTGATCGCAAATTCAAATAATAATGACAAATCCTTCAATTCCTAGGCTCAAACATAGGGATGACCTATAGGACTTGATAATAGTTCATCCAACATAAATACTTTTTATACCTTATCTCTATCAAGAAAGGTATAAATTTTATGAGTGCAAATTTATTGTTATGAGGTAAAATTTTAACATATTCCCCTATTAATCACCTAATCATTGTTAATCATCCTCCCTCTTTGAAGGCCTTCCAGTGCTTATTGGTTGTGGATCTAGATCACCTCTCTATAATGCAATTTAAAGCTTCTTCCTTTCTATAGTTCCAATACTTCAACTCTTACTCTACTTTAATGACAAATTTAAGCGATAATGGAAAATCCTTAACCATTATCATGGTTGTGGATCAAGATCACCTCTCTATCATGTAATTTAATCCTTTTTTATCATCTTGCTTCAATCCTTCAATCCTTCACATATAGTTCTAGGGGTATAAATTCACTCACCAAACAAGATCTACAAACTGTGCCATCTTTGGGAGTTTGAGATTGAGGAGCACTTCATTTTCTATTGCATGTCTACTACAAGATCCAAGGGTGGTTCAACTATCTATCCAACCATAGTTTCTTTAAGCACCCCAACCAAACATGTTCGTCCTTATACATGCAGGAGCCCTTCCAACTCCACTCCCATATCGTCTAATGACATTTGGGATCCATTTCCACTCAAAGGATCACTTCATTTTTTATGATGCTTCGATCTATCAGGGGTAGCAAGAAACACATTGGTACCAACATTGCTTCCTATTCCAAATCAATGCATACCTGAAGGACCATTTATATTTCAACAATACCTTGTATTTCTATTTGATCCAAGGGTGGTTCAAGCTTCCAACCCTATTTTCTTTAAGCACCCCAACCAAAGATGTTCATCCTTATACATTCATGAGCCCTTCCAACTCCACTCCCTTATCATCTAATGAAATTTGGGATCCATTTCCACTCAAAGGATCAATTCATTTTTTACGATGCTCCCATCTAGTTTGGGCAACAAGAAACACATTGGTACCAACATTGCTTCCTATTCCAAATCAATGCATACCCAAAGGACCATTTGTATTTCAACAATACCTTGTATTTCTATTTGATCCAAGGGTGGTTCAAGCTTCCAACCCTATTTTCTTTAAGCACCCCAACCAAATATGTTCATCCTTATACATGCAGGAGCCCTTCCAACTCCACTCCCTTATCATCTAATGAAATTTGGGATCCATTTACACTCAAAGGATCACATTTTTTACGATGCTCCCATCTACTACGGGCAACAAGAAACACATTGGTACCAACATTGCTTCCTATTCCAAATCAATGCATACCCAAAGAACCATTTGTATTTCAACAAGACCCCAACGACATTGCAAGTTCATATCCCAAACAATGGTCAAAGAATATAATCCAAGGTCCAACAGTGTGCCACCTCTTCTAGACAATAGTACAATACACACTCCAACTCCTCTTCCAAGTGTGCATCCAAATAACCCTCTATCTTGAGCTTTCTCCCTTTGACCTCGCAAGTTACGAAAATAGTTCCAACGAATCATGATATGCCCATATCATTGGTATTCCAAATCCTAGATCCATTCATTTAGCACCTCTCTCACCCAAATCAACTCTACATTCTCAAACTTGGATTACAAACATTAAAATCAAATTCATACTTTAATTCCTGCATTTTGTTTTATATAAAATTCGCTTTAGTGCTCCCATCATTGTACTCAACGATCCCATTGGTCATTTGTTAACATTAAAAAATCATCCCATCTTGTCATGTCATGTAATGACAAATTTAGACAATAATGACAAGCTTTGCCAAAGCTCTTTCTAAATTTGTCATTAAGTAGAGTAAGAATGGAAGGATTGGGGTAAATCCTTCAAGTCCTTGGTTCATCCTCAAGGATCGACTATATAGGCTTGATAATAGTTAATCTAAAATACATGTTTCTATGCCTTAAATCCTTCAATTCCTTGGTTCATCCTCAAGGATCAACTATATAGGCTTGATAATAGTTAATCCAAAATATATGTTTCTATACCTTACCTCTATCGAGGAAGGTATAAATTATTTGAATGCAACTCTTATGTCATAATGTTAAATTTTAACAGAAACTCTCTCTCGTACTAATCACTCAGTTCACTACCAATCATCCTCCCCATACTAATCAATCAATTCGCTACTAATCATCCTCCCCATTCCAAACTCTCCAAGAGCCTCTTGGTTGTGGATCAGAGTCACTCCCTATCATACAATTTAATGCGTCAACCTTCGTATAATTATGCGTCCATCCTTCAATTCTTACTATTCTTAATGACATTTAAATAACGACAAATCCTTCATTATTATCATGGTTGTGGATCAATATCACCTATCTATCATTCAATTTAATGGCTTTTCCTTTGTATACTTTGTTGAATGTGTTGTCATTGATGTCAAGAGACTGACAATGATATTGTTGTCAATGTTTTTGTTGATGGTTTGATGAAGTCACAAGGTTGGAGGAGTACTTGAAGTATCGTTAGCAAAGTATTGTTTCCAACATTAGCAAAGACATGAAGCAATCGTATGGTGCAAGCAAAGATTGAAGTATATCAACCCTTGAAGCAACATTGAGATATCTCGAAGCATTGTTTGAAGTATGCAAAGGTTGAAGTGTTATGAAGATAGATTGAAGTAACGTGAAACAACATCGAAGCAAAACATTACTAGTCGGTGTTGGATTTTGTGCAACTACGGAAGATATTATTTATTGTATTTTATTGTACTTGATTGTACCTCCTAAGGGAGATGAACTTGATGTATTTAATCATGCAAAACCCTTGAAAGAATCAATGTAAACCTTGGGATGAAAAGCAAGCAAAAGAAAATAAAAATAAAAATTATTTATTGCTCCCCAAGAGAAGTCGGCCCAGTTAGGGAATTTTTCATGTTTGCACTTGTATAAATAGAGGTGAGCTCACCTCATTATTCACTCATCCACTGAACTCAAGTTCTCATTACTTGAGAGAGAGAAGTTGGCATCTGCTGGAGGAGAAGAAGATTGTCTTGGGGTTTCTACTTTTGGAAGACATTTTCCATCTTTTCTCTTTTATGATTGTACTCTGATCTCGGGATTATCATCTCTATACGAACGTTGCTGGGTTTTCTCCCATTTGGGTTTCCCAGGATAAACTATGTGTTATTGTTTTGTGATTTGTCTTTATTCTAGTGATATTGGTTATGCATTTGAATTATTATGCTATGAATGTATGAATTCTAACATGGGATCAGAGCAGTCCTAGAAGAAGCCATTGCCAGAACTAGGGTTTCATCTTCTGAAGTCTTCACCCATCATTTTGGAGAAAAAGAGCCTTGGAAATTTCATTTTTAGGAACGTGCATCTTTTGGTGAAGATGGAATTCAATTCTGAGAATTTTCAGTTTTTGACCTAACTCTATAGCTGCAACAAAAATTAGGGTTTCAGTTTTGACCCACTTTTCTCCACAGATTTGGATCAGCCCTACCATCTTTCAACTCGCCTTGCTGAGGCGCATCTACCCGTGGAATCAGTTTCCCAAAATTCCAACTTTCATTTTTGACCTAGCTCCTGCTAGGGTTTCTGGACCAGATCTACAGACAAGATGATTGGTATGAAGGTTGAAGATCGTTTGGAAGGAGCTCCAACTTTATCTCTTGGAAGTCTGGGGTTCTTCTACTTCTAGAAGAAAATGACCTACTACAATATGTAAACGAGAAGGTCCCTGAGCCAAAAGCCAAAGAAGACAAATCCTGATGGAGAAAGAATGATGCCAGAGCAAGAAGGATTCTAGTGGACTCAGTATGAGATCATTTGGTTCCACAAATCTCAGGGAAGAAGTCTGCTAGGAAAATTTTCAAGACCATACAGAATTTGTTTGAACACACTAGCATCAATGTATCCATTACATTGAGGCACCAGCTTTCAAATATGAAGATATCCAAGTCAGGATCCATTGCCTCATACTTCATGAGGATCACAGAACTAAGGGACAAGCTTAGCACCAGTGGAGATTCCATTGATGATAAGGATCTTGTTATCACCACTCTGAATGGTCTTCCACCATCTTGGGAGTCCTTTATTCAAAGCATTGGTGGTAGATCTAAACTACCCAAGTTTGATAAACTCTGGGCAGATTGCACTCAGGAGGAGACAAGGATTGCAGCATGGCAAAGACTCCATGGTACTCAACCTAAGGAGAATCAAGCATTTATACCCCATGCCAAGAAAGATAAGGTAAAAGGAAGAAATTTTCATAAGCACAAGCACCAAGATAGGATACCAAGTCCTCCTCCAAATCAGAAGAAGGAGAAGAAGGATTTGTCTCAGATACAATGCTATAGGTGCAAGGCATATGGTCATTATGCCAATAAGTGCCAAAATTCTAAAAATGAAGCATGAAGCCTCAACTACTGATGTTGAAGAAGATACTTCTCACAAGAAGGCAAGGAATGATGATCGTTCAAACTTCTTATTCTAGGAGATATGAAGTTCCATACTGCAAGAACAAAGATCTCTCTTGGTTCCCACAAGAAGGCAGTGGGAGCCCACACACAAAAACAATGAGAGATAAATATTTGGTTTTCTTGCTTAAATAGATCTGTTTTGTCTTATCTATATTCATTATATGTAGATCTATTTGTAAGTACATTGAGCAGTTGATATAGTTTACCTTGTTGTATTTATTATGCATATGAGCTACAAAACGCTTCATTAACACATAATGGAGCTAGTCTAGATGATATCTCCTTCATGCATGCTTAAAGTAGTGCACACTCTTGACGGCATGTTCTAGTGGAGATAGCAGGCATCTAGATAGTTCCCAGATGTATTTAAAATACATGTTTATAATTGTTGTGTTAAAGTATTAGCTAACATGCATGTGTAAACTATTGCCATTACATTTGATTATGTAATGTCACTGGTCATCAGTCGAGATTTGACTTGTAGGGAAAAGACCGTGTGATTTGGCCTACAAGAGAAGACTTGTTCCGATGGACACATGAATCCCGTCGATGTTCAGCAAGAAGCTTCCTGGAATATGACTCTCAGCCTAGAAGGATGACCTCGGAGGAAGCTCTCATAGAAGTAAAACCAGAAGTGGGCCACCTTCAGATATTTGACTGTCCAGTCTATATACATGTGCCCAAGTTAGAACCTTTAGGAAAGAAGGGAACCTTTGTGGGATATAGGGAGTCTTCCAAAGGCTTACAGAATCTACATCCCAGGATCCAGACAGATTGAATTTAGAAAGGATGTGACCTTTGAAGAAGAAATAGTTGTTAGGAAAGGCATATGATCAGACTTGGAGATCGATGATGAAGAAATGATAGAACCAAAGGAGATGAGATCATCTCCCCCTCTAGTTCAAGAGGGAGTTAGCAAAAAAGGATGAACCTATCGATTCCATTGATCCAGTTGATATCCCCAAAAATGTTGTAGTAGGTCGGAAAAGACCTAGATGGGCACAACGGACTTAGCATGGAGCAGATGGGAGTGTTGAAAAATACAAGGCTAGATTTGCTGCCAGAGGATTCTCTCAGAAAGAGGGAGTCGATTATGATGAGACATTTTCTCATGTGGCTCGATATACTTTCATCAGGTCGATTATTGCTATTGCTTCAGCTATGGGATGGAAGTTGCATCAGATGGATGTGAAGAAATCCTTTCTCAATGGTGTCATTGAGGAAGAAGTTCACAGTGAACAACCATATGGGTTTATTGTCCAAGGAAAGGAGTCTCAAGCAAGCACCCCGTGCTTGGTATGGACGGATAGATGGATTCCTGGCGAGCTTGGGATTTACCAAGAGTGATGCAGACTCCAACCTTTACTACAAGGTTGTAGATGATGAGCCACTGATTTTGGTACTATATGTTGATGACCTAATGAGAAACTTATTGTATGGTGTAAGAATAATATCGCCTCTGAGTTTGAAATGAAGGATCTTGGATTGATGCATTACTTCTTGGGATTAGAAGTATGGCAGAGACAGAAAGAGATTTTCCTAGGACAAGGAAAGTACACCATAGATATATTGAAGAGATTCAAAATGTTGGGCTGCAAGTCCATGGCCACTTCAATGGATGCAAATTGGAAGAAGCTGAGAGATTCTGCTTCAGATTCAAATTTGATCAATCCCACTATGTATCACCAGCTGATTGGGTCCTTGATGTATCTGACAAACATTAGACCAGATATATGTTTTGTTGTGAATTCTCTCAGCCAGTTCATGTGCGAGCCAAGGCAGATTCACTGGATTTTTGCAAAACATGTGCTCAGATACTTGCGTGGCACTATGGGATATGGTTTGAAATATGCTTCAGATTGCAACCTGATATTGCAGGGGTTTACAGACTCAGATTGGGTCGAATGTATTGCAGATTAGAAGAGTACTTCTGAATGTTGCTTCAGTTTGAGTTCTGTAGTTATTTCCTGGTGCAGCAGGAAGCAGAACTCGGTAGCACTCAGTACTGCAGAGGCTGAGTACATGTATTCTAGTACAACAGCTCGAGAAGCAATTTGGATTCGTAAACTCCTGGCAAGATTGTTTGGCCATATTCTAGAGCTGACCATGATTCACTTTGATAACTAGAGCTGTGTGCAAATGTCAGTGAAACCTGTATTTCATGACAGGTCGAAGCATATAGAGATTCGATATCACTTCATACGTGATATGGTGCAAAAAGGTGTGGTCGAGTTACAATACGTGCCGACAGATGACCAGACTGCAGATGTTCTCACCAAGGCTCCTCCTAGGATGAAGTTCGAATACTTTCACGGAATACTTGGAGTAGAAGAGAATGTGTCCCTCCTTGAGAGGGAAAGATGACATCGAGATGCTTACCCTACTTTCACCCTGGTGCCTCTACTGGTCCAGGTACGCAGCCAGGTATGGGAGAAATCCCATCGGCAGATGAGTCGGACAGTCAGTAGTTGGCCATGTGATTGAACTGGTAACTCTACTCATTCAGGTTCTCAGCCAGGTATGGGAGGACCCCATCGGAAAATGAGACGAACAGGTAGTGTCTAGGATCTCAGCCAGGTATGGGAGAAATCCCATCGACAGATGAGACGGACAAGTAGTAAATGGTATAGCAGAGATGGTATAGATGATATCTCAGATATCCAGGATTGAGTGAGTCTCTTGGACTCATCGAAGGACTGGTGAAGATGATGTGTGATGACACTTCTCGAAGGACTGAGACTGTGTGGACAACCTTCAGTATGTATAGAGATGATGGAGACAGTATATATGTACAAGATGAAACCCAGATGATCATGATGTTGATGAAGACCGAAGAATATATTCCTTGTTGAGAGGGAGTGTTGGATTTTGTGCAACTTTGGAAGATATTATTTATTTTATTTTATTGTACTTGATTGTACCTCCTGAGGGAGATGAAATTGATGTATTTAATCATGCAAAACCCTTGAAAGAATCAATGTAAACCTTGGGATGAAAAGGAAGCAAAAGAAAATTAAAATAAAAATTATTTATTGCTTCCCAAGAGAAGTCGACCCAGTTAGGGAATTTTTCATGTTTGCACTTGTATAAATAAGAGGTGATCTCACCTCATTATTCACTCATCCACTCAACTCAAGTTCGCATTACTTGAGAGAGAGAAGTTGACATTTGCTGGAGGAGAAGAAGATTGTCTTGGGGTTTCTACTTTTGGAAGACATTTTCCATCTTTTCTCTTTTATGATTGTACTCTGATCTCGGGATTATCATCTCTATACGAAGGTTGATGGGTTTTCTCCCGTTTGGGTTTCCCGGGATAAAATCTGTGTTATTGTTTTGTGCTTTGTCTTTCTTCTATTGATCTTGGTTATGCATTTGAATTATTATGCTATGAATGTATGAATTCTAACAGTCGACCCTCCCTCACAAACAAATAATGAAGTTGGCCCTCCCTCAGAAAACAAATAATGAATTCGGCCCTCCCTCACAAAGAAAATTTGAAATAACACAAACAAATTCAAGTTGGCACAGACATAACCCTTACAGGTCGGCCTCGCTAAAACAAGTCATACCATGTATAAATAGGAGGATGTGTGACCTCATTTTGACATCCATCCAAGCACCGAATCAGTCTGAAAATGAAGCAAATTGCAGGCTTAGAGGAGCGGGTCTGTGGTAGCAATAAAGGACAAAGTTACATCATAGTATGAAGAGTGAAGATGAAGGGTGAATCCTCCTCTTCAGCTATAGATTTCAACCTAGCTAGCATTGTTTACAAGGGTAATCTGAAGGACTGATGTCAAGACATTTTTTGAATTGTTTTAACACATTTTCAAAGGGCATTTACAAAGTTGTTGAGGGATAATTTAGCAAGGGTATTTATAGATTTGTAAGGGGCAGATTTGAGTGGATATTGATACAAGTATTCAAGGCATTTAAATTGTAGATTAGAAGACTACCTTTGGCATGCAGTTCAAGGATAACTCTTGCAGATTTAGCTCACTGTTGTGCAGAGGTTAAAAGGCTATTTGGTTGTAGACTTGAAGACATAATAAAAGTAGATCTAAAGGATTGTCAAGAGAACTTATTTTCTTATCATAAAAAATATCGAAGATTAAAGAGCAAAGCAGATTTGAGAGCATACTTGTGTGTTATTAAAAAGCTAATTGGATATACACTTGTGAGTAACTTGAAGGACTGTCAGAGGAAACTTGAGGATTGTAAAGAACATAGAATATCTTATTGTTATAAGGATAGATCCGAAGGACTATTTGTTAAGCGAGCTACAATAGATTTGAAGTAACTTTGGGGCAACATAGTATCTTTTGAAGAATATTGTAATTGAGTGGATTTATTTAGTTTTGTACCGGAGTGTGAAATATATTTAGATCTATGCATGAGACAGAGTATTGTGAGCAGCATTGTGTACAGTTGAGTAGTAGACTTGAAGAAGCATTTGGAGAAGACTAGAAGCTATGAAGACAAATTAGGAGATTGGTGTCTTCCACAGGTTCGAACCTACTTCAAGTTGGAGCTGGTAAATCAAGTGGTTGGAGCCTCCTTCTAGTTGGAGTTGGTAAATCAGAGGGTTGTATCCTCCTTCCAGTTGGTGCTAGAGAATTTTGGAGATTCGTGTCTCCACCAAGTTATTGTAATCCATTCTATGGTTTTATCAATAACATATTGAGTTTCCATATATATCTGGTGTACATTCCTATTTGTTATTTATCTTGTACATTGTTAATGTTTATGACATAAATACATATGTTTGATGAAGTAAACTGTAACAATTGTGCTAGATAATGATTCACCCCCCCTAGTATCTCGGTGTGTTCAATTATTGGTATCAAAGCTCGTCCTTCAGACAATTTGACCAACTAGAAGGAAAGATCCTTGAGAACAAACATGGCTAGCCAAGAAGGTTTCTCATCAAATAAGGCACCACTTTTAATGGTACAAACTATGCTTTTTGGAGCAAACGAATGAAGACCATTTGATGGCCCTGGGATTTGATGTCTGGAAAATTGTGGTGAATGGGTACATAGCACTAGATGACCCACCAACAAATGAAGCAAGAAAGAAATCTATTGAGAAAAATGCCATGTCTATGAATGCCATTCTAAATGGGATAGCAAAAACATAGTTCATAAAAGTTATGCATTGTGATTCAACCAAAGACATATGGGACAAACTTAGAAATGTGTACCAAGGAGATGTCAAAGTTCAAAGAGAAAAGCTTCAGACATATAGAATTCAATTTGAAATCCTAAAAATGAGGAAAGAAGAAAATGTAGCAACGTATTTCGTAAGAGTTGATGAGGTGGTAAATTCAATCAAAGGACTTGGTGAAGAAATTGATGAAGCAATGATTGTTCAAAAGGTACTAAGATCTCTTCCCTTGAGATTTAATCCAAAGGTCTTGACAATAGACAAAATGAAAAATTTGAGTAAACTCAAAATGGACAAACTATGTGGGATACTCACAACCTATTGGATGAGAACATAAGGTTCAACTCCAAAAGAAGCATCCTTCAAAGACTCAAAGAACACCAAGAAAGAGAAGGTTAGTACTTCTTCCAGTGATGAATTTGACTCTAAAATGGCACAATTCGTTGGGAAATTAAAACAAGGAACTAGTAAGTATAAAGGAAAATTGTCACGCAAATGTTTCAACTATGGTAAGATTAGACACTTTGCTTCCAAATGTCCTTTCAGAATTAACAATGAGGATGAAGGGAATTCTAAAAGGAAATTTATCAAAGAAGAAAAGTTTTTATTCCAAAACAGATGATGACTCTTATGAAGAAAATGAAAGCAGCTCCGGTGATGAAAGGAGTGAGATATTGTTTCTAGCTTTGGATGAGGATGAAAGTGTTGAAATATTAGACTTGAAAGAAGAAGAGGATAGTGTTGGCACTGTTGATCTAGAAGCTGAACTTATTGAAGCTCTAGAAGAGATAGATAATCTCATAAAGAAATTAAAAAAAACAATCAAAATGAATTGTTCTCCTCAAGACCCAAATAGAAGAGGCTGAAAAATGGATGATATACTAGCAATGCAACAAAAAGAAAAGGAAAACTTATGCCAAGCAAGGGAAGTGGAAGCTACTTCTCTAAAGGAGAAATTGGAAAAGTCAGTTGCCACAAATTTGAAATTTGAAAAGAGTTCAGTTGTTCTGGATGACATTCTCAATCATCAAAGACCCCTAAGTGACCAAACAGGGATTGTATATGATAACAAACAAAAACACATTGTTGAAGGAGAGAAGTTTAGATCATCAGAAAAGAAGATTGAAGAATAGATTCAAAGTGTTGCAAACACCCTGAGAGACTCCAATGAAGAAAACAATAGCGAAAAGGATCATAATCAGCAACAATCTGAACCAAACTCTAAACAAAATAAATATGACCTCATAAGAGAGAACAGGGTTGAACACTCAACATAGAATCAAGGCATCTATATCATGTTTACTCTACCAAAAAGGCCAGCCTTAATCAAGTACAAACCTTGTTTCTTGGTTATTGTTTTGCTTGTAGTAATTTTGGACACGAGACAAGAAATTGTAGAGCCAATGTTAAAAGAATTTATACAAGAGAAAGAGGACAATATAATGATCAATTTGCAGGTAATATGAGAAAAGGGTTTGATAATTATTCTAACATAAATTACAACTCTTTTGCACCTCTATCTAAGTACCAAACATAATGCTATAAGTGTCACAATTTTGGACATGTAGCTCGCAATTGTAAAATTGGACAAAAGGAAGAATGCTCCATTGTATGGAAGAGAAAGCAAGAAGTATCTCAAACAAAAGGATGTGGAATTGCTTTGTATGCCCAAAATGAGGGAAACCAATGGTATATAGACAATGATTGTTCCAAACACATTATAGGGGATCAAAAAAAGTTTCTCACCTTGAAAAGGAAAAAGGAGGAAGTGTGACCTTTGAAGATGATGATACTGCTAAAATTACTGGAAAAGGTATTATGACACTTGATAAGGGAAAAGCTTGTTAGGATATTTTAATACTCCATCCTTGTCCTGCTTGCATTATTTACCATTTGCTAGCACTTAGTGATGTTATTTGCCCCCTATTGGTGTGCATATGTCATCTAGGACTTAGATAGATTAATTTAACTGATAAAAGAAAAATTGAATAAATAATTGAATGATGATTACAATGAAGAAGATAGCCTAACTTATATAGACTTCATGGCGACTCTTCATACGGTCACGTATTTTTAATATTTATTTATTATTAATTATTATTAGTAGTAATTTGTGTTTGTTTATTTATTATTTTATATTTGTAACATTGCCACCCCCTTTAAAGGGAGCTTTGTCCTCAAAGCAATGGTAGTGAGTGGTGTAGCTATCGAAAGTGTTATGATTCCCAAGACGCATCTTCTTCAGGAAGATTCTTCCATTTGATAAGATACTCTTTAATTACTCGAGTTCTCAATCTCTTTTCTCTGGTAGCAATAATAGATTCCGGCTAAAAAATAATTCGTCCTTCATCGTCCATCATAGGAAGTATTGTTTGTACCTTATGATGTTGTCCCAGAGCCCTTTTTAGACATGAGACATGAAAAACGTTGTGGATGCAACTTGTATCTGGTATATGCCACGTGACTAATCTTCTCGACGATCTAATATGGATCGTAAAACCCGAGAGCTAGTTTATTCTTTCCTCCTTGTTTAAGTGACAATTTCTTATAGGTTTGTAGTCTTACAAATACCCAATCTCCAACTTCAAATTCTCTTTCTATACGATGTTGATCGACTTGATGTCTCATTCGATTTCTAGTGACATTAAGATTCTCCTTGAGTATTTGAACGACCTTTTGATTCTCTTCTAAATGGTCATTTACTGATGCAACCCTTGCTTGGTTAGTAATGAGATCCTTCCATTTAGGGGGTTCATATCTGTAGAGGGATTGGAATGGGGTCATCTTGGCGGATGTATGATAAGTAGAATTATACCACCATTCAGCCAAATGCGACCATTGAAACCACTTATTTTGCTTGTCCGTTACGAAGTAGCGTAGGTAGGTTTCTAAACATTTATTGACTATTTATGTTTGACCATCTGTTTTTGGGTGGTAGGATCAACTCATGCTAAGTGATGTTCTTATTTGTTTGCAGAATTCTCTCCAGAAATTACCTTTGAACTTAGCATCTCTTTCACTAACCATAATCTCTGGGAACCCATGCATCTTGTAGACATTCTTGCAAAAATCTTCAGTTGTTTCTTTGGCAGAGTCGGTTTTTCTTACTCCGACAAAAAGTGCATATTTGGTTAACCTATCTACTACTACCAATATTTTGTCCTTCCCATCTGACATGGGTAACCCTTCAATGAAGTCCATCGAGAGTTCTTCCCATTTTTTATTTGGGGTGTGTAACAGATGGAGTAGACCTGGGCTTGAGATGTTCTCATTTTTATTTCTCTGGCAAATGTCACACTCTACAACATACTTTTGAATGTTTGTATTCATTCCCTTCCAGAAAAATGACATTTGGCATTATAATAGGTTTTGAAAAACCCTACATGTCCTGCCGTTGGACAATCATGTGACTCTTTAAGCACTTTGGTTTTAAAACTTGAGTTGGAACTTAGGTAAATTCATCCTTTGTACCATAAGAGGTCATTTTTCCATTTAAATTTTGGGTACTGATTTATGTTATTAATTATGGAGAAAATATCCGGATTTTTGGCATATTCAGTTCGAATTTCGTCCAAAAATTCTAGAACCACCATTGATATGGCATAGACTTGTACTTATTCATCCTTTCTTGACAGATCATCCGCCACTACATTGTATTTCCCCTTTTTATGTAAGATTTTTGTATCAAATGTAGAAATTTTCTTTATCCAGTTCAGTTGTTCAGTTGTTAGTGTTTTCTATTGTAATAAGTGATGCAAGTTGTTATGATCTGTACGGATCATGAACTTGCTACCCAACAGGTATTATCGACACTTTGTTATTACATGCATGATGGCAAGCATTTCCTTGTTCTAGGTAGACTGTAAGCATTCTCTTTTGTTTAACTTCCTACTTTCAAAAGCGATTGGGTGACTTTCTTGCATTAAGACGGCTCCTATTCTGAACCTCGAAGCATCACATACAATCACAAATAGTTTTGAAAAATCAGGTGTTTCCAAAATAGGAGTTGTAGACATAATTTGCTTCAATGCCCAAAAACATTTTCCTGCTTCATCATCCCATTGAAAATAATTCTTTTTAAGGAGGTTTGTTAGCGGAGCAGTTAAGTGGGCATATTTTTTTATGAATCTTCGATAGTAACCAGTTAAACCTAAAAATCCTCTTAACTCAGAAGCATTTCTTGGCTGGGGCCATTCATTTATTGCATGGATCTTCGTTGGGTCCACCTTGACTCCTTCCTTTGAGATAATATGACCAAGATACTCCACTTATTCCTTCCCGAAAGTGCATTTAGATTTTTTTGCATAAAACTGGTTTTCCTCTAGGAGGGATAGTACTTGTTCCATATGCTTCAAGTGTTCCTTCCATGTCTTGGTATATATCAAGATTCCATCAAAGATGACTAATACAAATTTTCTAAGGTACGGCCGAAATAACTCGTTCATGGTTGCTTCGATAGTGCCCTTGATGAGTTTGAAAAGCATTCTATGCGACATCTTCTAATCTAACCTTGATTTGACAGTAACCTAATCTTAAATCAAGTTTTGAAAAATATTTTGCGTCAAGAAGTTCATCCAACATGTCGTCAATGAAAGGGATTGGAAACTTGTTTTTTACTGTTATTTTGTTTAACGCTCTATAATCAATGCATAATCTAAATGATCCATCCTTCTTTCGTACTAACACGACTGGAGCTGCATATGGACTTCTGCTTTTTGTGATGACACCACAATTCAATAGGTCTTGAACTAATCTTTCTATTTCTGTCTTGTGATAGTGGGGATACCTATATGGTTTAACTTTGACAGGATTTTATCCTAGTTTAACCTTGATTATGTGCTCAATACTTCTCTCTAGCGGTAACTTCATTGGTAGGTCTTGAAATATTTTTTCGTGTTTCTAGAGTAACTCTTGGATTTCTTCTTCTTTGGACTCATCTTGTTCTAAATCTTGACCTTCCATTTGATGACATTGGATCACATAAGCTGATGCTCCTTTTCGAATGAGTTTTTCCATGTGCTGAGATGACTCAACTACTTGCGTTTCAGGTGGTTGAAAACCATATAGTTTATACTTTTGTCCTTTCCATTTGAACTTGATGAAGTGTTTCTAGTGGTTGGCTGAGTAGGTTCCCAACGTTTGTAACCATTGGACTCCCAAAACAATATCTACTCCTCCCAACGGTAAGGTGTAGAGTTTTGATTCCAACCTAAGGTCATGTATCTGAAGTTTCACCTTGTGGCATTTTCCCACCTTTTCAATTTTCTTGCCATCAGTGACCCTCACCTTCATGTCTGGAACTAGGTGCACGAATAACTTGAGTTTCCTTGAGACCCTTATGTCGAGCAAGTTGTGGTTTCTTCAGTTATCTATTAGTACTGTAACATTCTCATTTTTTATATGACCTTTTAGCTTGAGTGTTTGTGGTTGGCTAATACCGGTCATGGCAGCTAGGGATATTTTGCGTGTGTCGTCGACTTCAGTTACAAAATTTTGAGTATCCTCCTCTTCATTTTCTGACTCGTCTTCTTCTGATTCACTATTTTCCTTTGCCTCGCAAGTGTATAGTTTCTTTGAATTCTCCTCTGAGCGACACTTGTGTCTAGGATCCCACTTGTCTCTGCATCATCTGCATTTCCCTTCTTTCATTCACTGAGCTTCCACATTTTTCCGTCGTCTCGTCTGGGTGGTGGAATGTATATGTTTTTATCTGTATCTTTCGTTGATAGGGTGTTCTTCCTTAAATATGTCATTCCATTATTTGATTGGAAATTGTTAAATTTGGCTTCGGAAGCTTTCGTTTTATGTCTTGCTACTTCGATGTTTGGTATGTCATGCAAGTTTAGTTCTTTTTGTATATACGGTTTAATACCTCCTAAATAAGTTTCAAGTCGTTGCTTGTCAGATAATCCAAACACTCGTGTGGCAAGGGATTCCCACTGATGTGTGAATTCGTCGACGTTTCCTTTATGTTGTAACCTGGTAAGCTTCGAGAATAATTCATCCTCAGTAATTCCTTGGAACCTTTTAAGAAAATCGTTTTTGAATAATTTCCAAGTGTAGGAAAAGTTGTCTCCTTTCCACCCTATGTACCAATTGTAGGCATGTCCTTCCAAGTGCATTGACGTGTACTTCACTTTTTCTTCATCTGTCATGATGTTGTATATATCAAAGTAATCCTCAACCTTATTTAACCATGCTACACATTGGTCGTCACTTCCATTGTATTTCAGCAACTCAATTTTTGCTCTTGGTGGGTACATTATAAAAGGCTGATATGAGTTTTTTTGGTTGTCAGGCGGTGGTGGCGTGGAGTCATGGGAAGAGTTGGTCGACATGTCTATACATGTTTTTTTTTGGCGGTTTTTAGACTTATCCTTCTCTATCATCTTCATGATAGCGTCCAATTTGCCAGTTAACCTTGCCTCCATGTCTGGAAGTACCTTCATTTCAATCTCCTGTTTAAGCGCTGCATTGTTAATTTTTATTTCTTCTTGTAAACTTTCTTGATTCTTTGTGACTATTTCCTTGAGGGAATGAATGTCCTTTTCCAACTTCTCGAACTGAGCTTTTAATTCCGTAGTCATGCTTCTCTAGTGTGGGGGTGAGTAATTAGACCCAATTTTTGCTTTGTAATGTGGTAAAAGAAAAAAATAAAAATATATATAATTATAATAATATTATTATATCAGATATATTTTATTTTATTATAAATTTTCAAATAATAATAATAATTATTGTTATTATTATTAACAATTTATTATTATTATTAACATTTTATTATTATTATTATTACTATTTGAATTTGAGTGGAAATTAGGGTTTTGGGTGGAGGGTATGAATTGAGTGAGCGACTTAGAGAATGCAGGTGGAGAAGTGAAAACAACGAGAGAGATGGTGGAGTGTCGAGGAAGGGGGGTGTGGATGTAGACTGAGAGGAGGAGAAGGGAAGTGGCAGGAGTAGTGATGTGCAACGTGGGACATGGGTGCAGGGTTGACTGCGTTGGGGAAGAGGATTGGGAGTGTGCAGCCGGAGTGGGATGAAGGTGCACGATTGGTGGGAGGGCGCAACAAGAGGGAGGAGGGGAGGCACAGGCGAGGCGAAGTGTTGGAGCGTTTAGAGGATGAGTTGCAAAAGATTGGGGGAAGTTGTGCAGCAACGAGGGATGGGAGCGCTAGGATCTGAAAATAGGCATAAGGGAGACAAGCAGTGGGTGGAGGAGATGGAGTGCAGGAGGGTGGAAGGGAGAGCGAGGTGCGAGCACTGGAAAGGAGGTGGAGTGGAGCTAGCGTGGTGGGGGGAGAGATGGAAATTGTAGCGAGAGGAATGAAACCAGAGGCGGTGTGTAGAGGGCAATGAGGTGTGGGGGAGTGGGTGGGGGAGAATATGGGGCAGCGATGAGGTGTAGAGGGCAGTGTGTAGAGGATTTGCGTGGGAGGTGAGCACGCGAGCAGATGAAAATATTGAACCAGCAACGCTCTAATACTAGATGAGACAGATTAATTTAACTGATAAAATAAAAATTGAATAAATAATTGAATAATGATTACAATGACGAGGATAGCCTAGCTCATGTAGGCTTCATAGTAACTATTCATATGGTCACGTCTTTTTAATATTGATTTATTATTAATTATTATTAATAATAATTTGTCTTTGTTTATTTATCATTTTATATTTGGAACAAGGACACATTAGCCACCTAATGCACCCTGCATGCATGATTTTGGGACCCTCATAGGCAGTTCCTTATATTTTAGGATCCCACTCAATGACTCGGTTCAATTTAACTGAGTTACACATGAGTTGGTGACTCGAATTGAGAGTTTGAGCTACGATTACCACTGATTGTGGCCACATGCACCATTTTTTGATTGATTTGCATGACAAACTCATGGATGCGCCCTCCTTGGTCAGTTAACTGATTGTATCATCAGTTCACTAAGATTTGGTTGAGTTTAACCGAGTTTGGGACTTCCAGAGCACTGATTGAGGTGACAATTACTATGCTAGACAGACCGTGACTCGAATTCTACTGGGAGATTCAAATTCTCTCTATTGAATCATCATTGTTGACAATACTGATTATTGGATCATGTGACATTATTCTCTTCCTATCTGAGTTCTCGTACATGATTAATTGTTTGCTCATTTTTACTGCAATTTTGACTGTATTTCATCTTTTCTTCTCATTTTTTTCTCTATGAGGTATACTCGGCTCCATGATCTGTTGTGACTTAGAATTTCACATGGTATCAGAGCTAAGGCCTCAGGTTCAATTCCCCCGAGCTAAGCCGGAGGGGGGGTGTTGGAGTATCAGTACAACCGCATGGTATAACTGACACACCTCTGGGAATATAAAAATGTGGACTAACTGCCACTCCGGGTAATAGGACCTTGTACTTGGTTTCAAATGTTCATCACCATCTACAGGTTTTGGTGTAACGGAAAACCTTACATGGTATCATAGTTCAGTGAGCGTAGGTTGAGCAGTTCCTTTCAGTAGTGTATCGGAAGCCTCTAAATTTCCACAGCAAATCCTGGTGCCATAACATTGAATTCATTGGAGAAACCCTTTGAGGTCTAGACAGGTGTGAAGGATCCGGAAAAATGTGCCTATTGTCCTAAAGCAATGCTCAGTAGTAGTCTATCTCCAAAATTGAGATTTTTTTGTAGGATATTGAAAGTTTTTCAATGCAGCATTAGTAGCAGTACCACATTGTATAAGCTCCAGCAACTCTAATGGAGAATTCAAATGCTCCTCTCTCCCAGGATCATGACACCCTTCAATTATCTTGATTGGACGAATGATATGTAGATGGTGTTGCGCAACAAGTCATTGTACAGGGTAACAATGTGAAAGGAGGTCGAACCTCAAGCAGTTGTTGAGAAGGCCAAGTATCTGAATAGATTGGATGAAGGATTTGGTTTCATGTGTATTCATATTTCCAGAGATCTACTCTTCCACCTCGATGGATTAAAGACTCCAAGAGAGGTTTGGTTGAATTTGGAGACCCTCTTCGGCAATCAAGATGAGCTAAGGGGCCATATTCTGGAGAATGAGTTGATTGCTCTTCAACCCAGCAGTTTCGAAACCATCCAACAATTCTTTTCCAAATTCAAATCTTTGGTCATGCAATGCAAGCAATGTGGCATTGAGAAGAAGGATGGGCAGTTGGTGCTATCCATTTTGAACAAGCTTGGTCCTGAGTTCTCCATCTTTGTTTGTACCTTCCATTCAGGGAGATTGGAAATCCTTGGTTGGAAAATGCCATCATTGGATGTTTTCATTGAATCTCTCGTCCAAGAACAAGACAAATTGATTCAGATGGGCTCCTTGACGACCTCCAAAAATCAAGCTCTTATGGTTGGAGAGTCAAAAAGTGCGAATGCAAAAGGGAAGCAAAGGGACAAAGAAAAGAAGCAATTTGAGACCAAGCAGAATCAAAAGTCTAATCCATCGGAAGGAGCTTCCAACTCCAAGAAGGATAAGCAAAAGCGATTTGAGAAATCCAAATGTTCCTATTGCAAGAAAGGAAACCATCCAGAGAGTTCATGCATGAAGAAGAAGATAGATCAGATGACCAAACTTCTTGAACGACACAACATTGCCCTCCTAGAAGGCGCAAGAGAGACTAATTCTGGAAGTGAGTCCGATGGTCATGAGAGATGTCATGCACTGAAGCTTGGATTTTTACAATCACAAGCCTTCCTCATAGATTCAGGAGCCTCCAACCACATGGTTTCCTCCAAAAAATTATTTTATTCTCTAGATAACAATGATGGTCCTAGTATTCACATGGGAGATGATTCTCATATCCCAGTTGAAGGGAAGTGCACAATACAATTAGAGCATGGAAAGTTCAAAATGTTCTATTTGTGCCTTCTTTGTCAGCAAATTTGTTGTTTGTCTATCAGATGACCCACATAGGTTCACCGAAGAAAGTGGTATTTGGCCTTAACATAGTTGAGATTGCGGAGATCTCTACTGGGAATATTATAGCAAAAGAGGTTGCAAACCATGCCTCAAAGGCATATGAATTCTCACTTTTTGCCATACTCTCTGCCTACTCCATTGGCATCTGATGAAGATTAGAGTGATATCTCTTCTAATGAAGATGAGGATCAAGATCTTGATATTGAGAATAAATTTTAAGCAGATTCAGATCCAGATCCTACACCTACTCCCAATACATGGCCAAGGCCAATATGGGCTCACGGAGTCCTTGTAGCTGCTAGGAACATAGTTGGGGATCCATCTAACCACCCGATCTCAGTATCATGAAAACCTTGCACTATGTCATCCATATCCACTTCTCTCAGAGAGGTGCTACATGATGGTGGGGTTTGATCCACAATCCCTTGAAGAGACTTTCCATGGGGGATCCACAACCAAGTACAAATCTCGGTTGGTTGACAAAGGGTACACAAAGATTCATGATTCAGACTACAATGAGTCATTTGCTCTTGTAGCAAGAAGGGTTCCTGGAAGACTTGTTTTGGAAAATACAGCTTCGACATAGTGGGAGGTACATCAGAGGAGTAGATCCACATCCAGATCTAGATCTAGCACCTGCATTTCTATCCTACATAGGAGCAAATTGCCTACATTTTTACAAAGGCTTTCACTAAGGAAATTTTTTCCTTCTCTGCTTAGTGTGAAGGTTTTTGTTTTTGTAACCAAGGGAATCGACAACTGGGAAGGGGTTGGTACTCGTGTGACACGGGGTCTAGGGATCCAATCCCGTCCGCTACCATTATACCCCTAGATGCACCCACACAGACCGCAAGCATGGGGCACGGGTAAGCCCGGTTGATTTGAACTCGTGACCTCCATTTACAACATTTCCTTCATATCAAGTGAATCGTCGGTCGAGTTACACCCCTGCGAGCAGTGTGAAGGTTATTTGAGTTCCCTACTATTGTCCTATTTTTTAGGGGGGGGGGGGGTTCCCATGAGGTTTTTCCCATTACCTTGTTGCATGGACAATTCTTTATTTTTTATCATTTATTTGCTTGTATGGGTGACCTTTGGTCTCAACAACTAGGGCCCAAGATGCCAAGTTTGGATTAAGGGGGGGTGTTAGGATATTTTAATAATCCATTCTTGTCCTACTTGCATTATTTACCATTTGCTAGCACTTAATGATGTTATTTCCCCTCTAGTGGTGTGCAGATGTCATCTAGGACCCATTAGCCACCTAATGCACCTTGCATGCATGATTTTAGGACCCTCAGAGGCAGTTTCCTATATTTTAGGAGCCCATTCAGTGACTCAGTTCAGTCTAACTGGGTCACACATGAGTTGGTGACTCTAATTGGGAGTTTGAACATCGATCACCACTGATTGTGGCCTCATGCACCCTTTTCTGATTGACTTGCATGACAAACTCATGGATGCACCCTCCTTGGTCAGTTAACTGCTTGTGTCATCAATTCACTAAGATTTGGTTGAGTTTAACTGAGTTTGGGACTTCTGGAGCACTGATTCAGGTGACAATTACTATGTTATACAAACTGAGACTCGAATTCTCCTAGGAGATTCGAATTCTCTCTATTGTATCATCATTGTTGACTATACTAATTATTGGATCATGTGACATTATTCTGTTCCTATCTGAGTTCTCATGCATGATTAATTGTCTGCTCATTTTTATTGCATTTTTCACTGTAATTCATCTTTTCTACTCATTCTTTCTTTGTGAGGTATACTCAACTCCATGATCTGTTGTGACTTAGAATTTCACAAAGCTAAGGCTGAGAATGTCCCGTTTGTTGGAGGACTCAAACAATAATATGTCAAGTGTTGAACAAATGTGTGACCAAGGGTATAATCTTACCTTCTATGCCAAAGAATGTGAGATAAGGAGAAATAACTCAAAGAAAATAGTAGTAAGCGAAATCAAGACTCCTGGAAATGTATACATTCTTTATGAGATTCAAGGAGAAAAGTGTTATTTTGGACAAATGGACGAGAATTGGTTATGGCACAAAAGGTTAGGATACTTGAACTTTGACAATCTAGTAAAGATCAGTCAAACTCAAGCTATAAGAGACATGTCCAAGATATCAAAGCCAAAAATTATTTGCAAATCATGTCAACATGGAAAGCAAGCAAGAGTGAATTTCAAATCAAAGGAGTACTCAACATCAAGACCTCTAGAGCTCATTCATACAAATTGATGCGGACCAACACGGACACAAACTCTACAAGGTGAGAGATATTTCATGTTGCTCGTTGATGACTTTACAAGAATGGTATGGGTTACTTTTCTTAAAGAAAAATCTGAGGCACTGGAAAAGTTCAAAGCATTTAAAACATTAGTTGAAAATGAAAGCAGCCTAAAAATCAAGTATATGAGATCAGGAAAAGGAGGACAATTCACCTCAAATGAATTCTCTGTGTTTTATGAAGAAAATGGAATTAAAAGACAACTTTATGTTGCTAGAACTCCACAACAAAATGGAGTTGTAGAAAGAAAGAATAGATCAGCACAAGAGATGGCAAGGACACTATTACTTGAGGCCAAATTGCCATATATTTTTTGGAAAGAAGTAGTTGGAGCAACAGTTTACATCATGAACAGAGCTCAACTCGGAACAAATTACAATAAGACACCATATGAACTATGGAAAGGTCAATCAACATCTATCAAATACCTCAAAATCTTTGGAAGCAAATGCTACATTAAAATAAATGATGATGACATGGGAAAATTCGACTCCATAGCAGATGAAGGAATCTTTCTTGGATATTCTACTAAAAGCAAAGCATATAAGTGCTACAACAAAAGACTACACAAAGTGGTCAAATGTGTTGATGTAAAAGTTCATGAAACTATGATAGAAAAGGAGGAGACATAGACAAATGAAGCACTGGAAGAAATAAACATTGAAGATCAAGAAGAAGACAATACTAAAAAAATCAAGAGATAGAAGAAGAATTGAACCTCGAAACACCTTCCAGATTCATACAAAAACATCATCCAGAGGATCAAATCATTGGAAATCTTGATAGAAGTGTTCAATCCAAAAGAAGGATGATAGGTACACCAAGGCAAGCCCACATTGTTCTTCTATCTAAGATAGAGTCAAAGGATTTTATGCAAGCCAACACAGATGAACATTGGATAAAGGCCATGGGGGAAGAACTAAACCAAATTGAAAAGAGTAAAACATGGGAACTCGTGCCTAGACCAAAAGACAAAAATGTGATTGGAATCAAATGCGTCTTTAAAAACAAGTTAAATGAGAATGGAGAAATTATAAGGAATAAGGCCAGATTGGTGTGTAAAGAATATGCTCAAATCGAGGGAGTTGATTTTGATGAAAATTTTGCTCCAATTGCTAGAATGGAGCCATCAGAATGTTCCTAACCTACTCTTATTACAAGAATTTCAAGATGTATCATATGAATGTTAAGTCTACTTTTTTGAATGGTGTACTTAAGGAAGAAGTCTACATTGAACAACTGAAATGGTTCAAGCTATCTGAGAAAGAAGACCATGTATGTAAATTAAAGAAGGGTCTTTATGGCCTAAAACAAGCACCTAGGACCTGGTATGCAAGATTAGACAAATATCTTCAAGAACAAGGGTTCAAAAGGGGTACAACAAATAGCAACATCTGCATCAAAATTGAAGGAGATAGCTCATCAATCACAGTTGTCTATGTGGATGATATTATATTTGGAAGCAACAATGATGATATGAGCCACAAGTTTGTTGAAGCCATGTCAAATGAATTTGAAATGTCTATGATTGTTGAGCTATCTTTCTTTCTTGGACTTCAACTCTCACAATCACAGAAAGGGATATTCATTACTCAATCCAAATATCTCAAGGAGATGTTGAAAAAAATCAAAATGAAGGAATGTGCACTTGTTAGTACTCTTATGACTACTAGTCGTAAACTGAGAAAAGATGGAGAGTCCCCTCAAACATATTCAACAATTTATATGTCAACGATTGACAATCTATTGTATTTAACATCTAGACCTGACATCATGCCGATAGTAGGTATGGTGGCTAGATTTCAATCAACACCCAAGGAAACTCATGTTTAGGTAGTTAAGAAAAATTTTAGACACTGATTTAGGATTATGGTATCCCAAGAGTAAAAAATTTGATCTAGTGGCTTACATGGATGTTGATTGGGCAGGGAGCTTGGATGATAAAAAAAGCACTAGTGGAAGTGCTTATTACTAAGGAGAATGTTTAGTCCTCTAGTCAAGCAGAACACAATCATCGGTATCTTTATTCACAGCTGAGGTGGAGCATATTGCGACAGCTAAGTGTTGCACTCAAATTCTTTGGATGAAACAAACATTGAAGGATATCAAGGTTGAGTATAACCAACTAATTCCCGTATGTTGTGATAATACAAGCGCCATCAACATTTCAAATAATCTAGTTATGCATTCAAAGACCAAACACATGCCTATTAAGCATCATTTCTTGATAGAACATGTAGATGAGCAGAATGTCAAGATGGACTACGTCAAAACCAAGGAACAGATAGTTGATATCTTTACCAAACCTCTTCCTAGGGAAACATTTGAACACCTCAGACAAAAGTTGGGAGTCATATCTTTCCCTAAAGTGTTGAATATTTGATTCTTTATTGACACACCTAAATTGAAAAAATAAGGAAGATGAGGACAATTGTATTTGTAGGACTAATCTTGAAAAATTAAAAAAACTAAGGGCAACAACAAGGACATAATTGCAGCAGCAAAAGATAGTCTTGAGAACATCAGTATGTTTGAACAGCAAAATAACACTTGAGCAATCCAAGACAACATGAATAAAGTTTCAAAAGCATGGCAACCACTAGATGAAGAGAAGTGAGGAGTTGAGAACATATCTCTTTATCAATAAAAAGAGTAGAAATAACAGTAATCACAAGCTTAGGGGGAGCAAATATATCATGCAGTTAATTTACAACAATGGTGAATCCAAAGAGCGATAGTCTGTGATAGATGATCAATAAATGCAGCAAATAACCAAGTATAACAACAAATAAATGGCTGAAAGATAAAAGAATTGACTAGCTGAAAACAAATGACAACTCCCTTGTGAATAATTTTGAAGAAAATTGCTAGAGTGGAGCTCTCACTCCAACTATAGTGCCCTCCTTCAAATCGCCACCAACGCTGCAAATTTAAACCAGCAAACAAATATAGAAATACCACACAAACTATCTCCACAATGCATCCAATATGCTAACTAACAATAACCACAAATCAGCTCCACAACACCAAGTATCAAGCCACAAATGGAATGTCTCTCTCTATCAAGTGCAAATCGAAAATGCCAAGAAGAAGTGTACAATGGGTGAGTGCCTTCTCTTATAGAGAAAGGCCACTCTCAAAACCCTATTCCCTCCAAAAGGGAGGGCTGATATCAATCCCCCATCAAGCAAATCGAATGGTGGAGATCTCTCCTAGTGGGGGTGCGAATTGCCCAAGGATAGCGCACAAGTGGAGGAGGGGTCCCTTGTAGGGCCCATACAATACATGACACAAGTGTTAGGGGGTGCCTATAGGGTGTTTTATCCCCCTAACATCAACAACCAAGGTCCCACATCAATACAACAAGAAAATCGAACTTCCCCAAGTGGAGAAAAACGCCCCCCATGGGCAATTCGTCTTATATGAAGTGTTGGTCCAATGGAGGGACCCACAACCACTAATATGATGTCCAAACATACCAACATTACCCTAGAAGTCACCCTTGAATTAGCCAGCCTTTAATTTTTGCCCTTTGCTATAGTTGCCTTTGTCAATTTTTTATTTTCCATGTATTTTATTAGTGGTTTTTATTGTTAAAGGAGTAAATTGGGCTTTTGACCCACTTATAGTGCCTGAATTGTCGAACTGTCTGTTGCAATGCAATCATGGACCCCAAAAATAGTAGGAATGGTCACTCGAACAACCCCGAACAATCACTTAGGCATTATTTGCCCAAAATCTATAATTTTTAATTAAAACAGGGCATTAATGACCAATAATAATTAAAAAATCTCACAAACGCCTCGATCATTTTGCATTCTGTCACTAGGAGGCTCATATGGGTCCCCTATAGATAATAATTGACCAAAATCAAAATTTCGGTCGAAACATTTTTTTCGGGCCTATTTTTTGTTTGGTCAACCTAGTTTAACCAAGTCAAATCTGGTCAACAATGGTGCTAGCTGAATACCTATATGCAATCATGAAGTGAAAGGCCTCCTTATACAAGTTAGTACGTTACTAAACAACATGATGATAATATGGTGATAAAAAATACATTAAATCTCGGAAAAATACAAGGCCCAGGTGAGGTGGGCCCACCATCTCCAAAAGACTCAACTGTTATGCACAACCTATAGACTTGACCACCTAGCTGACTTTGGGTGATGTGGAATACAAGGTGAAGGATGAGAGATGACAAGGACAAAGATCATGTGACCTTTTGGATAACTCGAGAAAGCGGGGTCCACTGAGATAAGCATACCATGACAAAAACACGGGGAAGGGCGGTGCCTCACAAATGGGTATAGTGTAGGGAAACCGCCACTGGTCATCTAACAAGTACCTCACAACTCACATCTGTGCCCAAAGACTCCGTGAGGTTCTTTTCTAGAGCCGCCAAACTGGGTGTCCGGCAAACCGTAACTTGAGACTGTAGGGGACAATCTTGAGCTTGTCCCTTGCTCCCTCTCACCTCCTTGCCCCGCAGGACTAGGTGAGGAAATAACCACTACAAATGCTGACATGTATGGCTGACCTGTGTCCATGTGTGTTTACAAACACATTGCATGGATTTTACAATGAATTTCATACTTAGCCTTTTTGGCTTGCTTTACATTTCTTCATTTCTTCATTTTACATCAAGGCCCTTTTGGGCTACATACATATCTCAATAGATATAATCATGGTGCTCATACTGCAAAGTAATGGGGGTGAGCAATACATGCTTCGATGACCAATGGGGAACACCCGGTGAGGCTACACAATCCTAACTGCATTGCAACATCAGAAGCAACCAACAGGAGCAAATCCCAGGTTTGAGAGTGCATCTCACACACTAAAGAGCCGAGGCACAAAAGACAGGGAGTCATGGCATACTCAGAGATCAATGGGGAAGGGGATCCTCAAGGTCACAAATCAAAATCCATGTCGAGAAAGACTATCGTGGATGAGTCGGATGGATGGAGAAAGTGAAAGTGGATCCAAAATCAGCTGCTTAGGGGGACTAAGTGACCAAGTCTATACCAAGAGTAGGGATGTGACCCGGTGTGCATACACAGGAGCCTACTAGAAAGGGGTGGATTGACATCACTAGAGGCCCAATCACATATCATAACAATAGCTAGATCACCAAATCAATCATCATGTGCAAAGTTAGTGTACTATCGTGTATAAACAAGTATAACCAACAATCATGAGCAATAAACATCAAATGCAATACATGCTGCACCATATTCCTGTTGTTGAGGTTGTCTCTGAATTGGATTTCTGCTGAATCCGGGCACAAATAGTAAACCAGCAATACTCTATGATAGTCTCAATCAAAGCAAGACTAGGCAACTGTCTCAATGGGCTAATATCAAAACCTGGCAAGGAAGGGTGACCCTACGGTAAATGCTAAGTGACATGTCTGGACCAATGTACAACGTCCTCGGCCACACAGTCTGCAATATGGTAGCTCCAGCTAACATAGATGTGATAACAGAGTTAGATGGATAAAAACGTTTGAAACAACACACATGTATTAGTATTGAACAAATCTATGAGGTAGATGAGACAATTGACGGATGGAGCAGTAGAGTCCTCTTAAAAGCCTTTGTCATTGGTGTCAAAGGGGGAGAGTAAAAAAACAAAACAAGAACTACAGAGCTAAAAGCCAAGGAGAGTAGTAGCAATTTTTTATCAAATTTGATCATGAGGAGAGTAGCTTGTTTTGTTGTGTATTGCCATCAATGACAAAGGGGAACATTATTGAATGTGTAGTTATTGATGTCAAGAGAATGACAATGATATTATTGTCATTGTTGTCATTGATGGTTTGATGAAGTCACAAAGTTGGATGAAGTACTTGAAGTATCATTAGCAAAGTATTGTTGTCAACATTAGCAAAGACATGAAGCAATGATGGTGCAAGCAAAGCTTGAAGTATGTCCAGCCTTGAAGCAACGTTGAGATACCTTGAAGCATTGTTCGAAGTATGCAAAGGTTGAAGTGTTATGAAGATAGATTGAAGTAACATGAAACAGCATTGAAGCAAAACATTACTAGTCGGCCCTCCCTCAAACAAATAATGAAGTCAGTCCTCCCTCACAAAGAAACGTTGAAATAACACAGAAATTCAAGTCAGCCTAGCCATAACCTTTACAGGTCGGCATCACTAAAACAAGTCATACCGTGTATAAAAAGGAGGAGGTGTGACGTCATTTTGGCATCCATCCAAGCAACAAATTGGTCTGAAATTGAAGCGAAATGCAAGGCTAGAGGAGCAGGTATGTGGTAGCAATGAAGGCAGAAGTTATAGCATAGTATGAAGGATGAAGATGAAGGGAGAAGCCTCTCCTCTAGCTACAAATTTCAGCCTAGCTGGCACTGTTTACAAAGGTAATATGAAGGACTAATGTCAAGGCCTTTTTTGTCTTGTTTCGACACATTTTCAAAGGGCATTTACCACTGTTGAGCGCTGCTTTAGCAAGGGTATATACAGATTTGCAAGGGGCAGATTTGAGTGGATCTTGATACAAGTATTCAAGGCATTAAAATTGCAGATTAGAAGACTACCTTTGGCATGCATTTCAGGAAGAACTCTTGCAGATTTAGCTTACTCTTGTGCACAGGTTAAAAGGCTATTTGGTTGCAGACTTGAAGACATAATAAAAGCAGATCTAAAGGGCTGTCAAGAACACTTATTTGCTGACCTGAAAAACTATTGAAGACTGAAGAACAAAGTAGATTTGGGAGCAGACTTGAGCGCTATTAAAAAGCTAATTGGTTATACACTTGCGAGTAACTTGAAGGACTGTTGGAGAACATTTGACTGTAAAGAACAAAGTAAAACTTATTGATATAAGGATAGATCTGAAGGACTATTTGTTGAGCGAGCTACAGCAGATTTGAAGTAACTTTGGGTTAGCATTGTATCTTCTGAAAAAGACTGCAATTGAGTGGATTTGTTTGCTGTTGTACCAGAGCGTGAAATAGATTTATATATGTGCATAAGGTAGACTATTGTCAGCAGCATTGTGTACAGTTGAGTAGCAAACTTGAAGATGAATTTGGAGCATACTAGCAGTTGTGAAGACAGATTAAGAGATTGGTGTCTCCCACAGGTTGGAGCCTGTGAACCAGGGGGTTGGAGCCTACTTCCAATTGAAACTGGCAGATCAGGGTGTTGGAACTTCCTTCCAGTTGGGGATGGTAAATCAGAGGGTTGGATCCTCCTTCCAATTGGTGCTCAATGATTATGGAGATTGGCATCTCCGCCAAGTTGACATAATCCATTATATGGTTTTATCAATAGCATATTTAGTTTCCATATATATCTACTGTCCATTCTTATTTGTGGTTTATCTTGTACATTGTTAATGTTGATGACATAACTGCATATGTTTGATGACGTAAAAAGTAACAATTGTGCTAAATACTGATTCATCCCCCCCCTTTCAATATCTCGGTGTGTTCAACAGTTTTTGCTCCAGTCCTCCAATTTTCACTCTACTTAATGACAAATTTAGACAATAATGATGAATTTTCAAAGCCCTAGGTCCTTCCCTAAGGATTATCTATCCGGACTTGATAATAATTAATATGTCATATATGCTTTAAAAAACTCTATTCTTCCAAAGATTCAACACCTAATAGATCAAGGCTATTCCAGTCTTGAGAAATTGTGTATTATGGCAAGAATCTTGCTTTTATTATATATTGTTGCAACATATTCCATGCTCGGGTAAAATGATTTCAAATTGAATTAAACTAAAAATATGGTTGCTCTGGTAAATTGATTTCCAATATAATTAAACTAAAAAATTTAAAACCATATTTGATTTGACAATTTGCAAGCTTTTAAACAACAGGCTTTGACGATTGTAGCCAACCAATATTTTCAGCGAGTCGATGATATGTATAACTTTTAGAGTTGAACTGTTCAATCTTCGGTATGATGTGAATTGCAGAACTTTTAATTTAAATAGAAACTTTCAAAGGGGTGACCAATATCTAGAACTTTCTTAAAAAAAAGGAATGTTTAATCTTTAGATCTTGAATTTCCACTCAATGTCTTTTAAACAATTAGTTTTCAAAATCAAGGTGCAAGTAGTGTTCAACCCTCAATAAAATACATGCCCAATATTTAGAGGTGCCATGTACTTTGAACATTTCCTGTATCTTCCGGGGATCAAACTGCTAATGCAAAATTATGAACCCTGTCAGGCAGAACAATTTCTTAATCTCAGAGACATTATCATCGTAGAAAGCATGCATCACATCAAAAGTTTGTATGGGCTGCCTTGCTAGGGCACTCTCCAAAATTACAGTGCCCGGAAGGGTGTCGCAACTGCTTACATTTGAGCTACTGTAACATAACAGTCAAAGACATTAACATTTGCAATTACATCTCTAACAAAAAGTTAGTGATCCATATAGTCAACCAAATCTTATTAGCATATAAATATACATGATTCATGGTGCTTAAGAATGATACAAAAAAACATCTGAAATTTATGAGTTCTGTAGCTGTGATACAATATGACAGCGGGACTACAAATATGTTTTAGGAACAAGTCACGAGTCTTTGTCAAATACCTGTCTTTCTGCATTCTTTTAGTGCTCAAATTTCAAATAGATATAATTAATAAATATTCATTAGTAGAAAATTACTTAAAACAACACTCGTACCATGGCAAATAGTTCAATAAGTTCAATGCAATCTAAAAACCATGCTGCCGTTCTGAAAATTTATACTGGGAACCATAAGGAAAGTATTAAAAAAAATATACCCTGACGAGCAATAGTTACAAAAATCCAAATACGAGTTGGTAATTCAATTAACTGATTAACTAGTATTTTCAAGGGAGCTGTAACTAGAATTCTATTAAGCAAATAATATCAAAATAACTCCCTCACAAATACAAGTTGGAAGTTAGACCAATTCATCGGTTTGACTACCAAAAAATGCTCCGGAAACTTCCCAACTGGAGTTTCACCTAAAGCACTCATACAAAATTAGAGCAAATCACGAATATTAGGAATACTAGCAGAACCATCTAAAAGTAGCAAGTAGAAACTATTTTAGATGTGCTCAGCTCTGCCAGACCATATCACGCACGTGATTTATTTCCCACTGCAAAATAAAAGGCACAAAACATAGAAGCTTAGATGTAACAGCATAAACTAAGCCATGTCTGGTGCATATATGCTGTCAAAACAGAAATTCTTCCATGAAAATTAATAGAGTATAAATGAAAAAAGAGAGAATATAATCAATTTCAATATTAAAAGAAAAAATACAAGCATAAAATGGTGAAACAATAATACTCACGTGTTCATCATTAACGTGATGTTATCTCCTTTCAAAAGAATCCGTCCTAAAAGGCAGATTAAAATGCTTAGTTCTTTTATACACCTCTTAACACAGTTATGCACATCAAAACCAAAATTATTTTGAAGTGTACAACACGATCAATCAACTTAGATAACTGAGTCAACAATCCTACACAATTATTTAAAAGTGTGCAACAAAATCTTTCAACATAGATCTGTGTGTCAGCAATCCTTCAAAGTACTCAACAAATGACAAAAAACGACTGTAAAAGTAAACATTGCAAGAAAATATAAGAGAAGAGATAAAGATACATCAGATGAGGATTGTAAGTTTTTCCTTTCTATAGAACAGTATGTGCAAAGTAGATAACTTACCTAATGGTTTATGTGTCTTTCTCTTCACAGAGATTTCTTCTGCATCTTCCAATACAAGGTTCATGTACTCATCAAATCCCTGCCAACAAATAAAGGCAATGGCTAAAATTATTTCTCTGAATACCATGAATGCCATGCCAACTTAAATTTCAAAAACATAGTTTTATGTTTACTTTTTACCATGCCTACAGATTGCATTTTAATATTTATACCACAAATAATATTTTGCCAGGCAAATGTTCTACCAAATAAAACTTTAGACCATAAGCAATTGTGTTTGCAATGCATTTGATTCTTTTGAGTCAGCCAAATGCCAAACCATGTTTCTTTGCTTCTGGCAGATTTTATTTTTAATTATGTTTTTTAGCAGCATAAAATTTTGCATCTGAACTGCCAAGTTTTCCAAAGCTCATCCAACCATGATTGCAACTTAGCATTATTTTCAGAGAGCACAACACACCAGACGATATATCCAAATATCTACTAAACAAACATATATTTTAGTATGACATAAGTGATAACAATAGTTGTTGCAACTTTGCAAGGAGAATATGTTAAAATTTCTTAAGCTACTCCAGTTCCCTTCACAAGGAGAGGCACTTGATCTCTGGCTCAAAAGACAAATTGCAAAACATTGCAATTCAGGGGAATCCGGTCCATAAAACAACCACCCTAACCCTGGAAGGAGTTTTGGCCCTGTCCTTTATCGCAGAAGTGCTTCCAAATATCACCTCTTCTAACCTGTAACCCCAAAAATGCTCTATAAGCCTCCTTGGTTCTTCTAGATATGGAGTCAACCACCCAAGAGTTGCATAAAAGCCACTCATGACTTCGTCATTTATTTCTATCCCAAACAATCTACAGTCCAAAAAATAAGTTGTTACCATGCGTAGGGCTGTGCAACATCTTCAATCTTTCATCTATTACCCTCCATATTACCATGTACTCGTCTTCCATGTTAAAAGATTTTGCAATAGCTTCCATGTTAAAAAGATTTTGCAATAGCTTCCTTCCAACAATCCTTGCCCTCATAAACAAAACCATAGCTTTAAAAATCGGCAAAATTGGAATCAGAATCGGACAATTCATCGAGCAGGCCCCAAACCGATTTGAATCGGCCCTCAAATCGGTTTGGCTAACCAGTTTGGTACTGAACCGGCCAATTTGGACACCAAATCAGCCGATTCAGTACTGAACCAGTCAGATCGGCCGAGTCATTAAACTGATTCCGAGTCCAATTCATTATTGATTCATTAACGATTCATTTTCTTTAAAATTTAAATATTTTATGTATTTTTTAGTAAACCGAGTCATTAAATTCAAACTGACCAAATCATGACCGATTTATTACCGATTCCGAGTCTAAGTCTGAATCTGAGTTGACCCTCGACCAATTCCGAGTTCGATTCCAATTTTGTAAACTATGAACAAAACCCATAGAGAGATGTCGCTATAAACATGTGAAGCATATCAACAACTGGGTCACATACTTTCTTTTATTTAGCCATGGGAATTGGTAACTGGCCAAGATTACCTATGTGAGACCAGGTTCAAATCCAAATAGTTGCCACTATAACCCAAGAGTATACCCGACAACCCACAAGACAAATATAGCACTCATAACTTAGCAAGGGCCAAGACATCTCGAGGAACACCCAAAGTGGAACCTCTATCCCACGAGATGCCTACACTGATAGCCTTATCACAATGGACCAATATTTCATCAAGGATTTGAACCTGGGTGGGGAGAGTGGGAAACTTACCTCCTCACCACTTGAGCTATTACCCCCTGACCACATACTTTAAAAACCTTTACAACACTTTCCCAGAAGGCATTGCTTAAAATGATTTGTTCCAAAACCTTCCCTTTAGAATCTTTTTAAAGGCAAGAACTTTTCCACTCATTGTTGCATATAATGTTGATGATTGTAGCTCGAACAAATACTTCTGCATAAGCCAAGTGTCATGCATGCAGGAGTCATCCAGAACACCTCTCTAGGTACTTGCTTTGTTCAGCAAGTGACTTTTGTATTCTTTCCTAAGTCTAACTTAGGAAAAGCACATTATTAACTTAATGTCAACTAATGACTAAAAGTGAACTTAAGATTAAGTAGCAGTCGTTGATCTGAAGTGAGGCTTGAGAACTAATCTTAGCCATTGATCACTTTGGAGATCTAGAGTTGGGGTTTTAGTCATTGAGATGTTAAAAAAGGAAGCCTAAGGAGACGAGGAGACACACAACCGTCACACATAGTGAGTGAGATCATTGAGTGGTTGGAAAAGGACTTTCAACCAAGTGTGTAGGGGTAGGGTCAAAGGTGTTGAGATATTGTAACTTCTAAGAATATTATATTTGTACTTTATTATTCCAGAGATGTTGCATTCCTCCGTGAAGACCTTATTGTATATCCGCGGATATTTTATTCCTCCGTGGAGGATGTGGTAACTTGGGTTATTAGACTTCCCTAGTGGGGTCGGCCTTGTATGAGTCATGTAGGTTAAAGGGTTATTAGACCACACTAGTGGGGTCGGCCCTGTCACATTATATTAAGTAGTTAAGTTGGGGCCGACCTAGTTAGTGTAAAAGTCAAGTCGGAGTTGTGTATAAATAGAGGTGTGTTCCTCATTTAACACACATTCACTTACTTGTGATTGGCGCATAGGAGAGAGAGAGATATGCTATGGAGGAGAAGGAGCTCATGTTTGGGGATTACATCTTTGTATTTACTAGTCATCTATATTGAGGAAGCTTTGCTAGGTTTTCTACCCCATGAGGGTTTCCCAGGATAAATTGTGTCTCTTGTGTTTATGATGTGCTTGTTGTTCTTTCAATGATCATGTATATGCTATAGTTGTGAAATGAAATGTAATACTGATGTTATCTATCTTAGCATATTAAATCTTAACATGGTATGAGAGCTAGCCTGAAGGAAGGCAATGCATGGCACTTACGACACTTGTCTCACTTGCGACAATTTGAAAGTTAGGGTTTTATATAGCAAAAACCAATCATTGTGGCACTTTTGCTATAAATCCATTTTGGCGAAGGTTCAGGATTTGAAACTTCTACAGGTCGTAGATAACATCCCCCTGTACCTTGTGTCCGAAGGACAGCCTCAGATTCGTTGTACTTTGTGAGATATGATCAGTATAAGTTAGGGTTTCTGCCTCTTCCAGATCTCAATCATAAACAGGTGACCTAGGCAAAAAGGTCATATCTCGAGCCAGGAAGCTCCAAATTAAATTTCGTAAAAAGTGACAAGTAGGGCACAGACTATAGTTTCACAGGTCCGCTTTTCAGAGGCCGAAGTTGAAACAATGACACGTGGCACTCCGTACAAGTTTGCTCTCATGTTTCATCCCATAAACAGGTCACATTGCAACACCTGGCATAACTCTCTCTCAGAGAATCCATTTGAGGTCAAATCTGTGAGGTTGGAAAGATAACAGGTCAAGCTACCACAGGCCGAAGTTTCAGACCCTGCAAATCCGAAATTTCCGAGTTACACCAGAAACATTAAGGCACATATTTCTGTGAAAGAGAATTGGATTTTGAGCATTCTCATTTTTGGCTTATCACTGCTGCGGGAAATTAGGGTTTCAGAGAAAGTTGGAATTTTTGGAATCTGATACCACGGCTGGATGCTCCTCATCAACATCGAAATTTAGAGACCAAGATCGAATTTTTTGGTTGGGCAGAAGGTCAGGCTTGATCAAACCCCAGTTCGAGATTTTGATAGGAAAGGTGGTAAATTAGGGTTTCTACAAAAGTTGGAATTTTTGGAATCTAAGACCACAGCTGGAAGCTCCTCAAAAAAATCGAAGTTTAAAGCACAAGATCGAACCTTTTGGTTGGGCAGAAGACCGAGCTTTATCAAACCCTAGTTCGAGATCCTGTCCAGAAGATCCGGAAGTTTCAAAGGCAATTTTGAGGGGTCAAATTTTCGAGATTTCAAAATTGAAGTATGCCAGCTTGATTAGCTCAACAAGGCGCATCTTTCCATCCTTTCAGAAGTTTGAAATTCAAAGTTTGAATTTTTAGGGTTTCTCGGACAAACCCTAATCCAGCTTCAGATCCAGTTTCAGCAAATCAAAGTGGATTGGGTTAATCCTAAGAAACCGAATTCGCTCTAACCCCCCCCTCGTGTCCCGAATCGGTCGAATCGGACACGATTCGATCTCAATTCGTGTCCGATTCAATCTTCAGGCGAATCTGAAATCGGGACACGATGCAAAAGCGAATCGGACACCATGCAAAATCGAATCCCCGACTGTCGGACACGAATCCCGAAAACAGGACACGTAAAGTGCCCTACGGTCCAAAAAAGTGCGGCCGGTTTTGTTTTAAAAGCAAAATTTGAGTTTCTTTTTGTCATTTGCAGGGAAGGAGTTGGTTGAGAGTGAGTTGTATGTGTAGGTGAAGGAGATTTGAAGGCTATCCATTTTTTCCAAGCGATTCCAAGTGCATTCCGGTGGATTTGTGGAGAGGATTGCAAACTCAACCATCACACAAGAAAAGGAATGTCTCAATCTACTAGGGCAGGAGGTAGGGGGCAAAGGAGAGGGAGAAATGCACCATTTAGTGCCTCTCCTCATATTCCACCAAGCACAAGCAGTTCTCCTCCTCCGTCAAGTGCTCCATCGGCTGCTAGTGGAGCTCATTCTATGGCTCCATTTAACCCTGTTTTAGCAAGACAACAAGCCCAAGAAAAAAAATACCCTTTGTGGAAGTATGTGACAAGGAAAGATGGGCCCGAGGCAAAGCTTGGTGGGGGAGGCAATGTGTCTTGGAGATGCAATTTTTGCAAGCATGAGTTCAAGAGCACATATTTCCAGGTTAAGGGCCATTTGTTGGCCCTTCCTTCTTGTGGGATTTCTTCATGCAAAGCGGTGACTGTTCACCAAAGGAGGGATATGGAAAGAGAGGATCATGTTGGCTTAGGGAAGGTGGCAGCAACAAGCAAGAAAAAAGAAGATGATCCTCTTCCATTTTTTAGGAAGTCCTCTAGCACCAAGCCTCCATTTCCACCTAGCATTCATGGGCGTGGGCGTGGGAATATTTATCAAACAAGAAAGAGGCAATCTACAGGTGGTCCAATGGATAGGATTTTCCAACAAGAGGCGCGAGAAGAGGTAGACCTTACCATTGCATTTTTCTTCTACCTCAACTTCATCTCATTCAATGTTGCACGGTCACCATTGTATTTTGAGACGGTTAAAACTATCTTGGAACGAGCTCCAAATGGTTATGTGCCTCCTGGTTCAGAGAAGCTTAAAACCACATTGTTGGTTAAAGCAAAGAAGGAGGTAGATAATATTCTTGAACCAATTAGATCAACATGGCCCTCATCCGGTGTGAGTATTGTTTCTGATGGATGGACAGATCCCGCATGCCATCCACTCATCAATTTCATGGTATCTTCCCAAAAATGAGCGTTGTTCTTGAAAGCGGTGGATGCTCTTGGGCAATACAAGGATGCACAATTTATGGGTGATTTATTCATCAAAACCATTGAAGAAGTAGGTGTTGAGTCGTGTGTACAAATCATCACGAACAACGCACCTGTTTGCAAGGATGCTGGCATGATTGTGGAAGCTAAATATCCACAGGTATGTTCATTTTGGACACCTTTCATTTCTAATTTGCTCATTGTTTGAATTTGGTAATTGCAATGTTAGTGTTGTAGAGTCATTGATACATGCTTTTATTGCTCTTACAGGTTTTTTGGACACCTTGCATTGTCCATTCCTTGAATTTAGCACTGAAAGTCATTGCTTCGGATGTGGCATGGATTGACAACCTTATTGAGGAAGCACGCCATATCCGTAACTTTGTACCAAACCACACAAATGCCCTCACCATCTACAAACAGTACACACAGCTTTCATTGCTGAAGATTGCAGATACTCGATTTGCTTCCTCATTCATCATGCTCAAGAGGTTGAGGGAGGTCAAAACCGCTCTTGGGTCCATGGTGATTTCAGAGTTTTGGGCTTTTTGGAGAAAGACGGATCAGGTTGCTTCACAAAAGGTGAAGGACATGGTGTTAAATGATGGTTGGTGGGACATGGTGGATCTTACCATTAAGATCATGGAGCCAATCATTTCTTTGTTGCGGTTTGCAAACACGAACCAGCCCATCCTAGCAGAGGTTTATGAGGGGTGGGATTCCATGATTGAGTCCATGAGGTCCATTGTCATGGAGAATGAGTGTCCCGAGTATGGCACATCGGCAAAGAACTTATGGACCATTATTCGGGATATTCTTATCTCCAGGTGGGATAAGAATTGCACACCTTTGCATTGCTTGGCCCACTCCTTGAACCCCAAGTTCTACACTCAGGAGTGGCTCACTGGTGGATCGGGGGCCTCACACAGAGTCCCTCCTCACATGGATGCAAAGATTGCAAATGGGAGGAAGATAGCACTTAGAAGGCTATTTCAGGATAGAGACATGCTTGAGGAGGTGGAGGATGGCTTTGTAGATTTTTCCACTGGCACTGAGAGATTTGGAGGCTATGATGTGCTTAGAGATAGGGAGGGTAAGAAACCCTATGCTTGGTGTGCAACTCATGGGGCAAGATCCCCTATTCTACAGAAGTTAGCCTTCAGGGTCATCTCTCAAGTTACATCATCCTCTTGTTGTGAGAGGAATTGGAGCACATATGGGTACTTATACAGTGTGAATAAGAGCAGGCTTGAGCAGTCCAAGGCAGAGTCGATGGTGTATGTGCACTCCAACCTTCGTCTTATTTACAGGAAGAGGGAGGAGTGGGTGAAGGGAAAGACAAAGATGTGGGATGTCTTTCCTGATGATATGGGTTTGGACAGCAGTACTGAGTTGGCATTAGCCAACATGGATCTTAATGATCCAGTACTAGAACCGATCACTTTTGATGATAGTGATCGTATAGAGGGGTCATCCTCCACAGCAGCAGATGCAAGTCGTCAGATGGGCAGAGAGGAGGAGGAGGGGAAGGAGGATGAGGATCAGGGCAGTGGCAGTGGCAGTGATGAGTATGTTGATTCAGGCATGGAGGAGGACTACTGACATATGGGATTCTCCCATCTTGATCCACCCGTTTTTGTATTTACTATTAGTCTATTTGGCATTTGCCAGTGCCCAGTGGCATTCCGACATATATGTATACATTTTGATTTTGATGACTTAATGAGAAATATGGTTCCGACATGCATCTATGTGTCTCTGTCTCATAATTCATTGTGATTTGTGAATGACAAATGTGAAATGTGTTGTGTGATTCATGAATACTGAATACTGAATCGTGATTTGTGAATGACAATGTGTAATCTACTAATCATTAATGTGTTTTCATTCTAATTTCTATTGAATATTTCATATTTGTAAATTGTAAATGTTCTAGTTTCTTAAGATTTTTGGATCTATATGTCTATATTTTTAAATATTAATATATTTTTAAAAAATATATATATATGTATATAAAACGTGTCCTACGTGTCTTGATTCCGGGGGTCACCGTGTCCGTGTCGGACTCTCGTATTTTCGTGTCCTGCGTGTCTCGTGTCCCCGTGTCAGGTGACTTAGGGTTAATCCTAGAAGAGAATAAATTGGACACCTGCATAAGTGAAGAAGTTCCAGTCATAAGTTGTTTTATTACTTCCAGTCTTTTCTCAGTTTTTAACTTAGCAGCTTCAGCTACGGACTTAATAGCCGTTATATCATGTAGAAGGTGATCCAACAATTCTAGTTTAGTAGCTAGCAGGGCAATTTTCTCCTGTTCATCACTTATTGCTTTCTTGACTTGAAGAATATCTAATGCCATATCGTCAAGATTTTGTGATGTCAGTTTCTAATGAAATCAAACTTGCAAATTGGGGAAATTTCTGAAGATTTTGGTCAGAGAAATAGAAGGTCTCAAAAATACCATGAGAACGATTCAGCAAGAAAGAGATTTCTCATCTGATGAAGAGATGAGTCGACAATTTGAAGAAGCCCTGAAAAGTCCCAAGCACAAATATGATTCAATCCCTTCTTCACCAGAACCTGAACCTAAACCCTTCGTAGGATTATTCACTGGTCCTAAAATGTTCATCCAGCTTTCCTTCTGTCCACCAGAATTTAAAGCCTACAAAATAGACTGCATGATAGATTCAGGTTGCCAGATGAATCTAGCAAAAGGTGGAACTATTCCTTCATTCTATTGGGAGCCAACTTCTGATCATGGAGTTGCAATAGAAGGAACCCAAGTCGCCTTGATAGGAAAAGCTGCAGATTTTCCGATTCAGTTTGGAAATAGTCTAACTACCCTCTCTTTGAATCGGTTAGACATTATTAAGGATGACTGTATTCTTGGTTCTGAGTTTTTGCACAGAGTAAGTCCAATCACTATAGATACTCAGAAAATGCTATTCAGTTGCACCATTAATGGTAAGACAATCTCCTGCCCACTCTCCTTTGATTCTAAGAAAAGAGCAAAGAGTCCTGCAATCCTACCTCAGCCAAAGCCTAAGCTTGCAGAACTTTGCAAGATGGAGAGATGTATAGCATACGCAGAAATAAACAGGGATTAGGCCCTTGCTGAGATTTCTGAAAAATTAATCAAGGAGTGTTGCTCTGAGAGTCCAAATGCCTTTTGGACAAGAGAAAAGTATTTCGTCTCACTCCCATTTGATCCTTTAGTCAAGCACAAACCAATGAAAGCCTCTGCAAGGCTTATGTCTTCTTCTGAGAATGAATTTTGTGCTTAAGAAATCAAAGAACTTCTATCAAAGGGTTTGATAGAACCATCTAAGAGCCCGTGGGTTTGCCGAGCCTTCGTGATCAATAAGCATTCTGAGATCAAAAGAGGGAAACCATGATTGGTGGTAAATTAAACCTCTGAATGTTGTTCTTCAGAAAGTCCAGTATCCACTTCCAGATAAAGCCAGTTTGTTACAACAAATAGCAGGATGCACCATCTTTAGCAAGTTCGATTTGAAATCTGGTTTCTATCAGATTGGCATAGAAGCTAAAGATAGATATAACACTGCTTTTGTGGTTCCTCATGGACAATATCAATGGAAAGTGTTGCCCTTCGGTATCAACAATGCTCCATCTGAATTTCAGAAAAAGGATGGAAGACATCTTCCGAGAAAAGAATTGGGCACTTGTATTCATAGATGATATTCTGATTTGTTCCAGGAACTTGCAGGAACATTTAAAGCATCTACAAGAGTTTTACCAACTGGTTTTCAAGCATGGACTAGTGCTCTCTTAGAGTAAAATGGAAATTGGCAAAACTGAAATCGAATTCCTCGGTTTCAAAATCAACAAAGGCCAAGTTATTCTTCAGCAGCATGTGCTGCAAGTGTTTGCTCATTTTCCTGATCAAATTTTGGAGAAAGTCCAGTTGCAAAGGTTTCTTGGAAGCCTAAACTACATCAAACCATTTTACAAGGGACAGGCTGAAGATATCCATATCTTACAGCAACGGTTAAAGAAGAACCCTCCACAATGGTCCATGGCAATGACTTTGGCAGTGCAAAAGATTAAGGCCAAAGTTCAACATTTACCAGCTCTGTCTCTCCCACAGGGAACTGGCAATCTCATTATTGAAACTGATGCATTTGCCCATTCTTGGGGTGGAATTTTGATTGAGGTGCAGAATGGTAAAGAAAATATTTGTGGTTATGCCTCCGGTTCTTTCAAGGCAGCAGAATTAAATTATCCTTCGAGCCACAGGGAGATTTTAGCTGGAAAAAAGACTGTAAATCATTTCGATTGTTTTTGAAGCCTGTTAGATTTATTATTAGGACAGATTTAAAGATCATGCCTGGTATCTTCAAGAATGAAAATTTAATGGCGGAGAATAGCTCCAGAATTCTTAAATGGTTTTTATGGCTTCAGAATTTTGATTTTGATACTGTTTACAAACCAGGTCATTTGAATTGTATGGCTGATATGTTGACCAGGGAAGAATTGCATTCACCAGTCCAACCGCAATTAAATATGTTTTCAGCAGGAGCCTCCAGCTCCCAGAATAAAGGCAAGGGCAGTCCCTAGCCAGTGTCACAAGCAGGCTTGTTTCTTAAGCCATGGGATGAATCTCTGTCAAAAGAAGAAAGGCAGTCCACTTTAGAGCATGCCAATAGAACACAAGCTGAAAAGTTCATGGCCATTACCCTTATCAAACAAATTCAAGAGTCCCCTCTAAAACTGCAAATTCTTGAAAGATGGGAACGTGATGCATTCTATAGCTTTGAGAATGCTCAAGAAAAACTTCTAAGGTGTCGAGAAGTCAGGATCGATTGCAATGAAGAAGCCGAAGGTCCAGTTTGGTACGTTGATATTGGCCATGGAGATCTCACGTGGACAACATATAATTTGATACTGCAATTTTGCAGAGAACAGAGATCAATAGTCATCTGTGCAGATCCTTCGAATCTGCTAAATCTGAAATGGTCCGGATGGATATAAGTGCTTCTTGATAAGTTATGTCCAAGAGTTGATTGGGTACAATGCCGCGCGAACTTCATTCTTCACCTGCACACGGATATGATGGTTGCTGATCAGAACCACATGTGGTTAAAGTTTAAATTGTGTCACCAAGGAGGCCGCTACACACCATTAGGCCAAACAGTTTATACCTCCCAAAAGTTTATCAAGCATGACAAAGACGGCAATCGTATCGATGCCAAAATCTATACCCAGAGAATCCCTTTAAATCTCCATGTTGAATCATTGTACCAAGGTTCCTTTATCTGTGGGCCAAATCCAGTTTTATTCGGATCTGACGTGGAAAGGTGTTTCGACTACAACTTGTATCCACCTATCGACAGAGAAAAGTCAGTGGACTCCACTAGTGATTATGCAGATTCCGACTATGATGACTTTCCAAATTTTGATTGTCCTTGTGGCGGACAAGATCTTGTTGGAGATGGACGTCTTCGTTGTATTTGTCGATGCGGATGGGATCCGCATGATTGAAAGGCGTCATGGGCCGCCTCTAATGGCTCCACTTTGTACATTTGCTTTTGTTAAAGTTTGTCGGTTCGGATCCCCATATGTCGAAAGACCATTAAGGGATGAGATAATGACCATGGTAGTCCCCATGTGTCACCCCGAATCTCTCTTTTTGATCGCTTAGTGCCGGTCCTTGGTCACCAGGTAACTGGTTGACATTTGTATAAATAAAGGGCCTCTAAGGCTCATTTGATCATTGGAGTCTGAGCGTTCAAGTAGTTTGAGCTCTGCAAGTGTCTGTAAAGAGTCTGAGTGTGGGAAAGAGCAGACAGTGGCTTCGGCGTTGTTGGTTTCCCAGTGTGATAGTTAAGTGAGCATATGCAGAGAAGCCCAGGTAGCCTTGTGGTAAGTTACAGCAGCAGCTGGAACTAAAGCATAAACGGCCTCTGTACATTGTGTTCAGGACTATAGTCTGAGTCTGTGTTTCTCAGTGATGAGCTTCATTGTCCGAAGCCCATTTGTGCTAAGTCTGTAATATGTGTGTTGCTACAGAATGAATGTGTATTGAAATCAGAAAATCGGTCTTGGTTGCTGATCCTGTTGAGTTCATTGATTTTCCTTGGGAAGGAATTTGCATAGATCTTCTTTCCATCATTGATTATGCTTTCAGATATGAATATATATGTTACAACAGCAAGGAAAATTCATATGATGCTCCTCCATCATCAAAAGATGAGCTTCATGGAGCCTCTACACATGATTCTTGCCAACACCACATTGATGCATTGATGCATGATCATGACATCCACAATCTCTTCATCAAGTCTGTTACTTAGAAGCAGCCCATTCAGCTCATTCAACTCCTCCAAATGAGCAACAAGACAATATGAAGACATCCAAGCATGCCCATTTTTAGGGAGGGTTTTGTTCCCATGAGGTTTTCCCTGTTTCCTCGGTTTACATGGACTAGTTAATTTTGTATTGGGATGACTTGGGATGACCATAAGCCTTGTTGCTTGGGCCTTATATTTCTGATATTTTTCAGATTTTCATCACATAAAGTCAAGCTAAAGGGGGGGGTGTTAGAGTATTAAAAAACACACTTATACCATTTTTAGACTTAGGATAAATTAATTAATCATTCATGATTAATTTCCTGAGTTTTGACTAAGTAAAATAGGCCAGTTTTATCTTTTAGTGGAACACTTGCCATCCTAAGTCCCTAGGGTGCACTTGAGAAATCTCTGGATAAGATTTCATTGGATTCTGTCTGATTTCTTTCCATTTTTGATTTAGAAGGTGTTTTCTTGATTTAGTTAGCTTTGTCCTTTTTTTTCTGCTTTCTAGTGGAAAAGGTAAAGCTAATTGACTTGGAAACTTTTGTCACTTGACCAATTCGACCTCCACATCATATCTCCTCTCCTAAAGCCATCAATACATTCTATTTACCTCACTCATGAGCTTCCATACCATACTTAGCAAATTCGTGAGCCTCTATGACAGTTTTGGAAGATGCTTTTGCCACCTAGGGGGTTTTTTGCCCTATCTAAGCCTTTTCTTTTTGCTCTTTCCAAATTGCCTCCAAGCCATTCGATTTTCTCCATGGAAGATGTATTATATATTGTTATCATATTGATGAATAAAATACAGAGTGATTTCCATAATTTATCTTCTTTATTCTTCTTCTCTCATTGTCTGAAATATTCCATGTGAAATTGTCTTATGAATCTAGATCTTAGCAATTGAAAATCTCACATAAGCCACTTGGCCATACTCATGATAGTTTGTCAAATTGATGCTAAGGGTCAAATAATTGCCAAGCATGATGTCCAAGTTAAGTAATAATGTAAATTAGATCCAAATGGACAAGGTGGGTCACATTAAGAGAAATTCTCAATTCAAAGTTTGTAATATTCCCATCCAAATGAACTATCATGGAGGAAAATTACTAGTTCCCTAGGTTGGGGGTGGAAGCATTAAAAGTTAGCTACAAGACCCAAAATGACCTTAGACTTACAAATCCACATTAAAGGGGGTCAATTAAATAATAATAAAAATAAAATGAGGTGGCATTGGATCATGAGGGCACATAAGAGGTTGTGGGACCCACATGTGGCAAGATTCCCCACTACACTTGGCATGATTCTCTCACCGATTCGAGTTCAAGATGAAGGGTAACATACTTGGGGCAGTTTAAGAGGTATTATTCAAGGCATGAATCATGTAAGGTCGAATTAGAGTGGAAGAGTAACTCTCATGGAAGAGGAAGAGGCATCTTATAAGAATTGTGACACTTGGACCTAGATTCTCTAACTCCTATGACAACAATGATTAAGATTCTATGACACTTACGACAAAGTTCAGACCTGATTGCTAACATCTGACATATATGACATGTCAAGGCTAAAATTAGCCTCCAAGAGGGCGCATAAGGGGAGTTATGGCATCCAAGAGTCCCCCATTCAAATTGATGGAAGAGGAGAGCTAGGAAAAGTTGGACAAGTGGCATTCTTGGGAATCTCTCCCAACTTGAGTTGCGATGAGTCTCTTGGATGGAATTCGAGCTAAGGAGGCCTTGGGAGGTTACTAAAAGACAAGAGGAAAGAAAGAGAGGGGCTTATGATCATTTCTCATTTGGTAAATTGGAGAGCATAGCTTGTCCATGCAAGTTGAGTGTTTATTCTACTTGCCTTAGCACCAATTTCAAGGGTGAAAGATTCCCATCCTAATTGGCAATTGGAGAGGCCATTCAGACCTTTCATTTGGAGTTGTATGAAGACATTTTGTTGCGAGTTGAAGCTACAGGGTTGCTCGTGACCATTTCTCCTTCAACTTGTTTCCACATCTCTTCCAATTTTCTCTCTATATTCTTGATCTTGGAGGAAGGATGCACATGGAGAAATGTTGATATCTTTGGGGGAGTCCAAGGGGCCCCATTTATTTGTAAAATGATATCCACACTCTTTATTTGATGCTCAGATATACCTCAGATCGAAACTCCAAGTAAAACCATGTAAAAATGCCAAACTATGTATGAATGGTGTCATTTTCCCATGTATCTTGTTGAGAGAGCTTGAAGTTGTTTGGTATCGACTTGTATCAGTAAATCTCTGTGGTTTTATCGTTGTTTGGAGAGCCATTAATATACACCTTATGCAAGTCCTTGTAACATTTCTCTCAAATTTCATAGCAAGTTATAGCGTTTTTCTATCATTTCCCCCTATGTTAAGACATGTTTACAAATCTTTGATTTATGGGAGTTGCAGCAGCCTTTAGGAACTGATTAATGATGCATTTGGGTGCCCATTGAAGTCATCTAACTAATCCAAGTCTTTGTTCTAAAGTTGGGAGGTTAGTACTGCATTTGGGAAGCCATTAGTGACCTCTACCCTTGGGGATTTGAACCTCGAATTTACTAGCAAATTTCCCTATTTTCTCCTAAACTTAAATGACTGTTGCAGAAGTATTTTGATAGTGTCTAAGCACCCATTAGGTTCATTTTTATGTCCTAATACCCTTCAAACACTTTTAGACCAAATTCGAAATCCTTCGGAGTCTTTTGGAGCCATCTACCCTTGGGGATTTCAACATCGATTTTCCTAGTAATTTTGCCTTTCATTCTCTAATTGTAAATGCAAGTTGCTAAAGTATTTAGGAAGTGTCCAAGGATATAATAGTTGCATTAGGGTGTCCTAATACACCTCAATCCACTCTAGAACTAATTCGAAACCACTTGGGATTATTTGGGACAGTTTGGAGTTTCACTAGTCCAAGATTCGAAAATTGGCCAAATTGGATAAAATTACACTTTGGGGACATTACATTGACTCAGTTAAAGATAATTTGATGCCTGTAATAGCTCCTCCAAGGACAGCTAAGGAATGCTTTGATGCCCTAGTAAATCTCTATGAGGAGAAGGCACCTACTCAAGAGGGTTTTGAAGAAGCAACTTCATTCATTGAAGATGGAGGAAAAGGAATCAGTTGCCTCCTTTTCAAAGATTGCTCAGACAAGAGATCAACTCATGGCAATTGGAGTTGAAGTAGATGATGATGACCTTGTGCAAACAGTAGTAGAGGGTCTTCCTACATCTTGGGAGACATTCCTTGCAACAGTGAATGGGAGAGAAATACAACCAAGCTTTGATAGGTTGTTGCAAGATGCTATATCCGTGTCCGGATATACTCAATGATTATTCAAGCGAATAATCCTCCAATGGAAAATAACTCCATTTGATAATAATATATAATTGATGATAAAGATGATTAATAATTACAATGAGGCTCGCTTTTATAGGCTTGAGCGTCTATAGTGAAGGGTTACACCCTTTCATTGAGCACAATCTTGCCTGGGAGGTTGGCAATGGTCAAAGGGTTAGGATTGGACGCGACCCTTGGATCGGTTGCAGCGATCAGCATATTCTGTCGGTGGATCTGATGGATGCACTGAGGCAACGTGGAATCATAACCCTATGCCATTTAGTAGACTTTGGAAATCTTTGGATGGGCAGACCTCTTTGGAGGAGGCCGGACTCACTTGGCTTAAGAGCGGAGCTAGTGGAAGAATTAAGAACTTACTGTAGAGCTCTTTGTAGGGATCAGGTTTTTCTGAACGATGATGAAGATTCACTCATCTGGGATGGAGACCCTTCGGGACTTTACACCCCTAAAAGTGGTTATCTGTGGATTTCTGAAAACCTGGAGCCTCGTGATTTGGTATGGTGGTGGAGAACGGTTTGGAAGCTCCATTGCCCTCCGAAGGCCAGACTCTTCCTGTGGTGCACCCTGGCTAACCGAATTCCAACGTGGGAATTCCTGCAGAAGCGCAGCTTCCATGGGCCTAGTCGTTGTATTTTGTGCAAACTGTGGGAGGAATCGACACCACATCTGTTCCTCCAGTGCCACTTCACCAAGGAGGTCTGGAATATATCTGCCCGTATACTTAAAACAGCGCTTTCTTGGACAGGGAACTCTATTGAGGAAGCATGGAGGATTTGGACTAACAATGTTGCACTGAAACCATTCAAAGCTCTTCCTCCGGTGATAAATTGGGGAATCTGGCTCATGTGTAATAGTGGACTGTTTCAAGACAAACTGGGCACTCCGGCTCAGGTGGCATTACAGAGCTGTGGGATCTTTTTAGCACTCCGACGAGCCCGGAAGCCATCCTCTCCCCGTACTATTCTCCCTGTTGACATTGATAGATCTCAACCCTGGGGCTTCTTCGATGGGGCCTGTCAAAATAACATTTGTGGGGGAGGAGCTGTTCTTTTTTTATCCCCTGTGCATTTCTTTGTGATGGCCTTTGGTTTTGGTAGAGGAACCAACAACTGGGCTGAAATACTCAGCCTCAAGCTGCTGCTCTCTTTTGCTTTGGAACGCTCTTTACTGAATTTGAACGTCTTTGGGGATTCATTGAATGTGGTTAACTGGATTAATGGCACCTTTCTCTGCAACAACCGGAGGATTGCCTCTGTTTTGGTTCAAATTCAGAATGCCACTCTTACTCTGGATACCTTTACTTGCAGGCACATTTATCGTGAGAACAACACAGAGGCGGACGAGGCCTCCAAGGCGGGCCTTACCTTGGGGGTTGGAACTTGGAAAATTACTGAATCGCTGAACGGGCATGAGCAGGTTTACTATCACCGTCCATTCATTGAATGAATGGGGATCAAGATCCTTGGTCATTGGCACTGTTTTCTGTTTCTAAATGTCATTTCCATGAGGAAGACTGTATTGAACTAAGTCTAAGTTAAACGTTATGTTTTTAGGATTTGAAATTCCTGTACCTGTATATATGGCACCATTACAGCATACTCTCCGAGTTTTGTATAAGATGTATCTTCTCACACAGAGAGAGCATCTCAGCTTATTTTGGAAACTTTACTGGACACACTTTCAGCAGTACTATACTCCACTCTAGATGAGTGAGATGATCAATGTAATTTCGTACTCTTTGGATGAAATGAAATTACGCTTTTTTTTCGAGGAAAAAAAAATATATATAATTGATGATAAAGATGATTAATAATTACAATGAGGCTCGCTTTTATAGGCTTGAGCGTCTATAGTGAAGGGTTACACCCTTTCACTTTAATAACTAATAACTTTAACTAACATACATATAATATTCATAGCATTGCCACTCTCTTAGAAAGGCTTTGTCCTCAAAGCCTTATAATTTTGTTGCATTGTTCTTTGCGATGCCATGGCTGATGAAACATGTCGATACGAACTGCTAAGTGTAGAGCATAACTTCCGATACATCGACGGATCAATCCATCCCAAATTGATTTGTTGTGGACTGATGGGATTTCCTACTGATATGTCGTCAAGAGATTTGATCACATTAGTACCATTATTTTTCGACATTTCCCACTTTTTCAAATATCGGTTTTTATGGTTGGGGTGTCGATAAGGACCTTTCACGATGTCATTTTCGTTTACGAATGTCGCCTTTAGATCATTGATCTGAGTTGGAAGTTGTATTTTCGTCTCTTGAGGATTTAAGTTTTTGTTCTGTATCTTTTCCAACTTGTTTTCTAACTGCCTATTATCATTTTGAAACTTCTTAATCAATTCGACTTGCGATTTTCTGTCATCTTCAGATGTCTTAAGTTGTTCCTTAAGATCTTCATTATGAATTCTGATACAACTATTTTCTTCCTGTTTGTCTAGAATTTTCCCTTCAATGTCGTCCATAGATTGTTCTATCTTTCGACTATTTTTTAACTTCTTAATTTTTGTGACTAGTATCTTGTTATGATTTCTTAGTCTAAAAATTTCTTCAGCATTGTTAGATAATGCTTTATTACTCTTCGCGATCTCTGACTTATGTGTCTTTTTAGAGTCGTCATTTTGTTGTTGAAGAACTTTTATCTGTTGTCGACACTGGTCGACCTCTGATTCTTGACTTTCTAATTTATGTCGTAACTGCATTAGTTCTTCATCTTTGTCGCTAACGATTTTGTTCAAGCGTATTATTTCTGCTTCGTAATTATTTATTTCCTTCTTTATATCTTGATTTTTCAATCTCTGATTAAAATCACTTTCATCTTTTAATTTCTTGATTTGCGCACATAATTTTTCTATGTGATTTTTCTGGTTGGACATTATTTGTTCATTGAACCGTTCTTGTATCTTATGTAGTTCAATCTTTATTTCTGATTGTCTATTAATGTCTTGTAATTCTTCATTGTCTTTTTGATAGCGTTTTAACTTGGCTTCTAATTTTTCTCGCAAATCGGCTTCCATGGTTTCTGTCTTCTTCGACGGTGGAATGATCTTCTTTGATTTTGATTTTTCTGATGAAAGCGCGTCTCGACTTCTTGATTATTGCTTTGAATTCTTCTTGATTTGTTCTTGACTTGATTTCTTCGATGATAAGTGTTCTTCGACTTCTTTGATAATAAGGAGTCTTGCTTGGACTTTGTCTTTAATGTCTTCTTTGACTTGAATTTGCTTTGTTTCTTCAAACAATTCTTATTTCAAAAAGAATTGACTTTTTTTTTTTTTTGATAATAATAATTATTATTAAAATTTAATAATAATATTTAATATATATATATATATATTTTTAATAATAATAATTATCAATTAATTAATAATATTATTAATAAAGTTTTTATAAACTATATATATATATATAGTTTAGTAGATAATTTTTTTCAAAAATTAAAATAATTAAACAATACAATAATATTATAATGTTTAATATTTTTTTTTGAAAATTTGTTAGGGTTGTGAGAATGGAGGCGAGGGTGTGGGCGGAGGACTGGATGTGCGTGGGAGTTGGTGGTGGCGGCGGTGGTTGGAGGAAGTGGAGGGCGACGTGGAAGGGAGCGTGGAGTGGGGTGGAGTGCTGGAGATGCTGGGAAGGGAGGTCGTGCAGGAGGACGGAGGCAGTGTGGGAGGGAGGAGAGGTGGATTTGCAGGTGCGTGGAAGGGGGCAGCGCGGGAATGTGGAGCGGCGGAATGGGGGAGCTGGCGTGGCGTGGAGTGAGGAAGGGGTTGCAGTGGGCGAGGGACGAGGGACGAGGGCGGGAGGAGCAGATGGACGGCGAGGGTAGGAGGAGTCGAGATAGGCGGCGGCGGGAGCTGGTGGAGAATGCGTGGGGCAGCAGATGAAGGGCGTGGACGGAGCTGGGGAAGAAGGATGTGGTGGCGTGAGCAGGCAACGGGAGTAGCTGGTGGAGGACGACGTGAGCAGAGGCGTGATGGAGAAGGGAAGGCGTGGGGGTGGTGGCGGTGGTAGAGGCGGAGGTGGAGTGCCGCTGGAAGAGAGGTCGCGGAGGTGGAAAACGGTGGGAGCGTGGAGCTGTGCGGTAGGGAAACTGCAGGTGGACGGGGAGCAGCGTGAGCAGACGGGGGATGGAGAGAGGTCAAGAAACCTCATTCAGAGAACTCTGACAATTATGGCTAAAAACCGAATTTGGAGAAGCTCCAAGATGTATGGCTAAAAGCCAGAATCAGCAGGGCCGAGAACGGTTGGCTCTGATACCAATGCTATATCCGTGTCCGGATATACTCAATGATTATTCAAGCGAATAATCCTCCAATGGAAAATAACTCCATTTGATAATAATATATAATTGATGATAAAGATGATTAATAATTACAATGAGGCTCGCTTTTATAGGCTTGAGCGTGTATAATGAAGGGTTACACCCTTTCACTTTAATAACTAATAACTTTAACTAACATACATATAATATTCATAGCACAAGATTGTCTAGAAGAAGACAGAATCCTGAGTAGATCTGGGCCTCCTGTTGAAAAGAATCATGCTCTTGCTGCCAAGGCAAAGAAAGGAAGAAGCTTCCCTCAGCACCAAAAAAAAGGTAAGGGACCTCAAGGTAAGCACTTTCATAAGACAAAAGTAAGATGTTATAACTGTAGCAAGCTTGGTCATTATAAAAAGACTGTAAGAATCCTCCTAATAGGAAATGGCATAAAGGGAAGTACAATGCTTCAGTTGCTACAGAAGAATAAGAGCCTCAACAAAAGAAATCTAAGACTGAGACCAAAAAGAAAGAACAAAGAGAACTCATCGTGGTTTCAACACTCTCAAGTTCCATCTCAAACTCATCAGACTCATGGTGGATTGATAGTGGGGCCACCAAGCATATGACTGGATTCAAAAGGGCTCTTGTGCGTTACAAGGCCAAGAAGTTCAATGTGAAAGTGGAGATGGGAAATAGAAATACCTTTGCAATAAAAGTAGTTGGTTCAACTGCCTTAAAGATTGATTTAGGTACATTGATTCATGTTGAGGAAATTTTGTATGTTCCTGGTTTAAAGAAAAATGTTCTTTCAGTGGCAATCCTGGAAGACAAGGGGTTCTTTGTAGCCTTCTCAAAAGGAAAGGCACTAGTGTGGTCTAAAGGTGGAAATGTAAGCTCAATTATTGAGATTGGTGTCCATGAGGGTGACCTTTAAAAGGTCTTAGGACATGTTGTTAAAGGTCTAATGAATAACCCCTGTCAAGTTTCAAAGATAAAGAGGGAGCCATCAGTGCTCTTCAATGCCAAGCAGAATGGGATTGCAGAAATGAAGAGTGGAGATGTGATCTTCCATCATTCCAAGGAGTCTTCCAGTGACTCAGATATGGAAGCCTATGATACATCTCGTTCAAAGAAGCAGAGGGTGAAGGGCAAGAAGCCTTCAGTTGATCTCATTGAGGAGCCTATTGAGAGGTTCCAAGGGTGCTCCAATGGGAGCCATGTCACTAATTCAGGATCATCCACTGATGTGGAGATAGAGAAACATCAGGTTTGGAAAGATGCTATGATAGAAGATATCCAGTTGATAATGGAATATGATATGTGGAAGTGATTCTCAGACAACAAGGGAAGTCAGTTGAAACTTCCAAGTGGATCTATAAGATCAAGGTATTTGCTAACGTTCAGAGCTCCTTGAATCTCTCAAAAACTCCTGCATTCTATGATAGGTCGAGACACATCACCATGACAAGGACATGGTGCAGTTGTCAGCTAAACAGTTTACTGCTGTATTGACTAAGCCTTTGTCTTCAACAAGCTAAATGTTGCTGAGAATGCCTCTCTTGCTAAGAGGGAGTGTTAAAGTTATTGCAGTTATGAGACCCATTCTCAGAGAGGATGGTACCTGTTATCACATATATAGTAGTCGGGCTACCATACATTATTTTTCTGATTCCAATACACTATTCAGCCGGTTCCCTTGCATTGAGATGCTGAAATGAGTATCTACTATGGATCATTTTCAGATTTTGGACAACAGTTTTATTCCCTATGCCATGACTGAGTCTCAGGACACTCAGCGAGATGACCGATGTAGCTATTTAGCCATTTATACAGAGCAGTCAACAGTGCCCAGAGTTGTAGCAGCAATTTCAGAGGACAAATGATGATTCAGATGATGATCTTTCAGGTATATGACTCAGCAGGTATATTATTGTGTTGTGGTTATATTGCTTTTATCTCCATTCTCATAGCATGTCTTAGCATTTAGTATCATGATCTGGCGATCACATAGATATGTGGACCTAGTTGTATTATATATATATCTTATTTGTCCCTACTCAGACTTAGAAGTTCTTGGCCTATACTCATTGGTTTTACCCTCTCTAGGGAGAATAGAGGTGGTCGTTCCCGCCACACTTTGGCATGCTAGTGTTGGTTTCACTATTCACTGTCTTCATCCATCCATGACTTACCCAGTTTGTTCATTACCTTGACTTACTACTTGCCTAGTGGCATGGAGGACCTTCCCCCACTGTAGCCTCTATATTGGATAAGCTTCCCTGTTTATTGTGTCTCGGCTCTGAGTTGATGACAAAACTTACCTATGGTGAGTTGGATTTTCTTGAGAAGTCCCCCTAGTCACTAAAGATGTTGTTGGCTAAACCTGAAACTTTTAGTGTTGCCATGAATACAAAGTATGGAAATCAAATGTTATATCTTGTATGAAAAGTAAGCCAAATGAAAATGGCTGTGAAATATCAAATGCTATATCTATTGTGAAATGTAAATACCTAGGTAAACAAGCTGTCTGTGACACACCTAGAAGTGCTCAGGTAAACAAGTGCCTTAAAAACAAACCTGTAGCAAGAAGCCTAAATTAAATGAAAATCTATGCAATGTGTTTATAAACACACATAGATCAAAGGCTATGGAAACTCTAGGCCCAAAAAGCAATGGAACTTAAACTCTATATCAGAAAGATTGTTGGCCTCATTTGTATTATGGATTGTGCGCATCTGTGAAAGGTGAATAAACACTCTTTGAACAACTTATCCATTTGTGAGACACCGCCATTCCCTGTGTTATTGCTTGTCCACTATATGCTATGGTGTGTATTCCCTTTTCCATTTCCAAAGTGTCACAGTGTTAAGTCAGTAAGTCATCCTTTGACCCAGCCACTTATTTCTTAGCCTTCACCCTTCACTAGCAAATTGATCACAGCTATGAAGTCAGTATGACCTTGAAAGTCTTGTTTGAGTAATAAATAATAATTATGACTTATTATATTTGGATTTAGATCGCCAGTAATGATTACTTCTTGTTATAATTGCTAATTGAATGGATTGTAAAGCATGTTTTAACCTTGGAGACCTTGCAGCAGCTTAATGACAAATTGAGTCATATTTTGGTCATGTTGACTTGGTCAAACCTCAGTTTGACCAAAAGTCAACCACAGGACATGAGGTGACAGACCTCAGATGTTACAAATAGATGATATATGGTCTGGTACAGGTCACCATGGTGGGCTTATGCAATGGTTTCAGGCTTATGATGATGATTTGTGCTTTTCAGCACTTTTGCAGATCATTATTATTTGGTCTGCCGGATATGATGAGTATTTATTTTGGACCATGCAGAGGTTTATATGGTGTATGAGTACACATCTTAGATGGATTTGGACCTTCTGAGTCCAATGAGACAAGTCTTTTTTCAGTTTCAGGCAATTACAGTGATGATTGAGCCTCAGTTGGCTATCCTAGTGCAGTTTTGGTATGTCGACGGCCCTGTCAGAGCAGTGATGAGATTTACTTGGTTCACCTAGGGCGTTGTGCATGGAGGGTGTGGTCCAGCCACTTGTTATTACCATATTACCCCCCTCCCAGACTCATTGGTGAGCTCACCTTGACAGCGCAGGCACTCCAAGAGGCAGTTTGGGCAATTTCACATTTCTCGAGGCAGTCCAGAAATGGTAAAAATAGCTACAAAGGAATTTGATTTGGGCTACTGAGGCAAGGTTATGGCATGGGATGATCAATCATGATGAGTGGGATGTCTTCCACACCTTCTCCAGCAGTTTCAGCTTCATCAAGACCCACATCCATCACTTATGGCACTTTTTCATGATTTCTGGAGCCTCCTAAGGCTCACTACTTTCCCAGAGAGGCACGATTTGGTGTCTTGATCTTTTATTCTTGCATATTGTGCCATGGGGATTGACCAAGGGTGTTAGAAATTACCCCTTGGACCCACCATGAGCTATATTTTATGTTTTGTCATCATGATTTGGTGGGATCCCCTCTCCTAGGGCAATTTTGTCCACTTATTGTTATATTTTATTAATGATCTATGTATTGTATTGTTAAGCTCATCTCAACCATCGATTAGATCTTTTGATCTTTTAATTTTAGCCACTCATTTAAAAAGTGGTTAGATTGTGGACTCACTCCTTCCTATTTAAAGGAGAGAGCTTCTGGATTATTATTGCATAGGAGAGAGCTTTCTATGTAAAGGGGACTCTTGGCTCTGGACTATTGGAATAGAGAATTATTATTGCATCTATCTGTTGTGTTGTGGTGAATGCTTTTGGAGTTCATTCGTTGATTCTTCCTTTACACTGGGTTCTTGGAGATTTTGTCTTGCTATATTTTTGTACCACGTTTTTGCATCTATAGGTGGAGGCCAAATTCATTTGAGGAGGACGTATTGGTAGGGGAGCACCCTCCCTACTTCTTCCTTGGGTTTGTTCGTTGGTAACAGGGAGTATTACTATCCCAGGACCTTCTATTTCATGTTATCATTGCATTTCGCTTGTATTTCCTCCATAATTGATCTAACTGATTGAGTCGATTTTCCTTGGTTTGACAGGTAGAGGAGGTCGCACTTCTGGGCTAGGGCATCATTTCGGCAAGCAAATTCAACAATTTCTCATTTGATCTCTGCGGGAGTCTTCCTCAACAACAAGGCATCTCATTTCAACACTTGGGTATGATCTCAAGGTAATTTCTCTTTCCATGATCTATCCATTTGTCTAAATGCTTCAAACCCTCATAATTTCAAAACCCTCATTTTACATTTTCTCAAATCTAGAAAGATCCACTTGGCTTTTGGGTATAAAATTTAAAACCCACCTCTATAGCATCCACAGCGGTTCCGATCTATAGTTTGGTGTGGATTGGCCATCACTTGACCCATTTCCCAAGGCAAAGAAGCTTCTCCAAGGGAGGTCGCACTTCCTGGGAGAGGTGAGTTTGCTAGGATCTAGCACCTGGGTAGGTGAGATCCCAAGGCACTGATCTTTCTCCAAGCCCATTTGACTTTCCTGGACTGTTGAGTTTGCATGTGGTTTGATCCTTGTTTTGGTTGCTTGAACCCCTTGACATTGTCATATCAATCAATCAAGCTCACTTTTGATATTGGTTAGCCCCAATTCAGTCCTTAACTACCCTGCATTGGACACGGTTCCCAAGGCAATGGATTTTCTTACAATTAACTAGTACCCTGATTCTGGATCTTATTCTAAACCTCATAAGTCATTTGCATAAACATGTTGGACCAAATGTACATTGTCTAAACCCCTTGATCCAACCTATTACTCACCTTATGACTTCATTCATAGATCTAGAGTTTACCATACACCTTACGTACTTCATCATCATTTGATTTGATCTAGTGTCTTGGTCTGATCTCTCCTGTCGGGAGTAAATCTGGGTCTCCCCCTTTGTTGTCTTAGGCTAGATAACATAAAGTGAAGATTGCCTCGATTGGCGTGACAACCATCCATTGGTAGTCGAGGCTATCTTGGTTGCACCTCTTTGGTTGCCCATCCCTTCTGCCATCCATATTGGATTCATCTCTAGGGGCACCTACAAGTTTGGTGATAACAGTACCCTAGTCGGAGTAAAGAGTAAGACCCTAGAAGGTACCCTAGGGCCCCCAGCTGTCTCTTGGGTTCTTGGTTGGGGACCAAGCAGGTTGATGCCATGGCAAAAGTCCCTAGCATGTGGCTACGACCCCTATTTGTCTATAGGGTACTCTGGTCAGTGACCAGACAGTTTCTTGGTCACGAGGACCAAGCAGGTCCTCCAGGTTGAGACAGAGACCTCTTAGTCCGAGACCAGGCAGATTCGTGGTCACGAGGACTAAGTAGTTCCTACAGTGACATACATGGTCAGTTAACCAGGTGGATCTTGGTCAGTGGACCGAGATGATGATGTGTGATGTCTTCTTCTCCTAGTTCTTCAAGATAGTTGAGCTAGATGGTCTTCTCAAGGGATTGGCCACCCCTTAATGGAGCCACTAGCATTTGACCTAAGGAGCAATCTAGAGGACCACATGATCACATCATCCAATGTGAACCCTTCCTTATACAGTGATGATGAACTTCCAAGTTGTGTATGGAACACTTATACATTTGAGAGAGAGATGATTGGTTATATCCCACCTTGGTTGCTCATCCTTGGTCTTTAAACCTTGTCGATTATTGGTCTTGTAGTACCTTGTCTTTGACTTGTGGTTAGTGGGGTCATCAACTCACCTTGAGTTGTTTTGATTTGTACCACCTTAATGTTTTTGGTCCTATGAGTACTAAGGTTGTTTGTGCACTTTGTGGTATACCCTTGGTCCTAGGGGTTATGGGTCATGTACCCACACTTATCCTATGTTGTACCATGTGTTTGTCCTTGTACCCTCACCTATTTAATTATATGACCCTAGTACCCACCTAAAGTCACCCTATTTATATCTTATGTTATTTATAAGTGACTATAGTTTTGACCCTAAAATGTTGATACCCACCCAAGTCACTTTATTTATATTTTATATTTTATTGTTTTGAACTTATTGCTACTACCCTAATTTAATGGAACCCTAACTTGTGTAAAGAATTATTTTATGATTCTTCTAGAAGTCTTTAATGTTCTATATTATGAAGTCTTTCCTCCTATTTTGCCATGTTAAAAACATTACATCTCAGATCTGATTGAGCTCCGCTTGATGTCTTGGTTACATGTTGATTGCTTGTTCACTTGCTGAGATTGTCCACCCGCTATAGATTACTACAGTTCAAGATCAAATATTATTAATTGTTCAAGGGTTAACGTGAAGGATTTATTGTGCTACTGTTGTCTGAGTCGTGACCTATTAGAGGAGGGTCGTGAGCTCAGTTCTGCTAATGTGCTCACGTGTGGGTCTGATCTTGTCTATTATGTGAAGACCATGACCTTGTGTGGGTCTGATCTAGTTGTTGAGTACATATTTGATAAGGCTGTGACCTGTGTGAGTCAGATCTATTTGTTGAGATTTTATTTGGGTCTGTTGTATGTATGCTAAGCCCTCCTTTTGACCAGATCTATACACTATGACTTATTTGTGGTCTATACTCTGTGTTAAGAACTTGCTAGTGGTTAAACGTATGTGCCGACACTTTTTGGGATCTGATCTATTATACTGAGCTTTGATTTAGACTGTCACTGTGTTTCTCACTGTCATTGACTATTTGTTTATACCTCAGCCCAGTCATCTCTCTCTCTCTAGTTTGTACTAACCCTCTAGCAGGGTCAGCTAGTTCCTAGTGATTGACTAGCCTCTTAGAGGCACAGTCCTTTTCTGAAAGTAAATTTTTTTGAGTATAAAACAGGAAGGGTTCCACACTCCAGGTAAGTACCCTAACTTGCTCTTCTTATTGATTAGACTTATTATTATTAATCTTATACTGCTAGTTACATGTTATTGAAGATTACTTTAACACAAGGACCCATTGGTAGTGTTAAAGCTGAAAAGTTGAAAGAGATGAAAATTATGTTTTGAATTATCTTGTTTAAGTTACTGTTGTACTATTTTGCTCTAGTATAAATTTGTTATATTGAATTTTTGCATTAAAGTATATAAGATTTGATTTTTCTACTTCAAACCCTAACCCTAACCAAAATTTAACAGTATGCACTGTAAGTAATTCATCGCACATTCTCTCTCTTCCCATCAAGATGTAGATGCTTCTTATGGTGAATTTGAAAAGCATACTCGAGGTGTTGGTTCTAAGTTGCTAACCAAATGGGGCTTTAATGGAAATGGCCTTGGCATTAATGGCCAGGGAATGACTAATCCTATAAAGGTTGACGAAATACCTCATTATGCAAGTTTGGGATATGGCAAAGGAGAAGTCGAAGAATGCTCAAGCAAGAGACTTCAAGAGAAGAGCCCAAGCCACTAGCTCTACCAAAATAGCCTGTGCAAGGAGATGGCACACCATTCCATGATAGTGAGAGTGAGTGCAAGTTAAAATCAAGAAAGAATGCAAAGCATCTCCAAAGATATGATGAACATCCCAAAGGAAGAGTTAAGACATTTGCCTCTCATCAAACTTGCACAAAGGACAGCCCTAAAAGGTATGACAAGCATAAGTACTTCGATGTTTACTTCAATTATAAGAAGAATGCCCATGTAACACAAAATTTGTGACATGCATATCCATGTACTTTTTGTGGATTAAATAACCACTATGTGGCTATGTGTTGGAAGAGAAAATCCCTCCAAAGGAAGATCATGTCCTTCAAGAAGAAGGCAAGATGTAAAGACTACTCTCCTAGTCAAAATGGGGAGAATGGCAAGAAAGGCTTATTGTCTAAGAGAATGGGCAAGAATTATTACACTCATTGTAATATGAGTCGTCATTGTGTTAACAAGTGTTGGAAACTTCATTCACAACTTTGTCTAAAGCATTGCAAGGAAGTTGTGCAAGCACCCACAAACAAAGAGGTAGCAGATGAAGAAGACCACCTATTCAAGGAAGATCCTATGTAGAAGAAGCTACCCAAAGACGAGCATCCATTCAAATGGCTTGGTAAGAAATGGATAGCATATTTACATATGCTAAGTTTTGTTTAGCATACTTATGTAGCACCTCCAAATCACTTTCCATTGTTGAAAAGCATGAAGGAAACTAACTTCAATTGTATGAGCAAATGTGGAGGTAGATCACTCATTGAGAGTGAAATATGGAGCAACCATCTAAGATACGGAACACATTATGAACAACTCAATACCATAGGTTGTATCATTTTTTGCATTCTTGTGTTTATATTGACAATCATGTTAGCATGTTTTGCTTACCACTTCTTGTAGCATTAGCAAAATGGGTAAAGAGGTACTATTGGAAAAGGCTCTCCAAATCAGTATTTTGAATATGATAGCAACAACCGACCTGTTAATAGGCATCATTAGCATGTACTTGAGCCAAGGTGTTCTTCCAAGAGGGAGACAAAGTAGCTTCAACCTAAGAAGTGCTTTCATGGTGAGTAGCACCTATAATAGCACTTGTTGTTTTATGGATGTACGTTGCATGTAAGACCCCAAGAAGAAACAATAGTCCAAGAGGTAGCTCATGAAAAAGACCACCTATCCAAGGAAGATCTTATCTAGAGGAAACAACCCAAAGAGGAGCATCCATTCGAATGGCTTGGTAAGAAAGGGACAACATATTTACATATGCTAAGTTTTGTTTAGCATACTTGTGTAGCACCTCCAAATCACTTTCCATTGTTGAAAAGCATGAAGGAAACTAACTTCATTTGTATGAGAAAATGTGGAGGTAGATCACTCAATGAGAGTGAAATATGGAGCAACCTCTAAAATGAGGAACACATTATGAACAACTCAATACCAAAGGTTGTATCATTTTTTGCATTCTCGTGTTTGTGTCGACAATCATGTTAGCATTTTTGCTTATCACTTCTTGTAACATTGGCAAAATGGGTAAATAGGTAATCCCTTGGAAAAGGTTCTTCAAATCAGTTTTTTGAATATGACAACAACAACACACATGGTTAAAGGCATCATTAGCATGTACTTGCGCCGAGATGTTCTTCCAAGAGGGAGACGAAGTAGCTTCAACCTGAGAAGTGATTTCATGGTGAGTAGCACCCAATAATAGCATTGTTGTTATATGGATGTATGTTGCAGGTAAGACCCCAAGAAGGGCAAATTGTACAAGTGATGACCTATTATAACATCACTTAACATGCAACATAGTTTTAAGCCTTTGTTGAGAATGTTAAGCGACAAGGAGTACAAAAATCAGCCTCCAAGAGATAGAAAAAAAAAGTTAACCACTATAATCACGGATCTAGACTTTTGGCAGTCCAAAAGTTTCTTTTTGTGGGGAGGTTGATCCAGGATGATCTCCACATTTGACAATTTTAGAAGGTCCTCAGTCTTGCCAGCATTGTCAACACAACAAAGAGCTCACAGAGAGCTTTCCAACGCAATTTGAACGAGATCAAATGGACTTCATATGTAAAAGATATGGCTTGTTGAAATTTTGGGCAAATAAAGGCTAAAATAAAATAAAATGAATAACACGTGTTTTGGAGCTATATGCTTTTGTATTTTTCCTCTCAAATGTAATAGGAAATTAATGGACGAGCTATGTGTTAAAGTTAATGCAGCTGCGAGACACATTCTCTGGGAAGATGGCACACTAGTGAGTTAACTAGGGTTCTTGGCCAGTTAACCAGGCAGAGTAAGTCCCTAGAAGGTACCCTAGGGCCCCAGTAGTCTACTAGGGTTCTTGGTCTGGGACCAAGCAAGTTGATGACATTGCAAAGTCCCTAGCATGTGGCTAGGGACCATATCTGTCTCTAGGGTATTTTGGTCTGGGATGAGACAGTTTCTTGGTCACGAAGCCCAAGCTGATCCTGCAGGCTGAGACAGACACATCCTACTCTAGGACCAAGTAGAGTCTTGGTCAAGGACCAAGCAAGTCCTGTAGGTGGTTGATCAACATTCAGTCTGGGACTGAAGCTCAGCCTGGGGCTGAGGGCCATTCTCCCTGGTCAGGAACCAGGAGGTGATCAACATGATTCAGTCTCAGACTGAAGCTCAGCCTAGGGTTGAGAGCCATTCTTTATGAATGGAGGATCTTGGTCAGTTAACCAAGATGATAATGTGTGATGCCCTCCTCTCCTAGGTCTCCAAGATGGTTGAGCTGGGTTGTCTTCTCAAGGGACTGACCACCCCTTAATGGAGTTAATAGCATTTGACCTCAGGCGCAACCAAGACTCAGGAGGACCATAGGATCACATCATCCAGTATGGACCTTCCTTATACAGTGATGATGAACTTTCAGTTAATGTATGGAACACTTGTACATTTGAGAGAGAGATGAATGGGTTGTATCCCCACCTTGTTTGCATACCCTTTCTCTTCCCACCTTATTGTTCTTGGTCTTGTGGTTAGAAGATTTACCACCTTGTCTTGTTTACCACATTGTCTTGTGGTTAGAAAGGTTGTCTCCCACCTTGCGGGTACACCTTTGGTCTTGAGGTTTGAAGGGGTGTTTACCCATCCTTGATCTATGGTGGTTAGCTTTGAGTTTAGCCTTGTGACAACTTTGTTTTGTGTTGACCTTTACCCGTTGGTCTTATGAGCTAGCGCCCCCCTTTGAATGTGGTACCTAAACCCCTTTGTTATGATGTCTTAACTTTAATTATATTTTATAACTGGTGACCCTCTTGAATGAATGGTGTCTTAACCTATTTGTTGGAAACCCTAACTCAATGAAGATAAGGGAGACCATTCTAGAAGCCTCTAGGGGGTATAAATACTAGTATAGTTCTTCATTAGAGCTTATCATAAAGACATATCTCAACTCTAATTTTGCTTGGTACTGTTCTAGGGTTTATGGCACTCAAAGTGTGGATGACGTCAAGACTTTAAGAGGCTGCTACTGCTGCTAGGGTTTCGCTGCCTCATCTTTGTAAATGCCAAAGATTTGTTCCTGCTTGCTTTAGGCTGTCGCTGCTCCTTTTCAAGCTTGTAAAGAAGTGTTGCAACCTCATTTGAGGAGGCCGCTACACTAACACTAATTCCCTTCCCTTTTGTGGACTAGTACGTGGCCTGTGTGGACGGATACATGGCCTTTGTGGGCTGATTTACTACCCTCGTTGCCCTAGTGGATTGTTTGTTGCCCTGTGGGTTTGATTTCAGACTTGTTGTTCTTGTGTTGTGAGTTAGATCTATTACTGTTGTTATAACTTTGTCTAACTAGTTATACTACTATTGCTATTCTTTACATTGTATTGTTATTGTATGTTTCAACTTTAACATAGGGACCTCTTTGGGAGTGTTAAAGTTGAAAGAGATGAAAATTATGTTTTAATTTATCTTGCTTTGTTACAGTTGTACTATTCTGCTTCCAATACAAGTTTAGAAATTTATTTTCTGCATTAAAGTAAAAAAAAAATCTACTTCAATCCCTAACCTAACCCTAAATTTAACATGGTATCAGAGCGAGGTTTTGTAGTTAATTCCATTTTGCAACTTGACAATTTCTTGGTCACAAGGACCAAGCAGATCCTGCAAGCTGAGACAGAGACATCCTGGTCTAGGACAATGCAAATTCTTGGTCAAGGACCAAGCAGGTCCTACAGGTGGTTGATCAACATTTAATCTAGGACTAAAGCTCAGCCTGGGGTTGAGGATCATTCTCCGAGAGAATGGAGGACCTGGTCAAGAACCAGGAGGTTGATCTATGGTAGTTAGCTTTGTGTTTAGCCTTGTGACAACTTTGTTTTGTGTTGACCTTTACCCGTTGGTCTTATGAGCTAGCGCCCCCCTTTGAATGTGGTACCTAAACCCCTTTGTTATGATATCTTAACTTTAATTATATTTTATAAGTGGTTACCCTCCTTAATGTATGGTGTCTTAACCTATTTGTTGGAAACCCTAACTCAATGAAGAATTATAAGGGAGACCTTTCTAGAAGCCTCTAAGGGGCTATAAATACTCGTTTAATTCTTCATTTGAGTTCATCATAAAGACATCTCAGCTCTGATTTTGCTTGGTACTGTTCTAGGGTTTATGGCACTCAAAGTGTGGATGACGTCAAGGCTTTAGGAGGTTGTTGCTACTACTAGGGTTTCACTACCTCATCTTTGTAAATGTCAAAGGTTTGTTCCTGCTTGCTTTAGGTTGTCGCTACGCCTTTCCAAGCTTGTAAAGAAGTGTTGCAACCTCATTTGAGGAGGTCGTTACCCTAAGACTGATTCCCTGCCCTTTTGTGGACTGGTACGTGGCCTGTGTGGACTGATACGTGGCCTTTGTGGGTTGTTTTACTACCCATGCTGCCCTAGTGGATTGTTTGCTACCCTGTGGGTTTTATTTGAGTAGGATGCAGCCTTAGGGTTGCTTGAGGAACTGTTTTGTTTCAAGTCGCAGCCTTAGGGCTGCCTGCTATCCTATTATGTGGATTGCTTCAGTGCTGATTACTATCATTTGTCTAGGCCGCTACCACCTAGGATTGTTTTAGTCAGCCGCTGCATTTGTGGACTAAATTTTGGGTTGCCACTTGTTGCTTGTGAAGCTCGCTGCCTGTTAAGACCATGTATGAGCCAGATCCACTGTGTTTAGGGCTGCCTGCGGTCACTTGTGAAGGTTACTGCCTGTTGGGACCTTGTACGGGTCAGATCTACTATGATTTGAGGTCTGATATCTTGTTGGGTGACTACCTAGGCGGCCACTATGATTTGAGGTCTGTCATGACCTGTTGGTGACCACAACTGCTTTGCTTAGGCTGCCACTTTGGACTGTGTTTGAGGCTACCCTTGTGTCCTTCTCTATTTGATTGTTTTGGTTATCCTACAGCCCCTTCCTTCTCTCTCTCTCAGGTATGTACTAACCCTCAAGTAAGGGTCAGTTTTGTTCCAATTGATTGACTTGCCTCTGAGAGGCATAGTCTGTTCTGAAAGTTAAATTTCTGAGTTTAAGAAAGGTCTTAACTCTCTAGGTAAGTAATCAGACTTGTTATTCTTGTGTTGTGGGTTAGATCTATTACTATTGTTTTAACTTTGTCTAACTAGTTATACTACTGCTGTTGTTCTTTACATGTTATTGTTACTGTATGTTTCAACTTTAACACAGGGACCTCTTTGAGAGTGTTAAAGTTGAAAGAGATGAAAATTATGTTTTAATTTAACTTGCTTTGTTACAACTGTCCTATGTTGCTTCCATTACTAGTTTATAAATTTATTTTTTGCATTAAAGTAAAAAAAATTGAATTTTCTACTTCAAACCCTAACCTAACCCTAAATTTAACACTACATAGTATTGTAGTTTTGTAATCTAAGGGGAATGTTGAGATCTGCATAGGCATAGTTGAGATTTTTTCTCAACCTATACCTTGAATTGTGCCCTGATCCTAATATAGTGAATGTAGAGAGTTATTATCTCCTTCAAATGTTGAGGTAGTTCCCAACAATGTACAACTATAAAAAGACAATTTTGCTCTATGAAAAAAAGAGAAGGATTTTGTAATCTCTTTGGAAGAGAAAAAGGAATTAGTCTTGCTTGTGAATCGTATGCACCTTATTGGGAGAATGTGCCACTTAGTCAAAAGTAGTTGCCCTTGCAAAGGAGAGAACCAACCCCATACTGGAAGAAGATTTCAACCCTTTTTGTAAAGGGAGAAGCCCTCTTTGAAGGAGAATTAATGAAGCGGTTCGACAATTGAGTGAACCCGGAGACATAGCCAAAATTGGTGAACTTCGTTATCAATTTGGTTTGTATATTGATTTTATGTGCTTGTTGTTTAATTTCATTTTTTGAATGTTGAATCATATTGCCAATTTTCATGCTAATGATGGAAATTTGGGAAGTCCTTAAATGTATTTGGAACGGAGAAAAAATGAGTCAGTTTTCCAATGCCCATTTTCGAATCATTGTGCCATCGAAAACGTGTCATGCTAGTGAAAAGAAGAGACCAAGAAGTTTATCGTGTGCTTAGCAAGCACCCTAAGCATAACTCCCTATCAAGCCAAGGATACCAACTATCATACCTCCTTCATTAGTTGCTATGCTCCACTAATGATCACTAGTATCTCCTTTGTTCACATGGAAGAGCACAATCCAGTTTTGATTTGGGAAAGCCAAGACTTTAAGGAACTTGAGGCTATAATGGCTTTTGAACCGATTCTAGGAAGGAAGCAACCAATGGGAAAGGAAGGTAGGGCACCTTACGAAGCACCTTATCAAGTTGCAATGTAGAGGCAATCTTTGAGGTTGGGATCCTCCCTTCTCATGAGCCTCAAAACAAGTAATTTTGTGCCCCTTTCAGGCATAATCATTTTTACCGTTTACAAACCTTGGTGAGAAATGGCCAAGTTGGAGGAAGATGCCTGGAAAGATAGCAAAAGAAAGGAGTAGGATGAAGCTTCCCTCTAGCACCCGCCTTTGGGATTCCAATGCACACATGAGACAGGTCCACTCTTTTCCAAAGCACCCCAGATATGATATGGCAGATGTGGTCCTTTGAGGTCTTCAACATTGATGCACAGATAAAAGAATAGAGACCCAGTCTCTGATCTCCTGTTCCATCTGGAAATGAACTTCAATCCTATTTCCAAGGATCTAGCCAAGAAAGGCATAGTTCTAAAGGGTAGACACCTTCCTCGCCCAGCTGATGAACCCCCAAGCCCCCACCATGGAACACACTGCTCCAACTGTCATTGTTGAGGATATAAGCAAGGAAGCTCAACAGTAGGATTGAAGCTCTCCATTTCCTTTGTCTACAATTTGCAAAGTTTAGAAAAGTGGTATATTTTGATAAGCTGGTTCTACCAGTCTATGTCAATACACTTCACCATTATAGTGTTTTTTGAAGTTTATAATCTATGATGTCATTCTATGATAGATTACAGTTTGCAGTTATCTGCATTGTTACCACACAGGTTGATGTCCTCTGATCATTGCCATGTTCTGCCCATGGGAGCTTTTTGTAACCGTATGTATTTTTACCACTTAATATAATGACTCTTCTTACTGATAATAAAACAAATACCTTCTTAAAACCTTACCCCTTCAAAAATTACACTAAAAGCAACAGGACAAGCTTTGCAAGACAAACTTCCTGCAGTGATTTAAGGGAACAAAAAAAACCTTAAAACTTCTAAATCCTCAGGATTATTCAATAAAGTGGAATTTTAGAACTACTAAAACCCTAAACCCTAAATATAGCGATTTCAAAGAACAAGAAGAAGATGAATAAATCAGTTCAACTTACGATGATGCGACCTTCTATTCTCAAATCCTTCTGTTCAAACAGCCAAATCTGGATGCGAGCTTTCTGCATTTTCACATTGAATAGACAAAAAATACATGGAATTATACTAAGGTTCCCCCATTTTGCACAGTCAGAAAACCCTAATACATCTATAGTTCTGCTGAAGCCCCCGCTCCTAAAAAAACCATCATGGAAAAAACACTATTTTGACGGAACATATGCAAAATTACAAGACGTGGAGACGGGGTATCTTACGCTTTGCAGGAAGCGAAAAATCAAATTCTGTACACAGCCAACAAAAGAACAAGCATTAAATAAGTGAAATGAAATGAGCCAAATATGAAATTATTTCCAGTGAAAGAAAATGTAAAAAAATAACTTACAATGGGCTGGGTCATAATCCTCTGCACTCGGGTGGTCGCCATCGCTGCTATACTTTAGGGTTTTCCTCGCCCTCTTATTTGTCTGCAGTGATGATAATTTAAACAGAACAATTAAGTTCGCCCTCTTACTCGACCTGCGTTTTCTTCTCCCTCTTCGCGGTATTGAACTCGAAGGAACTCTCACAAAATTTGAAGGTTCTTAGCTTGCATTTACAATTATGAAGAGGTGTTAAGTGTGAGACCGGTTAATAAGGTACATATATGTCCTCAAAAACATTATGATATGAGTAGTTGTTTTTGGGTTTTTATTTTTTTTTAAAGACGGTAAAGATTACTATAATTTCGTTGTTAAATTGGTAGTGAGGGTATTCTACTTAAATGAAAGCTGACTTAATAAGCTTATTTTATAAAAGAAAAATTACGTCATTTGAAATAATTTTGGTGGTTTATAAGTGAGTACATTTCCATTTTTACAAGATGCCTCTAGGTTTTGGGTAGTTGCTTTATTTTTTTAGGTTCCACTAATTCTTAGTCGATGAAAAGCGATTTCAAGCTTTACTATAAAACCAAAAGAGCAACACCCTATATTACCTCCAAGATACTCAATATCCTTGTTCTCCATAATCGCTAAGGTTAGGCAAAGGTCATGTGGTATCAAGTATCCACTAGCTCCATACATGAAACCATGATATTATACCTAGTTGCAATTTTACCTTGTGCCTTGGTGATATAAGCTTTGTTGAACTTTGGTGTTGCCATTGATGTCAAAGTTGTTAGATGATGTCAAAGAGGACTTAGTATCTATATGCCAGTTTGAAGAAGCACATAAAACTTGTGCGCAAGTCCTTAATCCCACCTAGTCATGGTACTCCAGTGCGCAAGTCCCACTAAGTCAATAAACTAGTGTGCACAAGACCCACAAAGATATGGTACCTCATTCGCATAGGTTAAGACAAGTGGCAGATGCTTGGGTAAGCTTGATCGTAAAGAAAGGAAGAAGGGGCGTTACCGTTTAGAGAAGCCCCAACCTGTGGACACATTGTTTAAACAAGTTGAGTATAAATAAGAGTCATGTTGATGAATGAGAAGTAAGCTTGGAAGAACAAATGGAATAATATTCTGAATTGGCAAGCTTCGGTTAGATGAAATACTCGGGAGAATCAGAGGAAATATGATTTGATGTAGTGCACGAGAAATGCATAAACACAAGGAGCAAGCACACAGATCTGAGCATTTGTGAGAAAGGCGCAAAAGGCATGTGGATGTATATGTGCACAGAATCTGTATTGTAGAACAAAACTGTAGTAGAATACAGTGTAAGATAAACAGTGATCAAAGTTGAAGCACCAGAAGTGCATGCGGTCAAAAGCAAAGTAGAGGACAAGAATAGTGCGCACAGATATGAAGTCAGCGAACATCAATATCTATATCTCAGGGTAGTTGAACGTGGCAAGGAAAGGAGATCGGTGTCTCCACTCAGGTTGGTGCCTAAACACTGCAAGTTGGTGCTTGCACAGAGGATTGGTGTCCTCACAGGTCGAAGCCTGATTCAGCAAGTTAGTGCTTGCGCGGAGGATTGGTGTCCTCACACGTTAAAGCCTGTGGCCTGCAAGTTGGTGCTTGCCAGTGGGATTGGTGTCCCAATCAGAGGAATGTTTGAGTGAGTCGGTGCTCACGTCAGTAGAGATTGGTGTCTCCCACCTTTCTTTGTAATTCAATATATATATCCACATGTGCTTCACAAACCCTCCAACAAAGCTGCTACGTCCACAGTAAGAAATCGCAGGGGGGCCACCCGAAGGCGCACCCCTTTCACTCCGATTACGGAGCTAACCCGATGGGGACATCAAGTGAGGCCCTTATATAGCAATGTATAGCCACCCGGGGATTTGACCCCGAGACCTTCTGCTCGCAACTTACAGCACTCAACCATAATTGAGCTAGCGCACCGAGCTATATATATATATATATATATATATATATAAGTTTCTTCAAATATCTGTGCACAGTGTGTTTTATTAATGTGTTTTAAATAGAAAGTGGTTGATGTTTTAAAAGGTGAATTATTTGTAAATTTATGCATGATATTGATTCACCCCCCCACCTCTCAGTATCATTGAAAATTCCAACAATTGGTATCAGAGTGGGTTGCTTGAGTAATAGTTTAACAACTAGAAGATAAAAGATCATTGCGTAGAGATGGATAGGCAGGAGGGACTGTGCACGAACAGAGCTCCAAGGTTCAACGGGTTTAACTACACCTTTTGGAGGATAAGGATGGAAGTGTATTTACAATCACTTGGAGCTGGTGTGTTGCAAATTGTCATAAGTGGTTACAAAGTTCCCAATATTCCTCCAGTTGATGCAGCTGACAAGAGGTAGTATGAATGCAATGTGAGGCCCATAAATGAAATACTGTGTGGCTTAACAGACTTAGAATTTGCCAAGGTTATGCAGTGTACATCAGCCAAAGAGGTATGGGACAAACTCAAAAACATATATGAAGGAGATGAGAAAGTTAAGAAAGCAAAGCTGCAAACTTTCTCATGACAGTTTGAAACCCACAAAATGAAGGAAGAAGAAAACATTGCAGCATATCTCCTACGAGTATATGAGATTGTCAATGCAATCAAAGGACTCGGAGTACAAATCGTTGATGAAACAACTGTGCAGAAGGTACTAAGGTCCTTGACAATAATATTTTATCCCAATATATCAATTATGGAGGACAAAAGTGATTTGGACAAATTAAATATGGATGAGCTTCATGGAATTCTTACAACATGTGAGATGAGGACTGGAAAGGAAAATCCTGCAAGAAAAGAAGCAGCTTTCAAGGCCTCCAAGAAGACAAGGGAAAGCAAGGAAGAATCCAACAAAAGTCTCTATAATGCATCAGATGATGAAGAATCAAATTTTGTGAAGAATCTCAAAAGAGGCCATGGAAAATACAAAGGTAAGTTACCTTTCAAGTGTTTTGAATGTGGTAGAGTAGGTCACATTGATTTTAAGTGTCCTTACAAGGAATTAAAGGAAGTGACAGTGAAGAGGATCTTAACTATAGAGAAAGAAGAAAGGCACACCAACAACCCAGGATTGAACATAAAAAGAAGAAGAGTTTGTATTCAAAAGAGAATGGAAGCTCGTCTGATGAAGATGATGGTGATGACAATTCAAGAGAGGTGCTCTTCATGGAAATCGAAGAAGAATCGGAATATGAAGGATCGAAAGAAGCAGAAACGTTGAAGTAGATTTTGAAGGATAACTTATTAGTGCTTTGGAAGAACTGAAGAAATCAAGGAAGAAGAATAAATATATACAGGAACAGCTAATAGACATAACCGAACAGTTGATACAAAAGGAAGAAAACTACAATAAATTGGAGATTGAAATCACCTCTTTGAAAAGGGAACTACAAGTAAATGCTCAGTTGGGTCTTTGATAGAATTTTAGCAACGGTACCAAAGTCATAGATACAATTATGAAATATCAGAGACCACTATCTGATAAGGCAAACATAGGATATACCTCAACAAAGTCAGTGTATAGGAGAAGTTTTACAGGTGTAATCAAAGGATTTACTTCAGGGGATTACAGCTTCAGAGAACAGAACATGGACTTATCTCCTGCAAGAACTGGCATTGTGCAAATTGGAAGAACTTTGTCTACAAGGTATCAAACTCTTTTCTTGGGAAATTATTATTTTTGTAATAATTTTGGTCATAAGGCAGTAAATTGCAAAGCCTATCCAAGGAAGAATGTTGTTTATTGCAAAATAAGAAAGAATAACACTAGTAGGCCAGTTGGAACTCCAAAAGAAAACTTCAACTCCTTCGTCCCATTGAACTTAGATGTTGAGTGTCGTAAATGTCACACTTACAGAAATAACGAACATGAATGCACAAATCAATTACCATTAGTATCTGTTGTTGAAACCAGGAATATTCCCAATAAGAAAACATCTACTGCATTCTTGCAGATGAAAACAGATTAGCAAAATCAAGAAGGATGTAGTATGGCTTTACATGCACAAAGCAGGAGAGGTAAATGGTATGCTGGTAGTGGTTGTTCCAAACACATGACAGGAAGTTAAGGCAATTTATTGAAAATTAAGGAAGAAAAGGGAGGCAATTTTTGTTTTGGAGATGATGGGTTTGTTATAATTCTTGGAAAAGGCTTGGTTAGTCTTGGCAATAAAGAAACCAAGGCTGAAAATGTCTTAGTTGTTGAAAATATGAATCAAAATATTCTTAGTGTAAGCCAAATGTGCGACCAAGGGCATATTCTTACTTTTGACTCCAATAAATGTAAAATAAGGAAAAAGGGCACTGGCAGATTGGTAGCAACAGAATCTAAACCCCAAACAATGTGTATATCTTAGACAACAAATAAGAAAAATGCTGCATGGAACAAATAGATGAAAATTGTCCCTGGACCAGAAGAATGGGACATATACATTTTGATAATCTAGTCAGAATCAACAAAAGACAAGCAGTGAGAGACATTCAAGAAATCATGAAACCCTTGAATTTTGTTTGCACACACTATGTGTACAGGAAGCAAACAAGAGTAAGCTTTAAGACAAAAGAATACTCCACATCAAAACCGTTGGAGCCAGTGCACACTAATCTCTGCAGTCCAATGAGAACCAAAGGGATAAATGATGAGTCCTTTTTACGTCTCTTCATTGATGACTATACTAGAATGGCATGGGTCTTTTTCCTTGAGAAAAAATTAGAGACATTTGAATGTTTCAAAATTTTTAAAGAAGCAGTTGAGAATGAGACTAAATTAAGAATTAAGTGTTTAAGATCGGACAATGGAGATGAATACACTTCAAATGAATTTGAATGTTTTTTGAGAAACATAGAATCAAAAGACACTTTTCAACTACCAGAACTCCACAACAAAATGGAGTAGCAGAAAGAAAGAACAGAACTATGCAGGAAATGGCTAGAACAATGTTAAATGATTCCAAACTATCTGACATTTTTTGGACTCAGGCTATTCATACAACTCTACAGATTCTTAACAAGTATCAGCTAAGAACAAATAGTAACATGACTTCCTATGAAATTTGGAAAGGTAGGCCAACCACTGTCAAGCATTTCAAATTATTTGGAAGCAAGTGATATATCAAGAGAAACGATGAAAACTTGGGAAAATTTGATTCCAGGTACGATGAAAGAATCTTTCATGGATATGCGACACGAAGCAAGGCATATAAATGTTACAATCTAAGACCGAAGAAGATGGTGGAAAGTCTAGATCTGAGGGTAGATGAAACATTCACAAATAAAAGACTAGAGGATGATGATGATTAGTCATCATTTGAACGGTCATTAGGAGATCTACTAGAAGGATAAGAGTCAAATGAACAACAAACATATAAAGAAGAACTAGAAGAAGAAAGAAGACCAGACACAAAGACTCACTCCAGATATGTCCAAAAGAATCATTATGGAAACTTGATTATTGGTGATAAAAATATAGGTGTAGAAACAAGAAGGAAATTCCTAAAAAACACTCCATAAGAAGTACATTTCTCCTTATTGTAAAAAATAGAACCAAACAGCTTTAATGAAGCTGGGATTGATCAACACTGGATTGAAGCCATGAAAGAAGAATTAAATCATATTGAGAAGAATCAGACCTGGGAACTTGTTCCAAGACCCAAGGATAAAAATGTTATTGGTACTAAATAGCTTTTTATGAACAAACTAAATGAGGATGGACAGGTAGTAAAAAATAAAGCAAGGTTGGTATGTAAGGGATATGCACAGGTTGAAGGAATAGACTTTGAAGAAACCTTTGCTCCTGTCACATGGATAGAAGCAATCAAGATGCTTTTGGCCTACACTTACTCCAAGAACATCAGTGTATCAAATGGATGCAAAATCAACATTTCTAAATGGAGAACTAGAAGAAGAAGTGTAGATCAGCCATAAGGTTTCTCTCTCTTAGGAAACAAGGATTATGTCTGCAAATTAAAAAGGCTCTTTATGGGTTAAAGCAAGCACCAAAGGCTTGGTATTCAAGACTGGACAAGTATCTGCAACAATAAGGTTTCAAAAAAGGAAATGTAGACAACAATTTGTATGTAAATATTGAGCATGAGAATATGGTTGTTATAGAGGTATATGTAGACAATATCATCTTTGGAAGTAATGACAAACAGTTAAGCCAAGAATTTTCTAAGAACATAAAGAGGGAATTTGAAATGTCAATGCTCGGAGAACTGTCATTCTTCCTAGGACTCCAAGTTTCTCAACTAGATGATGGTATATTTATCTTTCAAACCAAGTAAAATAAGTGTTGAAAATATTTAATATGGAATATTGCAAGCCCGTATGTACCCCCATGGTTACAAGCTACAAATTAAGTAAGGAAGATGAAGCAAAGGAAGTTGATAAAAAAAATTATAGATCAATGATTAGAAGTTTGGTATATGTAACAGCTTCAAGATCAGACATAATGCAAGTTGTAGCATTGGTTGCAAGGTTTCAAGCCGCACCTAAGGAAACACATGTTCAAGCTATGAAAATAATTTTCAGATATTTGAAAGGGACTTTAAATTTTGGTCTATGGTATCCAAGAAGTAATGACTTGACCCGAGTAGCATACACAGATGTGGATTGGGCAAGAAGCATCGATGACAGAAGAAGTACAAGTGGAGCAGCATTTTTCTTGGGTAACTGCTTAGTGTCCTATTTTAGCAAGAAACAGTCCACCGTATCGCTATATACACCAGAAGCAAAATGCATTGCAGCAACAACTTGTTGTGCACAGGTTCTATGGATGAAACAAACTCTGAAGGATGTTCAAGTGGAATTTGATCAGCCTATATTAATCCTATGTGACAATACAAGTGCAATCAACATTTCCAAGAATCCTATGATGCACTCCAAAACTAAGCGTATTCCGATCAAATATCATTTTGTGAGAGAACAAGTCACTAAAAACACAGTCAAACTAGACTATGTGGACACCAAGGAACATATTTCAGACATATTTACAAAGTTGCTCCTAAGAAATAATTTCGAATATCTCAGGCAGAAACTAGGCATCATTCCCAGTCGACAACATGATGACAGTATCAAGACATGAGGAGTATCTCTTTTCCATTGATTTCAAATGGGGAGAGATAGTATGAAGCATGTATCAGTGTTAGAGAACTGTCCTTGAAGCATGATGAGATGAAAAACAACAGAGAAATATTGATCAAAGGTTGCGCGGCAGAGCAAAGGATCAAATTGGCATAAGTACAAGGGGAGTATTCTATTGTGTGCAAGCGGAACACAAGAGTTCGTGATCAAGAGGAGCACAACTTCATAAGGTGTTGACATCAATGCCAAAGGGGGAGATTGTTGAAATTTGGTGTTCTCATTGATGTCAAAGTTGTTGGATGATGTTAAAGAGGACTTAGTGTCTATGTGTCAGTTTGAAGAAGTACATAAAACTTGTGCGCAAGTCCTTAATCCCACCTAGTCATGGTACTCTAGTGCGCAAGTCCTTAATCCCACCTAGTCATGGTACTCTAGTGCGCAAGTCCCACTAAGACAACGAATTAGTGTGCACAAGGCCCATAAAGGTATGGTACCTCATTCACGCGGTTTAAGACAAGTGGCAGATGCTTGAGTAAGCTTGACCGTAAAGAAAGGAAAAAGGGGTGTTGCCGTTTAGAGAAGCCCTAACTTGTGGACACATTGTTTGAACAAGTTGAGTATAAATAAGAGTGATGTTGATGAATGAGAAGTAAGCTTGGAAGGACAAATGGAGTAAAATTCTCAATTGGCAAGCTTTGGTTAGATGAAATGCTCAGGGGAATTAGAGGAAATATGATTTGATGAAGTGCGCGAGAAATGCAGAAACACAAGGAGCGAGCGCATAGATCTGAGCATTTGTGAGAAAGGCGCAAGAGGCATGTGGATGTATATGTGCACATAATCTGTATTGCATAACGAAACTGTAGCAGAACACATTGTAGGAGAAACAGTGATCGGAGTTAAACCAACAAAAGTGTGTGCGATCGAAAGTAAAGTAGAGGACAAGAATAGTGCGTGCATATCTAAAGTCAGTGAACAACAATATCTATATCTCAGGGTGGTTGGACGGGGCAAGGAAAGGAGATCGGTGTCTCCACTCAGGTTGGTGCCTGAACACTGCAAGCTAGTGCTTGCGTCGAGGATTGGTGTCCTCACAGGTTGGAGCCTGGTTTAGCAAGTTGGTGCTTGCACGGAGGATTGGTGTCCTCAAAGGTTGCTTGCCAGTGGGATTGGTGTCCCAATCAGAGGAATGTGTGAGTGAGTCGGTGCTCACAAAAGTGGAGATTGGTGTCTCCCATATTTCTCTGTAATTCATTATATATATATATATATATAATATGTTTCTTCAAATATCTGCGCACAGTTTGTTTTATTGGTGTGTTTTAAATATAAATTGGTATATGTTTTAAAAAGTAAATTATTTGTAAATATGTGCATGATACTGATTCACCCCCTCTCAGTATCATTGAATTCCAACAAGCTTTTATACCTATCCAACAACAACAACAAAATTACCAATAAATTATATTTTAAAAAAATAAATTAATTGCATAAAATAATATTAAAATTAGTTTCTTTTTATTTTAACTTTGAAATTATTGAGGATTTAAAGGGATCAAATTCCTTAAAATGTTAGAAGTGTTAAAGATACATCCATCTTAATTTAAACTTATTAAACATCTTTAAAGAATACAAATTAAGATGTGAAATTTAAGATTTATACTTTGCTATATTGAGAATTATGCAAGTAAATGTATCACATTTGTAATATTAATTAAAAAAAAGGAACCACATGAATAAAAAGAATGATTATAATAAAATAGAAATATAATTTAGGTTTTTTAATTTTTCTTGATGCTTATAAATTTAGTGTTAAGATAAATCTATGTTAGTTTACAGAGGTTTGATCTGCACCATCATTTTAATATTTTATCTGTCAAGTTTCTTTGATCAGTGCTCTGGGATCGATATTCAGTTAAGAGAAAGTATTTATGTGGCTTTTGTCACTCAAAGGTGTTCGATGATCACATAATGATGGACTAAGCAAGACATAGTCGAGATGAGGGATAAAGGGTGGGAAGCTCTACAACTAGTTAGTTTGGAACTCAATTGCACTTAATTTTTTTATCAAAGGCTTAGGGTTCACTCAAGATGGAGGAAGACATTGTAGAGTACACCAAAGAAGAATATGAGGCATTCCAAAGGTCTATGTTTGTAACGAGGGATGAGTTTGTGGAGGTATGGAAAGGGATAAGGACTTACCTTCATGACCCCACCACAAAATTTGCACTAGATTTTGTCAAGGGGAAGTCTAAACCTAAGGTCAAAAACCCAATTGACATTATACCACTGGTTGTAAATGATGTTAGAACATATGGGATCTCGACTTAGACTTCAAACGAGGTTAATGAATTCCATTCACTTTGGAAATCAAACATGAGCAGACTATCCACAAACCCAATCCTTCATTGAAACATCAAGACATCCTTGTGGCCAAAGAGGAAGAAGGAGTGATCGATGAAGTGAAGGTTTTGAAGGAAATAACGAGGCTTGGATTCAGAGACCTGTCACGGAAAGAATTGGTAAGAGAGGGTTTAAGAGACTCCAATGACAAGGATACAACCCATTTGTTTGGCAACAAGAGCAAATGCAAGAGGAAATATGCGGAGAATCATAAGGAGGAGGTCATTGTGGTTGTAGCAAAATATGTGTTCTTAAAAGACATTAAAAACCTAATGAGCAAAGTCTTAACTAGTCGATTCATGGACAAATTAGTGTTGGAAGGAGAGTTAAAGTGGTAACTGGGGCAAAATTGGTTAGGGTTGTTAGGCTACCCATCAAAGCACCACATTTTCTCAGGAGGGTGACTTGCATTCAAGGTCAAATTGGAAGTTGATATGGAGAAATTATTAGCCCGGAAATGGTTTTGGGGACCATTAGACATAAACATCTGAACATGGAAATCCTAGGTTAACCGAAGGAGAGAATCCTTATACATGTAGTCTGTTGGGTCAAACTACCTAACCTAGTGATGGAATGATGGAATGAGAAGATATTGAGGTTATGGGATATGGTATAGGAAAATTCATTGGCCTATAATATGGGTTCCACTCAATATTTGATAGAAGGATAGTAAAAATATTAGTCGAAATTGACATCAGGGAAGACCTATTAAAGGAACTAGAAATTGAGTGGGGAAGTTGGCAATTTGTTCAAATTCTCGATTACTGGAAAATTCCCCTTAGGTGTTCTAGGTGTTATTAAGAAGGAAGAAGGGGTGTTACCGTTTAGAGAAGCCCCAACTTGTGGACTTTGTTTGAACAAGTTGAGTATAAATAAGAGTGATGTTGATGAATGAGAAGTAAGCTTGAAAGAACAAATTGAGTAATATTCTGAATTGGAAAGCTCTAGTTAGATGAAATGCTCAGGGGAATCACAAGAAATATGATTTGATGAAGTGCGCGAGAAATGCATAAACACAAGGAGCAAGCGTGTAGATCTAAGCATTTGTGAGAAAGGCATGTGGATGTATATGTGCACATAATCTGTATTGCATAACGCAACTGTAGAAAAATATAGTGTAAGAGAAATAGTGATCGGATTTAAACCAGCAAAAGTGCGGGCAGTCGAAACTAAAGTAGAGGACAAGAATAGTGCGTTCAGATCTGAAGTCAACGAACAACAATATCTATATCTCAGGGTGGTTGGACGAGGCAAGGAAAGGAGATTAGTGTATCCACTCAGGTTGGTGCCTGAACATTGCAAGTTGGTGCTTGCGCAAAGGATTGGTGTCCTAACATTTCGGAGCTTGGTTCAGCAAGTTGGTGCTTGCGTAGAGGATTGGTGTCCTTACAGGTTGAAGCTTGCAGTCTGTAAGTTGGTGCTTGCCAGTGGTATTGGTGTCCCAATCAGAGGAATGTTTGAGTGAGTCGGTGCTCACATCAGTGAAGATTGGTGTCACCCATATTTATCTGTAATTCATTATATTTGTGTGTGTGTGTGTGTGTGTTTCTTCAAATATCTACGCACAATTTGTTTTATTGATGTGTTTTAAATAGAAATTAGTGCATGTTTTAAAAGGTCAATTATTTGTAAATGTGTGCATGATATTGATTCACCCCCTCTTAGTGTCATTAAAAAATCCAACAAACTTTTATACTTATCCAACGACAACACAAAATTACCAATAAATTATATTTAAAAATAAAAATAAAAAATTGATTGTATAAAATAATATTAAAATTAGTTTCTTTTTATTTTAACTTTGAAATTATTGAGGATATAAAGGGATCAAATCCCTTAAAATGTTAGAAGTGTTAAAGATACATTCATCTTAATTTAAACTTATTAAACATCTTTAAACAATAAAAAATTAAGATGTAAAATTTAAGATTTATACTTTGCTATATTGAGAACAAGAGCTACATGTAGCTTAGTCCATGTCTTTAAAAATTTAAAATTTAAATAACAAATATCATTACTTACGAAAACAAATTAAAAATATTATTAAAAGATAAAGAACTAATTAAAGAAGAGAAAAAGTCTTTGTCTGGATACTTACACTCTTTGTATGTATATATATAAAAGTTCATATATATAGTAATGGATGAATCTTCCATTCCACAACTATAATTTCTTGATTAGAAAATTGAAGCTTTCTTTTTCTACTCTTAAGAGGTAAAAAAAACATAAAAGTGAATTAATATATGTATTAAATTCTATGAATTTGTATTAATATTTTCTGTAAATACTTTAAAATCATGAACATATAATTGTGATGTTTAAAAATAATATAATATTTTTCTTATATTGTTGTGTTTAAAGATAATCTATGTTCAAAAAACTCTTTGAACTAAAACATAATCTTGTATTTAAAAAGCTTCTTAAATTAAACCAACATGTTACCCAATACAAATTATGATTCATATATTTATTTTTTACAACAACGGTTAAAGAGCTTGTATTGAAAAGGAAGGTCTGTTAGAAAATAGTGGGAAGACTATACCCACCAAAAAAAGAGAGAAGTGGTCACCTCATGTCTAGTCTTTAAACTTCACCTAAAGCAGAGATACATAACTAGTAAAGACTAACTGTTGTTACATAACTTGACTTTTAAACAAAAGAGAGTAACCCTTAGCATAAAGAAAACAGGCTTAATTTTCAGCAGAGCGACGGGCTTTTTTCTTGTTGCTTGAAGCCAGATTCTCATGTTCTTCCATACCCAGAATCGCAGCCGGGCTATTGCTTTTGTTGGTGCGAATGCAATCTACTTTGGCTTCTACAATCTTGAGACAACTATGCATGGAATTCGTTTTTCCCACCGTGCCATCGTGGAACTCCTTCATCTTGTTACTGTTGTTTCTAATTTCAGAGATAGCGATTTCTACAAATCTGGACAGATAAGAAATGGTTTTTTTCATCTCTTTATTCTCACCTCTCAGCCAGCTGACTTGCATTTCGATGTCCTGCAGATGGGAGAGCATGCCTGGAGGGGGATTATCCGGCCCCTCTCGAGAGTCCAAATTCACTACACCCGCGTCTTCAGTCTAATTCCATTGCTTGCCAACACTAGTCTCTCCAATGCCACCCAAGAGCGACGGAGTGCCATGTTGAATAGAACCACCTTGGCTTTGAAAATTGTTGGCATCAAATGGACGCCAAATTTTCCTTGCGTCAAGCTCCAAAGCATTCTGAACGCCACTGACCGAGTTCCTCGCTCCTTGCCCAGAGCCCTGCTGCGCCCATCCTCCAGTAATTTCATTAGGCTTTGAAGAACCGCGATGAACGTGCCTCATCCTGTTGACAGGAGGACCATGGGTTTCTTTGTCTCCATTGTCGTTCCCCTGAACTACTTCCAGAGCAGCAAAATATCGATTAAAGCTTGTTCCCTCATTGTTAACTTGTATAGAAGTTTTGCAATGGCGACACTGGAGCGTGGGAAGACAGAATCCGGGGTTGCCCATATTCCCACTATCCATAGAGATAATATTATTTAAAAAAACATTTAATGCATTTTTCTTTTAAATATACATACTTTCTAGGGTATAAGGCCTACTTTGTGTTCTACAGTCACATTGTGTTTTATTTTAATAAAGAATTCTATTGATACACCCAAAGGCAAATGATACAAACCCATATAACACCCATTTACTGAATTAAGTTATACTGGGCGTATAACTTCTCCTCTTCTACGATTTTCGTGGCAGCGCTTGCACTTCTCTTTCCAGTCATCTCTTCTCTTCCATCAGACTCTCGTAACATCGTTTGAGATTCTCAGGCTCCATTTCCTTCCGTTTCAACTTTGTTCTACACACAGTAAATAGATTAATTAATGGTCCGAGAGAAGCAGGATCTCGGTAATAAGTATGGACTCTGTAATAGTGTAAATGAAATAATAAAATGCATGAGCTTTTCATTCTTGCCTTGATATTTGGTTTTGGAACCACACTTCCACTTGACGCGGTTGCAGATGTAATTGGGTCGCCAACATGGACTTTTGCTTTTGCAAGTTTTGTCGATAAACTAATTACGCCCTTATTGTAACAGTAAACTATGCCGAGTTAGTTAGCAAACGTGGTGAAGGAATAAAGTATAAAAGTATGAGATGAGAGAAGTAAATAGTACTGGACTAAGCTTAGAGTGCTATCTGAAGGTTTCTTCTAAGATACATCACTGTTCATGGAATCGTGGGAAATGGAATACAAGGAGAAAGATGTAGTCTAAATTTGAAATTCCAGTAACCATGTATTCCTGGAGAAAGAGACTCCTACTTTCAGCATATGAGTTGCTTGAAAAAGAAAGGCACCCACTCACTTCAATTTTAGTCAATTTTTTTATGTGCAAATAGAGACCTAAATAACAAAATATCAATGGATAAATAGCTAAAGATCTAAATAACAAAAGTTAAATGGATAAATAGCAAAATTGAATAACACATAGTACAAGCTAAAGCAACAAAATTTACAAAAAAAAACTTTAGCCCTGTCCATCTTTCATTTTCATAGCTAAGCATTCGTAGTACATTATTAATGAGAATGCTTTTCTCAACTCCTTTACACTCAACTAGCAAAAGTGTTGTAATAGTTGGAATTTCATTTATATTTACACCACCAGTCTAAATAAACTAACCATGCTTGATTTTTCTTTAAATACTTTATAATTCACAATTCACAATAAATTAAACTAGTTGGCTTGATTTTCATTGAACATTAGCACAAAAGCAAAAAATGAATATAGCACAGAAACAAACACTGAACTCCAAAAACAACCAAACAAGCCGGTATTATTCCATAAACATTGAGTAACACAACAAAGTTATTAGAATCCCAAAATCTGGCAAAAACCGGTATCAACAGGTGATACCGAGAAGGAACAGGATCAGACAAAACAAGGGCATGGTCGGAGATTTTTATAAGCCGGCGTGCATAAGACTTGATTCCGAGCAAAACAGTTCTCGAACGCAACCTTAGCTAGACCGCAAGGGACTGGTCCGTCTAATCTGTTATCAGAAACGTTGAAGCTCGCCAGCTGTTTATCATTTATTTGTTACATATAATTCTATTTTACATCATTAATATTAGCATCTCATGTTGCTTCAAAAATCATAGGAGTGATGTAATGTCCCCATTCAAATAAGTGCATAGTAAGACAATCCCATCAATCCTACTAGTTTCATAGGTTGGATGGGCACATGTGGGATGGTAATAAGGAAGCTAATAAATGATATTTAGACATTAGAACGGTTCAAGCATTTAATAAATATGATGAATAAATAAATTCAAGAGAAATTCTAGGTGGCAAGTGGTTTTGGAGACATATGGAGGTGGTGGGACCCACGCTAGCTTGATTTTTCAATGACACATGGCAGCTCTCTCTTGCCAATTCGAATTCATGGGAAGGTGAACACTCTTGGGTGAGTTGGTAAGTCATAACACATGGCATTGAGCATCTTAGGTCAAAATGGGATGGAATAGTAACCTCCATGGGAGAGGAAGAGTCAAATTGGAGACTAGTGGACACTTGGGCTAGATTCCCTAGTTTTATGACAACAATAATGAAGCATCTATGACATTTATGACAAAATTCAGACCTGACTTCTTACACCTGACCATTATGACATGTCAGCCCCAAAAATAGGCTCAAGGAAGGCACTCATGGAGTTGGGGGAATCTAAAGAGACTCAAATTCGAATTTGGGAGAAGATGGAAGGTTGGAACTAGGAGACAAGTGGCAAATGAGGAATATTTTCTAAATGGAAAATTATTGAATCTATTGAGAGGATTTCGACCCCTTGAAGGCTAATGTTGGTTATAAAATGTAGAAATCAAGTATGAGAATGGCTTTTGATGATTTGAGAAAAATTGCATTTGTGAAGAGAGAACTAGTGGATGACTAGTTTCTTGCCTTAGCCAATTTCGAGGGTGAAAGATTCCCATCCAAGTTGGTGTTTGGAGAGGCCACTCAGGTATTTCATGGTGCTTTAATGGAGTTTTATTTGCAGGTAGCAGCTACAGGAAGTTTCATGGTTTGGTTTAGTGCAGCACTTTCTCTCCACCATTTCCAATTTTGAAGGCATATTCGGGCTCCTCGAGGGATTGCGCTTTGGGTGAGATCTTGCACTCATTGGGAGAGCTTCATATGATATTTTTCTGATTGTAATATCTTCATATCCTCTGTTCTTCATATTCAGAAACTCTCAGATCGAAATACCCATTGAATGTATGCAAAATTATTGATTAATGAGCAAATAATGTCCATTTCCCCAATGCTTTTATGTATGACACTATAAGGTTGATTATTTCGAATGGATGGATGATTCTCTGATATATTTGTGATTCATATACTGCCATGGATATATTCTACAAGTTTCATGTACTGTACTTGAGCATTTGAAGCATTTTCACTCAGTTTGTTTGTATTGAGAGGTGAAATAGTGCCAATTCCCCAAGGGTCAAATTGGGGGTTTTTGCTGTTGAATGTGAGAGAGTTAGAACAGTAGTAAAAATCAATTAATGGTGCATATGAGACCTTAATCACATACTTAACTCATTATATACCTCTGTTCATAAATTCGTGGGAGTTTGGAGGCATTTGGAAGGCCATTTGCAGTGTTACCCCGGGGGGATTTGATGCACAAATTACTAGTCAAAATTACATATATTGATCAGAATACAAATCAAGTTTGCAGCAGTATTTGGAGGGCCATAAAACATCCTTGAGCCTAATATTCAAGTCTAAATACCATTCATACACTCCTACAGAAGATTTGGGAGCATTTGGGTTGATTTGGAGGTCAAAACAGTAAAACTAGTCAAAGGTCGAAATTGGGGAAAAAGTGGAAAAATTGGTATTTTAATAAAACTTTGAAAAAGGGTCATTACAAGTGGTATCAGAGCATGTTCTTGGCACCTGATGGTCTTAACAAGAAGTCAAAAGAGTAATCCACCACACTTTGAACTAGTAGTTGAAGAGGTTTTTGTTGAAGAAGAGGTAGCAGAAGAAGAGGAGTCTTTTGCTGAAACCATGGGTAGAGAGGAGGATGACAAATTAAAACATAAGGAGAAACTTATTGCTACCTTAGATCCATGTTTCTCTAAACTTTCAGCAAACATGGATAGGATAGGTGACAAATTGTTGCAAGGATTCGAATTGTTGATTAGCCAGCTTCAAAGCAAAGGGATGATGGGAAATAATAGTGGTTCACACTCAGGGGAAAAGATGAAAGGGAATGAGCATATTTTCTCAAGTACAAGACTTCATAATAGACCTGATGAATTTCAAAGCACACAAAGGCATACTGCACCTAAATTTCTCACACCCAAAGAAGAGCCCAATCTTGAATTGGATTAAAAGAAACTAGTAAATGATTGGAATGATTTGAATGAAGAGTGTAAAAGAGGTGTACCACTCAGTGACTACATTGATGCTATGCAAAAGATTAAAAGGAAGGGAGACAATAGGAGTCCATTCCAAAATGAAATCTGCAGATATTGTAATTATGAGCTTCTCGTTGGGAAGGAGGCTGCAAGAAGCGCGGTAATGAATTCAAGATTCGACAACCCTCGCCATGGAACATCATGGTTCAGTATGATTGAAGGACGTGTGCAGCATTACAGGGGATTTGAAGTTTTCTGTTGATGAAGTTCTGATTGGAATTGAATTCAACTGAGAATATTAAGGCAACGAATTAGAGGATGATCTTCTTGGACGACTGTCACATTGGACCTATATCCAGACCTGGATTAAGCATAACCAACTCTATATCCCTTTTCTTGGAAATATTCCATGCGGATCTCTCTGCCATCGTTCTTGTATAGCAATACCAATTGATTGAGCCAGCCTATTTAGATTTATATTAGTGATTTGCATTACTAGATTCAATTGGTCGGTCCAAGAACCAGGATGATGGAACGGGGTTTCTGAGCTATGATTGAGGGCTTCTGGAATCTGGTGTTTTTTGGCAGGTCCAGCTGATTTTGGTTTGCTTCTTGGTGGCGTGTGGAGAATTTGATGGGGTATGTAGCTGGATGGTCTTGCTCTCTTAGCCGTGGATGAGGGTCGAGCTTTTTGGGGATGTGTGGGGATCGCTGAGGATAGCGTGGTGTTGATTGCAGATCTCTTGGAATTGTGGATTGGAGGTCGGTCCCTTTCTGTGTTTGGGATTTTTTAATTATTCTGGTGTTTCCATCCTGTCAGCGGAGTTGTTGATCGTTTAGTGCAGGGGATTGGCATGGCAGAGGACGTGGATTACACCCGTGACGGGGTAGGTGACAGTGGGATTTTTGCTGATGGAGATGTCTATGCTAGGATGACTCGGTCGGGGGTGTTGTCTGGACCCTCCATGACAGGCGGGGGGCCAGAGGTCTTTTCTGGGCCCTCCATGACAGGCGGGGGGCTTAGCCCTCGAACAGGGATCTCTGATAAGGCTGACTCACTTAAAAAATCCGCTAAGATGATAAAAGAACGGAAGAGAAAGGACCAGTTAGTGCTGGGGGTGGATGTTACGATGGAAGAGGCGGAGGATTTCTCTCTCACTACTATGGTAGGACATGTTCGAGGCAGAAGATTTGGTCGCGGTTTCCTTCAGCATTGGGCGGCTGAGCAGTGGAAGTATATCGTGTCATTAGCCCCTGAAGTCCGAGTATTGACGAAAGGATGGTTTTCCTTCATCTTAATGAACAAAGGGGAGGTCGATGCCGTTTTAAGTCGACATTGGTCGATGTTGGGAGTTCCTCTTGTTCTGAGAAGCTGGTCCCCATTCTTCGACTAAAAAACGGAGAAAATTGATAAAGAACCGCTGTGGGTGAAGCTTCCTTGGTTTCGAATGCATTTGTGGAATGAAACTCGGTTTGCTGAGATTGGGAATTTTCTTGGTGAATATGTGTGTTCAGATTCCTCCCATTTTGAGACTGGCAGATACACGGTGGCAAAGATATTGGTAAATATTGATCTTCGGCTGGGACTCTCTGCTGAGATCAATGTTCAATCCAAGGATGGGGACTTTGTTCAAATTCTGGATTATGTGGGTGTGTCGTTTAGGTGCCACCGCTGCCACGCACTTGGACATCTGGTTGCCAGATGCACTTTACCGTTTCGGAATAGTAAGCCACTGACTGATGAAGAAGCAGATGAAGGCGCAGATCCAATGTCGAAGGAATACTCTCAGGCGGTGGAGGATGATGGGAGTGGGCCTGCTATTGACAGGGGGGTCATCTACGATTCTGTGGTACCAGCTGATAACTGTGGGAGGCATGGATCAGCGGATTTGTTGCCATCTTTGGTGAACAAAGGAAAGGAGATTATTGGGAGTGCGGATCCTGATGATGAGGGGGCTTCTTTGTGTTCCGCGACTCCTACTACACAGACCACCTCCAGATTGCTACAGGAGTTATCCATTATTCGACGGGGTTCATCTGCGAATCCCTCGGGTATGTCACATTTCTTTTCTCCTGCTGTTTCATTATTTTATGTCTCTGATGTTTTGGGGGGGGGTAGTCTTGGGTCTCCTCCTCTAGCCCGTACTGTCATTCCATGTCTGGTTGCTCCCTGTTTGTTGACTGATGTGGATAGTGTTTTCACGCCGCCCATTGTATCCACCAATCACTCTACCTGCTCTGAGGGTCGAAGTATCCGATATGCTCTTCGAAGTAGGGAGATCCCTGTCGATGGAATGGGGGGGAAGGGACTTCCTGAATTGGCCAATAGTGTTGGGGGGAAAGGTCGAGGCTGAAAATCCCTTTTGTCTAAAGCTCAAGACCGGGCTAAAGTGGATTTAGTGATGGGTACACAATCTTCTATTGAGTGGGCACTTAGAGCAGCGAAAGTCCAGGAAGGGGGTTTGATATGAAACTTATGTCCTTCAACTGTCGTGGGTTGGCGAGTCCTATTAAAAAATCGTCGATTAGGAGGCTGGTAGACTTAAATCAACCGGATGTTTTACTGCTGCAAGAAACTTTGGGTGGCAGTGAGGATGTAGTACGGGCTTTAGAAACTTTGCTTCCTGGTTGGAAGTTTGTTGGAGTGGATGCTCGGGGGCGCTCTGGAGGGCTGGCCTCGGGGTGGAAGGTTAAGAGTTGCAGATGTGATTGTTCTTGGGGCATCTCTTCTGGTATCGGTTTGGAAGTTTGGGATGCTGAGATTGGTAGAATGATCACGGTACTCAATATCTACGGGCCCTATTTAAATAGGGTAGGATTCTGGGACTCCTTGTTATGTATGGAACTTTTTGATGGAAGGGATGTGATTTTGGGTGGGGATTTCAATCTTACTCTGGGGACTTCTGAAGTGTGGGGGCCTCGGGCTGCGCCGGATACATTAGCAAATTATTTCATTCATGCCTTTGCTAGGAAGGATCTTCTCGACATTTTACCATCCAAGTTAACTCCAACATGGAGGAATAAGAGAGCAGGGGAACATAGGGTGGCTAAAAGACTGGATAGGTTTCTGGTGGCCGATGTGTTGGCACTGGGTGTTGATGTTGTCAGGAAGTGGGTAGGGTCAGGTGGGATATCTGACCACTGCCCCATCTTCCTGGAGTTACGAGGTAGTAGGAAAAAACCTCCAAGCCCTTTCAAATTCAATCCTAGTTGGCTGAAGGAGGAGGATTATCTTAAGCTGGTTCAGGATCTGTGGGTTCATCGACCTCATGATTCTCAGATACATGCAGGTGCACACTTTCAACACAACCTTAAGCGAATCAAAGAGGCCACTATTTCCTGGGCTCATGATAAAAGGGCGATTGATGATCAGACTCTGCGGGCTGCTGAGCTGAATCTTGATCGGATTCTTAATAGTCGGGGAATGGGATATCTGGATGAACAGCAGAAAGGCGAGCTGATGGAGTGGGAACAACGCAGGAATGTGATTCTGTGTGAGAGAGAAGAGACGTGGAGGATCAAAAGTAGGGCGATATGGCTTCAGTGCGATGATGAGAATACAAAGTTTTTTCAAGCATATGCTAAGGGGAGAAAATTCACCAACTCTATTTGGGAACTATCTTCTGACGAAGGGGAACCGGTCTCCAGCTTTGATGGATTAGCGGAGTTGGGTGTTAGACATTTTAGAGATTTATTCACTGCTCAACCTGGAGCCTCCATTGCTGAGGTTATTCAGGTGACTCAGCTTTTCCCTCGTTTTGTGGGGGAGGAAGATAATAGACTGTTGATGGAGGAGGTGTTGCCGATTGAGCTCTCGCAGGTCATGCAATCCTTTCATAAAGATAAAAGTCCGGGGCCAGATGGCTGGCCTATAGAATTCTTCTTAGGATTCTATGACTTCTTCGGGGAGGAATTATTGAATGTGGTGGAAGAATCGCGAAAGGCTGGGTTTGTCCATGGCCCCTTCAACTCCACCTTTATAGCCCTTATTCCGAAGATGGACAAGCCTGACAGCTTTGATGAATTCAGACCTATCTCTCTCTGCAATTGTATCTATAAGATCATCTCTAAGGTTATGGTGAGGAGACTCAAGAATATTTTGTCTCAACATATTTCTTGTGAGCAATTTGGCTTCTTGGAAGGTCGCCAAATACATGAGGCCATTGGAGTTGCCCAGGAAGGATTACACACACTGAAAGTGCAGAAGCAGAAGGGTGCCGTGATTAAGATTGATCTCTCAAAAGCATTTGATAGGGTTAGCTGGCTATATATCTAGATGCTTCTTACTCACCTGGGGTTCTGCTACGAATTTATTAGATGGATTATGGCCTACATCACTACGGTAAGCTTTGCTGTACTGATCAATGGTTCTGCAAGTCCATTCTTCCAAGCGGGAAGGGGTCTACGACAGGGATGTCCCCTCTCTCCGTTGCTGTTTCTCCTTGTTGCTGAAGGACTCAACCGATTTATTCTGAATGCAAAAGCTGATGGTTCCTTTCAGGGAATATCCATTTCTCAGGTATTGTATATTACACATCTCCTTTTTGTTGATGACATTCTGATATTTTGTGATGGCACGCGACAGGATATTGATAAGGTGGTTAAAGGTCTCCATTTAGTGCAAGTTGCAGCGGGTATGTTAGTGAATATTGACAAATCTACTATCACATGCTGGAATTTAACCGAGCAGGAGATTCAAAGATTGGCTAACAAACTACCTTATCAGACATTAGATATTGATGATGGATTAAAGTACCTTGGCTTTCACTTGAAACCGAATGCTTATCTGAAGGCTGATTGGCACTGGTTATTAGCAAAATTAGAATAGCGACTACATGGATGGAGTCATAAATGGCTCTCTCGGGCTGGGAGGCTGGTCCTGGTCAAATCAGTTTTGGAAGCAATTCCGGTGTATTGGATGTCTCTTGCTTGGATCCCCAAAGGTGTCCTGGAGCAGATCCGAAGGTTGTGTTTTGCTTTTCTTTGGAAGGGTAAGAGTGAGCATCGAGCATTGGTGTGGGTCAAATGGGAAAAAATTGCTGTCCCAAAAGCACTGGGAGGATGGGGGTTAAAGAATATTTTTCTGTTTGCAAAAGCATTGGGGTCCAAAGTGTCGTGGCGACTTATCCATACACAAAGTCTCTGGACAAAAGTGGTATATCATAAATATATTGCCCCTCTTACTCTTCTCGATTGGATTAGGCTGGGCAATAAGTCGAGGGCAAATTGCTCTGTGGTCTGGAAAGCGGTGGTGCAGCATTTCTCTTTGGTCGGTTCTGGATTAGTGTGGAGGATAGGAAATGGACGTCTCATTCGTATTGGGCTGGACCCCTGGGTTGGCTGTAGGGGTGGTCATGTCCTTCCTGTGGACTTGATGACTTATTTGGCTGCTAGAGGTTGTCATTTTATGGCTGATATAGAGGATTCGGGATCATCTACTCTTTGGCATCAGGGGTGGATCTCTGCACAGCGACTGGAGATCTCTGCAGAACTGCAGGGGGCTTGGGAGGATTTTCTGCGGATCTTAAGATTTACAAATATTCGACTGACCAATAGGGCTGATGAACTTATCTGGGATCACCATCCCTCGGGTATTTACTCACCAAAAAATGTATATATCCAGCTGAATGTGGAAGTACATAACAGGGAATTGGTGTGGTGGTGGAAATATCTGTGGAAGTTAAGGTGTCCGAGTAAAGCAAAATTACTCTTCTGGGCTATACTGGAAAATAAGGCACCTACCTGGGACATTCTGCAAAAATGATTCCTCCAGGGTCCGGGGTTCTGTCCACTTTGTAGGGATGCGAAAGAGACTATTGCTCATTTATTTGTTCAATGTCAGTTTACACAGGCTGTTTGGGATGATATTAGCAATTATATGGATATTAAGATTAGGTGGAGGGGAGAGAGCATCCTTGAAGCGTTCCAGGGGTGGTGGTCTTTACACAAATCCTCTTCCATCCGGGCATTCCCGTGTATATTCACCTGGGGGATTTGGATTACTAGAAATCAGCTCATATTTCATGATAGCAGGGTCCTGATGGAGTCTGTAGTGGCTCACACTGTGGCGGTTATACAACACTACAAGGCCCCTGTCCATGCGATTAGAACACGACCTATGCGGGAGGAACAGATTGATAAATCAATGCCGTGGGCATTTTTTGATGGAGCTTCATTAGACCACCGATTGATGTGTGGAGGGGGGGGAATCCTTTACAAAGCTGAGACCCATTATTTTCATCTCGTGGCTGGTTTGGGGAGAGGATCAAATAACTATGCTGAACTCATGTCACTTAAATTGCTGATGTTATTTGCACTTGAACAAGGATGTCTATCACTACAGATATTTGGTGACTCCATGGTAGTTATAGACTGGGCAAAGGAGATAACACATTGTCATGTGATGGTACTATTACCTATCCTGGAGGAGGTGATCCGGTTAAAGCAGTCCTTTAATCACATTACATTTACACATATTTACAGGGAGAGGAATGGGATGGCCGATCAGCTCTCCAAAGACGCAACGCAGCAGGAATTAGCACTTGGCACTTGGAGGATTACTATTCATTCACCAGGGGGCACTTCAGCTATTATCACAGACCTTTTCATGATGATATAGAGGCACAGAATTGAGCAATAGCTCAGCTTTTGTTGACCAATGATGGTTTTGTTCTCCATTTCTGTTACAGTAAATGTTTTTATGTAATCGGATATATGCGGGTTGTATGGACAGCAGTAGTTTTGTTGTATGGGACATTAGATATGATGTTAATATGGGACAGTAAATATGTGACAATGTAGGGATCTCAGTGATTCTACTACATGTGCAGAGTGTAATTTTGTTCATCTATTTGAAATAAAATTACGATTTTTTCCGAGGAAAAAAAAAAAAGGAGTCCATTCCAAAACAAAGAATTAAATAGTGCTATTGGAAAAATGTCACTTCCTACTTTTAATGGTTCTTCTCAAAATTATGCTAACACTTGGGTGCAAAAATTGGATGTATATTTTCAGTTGAATCCTATGTTGGAAGAGGATGCATTAAAAATGGCCATTTTGCATTTGGAAGGAGATGCCAATGAATGGTGGTTTCATGGGCTGAAAACCTTGGGTCATAATCAGGTTAAAACATATGGAGAATTTGTTGACAGGGTACTAGAAAGATTTGAACAAAAAGATCCAGAATTGCCTTTCAAAGAACTAGCTCAATTGAAGCAAACTGGGTCCCCTACTGAATATATGTTAGACTTTCAAAAATTATCAGTCAAGGTGGCTGATGTATCTATGGGAAGATTAGTATTGCTGTTCATTGAAGGTTTGGATGAACCCTTAAGAGGTTTGGTCAAATCCCACAAGCCAACTACATTAAAAGATGCAATCAGCTTGACTAGGGATCTCCAAAATGTGTTTCCTAGAACGAGATTTCCTCCTAAACCTAGCTATAAATTTGAAAAGAAACCTTGGAAAAGGGATGGATATGATAAGAAACATTGGAAAAGAGAGTCATTTGAGAGGAATAAAAAAGAGGGACTAAACAGGGATGAACTTAGAAAAAAGAAACTGTGCTTCACATGCTTCCAACCATGGACACCGGGGCACAAATGTACCAAAGGAAAGGCTCAATACATAGAAGTATTTTCTGATAATGAGGGGTATGATGGGGGCATGGATGAAGATGGACATATTTCAGATCAAGAAGAGGCATATGAGACAGCAGTAGAAGAGGAAAGACAAGAAGAAAATCAGCCTTCACCGGACAAAGCAAGAATGGCAGTGCTTTCAGCAGTACCTCGCTATCATACTATCCGATGCAAAGGTGTGGTACAAGGACAAAGAACTTCAGTTTTGGTAGATGGAGGAGCCACTCATAACTTCATTGATGCAGAGATGGTAGAGAAAATAAAGATACCTATTGAACCATTTGATGGCTTCACAGTTGTCATTCCCGGTCACAACACAATGCAATGCAAAACATGGGTTCCAAAGCTGCAAGTCACCGTAGGTAACTATGCTTTTGTTGATAGTTTTTATGTGGTTGATGTTGCTGATACTAATGTGGTTTTGGGAGTGCAATGGTTGTATTCAATAGGAGAGCATACAGTAAATTATCAAATTCCCGAAATGAAATTCCAAGATTCAAAAGGAGTACAAAGAGTTGTGAGAGGGCAACACACTTATCCAAATCAAGTAGTGACTTGCAATAGTATGAGATCTATATTGAGGCATGGGGATATAGAATGGGCTGCTGAATGTCATATTACATCTCCCAAGCCAACTATAAATATTGTCAAACACCCAAAGGAGATAAAGAGACTTTTGCAAAAATATGAAAAGGTTTTTAGAGACCTTCCACATGGTAGGCCACCGGATAGGGGGGTTGAGCACAGTATTATTTTGGAGGAGGGTACTTCACCCATTCAGATACCACCTTATAGACATCCTAAAAATTTTAGAGATGAGATTGAAAAAGCTATCCAAGAACTCCTAGAGTTGGGACTCATTAGACCAAGCTCTAGCCCTTATGCTTCTTCGGTAGTGCTAGCGAAGAAAAAAGATGGAACATTGAGAATGTGCATAGATTTTAGAGCCTTGAACAAAAAGACTATCAAGAATAGGTATCCTATTCCTAGGATTGATGAGCTGCATGGGGCCAAATACTTCTCAAAAATTGACCTTAGATCAGGGTATCACCAAATTCGAATGAAAGATGAAGATGTGCAAAAGACCGCTTTTCAATGTCATTTTGGCCACTTTGAATTTCTTGTCATGCCTTTTGGGTTAACCAATGCTCCAGCCACCTTTCAAGCATGTATGAATAGGATATTTTGCAAGCAACTAAGAAGGTTTGTTTTGGTTTTCTTTGATGATATTCTCATTTATAGTAAAACATGGGAAGAGCATTTGCAGCAGTTAGAGATTGTGTTGAAAATCTTGCAAGAAGAGTCGTTATTTGCTAAATTATCAAAATGTGAATTTGGGATGAAAGAACTACTGTATCTTGGGCACATTATTGGGCAAGAAGGAGTGAAGGTACACATGGAAAAAATCAGGGCTATCTTGGAATGGCCATCAGCAAAAAATATTACCAAATTGAGAGGCTTTATTGGCATATGCACCTACTACAGAAAATTTGTGAAAGGGTTCTCCAAGTTGACTTCTCCACTCACTGATTTGACTAAGAAGGATGCTTTCAAGTGGGATGAAGAGGCTGAAAAGGCCTCCCAAAAAATGAAAGAGGTAGTGAGTGTTTGTCCCATACTTGCACTTCCTGATTTTACTAAACCTTTTGTTGTGGAATTTGATGCTTGAGGTGGAGGAATAGGGGCTGTCCTAAAGCAAGGCCAACAACCCATAGCCTTTGAGAGCAGAAAGTTGCAGCCTCATGAAAAAATTTACTCCATCTATGATAAAGAAATGCTGGCCATTATGCATGCATTGGCCAAATTCAGACAATACTTGGTGGGCAGCAAGTTTGTGGTGAAAACTGACCACAATAGTCTAAGACACTTTCTCACCCAAAAAGATCTAAATGAAAGGCAACAAAAGTGGGTAAGCAAGATTCAAGCTTATGATTTTGATATTGAATATGTCAAAGGAAAGAATAATATAGTAGCAGATGCTTTGTCAAGAAGGCCTTCTTTTTCTCTCATGGATATTGCCAAGGATTGGAAAAACATGCTACTAGCTGAATATGCCAAAGACAAATTTGCTTGTGATGTGTTGGATGGAATCAAAGGGGATGATAATTATAGGATTTTGAATGGGCTGATATATTATAAGGGAAGAATTTATTTAGTTCATAACTCCAAGCTCAAGTACCGAATTTTGCAAGAAGCACATGATTCCCCACTGGCAGGCCATCCGGGGATCTTCAAAACTTATAAACAGTTGAGGCAAAGATTTTTTTGGAAGGGGCTGAAGGAAGATGTTCAGAAGTATGTGAATGAATGTAAAGCATGTCAACAAAACAAATCAGAACTTACATGTCCAACCGACCTATTACAACCATTGCCCATTCCGGAGCAAAAATGGGACAGTATTTCCATGGATTTCATCACCGGATTGCCTAAATCCTTGGGTAAGGATTGCATCTACGTGGTAGTTGATAGGTTGACAAAATTTGCTCATTTATTTGCTGTTACATCATCTTTTAGTGCTGCACAAGTGGCTGCTATTTTTTTCAAAGAAATCTTCAGATTGCATGGGCTCCCCAAGAGCATTGTCAGTGATAGAGATAGTAGATTCATGGGTGCTTTTTGGAAAGAATTTTTTAGATTGAAAGACACTCAATTGACTCCAAGTACCAGCTATCATCCACAAACTGATGGACAAACAGAGAGGGTAAACCAATGGTTGGAAGGATACCTAAGAAACTATGTGGGAGGGCAGCAAAAAGCATGGGCAAAATGGCTACACTTGGGTGAGTTTTGCTACAACACCAGTTATCATATGTCAATAGGAATGTCTCCTTTCAAAGCATTATATGGTTATGATGCACTTACATTTGCTGACATTATATTTGGTGATAGTAGAGCCCCAAAGGCTAAAGATTGGGTGGAAGAGAGCCAAGAAATTTTAAAGCTCTTGAAAGACAATTTGCAGGTTGCTCAAAATCAGCAAAAACAATATGCTGATAGACATAGAGAAGAAAGAACCTTTCAAGTCAATGATTTAGTATATTTAAGGTTGCATCCCTATAAACAAACATCTCTCAAAAAGAATGGAGCAGAAAAATTAAAACCAAGGTACTATAGGCCATACAAGGTAGTGCGGAAGGTTGGAGAAGTAGCATATGAACTAGAACTTCCGGAATGGAGTAAAATCCACAATGTATTTCATGTTTCTTGTCTTAAGAAATCTCTTGGTCAGCAAATCATCACTTCAGAAATACTTCCTCCTTTGGATGATGAAGGTCAGCTCACACTTGTTCCGGAAAAGATTTTGAAGACACGGGAAAGAAGGTTGAGGAGTAGAATCATCAAAGAATATTTAGTGCAATGGAAGGACTTACCAAATGAAGATGCCACATGGGAAGAGGAGAAGATTTTGCAGCATCCAAATTTGAAATTGCTCGAGGACAAGCAATCTTGGGTGGGGAGGACTGTAATGTCCCCATTCAAATAAGTGCATAGTAAGACCATCCCATCAATCCTACTAGTTTCCTAGGTTGGATGGGCACATGTGGGATGGTAACAAGGAAGCTAATAAATGATATTTAGACATTAGAAGGGTTCAAGCATTTAATAAATATAATAAATAAATAAATTCAAGAGAAATTCTAGGTGGCAAGTGGTTTTGGAGACATATGGAGGTGGTGGGACCCACACTAGCTTGATTTATTTATGGGAAGGTGAACACTCTTGGGTGAGTTGGTAAGTCATAACACATGGAATTGAGCATCTTAGGTCGAAATGGGATGGAATAGTAACCTCCATGGGAGAGGAAGAGTGAAATTGGAGACTAGTGAACACTTGGGCTAGATTCCCTAGTTTTATGACAACAATAATGAAGCATCTACGACATTTATGACAAAATTCAGACCTGGCTTCTTACACCTGACCATTATGACATGTCAGCCCCAAAAATAGGCTCGAGGAAGGCGCTCATGGAGTTGGGGGAATCTAAAGAGACTCAAATTTGAATTTGGGAGAAGATGGAAGGTTGGAACTAGGAGATAAGTGGCAAATGAGGAATATTTTCTAAATGGAAAATTATTGAATCTATTGAGAAGCTTTCGACACCTTGAAGGATAATGTTGGTTATAAAATGTAGAAATCAAGTATGAGAATGGCTTTTGATGATTTGAGAAAAATTGCATTTGTGAAGAGAGAACTAGTGGATGACTAGTTTCTTGCCTTAGCCAATTTCGAGGGTGAAAGATTCCCATCGAAGTTGGTGTTTGGAGAGGCCACTCAGGTTTTTCATGGTGCTTTAATGGAGTTTTATTTGCAGGTAGCAGCTACAGGAAGTTTCATGGTTTGGTTTAGTGCAGCACTTTCTCTCCACCATTTCCAATTTTGAAGGCATATTCGGGCTCCTCGACGGATTGCGCTTTGGGTGAGATCTTGCACTCATTGTTGCACTCATTGGGAGAGCTTCATATGATATTTTCCTGATTGTAATATCTTCATATCCTCTGTTATTCATATTCAGAAACTCTTAGGTCGAAATACCCATTGAATGTATGCAAAATTATTGATTAATGAGCAAACAATGTCCATTTCCCCAATGCTTTGATGTATGACACTATAAGGTTGATTATTTCGAATGGATGGATGATTCTCTGATATATTTGTGATTCATATACTTCCATGGATATATTATACAAGTTTCATGTACTGTACTTCAGCATTTGAAGCATTTTCACTCAGTTTGTTTGTATTGAGAGGTGAAATAGTGCCATTTCCCCAAGGGTCGAATTGGGGGTTTTTGCTGTTGAATGTGAGAGAGTTAGAACAGTAGTAAAAATCAATTAATGGTGCATATGAGACCTTAATCACATACTTAACAGATTATATACCTCTGTTCATAAGTTCGTGGGAGTTTGGAGGCATTTGGAAGGCCATTTGCAGTGTTACCCCGGGGGGATTTGATGCACAAATTACTAGTCAAAATTACATATATTGATCAGAATACAAATCAAGTTTGTAGCAGTATTTGGAGGGCCATAAAACATCCCTGAACCTAATATTCAAGTCTAAATACCATTCATACACTCCTACAGAAGATTTGGGAGCATTTGGGTTGATTTGGAGGTCAAAACAGTAAAACTAGTCAAAGGTCGAAATTGGGGAAAAAGTGGAAAAATTGGTATTTTAATAAAATTTTGAAAAAGGGTCATTAATGAGATTTTTGTATCCAGGCTTCACTGCAAGAGACTCTAAAGCAGAAAAAAACATTTGCAGAAGAGAAAGACCGTATTTTAAGGTAGGGTTTGAGACCAAGATTTTGAAATAAGCACAACTTGTTGTAAAACTCTGATTTGGAGACACTCTTGAACTCTGAAATTTTCGTACAAGAGAGAAAATGACAAGCAATGATATTATCAAACTCCTTCCTTCATGTAATGTTTACCACAGTTAAACAAATTCTGTATTGATAAATTGATTTAATAATTTAGTTAAACAAAATGATTTTTTAATAAAATTGGGTTCGATATTTTATGTCAGCAGCCTTGTTATTGCATATATATCTTGTCATTTCTTTAAATTGGCCAATGAATTTTAATGTTCAAAAGATTTCCTAAAAATCACGAGGGTTGGAAAGTGTTGAATAACCAAATTTCTACCCATGAAAGGGAAAATCTAAAATCTAACATATGTTCCCCCAACCCTAATCGCATGTGAAATCTTTCCACATGCGTCTTACTATTCTCTATAGTTATGCACATGCAAATCTAGCAAATGAAAACAAAGACAATCAGGCAACTATATTAACAAATTAATTTACATGTCCACATAAAGGCAATTTAGCAATGAGGGCAACCTCTACTATTTTACAGTTCGGTATTCATAATAACCCAAGAGTTTACCACCACTAGCCTAAGTTTGATCCTCAACCTCATCTCAGACTTATCCTGTATGGGATTTACCTGAGAGTCCCAGAAACAACACATCAACAACCCTAAATGATACAGAAATATATTTCTGTTGCAAAACAAGAAATCATTTGTAAGAAAGTTCTTAAAGACAAAACTCCTAATGATTGGACTTGCTTGCTCACACAAATATCACTTTATAAAGCAGTTTTCCTAAAAGGAAGCTATTAATTCTTCCCGTCATCAATTAGTTGTAACAAGACAACTACCATAACCAAGCCTAGAAATATCTACTTACAATTCTTAAACCAGTATACAAACCATACATGCATTCTCTACCCAACTAGAGATGAGATCCTTCTGACATTCATACAACATGCATTTAAAAAGAAGTTTGTATCATTTATCATATGAACACTGGAAATAATCATTAATCCTTGCATGCCACTGTTAATTCTACTCCTCAAATGTTATGTGACAACATACAGAAAATAAAATAAACATGATATTTTGAAAATTTTATTGAAATATAAGTTATAACCACAATATCAAGTTGTTAGATAAAGCTTTTAAAAAGAAAGCAAAAGTTGTATTTTCTTCATGATTTGCATGATGCTGCAATTTCTAACCACAAATATTCATGCACTAGAGGTGAAATCGAGGAATTATTTCACTTCAACCTTACAACGAAAGTTACCATCAAACCAAAAACCTCAACTGAACTTGCATTAAGTTGCAATATCTAGCTTAATGCAAAACATATTAAATTAAAAATACCATAATGTTAATATATATTAACTTGTATATATATATTTAATATCAATATCTCGCTTAATATTAACTCTAAATATTAACCACTTATTTGGAGGTATAATTGTTGGCTATGAGGAAGATTAACCTAGACATTTTAGACATTTGGAAAGACCAAAAAGCCTTTTGATCAAAATACCATAATGTCAATATTAAAATCGACTTTTGAAAGATACGATGTTTTTTTGTACCAGGAGAGTTTCTCCTCCTAGAACGAAAAAATAAGAAGTTTGCAGCAGCAGCTAGACATTGCAAACCGGAAGTTAGAGGTATGTGAACTTGGGAGATTATCAAAGTAACAAAATTGTTCTGTTTACAATTAAAGCCCGTCAGATTGTTGTTATCGGGAGCTAGCAGAACGAGATTCTTCGAAAGCCCACCGATCTCCGGCAACAACTACTTGAAGAATCGATTATTGGATAAAAAAAGGTCGGGCAAACCCCAGAAAGCCGGTAGGATCGTTCTATTCAACCTGTTGTTCTCTAGACGGACCCAGATGAGGGATAGACAATTGGTGAGAGAATCCACAAGGCTTGCTTCGAATTTGTTGTTGAAAATTACAAGGCTTTGCAGAGATTTTCCCTTCTAGAGACTGGGAGGCAAAGGCCCAGCTAGGTTGTCTGTAGAGACATGGACAACGGTAATATGCCCGTGAGACTGTTTTTGTAGAGGAAGAGTTGTTGAAGGCTGGGAAGCCGACCGATTGAATTAGGTATTTGGCCGATCATATTGTTTTTGGAGAGACCCAGATATCTGAGTTGCCAGTTGGTCAGAATGGTGCCTTGGATCAAATTCATAGATGTATCTATTTCCTGTAAGTTATTCAAAATTTTCACAGAGCGAAGCCTTGGTACTGTATAGAATAAATAAAGTAAACCAACAATCACGGAGAATTACCTACTTCTGAAACCAAAACAACAGTGTGCAAAGCTCCGACTATACTTCATTAGAGAATGAACAAGTGTTACATTGTATTAATGCCTACTGTTTCGTGTTTCGTGGCTGCATGCGAGCTGCATGTGTTACCTTCCTCAACTAATATAGTAAATACAAACTTGTGTTGTGTCATGTACGCATTACTCCAATGTACACAATACTCCAAATAATCTTCTGACAACTTACTCGACTTGAGTAATGACTGCAGATCATCTGACAACAGCCACATATAAGGTTAAGTTTAAAGGTAAGTATTTTTTGTTTTATTCTTAATTTTTTTAATACTCAGCAATGATAAAAATTGTCACTTCAAGACCTCTAATCCAATAAAAACTGAACAAAATTTTTCAGAAAATAAATTATAAATACAAGTTTAAATTTGACTTTGATCTAACTTTAGAAATAAAAAATATCAACATTAACTAATACACAAACATAGAACATATAGTCTCTAGGCAGGGACTAATAATGCAAGTAAATGTATCAAATTTGTAATATTAATTTAAAAAAAGAGAACCACACAAATAAAAAGAATGATTATAATAAAATAGAAATATAATTTTGGTTTTTTAATTTGTCTTAATGCTTATAAATTTAGTGTTAAGATAAATCTATGTTAGTTTATAGAGGCTTGATCCATGCCATCATTTTAATATGTTATCAGTCAAGTTCCTTTGATCGGTGCTCTGGGATCGATATTCAGTTAAGATAAAGTATTTATGTGGCTTTTGTCACTCAAAGGTGTTGGATGATCACATAATGATGGACCAAGCAAGACATAGTCGAGATGAGGGCTAAAGGGTGGGAAGCTCTACAACTGGTTAGTTTTCAACTCAATTGCACTTAAATTTTTTTGATCAAAGGGCTAACGTTCACTCAAGATAGAGGAAGACATTGTAGAGTACACTAAAGAAGAAGATGAAGCATTCCAAAGGTCCATGTTTGTAACTAGGGATGAGTTTGTGGAGGTCTGGAAAGGGATAAGGGATTACCGTGATGAGCCCACCATAAAATTTGCTCTAGATTTTGTCAAGGGGAAGTCTAAACCTAAGGTCAAAAACCCAATTGACATTATATTACTGGTTGTAAATGATGTTAGAACATATGGGATCTCAAATTAGACTTCAAATGAGGTTAATGAATTCCATTCTCTTTGGAAGTCAAACATGAGTAGACTATCGACGAACCCAATCCTTCATTTAAACATCAAGACATCCTTATGGCCAAAGAGGAAGGAGTGATCGATGAAGTGAAGGTTTTGAAGGAAAGAACAAGGCTTGGATTCAGAGACCTGTCATGGAAAGAATTGGTAAGAGAGGGTTTAGGAGACTCCAGTGACAAAGATACAATCCGTTTGTTTGGCAACAAGAGAAAATGCAAGAGGAAATATGTGAGGAATCATAAGGAGGAGGTCATTGTGGTTATAGGAAAATATGTGGGCTTAAAAGACATTAAAAACCTAAGGAGCAAAGCCTTAACTAGTCGATTCATGGACAAATTAGTGTTCAAAGGAGAGTTAAAGTGGTAACTGGGGCAAAACTAGTTAGGGTTGTTAAGCTACCTACCAAAGCACCACATTTTCTCACGAGGGTGACTTGCCTTTAAGGTCAAATTGGAAGTTGATATGGAGAAATTATTAGCCCCAAAATGGTTTCGGGGACCATTATTCATGGACATTCGAACATGGAAATCCTAGGTTAAGCAAAGGAGAGAATCCTTATACATGCAGTTTGTTGGGTCAAACTACCTAACCTAGTGGTGGAATTGTGGAATGAGAAGATACTGGAGGTTATGGGATATGGTATAGGAAAATTCATTGGCCTATAATATGGGTTCCACTAAGTATTTGATAGAAGGATAGTAAAAATATTAGTCGAAATTGAAATAAGGGAAGACCTATTAGAGGAACTAGAAATTGAGTGGGGAAGTTGGTAGTTTGTTCAAATTCTCGACTATTGGAAAATTCCCCTTAGGTTTTCTAGGTGTTATGAGAAAGGAAACATTTGGAAAGAATGTTATAAATTGGGTAAGAAGTGGATCTGTAAAGAAGAAGAAAAAAGACAGAGGACAATTTATGCAGGGAAAGCAAATCTTAGGAATTACACCATGAGAATGAGTAGTAGCCAAGCAAATCAAGAAGCCGAGTGAGTATGATATCCAATAAGGAATATTCGAAGATGAAAAGTTGGACATGCACATGCTTGAAGCATATTCGGCAAAGGAAAAAGATATGAAAACATCCCTATCTACACCCCAAATCCCCCGCTTTCCAAATTCACTAATTCAAGGGAGTGTGGGGATATAATTATTCCTTTTCTCAAGTTGTTTAATAAGCCTGGATAAACAAATCAAAATTTTAATAGACCATAAGAAATTTCATATTATTTTGAAAAAAAAACAAATAACCCCCACTTGGGTTCCATTTGGGAAGAACAAGGTAGTTATGTTAGGATATTAAGACACTTAGGAGTTAGTTAAGATCAACTTGGTATAATGTATCTTTAAGTAAAGCATTATTCTTTAGTATGCATTTGTACATATGTAATCCAACGGTCATAATATGTTCTAGACATAGAGTGATCCAATGGTTCATCTTCACCTCAATCTCAACGATCATTGATCCATAGCTTAACTGCACCCTATTGGTCCATAATCTCTATTTAAGAAGCATGGAGGGTGAATTGCTTGATGATCGATTGTGAGAAACTCTTTTCAACATTTATTTTCTTTTGAACAATATATTACCTCAAGTAGTTATTTGGCTGGGGTCGTGGATTGTTTCTCTCTTCGAGGGTTTTAACCACGTAAAAACATCGGTGTGTGAATATGTGATATGTTTGTGTGAGTGGTTTTTGAAGGTGGTCGACCTTCTGGAAATATTATGTGTTAGTCAAACATGGTACCAAAGCTCTTATGAAGTTTTGCTTCCATTGATGATTGAGATCTTGAACTGGTGTTGTCATATGCATTTCAAGATTTTTGGTTTCTGATATTTTTTGTACATTTATGGGCTGAGAGAGGTGTTCCATTGTGCTCGGAGCATTCAGTTAGAAATGCTTTTTGTTTCACTGAAAAAGGTTTTTGTTTGTCCAATATATGACCATTTTACTAGATCTAGAGGTATATTGTTTACAGTTGCGCTATTTTTTTTCTCATATTCTTTTGGATTTTAGCCTTTTCTTGTTGTATTTTTGGTTTTTTATCATGTGGGGGTTTTCTTTACTACATATTCTCTTTGTCATGCACTTTGTATGAACTTGGTAAACCATAAACAATGTGAAAACTTACATTTTCTAGGTGTGTTAACTAGGGACTAACCCCAAATCTAAGACATTTCAGTTTTAGAATATTGTTTTTTGTTTTTGTGTGGTTTTGTAAAGTTTCTTGCAGGCCAAGAAGCAAGGTCTTTTGTAACGAATATTAAATAATAAATACACGTAATAATTAGTAATAGTCAATAATAGTAAATAGGTATTAATGAGAAGTTACGACTCCTCAAGTTAAGCCCAAGCTATATTTAAGCGGGCCACTTCATTGTAAATTCATCATCTATCAATATAATATTATTTTTATCATCAATCATGGACAGCGGACACGCTTCATAACTTCACAGCCAGATACGATTGTAGCATTTGGTATCAGAGCTCATTCGGCTCTCGACAAGTTTTCACTCCAGTATTCACTGCGTGAAGTTTCTTGTGCAAGAATATGTTCCAACGTTCTCCACTCCATTCATCTTTCGTATCTCCTCCATATTCCACTTTTCCACCCAATTTTATTCCACCCCCATTACCCCACGTGTCCCCCTTGCGCCTCCTCCGTCACTTCCCTTCCGCTCTACTCCACGCCTTCCACACTCCCTACATTCACACACCCATCTCCCTTCGCCAGCTTCACCCCACACCCATCTCCCTGCACCAGTCACCTTTCTCCCTACTGCACCCTTCTCCACATCTCCCCACGCCGCCTTCCCTGCACGCATCGACTCCCCAATTGCTTCCTCACCATGCCCTCTCCCTACATCCTTCCCTGCGTCCCCCACACTCTATCTCCCCTCCCACACCACCTGCGCCATCCACCTGCGGCGCCCTACCTCTGGATCTCCCCCCATGCTCCCCCACTTCCACCAACAGCCCCCTCCCCCTCGTTGCTCTTCCCGTAGCTCCCTCCCGCCGCACCACAACCACCCACATCCCCATGCCTGTCCCTTGTTGCTCCTCCTGCAGCTGCCTCCACCTCCATCGCCCACGCCTTCCATTCCATGCTATGCCAACCCGCCAGCCTCCTCCACGCTACCTCCCTTTTTCATCCCCCTCCTTCCACCTCCTCCATTCCCGCCTCCTTCTACCTATCCACATCCGCCCTACAAAAAAAATTAATAAAAAAAATTATAGTATTTTTATTAAATTTTCTTATAATAAAAATATTTAAATACAATAATATTGTTATTATTATATATATATATATATATTTTTTTTTAAATTTATTTATTTTTTATTATCACCTCCACCTAAGCCAGAATAGCGTCCACATATTCCCCCCCCCCCACACCAGATCGAGAACCATGGCAGAAACAAAAGATTGATTAGAAAAAATAGAAAAGGACCAAATCCGGGATTTAAAAATCCTTGAAAATTTAAGCTCTAGAATTGACAAACTTGACCTAGAGTTTCGAGAAGAAAAAAAATATTTCTCACGCAAAGTGCAATACGAAATTGCTGGAGCAGTCTCATGGGAAATGAGGAAGGTACGAGAGGAAATGAAAGCATACTTCAATGAAGGGCTAGAGAATATCAAGCAATTTTTTAAGGATAGAGATGACGCTAGAAATGGCGAGTCACCAAAGGAAGGCAACTCATGTCGCGATACAACCGATACTAATGATCATCAATCAAATTCCCCCAAAGTGGAGATCCCAGAAGACCATAGAGACTACAATCATCATAAACCATATTGGGCCACAATGCAATCGATGGGAGGATACTCAATGAAACCTAAATTGGAGTTACCCAAGTTCGATGGAGAATCAAAACAGAGCGTGGCATGGATCAACAAGGCAGAAGAATTCTTCTACATTCACAAAATCTTATCAGATGACGAGAAAATTAAATACGCCTCCATGCAACTCGAAGGACGGGCATACAATTGGTACATGTGGTGGAAGAAAACGAAAACAATATGTGCCTACAATTGGGACAAATTCAAAAATGATTTCTTTAAAAGATTCGAAGATGTGACGGAGAAAGAGTTTTTCGCCAAACTAACTAGGCTACAGCAAGAAGGCAACGTGGAAGAATAAACCTATGCATGGGAAGCGTTAGCGACGCATGTACCAGAATTAACAGAGGGTCAGCGACTCCAAACATATATCTTTGGTCTTAAACCATACACAAGAGACGAATTAAAATTACATAACGTGTCCAATTTGGATAAGGCTAGGCACAAAGCAAAACTTATTGAAGAAAAATTAAAACAATCAAGACAAGGGAACCCTAACAAGGGATATTTGCGACAGCAAGAGACCCAGTGCAGGTATTGTGAAGATACATGGTCACCCGGTCATCAATGTAACAAATATCAGTCATATGGTTATGAAGTTGGAAAAAGCTCAAAAACATCGAGCAGTTGCACTGACAGTGACAGGAAAAACAAGAAGAATACTTGTCGTCGTTGTGGAGAAGATTGGTTCCCAGGACATAAATGCAAGACCAATCACATAGTACATTGCAAAATTATTAATGGGAAGCAAGTACAGGTATCAAGAGAGGCAGATACAGTTGATTCGGATACAGACACAAGCTCATCTGAAGCATCAGTTGCGACGGTTACGTGTACTCAACAAGTCGGTAAGAAAGAAAAGGTAGAGACACCAGAGAAAGATTACACCCAACAGAAGGAAAGCCAAGCACTCACAAGAAAATATCTGCCACCTCAGTTGAGAAATCATGACATCCTTAAAACATAACAATTCATATTCCGAGTAACAGAATCTAGGAATTCAGGACCAAAAAGACTACAAGTTAATGGGAAAATTAAAGATAGGGCTGTCACAATTTTGGTCGATTCTGGAAGTACCCATAATTTGATCGACATCAATAAGGCAAAGGAACTAAATCTTTTTGTGTTCCCCGCAAAAGGGCTTAAAGCCTCAACCATTGCTAATCAAGACATAGAAGAAATAGAAAAATGCCATAAGGTATCGTTGTACATACAAAACTTACACCTACAACTCAATTGTGTTGCCTTACCTCTCAAAGAAGTAGACATGGTATTAGGCGCTGACTGGTTAGCATCGCTGGGGACTTACTCTACCAACCTGCAAGAGAAACACATGGAATTTGAATGGAAAGGAAATAAGTACCGACTTAATGGACCGAGACCAAGAGTTCCTCCACCTAAGTAGAAAGAATGACGACACAACAAAGACCCAGGCCATCATCAAGATAAAGGGACCAGTCCAGATCACTTAACTCAAATCGAACATCAACACAAATCAAGAATAAAAGATAATGACTGCAAATATAGCTTCAAGGACAAAGCTCCCTTTAAAGGGGGTGGCAATGTAACGAATATTAAATAATAAATACACGTAATAATTAGTAATAGTTAATAATAGTAAATAGGTATTAATGAGAAGTTACGAGTCCTCAAGTTAAGCCCAAGCTATATTTAAGCGGGCCACTTCATTGTAAATTCATCATCGATCAATATATAATATTATTTTTATCATCAATCATGGACAGCGGATACGCTTCATAACTTCACAGCCGGATACGGTTGTAGCATCTTTTGGGTAGGAATGTTCTTCCAACATCATCAACAACAACATTCTCCTCCATAATATTATGAAATCTTTTGTTTAGCCCACTTGGTTGAAAGTTACTTTAAAAAGTAAGAGATCTTGGGTTCAAATCTTTCTTTTGGTTATGTTTTATAAAACTTCATGTAAGTTTAATTTATAGAGTAACTACATTGTAAATGTGCTTCCCACTTGTTTTATAAAAGTGGGTCACTTATTTTAAAGCAACTTATTTGTGAAAGTGAGATTATAGGCAAAGCTAGTAAAGGAAGGGGGGGAGGGTTGTACTGCATTTTTATGCTACCATCATGATGTGGATCAACATTTGCCTACCACATGGCCTCTTGGTTCTATTTTATTCCTTTCTTAAGAATGGCATAACTTTGACATCCAGAATATGATTTCAATGCCTTTTTTTTTAACTTCCTATTTTTTTCGAGGTCTTTGTATCTAGACCATTAGTTTATGTTTGTTAAGCCATATTACTTGTGTATTACAATATGGCTACGCCATGTGATATTCTGCTTATAAATACTAACTACTTCTCATGGAAAGCTCATATGGAGGATGTCTTATGAAGTAGGGGGATTTACGAAATTACCTTGCGAAAAGAAACCGAACCCACTGATGATGATAAGAAAAAAAAATGGGCCAATAAATGTGATGAAGCCTATGGATTAATTGAGATATCAATTTCTAATGAGTTACGGTTCCCTCTTCAAGGAGTTGATGAACTAGATATGACTTGGGAAAAAAATGGAAACCGTGTTTGGTAAACACAATGAGATTCAAGGTCACCAACTTGAAAATTAGTTGGTTGTTTTAAATCTAAGTGACTTTTCTTGCATTTGAGACTATCTCCCTAAATTCAAAACCCTTAGAACCTTAGTTGAAAAATGAAAAATAGCTAAGCCAGAAAAAAACAATGTATTTATGCTATTGTTTCCAAGCTTGGTTCTACTTATTCTATTTTAGCCTTGTCTGGAAGTTGTTCTTTCAACCCACCTGTCAAAGTTCATATTGTCCTTACCTAGTTGTTCTGGACTTCTTCTGCAAAACTGTGTCTTCTAATAACTCTACCCGAGCCTCTGGTGCTCAGTCCTCTATAGAAGCTAATACATGTTCAAGTTCTTGGTCCAACATGGAAGTTTCATAGAGTTTCAGCTTTTCCACATTCACTACTGAGTAAATGCGCATATATGGGGGTAGACCAAGTCTATAGGCATTATCTCCTACCTTCTCCAACACTTCAAAAGGACCATATTGTAATGCCTTTATCTTCTTACATGACCTTACAGTTTTTCCTTATTCAAGTGCAACCATACTCTGTCTCCCACCTTGAATGTTTTCTCAACCCTGTGTTATTCATGTCTTGCCTTGTACTTTTTATGTGACTTCTTCAATGTCTCATGTACTTGTAAATGGATATGCCTAATCTCATCAATGATTTTTTAGATTTTAATGCTTCACCTGTGGTGTCTTTCCTCACTCCACCTTGTTGTCCATAAACAATATCTATAGGTAAAGGTGGCAAATATCCAAAGTGCACCCATACCTGTTTAAAGAACATGTTTGTTGCTTCTTGTCCTTTGATGGCCTTTTTACAAGGCATAAGAATGTACATCTTGTTGAATCTATCAACTACCATAAATAAATAGTCATGTCCCTTCCTAGTGGTTCAAATACCACCCACAAAATCCACGGAGATGCTTTCCCATGGTCTCATAGGGATAGGTAAGGGATGGTATAGACCTTGCTTCCATCATCAGGCTTGCTTGTACAACAAAGTTTACATCCTCTAATAAAATGAGCTACATCTCCTTGCATTATAGGCCAATAAACATGCCTTTGTAAGTTGGCACCTATCTTTCCAACACCAAAATTCCCTACAACTTTGGAAGTGCAATTCTCTCTCGTGAGTTGCAATATTTATCCTTTCGGAACACAGAGCTTGTCTAGCTTGTAGAGTAACCCATCCCGGAGATGATAGTCAGCCTTGCTGTCACCTTCTTCTACATGGAATTGGCCTTGTAGCTACTAAAATACCTCCTTGAAGTCTTCATCTTATGTGTATTCCTGTTTGTAAGCATCATGGGTGAAAGGCTCCATATGCATAAGAGTACCCAAAGTTGTGATCTTGGATGTAGGTGGCCTTGAGAGCATGTACGATAGATTGTTTTTACTGCCCTTCTTATATTTGATGATTAGATGCAATTGTTGTAAAAACCCCATCTACTTGTAGTGTCGTGTTTGATGTAGTTTAATATGGGCCTGCAAAATACTACAGTGGTTGGTGATCAGTGTGAGTGATGGTCTCCTTACCCATCAGATAATGCTTCCACTTCTTAACAGCTTGAACGATATCATAGAATTCATTATCATATGTAGGGTAGTCTAGGAATATTTTGTGGAAAATTTCATAATGATAGCATATTGGCCTTCCTACTTGCATCAAAACTGCTCCCATAACATACCCACTTGCATCTATCTCCAATTCGAAAGGCATCTGCAAGTTAGGCAATGTGAGAACTAGTGCCTGACTGATCTTTTGCTTGAGCTCCTCAAAGGATTTTCTGTTGATTCTTCCCCCAGTGGAACCCCTTGATGCTTCTTTTTATGAAATGGAGATGTGCATCCATATCCAAAAAGGGTGCTACGAACTTCTGAAGGTATTGTGTCCCCCCTAAAAATATCCTAACTATAGTGACATTTGTATGAGTAACCCACTTAGTGATGGCCTCCATCTTTCTAGGATTAATCTTAAGTTCTCCTCCACCAATCACATACTCTAAATACACCAAAGGCTGCAAAGAAAATTCACATTTATTAAGGTTTGCTAGCAGTTGATGTTTTTTAAGGTCTCTAACATCTTATTGAGATGTGATTTATGCTCTTTCGAAGTAGCACTATAAATCAATATTTTATTGAAATACACTATCGCGAATGAATTTAAGAAAGGACATAATACATCATTAATCAAACACATAAACGTAGCTGGTGCATTACACAAACCAAAAGGCATTACAAACAATTCATATAGACCTTGCCCAGTCTCGAAGGTGGTCTTCCAGGTGTCCAATTATTTCACTTGTGCTTGGTGGTATCTCGATTTAAGATCCTACTTAGTGAAGAACTTGGCATGCTGCAACTGATCTAGCAAAGCATCGATCCTGGGCAAAAGGTATATATTCTTGAGGGTGATCTTATTCAAAGCTTTGTAGCCAATACACATACTCCAAGCCCCATCCTTCTTGGGTACTATGATAATAGGTGATCCACAAGGTGAGGTGCTTGGATAGATTAATCCTTGCTCAAATAATTATTGTAACTGCTTCTTCACTTCTCCTGCTTCTAGAAAACAAATTGTCTATACAATTTTATGTTTGGCAATGGAGAACTTAGCAGTAGTTGTACCTCATGACCCACTTCCCTCTTAGGAGGTATCCCTCTAGGATCACATAACACTTCTCTATATTCATGTAAAACATTCTCCAACTAGCGTTTCTTCTCTTTGGTACATCCCTCCATAGATGCCTTCACTTTTACCTATTCACCTTCTTGTTGGTTGTGTCTTAAGAAAAGCAACACAAACTTTAACTCAAACTGATCAGTTTTTTTCTTAGTTGGCACTTACCAGCGAGATCTTTGATTTACCCTTGTGTGCATTGATGATGAAATATTTCCCATCCTTAATCAAGTGGTATTGGTTTTCCCTCCTCGTGAAGATTGCAGCCCTCTGATACATGTAGGGACTTCCAAACACTACACCACAAACATAAAGGGGTACTACGTCTACTTTCGCTTTATCAATATAATCTGCACATATGGAAAATTTAATCTTGCACTATTTTGTGACCCTAAGGTTTGTATCCTTATTTACCCATCCCAATGGAAAGGGTTTAGGATGATCATGTACTTCCAGTCCAAGATTACTTACCATATCTTCTGTTATGAGATTGGCCTGTGAACAAAGTTGAATAGAGTGTCAACGTTGGTCTTCTTGATTTGGATCTTGATATGGAAGAGTTTTTTCATCTACTTCTCTTCTTTGTGATGAAGGCTACTCAGATTCACCTCCTTCTGCATTGAAGTGTAGACAATCTTCTCATCCACATATGAGCTGCTCTCCACTTCTTTGCTTGAATCAATAGCTAGAAGGTTCTTCTTCTTAGCATCCTTCTTGTGGTTCTTAGGGTTTAGCTCTGGATGTAGCTTCCAACACTTGTCTTTAGTGTGACCATCAATGTTGCAATGGTTAAAGTGGATTTTTGGATCCTTGCATTGATGTGTCATGGATGCAATCTTCTTATCTTCTCCCTTCCACTGCTTCTTTCCTTCCTTGGAAGCATCTTGGTTCTATTTATGTTTGGAACCATTTGGTTGTCCTTTCTTATGGCCTATGTTTTCCAGGTACTATACTTGCACACAAGCCTCATCAATTGACTTGGGCTCGAAGAGCATCACTTGCTTATATAAATGACTATGTAGACCCCCCATATACTTGAGGAGTACATATGGATTCTTGGGTGAGATACCCGACATGATAGTCATCTTCTTAGATTCAGTGGTGTACACTTGCACACTCTTCCCTTGCCTTTGCAGGAAGTAATGCCAACAAATCCATTGGTCTTCTAAATACCGGATAGGGTAAAACTAGGACTTAATGAGGATTTTGAAATCCTCCCATGTAGTTACCAACAGATCACTCTTCGGCCTAAGTATCTTTGTATGGATTTTCCACCACGTTAATGAATGGCCCTCTAATTTCAGTTGAACAAATGAATTTTTTGCTCCTCATCTATGTCGTGGATACTAAAATAGACCTCTAATTGCTACAACCAATGATTCAACTTTAAAGCATTGACTTTCACTTCCATCTTGAACAAAGACTAGGAAGGAATATTGGTATTGGAATTTGACTGCTCTTTCTCAGGCTATTTCCTCGACTCCTTTTATGAAATTCCTTTATCTTCTAATTTCCCCTGTAATACAATCGCTAAGTTAGAGCCTCCAAAATTGTTGAAAGGTCCAAACTTTCTCTCCAGAGTTTTCATGAGGATTGACATGTTATGTCGACAACTTGTATTTCTAGCTTCGTAAATTGTTGTTCATAATCACCCATCACTTCACCAGACTCGTTTGCCACAGGTAGGGTTTGAAGACTTTTTTTTCACAAACTACTAGATCCTGCAATTTCCCACAAAATCCCAAAGAAAATTTCTCTTATACAAATATTATCCGCAAACTGCCGTGGATATTCCACTTGAACAATTCATCACAATGGATCTTACAACTTAGTTCTTTATATTAGCTTATTTCCAGAAAATGCTAAAAAACTAGAACTGCAAGAAAAATAACCAAAGCAAGGAAATACACAATCCACACAAATAAAACAAGATATACCCTTGGAAAACCCACTATGTGGAGAAACCCAACCAACAATAAGGACCATGCCTTGCTCTTTTATATAGAGTGCAAATACAAAGAAAGCGATACTCTCCATGGAGTTACCTATGACTTTGCGACCAAAATGGCTACAACGTGATCTCCTCCTTTCTTTGTTCTTCTCTAATATCCACTCCCATGTTGCTACTCAGCTATGGAACATTTCAATACATCAAAAGAATGGAACCCCTTCTTTTCCTAGCGGATAAATATTTAACATAACACGATAGTCGTATAGTGTTAGATTTTGGGTTTTTGCATCCCCCAACTCTCAATCGGAGTTAGGGTTTTGGACGTTCTGGAATATTCTTGTAAGTTCACACATGACTAGCTTCACATGTGTGAGATGTTGGGATATTTAGACACTTAGGAGTCAGTTTAGATCAAATAATTATAATATATGTGTTAGGAAAACTGTGTTTCTTTAGTATGCATTAGTATGCATTTGTATATATGTAATACAACGATCATGATATGTTCTTGAAACAAAGTGATCCGATGATTTATTTTCTCCTCAATCTTAATGACCATTGATATGTGGCTTAATACCCGAGTGGTCCATGATCTCTATTTAAAGAGTATGGAGGGTCATTTGTTAGTTGATCGATTATGAGAATCTCATTTATAACATTTTTCTATTACATACTAATATTGCCTCAAGTAATTATTTGGATGGAGTTGTGTAATGTTTCCCTCTTGAGGATTTAAACCACGTAAAAACATCGTTGTGTTCATCAATGATTTATTTGTCTGAGTGAATGTTCAAGGTGTTCATTCTCTTGGAGATATATTGTGTAGTCAAACACAATATTAGAGCTCTTATGAAGTTACACTTCCGTTGGTGATCTAGATCTTGAATTGGTGTTGCTGAGGCCGTCAAAGGATTTATGGTTTTGACGTTTTAGTGCATTTTCGTGCTATGAGAGGTGTTCCATCGCTTCCGAAGCATTGTTTCTAGTTGGAAATGCTTTTCATTTCATTGAAAAATGTTTTTGTTTGCCCAAGATATGACCTTTTTACCAGATCCAGAGGTATACTGTTACAATTATGTGTTTTTTTTAAAAATAAATTATCCCATATTCTTTTAGTTTTAGTCTGGTTTTTTTAGCTCCGGATTGTTACCTTTTCATTTTGTGTATGCTCTTTTTCGTGCGCTCTGTGTGAACTCCGCAAATCAGATACAATGAGAAGAGATACATTTTTCGGGAAAGCTAATAAGGACTAATCCCAAATTCGAGCCATTTTAGTTTCAAGAATATTTTGTTTTGGTTTTTGTGAATTGTTTTACAGGACAAAAACAAGGTTTTTGAGGTAAGTACAAGCTACAAGGTAGAAGAGTAAAAAAAGACACCCCTTCCTCCTTTCCAACTTTTACATATATTTTAATATTAGTTCACTTGGCTAAAAGTTGTTTTCTTAAATAAGAAGTCATGGGTTCAATCTTCTCTTTGTTAGCTACTTTTCTAAAAAGTGCATGTAACTTCTAATTTTAAGTTACTTTATTGTAAAGTGCATCTCACTTGTTTATAAAAGAGAGTCACTTAAAAGTATAAAGTCTTTTAGTTTTTTGCATGCAATATTTAAAATAACATTATCATAAAAGTGAATTTCACTTTTTTTTTTTCAAGCAGAAAAAACCGAGTTCCTTGGTATTCACAGAGAATCAAAGAGAACAAAAAATTCAGTACATATTGATTGTTCCATAACAGTCTGAGCTAGACAATCAAACTAACAGTACTAGTTGCATCACAAATAATCATATACATAACGTCTGGATAATAAAAAATACGAAAAAGATAGCCACAAGACACAGTAATAAAAGGACAAAAGGATCTCCAACATCTCTAGAGATAAAGCAGCCATATACGAAGTAACTACTACCAAGAGAGTTGCATCACAGATAATCATATACATCACTTCTTGATAATAAAAAAAGATAAAAAATATATACACAAGACACAATAATAAAAGGACAAAAGGATCTCCAACATCTCCAGAGATAAAGCAGCCAGATCTGAAATAACTGCTACCAAGAGAGCTGCATGCAATATTTAAAGTAATTTTTTTTTAAGTAAGCAATATTATATTAACAAATTATGCAAAAAAGTTACAATATACACGATCCTAAGAGCTTTTCATGACACTCTTATATAGCATTCTACACAGATATAATAAATAGATAGCAAGCATTCCTACGGCCCCTCTCGCGAAAGAGAAAATATAGCCTCCAAACTAGATATTGTTCATCATTTCTCCACTTGAAAACAACATACACATCTCGTAGCCAAAACTCGGTAGCCTTGAGGCTAACTATATCTTAGATACCATCACCCAGCCTGAGATTAACACGCCCTTTGCAACAAAAACAAAATATAGACATTCAAAAAATTGACAAACAACAAAAAACCTACAAAGAGGCCAATCACCTCCCTTAAGGCACTTTGTTACCCGTAGTTGGAAGAGTCGAACCATCACCACCCGGACTGTTAATTTTTCAGAATTTACTTCAATCTGATCTAGGATCTTAACTGAGAGAACAACATGTACAACATATCTACAGCATATCAATCATGAAAACAATAATGCAAGCACACAAGAGACACAGAGTTTACTTGGGGAAAACCATAAAGGTGAAAAACCCCAATAACTTCCTCAGAGATAGATAGAGCAATGATACAACCCAAGCATAAGAGATAGAGATCTCCTAGCAGCAGCTTCTCCTCCTCCACAAGTGCGCCACTCTCCCGAGAGTGTGAGAGAGAATAGAATAATGAAATATAGTGCCTCCCGCACTCTATTTATACTTGACTTGACTTGAGTAATAACCTTTACTAGGTCGGACTTAACTTAACCACATAACATAATGCTGTCTGGGCCAACACCCAATAGGGTGGTCTAATAACCCTTTGACCCACATGGCCGACCCCCAATAGGGTGGTCTAATAACCCATCAAGTATAAGTTACGACACTTACAATATAAATGACGACACTTCCGTATAGAGGACTAATAACATCTCTATAGGAATACAAACACTTCCGTATAGAAGAATAATACCATCTCTATAGGAGTACAATATACATATATGAAATACATTCCAAAGTTACATATACATCAACACTCCCTCTTAACTAGGAAGGTATTTCTCGACACAGGTCTTCTAGCACAAGTCTTATTCTCTGGATCATCGTCACTGGATAATCGTCATCGTCACTGCTGTTGCTATCTCAATCAATGTTTGAATCTACTCATCATAGGAAGTTCTACAGAGCCAGTCCTTTTTCATACTGGATGTAGGCCCACCACCTGTAGGTCTTCATCATCAGTGGCCATAAAATGGAACCTAGGACTGATTATGTGCGTCAACAAAACCTAGCACAGACTATAGGTTCTTTTACATGTTTACCTTCACAAAACTTACTTAGAGCACCCCAGGATGTTACGAGCAAACTGCTCTGCCTGTCTGGATCTCGATAGAGCATCCCAGGTTGTTACGAGCACACCGCTCTACCTGTCCAAATTTTAAAGGATCTTTTCTATGTGAACTTTCGCAAAACCTACTCAGAGCATCCCAGGATGTTACGAGCTAACCGCTCTACCTGTCTGGATCTCGATAAAGCATCCCAGGATGTTACGAGCACACCGCTCTACCTGTCCGGATTTTGAAGGATCTTTTCTATGTGAAACTGTAGCAAAACCTACTCAGAGCATCCCAGGATGTTACGAGCACACCGCTTTACCTGTCTAGATCTCGATAGAGCAACCTAGGATGTTACGAGCACACTGCTCTACCTGTCCAGTTTTTAAAGGGTATTTTCTATGCCACCTGTAGAAAAACCTACTCAGAGAATCCCAGGATGTTACGAGCACACCGCTCTACTTGTCTGGATCTCGAAAGAGCAACCTAGGATGTTACAAGCACATCGCTCTACCTGTCCGCGGCCATAGAGTATCAAACTGATACTCACCATACACCATCCTGATGTACATCATCACATGATCAACCTGACCATCATCATACCATCAACCTGATGCGTATCATCTGGAGCAACATCCTGAAGCTCGTCATCTGTGATCATCCTGATCAAACAGTATATCCATCTGATGCATACAAAGTATCTACCTGATACATACAAATGCATCCATATGATATACATAATGCATCGACCTGATACATATACAAATACATGATCTACCTGATCATATCCAGCATCCAACATGATGCATACATACATACATATAAATGATCCAACTGATCATATCCAACATCCAATATGATGCGTACATACATACATATAAATGATCCAACTGATCATATCCAGCATCCAACATGATGTGTACATACATACATATAAATGATCCAACTGATCATATAGAGTAGAAACTAGAACATCATCCTAATGCTCATCATCCAACGTTTACATCCATAGCCATGTGAAGGATCCTCCTTCCACCGTGCTTGGAATGGCTTCAACAAATGTGTCCATCACTTCTTCCTCAAAGTGTCATCGATCTGAAGAACGCCAAGCCTCTCTCTGAAGTATTCGAACTTCACTCTGGCTAGTGGCTTCGTCAACACATCTGCAATCTGCTCATCTGTCGCAATATACAGGAGCTTCACTGCTCCTCTCTGCACCATATCCTTGATATAGTGATATTTGATCTCTATGTGTTTCGACCTGTCGTGGAACACCGAGTTCTTAGACAACTTCACACAACTCTGGTTGTCACAAAATATACCAGTAGCCTCCAGCGGTAGATCAAATAACTTATACAGTAGCTTTCGAAGCCATACTGCCTCACAACTAGCCAAACAAGCTGCAACATACTCTGCTTCGGCTGTACTCAGTGCTACATAGGACTGCTTCCTGCTAAACCAAGAGATCACACCTGATCCCATACTGAAGCAGCACCCAGAAGTGCTCTTCCTATCTGCAACACTGCCTGCCCAATTTGAATCAACATAACCCTGTAGGTTAAACTTTTGATTTGCATCATACTTGAGCCCATAATCAACTATACCCTTCAGGTACCTCAGAATATGCTTTACAGCAACCAGGTGAACACTCCTCGGATCCGTCAGGAACTGGCTCAATGTGTTCACCGCAAAGCAAATATCTGGTCTCGTGTTTGTCAGGTACATCAAGGACCCAATCATCTGACGATACATAGTGATATCAACCAGCTCAGATGAAGCATCACAGAGAAGCTTCAAGTTTGATGCCATAGGTGTGGCCATGGCCTTGCAGTCCATCATCTCGAATCTCTTCAGGATCTCTACTGCATACTTCCCTTGTCCAAGGAAGATTCCATCTGCACTCTGCCACACCTCCATACCTACAAAATAGTGCATCATCCACAAGTTCTTCATCTCAAACTCGGCAGCAAGCTTCCGCTGCGTGTCGGCAATCAATATATCTTCACCTGTAATAAACAGGTCATCCATATACAAAAGTAGTATCACTGGATTGCCTTCCTCAACCTTGTAGTAAAGGTTGGAATCCGCTTTACTCTTGGTAAAGCCCAAATTGGATAGAAAGCTATTTATCCTACCATAGCAAGTTCTGCACATATATGACTCCCTGTCATGTGTCTCAAAACCAAGTGGCTACTCCACATACACTTCTTCTTCAACTACACCATTCAAGAAAGCTGTCTTGAAATCCATCTGGTGTATCTTCCATTTCATCACTGTAGCCAGAGCAAGTACGGATCTAATGGAAGTGTATCTGGCTACAGGAGCAAAAGTCTCTATGCTACCACCTACAGCATGCTTGATCTTGTAGATCCTCTTGAAGTCACTATAGAATCCCCTTCAGGTCTTGGGATTGCATCCCAAACATCTTCATGATCAACTGGTACTCCTCAATCATGGCATTCTTCCCAGATCCTGGGAACTTCAATATCTTCAATATTTTCAATAGATAACTTTGTTGCTGAACAAATGTTGTAGTCCTTTTGTAGGTGATGGTATACGATCTTTCCTATACAACAAGTTAAATTGCATGATTAGAAAACATCTCGTAGTTTTCAGAACAAATTCTTACACATAAAGAAATATGTCATACAGTTATGCAATTATCTTAGCCAATGCTTCAATACAACATTTATCCATCTCCCGTAACTTTCTAGATGCCTTCCAATCTCTACCAGAACATTGTTAAGAGTGTGCACAACTCCCAACATGTCAGCAAAGAGGTTTCATTCTAGATAAGTAGCAATGGAATGTTGTACAGTGCCATAGGCCACTTACCCATGTATATTAGTAGTATACTGTTCATCAATGCAACTATGCATAATACACAACCTAATTCTAGGAACATGAGTATATACATTATTGAACAATATTATTTAAACAATAAAATGTGCAAGGAATGATAATTCAAATACTTATCTTTGTTTGTTTGTTGGGTTGACTCCCTCTTAGTCTTTGCTTATTTTCTGCAACTTCATTTTGATGTGGATTGTGAGAAGTGGTCAACTCCCTCTGAATATCTACATCCTTGCAGAAACTATTGAAGTGTGCTCCTTCTTGGCCTTTGCTTCCTTGCAGGAAACAACTGGAGTGTGTTCCCTCTTGATCTCTGCTTCCTTGTGGGAACAACTGGAGTGTGCTCCCTCTTGATCTTTGCTTCCTTGCAAGAACAACTGGAGTGTGCTCCCTTTTGATCTTTGCTTCCTGGATTACCTGTCCTTGAACTTATATCCATCACTATGCATGCTTATTAGTATCATCATTATGTTATCCTCGAGGTCTCATACATAATCACACATTTATTAGTATAATCTTAATACTATCAAACACACAATAATCTTAAACATGTATAGTCATGATCATTTCAAACACAGATAATAAACATTAGTATTCAAGGTTTCAAGGAAGTCTTCTTTTACTCATGCATATTCTTATTTGATCATAGGACTCTTCTGGTTAGTTAAATCATCAATCAAGATAAGAGACATCAAATGCATAAACCCTTGATTACTTACATTTCTAACTTTATGAATAAACATAACCAATCATACCAAGTATACTTATATAAGGGATCCTAACACAAGGTAGGATTCTAACTTGATATAGGAAAAACATACCTGGATTGGTATGTTAGCTAGTTATGTCTAACATACCCATATGATGTCTTCTTGTTCTTTTCAATGACTTGTGCTAGTAACTTGCATATCTCATAGGTTAACCATTATAGAACCAAGTTATACATACCTCGCAAACAAATATTCTAAGTGACTCATGACAATGGATGAATCTTTATCCTCATGTCATCATGATCATATGTTCTTGAACTAGAACATGATTTGTCTTTCTTGGTGTACCTTTCATGTTAGCGGACAACATAAACCTCATACAACACCATAATGCATTAGTATACTCATAAGTGTCAACACCCTAATCAATGAATATCTTCTATCATGCATTCATAATTTTATTAAGGTGATACGACAAGTCTAAATTTAATCAAGATTGTACTAACCGTAATAACATGAAGACAAACATACCATAAACTTAATCATGAACATATCTCGAAACATACCTGGATGAGTCATACCTGTCGAGATTGCTTGTAATCTTCTTATGTAAGGCCTTAGCCTCATCTCCCTCTGAAACATGAACTTCTTCACTTATGCAGGTGACCAATCCACTCTCTTCTAGGATTAACCCAATCCACTTGATTTGTAGGAACTGGATCTAGAGCTGGATTAGGGTTTGTCAGAGAAACCCTAAAAATTCAAACTTTGAATTTCAAATTTCCCAAAGGATAGAAATATGCGCATTGATGAGCTGATCAAGCTGGTATACTCATAATTTGAAAGCTGCAAAGTTTCACCCTTCAAATTTGCCTTTGAAACTTCCGGATTCACTGGACATGACCCCGAACTAAGGTTTGATAAAGTCCACCCTTCTACCCAATCAAAAGGTTCGATCCAAAGCTCTAAGCTTCTATTTTTCTGAGGAGCTTCCAGCCGTGGTCACAGATTTCAAAAGTTTCCATTTTTGCAGAAGCCCTAATTTTCCACTTTTTCGATCAAAGTCTTGAACTAGGGTCTGATCAAGATCGGCCTTCTGCCCAATCAAAAATTCTGATCTTGGTCTCTAAATTTTGATTTTGATGAGTAGCATTCAGTTGTAGTCTCCGATTACAAAAATTCCAACTTTATCCGAAACCCTAAATTCTGGAAGCCATGAATGAAGGTGCTAAAAAATAATTATGTTTCGACAGAAATATGTACCTGATTGTTTCTGGTGTAACTCTGAACTTTTCGATCCACAAGGTCTGAAACATTTTCCTGTGATAGCCCAACCTGTCATCTTTCCAACCGCACAGGTTTGACCTCAAATGGATTCTCTGTGAGAGAGTTATTGCAAGTGTCGCAACGTGACCTGTTTATGGGATAAAACAGGAGAGCAGACTTGTACGACGTGCCACGTGTCACTGGTTCAGTTTCAGCCTCTAACAAAGTTACCTGAGAAAGTATAGTCCGTGCACTACCTGTCACTTTTTACGAAATTTCATTTGGAGCTTCCTAGCCCAAGTTATGACCTTTTTTCCAAGGTCACCTATTTATGACTGAGATCTGGAAGAGGCAAAAACCCTATATTGTACAGATCATAAATCACAAAGTACAACGAATTAGACGTTGTCCTTTGGAAACATGATACATGGGGATCTTAGCTTCTCCCTGTACGATTTTTAGACCCTGAAACCTCGCCAAAATTTATTTATAGCGAAAGTTTTACGATGAGTTGTTTTTGCTATCTCAAGCCCTAGCTTCACAATTGCAACAAGTGTCATACATGCCATACCATGCCTTCTTTCAGGCTAGCTCTGATACCATGTTAATTTTTCAGAATTTACTTCAATCTGATCTAGGATCTTAACTGAGATAACAACATGTACAGCATATCTACAGCATATCAATCATGAACACAATAATGCAAGCACACAAGAGACACAGAGTTTACTTGGGGAAAACCATAAAGGTGAAAAACCCCAATAACTTCCTCAGAGATAGATAGAGCAATGATACAACCCAAGCATTAGACATCTCCTAGCAACAGCTTCTCCTCCTCCATAAGTGCGCCACTCTCCCGAGAGTGTGAGAGAGAATAGAATAATGAAATAGAGTGCCTCCCGCACTCTATTTATACTTGACTTGACTTGCCTAATAAACTTTACTAGGTCGGACTTAACTTAACCACATATCATAATGCTGATTGGGCCGACACCCAATAGGGTGGTCTAATAACCCTTTGACCCACATGGCCGACCCCCAATAGGGTGGTCTAATAACCCATCAAGTATAAGTTACGACACTTACAATATAAATGACAACATTTCCGTATAGAGGAATAATAACATCTCTATAGGAATACAAACACTTCCGTATAGAGGAATAATACCATCTCTATAGGATTACAATATACATATATGAAATACATTCCGAAGTTACATATATATCAACACGGACCGCCAACTTGGTTTAGACCCATCGTTTGCGCCCCACCCACCACCGAAGCCACTATCCCCGTTTACGGAAGGAAGGGGATCCTCAACTCCTTCCCCATTGCATCAATATTCATGTGCAACAACCTCATATCTGCGTAGAGCTCCTTCTAAAATGCCATTGGTACATCATCATCTCTCTCCTTCTCCTAACATTTCCAGTAGAACCCTGCTAAGAAGGCCTTTAACCACCCAATATAGGGTGGAAGTTCGTTCATACAGACCCTGACTGTCGTGCGAGGACCCAGGGTCCTAAATCCAAGATTATATTGTTGCCTCCTCCACATATGAAACTACTTCCTCCACCTCACTCCAAACTCCCTGTTCCAGCATTTCCAGGTCCTGCTAGATCAACATGGGGATGGACAAGCAGTATTTCCACGCTTCTTGAACATCACGTAATTTCTCCTAACACACCTTGCGCCTCCCCATCGTTTTCGCAGCACCCAAATGCCCCTCCGGATCCATGCCTCTATTGACCTCCAGGTCAGACTCGTCCAAACCACCAGCCGCACTGCATGAAACTTCTTCGGCACCCTTCATGATGCCTGAATACACCCCCCATCTCTCGATATCAGACACACAAAAAGCAGTAAGGGCCAAAGGCAATGAGCAAACTGCCGCAGGAGAATTCCCCGAAAATAATAATGCCCATCCTCCTGACGCCTAGATAATCAACACCCCTCCCACCAACTTCCATTATGGATTATGTCCCTTCCCACCCATAAGTTGTACAATCCATCAACTCACCTTCCTGCAATCTACCTCCTCGCATGAGATTGCCTCGTACGAAGATCACCCTTTTCAAATCACCTCCACCTTCCCTTACGTTAACACTTTCCAATATCAATGTAGACATGCTCCACGCTATAAGTTAGGATCACCATTTGTTCCCGCCATGATGCCCCTCCTACGCCTATCATCACCCACATCTGGGGAAGATTGGTCATGCATGGCCAGATGGATGCACTGCTCGTCCATCCTTTCCACTGTGCCTTCCCATAACTTGTTCCTGCACCTGATCCCTACATTAGCAAGAGGATCTACTAGTTTGTTCGCATATCGTCTCACATGGCCGAAGGAAATCCCGTGGCCTTGGTTCAACCTAGATGCCAATTTCTCGAGCTGGAAATCCAATCTCCATTGTTCTGATACCTTTTCCACTTTCTTTCCATTTTGGATATTTTTTGCCATCCTTAGAATCACAGCCGAGTTCTCCTCTACGATAATCGGAAGGAGTCCCATATTGAGAGCACTGGCCAAGACCTAAAGCAGACCCTCTATCTCCACCACATTGTTTGTCTCCATCCCAATGAACCCACAGAAGAGCCAAACTATGTTCCTAAGGTGGTTGTGAATGAGACCCCCCCCCCCAAATCCAACCTTACCTGGATTACCCTTTGAGGCTCCATCAAAGTTCAACTTGGAAAACCCATCTGGTGGAGGGTTTAAAGTAACATTATTGTAAAAGTGAATTCCATTTATTTTATAAAAGTGGGTTACATAAAGCAACGTTATTGTAAAGTGAGTTTAAAAGATTAAGTTTGGGAAGAGGGAGGTTCTTTTTTTTTCCAGGTAGGTCAATCTTCTATTTTCCATGTCCCCATTTGGAGTCACCTTCAATCATTTTTTCAAACAAGAACAACTTCCTCTTCCATAGTAGTTCATTTTCAGTGCCATTTTTTTAAAGTTCCTATTTTTCGAGATCATTGCATCCAGACCATCAATTTATGTTTTTACAACCTACATATTACAGTATGGTCGCTCCATGTGATATCCTGCTTACTAGTTCCAACTACTTCTCATGGAAATCCCGTATGGAAAATATCCTACGAAGTAGGGGACTTTACCAGATTATCTCAGGGAAAGAAACTGAACCTGGTGATGATAATAATAAAATAAAATGGTCCAATAAATGTGATGAGGTCATGTATTAATTGGAATGTCCATTTCTAATTACATACGATTCCACCTTTAAGGAATTGATGATCCACAAACAACTTGGGAAAAATTGGAAACTATATTTGGTAAACAAAATCAAATTCAAGGTCATCATCTAGAAAATGGGTTGATTACCTTAAATCATAGTGATTTCTCTTGCATACAAAACTATTTTTCTAAGTACAAGACCCTTAGACTCTTACTTTATGAATGCGACATAAAAAGGAAAGACGAGTAATATTTTTTTTTAGATTATTTCCAAGCTTGGACATGCTTATTATGTTTTTATATCTATCTTTTGCTCCATGAACGAATCTTTGGGGCTTCACTATATAAAGCCCACTCTTGAATCTTTTTGTGATTCCTTGAATCGATATCAAGATAATCCCATACATCTTGGAATAATCAACAATGCATATACATCTAGCAAATCCTTAGTGGCATAACAGAAAGAGAAGTCCAATAATCCCAAGAAGCAACATCCTCGCAATAATAAGCAAAACAAGGGTCGCAAACCCTTTTAGCTAACTCATCCTTCAAAAAGTGACAAAGGAACCAAATTAAAGGGTAAGAAATTTGAGCGTCATTACAACTTTTGCAGGAAATATAATCATGATGAATCTAAATGTTTCAAGAAGATGGTAGACTTGGAAGCAACAATGAAGAAGCACAACATCCACCTCGATTCGTCTTCATAATCTACATCTCAAGGACATGCACTTTGTGCTTTTGGATTTTCCTTTAATGTATCGTCTTCTTCTTCTTCGAATGAGTGGCTCATTGACTCCGGAGCATCTTATCATATGGATAAGGATAAAACCATATTTTCTACTATGAATGAATGTAACACCAAACAAATATTTGTCAATGATGATAGATCTTAAAGTGTTGTAGGATTTGGAACAATTCAAGTAGAAGATGGTCAGTTTAGTGATGTACTATGTCTTCCAAGAATTTCCTGCAATTTGTTGTCAATCTATCAAATCACTCTTTCCGGTGAAGCTAAAATTGTAACGTTTACACCTCACCAAGTTGTAATCAAGGATTTTAAAAATCCTAAGATTGTCCTAGCTACTGGAATTGTTGATGATGTTTCCAGGTTGTACAAATTTAACAATTTTGGGTCATAACCTTTCCCTTAGTTTTTATTGCTCATAACGATTACTTGAGCAAACTACGACATTAGAAATTTGGTCACTTGAATTATTGTTCACTACAACAACTATGTAAATAATATATGGTGATAGGTCTTTCGATGGTGTATCTGAAAGGAAGAATCACATCTTAAAAGAAATGGCTAATTGTATGCTCCAAGCTAAGGGACCAAGTCTTCAATTTTGGCATGAAGTCATGAATTGTGTAAATTACTTAGTTAATCGAACCCCCACTAGAGATTCACAAGGTATCACACAAGAAGAATCATAATGTAAAATGAAATCAGATGTAAGTCACTTCCGTGTGTTTGGTAGTGAAGCATGGGCTTATATTCCTAATGAAAAAAAAGCATTGCAACCTAAAAATGAAAAGTACATATTTGTTAGATATTATGAAGATGTCAAAGGACATAGACTTCTTCAGGCACATTATCATGATATAATTATTAGAAGAGATGTTAAATTTGATGAAAATATATTGGCCTATGAGAATAATTCGGTGTTTGTGCCTAATGTGGCCTGTGAGCCATCTTTGACGCTTGTGCCATCTTCTACTCCCAACTTTCTTGACAACTTTCCTACTCCAACGTCTAATGATGACAGTGTGGATGAAAATCCACCTCCCCCTGCTCATTTTCCTCCAGTTTCACTAGTACAACCGCTTCCTCATTGAGCTTGTTCAACATGTGAAGTGACCAGTGATTTTGACGGTGATCCCAGAGATCAACGTCGAACACGTTCTCGCCAAAATGAACTCCATTCGCCTTGTTCTTTCCCTTGTAACCTTACATCAATGGGAAGTCCATCAAATGGATGTCAATTTTGTATTCCTGCATGGGGATTCGCAAGAATACATTTACATGGAACAACCTCTTAGCTATGTTCAGAATGACTCTAGCCTTGTCTATCACCTTACGAAATCCTTATATGGACTTAAGCAAGCTCTTCGATCCTGGTATGCCAAAATGGATAGCTTTCTCCTTGACACGAGTTTTTCTAGATGCAATTCTGACCCTAATGTCTATACCAAGAAATTAGGAAACCATCTCATCATCCTTGTTCTTTATGTTGATGACCTTATTATTACTAGTAGTGACCATAAAATTTTAACCCATGTGAAATCCAGCCTTAAGAAGAACTTTGAAATTAGTGATTTATGATATTTGCATTATTTTCTTGGCCTCCAAGTCTTGCAAACCAAAGAAAAAATATTTATTTCTCAGTCTAAGTATGTTTGTGACCTTCTTCGTCTCTTTCACATGGAAGATTGTAAACCAACCTCATCTCCCTTCAAGTTTGGATTCAAACTTTCTGCCAATTGCACTTCACCCAAAGTAGATGCCACCTTGTATCGTCAGCTTGTTGGTAGTCTCTTGTACTTGACTCATGCCCATCCTAATATTTCCTTTTTTGTTGGTGTTGTTGCCCGCTATATGCAATCACCCCATGAAAGCCATTGAAAGCAACAAACAAGGATACTTCGATATATTTGGGGTACAATTCAGTATGGGATTCACTACAGTTTAGGGGGGACTCCTTTATTGGTTGGTTGCATTGATTTAGATTGGGTTGGGGATCTTGATAATCAAAAATATTTTGTAGGTTATATTTTCAGTCTTGGTTTCAGACCTTTCACTTTGGCTTTTAAGAAACAACAAGCTCTTGCTCTTTCTTCAGTAGAAGCAGAGTATTGAGCCGTAGTTAATGCAAGTCATGAAGCTTTATGGCTTTGGAAGATCCTTTCAGAGCTTGGATTCAAGAAGCAACATCTGACTACCCTTTGGTGTGACAATCAGAGTGCCATCAAGCTTGCCAAAGATCTTGTTTAACAGATGCACTTCATCAACAAGCTTGTCCATGATCGTGTTCATTAAGTGCTCTTTTTCTCTATAGATGATCAAGTTGCACACATCTTCACAAAGTCTTTTACAGAAGACAAGTTTTCTAAACATTGATCTATTTTAGGAGTTTAGGAATTTGTCATTAAGGGGGGATAGGTTCTAGTGCCTCCTTCCTTCTCCTGTTGTGTCACTTTTCGAAATCCTTCAACCCTATCCCAAGTTGTTCTTAAGGGGGGATGTTAAGATATTTAGACACTTAGGAGTTAGTTAAGATCAACTTTTTATAATATTTATGTTAGGAAAAGTGTGTTTCTTTAGTAGGAATTTGTATATATGTAATATGACTGTCACGATATGTTCTTAACATAGAGTGATCTGACGGTTCATCTTCTCCTCGATCTTAACAACCATTGATTCATGACTTGACACTCGATTGGTTCCATGATCTCTATTTAAAGAGCATGGAGGGTCATTTTCTAGTTGATTGGTTATGAGAGGCTCATTTGAAACATTATTTCTATTGCATAATAATATTGCCTCAAGTAGCTATTTGGCTGGGGCCATAGAGTGTTTCCCTCTTCGAGGGTTTAAACCATGTCAAAACATCGTTGTGTTGATATGTGATATATTTGTGTGAGGGATGCTCAGGGTGTTCCTCCTTCTGGAGATATTATATGTAGTCAAACAAGAGAAACAAGAGATGATGTGGAATCCACTCGCCCCCATGGCAGTCAACTAGATAAGTTAACTTGTGGGAGACATAACTTTTGAATATGGACTCCATTTGACACAATTCTTGGACCAATGGAAAAGTCTCGGAGTGCATAATCGCGTCGAGGAGAATTACACAAGCGATGAGGTTTTGACCCCAATAAACATCGTTTAGACCCTAAAACAAGCCTCAGAAGGTTCTGGACCCCAAATCTGCAAAATGAGAACTACCCCTAAAATGGGCCCTACAAGCTAATTCATCCAATCTTTTGACCCCAAAAGCACCAAAATAGACAACCACTTATATATTGATCTATTTCAGATCATATTAAAACGTAATAGTGAATTTTTTGACAAGTTTTTTTCCTACAAGACCCTTGTAGAGATACAATATGGACATCCAATACTCAATGGAGGTGAATATGTAAATAACAAATTTATTGCTTACCGCACTCCATAGGGAGTTCGGATGCAACATATTGTTCCATATACCCCACAACAAAATGGTGTCCTCGACAGAAAGAATTGCACATTAAAAGAAATGGCTAATTGCATGCTCCAAGCTAAGGGTTAAGTCTTCAATTTTGGGTTGAATCCATTAATTGTGCCAATTACATAGTTAATTGCACTCCCACCAAGGATCTAAAATATATAACACTAGAAGAAGCATGGAGTAGTTTAATACCAAATGTTAGCCACTTTTGTGTGTTTGGTAGTGAAGCATGGAGTAGTTTAATACCAAATGTTAGCCACTTTTGTGTGTTTGGTAGTGAAGCATGGAGTAGTTTAATAACAAATGTTAGCCACTTTTGTGTGTTTGGTAATGAAGCATGGGCTCATATTCCTAATGAAAAATAGAACGCATTGCAACCTAAGAGTGAAAAGTGCATATTTGTTGGATATTCTTGTTGGTGTTGGTAGCGTCAGGAGGTATAATATTCAAATATGTTTAAAGACATTAATAATATTTATTATGAAATGACATTTCGGCCAACAACAAAGGGATATGTCGTTCACTTCATTCACTATAAAGTAAAAGTCATGAACTTGCAATTTACCAAGCGATAAATTGACCCATCTCTCCACTACAACGGAGTGATAAGGATGCAACTCTAATCTCATGATAAATCTTACATCTATTGTGCTTGGTTATATTTACGTGATCCTATTGCATATGTGGTTGATATTTTCAGTGTATGGTTATTCTATGATATGATAGATATTTTCAGTGTATGGTTATTGTATGATATGATAGATATTTTCAATGTATGGTTATTCTATGATATGTGTTATATCATAAGGTAGTAATCATCAATATCTGAAAATAATTAAAAAAAATCAACATGGTATCAGAGCCAACGGTTTGGTTAGTGGTTTGGAGTTGTGATGGTATTGACCCATGGTATTCCATTCCAACCCATGTTATTTCATTAGTATATGGTATTTACTAATTTTCATTTACTATTATAAGGTTTTGTATGTGGACTTTCACATATGAACATAGTTTTCTTTCCAACACATGGTTTTACCAATTGTTTGGGTGATTTATATGCACACGTTAAAAATGCTTTTACCAAAGTTAAAACAATGATTGTAAATAAAGTAAGTCAACAATAAAGATAAGTATTTAATGTCTTGAGTAATAAGCCTTATTTACTTAAATATGATGTTTTGTTGATGATTAGCATAAATGGTTAATTAATTTTGGTTTACTCCCGTCATAGAGATCCAATGTGGAATCTCAAGCATGGAATGAAGGATGAGTTGGATTCCAACTCAAAGTGATGATCAAACCAGAAGAGTTGCTTGATGAGGAATATATCATGGACATATACTTCTATAGTCAGAGGGAGCAACAACATGGGATGTAGCAGCGAAGATCAACATCAAGAGGAAGCTTGGTACTCCAAGATTGATGATGATTTTAGGATTAAGAAGGAGCAAGAGGAACTCATTTGTTAGAGGGAGTTGGCTTCATATCCCAAGACAACAAGATGGCTTCTATGAAGAAGGAGCAGAATGCTCGAATGCAGAAGGAGCAGGATGCTTAGATGCAGAAAGAGCAGGATGCTCAAATTCAGAGGGAGCAAGATGCTCGGATGCAGAGCAAGCATGATGCTCAGATGCAGAGGGACAAAGATGCTTGGATGCAAAGCAAGTAGGATGCTCAGATGCAGAGGGAGAAAGATGTTTGGATGTAGAGCAAGAAGGATGCTCAGATGTAGAACGAGAAGGATGCTTAGATACAGAGCAATCAAGATGCTTAGGTGGCCCAGAGGTAGGGCAATATCATCAACCAACCACCATGTGACGAGATGGGGAGACCGACCCTTGATGAGTAGTGTTGATGCATCGAGCAAGTGTTCCCCTAGTATTAGCCATGTGACTTGTCTAGGGGTGAATGGCTCGGAGTGGGGCAGTGCCTTCTTTTAGACATCCTATGACGAGCTGGGAATATTATCCCTTAGTTGCACACACTATCCTCCTAGAGGTTGAGCATTAAGCATTTCCCTAGTATTATCCATGTGACTTGGATAGGGGTGGGTCAAGTGGGATAGTTACTTCTCTCGGACACCAAGTGGGGTGGATATATTAGTCCCTAAGATGACTCAGAATGGGGCAGTGCCTTCTCTCGAAAGCCAATTGGGGTGGAGAGATTAGTCCCTAAATGCTTAGAGCGGGGAAGTGCCTTCTCTCGGACACCAAGTGGGGTGGAGAGATTAGTCCCTAGTTTCTCACTCATCAACTCATGACCCAAGATGGAATAGTGCCTTCTCCCGGACACCTTGTGGAAGGGTGGGGAGATTAGTGCTTTCTCCCAGACACTTTGTGACGGAGTGGGGAGATCTCTTGTACATCATGTGACGGGATGGAGAGACTAGTCCCTAAGATGACTTAACAGGAGTCAATGCACATATGTGATAAAGGGAGAAAATATCAAAATCTTTTGATAAATGGGAAGGTATCCCATATTTGAAAATCTTGTACATTCTCCAGGATTGATTATCAAGAGGAAGGATTATGTGGATGAGATGTTGATGTTTCTCTAGGGTGCAACATCAGGCATACATTCTAGTAGATTGGTCATGTTATTTGACCAAGGAAAATGATACAATCATTCACAGTAAATGGCCATGTGACTTGGCTAGTGTTGAATGGCCCTGGCGTAGCCTTGCTTAGCTATGTGATTTGGCTAGGTGTGATTAGGGAACGAGGCGCTTGCTCAACCTTTCTTAGTCTTGTGGTTTGGCTAAGTGTGAATAAGGCTTGAGGTCACATTGCATACTCTGTCAGGGAGTGCTCCGTTATGGAGTGATCCATCTCATTATACAATAGGTTTGACTTGTTTATTTCATAGGGACTAGCTACCCCTTGTGGAATAAACAATGTCTAGTCTAATGTGGGTGCACACACATTAGAGCCCTATACATGAATAGATGTGCATGTGAGGAGAAGAATAACATTAACTAGGTAAGGAGTTATGTTACACCTCCGTGAACCATTCTCCCTGGACGGGGAGAATGCACAGATTAGAGGATCTGTCACTTATGCATTTGACCCTTAACTGGGCCAGGTAAGGTTAAAACCCTTATGATGCATTTGACCTAGAGGGGTCAGGTGAGGTTAAAGCCCTTACGATGCATTTGACCTAGATGGGTCAGGTGAGTTTAAAGCCCTTGTGATGCATTTGACCTAGAGTGGTTAAGTGAGGTTAAAGTCCCTATGATGCATTTGACCTAGAGGGGTCAAGTGAGGTTAAATCGCTTGTGATGAATTTGACCTAGAGGGTCTAGGTGAGGTTAAATCACTTGTGATCGCCCATGAGGTTGAGCTCATCTTGACGATGGATCCATAAGATTGAGCTTATGTCAATCTTGGTGATCCATGAGATCCCACTTCCACCTTGGGATGAGCCAAGTGGACTTGGTCTTTGAGAAAGACCCTTCATTAAGGAAAAGCTCAGGTAGAGTCTCAAGAAGAGACTTGAAGTGCTAACATTGTGTATGTAAACATAGATTTGATTCTCTTGTTTCCCTTTTGACTAAGGAGAAGACTCCTTTGTCGAGTGTATCCTTGTGTTAAATGATCCCTGTGTGGGGAGTGCTCCTATGTGGAGCATGGGCCCAGAGGGGTGGACTAGCTACAGTCATCACCGCCTTCTAGTTGTAATGATTGGTAAATTGGAAGAAGAGTCTTCTTGAGGAGTGCAACCTCCTTTCGGTTTTAGAATGATAAAGTGCACAAGGAAGTAAATCCTTTGTGGTTTAGGATGACCAAGTTTATCAGGCAAATCAGATATTATCATTGGAAAAATGATAAAGTTCCAGTGGGAACAATTATTTTGGTCAGAAGGACTTGATCAAAAGATACCTTTCTTATGATGATGAGATATTCAAGACAAGCCATGATCTAGATATGTTCCGACATCATGATACCTCCCTGGCTAATAGGGAGTGTTGGTGTTTGTAGTGCCGGGACTTATAATATTTAAATATATTTAAAGACATTAATAATATCATTATTAATATTTATTATGAAATGACATTTCGGGCAACAACAAAGGGATGTGTCCTTTCACTATAAAGTAAAATTCATGAACTTGTAATTTACCAAGCGACAAATTGATCCATCTCTGTACTACAATGAAGTGATAAGGATGCAACTCTAATCTTGAGATAAATCTTATGTCTATTGTGGTTGGTTATATTTATGTGATCCTATTGCATATGTGGTTGATATTTTCAGTTTATGGTTATTCTATGATATATGTTATATCATAAGGTAGTAATCATCAATATCTGAAAATAATTAAAAAAATCATAAATTCCGAAGATGTAAAAGGTTATACACTTCTTCAACTACATTCAAATGATATAATTATTAGAAGAGATGTTAAATTTGGTGAAAACGTCTCAGCTTTCTGACTGCTGCAATGTCTTTATGCCCAGTGGATACAAATTCCAGTTCATCATTGGCCAAGGTGAAAGACTCCCAAAAAATTGAAATAACCTATGTGATTGAATCCCAAATCATGGCTCTAACACTTATGAGTGCCTCCTTGCCACTAGCAGTAGGAAATGTTAGTTGGTTCATCGACGTAGTTAAAAATCAAATAATATATTAGAACAATGCCATTTATTTAGTGTTTGGTTGAGCCCACTAGTATTTATCGAGGGGGGTTTCTTGCTGGTACTTATTAGGTAAGACCATACGAACACGTCTTTATACTCACAATCCAAAGCCTCAAGCTTCCTCTTTTCCCCATGAAAAAAATATATATTGGCTAATTAACTACAAATGACAACTTGCCCTGCTCCAAATAAAAAATGCAATTGTGATCCTATTTTGGCATCTACGACATCTATGGCCTGTGAGCCATCTTCGAGCTTATGCCATATTCTACTCCCAAATTCCTTAATAGTTTTCCTACTCCAGATTCTTCTTCTAATGATTACAAAGAGGATGAAAATCCACCTCCGCCTTCTCAGTTTCCTCCAATTGCACCAACACAACCACTTCTTCGACGAGTCCATACAACATGAAAAGGAGCTGGTGATCTTGTTGGTGATCCCATAAATTAGTGTTGAACCCATTCAGTTTCAGTGGGCCTTTTCTCTTTTGTCTTGAGTTTTAGAGAATCATGATCTAGGGACATTTGCACAAGCTTCAGGAAAACGATACTTGTGATCTTGTACCTATTCCGAAAGGATGAAAACTTATCATATGTAAATGGGTATATCAAACTAAGTATGCATCCGATGGAAGTGTTGAAATAATTAAGGCAATGTTAGTTGCCAAAGCATTTTCCCAAGTTGAAGGGATTGACTACAATGAAACCTTTCCTCCTGTCACCGAAATGTCCATCTACTTTGTTCTTTCCCTTGCCGCTTCACATAAATGGGAGGTCCATCAAATGGATGCCAAGTCCACCTTCTTGCATGGGGATTTGCAAGAAGAAATTTACACAGAAAAACCTCCTGGCTATGTTCATAATGACTCTAGCCTTGTTTATTTCCTTAAGAAATATCTATATGGCCTTAAGCAAGCTCCTCGATCCCGGCAAGCCAAAATGGATAACTTTCACCTTGACAATGGTTTTTCTAGATGCCATTATGACCTTAAGTTCTATACCAAGAAAGTAGGAAATCATCTCATCATCATTGTTCTTTATGATATGTCGATAGAAATTGAATATTCAAGGTTGTCTTGAAAAGTTTTAGGAGCTTTGAATGCTACATTCACAACACTCGTCCTGGAGCAAAATTATCTAGAAAAATTTGGTTATTGCATACCTATAACATTGTGCAATTCTATAAATAAAATATCACAAAAAACTTGGTAAACTTGGTAAAGGGGCTCAAAGGAGTTTTTGTATGAATTCATCTTGGAAGAACATTTTAGATTCCTAAATAATAGGGAAACCCATGATGTTGTGGGAACATCCCAATAGGGTTTGCACATTATGAGAGTTAAGAAGATCCCACCAATGGTAATGAAACTTTTGGCCAAGGGTTTTGACAAAGTTAATTGGATGTGTATTGGATTTATTTTGATCCATATAAGAATGGATATACATGTATTGAATGTGATCACGGGGGACTTATCCTTGGATTATTTTGTTGTTTTAATAAATGGATCAACTTCTAGATTCTTTCATGTTTTAAGAGACCAAAGACATGGTTTCACATTGTAACTCTTCCTCTTCCTCTTGGTTGTCGAATGTCCAAGTAAAATGATAACAACCAATAAGAAAGAAGGCTACATCAAAGGGATGAAAGTGACAAACTCTATATCTATATCTCATCTATTATTTGTAGATGATGTTGTTCTATTTGGGATGGGGACTAAAAGAGAAGCTAATATGTACAAGGAAATCCTAAACCTGTGCAACAAAGATACATGATGTAAGTGAATATTTATATGTCTTATATCCTTTTTAATGGTATCGAAGAAGAAGAAGAAACAAAAAGTAAGTAAGTAAGTACTAGCAAAGCCAAAAGAAGATGGTGAATGTGGCCCAAAAATATTGACATGTTCGGAATGGCCCTAGTATCTATGATCTAATAGAGTTTGATGCAGAATAAAGATCCATGGGGGAAATAATGTTTTCCATTTACATAGCTCCAAGCTCAATAGAATATTGGATTAGAATATATCTTCCAAATGGAAAATATCAATCATTATAAAAGAATGAACATGAACTGTCCACAAGGGACTTACATTCTAAGAAAACCTTATCCATTATATTACATAGCCTTCAAAAAGTATCAAGCAGATTCCTTTCTTTTCTAAAACAACAAAAAAACAAAACTTTGGAGTTTTTACAATTGATTGACCTCTTATATTTCTTATATCTTTGTTTGTCTAGGCACCATGAGCAGAGCATTCTTTGATAAAAGATATGCTTATGAATTTAGTTCCCTGTATACATGTGTTATAGAAATAACGGAGAATGAATCCATTGTCCTTCTGATAGAGCGGAGAAGATGCTGAAGATTTCGAGCTTTGATCTGAATCAAATTATTAGCCCAGCTTACAACCATCTTAGAGTCTCCAAATAGTTGAAGATGAGAAATCTTCCTATTTAATGCCAAATTCAATACTGAATGCGAAGCTGCCATCTCCGCTTTGTTGTTAGTACAGTGTCCCGGTGCATATTTGATCACAATTTTGTGATTTTCATTCATATATATCACTCCTCCGGAACCTCCCAAAGGGGGTTATCCTTAACTTGTTCCATCAAAAAATCCCATGGAGTAGCTTTATCTATAACCGGGGGAACCAGAATCCATTGCTTTTTTGTTTTGTATTTTGCTCTGTGTTCCTTTGTCCACTGCACAACAAGGGTCATCATCACCTCTGTTGGAATAAGACGATTTTGGAAAATGGTTGTGTTGCGAGCCCACCAAATTCCATAAATAAAAGAGGAGGGGAAGGCGTAAAAGGGACGTATCGAACCATTTGTCCACCATGATTGACATTTCTGAACCAAAGAAGAACCTTCATGTATATTCTGAGATTTTATCTCATTAGAGGCAGCCTTCCATACCATCTCTGCATATTGAAAGAAAACAAATAAGTGAGAGCCAGATTTTGTATTCGAACTACGTAAAACGTACCAGCTCGGACCTTGCCATACTCTTTTTAAAATATTTTCCCAAGTTAATAATTTATTACTTAGTGCTAGCCACAGTGTGATCTTGGATTTTAAGGATTTTGAAGCCTTCAAGACAGGAATTCACCACCACTCTCTTTCGCCTTCAAAGGATTCTATAGCATGTACTTTGTATCCTAGCTTTGCAGTGTAATCCCCATAGGATGGGTTCTTTGACCAGACCAGACTGTCCTCTTCATCGTCTTCTAAGAGTATAAAACAGGAATCCAACAAAGAAGTAAAAGACTTCCAATCAACTTTAGAGTCTCCCTCCAGACTTAGTTCATCAACATTTTTCCATACTATTTTTCCTTCTATTGAAAATGTCTGTGATTTGGCGTCTTTTAAGTTGCTTATTCAGAGGCTTTTAAGCTTATCTAAAGTTCCACGAGAGAGCTTGTAGCCATCCCTTTCTCCTATCCACGGGTCTTCACCTATTCAAATATATTTTTTCGTTTCCAATGCTCCAAGCCAATCAGTCCCCTATCAGAGGAAATGATAGTACAAAGGCTTTCCATCCTATGGATCCATTTCTATGAGATTTATCAAGTTTCGTTATCCATTCCAAGATGGAGGAGTTCATACAATATTTTGATATCATTACTTTCCCCCATAAACAACTAGGATTCTTGATCAACCTCCACAGAGACTTAGGTGCCAATGATTGACAGGAAGTAAATGGATTTTTTAACCCCCAACCTCCAAATGCTTTTAAACTTGCCACTATTTTCCACTTCACAAGAGGGATTCCTTCGGACTGTTTGTTAGCTGTCCATAAAATTGAGAAAATTTCTTTCGAATTTTATGGATGATACCTTTGGGGATGTATTGGATTAGAATATATGTACAAATATGTGGTGGAGCTTCAATTGTCTGGGAGGCAATGGTAAAATATTTTCCCCTTATGGAAAGATCACTAGTATGGAAGATGGGAAAAGGAAACAAGCTCAAAATTGGAGAGGACCCATGGTTGGGTTGCCCTAAAAATTACAGTGTCCAACTCTCTAATCAACTATCTTCACAACGTGGAGATATTTAATTTAGTGGATGAAACTAACCAAGGGACAAATACCATATGGAATCAAGGCTAGAAATGTGATCTTCAAGTCAACCTTCATGGAGATCTAATCAGTGAATGGATGTGGTATCTATATATTCTTAAACACAATGGGCTAATGCTAAAGGATGATGAGATAATTTGGTCAAAAAATGTAACTTCTAGAAATTTCATAGCTAATGTTACGAGCCAAAGGTAAAAGAAGAAACAAAGAGAGAGAAGGTATGGTGGTGGAAGATAGTATGGAAGCTAATTTGTCCATTGCAAACTATAATATTCTTTTGGTTTTCACTGTCTATTAAATTCCTTAAGAGCATGGGGAGTCCCATGAAGGTGTTCCAAAATAAAATAAAATAAATCGATTGATCATTTATGAATTCACTTCCCTTTCTCAAGAGAAGTCTCAAGGATCTAGCTAACCATAAATGTTATGATCTCTCAAGGGAAATACATCTTACATATGATGATGTTGATGATGATGGTTGTTAATGTCCACTGAGACCAACTTTGGTCTATCAAACCTTAAGAAAAAGTCAAGAAATTACTTGGATTGCTTTAAAATTTTATTTATGTGTTCGAAAAGTTTGAATAGATGCATTCCTAAATCACTATAGTTTTGATGAGTTAAAAGGTCATGAAGATCATTATTGTAACATATATTTTGAAATTGAGATTTGATATGGGTGTATGCAGACAATCTAAAAGAAAGTGTTTTTCATCCTCAACCTTCTTAGTCTCACAAAGATGACAAATTCTATCTACCCACGATGTTTTAGGAATTATTCAACACCCAACTTCACTACGGAGGTCATGAGCATTCGTTCTTATTCTAGCAATGTTGATTTTATTCTTGATGTTAGTTAAAATAGAGAGATATTGTTGATCTTCAAGATTGGGGTTAATCATCTCCTTATAGTATCTTAATTTTCTCTTATCCTCTGAATCTTTATCGCACCATAATTTATTCTTAAAACTAGATGTAATAATATTTTTTACGTTAACGATATTCTGTAAAGAGACATCTTACTCGCTACCCCAATGATTTAGCCAAGTATTGACATCTCTGTGACAACCTCGCTTGAGCCGTTGATGGTTTAAACTAGAATTTAAAGCAATCATAGGAATCCTCTTATCATCCATACTAATTACCTTATGATTATACACTAGGTACTTAATCATAGTTGCACTCTCAATGGGGGATATACCTACTTCTATGAGGAGGATAGGATAGGGCGTATTGCTTTCAATTTTAATCCATTGGTGATATAAGATTATAGTGGTATCTATAAATCCTTGAAAGAGAAGGCTGTAAGAGTTTAAATCTAACTAGATATTGATGGAGCCTTAACTTTCTTATTTTTCTCCATTTCCATCCGAGAGAGTTTTGTTTCATATATTGAATAAACAACAATCTTAAGGATGCTCACTAGCTCAAATCGATATTATAATCTCTTTGGAAGGTGTTAATATGAACGATTATTGCTATTATTTTTTATTTATTTATAATCTCGAAAAGGCTAACAAGCATATATGTTTTTGGAAGAATATAATCTCTGGATTTTTAAAGCAAGCCTATTCATGATTGTCTGATTAATTTTTTTCATATTTTTTGTAAGAAACATAGCGACATAGTCTTGTGGAGTCTTGAATAGTCACATCACAATGAAAATTTTGGTTTCTTCCTAAATATTAAATATACAATTTTTTATTTGAAAAAAAATATGTTTATATTATTATTTTATTCAGAATCCATTTTTCTCTCTTTTAACATTTGATTATCGTTTCAAGGATACGGTGGCCCGTTGGTGGGGTTAGATGGATTTCATTCCATCCACCCGGGTTCAATTCCGTTGAGACAGCTTCTGGCTTGGATTACCGGCTGACGGTTTGCTCAATCTACCATCCACGATATGTGAGGAAGTTTGTTGAGATTTCCCGTGCGTTGTTAGCTTTCCTTGATTCCCTCGGAATAGCAAGAAGGTGATTTTTCTGCTGGCAAAAAAAAAAAAAAACATTTGATTATTGTGTCTAACCTTGAATTCTTTGCATGTGGGGGATATATACACATCAATTCAATTTTGTAATTATTTTATTTTATTTTAACATAAAAGTTTGATATTTGTAGTAAGAAAGTGTTGTATCCTTGCTAGTTAGCTTAGTAATACAAAAAGGAGTTGTCCTTGAGTCTGTACTTCAACAAAATGCCTATATAAAAAGGATATGATGCAATAAATATGATAGTATCCTTCATAGAGGATATACATAGACTTCTGCTAGTATAATTTCTATAAAAAGGCTCCCAAGATCAAATCTACTTTGCAATACATGAAAAAACATTGTTCTTAATGGAAAGCACAAGTATTGTGCTTCATTCTAACTGATATAGGAAGGCTAAGAGTCATTGTTCTCCATGTCCACATCTTCACGAGCTTGATTTACAAATTATTCTTCCTTTAGGTCTCCAGGAATTGATTCGGTTGACATTTTGTAATTAGAAGCTGGTGAAAAATCACCCCTTTTAAGATTAGTGAATTGGGTTCTAATAGAGGGACACTCAACTTCTAAGGCCTGTATTTTCTTCGTTTTATGAAGGATGGTATTCATTGTTGTTGCATGTTTTTTTTTGTATAAGCTGCAGATTATATTAGATTAATAAGAGTACAAAGTAAATTCCAGTCCATAATGGTCTGGCCCGAAGGTGCCATCCATGTTTGTCGAGAGAGTTCATGATAGTCAAAATAACATTCAAAAAACCCCTGTCAACATAGGGGAGAACCAAATAGAAAATGAAAGAGTTCATGGTCTTATCAGCATTATGCTGACTCCATATACTTAGAAGGACAAAAAGACAAAAAAAACAGAGAAACCTGAGAAACCTGCTTAGACATAAGCCAATGGCGTCTCCTCTAGAATAGGGCAGCTGTAAGGGTTGTTCCTCCACGCCTTGTCTGAAATCGGGGTTGCATTCTCCTCCATAGAAACCGATGAACCAGGAGCCATCACAGGCTTGTCAGGGGCCGGGTTTTTAATAGGCAGGGGAGCAGTTTTTCGTGGCAGCACTGGGAAGAAGGCAGATTGCTCCTTGCGAGTGCGTTTCGCCAGAATAGGGCCCAGGGTACATGGACTGGGAAAGGAGGTCTGAGTCCTCTCCTTACCCTTCGTCTGAGCTTTGCTGCGTGTCAGGCCCACTAAGTTGCCACCCGGGTTGAGATTATCCAAGCCAAGAGTAGAATTCAGGGCAGCAGCCGACGAGGTGGCTCCAGGGGTGGTGCTTCCTGAGCGAAAGTCTCAGCCAAAAGAATGGGTGGGAGCATAGGAGTCCCAGCTTTACGTGCTGCGCAAGGTGCCAAGAGTGGTAGCCCAATTGGGTGGAGTGGCAAGCAGAGACTAGGTTACCTGGTGCGCAGAGACCCAGTTGGATTGCATGTTTTCCATCAGCTGCCCCATCATATTCTTAACCAACCAATACGGGTCCCCCGGTTCTTGTTGTCCAGGTGCCATAGTTTTCGCATTGATCCTAGCTTCCCAATTATCCAGCAGCAGTCGAATTGGGATGGAGATATCTAGACCATATCCCTATCGCAGAGGAGTTTTCTCCTGAGCAGCAGCGTCCTTCATGTTTTTGGACTTAGCCCCCTTGGTTCTGCCCATAGTGGCCACAGGAAAGGTGATGCTAACACAGGAGTTTACTTGCAGGTGGTTGAAGTCACAGAGATTTTCGAACATAGAGAGAGCAATGTTGAGAGCATGGAGAACCTGGAGGATAAGCTGGCCAGAGTGCCTCATTGGACAAGAAGACGGTTGAATGTTTCCTTGAGCCCTGAGCCTGTGGTTCACACGCAGGAGGTTCCCCATCATTGTGGCCAGAGAGGCTGAGGCGACATTAAGGACAGGCTTATTAACTAGCCTCAGTGCTTGACGTCATTTCAGTGACATCAACATGGGTGTGCATGAGGAGCGTGTGACCAGGTGTCACCAGGTTGCAGACATCTGGCCTCAGTGTGGAGCTGGCACCCGCATCCGGGGCATTGTTGTTGCATGTTAGCTACTATTTGTTTCCTCATTTCCATGAACCTTGATTGTGATAGAAAAAATAAAAGTATGATTATCCTTAATAAGGTCTTCATGTCTACACTATTGGATTTCATGAATTTGGATGCAAAGTGGTTCCCATAATTTTCTGAATTGTCCATAATTTTTTTATCTTGCAACCTATAGAACCCGGAGAATCAAAACCAAATGCATGTTGGAATATTCTCACCATCATTATTTATATTTGCATGCATTTTGCATGCATCCAATCATCAGTATGGTAGTCTTCTCAGCACCTGGAGCCTATTTTCAGCCCCTTAGAGCCTGTTTTTAGCCTTCAGTAGCCCTCCTACCTACCTAGTGCACCTTGATTTCCTCACTTGGATGACAAATGCGCCCTACTACACTACTTGGATTCCTAACAGTCAGTTGCAACATTGATTGACCAGTTCTTGCATTTATTGCTCAGTTTAACTTCCTGTAGCTTCCAGTTGTCTGTATCGGAGTGCCATTTGACCTACTGACAGCCTCATCAGCCTCATGTGCTCTCCTTGGAGTATCCATCCCTTGATTTTTGCTCACATGGCTCAGCTAGACTCAGTTAGACTCATTTGACTGACTTTTGACTATTTGTGACTATTGCCACTGATTGGGTGATGTCTCCAATGGTATCCAAACCACACATTGAGGAGAATTCGAATCACCTTTGGCTAATTCAAATTCACTTAACAATATTGTTATTGTATTCACTTTTCACAGTGCCAGCTTATAGCTAATGTATGATTATACTGCATATTTCTCCATTTCTGAGTTTACGAGTGATTACTGATTCAATTCTTCTTTTTTCTTCTTCTCTGAAATTCTTGAGTGAGATTAGTGAGATTTACTCTAGTTGTGTGATCTATCCTGTAAAATATCACATGGTATCAGAGCTGGAGCTAGCTATTCGAATTGCAGCAGTAGCAGTTGCAACAATTCATTGAGAAACTGTCTTTCATTGAGCACCAAAAGCCTCTGGATTTCCACACCAATTCCTGGTGCAATTGTCTTGAATTCACTGGAGCAATCCAATGAGGTCTAGCCAGGTGTGAAGGATCCATTCACATGTGCTCATTGTCCTAAGGCAGTGTTCATTCGAATTTGCAGCAAATCTCCATCAACAATTTCATTTGTTTTGCAGGTTATCTCCATCTTCAATACGAATTCGGAAGTATCAATGGATCTAAACTGAACTCCTTCAATTATTTCGAATGGAAAGACAAGATGGACATATTCATGAAGTCCAAAAGCCTTCTAGAGTATTGAATGCCACTACAGTTGAACCCACCGGTGTAGTTGAGAAATCTAAGTACTTGGATAAACTTGATGAAGCAGTAGGACTACTGCTCCCAGCATTTTAGAAGACCTCCATTTTCATGTCATAGATCTATCAACTCCAAAAGAAGTTTGGGCTAAGCTCGAATATCTTCTTGGACAGAAAGATGACTTAAAAAGTTCACATATTCGAAAATGAGCTCATCTCATTAGGCCCTTGCAGTTTCGACTCCATCACTGAGTTTCTAAACAAGTTCAAAAATCTGATTTCACAATTGAAGAGCTATGGGATTGAGAAAGAAGAGAAGCAACTCATCCTTGCCATACTATCAAAACTAGGCCTTGAATACTCAGTATTTGTCTCTACCTTCCAGTCAGTGAAGTTGTCCATCCCAAAATGGAAGTTTTCGACACTTGAAGACTTCATCTAGCCTCTCACACTTGAGGAGGATAAGTTAGTTCATACGGGAATGATAAAACCCAATTTGGATTCAATACTTGCTGCCATTGAAATGAAGAGAGTGAATGGCAAGGGAAAGCAAAAAAAACTTGACAGAAAGTCGAATGAGCAAAAGCAGAAGGAGGCTCCAAACCAATCAGAAGGAGTTTCGAATTCCAAGAAAGACAAGCAAACTCACAAGGGGAAATACAAATGTACCTATTGCAATAGAGGATTTCATCCTCAGAGTTCATGTATGAAGAAGACCATAGATATCATGGCTTCACTTCTTGAAAAGAATAACCAGCTTCCAGTACTTGCATGTGCTAGGAAGAAAGAAGGTGAACCATCAAGATATGAGGACAAAGAGAGATGCCATGCTCTCATGGTAGGTGCATAAACTCAATCCTCCTTCATCATAGATTCAAAAGCATCAAGACACATGTCTTCCTCCAAAGATCTCTTTACTAGTTTTGAATCTACTGTTGGACCTTCCATCATGTTGGGGAATGATTTTGAGGTCTACTCTTGAGGGGATTGGAAGGATCAAGCTTGATCATGGGTACTTCTCATATGTACTCTATGTACCTACACTCACTGCTAATCTACTTTTGGTCTACCATATGACCCACACTGGAGAGCCCAAGAGGGTGATCTTCTCTCCAAATGAGGTCGAAATACAAGACATGGTATCAGGATCTACCATTGCAAAAGGTGTTGCAAACCACAAGTCGAAACTCTATGAGTTCTCCCACTTTCTACCTCTCTCAAAATAGTCTACTCTTCACACTCATGCAAATGAAGAGAGTAGGCTATGGCATGAAATATATGGACATCTCAACTACAAGCATTTGCAAGACATGAAAACTCAAAAGGTGGTTGAAGGTCTACCAAATCTCAAGTTTTCCCAAGGCACTTGTAAAGGTTGCTTGAATGGAAAAGATCCAACAAAGACGGTGGAGAAAAATAAGATCCATAGAGAAGAGCGAATACTAGATCCATATCCACAAGAACCTGAAGATCTAGCACCTATTGTGTCAACTCCTATTGCAAAATGGGCCACCACTACTGTTGCATCCACCAGTGATCTTGTTGGAGATCCACTACCTTCAAGAACAACCAAATCCGATCTTCTCTCTCACATAGATCGATTTCTTGCTAAGATATGCTTTCTCATGATTGGATTAGATCCAAAGACATTCCTTGAAGCCTCCCAAGATCCAAGATGGGTAACAACTATGGATGAACAATATGATTCTCTTCAAAGAAATGAAACTTGGGAGCTTGTTTCTCTCCTTCCTAGGAGGAAGCTTATTCAATTCAAGTGGGTTTACAAAACTAAGATGGACTCTGATGGGGTCACTAGCAAATAAAAGGCTCGATTAGTTGCAAAGGGTTTCTCCCAAGTCCATGGGATTGACTATTCTAAGACATTCGCTCTTGTTGCTAAGATGGATTCCATCTGTCTTGTTCTTGCGCTTGCTGCATCCAAGCACTGGGAAGTGCATCACATGGATGTCAAGAGTGCTTTCCTTCATGGAAATATAGAGGACGATATCTACATGAAGCAACCTGAAGGGTATGTTGAAGACTCTTCACTGGTGTGCAGATTGAGGAAGTCCTTGTATGGACTCAAGCAAGCTCCCCAAGCTTGGTATGCAAAAATGGACTCCTTCCTTCTGTCACAAAAATTCAAGAGGTGCAAACATGATTTGAATGTCTATATGAGACATGATGGTGACTCTCTACTCCTGATTGTTCTATATGTTGATGATCTATTGATTACATGGAGAAACTCTTCATGCATTAGATCTGTAAAAACAACTTTGCACAACTCCTTCTCTATGTCAGATCTTGGATTGTTGAAGCAATTTCTTGGTCTTGAAGTCGCTCAGAGTGATTCAGGAATCAAGGTAGCACAGTCCAAGTATGCTTCAGATCTGCTTGATAGGTTCCATATGAGCGAATGCAAACCAACAACATTTCCTTTTCTTTCAGGGATCATCCTTGAGGATGGTTCTTCCACACCTCTGGTGGAAAGTACATTGTATCGGAAGTTGATTGGGAGTTTATCGTTTCTTACACACACTTGACCTGGTCTTTCCTATGCAGTTAGTGTTGTCTCCAAATACATACAGCAACCTCATGAGCTTCACTGGAAGGCAGCAAAGAGGATCTTGCATTACTTGCAAGGGACAAAGACCTATGTTATTCACTATGCAGTTGGTTCTCCTCTGAATCTAGTTGGGTATACTCACTCAGATTGGGTTGGAGACAGCTCAGATTGAAAGTCAACATCTGGTTTTGTTTTCATGATTGGATATGGACCTATCTATTGGTCGAGCAAAAAGCATACTGCTTTAGCTCTTTCTTCAGCAGAGACCGAGTACAGAGGTGTAGTTAATGCAGCCGCAGAGTGCATCTATTTTCGGGGCATCTTGTCAGGGTTTGGGATTCGATTCAGTACTCCACCAGACATCTATTGTGACAATCAGAGTGCTATCGGGATTTCTACAGATCTGTTTATGAGACAAAGAACCAAACACATTGAGATTCACATGCATTACATCCGAGGATTGGTGCATGATTGGACCATTACACTGCTCTACCTTTCAACGGAAGAGGAGATTGCAAATATCTTCACTAAGACCTTCTCAGTGAAGAAGTACACTTACCGTAGATCTCTTCTTAGGGTGAGTGATGTACATGATTGATTATCCTACCACAGTCTATCTTGAGGGGGGGATTTCTTCCCATTGGGTTTTCCCTCTTTCCTCACTTTATTTATTTAGATTGTTGTACGGGGTGACCTTTGGTCTCAATTACCAGGGCCCCGCTAGTTTTCAGTTACTTCCTCATAGTTTGGCTTGCAGTGCATGTTGGAATATTCTCACCATCATTATTTATATTTGCATGCATTCTGCATGCATGCATGCATCCAATCATCAGTATGGTAGTTTCCCCAACACCTGGACCCTATTTTTAGCCTCCTAGAACCTGTTTTTATTCCTCAGTATCCCTCCCACCTACCTAGCACGCCTTGTTTTCCTCACCTAGATGACAAATGCGCCCTACTACACTACTTGGATTCCTAATAGTCAATTGCAACATTGATTGACCAGTTCTTGCATTTATTGCTTAGTTTAATTGCATGTAGCTTCCAGTTGTCTATATCGGAGTGTCACTTGACCTACTGATAGCCTCATCAGCCTCATGCGCCCTCCTTGGAGTCTCCATCCCTTGATTTGTGCTCACATGGCTCAGTTAGACTCATTTGACTGACTTTTGACTATTTGTGACTACTGCCATTGATTAGGTGATGTCTCCAATGCTATCCAAGCCACATATTGAGGAGAATTCGAATCACCTTTGGATAATTCAAATTCACTTGACAATATTGTCATTGTATTCACTTTTCACAGTGCCATCTTACAACTGATGTATGATTATACTGCAGATTTCTCCATTTCTGAGTTTATGAGTGTTACTGATTCAATTCTTCTTTTGTCTTCTTCTCTGCAATTCTTGAGTGATATTAGTGAGATTTACTCTAGGTGTGTGATCTATCTTGAAAAATATCACAATGCAAATACCCAAGTGTTTCCCTTATCTCATAGCTTGATCCGAATTTATGTGAGAATGAATTAAAATAGCATATATATAATCACATACATAGATATATTGCAAGGAACACAATGATACAGTAAACTCATATTCTATTAAGTGAATGAAACAAAATAGAGTGTAAAATAAAAGTAGTTAGAATGGTGGTAGCTATTGGGTGCCAAAATAGACCCTTTTTTACCACATTAACCAATACCTTGTTGCCCTGTTTTTCCCTATTTTTCTACACTTCAGACCCATATCTCCCCAAGCCAAGCATGGATTTTATCAGGTATAATTCATTATTGTTATGTTTCATTAATGCTTGATATTGTCTATGGTTATGAACTTTATCTTTGAATTGCACTGACTTGTGTCGATGTGATAAGCAAAGTTCAGAACATCAAAGGACTCCAAGTGTAGCAGCTCGCTGAAACTCATAGAATCAAGAAGGCTTGGTGTCAAGTTGCCCCTTTTCAGGTTCCGATTTGAGTCATTGATGAGATAGCGTGAGTATTTCTCCATGCAACCAATAGAGATTAGTCCACGCTGAAACAATCCAAGCATCTTTCCTTATGATCAGCTGGAACCCGTTCGTCTTGTAACAACTCGGATTAAAAGCGCATGCATCATTATTAACAACTCCACCTAATGTAATAATGGGTGTAACTGTTTCTGTTTCAACTCAACAGCTTGAAGATCGTCGATCTTCATGGCTGCCCAAAATTAGTGGATCAAAACTACCTCATCTTTGTATAAGTATAGGAAGGCGATTTGAGCCAGGGGGATGCAACAGTGTGGTGTGAACAGTCGACTGTGTAGAGTAGTTTCCTTTCTTATGCAAGTGTGTTATTAATATTTGTTGTTACAGTCAAGCTCAACTCCTGCACATTACTGTTATCTATCTTTCTTAGAATTTGCGTGAATAAGATAGTTCATGGTTTGAATTATGATATTTTTAGGATTTAACTTCTTGCAAAAGCAATTCTAGTTAATTCATTCTTAGATCAGTTCTTATAGGATTGATGTTGTAGGAAATTAGGAATCCCTTAAGTTCTTAGATTGATAATTTAGATTTGCTTTCACAGTGAGTGGAGTTTGGCTTAATAGTTAGATAGGATGAATGTTCTTTATTTACCTAGTCAGCTACTGAATTGTTTATGCATATACTTTGCTTAGTTACCTTTGAAACAATCAGAATTTCCTGGGTTGACAATTTATATTAAGTACTATGTTTTTTAACTGTAATCAATTAGCATATAGGGTGACCAACATTTTGTCGCCGTTGTCGGGGAAGGTAATTGATAGAAATAGATGGTAGTTGATTAATTGATTTCATTAGCTATGGATATTTGAATTTTGCATGAACATGAGAAGAAAAATTCGGGAACCCCCCCAAAATACTAATCCTGCAGGTGGAAGAGGTCGTGGCAGTAACCAAGGTTTGGGAAGACAAACATTCATTGATGATTTTATTACCAAAGTTGATTCCTCTTCCAGACTACCACGAGCATCTTCCCGAAGAGGAAGCTCCATTCTCCCTAACCTTGAAACATCTACATTAACCGTGGAGAACACAACGGGACCTTCAACTCCCATTCTGGAGAAGAGACCTCCTGAAGATAAGGGAAGTGCTACGGGTTCAGTGGCTCGAGAGGAGATTTATCGAATCAACGGACACATAGTAACTAAGGAGGAGTGGTTAGATCATCGTCAAAAACTGGAGGAAGAAATAAGGAGGGAAGAATAAAGAAGGAGAGAAGAAGAAGAAAGGACATAAGAAGAAAGAAGGAGAGAAGAACAAAGGAACCGGGAAAACATGGATAACAAAGATCGTGGAGAACATCAAGAACACCCCAATGACCATGAAGAGGAAATATGGAATAATCAGCATGGATACACTATTGTCACACTCGAGTTTCCGATTGGACAAACACCTGGGGCTGCTCCCATGAAGAATATTTCACCCTCAGTTTTGTCGAATTTCCATGGTAAGTCCATCAAAGATCCAGATGAATTTCTTTTCAAATTTGATATCCTCTGTCGGAGCTATGACTATAGCTCCAATGCATAGAAATTGAAACTATTCCCTGCCACCCTAAAGGGAAATGCCCTGCGTTGGTTCATGAGTTTGGGTCGTGAGACTATTACCACTTAGGAGCAAATGAAACAATTTTTCCTTGCCAAATATCAAGACTATTGTAGAACTAAAGATATGAGGGGAGAGTTGTTTAAGATGGTCCAAAAAGAAGAGGAGAGTTTGGAGGAATTTGTTGAAAGATTGTTATACAATTTGCATAGGTCTGGTCACGCCAATATTGGGAAAGATGTCCTCAAAATTATTTTACTACGTGGAATCAGAGAAGACTGCATGGACATGCTTAATTTGTTGGGAAAGGGATATATCTCAAAAGAACCCTTTGAACACATCATCGACTTATGTCGAAGATACTCGAGGGGGTCCTCCAGAACCAACACTCGAGACAGAGATTGAGACCGAGATGTCCTCACTAGGGCACAAAAGTCAGCCAGTGGAGGGGCTACTCGGGCAGAGATAGGTAATCTTCTTGAGAACTTTAAAACTGACATGATGAGTTCCATTTCCTCGCAATTGGATATTTTGAGAGCAACACAGAGGCAAGTAGAAGAAGATCTGGCACTAGGTGTCTTTTGTGATAAATGTAGGAAGAAGCACCCATCGAGGGAGTGCCCGCTTGATAAGGTGGAAGTATGTGTCCTGTGCGACTTGGAGCATAATACTAAAGAATGCCCTTCACTTCCAAAATTCAAAGCAGTCCTTCAGGAATCCACCTCGGACGTGGAGCAAGCTTATTTCATTTCTCAGAAGAAGGCTTGGCAGCCTTGGAATCCAGATATGAATCTAGATCCCTCATCTTTCAACTCTTGGAATATATGAATAATATGAATAATAAGTTTCCTTCACACTATTCCTATCATAATAACCAATGGCATCCACCTCAACCTTCAATGCAATATCCTGCCCCTTGGACGCCATGGGCACAACAATCAAACCAACAACCTCCTTGGTCTCCTGGTTGGAGAAATCCTTATCCAGGAAATCAGTTCCCTCACAACCAAACACCTCATCCACAGTATCAGCAGCCACAGCTACAACTCCAAAATAACGCCACACTAATGAACATACCACGGCGACCACAACTGCCGGCTCATCCTAACCCCAATACTAGTAATAAGGCAGTACAACAATTTAAAACTGCCAACATGCTAGCTTATTCCATTTCCCCTGTCCCTTGCAATGAACTACACTTACGATGAGGGAGGGTAGTGGAGCCTATTGTCATCAAGGATGTTCCATACTCTATGACCGAAGAGAGAATGAATCAACAATTTGATAACCCAGTTAGCACAACAATCCCCATTATTGAGGATGCTGAAACACTTGCGGAACCACATACTGAAAATCGACCTACACAATTTTTGAGAGAACCACCATATCCTAAACGTTTTGCCTTACAGGAACAACCTCGTTTCAATCTCTTAGGAGAATTGAAGAACCTTTATGTTAATATTCCATTATTACAAGCCCTACATGATGTGCCTATCTACACCAAAACTGTTAGGGATCTGTGTGTGAAAAATCCAGGAAGGAAGCCTAAGGATCCTCCTACAGTTCATGTAGTGGGGAAATTATCTGAACTAATGATGGGAAGGGCTACACTGGCCAAATATGATGACCCAGGTAATCCCATCGTTGTTAAGTTTAACATAAAATTCACAACAAGAGCATAATAAGGATCATTGAAAGAAACACAATCACAAGATAGACACAGATTTATCCTGGGAAACCCTCATGGGGTAGAAAACCCAACAAATATTTCCTCAATATAGATGACCAACAAATACAAAGATGTAACCCCAAACAGGTGCTCCTCCTCCTCCTTCGCAGATCTCCCTCTCTTCTATGCGCAATTCACAAGTGAGTGAATGAATGCGTGTGTGTTATAAATGAGGATCACACATCCTCTATTTATACTTTACCTCACTTGACTTTTTCCCTAACTGGGTTGACTTCTCCTAGGAGAGTCTAATAACCCCTAAACAGTTAACTCAGGGCCGACCCCACCAGGGGAGTCTAATAACCCTAGTTACAACATCTCGACAGAGGAATAAACATCACCGGATATACAATAAAGTCCCGACGGAGGAATGAAACATCTCCGGATAAATTACAAATAGAATATTCTTAGAAGTTACAATATTTCAACACTCCCCCTTAAAGAGAAGGATATTCTAACAACATCTACAGGAGCAAGGAGTTATGAACATCATACATGATACATCTATAAATCATTGGAAGCTTTCTTCAATCATCATCAGTAACTCAACCAGTTACTGGAACATAATCAATACTGATTCTTCATCTTCTAGAGCACTTGATCAGCTACAACAACATCATCATCTGGATCTTCTGATCAACATCATCATCTGGATCTCTTGATCAAAAGCCTCATCGTCTAGATCTCCTGATCAACAACATCATCTGGATCTCTCGATCAACAGCCTCATCGTCTGGATCTCCCGATCAACAGCATCATCTGGATCTCCTGATCAATAGCCTCATTGTTTGGATCTCCCGATCAACAGAATCATCTGGATCTCCTGATCAACAGCATCATCATCTGCAACACACATGATCCATCCTTTCGGAATTACGCGATCATTGTCTAGGGATGATCAATCTCATCACAATCAACATTTAAGACTATCCTTCCTTTCAGAATTACTGGATTTACTGTCTAGGGATGATCAATCCCATCACAATCAACATTTAAGACTATCCTTCCTTTTGGAATTACTGGATTTACTGTCTAGGGATGATCAATCCCATCACAATCAACATTTAAGACTATCCTTCCTTTCAGAATTACTGGATTTACTGTCTAGGGATGATCAATCCCATCACAATCAACATTTAAGACTATCCTTCCTTTCGGAATTACGGGATTTACTGCCTAGGGATGATCAATCCCATCACGGTGAACATTTAAGACTATCCTTCCTTTCGGAATTATTGGATTTACTATCTAGGGATGATCAATCCCATCACAATCAAGATTTAAGACTATCCTTCCTTTCAGAATTACTAGATTTACTGTCTAGGGATGATTAATCCTCAACCTCTTACAGGATGGTTAATCCTCATCTCTGTAGGACATAAAATCTAGGGATGATACAATCCACTCGTCTACTTAGACAAAGTCTAAGGAACACACATCGACCTCATTGTTGGTACAGGTATCCTTATAGCCGACCTCATCGTCGGAACAGGTAATCTCATCATCATCAATACAGGTATCCTTATCATCGATACAAGTATCCTCATCATCGATACATGTATCCACATCATCGATACAAGTATCCACATCATCAAAACATGTATCCTCATCATCGACCTTACCGTTGGTATAGGAAACCTCATCATTGATACATGTATCCACATTGATAGCAGTATCCAAGTATCATCATCGACCATATCACTCCCCCTTTCAAGGAGGGTCCTTCTGAACTACACCAAGTTTGTCTCAGAAATACTCAAACTTTACTTGAGACAGAGGTTTGGTCAATATATCAGCAGCTTGCTCATCAGTGCTCACATACTCGAGCTTTATAGCTCCTTTCTGCACCATATCCTGTATATACAAATATCGGATCTCTATGTGCTTTGACTTATCATGGAATACTGGATTCTCTGTCATCTTGATACAACTTTGGTTATCGCACAGGATCACAGTGGGGTCCATCTCTAAATCAAACAATCCTGATAACAACTTCTGAAGCCATATCGCTTCACAACTAGCAGAGCAAGCAGCTATATATTCTACTTCAGCTGTGATGAGAGCCACACTAGACTGTTTCTTGCTAAACCACGAGATCATGGCAGATCCTAGACAATAACATCCCGATGTGCTCTTCCTGTCTGATACACTTCCAGGCCAATCAACATCTGTGTAGCCATACAATCTAAAATCATGATCTCCAATATAATATAGACCAAAGTCTATCGTACCCTTTAGGTACCTCATTACATCCTTTGCAGCTACCAAGTGAATGCATCTAGGCTCAACCAGATACTGACTCAAGGTGTTCATAGCAAAGCATATATCTGGCCTAGTATTCGTCAGATACATCAATGACCCAATAATTTGTCTATATAGAGTTATATTCCACTAACTCTGATGAGTCGTCAGCTAACAACTTCAAGTTGGAATCCATGGGAGTGTCCATGGCTTTGCATTCCAACATACCAAATATTTTCAAGATTTCCACAGCATACTTTCCCTGGTTGAGAAAGATTCCTTCCGGGCCTTGTCATACTTCCAGACCTAGGAAGTAATGCATCAATCTGAGATCTTTCATCTCAAATTCTGTAGCTAGCTTCTTCTTGCTTTCCATGATCTGTTTCTAATTTCCTGTCAGAAATAGATCATCCACATATAGCAACAATATGACAGGTTCATCATCCATAACCTTGAGGTAAAGGTTAGGATCAACTTTACGCTTGGTAAAGCCCAAGCTAGTCAAGAAGCTGTCAATTCTTCCACACCAAGCTCTGGGAGCTTGCTTCAACCCATACAAATCCTTCTTTAGTTTGCATACGTGGGTTCTTCTATCTTCAAACTCAAATCCTCGTGGTTGTTCTATGTACACTGCTTCCTCAATCACACCATTCAGGAAGGCTGTCTTCACATCCATCTAGTGTAATTTCCACTTCATCATGGATGCAAGTGCCATGATGGTTCTAATGGAAGTGTACTTTGCAACTGGTGCAAATGTCTCTTCATAGTCAATTCCCTCTTTCTGAGAGAATCCTCTGGCCACAAACCTTGCCTTATACTTTTCAATGCTACTATCCGCGGCATGCTTTATCTTGTGTATCCATTTGGAGGATACCACACTCTTGTCTTTTGGTTTGGGAACTACATCCCAAACATCATTCTTCGTTATTGACTAGTACTCCTCCATCATTGCTTCTACCCATTCTTTCTTATGAACTGCTTCTTCATAACTAGTAGGTTCTTGATCTACAAGATCACACATCAAAGCCACATAGCTAGAAAATGGCTTTGGTTTCTTGCTTACTCTTGTGGAGCCTTCTGGAGCTCCATACTTTTCTGCTCCTTGTATAATATCTCTTGCTCATGCTGGCTTTCTCTTCCGTGATATGTTCATAGGTGGTGGTTCTTGAGTTTCTATCATATCATGGTCTTCTGGTGTTTCCTCTCAAGGGAAGGAAACCGCTTATGTATTTCTAGGAGGTATATATTCCTCATATACTTCTTAATACTGGCACTTTCTCGATCTTTTGAGAGCATCTTCTTCATCAAATGTTACATATCTACTAATTTCCATGTGATGGAATCCTGGGATGTAAATTCTAAATGCCTTGGATGCTTCACAATACCCAACAAATATTCCCTTCTTTCCAGAAGGGTCCAGTTTAGTTCTCTTCTCTTTCGGTATGTGAATATATATAGGGCATACAAATATCTTGAGGTGGCTTACCTCGGGCTTCTTCCCTGTGAACACTTCTTCTGGAGTCTTGAATACAAGGGCACTATGAGATAATCTATTTTGCACATAAACTGTTGTCGTTGCTGCTTCAGCCCATAGATGCATAGGAAGATCTTGATCACGTATCATTGTCTTCACTGCTTCCATGATGGTTCTATTCTTTCTTTCAGCAACACTATTTTGTTGAGGATTGTAGGGAGTGGTTAATTCCCTCTTGATTCTAGCTTCTTTACAAAAGACTTCAAAATCCTTTGAAGTATATTCTCCACCATTATCTGTCCCGAGAGTCTTGATTTTCTTTTCTGAGTGATTTTCTATCAAGGCTTTAAATTCCTTGAATTTTCCAAAGACTTCATCTTTTCCTTTCAGGAAATATATCCAAGTCTTTCTTGAGTAGTCATCAATAAATGTAAGGTAGTATTCAAATCCACTCAAAGATGTGGAGGGCATGGGACCACATACATCTGAATGGATCAATTCCAAAGTAATTTTAGTCTTTGTTTCACTCTTTGGAAATGGGTTCTTCATATTCTTTCCTTTTGCACATCCTTTGCAAGTGCCTTCATGATCAATATTCAAATCCGGTAGTCCTATAACTACTTTGCTCACATGAGGTAGTGCTTTGTAGTTAATGTAAGCAAGCCTCCTATGCCATAGCTCACTTGGGCTAGTGGCATCATGAACAAGGACTGCTTCTGAATGTCCCTTGAGTTTATATAGCCCTCCTTCTTCTTTACTAATAACAACTGCATCTTCAATTGATTTACCTTTGGACCACATGAGTACTTGTCCATCTATGAATGCAACCCTATAACCTTTCTTATCTAATGCTGAGATAGAAAGTAGTTTCTTCTTCAATCCCGGGACATATAAAACTTCCTTCATCTTCATGGGGGTTCCAGAATCAAGCTTGTAGCTTGCTTCACCAATTCCTTTGATAGGATATTGATAATCATCTCCTAATGATACCTTTTGTGGAGAGGATCTTTCTTTAAGTCTTGACAAATTTTTCTTTTGTCCTGTCATGTGCTTGGAAGAACCACTATCAATAAGCCATGTATCTTCTCCAGGTGTTACAGACCCAGAGAGTGCAGAGAATAGAACATACTCTTATGCATCTTCTTCTTCTACTTTAGCTCTTTTTCTTTGAGGTCTTTCCTCTTCTTCGTCTTCACTATCATATTCTGCTAGATGTGCTTGATGTCTTTTGTGGTGGAAACTCTTTTTATTCTTTGAAGGACAATCCCTAGCAATGTGTCCTATTTTGTGACAAATGAAGCATTGGAAAGAGGAGTAGTCTTTTCTTGAATGGTTCCCTCTTTCCTCATGGAACTTCCTGGGAGGTTGAGACTCCTTGTAACTTTCCTTCTTGAATTTGGATTGATTCCTTCTTCTTTTGGTATGGGTGGCTAATGCTTGCTTATCTTCTTTAAGTAGGGCCTCTCTATTGGCTACTCTAGCCTCTTCTTGAATGCAATCCTCCCATACGATATCAAACTTCATGATTTCTTTTCTAGCACACATTGTTTGGATGAATGAATCCCAAGGTCTAGTGAGACCATTGAGAGCAGTCATGACTAGTTCATCTTCATCAAAGTTGTCTCTAATGGCTTCTAGTTGTTCCTTGAACTGGGAGAACCTTGTGAAGTAATATTGAATAGATTCTCCTTGATTCATCTTAGTGCTCTTCAATTGAGCTCCCAGGTTCATTTTCCTATTGATGTTCCTCCATTCAAACATTTTGGCTAGGGCATCATACATTTCCTTCGGGGTCTTCTTGGATGACATTTGGGGAATCAAGTGGTCTTTGATAGAATCAACAATGATTCTCTTTGCCCTAATCATATCCTTCTTATACTTCTCTTTAGCTTCATCTTCCGCAGGTTCTGCAACCTCATCTTTGATGTATTGGGCAAGATCATTCTCTTCAAGAATGAGACCAATTCTATATTTCCATGCCCTGAAATTCTCTATACCCTCTAGGTTGTCCTTAAGCTTAATGCTTGGGGCCATCTTATCCAGGAGGTCACCAAAAATTGAAAATTCTCAAAATACAAAACAGACCTTACCAGGAGATGTGCTTGACTGAATTGAGTTGACTGGTGTACTCTGTTTATGGAAACTTCAACTTTTCACCCTTCAAACTTGACCAGCAAATTTTGGATCTGCAACAGGTTTTCTGGTTCATTGGTTCATAGCTTTTCTGGTTCATTGGTGCACAGGTTTGTAGTTTTTCTGGTTCACTGGTGCACAGGTTCGTAGTTTTTCTGGTCCACTGGTTTTCTGGTACTTCTGGTCCAAAAGTAAAACTAGGGTTTGACTTTCTCGAAGATCTACCCAATCAAAAAGTTCGATATAGGGCTCAAAATTTAGCTTTTGAGGATGAGCATCCAACCATGCAATCAGATTCCAAAAATTTCAACTTTTGCAGAAACCCTAATTTTCACAGGAGGAGGAGAGAGAGGTATTTTTACCTTGTGAAAGATGTCCTATTCAGACTAGCTCTGATACCATGTTAAGTTTAGGAAAGAAAGAGAAGCTAAACTTCAAACTAATCTAGAGGCCATGCTTGATAACAAATTTACATCCTTTCAAGCAAGATTCAAAAATAAATAGACAATAAGATCACAGTGTTGCATAATAAGTTACACACAATAGAGATTAGATTATAATAAATCAAAAATCAAAGCAAAGAAATAAAACAACCAACCCAACAATAAGAGATTGATAGTTTAGAAAATCTTGAGATGAAGAGCAAGATTAAAGAACTAGAAGCAAAGGTAAATGACAATCTAACCCTAAATAGACTAGAAAGTAAATTGGATATCAAATAGGAAATAAATAAGTTGATTGAATTATACCATGAACGTAATAAATGAGCCTTGAACCTTGTAATTTTCGGCTTGAAGGAGGAGGTTGAAGAGGATACACTAGCTCTAGTCAGGGAAAAACTACTTAATAAGTTACAAATTGAAACTACTTGTCTCACATAAGCATAGAGGTTACGGTTATCTCTAAAGAACATAAATTTGGCATACTCAGTAAAACCCGAAGTCTAAAAGGATCATGAATATTTATAAATGAAGATCTCATTCCAGAAGATCAAGTCGAACTAAGAAAGGAAGTTCAAAAGGTAAAAGAAGCTAGGAATGAAGGAAAATGGGCATTAATTAGAAATAAAAACGTTGTTATACGAGATAGATACCAAAAAGATAATAATAAATAGGAATTTGGCACGCTTTGGATCCTCTCTTAAACCTATCAAGGCTTTCCATGGAATAGAGGTCCCAAGTTAAGTTGTATTTTGAATGAAAATGATATTATATTACTAGTTGAAACTTGGGAGCATGAAGAATGTAAGGTCCCTACAATAGAAGGATTTGTCTTATGGTTGATATGGAACAAGTGATCCTGTCGTTGAGGCATTGGAGGTATAGCTTGTTACATTAGGAAGAACATATGCCCTCTTGTTAGGCTCTATAAGAAATATCCGTTCAACCAATACATATGGACGGAGATTACAAATATTAATGCTAAAAAAATATTTATAGCAAGTTGCTATTTTGTGCCTATCAATTCTAGCTTTTATAAGAAGACCAATTTAGATGAAACTTGTCCTGATAATAGCCTTGATCATGATATTTCTAGTCTAATAAATGAAGGCAATATCCTCTTGATGGTGACTTTAATGCTCGAACAACTAGTAACCAAGATATTCTCTTAAGCAATGATTCCAACCCTAATACTCTATTGTTAGATGAAGACCTTGCTTTAGCCAACAACTACAAAAGAAGTTATGAAGATTTAGTGGAAAATTTGTTTGGTTAGGAGCTAATAAATCTATGTAGTGCTCAAGATCTAATTATTTGCAATGGTCTTATGAAATGGCTTGATTCTAGCCGATCCACTTGCATTCATGGGCTTGGAAGTAGTGTGGTTGACTATATCATTTTCGATATCCCTTTAAACAACCAAATAATAAATTTTGACTTTTTAAATGACCATGAACCTAGCGATGATCATAGAACTTTAATTGTAACTCTAAACTTTGTTATGCATAATAGTCCCATAGAAACAAATTCTCAGAGTAAAAAATACTTAATCTTCAACAAAAGTAAAGCTGATATTTTTTTAAATGACTTAAATAATAATATGTATCCTATATCTAGTAGGGGCAATATAGAATACTTATATCATAGTTTCTCTACAACCCTCTCCTCTTCCATTAACAAGTTCTTTATTGAAGTGTCGTATAAAAAGAGGAATAGAATGATGACAAAGAGTGTCAAATCGAAAGAAGATATTGAAGAGTCCCTAAAAGTTGAAAAGATAAATAGGTACAAATCCCTCATTAAAAGAAAAAAAAGGACCTATATAAATAATAAGCAGGAGAAGCTTTTACACATCTCTAAGATGTGTCCTAAGAAATTTCAGAGACAAATTCTAACTAGCAAAACTAAAGAGAATAATATGATTGCCTTGAAGGACTAGAATTCATGTCTTAAGAAAAATTTATATGAATCAAATGATGTTGTGGACAACATTCAACCCCTTTTTGTGGAAGATGAATCTTTTTCTTTAGAAGATATAGATTTTGAGATTAAGTTCCTTGTGAATGGGAAATCTAAGGACATCGAAGGCTACCAAGCTAAAATCCTAAAAATTAGGGAGTTTGTCCTCATCCCTCACATCCATAAGCTATTCAATCTAACAATCAAGCAAGACTTCCCTAAACCTTGGAATCATAGCCTTATTGTATCCATTTTTAAAAGCGGCGGTAAAAATAACCCTCTAATTATAGGGCCATTATGATTATCCCTCTCTAGGCCAAGTTATATGGCATTATTTTGGAAAATAAGATCAACATATGGCTAGAAAGTCAAGGTAAAAGAGCTAAAGGGTAAGCCGATTTTAGAAGGTATCATTCCACCATAGACCACCTCATTACTCTCAAGATCATTGTAGGAATGTCACAATAATAAGATCAATCTCCTTTGTTGCTTTATGGACTTTAGGAAGGCCTTTGATATAGTGCCTAGAAATAACTTGTGGAAAATATTAAAAGAGTTAAATGTTCCTTTCAAGTTGAGAGCCATTACAATAAGGTTGTATGAGAATTTCATTACCAAGTTTAAGAAAATTGAGGGTTGGTCATAAGATATTAATTGAAATATAGGATTTAAGCAAGGATGTCCCCTCTCCCCTACCCTTTCTGGTATATACATTGATGAGTTAGAAGTTCGTTTAATAGAGGCGGGTTGCATTAGCATGACATTAGCACGAATTGTGCAGATGGTATTGTTCTTCTAGCAAGATGTCCCTCTAATATTGGTAAGAAATTAAGAATTCTCAAGTATTTCTGCTCTGGTATGGGCGTGATTGTGAATACCGACAAAACCAAATTTATGTTGATAAAATTTAATAAGGTCACTTACGCTCCTTTTTTGTATGATAATAACAACTTGGAGGAAGTGACTTCCTACAAATATATTGGGATTGATATCCATCACAAGCTTAACTATAAGTAAAACATCGAGAAAAGGATCAATGGAGGGTGGAAAGCTTATTTTGGTCTTGAAAACAATTGTATGTCAACAAACCTTGTGATGTGGGATAAAAAGAATTTCCTCCTTTAAATGCTTGCCACTCCCATTCTCTTGTATGGGAGTGAAGTTTGGGGATGCATCCTCTCTAAAGAATCTTGAAGAAGGATTGAGCAAATCCATAACCATTTTATAACTTGCAATATTAAAATTAAAAGCAATACACCATATCCTATTCTCCTTATTAAAGTGGGTATTTCCCCCATTGAGAGCATAGTTATGACTAGGTACCTATTGTACATGAAAGAATTAAATAACTTGGGAGACCAAATACTTCCGAAAATCGCTTTAAATTCCATTCAAAACCACTTAAGGCTCAAGCGAGGTTGGCATAAAGATTCTATATCATGGTTAAAGATGTGGGGGATTGACAAAAATGTCACTTTGAGAAACATAGATGATATTAAAAAGTATTATCACTTCGAAGTCCAAAGAGAAGTTGTGGTGTGATGAAAATTTAAAGTATAAAAGAAAATTAAGATATTACACGGAGGTCATTAACCCTAATATTGAAGATCAAAATTATCTCTATGTTTTAACTAGTGTAAAGAATAAGATCCACATAGCTAAAATAAGAATGAACTTTCATGGCCTACATAGTGAAACACAATGTTGGACCTTTCCTAAAACTTTGTGGGATGAAAGGATTTGTCATCTTTGTGACACTATGAGTGTTGAGGATGAAAATCACTTCCTCTCAGATTGCCCATGCGTAAACTCACATAAGATATCAGTTTCAAGTTTTTTGTTACAATACGAACGTACCCAACCTTCCACCTCGTCAAAATTATAGTAATTTAGGAACGCTCATCTCCAAACTTTTTGAGCACAGGAATAAAACTCTAAAGCAAACCAAGTAGTTCCTTGCTTTTCTTTTTTAAGGTCTAATAGACCAAAATCGAACCAGGCGAACGTTAACTACCATCATCATCATCATCACATCACTACATTTAACTAAAATAATAAAATAATAGTTAAGAAAAGTATTAAAACTATTTTTAAATTATATATATAATTATTTTCTTCAATAGATTTTAAATTTAAAATAAAATTTAAAAAATTAATTATATAAATTAATATTCATTTAATATATAAAATAATTATTTTTATAATAAACAAATATATATAATTAAATAAATAATACAAAATTATATTAAGCTAAAAAAATTAAAATAAAATAAAGTCTAAAGCTTTAATCATATAAAAAGTTCCACAAGAGCTACACTAAACATAATGGTTTATACATATTAAAAAATTATAAAAAAACTAATAAAGACATTAAAGAGTTAATATGAACAAAATATATTAATTAATTATTAGTTAAATTTTGGTTAACTGTTAATTAGTATTAATTGATGATTTAGTCACGAAGTTGTTTACATATTCGACGATTTGGCCCGGACATGGGCTTTTCGTCGGAATTCAAAAAAATTGGTGATTACATACCTATTACATTGTGCAATTCTATAAATAAAATATCACAAAAAACTTGGTAAACTTGGTAAAGGGGCTCAAAGGAGTTTATGTATGAATTCATCTTGGAAGAACATTTTAGATTCCTAAATAATAGGGAAACCCATGATGTTGTGGGAACATCCCAATAGGGTTTGCACATTATGAGAGTTAAGAGGATCCCACCAATGGTAATGAAACTTTTGGCCAAGGGTTTTGACCAAGTTAATTGGATGTATATTGGATTTATTTTGATCTATATAGGAATGGATATACATGTATTGAATGTGATTACGAGGGACTTATCCTTGGATTATTTTGTTGTTTTGATAAATAGATAAACTTCTAGATTCTTTCATGTTTTAAGAGACTGAAGACATGGTTTCACATTGTAACTCTTTCTCTTTCTCTTTCTCTTCCTCTTGGTTGTTGAATGTCCAAGTAAAATGATAACAACCAATAAGAGAGAAGGCTACATCAAAGGGATGAAAGTGAAACTCTATATCTATATCTCATCTATTATTTGTAGATTATGTTGTTCTATTTGGGATGGGGACTAAAAGAGAAGCTAATATGTACAAGGAAATCCTAAACCTGTGCAACAAAGATACATGATGTAAGTGAATATTTATATGTCTTATATCCTTTTTAATGGTCTCGAAGAAGAAGAAGAAACAAAAAGTAAGTAAGTACTTTCCTATGCCCCTATTACGTTTGACAATGGAATAAGATACTTAGGTTCTGATCTAGAACCTAGTGATTGTAGGCATAGGTATTGTATTTGGCTGGATGAAAAAGAGAGAGGGAAGAATTTCAAATTGCTGCTATGAGTGGTTTAATAGGGTAGGAAGGTCGACACAAGTGAAATTGGTGTTATAGGGGATACTAAATTTGTAGTTATCCATAGCCCATATTCCTAAAGGAATTATAGAGAAGATAAGAAAAAAATACTTTAGTTTCATTTCAATAAGAAAAAGAGAAAAGGAGGGTATCCCCTAATAGGCAATGGAGAAAACTAGCAAAGCCAAAAGAAGATGGTGAATGTGGCCCAAAAATATTGACATGTTCGAAATGGCCCTAGTATCTATGATCTAATAGAGCTTGATGCACAATAAAGATCCATGGGGGAAATAATGTTTGCCATTTACATAGCTCCAAGCTCAATAGAATATTGGATTAGAATATATCTTCCAAATGGAAAATATCAATCATTCTAAAAGAATGAACATGAACTGTCCACAAGGGACTTACATTCTGAGAAAACCTTATCCATTATATTACATAGCCTTCAAAAAGTATCAAGCAGTCTCCTTTCTTTTCTAAAACAGCAAAAAAACAAAACTTTGGAGTTTTTACAATTGATTGCCCTCTTATATTTCTTATATCTTTGTTTGTCTGGGCACCATGAGCAGAGCATTATTTGATAAAAGATATGTTTCTGAATTTAGTTCCCTGTATACATGTGTTATAGAAAGAATGAAGAATGAATCCATTGTCCTTCTGATAGAGCGGAGAAGATGCTAAAGATTTGGAGCTTTGATCTGAATCAAATTATTAGCCCAGTCTACAACCATCTTAGAGTCTCCAAATAGTTGAAGACGCGAAATCTTCCTATTTAATGCCAAATTCAATACTGAATGCGAAGCTGCCAGCTCTGCTTTGCTGTTAGTACATGTTAGGATATTCCTATACTCCATCCTAGTCCCACCAGTATTTTGATCATTTACATTTTCAGTCATGCATGCACCTTTTAAGGTTTGCATGCATTCTAGGGTTTGCATGCATTTTGCATGCATCCCAGTCATCAGTCCAGCACCTAGCCCTCAGTTAGCCAGCCCCCAGGAGCTTCTCACTATTCAGTTTTAGCCCTCCAGTTGCTTAGTGCGCCCTTCTTCCTTGATTTTAGGGAGCAACTCGCCCTTCTTCACCTACCAGTTCAGTTACAGTCAGTTACAGTCAGTTACACTCAGTTACATTGAGTTACACTCAGTTACATTCAATTACAGTCAGTTACACTCAGTTACACTCAGTTACACTCAGTTACATTGAGTTACACTCAGTTACACTCAGTTACATTCAGTTACTCTTAGTTACATTGAGTTACACTTAGTTACATTGAGTTACACTCAGTTACACTTAGTTACACTGAGTTACACTTAGTTACACTGAGTTACACTTAGTTACACTGAGTTACACTTATTTACACTGAGTTACACCTACCAGAGTTAGTTTGACTGATGGTTGACAGTTACTTGAGCATTTATGACTCCACTGATGATGATGAAGACTTCCAGTTGCGCTCCGATGATCATGAGGACACCTAGTTGTGCTCCGATGACACTCCAGTGATCCTTTGATCACTCCATGAAGGCTAATTCGAATTGCCACCTTAGGCATTCGAATTCCTCATGCATTGTATTATTTATATGTCCATTTGTGATTAATAATCCAGTATGACCGAAGTATTATTGCTTCTATCTGAGTTCTACTGTACCATATTATTCTGTTGCTCATTATACTGCATGTATCACTCTTCTTCTATTTTCTTGCTTAATCATAATTATTCTCTTGTGAGATACATCATCTCTTAGATCTGCTGTGAGGATTTTCACATGGTATTAGAGCGAGTTGAGAGTATTGTTTATCTCCATTCTTGAGAGTTTTTTGCAGGTTATTACCAAGATTTCGAGTACAGCAGTTGTAGCAGAATCTGCATTTTTGCAGCAGTAGCAGTTGCAGTTATTCTATATTGTTTTTGCAGGTCTTCTACAACTTCAATGAATTTAGAAGAAATTACTCCTCTTTCTCCATTCAACTATGATGAATGGAAACCAAGAATGATAGCATATTTGAAGAGCCATGATCTCTTTGATTGCTATTTTGAAAGAGAGTTCGAATCCTCTACAAAGAAGATTAAATGGTTGAATAAAGGTGACATGCACATTGGAAGAATGATGCTTGCTATGACCGATTACATATTGTACCCGACCATCATTGATATTGAAACTCCAAAAGAGTTATGGGCTCATCTAGATGAAAGATTCGGCAAAAAGAATGATGGATTTGGTCCAAATCCCTTCAAAAGCAAGCAAGTTGATGCATTCGCTCCACTTGATGGTCTCTCAGATCATGATGCATTCGCTCCTCCTGATGGTCTCTCAGATCATGTTGCATTCGCTCCCCTTGATGATCTCTCAGATCATGAACCAGTATCATCTCATATTGAAGTTGTTGACAAAGAACTTGCAGATTCTCCGCTCATGCTCAAACTTTCTTCTCTTTATGTGCCATCTCACACTCTAGATATTGCAGAAGGTCCTAAATCCTGTCTTGCACCAGAGTTTGTTGGTTTGCATCATGATCACATGATTATTTCGGAGGTAACATTAGCTATTGGAGGTAATGCATTCGCTCCTCTTCAGCAAACATCTCTTATTTACTACTATATGATCATTAGCACATGCTTTCAGAAGGTTATTGAAGAATATGGCCATTGCCACCCGCTTGAGATAATTTCTCATGCATCATATGATAGTTTTGATCTCACCCCTGCTGGTTCAAAGGAGATCTCAAGAAACTGTTTTGAAAGTCTTAAATCTGATTTTGATTTCAAGCAAACATGTAATAGTTCTTTTTGGCATAATCTCACCCATGGTGGTTCGAAGGAGAAGACAAAGGACTATATGCACATTCAAAAATTTGATCCTACCTCAGCTGATTCGAATCACAGGTTCAAGGATCATTCTAATACTGTTGGATTTGTTCTCATCACATTCGATCTGAAGAGCAAGTACAAGCACATGCTTTTTGAGCATGATCCACTTCTTCCCAAGAAGAAGATACCTCCAGACATATGACCAAGCATCACACATGCTTGAGTTTGGAGCCTTTATTTTTTTATGTGTGCCTTACAGTCTATTTTTTGAGGAGGGGGTATGTTTCCCATGAAATTTTCCCACTTCCTTGGTTTATTGATTGTTATTATTCATTGTATTGGGTGACCTTTGGTCTTAGTTACCAGGGCCCAGGATGGATTAAGGGGGGGTGTTAGGATATTCCTATACTCCATCCTAGTCCCACCAGTATTTTGATCATTTACATTTTCAGTCATGCATGCACCTTTTAGGGTTTGCATGCATTCTAGGGTTTGCATGCATTTTGCATGCATCCCAGTCATCAGTCCAGCACCTAGCCCTCAGTTAGCCAGCCCCCAGGAGCTTCTCACTATTCAGTTTTAGCCCTCCAGTTGCTTAGTGCGCCCTTCTTCCTTGATTTTAGGGAGCAACTCGCCCTTCTTCACCTACCAGTTCAGTTACAGTCAGTTACAGTCAGTTACAGTCAGTTACACTCAGTTACATTGAGTTACACTCAGTTACACTCAGTTACATTCAATTACAGTCAGTTACACTCAGTTACACTCAGTTACATTGAGTTACACTCAGTTACATTCAGTTACTCTTAGTTACATTGAGTTACACTTAGTTACATTGAGTTACACTCAGTTACACTCAGTTACACTTAGTTACACTGAGTTACACTTAGTTACACTGAGTTACACCTACCAGAGTTAGTTTGACTGATGGTTGACAGTTACTCGAGCATTGATGACTCCACTGATGATGATGAAGACTTCCAGTTGCGCTCCGATGATCATGAGGACACCTAGTTGTGCTCCGATGACACTCCAGTGATCCTTTGATCACTCCATGAAGGCTAATTCGAATTGCCACCTTAGGCATTCGAATTCCTCATGCATTGTATTATTTATATGTCCATTTGTGATTAATAATCCAGTATGACCGAAGTATTATTGCTTCTATCTGAGTTCTACTGTACCATATTATTCTGTTGCTCATTATACTGCATGTATCACTCTTCTTCTATTTTCTTGCTTAATCATAATTATTCTCTTGTGAGATACATCATCTCTTAGATCTGCTGTGAGGATTTTCACATGGTATCAGAGCGAGTTGAGAGTATTGTTTATCTCCATTCTTGAGAGTTTTTTGCAGGTTATTACCAAGATTTCGAGTACAGCAGTTGTAGCAGAATCTGCATTTTTGCAGCAGTAGCAGTTGCAGTTATTCTATATTGTTTTTGCAGGTCTTCTACAACTTCAATGAATTTAGAAGAAATTACTCCTCTTTCTCCATTCAACTATGATGAATGGAAACCAAGAATGATAGCATATTTGAAGAGCCATGATCTCTTTGATTGCTATTTTGAAAGAGAGTTCGAATCCTCTACAAAGAAGATTAAATGGTTGAATAAAGGTGACATGCACATTGGAAGAATGATGCTTGCTATGATCGATTACATATTGTACCCGACCATCATTGATATTGAAACTCCAAAAGAGTTATGGGCTCATCTAGATGAAAGATTCGGCAAAAAGAATGATGGATTTGGTCCAAATCCCTTCAAAAGCAAGCAAGTTGATGCATTCGCTCCACTTGATGGTCTCTCAGATCATGATGCATTCGCTCCTCCTGATGGTCTCTCAGATCATGTTGCATTCGCTCCCCTTGATGATCTCTCAGATCATGAACCAGTATCATCTCATATTGAAGTTGTTGACAAAGAACTTGCAGATTCTCCGCTCATGCTCAAACTTTCTTCTCTTTATGTGCCAGCTCACACTCTAGATATTGCAGAAGGTCCTAAATCCTGTCTTGCACCAGAGTTTGTTGGTTTGCATCATGATCACATGATTATTTCGGAGGTAACATCAGCTATTGGAGGTAATGCATTCGCTCCTCTTCAGCAAACATCTCTTATTTACTACTATATGATCATTAGCACATGCTTTCAGAAGGTTATTGAAGAATATGGCCATTGCCACCCGCTTGAGATAATTTCTCATGCATCATATGATAGTTTTGATCTCACCCCTGCTGGTTCAAAGGAGATCTCAAGAAACTGTTTTGAAAGTCTTAAATCTGATTTTGATTTCAAGCAAACATGTAATAGTTCTTTTTGGCATAATCTCACCCATGGTGGTTCGAAGGAGAAGACAAAGGACTATATGCACATTCAAAAATTTGATCCTACCTCAGCTGATTCGAATCACAGGTTCAAGGATCATTCTAATACTGTTGGATTTGTTCTCATCACATTCGATCTGAAGAGCAAGTACAAGCACATGCTTTTTGAGCATGATCCACTTCTTCCCAAGAAGAAGATACCTCCAGACATATGACCAAGCATCACACATGCTTGAGTTTGGAGCCTTTATTTTTTTATGTGTGCCTTACAGTCTATTTTTTGAGGAGGGGGTATGTTTCCCATGAAATTTTCCCACTTCCTTGGTTTATTGATTGTTATTATTCATTGTATTGGGTGACCTTTGGTCTTAGTTACCAGGGCCCAGGATGGATTAAGGGGGGGTGTTAGGATATTCCTATACTCCATCCTAGTCCCACCAGTATTTTGATCATTTACATTTTCAGTCATGCATGCACCTTTTAGGGTTTGCATGCATTCTAGGGTTTGCATGCATTTTGCATGCATCCCAGTCATCAGTCCAGCACCTAGCCCTCAGTTAGCCAGCCCCCAGGAGCTTCTCACTATTCAGTTTTAGCCCTCCAGTTGCTTAGTGCGCCCTTCTTCCTTGATTTTAGGGAGCAACTCGCCCTTCTTCACCTACCAGTTCAGTTACAGTCAGTTACAGTCAGTTACAGTCAGTTACACTCAGTTACATTGAGTTACACTCAGTTACACTCAGTTACATTCAATTACAGTCAGTTACACTCAGTTACACTCAGTTACATTGAGTTACACTCAGTTACACTCAGTTACATTCAGTTACTCTTAGTTACATTGAGTTACACTTAGTTACATTGAGTTACACTCAGTTACACTCAGTTACACTTAGTTACACTGAGTTACACTTAGTTACACTGAGTTACACCTACCAGAGTTAGTTTGACTGATGGTTGACAGTTACTCGAGCATTGATGACTCCACTGATGATGATGAAGACTTCCAGTTGCGCTCCGATGATCATGAGGACACCTAGTTGTGCTCCGATGACACTCCAGTGATCCTTTGATCACTCCATGAAGGCTAATTCGAATTGCCACCTTAGGCATTCGAATTCCTCATGCATTGTATTATTTATATGTCCATTTGTGATTAATAATCCAGTATGACCGAAGTATTATTGCTTCTATCTGAGTTCTACTATACCATATTATTCTGTTGCTCATTATACTGCATGTATCACTCTTCTTCTATTTTCTTGCTTAATCATAATTATTCTCTTGTGAGATACATCATCTCTTAGATCTGCTGTGAGGATTTTCACAGTACAGTGTGCCAGCGCATATTTGATCGGAATTTTGTGATTTTTATTCATATATATCACTCCTCTGGAACCTCCCAAAGGGGGTTATCCTTGACTTACTCCATCAAAAAAATCCCATGGAGTAGCTTTATCTATAACCGGGGGAACCAGAATCCGTTGCTTTTTGTTTTTTATTTTGCTCAGTGTTCCTTTGTCCACTGCACAACAAGGGTGGTCATCACCTCTATTGGAATAAGGCAATTTTGGAAAATGGTTGTGTTGTGAGCCCACCAAATTCCATAAATAAAAGAGGAGGGGAAGGTGTAAAAGGGACGTATCGAACTGTCTGTCCACCATGATTGACATTTCTGAACCAAAGAAGAACCTTCATGTGTATTCTGAGATTTTATCTCATTAGAGGCAACCTTCCATACTATCTCTGCATATTGACAGAAAACAAATAAATGAGAGCCAGATTTTGTATTCGAACGACATAAAACGTACTAGCTCGGACCTTTCCATACTCTTTTTAAAATATTTTCCCAAGTTAATAATTTATTGCTTAGTGCTAGCCACAGTGTGATCTTGGATTTTAAGGATCTTGAAGCCTTCAATATAGGAATCCACTACCACTCTCTTTTGCCTCCAAAGGATTCTATAGCATGTACTTTGTATCCTAGCTTCACAGTGTAATCCCCAGAGGATGGGTTCTTTGACCAGACCAAACTATCCTCTTCATCGTCTTCTAAGCATATAAAACAGGAATCCAACAAAGAAGTAAAAGACTTCCACTCAACTTTAGAGTCTCCCTCCAGACTTAGTTCGTCAACATTTTTCCATACTATTTTTCCTTCTATTGAAAATGTATGTGATTTGGTGTCATTTAAATTGCTTCTTCAGAGGCTTTTAATCTTATCTAAAGTTCCATGAGAGAGCTTGTAGCCATCCCCTGCTCCTATCCACGGGTCTTCACCTATTCAAATATTTTTTTTCCATTTCCAATGCTCCAAGCCAACCAGTCCCCAATCAGAGGAAATGATAGTACAAAGGCTTTCCATCCTATGGATCCATTTCTATGAGATTTATCAGGTTTTGCTATCCATTCCAAGATGGAGGAGTTCAGACAATATTTTGATATCATTACTTTTCCCCATAAACAACTAGGATTCTTGATCAACCTCCACAGAGACTTAGGTGCCAATGATTGACAGGAAGTAAATGGATTTTTTAACCCCCAACCTCCAAATGCTTTTAAACTTGCCACTGTTTTCCACTTCACAAGAGGGATTCCTTCGGACTGTTTGCTAGCTGTCCATAAAAATGAGAAAATTTCTTTCGAATTTTATGGATGATACCTTTGGGGATGTATTGGATTAGAATATATGTACAAATATGTGTTGGAGCTTCAATTGTTTGCGAGGCAATGGCAAAAGCTTTTCCCCTTATGGAAAGATCACTAGTATGGAAGATGGGAAAAGGAAACAAGCTCAAAATTGGAGAGGACCCATGGTTGGGGTGCCCTAAAAATTACAGTGTCCAACTCTCTAATCAACTATTTTCACAACATGGAGATATTTAATTTAGTGGATGAAACTAACCAAGGGACAAATACCATATGGAATCAAGGCTAGAAATGTGATCTTCAATTCAAACTTCATGGAGATCTAATCAGGGAATGGATGTGGTATCTATATATTCTTAAACACAATGGGCTAATGCTAAAGGATGATGAGATAATTTGGTAAAAAAATGTAACTTCTAGAAATTTCATAGCTAATGTTATGAGCCAAAGGTAAAAGAAGAAACAAAGAGGGAGAAGGTATAGTGGTGGAAGATAGTATGGAAGCTAATTTGTCCATTGCAAACTATAATATTCTTTTGTTTTTCACTATCTATTAAATTCCTTAAGAGCATGGGGAGTCCTAGGCAGGTGTGCAAAAATAAAATAAAATAAATCGATTGATCATTTATGAATTCACTTCCCGTTCTCAAGAGAAGTCTCAAGGATCTAGCTAGCCATAAATGTTATGATCTCTCAAGGGAAATACATCTTACATATGATGATGTTGATGATGATGGTTGTTAATGTCCATTGAGACCAACTTTGGTCTATCAAACCTTAAGAAAAAGTCAAGAAATTACTTGGATTGCTTTAAAATTTTATTTATGTGTTCGAAAAGTTTGAATAGATGCATTCCTAAATCACTATAGTTTTGATGAGTTAAAAGGTCACGAAGATCATTATTGTAACATATATTTTGAAATTGAGATTTTATATGGGTGTATGCAGACAATCTAAAAGAAAGTGTTTTTCATCCTCGACCTTCTTAGTCTCACAAAGATGACAAATTCTATCTACCCACGGTGTTTTAGGAATTATTCAACACCCAACTTCACTATGGAGGTCATGAGCGTTTGTTCTTATTCTAGAAATGTTGATTTTATTCTTAATGTTAGTTAAAATAGAGTTACCACAATGCCAACCATGCAAGGTGACATATGGAGCATTAATTCAAACCATTGGAGTTCTAAACGACAATTGTTGGTATTAAATGCATGAGGAGTGTTTAAATAACTTGTATAAACTTTGATTAACACCTTAGGGGATCCAACACATTGATAGTTGATCCCCAGTCTTTTTAATGCTCCCTCGAGGAAGAATAGCAGCTTCATTTACAAGCTTATCAGCTTGTTATCATTCTCTCTAAGCACGTGAAAGAGATGAGTTTTTAGGGTTAGAAGAAGAATCCTATTTGTACATTTTTGAAGCCTAACAACATTTTTTTCTGCGAGATCTTTTCTTTGCCTAGTTTGAGATATGATCAGTAAGGAGTAACCGATTACAATGGTAGATTGAATTCCAAGTGAGACAACTTGATCAAGAGTATACCGCTCCACTTGATTATTGGTAGTTATACCTAGTCCACATGCAAAGGTTGAGACTCTATTTTCTCCAAGATCTAGAAGGTTTCCCCCCTACACTTGTCGCCCCAAGAGAAAATTAAGATAATATAAAGATGCGATCAACCCTAATTTAGAAGATAAAAATATCTTTATGTTTTAAATAGCATAAAGAAGAAAATTAGCATTGATAAAATAAAAACAAACCTTCACAAACTTCATAGTGAAACAAAGCATAGACAATTACTAATTTACTACAGTGCCATGAGATAAAATAATTTGCCATCTTTGTGACACCAAATAAGTTGAAGATGAAAACTACTTTAATTGATGTTATTAATCATTAATAATGATCATCATCATCATTTTCAAAATTAATTTTCAATATTTAGTTTAATATAATTTTTACATGGCATTAATAAACTTAAAAAAATGAAGACAATACCAATCAATTAAAATAATAGCATTATAAAATAAATAACCTTGTAACATATATAATTAAACATATAATATTATATATAAAGCCTTTTCTAATATATATATATATATATATATATATATATATATATATATCCCTTGGAGCCTCGTTCCAGTGGCAATATTTGCTAGGTCTCCAAGCATGTCTCTACCGGATTAAGGGGGCAGAGGTTTGCTTTAGCATTAGCTCGAGATCAAGTTAATATGGATATTGGGGTAGGGAGACATAAAACTCTAAAAGGGACTCTTAAAGCAAAAAATCTCATTACTTTTGTCTCTCCATGATAATGATGAATTTTAACTACAGAGGGATGGGGATTCCCTTAAAGAAGTTATCCCTGCAAAGAATTGTGGAAACTCAGAAACCAAAGGTGATATTAATTCAAGAAACTATTGCATGTGTTGATGCTATCATGGATGACTTGACAGTTTTATTTCCTAGGTGGGACTTTGTCCGTTTAGATGCTCAAGGAAGATATGGAGGTTTCATTGCAGGATGGATAATGAGGTCTTTTCACTGTACTAATAGATGGGTTGTCACAGGTTTGGGTACTACTTTATTCTCGAAGGAGATTATATATGATTTTACTTTTATCAATATATATGGTCCTTACCAACAAAGAGTTGCCTATTGGGAGCAAATTTTTCACTCTAGTATGCTTTCAAAGGATAGGGTGATCCTTAGAGGGGATATTAACTTTACCACGAGGGATGTAATACTCATAGGGATTCTCTCTCTGATTTTAACATTAAGAGACTAGAAGAAAATTGTGTGTATGATATCATCCCATCTATGATAAGGTGAACATGGAGGAATATGAGGTCTGGAAAGGAAAGGATTGCTAAAAGGCTTGATAGGTTTTTAATAAATGATGGAACTCTTCAGATGAAAGTCATATTAAAGCAATGTGTTGGCATGGCAGGGGAGTTGTATCATTTCCTTGTACTGTTGGAAGTGGCATTGGGACAGGAAACCCCCCAGTCTTTTTAAGTTTAATTCAAGGTGGCTTGAGGATGAGGAGTACAAACAGATGGTGAAGGGCATGTGGGTTCCATATGATGTCAATGTAAGAGAATCAACAAGGATTTAGATCCTTCAAAATAGAAAGAACATAAAAGCTCAATCGAGGACTTATAATACTACTTTCATTTGAAAAGTGGCTGAAAATGCAACAAACACGCACACAGGAGAGGAGGAGCTCCAAGAAGTGCTTCGAAGATGTACGTTAGCATTTTAATGGTGAATACTGGAGGCAGCTTTGATGACGACTTCTGGAAGGAATATGAGAATGCTGGTATCTGAGTACATCGCTGGATCATACAGAACCGGATTTGGAGGATCACTTTCCTGAAGAGATTAATGAGGTTCGTGACTATTGATCTGTGCGCTACATTGGGCAGAATTATGCGGGAGTTGCAGAGTTTCTACCTTGTGTGGGGATCCTGTGCGAGTTGAGAACATTTGCGACTGGAGTGCCGGGTGTTTGCAGGCCGTGAGCTGCATTGATGGGGCACAGATGCTTTGGCCGTAGATGTCCTGTTTGGGAGTGATTACTGCTACGGATTTTCTTGTTGGGGCGTTGTGGTTGCATTTCTTGCAAGAATACAATTCTGGACAAGATTCTCGGAAGTGATTTCTCCATTTTTTGCACTTTTTCCTACCGGATCCTGCCTCTTTATCTGTATTACAATAATTGTGTAATTCGATTGGCCCATTTCGCTGGCAACTGTGTGGTGCATTGATGGCGGTCCCGGGGAGTGAGGATTCCCAGCCACGAACAGGGATGTCTGCCAAGGCTGTTAAAATCCCTGTTAAGAAGGTCAAAGAACGTAAGAGACTGGATCTTTTAGTGCTGGGGGTCGATGTTACGTTAGCAGAGGCCGTGGATTACTCACATACTGCTGTGGTAGGACATGTTAGAGGCAGGAGATTAGGCAGAGGCTTCCTTCAGCGTTGGGTGGCAGAGCAGTGGATTCACATCGCGCCTTCAGTCCCTGAGGTCCGTGTTTTGTCGAAAGGTTGGTTCTCCTTCATATTCTTGAACAGCGGGGAGGTCAATGCTGTTCTGAGTAATCATTGGTCGATGCTGGGAGTCCCACTTGTTCTGAAAAGATGGTCCCCCTTCTTCGACGCTAAAACGGAAAGAGTAGCTAAAGAACCGCTGTGGGTTAAGCTTCCAGGACTTCCCATGCATATGTGGAACGAGACTCGGTTTGCTGAGATTGGGAATTATCTTGGTGATTACGTGTGCTCTGATTCCTCCCATCTTAAGACTGGCATATACTCGGTTGCTAAGATATTAGTCAATCTCGACATTCGGATGGGACTTTCTGCTGAGATTAAAATTCGTTCTAAGGATGGGGATTATGTTCAAACACTGGATTATGTGGGCGTGCCGTTTAGGTGTCATCGCTGCCATGCTCTTGGACATCTTGTAGCCTGTTGTCCCTTATCGTTTCGGAAAAGTATGCCTCTGACTGATGATGCTGCAGATGCTGTAGCTGTCCCAGTGTTGAAAGTGGACTCTCAGGTGGTGGTGAAGGGTGGGTGTGAGCCTGCTACTGACGGGGGGGGATTCTTGATTCTGTGGAACCTTTTGTTAATTATGGGAGGCTGGAATCAGAGGAGCGTTTGCCATCCTTGGTGAACACTGGTAAGGAGAAGCAAGGGCGTGCGCCTCTTGTCGTTGAGGGGGATTCTTTGTGTTCTGTAGCTCCAAATTCTCAGGCCACTTTATTGCCGCGGGAGATGCCCTCTAATCGTCGGGGTCCACCTGAGATACACACGGGTATGTCTCCTTTTCTTTCTCCTTCAGTATCCTTACTAGCTGACCCATTTGTATTGGGGGGGGGCAGCCTTGGGTCTCCTCCTCGACAGGATGATCATCATCTTCGGCCTGATATGGGTAATGTCACGCCATCTTTTGTTTCCTCCTCACACTCTACATGCTCCGAGGGTAGGAAAATTCGATATGCTCTTCGTAGTAGGGAGATTCCTGCTGATGGATTGGGGGGCAAGGGACTACCCAAATTGGCCTCTAGTGTTGAGGGGAAAGGCCGGGGACGCAAATCCCATATGACTAAAGCTAAAGAACGAGCTAAAGTGGATTTAGTGATGGGAACACAATCATCTATTGAGTGGGCACTTAGAGCAGTGAAAGCCCAGGATGGGGATTTTTTATGAAAATTATGTCCTTCAATTGTCGTGTGTTGGCGAGCCCCATTAAAAAATCATCGCTACGGAGGTTGGTTGACTTAAATCAACCGGATGTAATATTGCTGCAAGAAACTTTGGGTGGCTGTGAGGATATTGTTCGTGCATTAGAATCTTTGCTCCCTGGTTGGAAGTTTGTAGGAGTGGATGCCCGGGGGCGCTCTGGAGGGTTGGCATCGGGGTGGAAGGTCACGAGCTGCAGATGTGATTGTTCTTGGGGGATATCCTCTGGTCTTGGTTTGGAAGTTTGGGATTCTGAGATAGGTCGGTTGACCACGGTACTCAATATTTATGGGCCCTACCTAAATAGGGTGGGCTACTGGGACTCCTTGTTAGGTATGGATATATTTGATGGCAGGGATGTGATTTTGGGTGGGGATTTGAACCTTACTCTGGGGGCTTCTGAAGTCTGGGGGCCTCAGGCTGTTCCGGATTCATTAGCAAACTATTTCATTAATGCCTTTGTCAGGAAGGATATTCTCGACATCATACCATCTAAGCTATCTCCTACTTGGAGGAATATGAGAGCTGGGGTTCATAGAGTGGCTAAACGACTGGATAGGTTTCTGGTGGCCGAAGGATTGGCACATGGGGTTGATGTTGTTCGACAGTGGGTTGGGTCAGGTGGGATATCTGATCATTGCCCCATCTTCCTGGAGTTACGAGGTGGCAGGAAAAAACCACCCAGCCCCTTCAAATTCAATCCTAGCTGGCTGAAGGAGGCGACTTTCATTAATCTGGTACAGGAGCAATGGGTTCATCGTCCACTTGACTCTCAGACGCCTGCTGGTGCTCACTTTTATCACAACCTTAAAAGAATTAAAGAGGCCACTAGCAATTGGGCTCATGACAAAAGGGTGATAGATGACCTGAACTTACAAGCTGCTGAGCTAAACATTGCTAGGATTCTTAATAGTCTGGGCATGGGACTCCTAGATGAATTGCAGAAAGGTGAGTTGTTGGAGTGGGAGAGACGCAGGAATGTGATTCTGTGTGAGCGAGAAGAGCTGTGGAGGATGAAAAGCAGGGCGGTTTGGCTTCAGTGCGGTGATGAGAATACTAAATTTTTTCAAGCTTATGCTAAGGGGAGAAAATTCACCAACTCTATCTGGGAACTATCTTCTGAAACTGGGGAACAGGTTTCAAGCTTTGATGGATTAGCAGAGTTGGGAGTTCGACATTTTGGAGATCTATTCACGGCTCCACCTGGAATATCCATTGCTGAGGTTATTCGGGTGACACAGCTTTTTCCCAGTTTCGTGGGGGAGGAAGACAACAGACTGTTGATGGAGGAGGTGACGCAGCAGGAGCTCTCGATGGTTATGAAATCCTTTAATAAAGATAGCAGCCCGGGGCCAGATGGCTGGCCTATAGAATTCTTCCTGGGATTCTATGATTTCTTCGGGGAGGAGATTTTGAATGTGGTGGAAGAATCACGCAAGGCTGGGTTTGTCCATGGCCCCTTCAACTCCACCTTTTTAGCGCTGATACTGAAGACGGACAAGCCTGTCAGCTTTGCTGAATTCAGACCGATTTCGCTCTGTAATTGCATCTATAAGATCATCTCTAAGGTTATGGCGCGAAGACTCAAGAATATATTGTCTAAGCATATTTCTTGTGAGCAATTTGGCTTCTTGGAAGGACGCCAAATTCACGAGGCCATTGGAGTTGCACAGGAAGGATTACACACTCTCAAGGTGTAGAAGCAGAAGGGTGCTGTGATCAAGATTGATCTCTCCAAAGCGTTTGACACGGTTAGCTGGCTTTATATCCGGATGCTTCTCACCCATCTGGGGTTCTGCTATGAATTTATCAGATGGATTATGGCCTGCCTCACAACGGTGAACTTTGCTGTTCTGATTAATGGTTCTGCTAGCCCTTTTTTCCAGGCTGGGAGGGGACTACGACAGGGATGTCCCCTGTCTCCGCTGTTGTTTCTCCTTGTTGCAGAAGGACTCAGCCGATTCATTCTGACTGCAAAAGCTGATGGTTCTTTTAGAGGCATATCTATCTCTCAGGTACTGTTCATTACACATCTCCTTTTTGTTGATGACATCCTGATTTTCTATGATGGCACGAGACAGGATATCGACAAGGTGGTTGAAGGCCTCCATTTAGTGCAAGCTGCAGCGGGTATGTTAGTAAACATTGACAAATCTACTATCACTTGCTCGAATTTAACTGAGCAGGAGATTCTTAGTATGGTTAACAAACTACCATATAGGACTTTGGCTATCGATGAGGGATTTAAGTACCTTGGCTTTCACTTGAAACCGAATGCTTATTTGAAGACTGATTGGTGCTGGTTAATTGCTAAATTAGAACAGCGTCTTCATGGTTGGAGTCACAAATGGCTCTCTCGAGCTGGGAGGCTGGTTTTGATAAAATCAGTCTTGGAAGCAATTCCGGTGTATTGGATGTCTCTTGCTTGGATACCCATTGGAGTTCTGGAGCAGATCAGGCGACTGTGTTTTGCCTTTCTTTGGAAGGGTACGAGTGAGCATAGGGCATTGGTGTGGGTCAGATGGGAGAGAATTGCTGTTCCTAAGGCTTTGGGCGGGTGGGGTTTAAAGAATATTTTCATGTTTGCTAAAGCCTTGGGGGCCAAAGTGTCGTGGCGATTAATTCATACACTGAGTCTCTGGACTAGAGTGGTATATCATAAATATATTGCCCCTTTAACTCTTGTCGAATGGATCAGGCTGAGAAATAAGTCGAGGGCAAACTGCTCTGTGGTCTGGAAAGCGGTGGTGCAGCATTTCTCTTTAGTCGGTTCTGGATTAGTGTGGCGGATCGGCGATGGGCGTCTCCTTCGAATAGGGATGGACCCTTGGGTTGGATGCAGGGGTGGACATGTCCTTTCTGTGGAACTGCGATCCTTTTTGGCTACTAGAGGATGTCATATTCTGGCTGATTTAGCGGATCCGGGAGCTTCTACACTTTGGCAACAGGGGTGGATTTCTGCACGACAACTTGGGATCTCGGCTGAACTGCAGGGGGAATGGGCGGATTATATACGGAGGTTAAGACTTACCCATATTAGATTGACTAATAGGGCTGATGTACTTATCTGGGATCACCATCCCTCCGGAGTATACTCACCTAAACATGGATATATCCAGCTCAATGTGGAAATCCATAACAGGGTATTGGTGTGGTGGTGGAAATTTTTGTGGAAGTTAATATGTCCGGGTAAAGCCAAATTACTCTTCTGGGCGATCCTGGAAAATAAGGCCCCTACTTGGGACATTCTGCAAAAACGTTTTCTCCAGGGTCTGGGGATTTGTCCACTTTGTAGGGATGCAGAAGAGAATTTGGCTCATCTTTTTATACATTGTCGATTTTCACAGGCTGTTTGGATTGATATCAGCATTATTTTGGATATTAAGGTGAGGTGGAGGGGAGCGAGTGTGCTGGAAGCATTCCAATCGTGGTGGTCTGTTCAATCTTCCTCCTCTTTCCGGGCTCTCCCGTGTATATACACTTGGGGCATATGGCTTGCCCGCAATAAGGTGATATTCCAGGACTGCAGGGTTCCACTGGAAACTGTCGTGGCTCAAATGGTGGCGGTCATTCAACATTTTGTGGCCCCTGTACAAGTGAGCAGAACTCGACCTGTGCGGGTAGAACAGATTGATATCTCCATGCCGTGGGCATTTTTTGATGGCGCCTCCTTAAACCAGCAATCGGTTTGTGGAGGGGGGGGAGTCCTTTACAAATCAGAGGCGCATTATTTCCATCTGGTGGCTGGTTTGGGAAGAGGAACAAATAACTATGCAGAACTCATGTCTCTAAAATTGCTGATGTTATTTGCCCTTGAACAAGGATGTTTATCTCTTCAGATTTTTGGTGACTCCTTGTTAGTCATCAACTGGGCCAAGGAAATTACACTGTGTCATGTGATGGATCTATTACCTATCCTGGAAGAAGTGAACCGGATAAAATTGGCTTTTAACCACATCACTTTTACACATGTTTACAGGGAGCGGAATGGGATGGCAGACCAGCTATCCAAGGAGGCTACACAGCAGGCATTAGCTCATGGAACCTGGAAGATAACTATTCATTCTCCGGTAGGCACATTCAGCTATTATCACCGACCATTTAATGAGGACAATGAGGCTCTGCCTTGGTCTACCACGAGTTGACGGGGGAGATATGGTGGCTGCTCACTGAACTCGCTCAATGGGAGGCATTCCACTGGATTAATTTTTGAGGACCCGGCTGGAACACTAACTCTGGACGCGGGCTGTAGCATTCTGTTTTCTGTAGGCGGGCTGTATGAACAGCATTATCTTTGTTATCTGAGAGGGTCACGACCTACATCATTGGAGACTTGTAGCCGAGATGCAGGCTGGGACAGCCATATCACATTTGAATTCGTATGGGTAGTTTATGCGGGAAGTATGGACAGCAGTTGATCAGAGATGGTCAATTTCATTTCTGAGACAGTAGTCGGACGCAGGCTGGAGGACAGCCATATAAATTTTTGATTGGATTTTTGATGTATGTAATATGGGATGTAATATGTGACAATGTAGGGATCTTAGTGATTCTATTACATGTGCAGAATGTAATTTTGTTCCCTCTATTGAATAAAATTACGAATTTTTCCAAGGAAAAAAAAATACTACTTTCATTTCTCTCATCCCAAAATCTAATAGAGATGAAAATCCGGAGGACTTATATAGACCTATCTCTTGTGTAATTGCATATACAATTTTATTGCAAAAGTTATAGCCAAAAGGATTAGTGGTATTCTATCTAGCTCTGTTTCTCATGAACAATCTGTTTTTTTGGCTAGAGGAAAGATTCATGTAGTTGGCATTGCTTAGGAAGTCATGCATATTGTAAAGGTGAAGAACTTGACAACCATGATAGTCAAGGTTGATCTATCAAAGGAATATGATAGGGTCAACTAGTTCTATTCGAGATTAGTGTTGATTCAAGTTGGATTCCACTTACAGGTGGTGAACGAGATTTTGTCCTATGTATAATCAGTCTCCTTTGATGTAATGGTAAATGAGTCTACTTCCTCTTTCTTTAGGTCGGGTAGGGGCCTACGACAAAGATGCCCTTTGGCTCCTCTTTTGTTTATTTTAGTGGTGGACAGGCTGAGTAGAATTATTCTTCATGCTAATCAAATTGGATCTTTCAAAGGTATTTATATAGGAGGTCTAGTTTATGTAACTCATTTATTATTTGTTGATGATATTTTGGTATTTTCCAATGGGTCTCGGAGAGAAGTTGTCAATCTCCAGGGATATCTGGATCTTTTTTCCGAGGCTACAGGTATGATCTATAATGAAAGGAAATCCTTTGTGTCTTTCATGAATATGGACCAGGATTCTATTGAATGGATATGCTCTGAACTTGTCTTTCCTAAGGTTGATATAATCATAGTGGTCTCAAGTATTTAGGTTTTGTTTTAAAGTCCAATGCATGTATAAGAAGGGATTGGGCATGGCTAATTGGTAAGGTTTAGAAAATACTTCTTCTATGGCGTAATAAATGGTTAGCCAGAGGGGGACATTTGATTCTGGTGAAAACAGTCCTATATGCCATCCTAGTGTATTGGGTGTCTTTGGCCTATGTACCTACTAGTATATTGGATCAAATTAGGAAATTGAGTTATAATTTTTTATGGAAGGGTAGTCAAGAGGGTAACTCCTTTGACTGGGTTGCTTGGAACAAAATGGGTGGATGGGACTTAAAGAATCCTCATTTTTTTGCAAAGGCTTTAGTTCCAAGAGGGGCTTGGAGAATTCTAAAAGGAGAGGGTTTATGGGTGACTGTTGTTTATAAAATATATATAGCTGCTTTAACTATTGAGAAATGGTTCATAAGCAGAGATAAATCTTTTAGGAATGTTTCATCTACGTGGAAAGCTCTGTTATTATCTTTTGAATTTATTGGGGACTAGTTAGAATGGAGTGTTGGGAATGATAGGAAGGTAAGACTAGGACATGACCCATGGGTAGGTTGTGGTGGGACCCATAGGATCCCTTTATATTTCATATAATATTTGAGGGACCAAGGTTTTATCTTTTTGGAGCAGATTAGGGATCCCGTCAATTCTAGAGTTATGAGACAATAATGGTTAAAGGCAGAATACATAGGGTTTGTGGATGAGATGGACAAAGATAATTGAAATATGTATACAAAGGCTCTTTAAGACAACTATGATAGACCGGTGGATCGTGATGATGTTTTTATTTGGTCCAAAAATGATACAGGGGATCCTATACCCCCAGGATTGGCTACCTGGTTATTCGAGAAGAAGAAGATCTACTTGAACCATGTTGGTGGCTCACAACTACGTGGAAGTATATGTGTCCTTTAAAGACTAAGATTTTCTTATGGTTGGCCGTATCTAAAAAGGTACTTGTTTGGGATATCATGCTTACAAAATGATGGTGTGGAAGATGTCCTCTTTGCAAAGAAAGTGGTGATAATATTGATCATTTATTTGTTTTATGATCTTATATTAGAAAGATGTAGTATTTTGCTTCATATTTTTGTGGTATATAGTTTATTGGGGAAGGGTAGGACCTTGAAGGAGCTTTAGAGACCTGGAAAAATAATGTAGCATTAAAGGATCAATTGACTTTGCCTGTTATTTTCATATGGAGGCTTTAGCTCTCCAAAATGAAGCCATTTTTTAGGACATTCTTATTTCCCCCTTAATTTATGCTTAGAAAGGTCTTGCAATTCTAAGTCACTTCCCACATGGTGAAAAGAATTGAAAAGTAAGGAGAATAATGGAGGAAACAATTTACAGATCTGGTTCTTGGTTATATTTTGATGGTGCTTCACAGGGTGATGATGATGATGATGGCAATTAATGTCCACTGAGACCAAATTTGGTCTTTCAGACCTTAGTAGAAAAGATAAGATAGAGATTATTTGCTTTGTTTTAAAATATTATTCCTATGCTCAAAAAGATTAAAGAGAAGCATCCCTGACTCACCATAGTTTTGAGAAGTTAGAAGGATAGAGAGGTTTGTGTTGGAGCAAAGATTACGAAATTGGGATCTAATGTGGGTGTAGGTCGAGCACTCTAAGAAAAAGTGATTTTCATCTTCGACACTCATAGACTCGCAAAGGTGGAAAATCCATTTTGCCCAAGGCGTTTTAGGGGTAGTCCAATGCCCAATTTCACTATGAAGCTCATGAGAGTTCATTATTATCTTGGAAATATTATTTTTTTCTTTGAGCTCGTTAAGATAGAAAGATAATTTTGATCCTCAAGATTTGGGTCAATGATCTCTTTATAATACCATAATTTTCTTTTAACCTCTAAATCTTCCTTACACCACATTTTCTCTTTGAACATAGAATTAATCATAGTTTTGATGTTATCAATGTTTTGGAAATTGGCAGTTTCGTCAATCCCCCAATGGTTTAATCAAGTCATGGCATCTTTACGTCACCCTCACATGAGGCACAAGTGGTTTTGGTTGCAGTTAAGAGCAATTTTAGGAAGTCGACGGTCTCCTATATTGCTTAATTTGTGCTTGTACATTATATACCTAATCTTAGCCACGCTTTCAGTGGTGTAGAGCCTTTATTCTAAGAGGAGAATAGGGTAGGGTGTATTTTTGTTAATTTTAATATTATAGGTAATAAACCACTTCTGGATTTGCTCAATTCTTCTCCATGATTCTCTAGAAATTCTGCAATGTTGATGTATTTGCAACTTCGGAAGATATTCACTTGTATATTGTATGTATTACATTTGTACTTTATTGTATCCCCAACAGAGATGTATTATTCCTCCAATTGGAAGTGTCATCAGTTGTACTTGCAAGTGTCACAAGTTATATTGTAAGTGTCGTAACTTATACTTGATGGGTTATTAGACCACTTTGATGGGGTCGGCCCTGTATGAGTCATGTGGGTTAAAGGGTTATTAGACCACCCTAATGGGGGTCGGTCCAGTCAACATTATGTTAAGTGGTTAAGTTGGGGCCAACCTAGTTAGAGTTAAAAGACAAGTGAAGTAGTGTATAAATAGAGAGCGTGTCTCTCTCATTTTACACATTCTCTCATTCCCTCTCTTCGCATTAGTGAGAGAGAGGAGGAGTGCGCACAAGTGGAGGAGGAGTATGCTGATGAAGATATATATCTCTTGGGTTTGATCATTGTGATCCTTGTATTGGTGCTTATTCTATCTTTGAGGAAGTTGCGAGGTTTTTCACCTTCTTGGTTTTCCCCGGTGAAATGTTTTGTGTCTCTTGTCTCTTATGCTTGATCTGTTGTACATGTTGCTCTTTTAGTTAAGATCCTAGATCTATTGAATTAAATGATGAAAAAATAAAATGGTATTAGAGCTATCCTGAAGGAAGGCATGATATGGCATTTATGAGACTTGTTGCACTTGTGACAAATTGGAAGCTAGGGCTTGATATAGAAAAAACCGGTCATTGTGGAACTTTCACTATAAATCCATATTGGAAAAGGTTCAAGATAAGAAACTTCTATAGGTCGTAGACAACATCCCCATGTACCTTGTGTCCGAAGCACAACATCTGATTCATTGTACTTTGTGATTTATGATATGTACAAGTTAGAGTTTCTGCCTCTTCTAGATCTCAGTCATAAACATGTGACCTAGGAAAAAAGGTCACAACTTGGGCTAGGAAGCTCCAAATGAAATTTCATAAAAAGTGACAGTAAGAGCATGGACTGTAGTTTCTCGGTAAGTTTTTCAGAGGCATAAGTTGAACCAGTGACATGTGGAATGCCATACAAGTTCGCTCTCCTGTTTTATCCCATAAACAGGTCACGTTGCGACACTTGGCATAACTCTCTCTCAGAGAATCCAATTGAGGTCAGACCTATGGGGTTGGAAAGATGACAGGTCAGGATACCACAAGCCAAATTTTCAGACCCTGTGGATTCATAATTTCAGATATGTACCAGAAACAATAAGGCACATATTTCTGTCAAAACATAATTGGATTCTGAGCACCTTCATTCTTGGCTTATCACTGCTGCGGGAATTTAGGGCTTCGGAGAAAGTTGGAACTTTTTGAATCGGAGACCACAGTTGAATGCTCCTCATCAAAATCGAAATTTAGAGACCAAGATCGAATTTTTTGGTTGGGCAGAAGGCCAGGCTTGATCAAACCCTAGTTCGGGATTTTGATCGGAAAGGTGGAAAATTAGGGCTTTTGCAAAAGTTGGATTTTTTTAAATTTGTGACCATAGCTGGAAGCTCCTCAGAAAAATCAAAGTTTAGAGCACAAGATCGAACCTTTTGGATGGGCAGAACACCGGGCTTTATCAAACCCTAGTTTGGGATCCTGTCTAGAAGATCCGAAAGTTTCAAAGGCAATTTTGAGGGGTCAAATTTTGCAGTTTTAAAAATTGAAGTATACTAGCTTGATCAGCTCAACAAGACACATCTTTCCATCCATTCAGAAGTTTAAAAATCAAAATTTGAATTTTTAGGGTTTCTCTGACAAACCCTAATCCAGCTCGAGATCCAGTTTCAGCAAATCAAAGTGGATTAGGTTAATCCTATAAGCGAATGAATTGGACACTTGCATAAGTGAAGAAGTTCCAGTTCCAGAGGGAGATGAGGCTAAGGCCTTACATAAGAATGCTACAAGCAATCTCGACAAGTATGACTTGAGAAGATATAGGTATGTTTTTGAAATCTGTTCATGATTAAGTTTATGATATGTTTGTCTTCATATTATTAGTACAATCTTGATTAATCTTAGACTTGTCTTATCACCTTAGTAAAAGTATGAATGCTTGTAGACATTCATTGATTAGGGTTATGACACTTATGATTGTACTAATGCACCATGATGTTGTATGAGGTTGAGTTGTCCACTAACATGAAAGGTACATCAAGAAAGACAGATCAAGTTCTAGATCAAGAACATATGACCATGGTGACATGAAGACAAAGACTCATCCATAGTCATGGATCACATAGAAGCTCTACTTACGAGGTATGTATAATTTTGGTTCTACAATGATTAACTTATGAGTTATGCAGGTTACTAAGCACAAGTCATTAAAGAAAACAAGAAGACATTGTTTGGGTATGTTAGACATAACTAACTAACATGATATTCCAGGTATGTTTTTCCTATATCAAGTTAGAATCCTACCTTGTGTTAGGATCTCTTATATAAGTATACCTTTGTATGATTGATGATTGCTCATGAAGTTATAAGTTTGAGTAATCATGGGATTATGTGTATTATGTTTCTTACTTTGATTAATGATATGACTAACTAGAAGACTCTTATGGTCAAATAAGAATATGCATGAGTAATAGAAGTCCTCCCTGAAACCTTGAATACTAGTGCTTGTGATAAATTATCTGTGTGTGAAATGATCATGACCATACATGTTAAGATTATTTAGGATCATAATGTTTTGATAGTATTGAGATTATACTGATGTGTGTATGGTTATGTATGATATCTTGAGGATAACACAATGATGACACTATTGCACACTTAAGCATGCATAGTGGTCCAGGATGGATATAAGTTCAAGGACAGATAATCCAAGAAGCAAAGATCAAGAGGGAGCACACTCCAGTAGTTCCTGCAAAGAAGCAAAGATTGAGAGGGAGTCCACCCAACAACTAAGCAAATATAAGTATTTGAATTGTCATTTTTTATTACTTGAATGATGTTGTACTTATGTTCCTAAATTTATGATGTATATTATGCATATTAGAAAAAGTTGCATTAATGAACAACATACTACTAATATGCAAGTAATGGGTAAGTGGCCTATGGTACTATACAACATTCCATTGCTACTTATCTAGAATGAAGCCTCTTTGCTGACATGTTGGGAGTTGTGCACACTCTTAACAATGTTCTGGTAGAGATGGAAGGCATCTAGAAAGTTACGGGATATGGATAAATGTTGTATTGAAGCATTGGCTAAGATAATTGCATGACTGTAGGACATATATCTTTATGTGTAAGAACTTGTTATGAAAACTATGAGATGTTTCTAATCATGCAATTTAATTTGACTTGTAGGAAAGATCATGTACAATCACCTACAAAAGAAGGGCAACAACATTTGTTCCAGTAACAAAGTTTAAGAAAACTTTCTATTGAAGATATTGAAGAATCTAAAGTTCCCAGGATCTGGGATACAGTAATGGAAGGATGCCATGATCGAGGAGTACTAGTTGATCATGAAGAATGATGTTTGGGATATGGTCCCAAGACCGGAAGGGAAGTCTATTGTGACTTCCAAGTGGATCTATAAGATCAAGCATGCTGTAGATGGTAGCATAGAGAAATACAAAGCAATGTTTGTAGTTTGTGGCTTCTCCCAGAAGGAAGGGATAAATTATGAAGAGACTTTTGCTCCTGTAGCCAGATACACTTCCATCAGAACAACACTTGCTCTGGCTGCAATGATGAAATGGAAGATACACTAGATGGTTGTCAAGACAGCCTTCTTGATGGTGTAGTCAAAGAGGAAGTGTATGTGGAGCAGCCGCTTGGTTTTGAGAGACATGACAGGGAATCATATGTGTGCAGGTTGAAGAAAGCCTTGTATGGCTTGAAGCAAGCTCCTATGACTTGGTATGGTAGGTGTTATATCTTAAAATGACACCTCTTCGTCCGTGACGACACTTGTATCGCTTGGTCGCATGACGACACTTCTTGCGATCAAGTTAAGTCACACAACAGGACACTTGTGGATTGAGGGGTCATTTGGGACACTAAAAGTGGTTGAAATTACCTCATTCTTGTCCCATTTGATGTTTATGACCCTTAGGAACATTTTTCTAGACCAAACCATCTCCTGAAAATGAGCAGAAAAGCCTGTTTTTGGCCATTTTTTCACATGTGTGCTCATACACAAGCATGATAGTAGGGCATATGTGCTACCCTACTTCATTAAAGTAGCGCCCACCTCCACATGTGCACTAGTTTGTCCACTGTAGAGTAGAGCACATTCCTGTACTAGTCAAAATCTTGAAATTTGGGTAAGTGAAGTTGGTTGGGGAACCTCCTACTCGGTTATAACTTCTTTTCCTCTCCTTCACTGACTATATAAGGAGGGTAGAAGGACCATGTGAGGGGACCAACCCTACAACAATGTTATGCTGGAGGAATGGAGACCCTCATCCCCCTCTCTTGTGCCTCAGTTTCTCATAAACCCTAGCACAGCTGATTAGAGGTTGGGATCCTTGGAGAACAGAAGCAGGAGACCTTGAATCTAGGTTTCGTGAAGTGCCAAGCTTGAAGGAAGGTATAACTTTATGTACTTGCTTTCATTCATTAATAAAGATCAGACGTTCTTTCCTTTCCAAATATGACCTATTCATGTGTGTCTCAGATTTGATTACAGTTTGCTTATAGTTTGATGGCTTCTTCTGTTATGAATATCAGTCTTATATATGTAGTCAAATGTATTTGAGAAAGGTATCAAGTTGTTTTGCAGGTGTGGGCATTGCGATACTGGATGGCATTGAAGAGCAAGGAAGGCAAAGCTAGGATCAACCCTCTGAATGAGGTGCCTACATCTCTAAACCCTAATCTCTTCACTTATTTGTTGTACTTGCAGAATGCTTGTAAGTCTATCTTTATCACCGTAAGTTGGTAGTTTCTCCCCTGAACTATAGGTGCATTTTCCTCACAACAGAATGGCGACTCCACTGGGGACATCCTAACTGCTTAGGGGTATCCAAGGTCATTTCTTTAGTTTTGTTTGATGGTATTTGTTCATTTTCTTGATTAGAATCAGTTATTAGGCTCTGTTTGACCCTCCTGAGCTTTTACAGACCCTTCCCAGCCCTTGCAAACCCTTGTGGACCCAGGTGTGGGGGGTTTTAACCCTATTTTCCAACTTTTTCCACCTGTACGCTACTGTTGTACAGTACAGTAGTGCCCTAGGCGCTGGTATCCCTCATGCACAGTAGTGCACACAATCTGGGTTTGAAATTTTTGAGTTTTTGGGTTGTGGACCCAAATTTGGGGGCTGTGGCTGTATTTTTGGGGTCCCTGATGACCCTAGGTCTGAGTTAAACCACTGTAAGTGGCCTCCCATCCTTGTATTGATCCTACATTCATGATTTGAACCTCTTTTGATCATTTTCGGCTTGTTTGGAAAGTTTTGGGGCTTGTGGACCCAAGTTGGGGGGTTGTAGACTAGTTTGGTGTTTTGTACCCTAATTTGAGTCTGACTGAACCTACTTGCTCCATTTTCGCTGGATTGAAACCTACTGAGTCTACTTGACCCTGTTTGTATCTATTTGAGTGAAATTTCTCTTTAGATTGGTTTCTTATCCTCCCTTATGCTTTTAGTTTTCTTCTTGTAGTGAAAGCTCAAGTGTCTTTGCTGTTGTTCAAGACCTTGTTTGTGCTATTTATGTGCAGACCTAACTTTACCAAACCATACTTCTTTGTAGGTCATTTGCTTTGTTTGGGTCTAAAAGTAGTTTTCGTACGCTTTTCCCAATGGTTGGCATGCTTACATCAATAAGAATCTGAAAGTCATATTGGTAGCTTTTACTATTTCAGTAAGGAAATCTGAAAGTTCTTTGCTCTTACATTGATAGTAGGTTAGTTTCAATTTCAGTTTTGTTTCTTACCTTTGAAAAGCATGAAAAAAAAATTTGATTTATTTTCTGAATAGAGTACCTTGCAAGTGGCTTAAAGGATTTAAGAATGCTTTGCATCAAAAAGAAGAAGTTTTCTTTTGCATACCTATTTGTTTGAGTAGCTACATCCTTAGGTTTTGAGTTTAATTTTGTACATTTAGACTTTATTCTTATCCTTTTTTGCATTCGAAAAGACTAAAAATTGCATTTGCACATGCATTCTAGATCGTATCTTTAAGACTTGCATTGAAAAGAAAAGATTTGTTTAGTGGTAAATATTTCATTTCAGTACTCTATCTCTGTTATAACCACTCTCACACACCCACTACCTTTTTTAGTAAGCAAGTAACCTTTAAAATGAACCCTAATAAAATGTACTAGTAACATTTTCTTTTCTAGGTTACACTTTTCACCAACTAGTCTTGGTTAGGATCTTGGGTTTAAAACACCTTAAACCACCCAAGATCACGCATTACACAAAAATCGTAGTTCAACTATCACAGGTAAACCCACCTCATTCAAAGCTTGCCTGGGATCTATGCAGTAGGTCTTGTGAGATCAGATTGTTGGGAATACACCTCCTACTTTATGTTTCAAGCATATACCAGGATTGGATCGTGTTTGGGGATTCTTTTGATTTTCGGGCTCAGCTACCCTGCCCACGCCTTCTGATTCGACCAGAGACTGTTCCCCTAGGATTTTTCGGTGTGGTGGTATCCTTAGTATCTGACCATAGGATCATACACAAGTGACGGCGGAGGGTTATATCTATTGTACCTAGGACAGACGTGGGAGGAAATCCCCTGCAGGTCTTTGGGAGGGCGGTTGGGTGATTCTAGCGCTTGCACCCTTAGTCATTGTATTGTGGACCCCGGGTAACTGTTCTTCATCCTTCGTTGATCTGTTCTGGGCCCTCATCATCCCAAACTCTTCTCCGAAAGGCATTTGTTTGCCTGGTTTGATTTACCTAGTACGTTTTTTAGTGGTGTGCTCTTTGTGCTACTTGTCTTAGTTTGCCTTAGAGATTTTCTTGCTCATTTGAGCAGGAAACTATGTCTAGCGTTCCAGCGAGCTCCAATCAAGGTACCCCTATTCCAGGGGATCCTTGTGATGTTCCATTCATTGGAAACATTGGTACTCCCTTAATGGCTACTCTGAATCTTCCTGGATTCACTGTAGGGCTGCCGGTTTGGTTGTTTTCCACTCCGAATGCCTTGCATGCTCCTGATGCTTCTTTTGTAAGCACCTCAAATCAAGAGCATCAGAACCCTGTGCCTTCTTTACCAGTAACATCTTCTCCTCCTCCTTCTACCTCATGTGGCGAAAGTAGCAATACTAGTAACCAGCAGTCTAAAAGGAATAGATGGGGGAAGAATAAGAAGAAGATGCCTAAACAAGGGAGCAACAACCCAGCCTCTGGAAATCATATCGGGGGCAAGCACCCTGCCTCTGCAAATCATGTAGGGGGCACCTACATAGCCTCTGGAGGTCATGTTGGGAGAAAACTTTTAGTCACTGAAAATCACGCTAAAATTTTGTCTTCAACCACTGTCAGTCATCTTGAGGACACATCATTGATCACTGCTAGTCATATTAATGACAAGTCACCAGTTCCTGTGAGTCATACTGGAGACACCAGATCAGCCACTGCAAGTCATGCTAAGGGAGTTAACATTGTCGACAAACCAAATAAACAGAAGTATAGTTCCTATTGATGCCTCGGATATCGTAGCATCAATCAGAAAGGGATTCTCCCCAATAGATTATCCCAATTAGATTATCTACCGTTTGGTATAGGGAATCCATCCGGTTAGCGGTTCCGGCAACCGTGGGTTTGGAGTTTTATTCCAATTATACCGGTTATGGCCCGATCCACCTTTCTTTTGAGTTTTATGTTTTATAATGATATGCAAGTGCCTAGTCTAAGTTTTAATCTAAATGCAAGACTGGAAAAAACAGATCTAAGTTTAAGACTGAAATAAATCTAACTATCCCTGCAAGGAGCGAATTAAAGGCATGAGCAATGAGCTGTAGAAGATATCTTAAAGAAAGAACAGATAGCCATTAAATCTTACAGGTAAAGCTATAGCAAAGATGAGAGATATCAGAAGATAGCTTCTAACTTAGTATGAAACACATCCATTACTCATGAAACAGAGAATTCGTTTGCACAGAAAGGAGTAAAATCATTAGTTACAAAGAAATAATTCAGACAGCAAGAAAGATCTCACATTACGGTACGGAAGTCACTAGAATAATCCAATATACATCCATCCTTCATTCCCATGCAAAACATCCATCTCCAAGCTTTTATTAGAAGATTTTATTTTCTTAGAACATATACAAGATAGCTCGTACAGGTCTGAAAATAATTCCCTGCCAAAAGTCCTGTTCATTGCTTCCTAACTTCTATTTATAATTACAAAAATGCCCTTTGGGCTGCCACCTCGCCTTTTACACTTGTCATCTACAGAAATTTTCTTCTATAACAGACAAAATGTGACTCCCTTTTTCATTACAGAAATTATTATAAAAGAAAATAGGGACAGCTGTCCCATAGCTCCACGTTTTACATATTTGAGAGCTCAAAATACAAAATATCAAAAATAATGCTTTGAAATCAACGATTTCACTCCTGTGCATGTGCTTCTGCTTGAAGAGGGTCGCTTAAACCAATTGTTCCTGTTGCTGTTGCTTGGGAAGAAGGAATCGAGCCCACTGTTATTTCTGCTGCTGCAGGGAGAGAGGAAAACGAGCTAGCTGCTACAGCTGTTGCTGCTGGGAGAGAAGACTCCGGGTTTGCTGTCACACCTACTGCTTCTGCTTTTTTCTCCACCTCTGCAATATAACTATACCAAATGCCAGTGTCCCTTATGACTACGTTTGCGGAAGCAGAGAGCAAGATTTTCTGAGAAGTGACATTTTTTCTAAGCTCCGCTCCAATGCCTTGAATTTCTGTCACCGCAGCTTGATGCACTTCTTTAAGCAAATGGCTATGGATTGATGACATTCCAATATAATGTTGGAGGTCATCAATTGCTAGGACATCAATTTTCTTCACATATTCAGTTTGGATGCCCAGTTCTTCCTTCAGTTCAGCCAAGCGTTGTTCTTCACCCAGGAAATCATCGAGGGATTGCGGGAAACTCAATTTGCGCCTGTCATGCACTCCCTGGATTCTTTGATACAGACCGTTGATCCTACCCATTGTCCCCTGTACACTAGCCATTAGCTTACTGCCACAGTTTCTGCAGAAGTCCAAAAGGGCTATGTCTTCATTAAAACCCTCCACAGACTTGAATGGGAGATGTGTGGGGAAATCCACCTTTCCTTTTCGCCATTCTATCTGGCTCGGGATATTTGCCTTAACCCGAGTGTGCTTAGCTTTAAGCCTATGGGCCTTTGCATTAACCTCTTTTAATCTGACCACCATGGCCTTGAGATTGCAAACTTCATCCGTGATTAGCTCCTGAGTGTAATATATTTGCTTCAGGATGCTGCAGGACAGCTCATGGAAGGGAGACATGTCCATCGTTCTGCTCTCAGCTTGCTCTAATTGCTCAGCTAATGCCAGCTTGTCTGCTTCTAGCTAGGATGCTTTATCTTCCGCTTCATTCTTCTATGCTTCCACAATCATCATTTGGAGTGTTAGTTGGTCCTTTTCCTCCTCCAGCTGGTTATACTTGTCCGACAGCTCTTTATGCTCAGCAGACAGGCGATTATACCTGTTCACCACGAGATCCCTGTAGGCTTGCTCCTTAGCCATGGTATGTTGTAGCATACGAGCTCTCTTCTTTGCCGATTCATTTTCTCTACTTATATCACCTACATTGTCCAGTGATGCTTTTGCTGTCTCTACAACGGCGGATGCCATAGCTAAGGGATCCTTATTTGTATTCCACATTACAGTAATCTCACGGTGGGTAATGATATCCTCCTGGAAGAGTCTTTTGATCCTCTCTTCCGATTTGAAGACCATTGCCTTTCTCCTCTTATCGTAGACAAACTCATCCCATCTGGACACGGTATGTTCTCCTGATGGAGTGTACGGGACGATTGGGAGATCCATAATGTCTATTTCTATTTCCGTTGGTGGGGTCTGGACTACCTGAGCTGGATCTGTTCCCACATTTTGGGTACCAGAGCCACCTGCTTGTGCTGCGTCCGCCTCCACATTTCGAGTGCCGGAGACACTTGTTTCAGGTATGTCAATTTCCATGTCCTGTGCACCGGAGCCACCTGCCTGGGCATCTTCACCTGCTTTAAGCTCTTCCTCAGCTCGTTGCCCTTTCTCTTCTTCCTCAGCTTTCTGCTGTCTTTCATCTTCAGCCTCCTTTTGCTGCTGGGCTTCCTCAGCTTCTTTCCGTAGCCTCTCACTTTCTGCTTCTTGCTGCAATCTGACAACTTCAGCCTCTTACAGCAACCTTGCTTCCTCAGCTTCCTACTGTGCCCTTGCTTCCTCTCTCAACCTTTGTTCTTCTTTGGCTCGGGCATCATCGGCTTCTTTCTCCTTCTGCTGGCCAGTTTTCTGGGTCCTGGTAGAGCTAGAACTTGCTCCACTGCCTTGGCGAAAGGTTCGCAGCTCGGCCATGTTGTTGATGCCTCTGAATACTTCTTCATCGGCACCATGATAGTGAGCGTATTCAAAATGAGCATAAATTTCTCTACAATGCTCAGCAACTTTTCCCTTCCTGTCATTCCTATGGAAGATTACCTCGCCGAAGTGGAAGGATTTTAGCTCCTGAACAAACTCTTCGGCTGAGGAAACCCCTGAGAATTTGTAAGCCCCTATGAAGAAAGGTAGAGGGGGAAAAGAGGCCTTATGTTGTTTGTTCAGTACTGCTCCAATTCCATCCAGAAAAATCTGTCTTACTGCCTCTTTAAGGACCACATAGTCAGTGGCATACCTCGGAAAAATATATGGAGCTTTAGTCCCTCCAAACATTCTGAGGTAGGTGCCTTGCTCTGAAAAATAAAAATCCCCGTAGTTTTCAAGGACTTCCGTAGCATTCTCCGACAGGCAGTTGGGCCCCTCCTTGAATATCTTCTCATATAGGGGCATGATGAACCCCTCACAGATGAGTTTGTAGCTAGGTTTGTAATTCTGGGCCCACAACATCCTGAAAGCGATATACACCGGGGTGCTAGCCTTGTCCCATGTGCAGCCTAAGTTGGGAAAGGATAACTTGGCCAAAACACAATCAATAAGGTACGAGGACATGTAGAATTCTGCCTTCTTTAAGGCCAATCCTTCTTTTGCAGCAACTATCATTGATGCCAAACTGTCTGACAGGAGAGTGGCCCAGTCAAACACAGTTCCTTTAAATGCCACGAAGTGGATGATGGGAACCCATTGAATCTTGTACACGGTGCCATCGGGCATGCTGAAGATTCTGCACAGCATCAAAGTGATCAACCTGAATGGAGGTCTCAGATTCTGGACATCGTATTCGTCATTACCTTTCTTTCTTAGATGCTTGCCTGCGACCAGTAATTTTTTGGCCATGTCAATGTTGTTCATTTTGCCCAGCCATTCATCAGTCAGAGCTTGCTGGGGGCGGGGAAATTTATAGGCTGCGGCAAGGTATGCTGGGTGGAATGAGGCAATGGCTATTTTCCCGCTGTCATTTATTACCCTTGACTCCGCATCAGTATGTTGGAGAATCCATCCGATTACTTCAGCACATGGGAACAGTTCAGGGTGGGTAGCAGCCCTGGCTATGCCTGAAGTCCTGATATTAATATAGATCTGCTCCTCTTCTAGCAACATATCCGGGATCTCTTGGTCTCGGATCATCCTATAGATGTCACCCCATCGGATTTCAGGAGGAATACCGGTGGTGCACCTAGTGTCTTGGAATGTGGTCTCAGTTCTAAGTGGTGCAGACTGTGTTTCTCTCATCTTAGCCTTCTTCCTACCACCTTTTGGCATTTTGACTTATCCCTGATAGCAACCGAATACAAGTTATTATAAAATTGTGCAACATACTGTGAAATTTTAACAGAGAGCATCAACATGTTAATGAGATAAATACAATGTGCAGCTGCATGTTGGGAAGCAAAATACACCATCTCAACAGGAAACATAGTTATAGAAATTTGATTCTTTTAAAGGGACGGGTTTGGAATCCTCCCGAAAGGATAGGTATGTTGCGGAACAACCTACTCTCGGTCTAGCCCTAGGGGAGATGGTGTCTTTCATGGTTGCGGTTCAAATGGCTAGTAGCGGGTGGGCTCGGATTGAGGTAAACTTAAGATGAAGTCAGGGATGGCTTTTCGCGTTGATGAATAGGCGGGGGATCCAGATGACCTCCATGGTTATTTATCGTACTAGACGAGAAACTCCATGGCCAGCTAGGAATTTGAACGGGGGGTGGCGGCTGGTGAATACTTGGGCGGCCACTCTGTGGTTTCAGCTGATAGGAACGAGACCTTAACGCGAAAAATAACGACGTACGCGTTCAGGGTAGGAAGTTGGAAACATTCCACCCGTCAAAATTGACGGTCTTTACACCATATACACACGTTTTTTTACAATTTATTTGTTTTTTGTGATGGGAAATATGAAATTTAGACTGTATTTGATGGGCAAAATAGCCCATGACGGGCATTTTGCCCGTCAAAATCCAACCCTGTATGCGACCAATGCCTATCTTCTTCAAAAAAAGAACAAACCAAAGGTATACTGACGCGTAGAAGATACAAAATTAACGGTGAAAACATCCTACCTGGCACCGTGAAGATGGCGGAATGAGGTGGCCGCGGACATGGACGAGCGAGCTGAGCTGGAGCGGTTGCGGCGAGGTTTCCAACGGCGTCAGTAAATCGAAACAATCACAATGGCTAATCTAAACCGCAATCGTTTATTTAAACGTTTTAGGCACGTGCGGCATTCAATTTGGTGGGTGGCGCATTTAAAACAAGTTTTAATACGTTGTACGCCGTGGTCACGTCGAGTGGTTTCGATATGCGTGCGCGACTGCCATCCGCGGGATGAACTCGTGAAATTCACCCGCCATTGCGGAAGGTTATGCTGAACTCCTTCGACGTTTCGGGAGAGATTGGTGAATCTTTCCGCAATCTTCACGAAGATAAGTCGATCGCTTCCGCAAATGCGGCACCATTCCGCGAAGGTTTCCGTCATTTCGGAAGGAATTGGCGAAAGGTTTCCGCAAAATGAACGTGGACGTCTAAGTTGTTTGGCAGGTTTTCGGGATGATAACGTGAAAGCTTTCACAAAAGGCTCCTACAAACTTGAGAAATTTTCTAAGTTTCAGTCGGGCTTCGAGAACGCTTCGGAAAGCTTTTGCCATTAGCCTCCGCTGTTTTGGAAGGAATTGGTGAATGCCTTCGCTGTTTCGGAGGGGTAACCTGAAAGCTTCCGCAGTTGCGGACGGCTTCTGCGAATGGTTCCGAAAAGGTCTAGGTGTTTCGGCGTTTCGGAAAGTTAACCTGAAGGCTTCCGCAACTGCGGGAGGAAAAGCCGAATGGTTCCGCAAATTTCAAAGAAAGCTTCTAAGTTCTTTTCTGAGTTTCGAGGAGATTTGGCAAATGGCGCCCACCGTTTCAGGACGAAAACTCGAATGCTTCCGCAACTTTCCCATAGTAATTTCGAAGACCTTTTCGAGAGGCTTATGCGATTGGCTTCCGCAACTGCGGGAGGATAGCCCGAAAGACTCCACAATTTCGGGAGACTTTCCCAAATAATTTCCGCAACCGCGAGAGAAAAATCTAAGTCTTTTCGGGATGCTTATGTTAAAGGTTCCCACCGTTTCGGGAGGCTAACTCGAATGGTTTCCGTTGTTTCAGAGAGATAACTCGAAAACTTCCGCATCTTTGGAAAGCTTCCACGAATTCTGTCTTTGGAAGGAAACTTGGAAAGGTTCATGTCAAGATTTTATGTTGAAAAACAAAGTTTAAAAGATGGAAATGGCCTCTTAAGGCAGCCTTCCTAAAAATAAAAGGAGGGGCCCCAACATGTACAAAAAATTTGGGGGGGGGGATGTTGCTGCAACAACAGTTCCCTTGCAAGTTTTGTGAGGGAGACCACCTTACTTACTTGTGCCCTGTACTTCTAGAAGTGCAAAAAGTGTGGTCCTTAGTTCAAAAGTCTTATGCTTCTGAGCAACCAGTCACTGTAAGTCATGCTGGGGGCAAGCTGTCAGCCAATGCTAGTCATGCTGAGAGTACTGACGTTGTAAAGGAGTCTCGACCTATAGGACGGAAACCAAAGTTCCCTTGTAAAATTTGTAACGGAGATCACCTTACTCACCGATGCCCTGCCATTCCATAAGCACGAAGAGTGTGGTCCATGTCTGAAGGAACCTCTATTCCTGAGTTGTCTATAGATTCCCTATAGTTAGATCAACCTTTGGTTGATAAAGTGGTTGAACCAATGCAATCTTTGGTCGACCCCACTCTTCCTTCTGAGAGTGAAGTGATCGAATCAATGCAATCTTCGACCGATCCCATCAGTCCTTTGGAGACCGATGCACCTGTCCCTGAAGTCTTCTGCATTACCAGTTTGGATGTTCCTGAAAGGGGGTACTTCATCTATGCCATGTGAACCCCTACCAAGCCCTAGGATCATTTCCTTTGATTGGAATAGTCTAGCTGAACCTCATCTTCCTTCTTCGACACCTTTCCAGATAAAGGTTGATATCGGGAACCATACGGTTGATCGATGCATTGTAGATGAAGGAGCTTCTGTTAGTATCTTATCTGCTTATGCTTGGAGAGATTTGGGTTTCCCTAATGTTATTCCAACTGTTAATTGGCCGTTGACCTTCGATAGAAGACCTAGTGAACCGATCGGATTCCTCCGTCAGGTAAGTGTTACTTTGGGTGGAAAAATAGTCTTAGTTGATTTTATGGTTTTAAATGACCCTATGGATTTTGATCTGATCCTCGGGCGTGATTACGTTTATGCTATGCATGCTTTGGTGTCTACGCTCTTTCATGTGATGCATTTTCCTCATAACGAAAACATCGTCACTATCGACCAGCTTGCATTCGTTGATCCTCCTTATTACCCAACTGTAGACCAGTCAGATCCCTCGTCATTAGGCACTACTATGTCACATGGGACTTATGTGGCATATTGTTCCTCGAGTTCAACTGCTACTGAGAAGAAGTCTCTGAGTTCATGCTTACCTTCTCGGGACTTAGTCCCAACTTTTGACCAAGTGACACCTCCATCTGAATGTTTAGATATGTGTTCTATCTGGGACGATATACTTCCTTCCGATGAAGTTTTCCTAGAGTCCATAATACAGTCTACCATTCATTTGGATGTTGATCCAGTCGCAATTATGTCCAGCCCCGGTTTGACCTTAAAGTCTGATCTTCCTACTGTTGAGTCTTTGAACTCTCCTATAGATCCGCAAATCAGTGTTCCTGCTGAGTTTGATTCTGCTTCTAGAATTTTCAACTCCCGTGATGATGAATTTGTTTTTGCAGATTCCATCATGTCCTTCAACTTTGATTTTCATCCTGAAGTCAATCTTATTGATTGTAAGTCCTTGGGCTTGGGTACCATAGAGTCTTCATTTGAAAATTCTGCCTTGTTTATGCCTATTGTTGATGATAGTGAAGTTGAAAGTATTTCTACCACAGTGACTTGTATCGGATCTTTCTTCACATATGTTTTAGATATGATCTTGGTACTAATGTTTTTTGGAGACAGGATTCTTAGCTGGATTTATACTTGCTTACTGGTCCTTTTCGACACCTTGTGCGACCATGTCAGGTACATTCGGAATCTTGCATATAGGTTTAGGCTTCCCCGCTGTTATGTTGCATTTGAACCTTTTGCCATCCGAATTCACCATAGGGTCGAACCTTTTGGATATTGGTGTGTTAGCCATCTCTTTATGCATTGTGCACCAGTCCAACAGCAGAGCCTACCTAACATGGATCACCCTAGTCAGCACCCTTATGCCATTCTGGTGCCCGTGATGAGTTTTTCTCATAGGCTTGGGAGCCTTTTTAGATTTACCATGACTTTGAGAAGAAACCTCATATCTTTCTTCCTCATATATTTCTGGCCATCCCTGATAAGGCTTCCATCTTTTTGTTTAAGTTGCATATGCATCTGTTATGATCCCGCTTGCGCTTATGAGCTTGATGCCAGTTTCCATGCTTTTAGTTTGTTGTATAAGCCTCCATCTTTGATCTCATTTCCGCTAAGCCCTATATCATTTTTCCTTCACAATTTGACACCTTTTACCTGGAGGAGACACACCCTGAGTGTCCTTATCTTGCTCATGTTACTTGCATTAGGCATAGCTTTGTTCCATGCGCTTGGAGCTAGTTTCGCATGTCCCTGACACTCATCTCCTCCCATTACGAGCATTCTTCCACCTTTACTTTGAGCTTGTTAAAAACAGTAAGTAGGTTTCGAGCATTCTTTTACCTTTACTTTGAGCTCATTGAAAACAGTAAGTAGGTTACGAGCAGCCTTCCACCTTTCCTTCGAGCTCGTTAAAAACAGTAAGGAGGCTATGAGCATTTCTTTCATCTTCACTTCGAGCTCATTAAAAACAGTAAGGAAGTTGTGAGCATTTTCTGTATCTCCTTTGAGCTCGTTAAAAACAGTAAGGAGGTCATGAGTTTACTTTTTCAGGCTCGTTAAACCTTTACGGAAAAGATCCCTATGGAGTTCTTTTAAGCCCTTTTCAGACTCTTTAAATAGGAAAAGTTTGCTGAGCATAGTTGTCTTTTCGGGCTCGTTAAAATAACTGAACTGACATCCACTTAGGTATAGAATTACCCCTTTTCCGGGCCTTGGTGGATAATTTACGGAAAATGTATACTCTAGGTATACTATGGTATGCTCTAGAAGAGTTCTTCTTCCATTATTTTACACTTTTTCGAGGAAGAAGACTAACTTTACGAAAAAGGACCTTTGAAGTCGTCTTTAGGGTTTTCAGACTCTCGAGATGTGAAAACACCAAGTGAGCATTCACCTACTCGGGCTCGATGTAAAATCCACGAGATGGTTGATAGAGGACTGTTTAAGTTTTTCAACTCTATAAGCAAGAAAACACCTCCGAGCACAGGCCAATCCGGGCTCCATATAAAATCCACGGATAGGTGTATGGAGTTTTCTTCTAGGTTTTTCAGACTCCTTAAATATGAAAATACCATCGATCATGCTTTAGTTCTTTGTCAAGCTCGTTAAAAAATTAAAAAGGAAAGGGAAGGTAAGAATGTTAAAATATCTTTCAATATGATGGCAGCAAGTCAACTACCTCCTTAAACAAAGCACCTGTTTTGAGTCTCTCAAACAAGTTGGGTTCTAGAGTTGGCCTTAGGATAAACCTGATCTCAGAGTTCTTACTCCTCCGTTTGGTTAGTCTTCCAATCATATGGAGAATCTGTTAATGTCTCCTACATTGCAGATTTGCATCGCGGTCTCTTTGTGTTCAAAGCTGCCCAAGTCACTCTTGTGTCGTGCTCATTGTTCAAGGATATAACCTATGTCGGCCATTCTGCAGTTGCCTTGACCTCATGCATCGGCCATTCCTTGGTTTCAGTATGTTTCATCATGTGTTCAGTCCTACTCCAAATTATCTCATACCTGTTGAGTGTCCCTCGTGTTGGATGATGGAGGATGCATTAAGGCCTCCCTTCCAATGGACTTCTTCCCATCGACTTCAACTCATTGTGCTCTGGGAATGAAGTTTAGAGTTTCAGTTAGTACCTTGGGGATTGCAGTCATTACTGGCAGTTTCCCTCGCTATTGGATAGATGGGAATACATCAATGTCTCCTATCTGATGGATTCTTCAAGTGTTCGACGGCAAGACCATTTATTCGCAGTTGCTTGAATGTACTAGGTACCTTGGGTTCCATTTTCATTATTGGTGGACACCCTCGCGTTTGTTAACGGTATACATCAATGACCGGTAATCAAACGATACCTCCCATGTTCGACATCAACTCATTTATTCGCATGGATAGGTTTGTACCTTGGGTTGTTTTTGGATGAAGACCTTGGGATCCTCGATAGCATCACCTTATTTATGTTATCGCCCAAGTTGCACAAGACTGAGCCACACTCTTTTTGGCTCTTTATGAGACATAGATCCAACTTGTTCTCTATGGTTATGTTCTCCAGTTTAGGCATAGATCCACCTTGTATTTATGTGGCTATGTTTACACTTATGTTCATCACAGATCCATGCTTGTATTTTAGTGGCCATGATATATGCATCAATTTTTGGATCATTATTGTATCCTCTTGGAGGTCATGTTCCACTATTTGAACATGGACAGTTACCCCAAGGATGAGATTGTCTGACATTGCCTTTGCTTTCAGGTACTTCATTTGAGCCTATGATTCTTGGTTTCTCCAATTCCTCCATGATTCAAATCTTTGTTATTTATAATGTATTTCAGCCATTGTTTCCCTCATTCCCTCTAACCTCATACATTAGGGGGCATCTGTTATATCTTAAAATGACACCTCTCCGTCCGTGACGACACTTGTATCGCTTGGTCGCATGACAACACTTCTTGAGATCAAGTTCAATCACACAACATGACACTTGTGGATTGAGGAGTCATTTGGGACACTAAAAATGGTTGAAATTACCTCACTCTTGGCCCATTTGACGTTTATGACCCTTAGGAACATTTTTCCAAACCAAACCATATCCTGAAAATGAGCAGAAAAGCCTGTTTTTGGCCATTTTTTCACATGTGCGCTGGTACACAGGCATGATAGTAGGGCATATGCACTACCCTACTTCATTAAATTAGCGCCCACCTCGACATGTGCGCTAGTTTGTCTACTGTAGAGTAAAGCACATTCCTGTACTAGTCAAAATCTCAAAATTTGGGTGAGTTAAGTTGGTTGGGGAACCTCCTACTCGGTTATAACTTCTTTTCCTCTCCTTCACTAAGAATATAAGGAGGGTAGAAGGGCCATGTGAGGGGACCAAGCCTACAACAATGTTATGCTGGAGGAATGGAGACCCTCATCCCCCTCTCTTGTGCCTCAGTTTCTCATAAACCCTAGCATAGCTGATTAGAGGTTGGGATCCTTGGAGAACAGAAGCAGGAGACCTTGAATCTAGGTTTCGTGAAGTGCCAAGCTTGAAGAAAGGTATAACTTTATGTACTTGCTTTCATCCATTAATAAAGATCAGACGTTCTTTCCTTTCCAAATATGACCTATTCATGTGTGTCTCAGATTTGATTACAGTTTGCTTATAGTCTAATGTCTTCTTCTGTTATGAATATCGGTCTTATATATGTAGTCAAATGTATCTGAGAAAGGTATCAAGTTGTTTTGCAGGTGTGGGGGCATTGTGATACTAGATGGCATTGAAGAGCAAGGAAGGCAAATCTAGGATCAACCTTCTAAATGAGGTGCCTACATCTCTAAACCCTAATCTCTTCACTTATTTGTTGTACTTGTAGAATGCTTGTAAGTCTATCTTTATCACCGTAAGTTGGTAGTTTCTCCACTGAACTATAGGTGCATTTTCCTCACAACAGTAGTATAGACAACTTTCTATCCAATTTGGGCTTTACTAAGAGTAAAGTAGATTCCAACCTTTACTACAAGGTTGAGGAAGGAAATCCAGTGATAGTACTACATTGTAGATGAGCTATCTATTACAGGTGAGGATGGGTTGATTGCCGACACCAAGAGGAAGCTTGCTGCTGAGTTTGAGATGAAGGACTTGGGAATGATGCATTACTTTCTAGGTATGGAGGTGTGGTAGAGTGCAGATGGAATCTTCCTTGGACAAGGGAAATATGCAGTAGAGATCCTGAAGCGGTTCAGGATGATGGACTGCAAGGCCATGGACACACCTATGCTATCGAACCCAAAGCTTTTGTGTCATGCTTCATCTGAGTTGGTTGATGTCACGGTGTTTCGTCAGATGATTGGATCCTTGATGTACCTGACGAACACGAGACCAGATATTTGCTTTGCGGTGAACACCTTGAGCCAGTTTCTGACAGATACTAGACATGTTCACCTTATTGTTGTAAAGCATATTCTGAGATTCCTGAAGGGTACGGTTGATTATGGGCTCAAGTATGATGCGAATCAAAAGTTTAACCTCGAGGGTTATGTTGATTCACGTCGGGTAGGCAGTGCTACAGATAAGAAGAGCACTTCGAGGTGTTGCTTCAATATGGGATCAGTTGTGATCTCTTGGTTTAGTAGGAAGCAGTTCTGCGTAGCACTGAGTACAGTCGAAGCAGAGTATGTCGCAACTTGTTCGGCTAGTTGTGAGGCAGTATGGCTTAGGAAGCTACTGTCTGAGTTATTTTATCTCCCGTTGGATGCTACCTATATTTATTGTGACAAACAAAGTTGTGTGAATTTGTCAGAGAACCCAGTGTTGCATGACAGGTCGAAGCACATCGAGATCAAAATATCAGGGATATGGTGCAGAGAGGAGCAATGAAGCTCCTGTATGTTGCGACGGATGAGCAGGTTGAAAATGTGTTGACTAAACCACTAGCCAGAGTGAAGTTTGAGTACATCAGAGAGAGGCTTGGTGTTCCTCAGATAAAAGATACTTCGAGGAAGAAGTGATGGGACACATTTGCAGTAGCCATTCCAAGCATGGTGATAGGAGGGTCCTTCCCATGGCTATGGATGTAAGTGTTGTGTGATGAGCATCAAGACGATGCTTTGGATGATGTTCTAGATGTTGTTGATCAGGATGATCACATGTGATGATATGCATCAAGTGGATGCTTTACATGATCAGTTGGATCATGTGTGATGATATGCATCAGGTGGATGCTTTGTATGATCAGTTTGATTATAAGATGATGATGAGTGTCAGGACAATACTCCAGATGATATCCATTAGGACGATCCTATGATGATGATCAGGATGATCATATGTGATGAGTATCATGATGATACTCCAGATGATATGCATCAGGACGATGCTGTGACGATGATCAAGATGATCATGCGATGATGATGTGCATCAGGATGATGTACTATATCATGATGATCAATATGATCATGAGTATCAGGTTGATACTCCATGGCCGTGGAGAGGTTGTGCATGTAGCATAGAAGAGATCTCGGGAGATCCTAGAGTCTGAGCTAAGATGCTCTTTCGAGGTTTTTCTACTAGAGGCATGTAATTAGCCCTGGAGATCCTATAGTTTGTGCTAGGATTCTCTTTAGAGTTGTTGCAGGTTGCAAGACACTCTTTAAAGGTTTTTCCTAACCACATGTAATCAGCCCTGGAGATCCGATAGGTTGAGCAGTAAGCTCGTAATCAGTCCTGGGATGCTCTTTAGAGTTCTTGCAGGATGCATGACACTCTTTTAATGTTTTGTGGTGGGGGGTCACATGTAATCAGCCCTGGAGATCCGATAGGTTGAGCAGTAAGCTCGTAATCAGTCCTGGGATGCTCTTTAGAGTTCTTGCAGGTTGCAAGACACTCTTTTAAGGTTTTGTGACAGTCAACATGTAAAAGATCCTGGGAGATCCTATAGTCTAAGCTAGGATGCTCTCCCGAGGTTTTGTTGACGCACGTAATAAGCCCTGAGGATTCCACGGTATGGCCAGAGATGATGAAGACCTGCAAGAGGCTAGGCCTACAACCAGCATGAAAAAGGGCTGGCTTTGTAGAACTTCATATGATGAGAAGAATTCAGAGATAGCCCAGTGATAGAGATGTCGAGTACAACAAAAGTGATGATGATGATGCTCTGTGATTCAGTGATGATGATACAGCTCTAGAATTGAAGACTTGTGCCTATATGTATTGATGACTTGTGCCAAGAGAATACCTTCCTAGTTAAGAGGGAGTGTTGATGTATTTGAAACTTCGGAAGATATTCACTTGTATATTGTATGTATTACATTTGTACTTTATTGTATCCCCAACGGAAATGTATTATTCCTCCGATTGGAAGTGTCGTCAATTGTACTTGCAAGTGTTGCAAGTTATATTGTAAGTGTCGTAACTTATACTTGATGGGTTATTATACCACTTTGATGTGGTCAGCCATGTATCAGTCATGTGGGTTAAAGGGTTATTAGACCACCCTAGTGGGGGTCGGCCCAGTCAACATTATGTTAAGTGGTTAAGTTGGGGCCAACCTAGTTAGAGTTAAAAGACAAGTGAAGTAGTGTATAAATAAAGAGCGTGTCTCTCTCATTTTACACATTCTCTCATTCCCTCACTTCGCATTAGTGAGAGAGAGGAGGAGTGCGCACAAGTGGAGGAGGAGTATGCTGCTGAAGATATCTAACTCTTGGGTTTGATCATTGTGATCCTTGTATTGGTGCTTATTCTATCTCTAAGGAAGTTGCGGGGTTTTTCACCTTCTTGGTTTTCCCCGGTGAAATGTTTTGTGTCTCTTGTCTCTTATGCTTGATATTATGTACATGTTGTTCTTTCAGTTAAGATCCTAAATCTATTAAATTAAATGATGAAAAACTAACATGCAACCCCAAACTTCATAGTCATATAAGATAATGAGAGTGACAAGCACTTTAAAGAGGGATTTCTTTCTGTACCACATCACAAGGTTTGCTAATTTACAGTTGTTTTCAAGACCGAAGCAGCCTTTCCACCCTCCATTAATCCTCTTCTTGATGTTATGGTTCCAGTTGACCTTGTGATGGAATTCAATTCCGAGATATTTATAATAAGTCACTTCCTCCAAGTTTCTATTTTGATATACAAAGTTATCATAAGTGCTCTTATTGGACTTGATAATCATGAATTTTGTTTTATCAGTGTTAACGGTCATGCCCATATTGGAGCAGAAGGGGGGTCCCCATAAGAGACTAGACCTCAAAAGAATGTTCAAAATTCATAGCCCTGATGTAGTCTTATTCTAGGAAACATTATGTTATAGTTCAAAATCAACTCAAGTTGTCAACTTTGTTAAAAAATTGAATTTTTTGTGCACTAGATGTAGTTGGATTATTTGGAGGTCTTGTTATAGCTTGGAATTCCAAATTTCATGCAGTTTGTTCTTCTCTTATCTCTGCAGTGTTGTTGTGGAAGGGGTAGAAAAGGATCTGGGGATGTCCTTTGAAATCATCATTATGTACAGGCCTTATGCAAATCGTCAATATTTTTGGGAGAAAATAAAATCATAGGAGTCATTAAGGGGTGAAAATATTATATTGGGGGGGGGCTTCAATTTCACAATGTCACATCTGGAGGTATGACGGGAGTTGGTGAGGCTAGACACATTATTAGATTATTTCATACACTAATTTGATGATCATAAATTAATATCTACATTGAATTGTTTGTCTATGTCCAATCTGGAGGAACGCTCTAACAAGTATGAATGGAATCTTCAAAAGGTTGGATCGATTCTTTTTGCCAAGAAAATAGTCAAGGAGGTTGAGCGGTATCGTTCATGGGTTGGCAACAGAGGTTCTTCATATCATAACTTGATATTGCTACAACTGTCAAAGGAAGACCCTAAGTCGTTGGGTCCTTTTAAGTTTAGCCATGCTTGGTTAGAGAATGAATAATTTCGTTCCATTATTAATTCAACCTGGAAGCTCTATGACCCTCTTTTTTTTTAACAGAAACAGAGGAATTCATATATATATATATAAAAGGATGTGCACATCCATTCATTACAAAAATTGAGCCAAACATTCTGCTTCAGAAAGAGGGAAAATGCAGAATTTAAGAAAGTTTTGGCCCTTGAAGTCTTTACTTCTTCTCTTCCTGAAGATTCTGTTCATTCTACTGGGATATACCCTTACAAATTGTTTACATAATAAGAGGTAAAAAAACATTTAGATAGTGGAGTTCAAAGGGAACCTGTGGAGAAAACATTCACCAAACATTTCTAAGAAGAGAAATTAACTGTAATTCTGCTGCTGGAAAGAGGCGGCCTCCATCATTCCTTGATTGACTATTGGCGCTTCCTGAACTTGACTGAATTGGGTTTTGCTAATGAAAACAGAAAGGGCTTCCTTGATGCTGTCAACCTTCCCCAGAAGTTCAATGATGTTCCTATCCATATCGTCCATGCGAGACTCTACACAAGAAATACGAGAGTGAATATACTTGAATTCCATGGTCTGCTCTTTGTTATGGTCCAAAATGGAGCAAACGGCCGAGTACGTTTTGCACAGGTAGACCTTAATCTCCGAGGTTAGCTGGCTGAGCATGGCAATAGCCTGCCTAACCCCATCCATGTTGTTGAAGGACGAGTTGTTGTAGGGGGCTTCTTCTTCAGGAAGCTACAGAGGATCGAGAGCAGAGATCGAGAGGCTTGAGCTTCGGGTCGAGGGCGAAAAAATTAGGGCGCTCCATGCTTCGAAACAAAGCCCAAATACAATCCAGGAGCATTAAATGTTTATGCGTGGAAGCATAAATGCCCATGGTGGAGGCACATGGGCGATGGCGTGTCAACCAAGAGAGAATGCGGGCAGGGACAACCAAGTTCCCACAACGAGGAAATCGTCCCCAAAAAAGCTTATGAATTGGTTTTTTTCTCATTATCCAATAACCCCTCAAGGAATGAACCAATACTCCAAGAATTTGCTGTGCAATATTTGTCCTTTTTCCAATGTGGCTCCAATGTTGGCTAAATTGTCAGCTGTGGAATTAAGATCTTTGAGGACGTGGAAAAAAAGAATGTCAATAGGAAGAGGAAGGAGCTTGATTCTTTTTCGAAATATTTGGTTCTTAGATCTTCTAATGAGAGAGCAATTCCTCATAGCTTGAATTACATGCCTGGAGTCTCCCAAGACCTGTAGCTTTTCCATGTTTAAGGTGGAAGCTATCTCAAGAGAATGATACATCGCCAACCATTCTGCTTCATTATTGGTTCTTGAGCCTAATCCCCAGGAAAAGTCAGCAAATTTGTTTCCTCCGGGATAAAAAATAATCCCCCCCGCACCTGCCTCCCCTGGGTTTCCTTTGGAAGCCCCATCGAAAAAGATTGTGTATCTTGCTTGGCTTTTCCACCATTTTTCGAAGGTCTGTTTATCTTTTCTTATCTCCCATTCATGGTGGGTAGGTAATATTTTGGACTGAAGAGAACTCTCTTTTGTGAAGGTTTGGCACCACTGAAATTCATGCCAACTTAAGGCTTCTTGATGCTGGATTGCTATCCCCTTTGCTCTCAGAGATTCAGAGGTGAGAGATATGACTTTATTAGCAATTATGTTCTCTGTCTTCCTTTTTTCTTCAAAAACTCTTTGATTTCTTTCCAACCATAACTGCTAGCATATGCTCATCGGAAGGAGTTTTAGAATTCTTGTCAAAGTTGGTTTGCTCTTTCTTCCTCCCTGTAGACCATTGATCCAATTGTCCATCATTTGTTGAATTTGCTTGGGAATTGTGATGACATTTGTGAGAGGGCCGAGAACCAAATTCCAAACTTGTTTGGCATAACTGCATTCAAGAAATAAATGCTGAGAACTTTCTTCTGCATTTTGACACAAATGACATCTAGAGGGGCCTTCGATTCCACGAAGCTTTAGGTTGTCTGCATTCAATTGTTTATTATGAGCCAAAATCCAATAAAAATAATTAATTTTTGGAATGCTGTCAGAACTCCAGACTTTCTGCCAAATTTTTTGGGCTGGAGGATTAATTGAAGTGAGAAGACCATAACCAGCTTTGACTGTGTATCTTCCAGCTTTCCCCCATCCTCGAACATCCTTGGCCCTGATGCTGATTGGGGCTTTCCCATGAAGAAGCTGAAGATATACTTTGTAGCTTTCAGCTAGATTATCTGGTGGCTCCAAGAATTTCCATTCCTTCCACCTCCTTGTAGGCGTCCAGCTTGCCATATCTGCCAATTTCTGAATTCCTAAATCCCGAAGCCAAATCTTAACATTTTGAATTTCTTGAATTTCTCCTAAGGGACGGTCTCCATTGATGTTGTCCTTCCAGATGTTGATTTTATTCCCATTGCCAGGAATCCAATACAAATTATCTTTTATCAGTCCTGCTGAAGAATGTATTAGCCTCCATATAGCAATTCCTTTTTTCTCTTTCAAATTGTTCAGGCATCTTTGTCTGGATCCCCTAAGATACTTTTTCTTGATGGCCTCCTTCCACCATTCTTTTTTACCGGTTGTCATTCTCCAAGCTATTTTTCCTCCCAAAGCCTTGCTCATTATTGCTGGGTCTCGAATTCCCAATCCCCCTCTTTGGCGTTTTTCCTTGACTACTTTCCAATTGACTAGATGAAATTTCTTACCCTGAGTTTTCCCACCTTGCCAAAGAAACTTTCTGATTTCCAAACAAATTGAGTTAGTAACAGAGATTGGGGCTAATAGAATGGCACCAATGAAGATTGGGATAGAGGAGAGTACAACTTTGACAAGAGTAACTTTGCCTGACAAATTTTACCAGCGAGTCCCCCAAGAATTTATTTTGTTTTTAATTTTTTCAAGAATGGGAAGCCAAGAGGATGAAGTTGCTTTTTTGTGGGATATTGGAATGCCCAAATACTTAAAGGAGGTCTAGTCAAAGCAAGGTTTAAAATCTAGGATATTGGCTAAATTCCTGAGATGGAGGTTGCTACAATTCCAGCTATAGATATTACATTTTTGACTGTTTGTTTTGCCCCCGGAAACCCCCAGGAAGAGGTCTAAGGTGAGTTTAAATCTGGAGGCGATAATGGGTGAGGCGCTGCCTAGCAGGATGGTATCGTCTGCAAACTAAGCATGATTGATAGGAGGGACGTCTTTGGCAATTACAATTCCAGGGAGTGAGCCAATGGCTTGAAGACTGTTTAATTTTCTGCTAAGTGAGTCTGCCATGATAACAACAAGACAAGGAGAAAGAGGACAGCCTTGCCTCAGCCCACGAGACATGCGGAGAAAGGAGGAGGGTATGCCATTAACAAGGGGAGAAATCCAGGGAGATCCTATGCAAGCTTTAATCTAGCTTATGAACTCTCTCTCAAAACCAAATTTTTCCATGACTGTGAAAAGAAAATCATGTCTAACTCTGTCAAATGCATTTGCCATATCAAGCTTTATGACCATACCTAAATCTTTCCTTTGAATGCTTGAATGGATAGCTTCTTGAACTAGAAGAATGTTGTCGTATATTTGGCGTCCAGCAATGAAACCTTCTTGATTTTGAGAGATGATTTGAGGAAGAAGACCCTTGATTCTATTACCAATAATTTTTGTGAGGATTTTATAGGAAGAGTTACAGAGAGAGATGGGCCGATATCTTCCAATAGAAAAAGGATTTTTTTCCTTGGGAATTAAAGCAATAAAGGTGGAGTTGGTAGCTCCCCCAATTCTTTCTCTTTTCCTGGTCCAATTTAGCATTCTGATGAGGTCTTTTTTTAACCAATGCCAACACTTTCTGTAAAAATGGATTGTGAAGCCATCCGGTCCGGGAGCTTTATCCGGGTGAAGAGACCATATTGCCTTTTTAACTTCACTTTTAGAGATCCAATCCATTAATCTTTTATTATTAGCCTCAGAAATGAGATTGGGAATTTCCTTACTCATTTGATCCATGTCTTCTTTGAGGACATTGTCATTGTCACTATATAATTTTTCAAAATGGGCTTTGGCTTCCCTTAGAATAGGATCCTGTCCTTCTATTTTCACTCCATCCTCCTTAGTGAGGCTCTCGATGTTATTCTTCTTGTATCTCTCCTTACATTGAGCATGAAAAAATTTGGTGTTTCTGTCTCCTGCTTTTAACCAAAGACTTCTAGACTTTAATCTCCATTCTTCCTCATCCTTTCTGGCTGCTTTCTGAAATTTTTCTTCAAGATCTTTTTCATCCCTTAGCATATCTTCTGTGACAGTATTGTGCTCCATTTTGAATTGATGTTTTTCTAAATCCTTTTGTAAATTCTTGAGTTCCTCTCCAGGTTTTATGTAATTCTGCTTCACCCAATTTTTTTGCATGCTTTTCACTAGATTTAGCTTTGATTCCCAAATATAACCCAGGGATCCAGGGATGAATTGCCCCCAAGCGGCTATCACCTCTTCCATACAACTCTCATTTTCGAGCCAGGCTGGGTTAAATCTAAAAGGGAGGGGACCTAAATTCTCGAGGGAGGAAAAAATTAATGATATGGGTCTATGATCGGAGATTGCAGAGGCAAGAATATTTGAATTTGGAAGCTTAGAACTGGAGAGGAAAGATGTGCTTATTAGGAACCGGTCTAATCTGGCTGCTATATGATTTGGTCCTATTCTTTTATTATTCCAAGTATAGGTGCCTTGCTTTGGTTTGATGTCGATAAGGCTCCAAGCGGTCATTAAGTCTTCCATTCTTTCTCCATAAGGGTCTTTGACTTTGGACCCCCCTTTCCTCTCAGCTGCTAAAATAGTGACATTAAAATCTCCGACAAGAATGCAGGGGAGATCAGCAAAACTGTGTTTTAAATCTGTTAGCTGGTTCCAAAAAAACTCCTTCTGCCCATAGATGGTAGGACCATATATGTTTCCGGCCCATAGATTTCTGTTATTTGAAATCTCTACAAGTTCAATGAAAATCCAATGGCGATTTGAAAAAGAGGCGTTACATTTATACATACCCTTGTCCCACCAGGTGATGAGTCCTCTGGAAGCTCCTGAGACGCTCACAGCAATCCCTTCCCCGCTGGGCCAAACTTGTTTCATGAGATTGATACTATCCTCATCTTGCATTTTATTCTCCTGGATCATAAGGATTGTTAACTTTTCCTTTTTTTTTAATTCTTTTTATTGCTTCTACTTTTTGCTTTCCGCCTAATCCTCTGCAATTCTAGGAGACTATTTTCATTATTTTTTAGATGGTTGAGGACCTGCTCTATCCTTCCTTTCCTCCTGAACTCCTTACTGTTGTTTCCCATTAGAGATTATTCTTACGTACTGATCCACGCTGGTTTGCTTACCCGCCGCCTTTTCTCTGGCTGCTTCTTGTTCTCTTATTGTTTTATTGAATCTTCTTCCTCTTTTTACCAAGGGTTCCTGCTCTTCTTCTTTGCTTTCTGATGTTTCTTCCTGAAAAAGTTTTGCTTTAGCTCTTGTTATTGATCCTCCTGAGTTTAAAGATGACTCTATTTCTACAATTGTGTGCTGATGGGCAAGGTTGATGAGGTCCTCTTTTTCAGTGTTAGCTTGATCCTGATTTTCTTGCTGCTCCTTTGTTTGCTTCTCTTTCTCTTGCTCCTCATCGCCTTCTTCTGTGGTCAGGACTTGGAATTTGTTTGTATTTTCATTGCTCTTCATGGGAAATTTGGAAGCTGCATTTGCATTAGACTTACCCCCTTTTTTCCTTGTGACTTCATTCCATTCCCCTCCTTGGGTCTCCTCGCCTTCTGGAGTTTTTCTTTTTGGGCATAACCTTGCAAAATGGTCGTATTCATGACAAACCTTACATTTAAATGGTATTTTCTCATAGTCAACAGTTTTCCTGTGACTCCACCCATCCATTGACGAGTCTATAGCTTCTGGTAAACCCTTTTCTAGATCTACTTCGACACATATTCTTGCACATGAGAACATTGGGGGTTTTGGCTCATATTTATCTATGTATTTCCCTAACGACTTGCTGATGGCTCGAAGATCTTCATCATTCCAGCAATGCAAAGGAAGGTGAGGCAGTTTAACCCAAACTGGAACTGCTGTTGGGATGTATTTCTCTGGGTCGAAGGAAAGGTCCCATTTGTTGAGATACATTCCTCTTGGCCCCATGAAGTAGGGGTTGTTCCTGAAAATCAGATCTCGGTCCTCCTTTTTTTCAAAGTAGAAAACAAAGAACCCCTTACCGCAAAAGATTTGCTGAACTTCCCCTTGGATTAAAGGTCGCCAGTTTTTATTGAGCCATGTTTCTATAGAGCGGGGCGATGGCCATAAACCTGTGAAGTGGCAGACCAAACCCTTTTTATCTAACGCCGCAACCTTGCATTTTGAAGCTGTTGATGACAGTTTGACTTCTGGGACATCCATTTTTTTCACAAACTTGGAATCATTCGGGGCAGAAGACTTTTGGATAGCTGGTTGAGAAGCAACCAACGATCTGAAAAGGTCCGAGATGGGGGGGCGAACTCCATCTGAAACTGCTCGCCCAGGATCCGGGGGTGGATCCATGGCAGAAACCGTGAAACCCTACCAACTTTCAGAAACCCTAGCCTCAAGCATTCTCTTCTCAAGAAATTGCTTGTTCAGTAAGTTAGTAATCTTTGTTTTCTATTTTTTTCAATTCAAGAAGCTCTATGACCCTCTTGACAATGACCCTAGAATGTTTTAATTTGCAATCTAAAGAGGGTACAAAATCTAGTAGCAGAATGGGATAAGAAGAAAAGAGACGAACAAAAAATGGAACTCCCTTCGGTTGAATGGGAAATTTCAATACTTTTTGAAAATAACATCTCTCAAATTCTTAATGATGAGAAAATGGCTAAATTGAAACCGTTGGAGGACAAAAATAAGAAATTATTGGAACTAGAAGAGACTGCCTAGCGTTTAAAAAGTAGATCGATCTAGTTAGACGTAGGAGACAATAATACAAAATTTTTCCACGAGTATGCTTCTCATAGGAAGCCAGTGAATACAATATATGCAATTGATAAATATGATGTATCAAAAGCAACTACTTTTGAATATTTGGCTAAAGCTGGGATGTCACACTATCAGAACTTATTCAAGGAAACAAATGGTCCAAACATAGAGGAACAATTGAGATTCATTTGGCACTTTCCTATATTATTTGATAAAGACATGAATGATATCCTGGGGCCTGTTGTCACAAAGGAGGAGTTGCAGGGTGTCATGACTTCCTTTAAAAAGTTAAAAAGTCTAGGGCCCGATGGCTTGACAATGGAATTTTATCTTGATTTTATGATCTGCTAGAGGATGAGATATTAAGGGTGGTGAATGAATCCAGGTCCTCTGGTAAGGTACTCGAAGCCATCAATACAACATTTTTAGAATTATTTCCAAAACATGTAGATGGAGCCAATTTTAAAAATTATAGACCCATTTCCTTCAGTAAATTGATATATAAAGTCATCTTGAAGGTAATAGCAAATAGGATCAAAGGTATGTTATCTTCCTACATTTATGAAGAACAATATGTATTTTTATCTAATGGAAAAATCCATTATGTTGTGAGATCTACTCAGGAAAGCATACATTCCATTAAGATAAATAAAATTACCGTTGTTGTTTAAAAAGTAGGCTTGTCAAAGTCTTGTGACAAAGTTAATTAGATTTTTATCGGACTAGTCATTATGCAGGTTTCCCCCTTTCCCCCTTTTTGTTCCTATTAATTGTGGAAGGGTTAATCATATTAATTGTAGCATCCAAGTCTGCAAGTAGAATAAAAGGAATAAAAGTGGCAGACCATATCACTATGAATCATCTTTTGTTCGTTGTTGATATTCTGCTTTTTGGTGAGGGAACTATTCGTGAATGGAAGGCCGTGAAGCAACATGTATGGAAGTGAATCAAGCAAAGTCTCAACTATTTTTTATGTAATTTACCAAGAAGTCGAGGACGAGATCTCCCAACTATTTCCTTTTTCAGCAAGGCATCTTGACAAGTGTTTCAAATATCTTGGTTATTGTCTAAAACCAAATGATTACATAGCCTATGAATGGATGTGGCTATACAAATAAATTGAGGACGAAACTTCCTGTTGGTACTTTCGGTGGCTTTCTCGTGGAGGAGGAATGGTTCTCATCAGATATGTACTCGAGATTATATATGTCTATTGGTTATCTCTTGTGTATGTCCCTGAGGGGATTCTTATTAATATTTGGAGAAAGAGCTATAGTTTTCTTTGGACTGGAAAAAAGCAAAAAGAAGGTTTACCTTTGGTAAAATGGACTAATCTGGAAAGACCAAAGGGATGTAGGGGTTAGGGATTTAAAAACATTTTCTTAATTGGCAAATCATTGGCAAGTAAGAGTTTATGGAGACTTCTTTTAATGAATGCCTGTGGGGAAAGATCATGAGGGGGAAATATTTAAAGGACCTATCTGTGGAGGAATGGATAAGTTTAGAACAAAAAACAGTAAAAAATGTTTCTAATGTATGGAAAGGACTATTACAGGCCTTTCCTCTTTTAGGCAGGTGGGTGGCCTGGAAAATAGGCAATGGGGATAAAGTTAGGATCAGGGAGGATCCTTGGATAGTGTCCCCTGAAAATTACAAACTGTCAAAGGGGTTGTTGGCAGTGCTACATGAAAATGGAATATTCTTTCTAAAACATGCAGGAACTTACATAAATCCAAGAAGATGGGTACAAAGATGGGTCTCTTTTGATGATTTAAATTTGTAGGGTGATATGGCTATAGAATGAAACAATTACATTACAACTCTTGCACATATGCAACATATTTGCATGACAGAGATGATGAACTGAGGTGGAATTGGAATCGGGCTATTGGTGTTTTAAATGCTGAGTTGGGATATGAGGCACTTGCTAATGAAAACATGCATGTTGAAAATGCATGGTGGTGGTCACATATTTGGAAATATCAATGTCCTTTAAAGACAACAAAATTCTCATGGATGGCACTGTCTAATTGGATACTTAGCTGGTACAATTGCCAAAAAAGGGGTTGGATTGGCTCAAACTATTGCATACTATGTAAAGATAGCATTGAATGGGTTGATCATCTATTAGTTTCTTGTCCATTTTCACAACAGGTATGGCATGATGTCTTACAATCTTTACAATATTCATGATTTTGGAATGAATCAACTCTTATTCAAAGTTTGGAAGCTTGGGAAGTAGACTCAACAAGCAAAAAATTTCAATCTCTTCCATGCTATGTCTTGTGGATTTTATGGTATGCTAGAAACAAATGGATTTTTGAAGACAACGTATGGGATCCAATTTTAGTTGCTCACAAAATCAGATGTTTATTCAGTTAGGGTCAAAATCCATTACCTAAGAAGAAAAGCATAATTATGCAAGAACCTCTCATAAATCAAAATATGTAATGGGCATATTTTGATGGTGTTGCCAAGGTGATCCAGTTATGTGTGGTGCAGGAGCAGCTATTTATCTCACAAACAATCATTACTACACATTAAAATTTGGAGCAAGACGGGGTACTAATAACAAAGCATAGCTTTTTGCATATATGGATATCGTTAAGACATGCCTTGGATACTAATTTGAATGCCCTTTAGGTGAGAAAGACGAAGTACTAATAATAGAGTAGAGCTTTGTCCATTATGGATATTGTTAAGACATGCCTTAGCTTCAATATTAATTTGAATGCCCTTGAGGTATTTGCCGATTCAAAAATACCGGTGGATCGTGTAATTGTGTGTCTCAAATTACAAATATGCAGTTGCTTCCCCTTCTCCAATGTATTGAAGAAGCAAGATCACAATTTGTCCATCTCACCTTTGGACACTTGTACAAGGAATTAAATCAAAAGGCTATTGGGCTCTCAAAGGATATTATTAAGCTACGGGATGGAATGTTGGTAACACAAGAATTCAGAGGGGAAAAGGGGATTGCACCAGTTACCTTCTCCATACATTAAATATTGGAAAATATTTTTGCTTGTCCTTTAAGTTAAAGTTATGTGGACCTATCATATGGTTGGTTTTGTTATTTTTCTGTGAACTGAGGTTGATTATTGTAATATAGTTTTATAGAGAAAAAGTTTGTTGGGGTACTATCCTTTTTTTGGTTAATCTCTTTGCGAACTAAAGAGTGTAGGAAGATAGTAATATCTAGGGAGTTGAGAACTTCTTTCTATTAAAAGGAGTAATGAGGCTTGAACTCAGTCTTAAGTCGCAAAGTTGTTCATGTATATTTTGATTTTATCTTTAAAGAGAAAAAATAATACTTTTTTTCTTGGAAAAAAAAGGTTGTAATGACAATTAAGAATTAGCAAATTGTGTAATAAACTTCCTTCCACCCATGAATTTAAGAAATCAAAACTTCAATTAATTCATTTATTTAATCAATTTTTCAAATATCAAAATAGATTTTGAATGAAAAAAAAATCACTCTACATCAAATTTGAATCACTTCTCACCCTACCTAATACTTCCACCAAATTAATTAATTGACATTTTGGCATTTTTTTGGACCAACAGAGGTGTCTTCCAAAATCATCAAGGTCTTGTTTATGGCGAAGTGGTCTTTTTCATTTATTTTTTATGAAGTTTTGTGCAAGGAGATAACTTCTTTTGCATGTGAAGTACTGAGCTATGACTTTCGATTTATTAAACCTGTGGATGGTAGGTTATTAAACCTACCGATAGTAGGTTATATTGCAATTGGTTTATGGTCAAATTCTATTGAGTTTTGATTGGTTTGTAATTAATCAAAATATTTGTATTTAGTTTTAGGTAGTTTCGTAAAAAATATAAATTAAATTAAATATGGTAAAAATAAAAATAAGACAATTTTTTTTAAATTAAAATTATATTTTATGATTAGCTAATAGGTGTAGTCTAATTATTCTATGTTTTCAACATTTTCCGAAAATGTTTTTCGTCTTATTTTGAAGGTCGGTTGGAAATCTTTAGAAAATCTTAGAATCACATATATTAGCTCTGGAAATTGCATAATTTGGGAGCCATGGGGGTATTCGAGGCCCTTATCCCGGCCAAAACCCATAGACGTAGAATAAATAGACTACTCCTTAGCTAATATATATGAAAATAATAAGTTATGTGGTTTTATTTATATTTGTCAAATAAGAAAAATAAAACAAATCTATAAAGAGACAATTGTATATATGTACTTAGCTTTGATAAACAATTTAATAATGAACCGATTTTTATTATTAAACTATCATTGCATTATTAATGACTTCGTTAATTATGGATAGTCTATAGGTTGTTCATTGTTTCGTCTCTAATACTTTCACACCAAATAGACATTTGTATGATTGTTATTTTTTCCTCGAAAAAAGTGCGTAGTTTATTTGTATTAAAAAAATAAACCATCTTGTACATAGGTCAAAATACCTTACATCCATGCAAATCTAAACATAAAGTGACATAGAAATATGTCATGAGCATAAATAATATGTCTTATACATTCATTAAGCATTAAAAAAGCCATAGCCATAGTTGTATCAACTTCATGTACATTGATTCATATATGCATAAAAAAGATCATTCCTAAAAAATTGTAGCCTCAAAAGAAAGACTTTGCAAGTCATCTTGTACCCCTTTTGACATTACCTCGGATGCGGTCCTGGATCATAATCTAGTAATTTATCATTCTCCATATCCCATATGTGCCAAATACCCTCACTAACCTATAGTCCAGCTTGATCTGACAATTGATTCCTTTATTTAAAGATATGCTCAAATTTTATTTTATGAAATAGACCTACCATTTGTTACACCATATTTTGCCACCTTGTGAGCATTAGCACTCATTGGCCTCCATTATCCATTTATGGACTCAGAACCACATTTTTGTCCTCCTGGAACCCTTGTTTCCCTATTTTTAGTCCTATACGCGAGCTGCTTCAATGCAACTCGTGCATACGCAGGTTGCACCATTATAGCCCGCGTACATCGAGTTAATTGGTAAAAGAGAGTAAAATCTCCCTTTTTCATCCAAAAAGCGACCATTGTGACCTTTGGTCCTCCATGTATCTCGAAACGACTCGATCCGACCTTTCACTTGCCTTTGGAAGGTTATATATTGAGCCATTATGCATGGAAGGAGGGGAGAAAGAGAAGAGCATTGAAACTCTATCGAAATTTTTCCTTCCTTGAGTCTACATCCATTGATCCTAGTTGTTGTGAACCTTTTATGTTCACCTCCCAAACTCTTTCATATCTTGTGAAGGATTCATTCTTTTGCTCGTGAGTTTTCCATTGTATGGGGGATTGCACTGGTGGAGGCACAGGTGGAGGGACCTAGTTCTTGGTTCATATGAGTTTCCGACACAAGGTTGTACCTTGTACTTCTTGTTCATATTAATAGAAATACTCATTTTCTTGTCCAAATTGATATTGTGAATGATTGTTTATTGTCATTGGGTACATTTGCTTATGTATATCATGGATTATGCTATTGTATATGCTAACATGTTTTATATATCATATGCACTTGTTTGCGTTTGTTGTTGAGACTAAGCTGCAGGTTCAAGTGTTGTGATTCGAGAGCTCAACGGAATTCTTCATCGAACGTTCGGATTGAGGTAGGCTCTCTATGTTGTTCTCCGCATTTACATTGATATAGCATATGTTGGGAAATGGGTTTATTCTCTTCAGTTCATCTGTCTGTTGTGGTCTACCCCAAGCCATAGGAAGTTTTTCTCCGTAATAGAATTGGCGACTCCGCTAGGGAGAAGCCTCCATTTGGGGTTTTTGGACAATTTTCCTTATTTTGGGTCTCTATTCTTTCGATTTTCTGTGTCGCTAGTAGGTCGTCAGGTTCTTATAGAAAAATAGTGAGTTTTTTCGGCCTTTCCACTCATATTTTGGTCACCTATCTTTCCTTGTACGCAAGTCTACTGTGTTTTACCCGCGTATACCCCCGACTGATTGTTCACTACCCCGCGTACATACGCAACTGTTTACTGAACAGTCGCGTACAACTTCGGTTTAACCCTATTCTTGGTGTTTGGTTTATATTGGGTGAGTTCTGGGTGTTCCTGAGTCTTTCTGGGCCTATGTCCTAACTTTTCCTTGCCTCTTTTAGTGACTGGAAGCTCCTCTTTTTGATTTTGAAAATTTGGTTTTTTAACCATTTTTCTTGTTTATAGCTCATTGGCTTAGCTGAGTCTTGCTTTTTGGGGTTTGTTGGGTTATCTGCACTGCATTCTCTGCATTCTTTTCTGAAAAGTTTTGGTTCCACTTGCATTTTGATTCATTTATACTGAAAATACAAAACAATTGTTGCATTTTCATTCATTTATAGTGAAAATACAGAAAGAAAATGCTTTATGTATTTGCATTTTCCATTAGAGTGCTTGTGCCTTCATTAGGGTTTGTTTGTGCATGAAATATTTAAAAGATTGCATTTTATGTCTAAAAAGAAACTTTGGTTTGGCTATCAATTAGTGGCATACTTTTTCCATTGATAGAAGAGTCTAGTGTTTTTTGGGTGTGCATTTTATTGAGTCATCTCACATCACTAGTTTCACGACCATATCCTTTTGAGTAATCACAACCAATAAAATTAATGCTTAATTTAAAATTGATTAGAACGTTTTCTTTTCTAGGGTGCACCAACTAGTATAGGTTTAGAGTCTTGGAATAGATCCTGTGTGAGTTAACAATCCAAGACTATTAAACAAACATTATGTGTCTGACCAAGGAGTGGTGAAACCCATGGTATACATCGGTGTTCTTAGGATGCTCTACTCACGCTAGAGTTAAGCACGAGGTCACGGGAGGTTGGTTGCGGAGATATCCCTCCAATACTTGTTGAACGTGGGGGTTATATATAGGATTTGTTCGTATCTGAGGACTCTTGGGGAATTTGACCCTCTTGAGTTTCGGGCTTAGATACCCTGCTCATACGAAGGATCCCACCTGTGACTGTTCGCATGAGCATTGGTTATACGTGGTGACCATAGTTGCCTTACCTAGGTATCACATAGGGCATTTGCAGTGGTTATTCTGTGAGAGTCATGAGTCAGATAGGGGTCAGACAGCACAGTTGTGTTCGCACAGTGAAGAATGAGGGCCCTTATAACTAATTATGTTACCTCCAGTTATAGTTTGGGAGTCTCAAGCCTCTCTTAGGCGTACCAGCTGTCATGTCGGGAGGTCCCTTGAGACAATCCCCTGTTGTGTGCATTTTGGTTTTAGTTTCTTTTAGGTGTGTGCTCTGTGATGATTTAGTAGGCCATTAGGAGACACGTATTTGTTGACTCTTTGAAGTCATCATGGATTAAGATCAGGCTCTCCGTTGATCTGGTTGGTTGGCTAGTTTACCAGCTAGCAATCTGTCACAGTCTCTTCGCAAGAGACATCGGAGGACTATCGTTGGTCTTTTATTCACATCTCATGAGCTTCCGAGAGCTCCCATTATTAGTTCCGCATCTGACACGTTGGGAGTCCCCTCGACTCCGTCCGCTGGCACAAAGAGAACTTCCCCTCCTCTCATATACTCTCTGAGGACTGATCGGGAGGGAGGTTCATCACACATCACTCCTCTTGGGTTTGGGACATCCCAACCCACTAGTACGAACCCGTTCAATGATACATGGTCATCGGGTATTCCATATAGTTCATCTATGGGTGTGTCAGGTTTTGCTTCTACATCTATCTCTACGACCTAAGATCCTTTTTCATTGGGTATGGCTAGTTTCATATCGAATTTTACTCCCACCATGTCCGGTAGTCATGCTAGCTCTAGCACTGGGATTGGGGGCACTATACCCCCTTATACTACTTATCATTCTGGGAGTGATCACATCCCTCCATCTTCTCTAAATGTTGGAGGAGGGCCTCCTCCTTCGTCAGCCCCTAGTGTTAGTGTGAATCCTTTCTTGAGTGGAGGTTTCACGATAGGTATCGGATCTACGAATTATATTCCATCCGTTAACCCGAATGCCTCTACATATGTGCCTCCACTAACGAATGCTTATATGATCCTGCAACATCCTCCACCTTCTAGCTCCTCGGTTATGTGGAGTGGGAACGTACCATTTTCTTATGGACCTCACTCGACTAGTTTTCCTACGTCGAGTAGTTATATGGGACCCCATTCTTATGGGGGTAATTTTTACGATTATTCAACCGGTCCTAGCCATTATCCCATTCTGTCCTATGGAATCCCTTCCATGCACATTCCTATGTATCCTTATATGGGTCAGTTTGGAGGAGCGTATCATTTTTTTGGTCATGGTCACAGTTTCTATCAGAGTTCGTCGGCACCTCAAGTGTTGACTTCGATGAACACAGTCTCACCCTCAGTTTTGCAAAGTCAGTCTCTCTTGAGAGCTTATAATCAAGCTTCACAGCCTCAGATCCTGTTCCTTGCTAGGTTAAACTTGCCTGATCTTTCGAAACTAAAAAATGATCCGGTGTGTCATGATCCTACATGGCCCCCAGTTCCCACGAAGCTCCCTTCAGACGTTCTGAAGTTTGAAGGGAAGAAGGGTGAGGATCCAGGTGATCACGTCACCACCTTGCATTTATGGTGCTCCTCTAATTCCTTAAACCACGATTCTATCTGTTTGAGGCTATTTCAATGCACCCTTACAAGGGCAGCTGCAAAATGGTATGTCGAGTTTCCTGGGGGCACTTACAAAAGCTTCTATGATTTGGCTTTGGTTTTTCTCGACCATTTCCAGTTGTCGGTTCGTTACGACACTGGCACCGAAATCTTGTCCACCTTCTGTCAGGATAAGGCCACACATATTTTTTATCATATTCAAGAGTGGCGCCAACGGAAGAGGTTAGTGAAAGCCAACATTCCTCTGGCGTTTCTCCTAGAATGGTTCCTCAAGTCTTTGCTCCCTTATATTTCGAAGGATGTTTCATTATCTAGGATTATGACTAAGGAACAAGCCATATTCAAATCCTAGCAATTAGACCTAGTCTATGCTCAATATGGGATTTTGTATGACATTATACATGATGCGCTGCGATCAAGACATGAGCCCAAGCCCGTTCCTGGACCACATGTTGATGGCATTGTTGGTTCCACAAGTACTCATCTCATAGATATGGTTACAAATCAGATGCATAATTTATCTATTAACTAGTCTACTTCTGGACAGGCTCTTGCCTCGTCCGTTTCCACCCAATCGTCCGATGTACATTCTATGCAATCGACGGACCCATCTGGTAACCAGCAACCTGGTGGGAAAAATAAGGGGAAGAATAAACGTAGGGGTGGGAATAATAAGAACATGAAAGAGAACGCTAACCCTCCTCGGGATAGCAGAAATTTTGGTGGGGATTGCAAGCCTAGACAAAAGGTGAATTTTCCTTGTAAACTTTGCTCGGAAGATCACCTCACACATTTGTGTCCTTGTATGGAGGAAGCATCGAAGCACATCGCACAGATGTTGAATATTGTAACTTCTAAGAATATTATATTTATCCATTATTTATTCCGGAGATGTTCCATCCCTCCGAGGTGATTTTATTATGTATCCGGAGATGTTTATTCCTTCGAGAAGTTGTGGTAACTAGGGTTATTAGACCCACCATGTGGGGGTCGGCCCAGTCAGTTATAATAGGGTATTTAACCTAATGGTTAAATACGAGCCTACATGTACTTGTGTAAAATATATGTCAGAGTAGTATATAAATAGAGGAGGTGTGTTTCTCATTTGAGACACACACTCACTTGAGAGTGGCGCACTTGTGGAGGAGAGGTCTGCTATGGAGAAGGAGGAGCTTATGCTCAGGGTTTGCATCTTTGTATATTGCTGGTCATCTATATTGAGGAAGCTTTACTGGGTTTTCTACCCCATGAGGGTTTCCCAGGATAAATTTGTGTCTCTTGTGTTTATGCTGTGCTTGTTGTTTCTTCAGTGATCCTGTATATGCTATTATTGTGAAATGGAATGTAATGCTGCTATTTTCTGTCTTAGCATATTACATCTTAACATGGTATCAGAGCTAACCTGAAGGAAGACAAGGTATGGCACTTACGACACTTGCTTTACTTATGACAATTTGAAGGTTAGTGTTTTACATAGCAAAAACCAGTCATCGTGGAACTTTCGCTATAAATCCATTTCTGCGAAGGTTCAGGGTCTGAAAAGTTTACAGGCCGAAGATAACATCCCCAAGTACCTTGTGTCCAAAGGGCACCCTCAGATTCGTTGTACTTTATGAGTTATGATCAGTACAAGTTAGGGTTTCTGCCTCTTCCAGATCTCAGTCAAAATCAGGTGACCTTGGCAAAAAGGTCATAACTTGGGCTAGGAAGCTCCAAATGAAATTTCGTAAAAAGTGACAGGTAGTACACAGATTGTACTATCTCAAGAAACATTTTTAGAGGCCGAAGGTGAACCAATGACACGTGGCACACCGTACAAGTTTGCTCTCCTGTTTTATCCCATAAACAGGTCACGTTGCGACACTTGGAATAACTCTCTCTCAGAGAGTCCAATTGAGGTCAGACCTATCAGGATGGAAAGATAACAGGGCGAGCTATCTCAGAAAAAGTTTTTAGAGGCCGAAATTCAAACGGTGACACATGGCACGCCGTACAAGTTCGCTCTCCTGTTTTATCCCATAAACAAGTCACGTTGCGACACTTGGCATAACTCTCTCTCAGAAAATCCAATTGAGGTCAGACCTGTCAGGATGGAAAGATGACAGGTCAGGATACTGTAGAAAAAGTTTTCAAACCCTGTGGAGCAAAAATTTCAGAGTTATAGCAAAAACAATCAAGTACATATTTCTGTCAAAACAGAATTATTTTTGGAGCACCTTTATTCATGGCTTCCGGAATTTAGGGTTTCGGAGAAAGTTAGAATTTTTGGAATCAGAATCCACGACTGAATGCTACTCAGGAAAATTGAAATTTAGAGACCAAGATCGAATTTTTTGGTTGGGTATAAGACCGGGCTTGATTAAACCCTGGCTCGGGATTTTGATCGGAAAGATGGAAAATTAGGGCTTCAGCAAAAGTTGGAATTTTTGAAGTCTGTAACCACGGCTGGAAGCTCCTCAGAAAAATAAGAGTTTAGAGCCTTGGATCAAACCTTTTGATTGAGCAGAAGGGTGGGCTTCATCAAACCCTAGCTCGGGATCCTATCTAGAAGATCCAGAAGTTTCAAAGGCAATTTTGAGGGGTCAAATTTTGGAGATTTCAAAATTGAAGTATGCTAGTTTGATCAGCTCAGCAAGACACATCCTTCCATTCATTCAGAAGTGTGAAAGTCAAAGATTGAATTTTTAGGGTTTCTCTAGCAAACCCTAATCAAGCTCCAGATCAAGTTTCAGGGGGAGTTGAGGCTAAGGCCTTACATAAGAAGACTACAAGAAGTCTCGACATGTATGACTCAAGGAGGTTCAGGTATGTCTTGAAATCTGATTCCTGATTAAATTCATAATGTATTTGTCTTCATATTATTTGTTAGTACAATCTTGATTAATGTTAGACTTATCTTATCACCCTAGTAACAGTATGAATGCATGTGAATGATCGAAGACATTCATTGATTAGGGCTATATGATTGTACTAATGCATTATGGTGTTGTGTGAGGTTGATGTTGTCTGCTAACAAGATTCAAGTACATCACGAAAAACAAATCAAGTTCCACATGAAGACAAAGACTCATCCATAATCTTTGTTCTACTTACGAGGTATGTATGACTTTGATATATTATGCTTAACCTATGAGACATGCAGGTTCTAGCTCAGGATCTCTAAATCATTGAAAAGATTGTTTAGGTATGTTGTACATAACTAAGCAGGTATACTAATCCAGGTATGTTTTCCTATGTCATGTTAGAATCTTACCTTGTGTTAGGATCCCTTATATAAGTATACTTGGTATGATTGGTTATGCTTATTAATAAAGTTAATCAAGGGTTCATGCACATTATGTCTCTTATCTTGATTGATGATTTAACTAACCAGAAGAGTACTATGATCAAACAAGAATATGCATGAGTAAAAGAAGACTTCCTTGAAACCCTGAATACTAATGATCATGACTATACATATTCAAGATTATTTAGAATTAGAATGTTTTGAGAATACACTAATGAATGTATGTTTGTGTATGAGATCATGAGGATGACACTAGTACACACTTGAGCATGCACAGTGGTACAGAATGAATAGAGGTTCAGAAGACATATAGAAGATCAAGAGGGAGGCAACCACACAAACATAAAATATAAGTATTTGAGTTGTTATTAGAAATAGTAAATTATATTGATTGTATGCATATTTGTATTCCTAGAATATATCATGCTACTAATATGCATATGATTGGTAAGTTGGACAAACATTCCATTGTTGCTTGTCTAGAATGAAACCTCTTTGCTGACATGCTGAGAGCTGTGCACACTCTCGATAGTATGTTCTGGTAGAGATGGAAGGCATAAGATAGCCACTGTATGCATACAGGATATGGGAAAGTGTTGTGCCAAAGTATTGGTCAAAATAGTTGCATAACTATGTAAATGATATCTGTATGCATAATAGGTTATCATGTCAATATGATTTGATGATTATGAAGTATTACTAATCATGTACTTAATTTTGATTTGTAGGAAAGATCATGATGAATGATGAACATTGAAAAAGTGATGGATGTTCAACAAGAAGATTTACAAATCAAACAAAATATAGAAGGCTCATTGCTAGAAGATTCTCTTAGAAAGAGGAAGAGAATCATGACAGATGTTTGCTCCAAGTGGATAGATAAGACCATTCTCTTAATGGTGTAATTAAAGAAGAAGTGTGAATCGGGTTCTGTATGGGTACCCAGGATTGGTAGTCAATTGATGAGCTTAATGATCATCATGGGTGATGTGGATCTCAACCTTTGCTACAAGGTTGAATATGGCTTCTATACACATATGACATGGATGCAAGAAGGAACTCACCACAGAGTTCGAATGACTTTGAGGCTCATATTAGTAGACCCATCTGACAAGAGATAGCACAGATAGATATGCAGAAGATCACTCAATGCAGAGTGTGAATAATGGACAATTGACAGCTTCATGACAAAACTTGGGCTTTACTAGAAGTAAAGTTGATCCTAACCTTTACCTTAAGGTTGTGGATGATGAACCTATCATACCATTATTGTGTGACGATGATCTCTTTCTGACAAGGAATGAGAAACAGATCATGAAAATGGCTGCAGAAAAGAAAATCAAAGATCTCGGATTAATGCACTACTTCTTAGGTCTAGAAGTATGGCAAGATCCAAAAGGAATCTTTTAAATCAAGGTAAGTATGCTGTGAAGTTTCTAAAAAGATTTGATATGTTGGAGTGTAAAGCCATGGCCACTCCCATGGACTCCAACTTGAAGTTATTAGTTAATGACTCATCGGATTTAGTGGACCTAACCCTATATAGACAAATCATTGGGTCATTGATGTATTTAACAAATACTAGGCCAGATATATGATTTGCTGTAAATACCCTAAGTCAGTATCTAGTAAAACCTAGAAAGGTTCACTTAATAGCTACAAAACATGTAGTGAGGTACCTAAAAGGTACATTAGATTTTGGTCTATATTATCTTGGAGGTCATGAACTCCGATTACATGGTTACTCAGATTCTAATTGGGCGGGAAGTGTCTCAGACAGAAAGAGTACATCAGGTGGATGTTATAGTCTTGAATCTACCATGATCTCATGGTTCAGCAAGAAACAATCTAGTGTGGCTCTCAGTACTACTGAAGCAGAATATATAGCTGTCTGCTCTGCCAGCTGTGAAGCAGTGTGGCTTCAGAAGCTATTATATGGAGTGTTTGACTTAGAAATGGATTCCACTGTGATTATGTGTGACAATCAAAGCTGCATCAAGATGATAGAAAATCTTGTATTCCACGATAAGTCAAAACACATTGAGATCCGATACTTCTATATACGAGATATGGTGCAGAGAGGAGCTATCAAGCTCGAGTATATAAGCACTGAGGATCAAATTGCTGATATCCTAACCAAACCTCTGTCTCAAGTAAAGTTTGAACACTTCCGAGACAAGCTTGGTGTAGTTCAAAAGGACTCTCCTCGAAAGGGGGAGTAGCACAGTATCTGATAACAAGTCCATCTCATCAATGTTGAGGTTACCTATTTACTGCATTTAATTACCTAGAATTATTTAGATTTAGGACTCTTATATTTTGCTTTTGATACTAGATATACATGTTTTGGTTATACATGTTTTGATGATGATGATACATGTTTTGGTTATACATGTTTTGATGATGATGATACATGTTTTGTTATACATGTTGTGAGGGGATTGGATCATCCCTGGACTTCAGTCCTAAAGAAGAGCCGTAGACGTATGTCTTCGAGAATGAATTTCTTGGTGAACATGTGAGGGGATTGGATCATCCCTGGACTTCAGTCCTAAAGAAGAGCCGTAGACGTATGTCTTCGAGAATGAAGTTCTTGGTGAACATGTGAGGGGATTGGATCATCCCTGGACTTCAGTCCTAAAGAAGAGCCGTAGACGTATGTCTTCAAGAATGAAGTCCTTAGTGGACGGTTGAGGATTAAGTCATCCTTGGACGTGGTCCTAAATGTACGGTGGAGGATTAAGTCATCCTTGGACGTGGTCCTAAATGTACGGTGGAGGATTAAGTCATCCTTGGACGTGGTCCTAAATGTACGGTGGAGGATTAAGTCATCCTTGGACGTGGTCCTAAATGTACGGTGGAGGATTAAGTCATCCTTGGACGTGGTCCTAAATGCACGGTTGAGGATTAAGTCATCCTTGGACGCGGTCCTAAATGTACAGTAAGGATTGGATCATCCTTGGACTTTGGTCCTGTGAACTGAGCCGTAGACATGAGGTCTCCGAGAATTGATAGGACTGGATCGTCCCTGGACTTCGGTTCAAAAGGTACATGATAGGACTGGATCGTCCCTGGACTTCGGTTCAAAAGGTACATGATAGGACTGGATCGTCCCTGGACTTCGGTTCAAAAGGTACATGTTAGGACTGGATCGTCCCTGGACTTCGGTTCAAAAGGTACATGATAGGACTAGATCGTCCCTGGACTTCGGTTCAAAAGGTACATGATAGGACTGGATCGTCCCTGGACTTCGGTTCAAAAGGTACATGACTGGATTGCATCATCCTTGGACATAGGTCCTAAAGAGAACTGGATTGATCGTGTGATGACGATGTTGATGATCGTGTGATGACAATGCTGTTGATCGTATGATGACGATGTTGTTGACGATGCTGATGATCGTGTGATGACGATGCTGCTGATCATATGATGACGATGCTGATTATGATGTTGATGATCGTGTGATGACGATGCTAATGATCGTATGATGACGATGCTGTTGATCGTGTGATGACGATGCTGATGATTGAGTACTATCAACTCTGATGATGTTGATGTTCCAGTAACTAGTCAAGTTACTGATGATGATGAATTGAAGAAAGCTTCCGATGATATATAGATGATGTAATGAATGACTCCTTGCTCCTGCAAATGTTGTTATAATATCCTTCTCATTAAGGGGGAGTGTTGAATATTGTAACTTCTAAGAATATTATATTTATACATTATTTATTCCAGAGATGTTCCATCCCTCCGAGGTGATTTTATTATGTATCCAGAGATGTTTATTCCTTCGAGAAGTTGTGGTAACTAGGGTTATTAGACCCACCATGTGGGGGTCGGCCCAGTCAGTTATAATAGGGTATTTAACCTAATGGTTAAATACGAGCCTACATGTACTTGTGTAAAATATATGTCAGAGTAGTATATAAATAGAGGAGGTGTGTTTCTCATTTGAGACACACACTCACTTGAGAGTGGCGCACTTGTGGAGGAGAGGTCTTCTATGGAGAAGGAGGAGCTTATGCTCAGGGTTTGCATCTTTGTATATTGCTGGTCATCTATATTGAGGAAGCTTTACTGGGTTTTCTACCCCATGAGGGTTTCCCAGGATAAATCTGTGTCTCTTGTGTTTACGCTGTGCTTGTTGTTTCTTCAGTGATCCTGTATATGCTATTATTGTGAAATGGAATGTAATGCTGCTATTTTCTATCTTAGCATATTAAATCTTAACAACATAGCCCAGCTGTGTTGACAAATCCCCTTCCTCATCATCAAAATATGGCTTCTGTTGCTTCCCCCACCGGTCATGGGACTAATGAAGCTTCAACTTCTTCTACCTGCGACGACACTTTTGGATGCGTAAACATGGTTAAATTTGAGGTTTGTGTTGCTACTCGCTCGCGTGATTTTTGAGCTCCACAACCTTCTTTAGGGAATGATCCCCCTCCACCCGAGACTCCATTGCATATCGAGAAGCCCAATTTTGTGTCACGGGTACCGAAAGGTGTCCTTAAGCGCTCGACGCATTATCCTAATGCCCAAACTACCCAGAATTACTCAATTGTGGAAGATTTAGGTCAAACCCCCTGTGCAATGTCGGCCCTCAAAGTACTTTAGGCTTGTCCTTCGCAAAGGAACGCCCTTTTATCTGCTTTAGGATCCCTCGATTCTGATAGCCCGTATATCATCAAGTTTGACACTACTAACGTTCAGCCCTAGTTGCCCTATCATGTGGCTTTCCAAGTTCATGTTAGGTGCCTAGAGATGATCGTTAAGCGTACCGTCGTTGTTGAAGGTGTGTCTACTTCAGTAATGTCTCTACCTTGTTGGAAGGCTCTCGGCTCACCCCTATTGACGAAGTCTACGACCTTGCTTACATCATTTGATGGTAGGTCTTTCAAGCCGCATGGTATTCTCCCCACCCTTGAGGTCCACTTGGGTGGGAAGTCTGTGCCCATAGAGGTAGAGTTGGTTGATGCACCCATTGACTACAACCTTTTACTGGGTAGGAATTGGATTTATGCTATGAAAGTGATTGTAACCTCTGTTTTCAGAGTTATTTACTTTCCCCATGAAGGAAAGATTGTGACGATCCATCAGCTATCCTTTAATTATGTAGCATCGTGGGGATATGTGGTCCCTCAAATTGAAAATTCTCAGCCGAAAACTGGTAATTTTGGTGTAAGATTATATCCTTCCTTGATGGGATCTTTCTTTTTTTCTGCACCAATCTCCTTTATAGGAACCATCTCCGATGATAACCCTTCGTCGTTGACTCCTGTACCATTTCGAACATCGTATTTTGGTGATTCGTGAACCTTATCTTCCATGAGTTCCACGACGGGAGACTCTTCACACATCGGAATGGTTATGCCCTTGTCTGCAGTCGAGCTTGCTTATCGTGAGATTCAACAAGTAACTACACAGCCTGATCTATCTTCTTCAAGGATAGAGGAAGAAGATCCTGTTACGCTACCCGCATGGGTAGTGGACTTATCTTGTTCACATGACTGACTTGATGATACTTTACTTTCGGATGAAGCCATTATCGAGGCTATGAATGGCAATGACAAGCCTTGGGAGGACCTACATCATAGATCTTATTTCCTTCCCAACCTTGATCTTCTCGAGCAAGATGAGTTTCGGTTGACTCTAGCCAAGAAATTTGGTCACCCTGTGATTCCTTTGGAGTCGCATGGCATTTACGCAGAGGGGAATATGGCTAATATTTCCCCTACTATCCTGATCAACATTTCTCACATTCCCGAAAATATCAAAAATGTATATATCGGTGCAGAATGCTCTCCTGAGGAAATCTGTATTTACATTGATCTATTTAAAGAGTTTCGGGATGTGTTTGCCTAGTCATACGAGGAGATGCCGGGGATTGACCCTAGTATTTTCGAACACGAAATTAAGACTTACCCCAATGTTAAGCCTGTTCGACAACGCCTTAGAGCTGTTAATCCTAGGAAGGTAGCCGCCATTAAGGAAGAGGTAGAGAAACTACTTAAGGCTGGTTTCATCTACTCGGTTCCCCTTACCGAATGGGTATCCAACCCTGTTCCTGTGGATAAGAAGTAGGGAACCATCCGTGTGTGCACTGACTTTCGTGATCTGAATAGAGCATGTCCTAAAGATAACTTCCCCACCCATTCATAGACCAAATCTTGGATGAGTGTGCTAGAAACGAAGTTTTTTCGTTTATGGACGGTTTTTCAGGCTATAATCATATCCAAATTAAACCCGAGGATCAACATAAAACTACATTTATGTGTCCTTGGGGAACCTTCGCATACTGAAAAATTCCCTTCGGCCTTAAAAACGTCAGAGCTACATTTCAGCGGGCCATGACCTATGTGTTTCATGATCTTAAACGTATAATGGAAGTTTCATTGGACGATCTCACTGCTCACTCTCGTAGTAGAAGGGATCACCCAGGTCACCTCCGTCTTGTTTTCGAAGGATGTCGCCGATATAATATTCGTTTGAATCCAAACAAGTGCATGTTTTGCGTGAAAACTAGTCGCCTTCTAGGGTTCATAGTCTTGAAGGAAGGTATTAGAGTCGATATGTTAAAAGTTGAGGCAATACTCGGGTTGCCTCCCCTGTGTAATTTGGTTCAACTTCAAAGCTTCCAAGGGAAGGATACTTTCTTACGTAGTTTTATTGTAAACTATGTTAATCTTACTAAGGGTTTCGCGCGATTATTGAAGAAAGACACACCTTTTATCTGGGATGAGCGAGCCCAGCAGTCTTTCGACGCTCTCAAGAAAGCCTTGGTATCGGCCCCTCTTCTTATTCCACCCAAATATGCAAGAGATTTTTTGCTCTATGTGGTTGCGTATCTAGAGACGATTGGTATGGTCTTGGTTCAGGTGGACGATGTGCTTCAAGAGCATGTTGTCTATTATCTTAGTCGAAACCTAGTAGACGCTGAACTAAGATATTCCCACGTTGAGAAACTGGCCCTTGCGACTGTTCATGCAGTCCAACAATTACGACAATATATTCTACTCAGGAAAACCACAGTTATAGCACATGTTAATACATTTCAGTTCGTGCTCTCACAACATCTAATTAGGGGGACATATAATAAATGGATTGTCATCCTTCATGAATTTGATCTTGATTTTGCTTCGGCGAAGTCAGTGAAGTCCTTGGTTTTCACGGAGCTAATGTCATATTTTCCAAGACTTGATGAGGAAATGGTCCATGAAGACTCATTTGCTGATGAGCATTTATTCCTTATCTCGTCGATGGACCCTTGGTATGGAGACATCATTATATATCTCCAGACTCTAATGTTCCCTTCGCATTTTTCGTGAGATGAGCGACGTCGTGTGAGACACCATGCCAAAGACTATGTCATCGTTGGTGAGACTTTGTATCGTCGAGGAAAAGACTCTCTCCTACGCCGTTGCTTACCTCATGAGGAAGCGGAGCTAGTGCTTAATGACTGCCATAGTGGGACGTGTGGTGGTCACTTATCCAGGCTTGCGACAGCCCAACGTATTTTGCGAGCAGGTTATTTTTGGCCTACGATCTATAAAGATTGTGTTAACACGGTAAAGAGATGTCACCCTTGTCAGTTGTTTTCTCGGAATGTGCACTCGCATCCTACTCCCCTTTATTCGGTCGTCACCGTCGGTCCCTTCACCAAGTGGGGGGTTGATTCATGGATTGCAACCCATCTTCGACTGGCGGGCATCGTCATATCATAGTCGTAGTTGATTACTTTACCAAATGGGCTGATGCCATGCCGACCATTAAAGCCAATGGTGAAATAGCATCCCACTTCGTATTCAATCAGATTACAGCTCGATTCGGTAACCCGAAAGAGATTGTCACTAACCATGGCAGTCACTTTCAAAACAAGATGATGGCGGAATTGTCACATAAGCTTGGGTTTAGACAAAATCACTCATCCTCGTATTATCCCCAAGCGAATGGCCAGGTCGAGGCAATTAATAAGTCCCTTAAGGCCATTCTCCAAAGGAACATCCGACAAAGCAAGAGTAATTGGCATATCATGTTGTATCTGTTAGGAACCCATGTCTTTCTTTTGTTAGTATATTGTTGTTGGACGCATATGCTTTGTAAGTCGTCCCATAGTATTTGTTGATCCATAGTTTGTGTTATTGTTGTTTGGCGCATATGCTTTGTAAGTCGCCTGTAGTATTGTTGATCCATAGTTTGTATTTGCCCATGGTTTTGACCCATAGTATTGGCGCCTAGACTTAGTATATAAGTGTGTGTTGAGGCCTATGAAGGCCCGTGAAGTTATTTGTATTGAGCTTGCTCAAAGGAGGTTTCCCCCTCGAAGTGGCCTGCAATCAATAAAAGTGATTATGAGTTCTGATATTTCTACTATCTCGTGTATTTTCATTAATTAATTGTTGCAGGTTCTTCACATCTGGTATCAGAGCACTTTCTTGGGCTCGTTGAGTGGAATTTATGGCAAATTTTTTTTTTGCATCTGTTGCAAGTTCGGATATGGGAATAATCCCTATCCGCTTAACTATGGGAAGTACTTGTGCATAAGCCCTAAAACTCATTATGAGGAGTACCACAAGAACCCCAAAGTAGTTGGCCCATTAAGAGGACCTGCCAGCGAAAAGGGCAATGACCCCTACCTGATTGACTAATTCCAACCCGTGAGGTAAACCAAGAGTTGTCGTTTGTGTCAAAGCGGTTATTAGTTTTACCTGAGCCGTGGAGTGAGGGATACTGACCCAATACGCAAGCCGTCAGACAGCATTGGTGGCCGAGTGAAACCCCTGAACTGTTAGGAAGTCGCACATACCTGGGGTCCATATCTATTTTCAGCTGAACTGTTTCCGATCACTTCCGCGTCGTTTCAGATCCCTTCTGAAATCTGTTCCAGATCCAGTCGTTTTCGATTCATTTGACGTCGTTTCAAATCCCTCCGTTTCTGCTCACTTTCGCGCCATTGTAGATCTATCTGTTTGTTATCCATTCCGCACAGTTGCAGATCCATTCCTGAAAATAAAATAAAAATAATAATAAAAAAAATCTTTAAAATTCCATTTTTTCTCCATATCTCCCTTGTTTTCACTTCGTTTCCATTCAAACTTCCCTGACACCCCTATAATCCCATTCTGCATATTTCATTCCTGAGGACCCTATCCCAAATTCCACTTCCCAAAGCCTGAAATCCCACATTTGTCTATTTTTAGGGTTTCCCATAACTTCTTTGGATTTCACCTAATCGCCTTCAAATTTTACCACAAAGTTCCTTTCCTAATTCTGCTTCTTTGTTCATCTCTGCCAAATTTTCTCATTATTTCACCCCGCTTCTAAAATCCTCATTTTTTGCTTCCCTGTCCATTCGACAGTGTCCCAAACCTAGTCAAACCCAAATTACCCTTCAAAATTTTTCCCAAATCCAGATTTTCCTTTACTGAAACAGTTTCTGTTTTTGTTTTTCTACCCACTCAACCAACAACAACAAAAAAAACTCCTGGTTATGGTTGTCACCCGGTCCAAAGCAAAAACCATGGAAGAAGCACTTGCGGCCATCCAAGCTAAACTCCAGGATCTTGATGAAAAATTTATCGGCCTCCATCTTGAGCATTCAGCCATGAACAACAAACGACAATCCGAGTCTTCATCAGAGAATGGTTTCTCTTCTTCCATCAATTTTCGTGGTCCGAAACTTGATTTTCCTCGCTTCAATGGCATTGATCCGAATGGATGGATCTATCGTGCAGAACAGTATTTCAGTCTACATAATACTTTTGATGTCAACAAAGTTCCACTTGTATGCTTTCATTTGGAATGGGAAGCTCTTCAATGCTACTGTTGGCACATCAAGGCTCATGAAGAGCAAAAATGGAGAGATTTTTGCCTGTTCCTTTTGCAACGATTTGGTCCTAGTGCTTTTGATGACTTCACAGCAGCCCTCACTAAACTTCGCCAAATTGGCACTGTGAGAGAGTACCAAACCGAATTTGAGAAACTAGCCAACCACACTGAAGGATTGCCTGATGACTTCTACCGGATTTGTTTTATCAGTGGTCTAAAGGATGCAATCCGCTCTGAGGTCAAAATGTTCTGTCCCAACACAATAATGGAATCCCTGGGGTTGGGTAAGTTGGTAGAAGACAAGGTTGCATCCCAACAGCGCTCCAAACCCACTTTTGTTCCCTTCTGAAATATGGGTTCTCAACGACCTCCCATCCCGCCATCTCCTCGACCAACCCCTATCAAGCGTTTGTCTGAAACCGAGATGCATGCACACAGAGAAAAAGGGCTTTGTTATAATTGTGATGAGAAATTCACTCGGGGACATAGATGTGTTCAAGAAAAGGTCTATCTCTTGGACATGGATTCTCTGCCTGCCTCTAAAATTGGTGAAGAAGCTCCAGATACAATGGATGCCCATATCGACATTCTGGAGCCGCCTATTGACCCTTCGTCTCAGGATGACTAGCCAAAGATATCTCTCCATGCTTTAGCTGGAATCACCACCCCCCAAACCATGCAGGTCAGGGGTTACTTCAAGAATATTCCTCTTACAATACTCATTGATTCTGGTAGCACTCATAATTTCATTGACCATCGGATCACCAAACAGGCTGATTGTTTTATCCATCCTTGCTCCAACTTTGAATTCATGGTTGTTAATGGGGGCACCTTACCTTGCAAAGGCAAGTGTCGTAATGTGCGTATCTCTATGGGAGATTATAACCTGCACTCTGACATGTTTGCCTTGACCTTAGGCGGATGTGATGTCGTTTTGGGATCGCGATGGCTACGCACACTTGGCCCCATCTTATGGGATTTTGTTGAACTTTGGATGCAGTTTTCCCCCAATGGACAAAAACACACATTGAAAGGCTTACAAAAACACACATCGAAAGGCTTACAACCAGGGTCTCTCAGCATCATCAGTTCACATCGCATGGAAAAACTCCTTAAGAAGAATTCACATGTTGTCATCGCCCAGATCCATTCCATTCAGATGCAACCATCAGTGGTCTCCACTACTCCCTTGGATATGAAACAAATTCTGGATCGATATACAGGTGTCTTTGCTGAACCAGTGGGATTGCCACCTTCAAGGCCAGAGGACCATCGTATTCAACTCCTTCCTGGAAGCGTTCCTCCCAACATCAGGCCCTATCGCTACCCATTTCACCAGAAAACAGAGATTGAAATGCTCGTTCGGGACTTACTGAAGCAAGGTATTATTCGCCCAAGCACTAGCTCCTTTTCTTCACCAGTTCTACTTGTCCGCAAAAAAGATGGGTCATGGCGCCTCTACATTGACTTCCGATCACTTAATCACCTCACTACTAAGGATAAGTTTTCAATTCCTGTTGTTGATGAGCTTCATGGTACTCAATTTTTCTCCAAGTTGGATCTTTGTTCTAGGTATCATCAAATTCGAGTTCATGAGGATGATATCCCTAAAACAACTTTCTACACACATGATGGCCACTATGAGTTTTTGGTCATGCCCTTTGGCCTCATTGATGCTCCTTCCACATTCCAGGCCTTGATGAATAAGATATTCCGGCCCTACTTGCGGAAATTCATTTTGGTATTCTTTGATGATATCCTCATCTACAGTAAAGCATGGGCTGAACATCTCCAACATCTGGATCTTGTAATGAAACTTTTCTCTGACCATCATCTCCACACCAAATAGTCTAAATGTGTTTTTGGACAGAAGGAAGTCGAGTATCTCAGGCTCATTATCTCAGCATAAGGGGTTCGCGTGGATCCTGCCAAAATCGTTGCCATGAACAATTGGCCATATCGGATTCTTCAGAAGATTGGGTCTGTTGCTTATAAATTGGAGCTTCCTCCTTCTTCCCGCATTCATCCAGTATTTCATGTCTCTTGTTTGAAGAAAGTTCTTGGCACCAACATCAAAGGACAAACTATTTTACCCGAACTGGATAATGAAGGATCCATACTTTTGGAGCCGGAGGCCGTCCTTAATAAGCGCACTCGTCAGCTTCGTTCTCGCTCTATCACAGAAGTCTTAATTCAGTGGCACGACATGCAACCAGAGGATGCTACCTGGGAACCACTCCTTCAAATTCAACAACAATTTCCACATCTAAAGCTTTGACGATAAAGCTTTTTCTAAGGGGGAGGGGATGTTAGGAACCCATGTCTTTCCTTTGTTAGTATATTTTTGTTAGACGCATATGCTTTGTAAGTCGTCCCGTAGTATTTGTTGATCCATAGTTTGTGTTATTGTTGTTTGGTGCATATGCTTTGTAAGTCACCCGTAGTATTGTTGATCCATAGTTTGTATTGGCCCATGGTTTTGACCCATAGTATTGGCGCCTGGACTTAGTATATAAGTGTGTGTTAAGGCCTATGAAGACACCGTGAAGTTATTTGTATTGATCTTGCTCAAAGGAGGTTGCCCCCTCGAAGTGGCTTGCGATCAATAAAAGTGATTATGAGTTCTGATATTTCTACTATCTCGTGTATTTTCATTAATTAATTGTTGCAGGTTCTTCACAGTATCCTGCTTTGTGTGCTTATCGAACCGCAGTAAAGACTTCCACTGGTTTCTCACCTTTTCAGTTAGTTCATGGTGTGGAGTCTATCTTACCAATTGAATACAAAATCCCTTCTTTGAAGCTAGCCATAGAACTCCTGCCTGATACTTCAGAAGTAGAGCAGCGTTTAGTCCACCTAGAGCAACTTGACGAGCAGCGTCGAGATGCTGCCGTGGCAATAGATGCCAATAAACATCGTGTCAAGGCTCAGTATGATAGGTTTGTCCGTCCCCAGTAATATGCTGAAGGTGACTTGGTTCTTCTTTATGACCAAGCTAAAGAATCCCTGGGGGAAAGTAAGTTTAACCCAATGTGGCATGGTCCTTACCTTGTGAGGCGTGTCCTAGAGAAAGGAGCCTATGAGTTAGAGGATTATGAGGGGAACGCCTTGAAGGATCCTAGAAATGGGCTCAACCTCAAGCGGTATTATGCTTGAGCTTCTAGCTCGAGCTAATACTTTTGTATACTATTACATAGTTGTTGTACATAGTTTAGCTTTCCTTTGATTTTTCGAGTTTGTTGATTCACTTCCGTTTGGTTGGTAGATGTCAGCAGAATCTCCAGTGTTCTTAGGATTCGCGGATGGGGCCAGTCGTCATACGCAGAGACTAGCTTCTGTTGCGTGGGTTATTTACTCGCCCGAAAATCAGATTGTGTATTCGGGAGGTCCTTGTCTTCGTCCTACATCGAACAATGTGGCTGAGTATAGTGCCATTATCGAGTTACTTTGCGATGCCATTTCTCATGGTATTCAGTCTTAAGAAGTCCGCCTGGATTCACAACTGGTTGTGTCTCAGTTGAACGACCAATACCGTGTGAGGGATCCTACGTTACTAAGGATATTCTTAAGGGTAAGACTCTTGGAGCGTCAATTTGTTTTTATTACATATATTCATGTTCCGAGACGTTTTAATCATGTAACTGATGCATACGCTAATTATGTCCTAAATTCGAATTTGTCACATCAATAAAAGAAGCAATGAATCACACAAATAACATTCATACATTTGTACATGCAAAATTGTAGAGTCGGAAAATCATAGTTTTTTCATTATCAAAATAATATGTCCAAAATGTGGTGTCATGGTACAAAACTGGAGCTCGTAGCTCTCAAATATAAAATCTGATACAAAATGATGAAATCCCATGGCATCTAATCCCTACGAGGAGGCCTCGCCGCCTCGACAGGATGTGTTTGTATATAATAATACACAACGTTGGCTATGCGCCGGAGTAATCGCACCCATGTGTCAGGTACCCCTACTACATGTCTCTGCATTGCCTCTGGGAGATGCTCTACCTCAATCATTGGTACGCTAGTAGTCATAAGAGTCAAATTGACTCGTACGGTCTCTAATGTGCGCTCTGCTGGTGCGATCACTACCTCTCCACCCCTAACTCTACGCCGATGTCGTGGGAAGCCTTGTGGTCTCTGTGGACCCAAGTCTACAAGAAAACAGTCAATTATCAATACATGATGTCACACCAAAAGGATTTTTGCTTTCACTTAAAACAAAAGTACAAAAAAAAAAAATATTCAAAATTTAAAAAGAGTATCTTACCAATGTCTCCAAATGCGGCCCCTGGTGGTAGAGGCACGTCTCGGTCCCCTCTGAAGTCAATCCCCTCATAGGGATAGTCACCACCACCAGTGGAAAAACTCATCAATATATGGGGAAGCCTATCGGCCACCCCCCTGCCGTGTCAATCTCTCCACCCACCGGGTCTGGGCGGGATCTCGGAGACTATGTGGAGGGACTTCTACCCTCAAACTCAAGCCCATCACCCTCTCAAAGAAGAAGCTGCACAATATGCTACCAAAACCGAAGTTTTTGGTCCACCCTATTTTGCACTCTGTCAGCTGGTTCTTCATGGTACCCAACAGCGTTGTGCACCAGTCATATACAATCGGTCTCAGGCACTCGGCCGCATAGAATATCAATGGCCTTGAGGCCTGATGAAGAGAAGTTGACCTTGTTATTCTCCCAGGCGTGAGGATGATAATTTTCATGCTTAGACTCGCAATAGCCTCGGTGGGGATTTGGATACCCACTTTCTGGGTGCCAGCAATGCAGTACATGTCAATATAGTCCCTAATAGTGACTCCACCCCCCACGGTGTGAGATCGGAGGCTTGCCACCTTCCCTCGGGGAGACAAACCAGTGGTGAAATATATGTCTTCCACTTCCAAATGAAGTGGTTTCCCATCCAAGTCAAAGTGTTGTGCTTTCGCATCCCAGTAGTTGACCACCGTAGTGAGCAATCGATGTTGGGCCCTCAAACCCCCAATGCTCCAAAATTTGTATAAACCACAAGCTTGCAATGCTTGTTGGGCGGCTAAATCTTCGCGAACTTGCTAATCAATGATGTCATGCTCCCTTTCTCTCCATTCCAGAACCATCCTGGATGAAAACAAAGAGTTTGTTAGTGCCCATGTGTGTAAAAAACACTACCCTCGTCGATGTACGCGAGCTAATTTAGGGATAGTCGCATGTATACATGAGCAACTGTTAGTTTGCTTGCACACACCCAACCCTACATGCGACCCAATGATCTATAGGCCACATACAACGAACCGTGGGTGTATAAAGCTATATAATTGAAGAGGAAGTTGAGAGCTATTACCTGGTCCAGACGACTCACAGTTTTGTCGATCTTAGCTCCCGGAATCGTCGATTGAAGATCAAAGGTAAAAACAACCCCAATGCACTATGTGGATTGAAAAGTGAAAATGATGCGGTAAAAACATTTCTTTTTACTATTTATCAATTTTTCAAACCCACTTTTATATAGTTTTTGCCATTTTGAGCCTTTTTGGACTAAGATGTCGTCATGAAGTGCCTTTTCGAGTAGTTTTTTGCAATGAGAGTGGATTTGGAACCTTTTCGTGCCTTCGACAAGTATTTTTTTCAACTGGCATATAGGTTAGGATGTCATTTCGCCTACATTTTTGCATCGACCTTATGACCACATTCATAAACCCTAGGTGCGACCCCACTTTTTAACTGACATGGAACCTCCATGTTGCTTTAGAAGTGTCGTTATTTGGCGGTAGGGCCTGTCCGACCATGGGTGCCCTAGTTAGATCCTTTTTTTTTATGTCTTACGGCACCCATGCAGTTGTTAGCCATGTGCCTGAGCACTTTTCCTTCCGAGCCAAGCAGAGCTATAATTTATCCTTCGCAGCTTGATGACCCTTACCTTGAGGGAACACCCCCCCAAGTGTCCACATCCTGCACATGCTTCCTTGCAACGAGCATAGGTATGTTCCATTGCCCGGGACTAGTTTGCTTTCCCATGACACTCGTTCCCTCCCCATTGTACTATAAGCAATTTTATTCCTTTTCAAGCTTTATAATATGAAAAAGACTAAAAAAATCATATAAATCAAAAGATCCGGACGGGAAAATTCTTACTACCTTCTATTGGGGCAGTTGTCGTGTCGCCTTTGAACAGAACATTCATATTCATGCTATTTATCATGGGACGGATTATTAGTATGACCTTAGGAAGCTGTACTCATTTCTCAGATCTTACTCTACCGACTGGTTAAGCTTCCAGTTATTATGGAGCCTTTGTTGATGCCTCATGCGTCTCAGAGTATTATCAGTATCTAGTGGTTGAGTCTATGTTTCCTGAGTCTATTCATCTGCTCATTCTCTTGTTCAAAGGAAGTCTTGAAACCAAACTCGGCCACTCCGTAGATCTCTTGACTATTGCATGTCGGCCATCCCTTATGAGTCCAGTTCGATCACATATGGTGTTCAACCTGTTCGTCCGAGTTCTTCCAAATATTTCATCCTAGTTGCTATCTCGTGCTCGTTAATGGGGGATTCGTTAATGCCCTCCTTCGAGCGAATCTCATTCCATCAACTCCAACTCATTTATTCTGGAATTGTGATTTAGAGTCCTTTTGAGTACCTTGAGACTTGCAGTCATTAGTGGTAGGTTCTCTCACCATCGATAGTTGGGAATTCATTAATGTCCCCTGATCGATGGATTCGTTAGAGTGTTCGACCTCAACACCTCTATTCACACTTTGATGAATGTACTCAGTGCCTTGATGCCCATTTTCATTATTGGTGGGTTATCTCGCGTCTATTAACGGTATACATCAATGGCTGGTAATCAGACAATGTCACATCAGGTTCAACATCAGTACCCTTATTCACTTGATGGGACATGCACGGTAGACGGTTTGTGTAGAAGACCCCAAACTTCAGTGGAATTCAGTATGCTACTTGTGATCATGATTGTACCTATGGGAGATTATTCTCATACATCAGCAGTTTGTACCATCAGTCTGCATCAGTTGTTTCCTCGTCAGCAAGTGACAAACAAGCCCTAATGAAGGCACAAGCACTCTAATGCAAAATGCAAATACATAAAGCAATTTTTTTTTTGTATTTTCATTATAAATGAATGAAAATGCAAGTGGAATCAAAACTTTTCAGAAAAGAATGCAGTGTATATAACCCAGCAAACCCCAACAAGCAAGACTCAGCTAAGCCAATGAGCTATAAACAAGAAAAATGGTTAAAAAACCAAATTCTCAAAATCAAAGAAAGAGGAGCTTCCAGTCACTAAAAGAGGTAAGGAACAGTCAGGACATAGGCCCAGAAAGACAAAGGAACACCCAAAACTCACCTAGTATCAACCAAACACCAAGAATAAGGTTAAACCAAAGTTGTACGCGTCTGTTTAGTAAACAGTTGCGTATGTACGCGGGCTAGTGAACTATCAGTCGCGGGTACATGCGGGTAAACCATAATAGACTCGCGTACAGAGAAAGATAGGTGACCAAAATATGAGTGGAAAGGCCCAAAAAACTCAGTATTTTTCTATAAGAACCTGACGACCTACCAACGACACAGAAACTTGAAAGAACAGAGGCCCAGAATAAGGAAAATTGTCCAAAAACCCCAAATGGAGGCTTCTCCCCAGTGGAGTCGCCAATTCTGTTACGGAGAAAAACTTTCCATGGCTTGGGGTAGACCACAACAGACAAATGAACTCAAGAGAATAAACCCATTTCTCAGCATATGTTATATGAATGTAAATGTGGAGAACAACATAGAGACCCTACCTCAATCCGGACGTTCGATGAAGAATTCCGTTGACCTCTCGAATCACAACACTTGAAGCTGCAGCTTAGTATCAACAACAAATGCAAACAAGTGCATATGATATATAAAATATGTTAGCATATACAATAGCATAATCCATGATATGCATAAGCAAATGTACCCAATGATAATAAACAATCATTCACAATATCAATTTGGATGAGAAAATGAGTATTTCTAGTAATATGAACAAGAAGTACGAGATACAACCTCCTATCGGCAACTCATCTGAACCAAGAACTAGGTCCCTCCACTTGTGCCTCCACCACTTCAATCCCCCATACAATGGCAAACTCATGAGCAAAAGAATGAATCCTTCACAAGATATGAAAGAGTTTGGGAGGTGAACATAAAAGGTTCACAACAACTAGGATCAATGGATGTAGACTCAAGTAAGGCAAAATTTCAATAGAGTTTCAATGCTCTTCTCTTTCTCCCCTCCTTCCATGCATAATGGCTCAATATATAACCCTCCAAAGGCAAGTGAAAGGTCGGATCGAGTCGTTTCGAGATACATGGAGGGCCAAAGGCCACAATGGCCGCTTTTTGGAGTGAAAAAAGGAGATTTTTATTTCTTTTACCAATTAACTCGAAATATGCGGGCTATAATGGTGCAGCCTGCGTATACACGAGTTGCATTGAAGCAGCTCACGTACAGGAATAAAAATAGGGAAACAAGTGTTCCAAGAGGACAAAAATGTGGTTTTGAGTCCATAAATGGATAATGGAGGCCAATGAGTGCTAATGCTCACAAGGTGGCAAAATATGGTGTAACAAATGGTAGGTCTATTTCATAAAATAAAATTTGAGCATATCTTTAAATAAAGGAATCAATTGGCAGATCAAGCTGGACTATAGGTTGGTGAGGGTATTTGGCACATATGGGATATGGAGAATGATACAATGCTAGATTATGATCCAGGACCACATCCGAGGTAATGTCAAAAGGGGTACAAGATGACTTGCAAAGTCTTTCTTTTGAGGCTATAAATTTTTTAGGAATGATGTTCTTTTTTATGCATATATGAATCAATGTACATGAAGTTGATACAACTATGGCTATGTATTTTTTAATGTTTAATGAATGTATAAGACACATTATTATAGGCTCATGACATATTGCTATGTCACTTTATGTTTAGATTTACATGGATGTAAGGTCTTTTGACCTATGTACAAGATGGTTTATTTTTTTAATACAAATAGACTACGCACTTTTTTCGAGGAAAAAATAACAATCATATAAATGTCTATTTGGTGTGAAAGTATTAGAGACGAAACAATGAACAACCTATAGACTATCCATAATTAACGAAGTCATTAATAATGCAATGATATTTTAATAATAAAAATCGGTTCATTATTAAATTGTTTATTAAAGCTAACTACATATATACAATTGTCTCTTTATAGATTTGTTTTATTTTTATTATCTGAAAATTATAAATAAAACCACATAACTTATTATTTTCATATATATTAGCTAAGGAGTAGTTTATTTATTCTACGTCTATGGATTTTGGCTGGAATGAGGGCCTCGAATACCCCCATGGCTCCCAAATTACGCAATTTCCATAGCTAATATATGTGATTCTAAGATTTTTTAAAGATTTCCAACTGGCCTTCAAAATAAGATGGAAAATATTTTCAGAAAAGGTTGAAAACATAGAATATTTAGACTACGCCTATTAGCTAATCATAAAATATAATTTTAATTTAAAAAAAAATTAAATTATATTTAATTTAATTTTAAAAAAATTTAAATTATATTTAATTTAATTTATATTTTTTTACGAAACTACATAAAAATTTATACAAATATTTTGATTAATTACAAACCAATCAAAACTCAATAGAATTTGACAATACACCTATTAGCTAATGGCTCCCTCTCCGGCCTCCATTTTACCCTCGATTCCCACCCCCTCAATCATACCCTTTTTGCAGATGATTCACTCTTCTTGGGTGGAGCCTCCTCCATCATAGCCAAGAAGTTTATGCACAATTTTAATATGTACTGCAATGCCTCCGGAGGCAAGATTAATTTGCACAAAAGTGCAATCTACAGCTAGAACCTCGACAACAGAGTTGCAGCCAACATCAACAGAATCCTAGGCATCAATGTCCATACCCATTGGGACAAATTCACCTATCTTGGCCTTCCTATCACTTATGGAAACTCTAATGCTGGAAAATGGGACGACGTGCTCAACAAAATAAAAAGAAGAATCAGAAGATGGGGAGGCCATTAGCTTAGCAAGGCCGGAAAATTGATATTAGTAAACTCTATTCTATCCTCCTCGCCCATCTACCAATTTTCTACCCTTCTAGCTCCAAAAGGAACAGCAGATCAAATTAGCAAATTAATGAGAGAGTTCCTTTGGTCCGACGGGAAAAACAATGAAAACATATTCCACTTAGTGAATTGGGAGACAATCAAGCAGCCGAAAGCCTCAGGAGGCCTTTAAATTCGCGACCCACGCCTTGAAAACTTGGCATTGGGAGGTAAACTTCTTTGGAAAATTCTACATCACAAGCGCCATAGAGTAAGTCAGGTTCTCGGGAAGAAATATTTAAATGTGATAAACTCAAGATGTCTAGATCATAAACCAATGTGCAAAGGTACCGACACTTGGACATTATGCAAAGCAGCGTGGGAATTCTTTGCAAAAGATCTTTATTGGGTCCCAGGCAACGGAAGAAAATAGACATATTTTCAGACAAAATAATGGGCAAGGATCCACTTCAAAACACTTAAGAGCTTTAAAATATCGCAGCCTGGCTCTCTCAGCATGGGATCAAGACTCTCAAAGAGTTTAGCACCTGGGACACGCATGGCACCTGGCAGAGCTGGAAAAACATAGCCATACCTCCCCACCTTGAGACAGCTAAAGTCAGGCTTATTGAAAACCCAAAATGATGTGCACCCTTGCATATAATGGCCAGAGACGAGCGGGGTTGGGGCCCCTCAGGCTCTTACTTAGCTTCCCTCGGTTACAAAGCTCTACAAATTCAACATGAAGCAAGATATGAGCTTTGGAAGCAGGTTTGGGACCCATTCGGCCTCCCAAAAATCAATTTTTTCACTTGGACTTTAATCCATTGCAAAGTCCTCATTGGCGATAATCTCAGCAAGAGAGGACTCCATGGGCTTTTTAGGTGTCCCCTCTGTCAGAATAATCTAGAAACAATCAACCATATTTTTCTGGAGTGTCATTTTTCCAAGTTTGTCTGGAGTCTTCTACTACTCGATCTCAACTTCACCCTTCCTAACTTTAGCTCAATCACCCAGATCTTTAAAGACTAGAAATCTCTCTATCCTGCCCCACTCTCCAATAAGAAACTATGGTTCCATCTCTAGATCACCATGCCTAAATTCGCTTGTTGGAAAATTTGGATAACAAGAAATAATGCCATTTTCCATGACAAGCACTGCACCCCCCTACAATCCGCAAGCCAAGCCAAAGGCCCGTTGATTGAGTGTCTCAAATCCTCCAAACTCAGGCTTGATGCTACCCTCAGCAACCCAGAATGGAGATGGATCGAAGCCAGCCCCCCCACCCTAGCACTGAGCCACTCCGGAAACTTCAACCCGCTTGGCATATCAGACTCTCTAGTCTTGATTTCCAGGAGTGGAGAAATAACCAGGACACGGATAGCCTGCATTTCGACGGAGCCTTCAAAAATAACCTCGGTGCAGTCGGAGCTGGGGGTGTCTTCTGGACTAGAGAAGGAACGAGGAGATTGAATTGTAGCTGGGGCCTTGGCACCTGCTCAAAAAATATAGCAGAATCAATGGCCTTGATGAAAGGATGCTAGCTTGCCAAAGAGCACAAAATTGACAACCTCCAAGTATTTGGAGACTCAATGATTATCATTAGAGCTTTCAACACTAATACCACTCCCAACAATCTGCCTCTCAGTCGTATCATTCAGGGAATCCGCCAAATTTCGAGCACCTTCACTAATTTCAAAGATTATCACATTTTAAGAAGCTTGAACAATGAAGCAGATAGTGAAGCTAATGGAGCCACCAGTTTAAGCCAAGGCATTTTGAAACTATCCGATACTAAAATTGAAACTCATCATATTCCTTATGTCATGATTCTCCCAACAGGTTCAAAGAATTTGCAACTCCAATTTTGAAAGTGAAGACTAATAGCACCACTCCTGGCAAAATCATTATTGTCTATTTGAAGACGCATAGCTTTCTGAGTTCCTTGGATACAGAGTCTTTTTGACCTCCAAGCTTCTTCTGATGCAGAGCTTCCCGAGTCCTTTTATTCACCAGCAGACTATCTATCCAAGCACGATTTCCAGTTTTAGAGCCTCCTGGCAATATTCTCAGCATAGCACAATACTCATCCAAGCTTGTTTTCCAGCTTTAAAAGGAGAAGAAGCTTCTCAACACAATCTTTAGACAATTTGAAGATCACCATCTTGGAATCATACAGTCTGGCTCAGAATCTCGGTTAGGCAAAGACTCATCATTTCTTATAAACATTTGTCCTTCATGGTAACATATAGCATACTAGCAGCTTATTTAATCTAGCACGAGTTCCAGATAAAGAGCATCTCGGCAACATTATCAGCATCACACAGCCTTCTCTCAAGCTCGTTTTCCAGAGTTAAAAGGAGAAGAATTGTCTCATCTCAATTTGTAGAAAGTTTGAAGATCCCCTTCATGGAAACATACAGCACCCATTTCTCAGCAGTGGTGGAAGCTTGGCTCAAAATCTAGATAGGCATAGACAAATCTTTTCTTCATCAACTTCTTTAAGTAATACAACAATCTTGATAGATAAATTCTTTTACAGTAATCTTTAGCTCTTATAGATAATTCTTTCCACTCAGAACAATGCAATAAGCTTCTTAAGCTAGGGTTTCTTATTCTGAAGATAGGCACCCATACCCCCATTGCCTACTCAACCAATAAAGGCTCACTTAGGCCATCAATTTGGTGAAACAGAAATCAGCTCTTTGCCAATATGGCCGCATTTGTACTCTGCCGATTTGGTTCATAACCACGGCTTTTTTTATATACAATACTCATTTCTGTTAAAAAAAAATCATAAAAAATAATTTAAGTTTTAAAAAACATTTAAAATTTAATTTGTTTATTTTTACCATATTTAATTTAATTTATATTTTTTACAAAACTACATAAAACTTTATACAAATATTTTTGATTAATTACAAACCAATCAAAACTCAATAGAATTTGACCATAAACCAATTACAATATAACCTACTATCGATAGGTTTAATAACCTGCCATCGGCAGGTTTAATAAATCCAAAGTCATAGCTCAGTACTTCACATGTAAAAGAAGCTATCTCATTGCACAAAACTTCATAAAAAATAAATGAAAAAAGAACAATTTGCCATAAAGAAGAGCTTGATGATTTTGGAAGACACCTCTCTTGGTCCAAAAAAATTGCCAAAATGTCAATTAATTAATTTGGTCGAAGTATTAGGTAAGGTGAGAAGTGATTCAAATTTAATGTAGAGTGATTTTTTTTTCATTCAAAATCTATTTTGATATTTGAAAAATTGATTAAATAAATAAATTAATTGAAGTTTTGATTTCTTAAATTCATGGGCGGAAGGAAGTTTATTACACAATTTGCTAATTCTTAATTATCATTACAACCTTTTTTTTCCAAGAAAAAAAGTATTATTTTTGCTCTTTAAAGATAAAATCAAAATATACATGAGCAACTTTGCGACTTAATACCAAGTTCAAGCCTCATTACTCCTTTTAATAGAAAAGAAGTTCTCGACTCCGTAGATATTACTATCTTCCTACACTCTTTAGTTCGTAAAGAGCTTAACCAAAAAAAGGATAGAACCCCAACAAACTTTTTCTCAATAAAACTATCTTACAATAATCAACCTCAGTTCATAGAAAAATAACAAAACCAACCATATGATAGGTCCACATAACTTTTACTTAAAGGACAAGCAAAAATGTTTTCCAATATTTAATATATGGAGAAGGTAACTGGTGCAATCCCCTCTTCCCCTCAGAATTCTTGTGTTACCAACATTCTATCCCGTAGCTTAATAATATCCTTTGAGAGCCCAATAGCCTTTTGATTTAATTCCCTGTATAAGTGTCCAAAGGTGAGATAGACAAATTGTGATCTTGCTTCTTCAATACATTGGAGAAGGGGAAGCAACTGCATATTTGTAATTTGAGACACACCATTACACAATCCACCAGCATTTTTGAATCACCAAATACCTGAAGGGAATTCAAATTAGTATTGAAGCTAAGGCATGTCTTAACAATATCCATAATGCACAAAGCTCTGCTCTATTATTAGTACCTCGTCTTGCTCACCTAAAGGGAATTCAAATTAGTATCCAAGGCATGTCTTAATGATATCCATAAATGGACAAAGCTATGCTTTGTTATTAGTACCCCGTCTTGCTCCAAATTTTAATGTGTAGTAATGAGTGTTTGTGAGATAAATAGCTGCTCCTACACCACACATAACTGGATCACCTTGGCAGCACCATCAAAATATGCCCATGACATATTTTGATTTATGAGAGGTTCTTGCATAATTATGTTTTTCTTCTTAGGTAATGGATTTTGATCCTCCCTGAATAAGCATTTGATTTCATGAGCAACTAAAATTGGATCCCGTACATTGTCTTCAAAAATCCATTTGTTCCTGGTGTACTATAAAATCCACAAGACATGGCATGGAAGAGATTGAAAGTTTTTGTTTGTTGAGTCTACTTCCCAAGCTTCCAAACTTTGAATAAGAGTTGATTCATTCCAAACTCATGAACATTGTAAAGACTGTAAGACATCCTGCCATACCTGTTGTGAAAATGGACAAGAAACTAATATATGATCAACCCATTCAGCGCTATCTTTACATAGTATGCACTAGTTTGAGCCAATCCAACCCCTTTTTTGGTAATTGTCCCAGGTAAGTATCCTATTAGCCAGTGCCATCCATGATAATTTTGTTGTCTTTAAAGGACATTGATATTTCCAAATATGTGACCACCACCATGCATTTTCAGCATGCATGTTTTCATTAGCAAGTGCCTCATATCCCAAATTAGCATTTAAAACACCAGTATAGCTCGATTCCAATTCCACCTCAGTTTATCATCTCCGTCATGCAAATATATTGCATATGTGCAAGAGTTGTAATGTAATTGTTCCATTCTATAGCCATATCACCCTACAAATTTAAATCATCAAAAGAGACCCATCTTTGTACCCATCTTCTTGGATTTATGTAGGTTCCTGCATTTTTTAGAAAGAATATTCCATTTTCATGTAGCATTGCCAACAACCCCTTTGACAGTTTGTAATTTTCAAGGGACCCTATCCAAGGATCCTCCCCGATCCTAACTTTATCCCCTTTGCCTATTTTCGAGGCCACCGGCCTGCCTAAAAGAGCAAAGGCCTGTAATAGTCCTTTCCATACATTAGAAACATTTTTTACTGTTTTTTGTTATAGACTTATCCATTCCTCCACAGATAGGTCCTTTAAATATTTCCCCCTCGTGATCTTTCCCCACAGGCCTTCATTAAAAATAAGTCTCCATAAACTCTTACTTGCTAATGCTTTGCCAATTAAGAAAATGTTTTTAAAGCCCCAACCCCTACATCCCTTTGGTCTTGCTAGATTAGTCCATTTTACCAAAGGTAAACCTTCTTTTTGCTTTTTGCCAGTCCAAAGAAAACTACAGCTCTTTCTCCAAATCTTAATAAGAATCCCCTCAGGGACATACACAAGAGATAACTCATAGACATGTATAATCTCAAGTACATATCTTATGAGAACCATTCCTCCTCCACAAGAAAACCACAAAAAGTAGCAACAGGAAGTTTCGTCCTCGATTTCTTTGTATAGCCACATCCATTCATAGGCTATGTAATCATTTGGTTTTAGACAATAACCAAGATATTTGAAACCCTTGTGAAGATGCCTCGCTGAAAAAGGAAATAGTTGGGAGATCTCGTCCTCGACTTCTTGGTAAATTGCATAAAATATAGTTGAGACTTTGCTTGATTCACTTCATGTTGCTTCACGTCCTTCCATTCACAAACAGTTCCCTCACCAAAAAGCATAATATCAACAACGAACAAAAGATGAGTCAAAGTGATATGGTCTGCCACTTTTATTCCTTTTATTCTACTTGCAAACTTGGATGCTACAATTAATATGATTAACCCTTCCGCAATTAATAGGAACAAAAAGGGGGAAAGGGGGAAACCTTGTCGGAGCCCTCTAGTAGCTCCAAAGAAACCTGAAGGGTTCAATTTATAAGCACAACAAAAGAAGTAGAGGATACACATCCCAAAATCCAATTAATTGTCTTCAATCCCATCCCCATCTGCAGAAGGACTAGTCCGATAAAAATCAAATTAACTTTGTCACAAGATTTTGACAAGCTTGATTTTTAAACAACAGCGGTAATTTTATTTATCTCAATGGAATGTATGCCTTCCTGAGTAGCTCTCACAACATAATGGATTTGTCCATTAGATAAAAATCCATATTGTTCTTCATAAATGTTGGAAGATAACATACCTTTGATCCTATTTGCTATTACCTTCAAGATGACTTTATATATCAAGTTACTGAAGGAAATGGGTCTATAATTTTTAAAATTGGCTGCATCTACATGTTTTGGAATTAATTCTAAAATGTTGTATTGATGGCTCCCAATACCTTACCAGAGGACCTGGATTCATTCACCACCCTTAATATCTCATCCTCTAGCAGATCATAAGAAGCAAGATAAAATTCCATTGCCAAGCCATCATGCCCTAGACTTTTTAACTTTTTAAAGGAAGTCATGGCACCCTGCAACTCCTCCTTTGTGACAACAGGCTCCAAGATATCATTCATGTCTTCATCAAATAATATAGGAAAGTGCCAAATGAATCTCAATTGTTCCTCTATATTTGGACCATTTGTTTCCTTGAATAAGTTCTGACAGTGTGACATCCCAGCTTTAGCCAAATATTCAAAAGTAGTAGCTTTTGATGCATCAAATTTATCAATTGCACATATTGTATTCACTGGCATCCTATGAGAAGCACACTTGTGGAAAAATTTTGTATTATTGTCTCCTATGTCTAACTAGATCGATCTACTTTTTAAACGCTAGGCAATCTCTTCTAGTTCCAATAATTTCTTCTTTTTGTCCTCCAACGGTTTCAATTTAGCCATTTCCTCATCATCAAGGATTCCAGAGATGTTATTTTCAAAAAGTATTGAAATTTCCCTTTCAACTGAATTGAGGTCCATTTTGTGTTCGTCTCTCTTCTTCTTATCCCATTATGCTACTAGATTTTGTACTCTCTTTAGATTGCAAATTGAAACATTCTAGGGTCATAGTCAAGAGGGTCATAGTCAAGAGGGTCATAGAACTTCCAGGTTGAATTAATAATGGAATGAAAATATTCATTCTCTAACCAAGCATGGCTAAACTTGAAAGGACCCAATGACTTAGGGTCTTCCTTTGACAGTTGTAGCAATATCGAGTTATGATATGAAGAACCTTTGTTTCCAACCCATGAACGATACCGCCCAACCTCCTCGATTATTTTGTTGGCAAAAAGAATCGATCCAACCTTTTGAAGATTCCATTCGTACTTGTTCGAGCGTTCCTCCAGGTTGGACGTAGACAAACCAGTTCAATGTAGATGTTAATTTATGATCATCAAATTAGTGTATGAAATAATCTAATAATGTGTCTGGCCTTACCAACTCCCCTCATACCTCTAGATGTGACCTTGTGAAATTGAAGTCCCCCCCGAATATAATATTTTCACCCCTTAATGACTCTTATGATTTTATTGTCTCCCAAAAATCTTGACGATTTGCCTAAGGCCCATACATAATGACGATTTCGAAGGACGTCCCCAGATCCTTGGCTACCCCTTCCACAACAACACTTGCAGAGATAAGCGAAGAAAAAACTGCATGAAATTTGGAATTCCAGTCTATAACAAAACCTCCAAATAATCCAACTACATCTAGTGCACAAAAAATTCAATTTTTTAACAAAATTGACAAAACTTCAATTGATTTTGAACTGGAACACAATGTTTCCTAAAATAAGACTACATTAGGACTATAAATTTTGAACATTCTTTTGAGGTCTCGTCTCTTATGGGCACCCCCCACCCTCTAACATTCAAGAAGATCACAATCATTTTATAACCTTAGATCAAGGAGTTTTTGCTCTAAGTGTCACATTCATTTTAGCTTTCGACATAAAGGACTTTCTACCTACTTAGTTAGGTGCCTCCATGAACGTGGCCAATCTCCCCTCTATCACCCCTGGCTCCTCAATTTATTGGGGTCAACTTGAATAAAGTTTTCTCTCCAAATAATGAACTTCTATTCTAAGTGAGGAATGACAACACCCTCTAGTGATTTAGTGGGAAACCGATTAGATAAAGTTGATTTGTATGAGATATTTTGCAATAGTTGAGAATTAAATTGGGTATTATTTGGATTTTACTTTTACTATATTTGTTACCATATTTAATGTTCTTTTTGAAGAATAATTTTTTATGTATTGTTTTTTAGGATGAGTGATATTTTGAGTGAAATTATAACAAAATTATTTTCATTAAATGAGAGTAAATCTATTTTACTTTCAAGTATCATCAAATTTATGTAGATGTACATTTTTAATAATTTAGTAATAATATTTATTTATTATTATTATTATTTTAATGTAAACATCATATCTATAGTATTTATATTTATATATGAATAAGATATTTATTTTTTGTCTTTCTATTTAATAGTTTTTTTAATATTTTATTTATTTATTTATCTTTTTAATGGTGGTTCACCGAAGGGCTACATCCACCGCGAAATATGTCAACACTTGTTATTTTGGAGAATCAAGGTATGGCCAGAATTACATTCATTATATAGGGCTCAACAAGAACATCATGTCATTTACAAGAATTGAACCTGGGTGGGGAAGGTAACACTCATCCCTCCCAAACACTCAAACTACATTTACATAATAACATATATTATTATTATTTATGATAAATATTATATTTTACTTTTTCAAGTAAACATATGATAATGCAAGTGTTACCTATATGACAACATCTCTATAATATTCAATACTTTTTCTTACTTTAGATGCCATCAATTACAAATCTTTCAAGACCAACAAAGTTTCTCATAAAAATAAAAATAAAAATAAAAATTGGGTTAAATATTCTTCAAACAAAATTATTTCTATATTTAATTATAGGTTTTTTTTATATTATAAAACTTTAAATAATAATTAATTAGTGAAAAAAACATCACATACTATTCTTCATCTTCAATTTCTTTTTTAACACAAATAAGCGCGCGCACACACATACACACACACACATATATATATATAATTAATTATATTGTTGATGAGGATGATGGTGATAGTTAACGTCTCCACTTAGACTAATTTTGGTCTATTAAACCTTAAGGAAGAAGAGTAAGAAACTACTTGATTTGATTTAGAGTGTTATTTTATGTGCCTGAAAAGCTTGAAGAGGAGTGTTCCTAAATTACTAAAAGATGAGATAGAAGGTTGGGCAGGTTCATATTGTAACAAAATATTGAAATTGAGATCTTATGTGGTTGTACCCAGGGCAATCTAAGAGGAAGTGCTTTTTGTCCTCAGCACTCATAGTCTCGCAAAGATGATAGATCCTTCCATCCCACTGAGTTTTAGGAAAGGTCCAATGTCCTATTTCATTATGTAGCTCATGAGAGTTTGTTCTTATTTTAGCTATGTGGGTCTTCTTCTTTACAGTAGTTAAAACAAAGAGATAATTTTGATCTTCAAGACTATGGTTAATGACCTCCTTGTAATATCTTAATTTTTTTTATCCTCTAAATTTTCATCACACCAAAACTTCTCTTTGAACTTCAAAGTAGTAATATTTTTAATATCATTTGTATTTTGCAAAGTGACAATTTTCGTCAACTCCCCACATCTTTAACCAAGACATGGCATCTTTATGCCAACCTTGCTTGAGCCTTAGGTGGTTTTGACTATAATTTAAAGCAATTTTGGGATGTCTCTAGTCTCCCATTTTTTTTTTTTTGTACATTAGATACCTAGTCATAGCTATGCTCTCAATGGGGGAAATACCCACTTCAATGAGGAGAATAGGATATGGCGTATTGCTTTTAATTTTAAGATTGTAAGTTATAAAACACTTCTGGGTTTGTTCAATCCTTCTACGAGATTCTATAGAGAGGCAACAACCCCAAACTTCACACCCATGCAGGAGAACGAGAATTACGAGAGTTTCAAAGAGGAATTTATTTTTATCTCTCGTCACAAGGTTTGCCGACTTACAGTTGTTTTCAAGACCAAAATAAGCTTTCCACCCTCCATTGACCATTTTCTTGATGATGTAGTTCTAGTTAAGCTTGTGATGGAAATCAATCCCAAGATATGTGTAGGAAGTCACTTCCTTGAAGTAGTTATTATTATACAAAAAATGAACGTAATTGACCTTATTAGATTTTATCAACATAACTTTGGTCATGCCCTACTAGAGCATAAATTCTTGAGAATTTTTAATTGCTTATCAGCATTACAAGGACAGCTGGCCAAATGAACAATATAACCAGCATAAAGGAGGATGATGACGATTCCTGCTAACGTCTTCCTAGTGCAACCCATCTCTATTAAACAACCTTCCAACTTATCAATCTATATAGCAAAACAAATATGGTAGAGGGGGCAACCTTGCTTAATTCCTATATTACAATCAATATCTTCCAACCAACCCTTAGTGTTCTTAAACTCGGCAATGACATTCTCGCACAACCTTATTACAGCGGTTCTCAACTTGAAGGGAACCTTTAACTCTTCTAATCTTTTCCACAAGTGATTTCTAGGCATTGTATCAAACGCTTTTCTAAAGTCCACAAAGCAACAAAGGAGTTTGAGCTTATTATTGTGACATTTCTCTGTAATGATCCCGAGAGTAATGAGGTGGTATATGGTGGAATGATACCTTCTAAAACTAGCTTGCCCTTTAGCTCTTTTACCTTGACTTTCTAGCCATATGTTGATACTATTTTCCAAAATAATACCATACGACTTGGCTAAGAGAGGGCTAATCATAATGTCCTATAATTAGAGGGTTTTTTTTAGCACCACTTTTAAAAATGGGTACAATAAGGCTTTGAGTCCAAGGTTTTGGGAAGCCTTGCTTGACTGCTAGATTGAAGAGCTTGTGGATGTGAGGGATGAGGACATACCCCCAATTTTTAGGATTTTAGCTTAGTAGCTTTCAATGTCCCTAGCTTTCCCATTCGTGAGGCGCTTAATCCCAAAATCTATATCTTCTAAAGAAAAAACTTCACCCTCCATAAAAATGGGTTGAATATTGTCCACATTATCATTTGATTTATAAAGCTAATTCCAATCCTTCAATACAATCATTACTCTCTTTAGTTTTGCGAATTATAATTTGTCCCCATAAATTCTTAAGATCCATCTTCTAAAGGTGTAAAAGCTTATCTTGCTTATTGTTTATATAAATCTTTTTTAAATTTTAATGAAACATTTATATTTATTTAAAAAATGTAATAATATTTATTTTATTTTTAAATTTATAATAATAAAAATATATTTATTTAATAAATTAATTTAATATACTTTAATTTTTAATACATTTATATATGTAAGGAATAATTTCGTGGAAAATTCTTGGAATACTTATCAATGATAAATTTGCGTTCACTCTTAAGACTAATTTTATTATTAATATATATTACTTTTGTTCATTAAATTTTTTAAACATTTTATTATTTTCTAATCCTGAGTTTCCGAAACAAAGCAAAAGCAAAAAAAAAAGAATACTACGACATGGTCTAAAGTATCAACTTTACGCCTCCCCGTGACATTGAAATTTAATGCATTCATATCAAGTTATTGACGTCTTAAAATGAACACTATGACATTTTTATGATGGTCAAGAGTATAACTTTACACTTTCCCATGACAGAGAAATTTAATCAATTCTTATCAAGTTATTGACGTCTTAAAGGAGTTCTCTCTCGTTTGAGAGTAAGAGTTGTGAAAAATAAAATTTCCTTTCCATTTAGAGGAGAGGAAAGAAAATCTTATAAATTGAGATTTATATAAATGGTTGTTGTTTAAAAATATTTATATAAAGTTTTTAATAGTTTTAAAATATACATATATTAAATTTAATATTTAAAAATTAAAAAATAATTTTTATAATATTAAAATTTCAAATTGTTTATTTGTAATTGGCTAAAAAACATTGATTAGACTAATTTTTCCTAGTTTGGGGTTAATTGTCAGAAATTAAAATTTAAGAAAATTATAGATTTGCCACTTGTCACTTGTCACTTGTCTTTAAAAGCTGTGTGTAATTAAGTAAGACTTTGTACGTTGTCTTCAAAGCCATTAATAATTTAAATGAGTTTTATAATCCGTATAAATTTAGACTTTTCATAATGTTAAAATAATTTGGATTTTTAAAATTTATTACACAATGCTAACATTATTATTATATAATAATTTAAATGAGTTATATAATCCGATCCGTATAAATTTGGATTTTCATAATGTTAAAATAATAAATGTCGTTGGAAAGCTGACAATCTGCTCCAGCTGCCTGGAAAATCGAGATCCGGATTCCCTATCATTAGTGGGGCCAAACTTGCACAAACTTACACACAAGCAATCAAAATCGTGACACCTATTTACAAATAAAACGTATTTTTATTTATTTATTTTTAAATAATTTTTAATTTTTTTTTATTTAAAAAATAAAAACTTTAAACATAAATATTCTTTTCTAAATTACATTAATTTCAATAAAAAATAAATTCTAACTATAACCAAACATAAAAAAGGGTTAGTATTTCTTAAATTATAGTTTATCCAAAAAAAATAATATTAATAAAATATATTTTATTTAAAAAGTATTATCCTTTATATACTAGCTTCATTATGATATTAATTGTGTATATAACTTAATGATTTCCAATTTATATTATTGGTGCTTTCACAGGTAGTCATATTGGTTGGTGGAGCCCTGTGTAGAAAAAATAAAAGTCTTCGACATTTCGGGCTAAGTAGCGCAACCCATCTTTAGGAGGAGATACTCACGTTTCTCACACAATCTTTGCCTCCAATTGTTTAGTAATAATGCTTGTAACCCTAAAATTAAAAGGTAATTCTCATGTCGGCCTATTAAGGTAAAGCATTATTAATATTTTAATTTTCAGCATCTTTAATCTGGTTAATAATAGGAGCCCAAGATTTGCTTAATTTCCAGCCATCATCACGGTTAAGATTATTTGGGTGTTTTTCGATTTCTATAGCCTCTCTGACCCATCTCATTGTGTAATGCTCTATATTGACGATAACTTTCACATTTTCAAAGGAAATATGGTGTTTAGAAGCTACTGAGTGTACTGCCAATGCGGATTGCTTTGCTCGGCTATGAGTGATGTCTGCATTATGCTCTTTTAATCTTGTTTGAATAGAGCGGCCGGTTTCACCAATATAAACCTTCCTGCAGTCACATGGTATAGAATACACACCCTTATTCTTGCGTGGATCAGTTCGATCTTTTGCATGGTCAAGCATTCCTTTTAAAGTGTTCGGAGGTGAGAACGCAACTTTTATTTGTTTCTTCCGTAAGATGTTGGCGATCTTGTCAGTTGTTCCTTGTATATAGGGTAGTTTTATATATTTGAAAACGTTGTCATCATTCCTTCCCTCTCTCTGCCAATGAAAAACAAATCTGAAAAACCATAAAGAAGTCCCAAGTTCAGAGGTAGAGCGAGGGAAGGAATGATGACAACATTTTAAAATATATAAAACTACCCTATATACAAGGAACAACTGACAAGATTGCCAACATCTTACGGAAGAAACAAATAAAAGTTGCGTTCTCACCTCCGAACACTTTAAAAGGAATGCTTGACCATGCAAAAGATCAAACTGATCCACGCAAGAATAAGGGTGTGTATTTATACCATGGGACTACGGGAAGGTTTATATTGGTGAAACCGGTCGCTCTATTCAAACAAGATTAAAAGAGCATAATGCAGACATCACTCATAGCCGAGCAAAGCAATCCGCATTGGCAGAACACTCGGTAGCTTCTAAACACCATATTTCCTTTGAAAATGCAAAAGTTATCGTCAATATAGAGCATTACACAATGAGACAGGTCAGAGAGGCTATAGAAATCGAAAAACACCCAAATAATCTTAACCGTGATGATGGTGGAAATTAAGCAAATCTTGGGCTCCTATTATTAACCGGATTAAAGATGCTGAAAATTAAAATATTGATAATGCTTTACCTTAATGGGCCGATATGAGAATTACCTTTTAATTGTAGGGTTACAAGCATTATTAATAAACAATTGGTGGCAAAGATTGTGTGAGAAACGTGAGTATCTCCTCCTGAAGATGGGCTGCGCTACTTAGCCCGAAACGTCGAAGACTTTTATTTTTTCTACACAGGGCTCCACCAACCAAGATTTCCAATTTAATTATCATTATTTTAAAATCAATCTCTATTTTAAATTTAGTTAATTTTATTATTATTTTTTAAGTATTAATTTGTTTTTCTAATATATATATATATGGTAATATATATATATATATATGGGGTTTGCAAGTGGCTGTATTATGACTTAAATTTCTCAAAATCTTTAATGACTTTAAACGTTTAAAGATAATGCATTTTTTAATCATACTTCTTATTTCGTATACAATTATTTTTTATTAAATTTTTCTTAAGATCTCACTTATTACTTTTGCAAATCTCACCAGTGTCGAGTTTCTAATCTCGGGGCACTTAACAAACAAAACTCCTAGAATACCAACATAAAAACTAGGGGACTATCATTAGGTGGTAAATGATTCAATGCAAATACCTGCTTTTCAATAAAAGGCAGGTATAAGCACCTTTGGTGCTAATTTAACTTGTTAAAATAATCATAAAGATATCCAAAATAAATGGATCATTAAATAAGGTAAAGTATTTTTTGAAATTTTATGGATAAATAATTGTCATTTATCGTTTACACAATAAAATATAACCATTTCATATAATTAAACATCATTGCAATTTTACACTTTATTAATCCATATTAATTTATTATCAAACTTATACATATTTTTAGTATTATTTATCATCCAAACTTATTATCGAAATATAATAACTATAGCTATATTCCTAAAATGTGGTGGGATAAACAAATTTTTCATATTTATAAGAGTAAGAAGATTGGAGATCAAAATCACTTTTTCATAAAATGTTAATTACAAAATATTCATGGTAACCACATTAAAGTACAATTTTAAACATTTGCTACAATAGTGACCTACCTGTTATCACACAACTTGTAGTTGTCCCAAAAGGTGATCCTATCCAGGATGGTAGAGGCATTGGACAACTAAAGATGTGACCCAAGAAAGCCATGATTCCCAAGGATTGTCGATTGTCACGTTAATTGAGGCACTCTTCACTTTAGATCAAGACAAAGCATGACCAAGGGGGAGACCCTAACTAACCAATGAAGGCTAGCGAACCTACTCAAGACCTTCTAGGGAAACGTGAAAGTGAAAAGAGAGAGAGATCAAGAGTGAATGGATCTATATCTAGGGAATATAAGTGGACAAATGGAGTTAGGGCTTAGTTGAGGAGGCTTGTAGAAGGGACAAATGCTCAACCATACATAAAATATGCCACTTATGAATTTAGTTGAGTAGATCTAGATAGATCTAATGCTAATCAAAAAGACCGAAGTGGGGCCCACCCTTAAATTATGGAATATGAATGAAAAGGGGCCCACAAGGTGAAACCAAAATGGCACTAGAAGGGTGGCTAAACTATATATATGTTGTTTTGATGAGGAACTAGCAACACCCAGATGATAGATCCAAAAAAATCCCACTCACCCACAAGTGCGACCTCCCTTGGAGAGGCCCAATGCCTTAGATCTAGGGGTAAATGGAGTCGGATTCCCACCAAATTTGGTCTCCAAGGTTTATTAATTATTTATGAGGTGGGTTTTAATTATTAAGCCCAAATAATCGCCATATCTATCAAATCTAAAAATGAGGGTTTGAAATGACCAATGGGTAAAATTCATGAAAATAGATACGTACCTTGTAGATCTTACCTCAAAAGCTTGTGGCTACCTTGCAAATTGATAATCCTTCCCAAGTGAGGCAATCAGAGTGAGATCCAGCTTCCCCAAGTGAAGTCGTTATCCTTCCAGAGTGATAAGTGCGTCCTTCCCTGCCAAAACGATCTATATGAGAATCGATCAAGCATGAAAATGACTATACAAAAAAAAAAGATGAAACAAGTAGCATCAAATATGTCACGAAGATACAATAATGATACTCCCTAAGACAAAGATCAATCCAAGAGTAAGATATGGGGTTTCCCCACAATAGCGTCCCCTCAAGTCGTCCTCCTCTTCTACAACACGACCTCCCTGTAGAGAAAACGTTTGAACAAGCTAGATCCACAATGATAACACATAGAATATTGTATATTCAACTTGTAAGAGCATCCATCAAAGCTAGAGAAGTAGATCCGCAAAAGTAATATTTTATTCCAAGTGTTCAAGAGCCCAAAGGTGCCTTTACAAAGAGGGGGTCTCTTCCTTAAATATGAATGAGAGAGACCAAAACCCTAACCACTTAATGAACGAGTGGTGGAGATCAAAAGATAGATACAATATAATCAACGACTATGATGTGCTAGAATAATAACACATGGATCAACTCACTAAGAGGGGGTGCGCACTCACTAAAGAGGCCCTAGGGGGGGTCGCACCACATAAAAGATGACTAGGACAGGTGTAGGAGCACGTGGTGGGGCTAGCAGGTATTAATTCCCTTCACTAGTATCACCCCATGTCACAATGATATAAGATATGACTCAATAACATGTCAAAGTGACCAAAAGACCAAATCGTGGTCCCCCTCAATGACATAATAATACATCAAATAACAACCCAGAGAGTGTGTGGACCCCACTGAATGCTGCAAACTTATTTGGAAGGAGTGGGATGCATAAAAAATGACCTCTAAACAAAACTTATGCCAAAATCTTTCCTAAATTGCCCAAATCGATTTCCTCAAGGATCTTTTTATTCCATTTGTATTCCACCGGAAAATCATCAAAATGCATGTAGCTCTCTGCCTGGTGTCGCGGACACAAATTTGACTGCACCAACATGTTTGGAGATGGGGTAATACGAAAATAACAAGTGGTTGGACCCCCTATGTCCTCTGTATCTCCCTAGGAGAACGTGCTAGATCAATGCAACTACTGGACAGACCATTTCTACATGGCAAAACTGGATAAAAGTGGAAATTTGACCATATCATCATTGGAAGTGCCTGTAACTGATATTTAAGTGTCTCAATGGACTCAAAAGGTCCAAATCTACTAGAGATGAGTACCCATACACCCTGTGAACCTGTATGACCATTTGTAGCCTTAACCATACCCGGACAATAATAAAATAATGGTCTTGAAATAATAATAACCATAAAAAAAATGCATTAACCATCATATGAAATCTGTGTCCACTGTATGGAATCATCAAATGTGTATCACATAACCATAAATCATCATCATATAACATCACCAGTCCAACTCATCACGGATCCCAAGGTTGACTTGGTCAAGCTAGGTTTGACCAGGTCAAGACTGATCAAAATATGACTCAGGCTATAAACGCCCGATGCTGCAAGTGAAAATGGTTAAAGCATGCTCTTTTAATCATTATAATAACAAGACTTAAAGTATTAAGCATCATTTCACTAGCAATTAATAGATAAATATTACCAAATACAAGTTTAAATAATTATTTACTCAAAATAGAACCTCAGGAATATACTCATTTTGTAGACATGAACATTTTGCTTGCAAAGGGTCAGGGTGAAGAATGCAAGGCTAGGATAAGGGGATGACTTGATCGACTCAACACTGTGATACTTTGGATAAGGGAAAGGGAATACACACTTAAGCATATGTCGGATAATAAACACACACGAAATGACAGTGTCTCACAAATGGAATAAGTTGTTCAGAGAGGTGCTTATTCAACCTTGGCAAATGTCGACATCTCACATCCAACCTGAAACAACTTTGTGAGGATCTTTTCTAGAACCGCCATGGCTGGGTGCCCGGCTAACCGTAACTTCAGGTTCTAGGGGGCACTTAGAATTAGTTGTCCCTTACTCCATCTCACATCACAACCCGTAGGCTCCGCGAGGAATTTAATCATTACATTTTATTTCATGGTCAACATTCTTTGGATTTAGCATACATTTAACCACTTCTTTTTAGGCCTTTATGACCCTTTTTGGATTTTGCATTTGCTGAGAAGCACACCTAGTTGCAGCTTACATCCAGGATACTTTAACATTTCAATTTCCATAGCCCTCTTTCATTGTGCTGAGAAGCACAAATTTTTATTTATTTCCATGGGCTTGCACAAAAGATAAGATAAGAGTTTCCATATGCATGTAATGATGGTAATACTATTTGCTTCAGGTTTTAGTCAACACAACTCAAGCAACAACTCTGAGCCGAGACACAAACTATCAGGGATGCTATCCAACATAGAGGGAAAATTGGGGATGTCCTCCATATCACAGGCTGAGGTGTAAGTCAGGGCAGTAACCAAAGATGGGAGAGAGAATGGATGTATGGGGAAAGTGAGGGTGATGCCTAAGCTAGAAAACCATAAAGGTGGGAATGATCATGTCCACACTCCTAAGAGGGTAAAACCAATGAGTATAAAACAAGAGCTTAAAATTTTGAGTAATAAGACCATTTAGATAATCAATGACAACGATATCCATATCATACATATATATACGCTAGATCATGATTACTAGATACTAAGTCAAGCTACTAAAATGACCAGAAGAGCAAGATAATCAAAACTAATGCACATCATATACCTGCTGGGCCATATACTTGGACCTGCTATCTAGATCATCAATAACCACCGAAAACACTGTTGCTGAAACTCTGGGCACTTTACTGCTCTGTATGGGATAAAAGGTCACCTTGGTCACCAAATCCGAGGTCAAGAGGCTCAACCTTGGCATAAGGTTCACTGCATGTATGATCTGGGGCTGCTCCGATATGTGAGTGATCATCAAAAGTACTACTCATCATAGGATGATCTCATCAAAACTGTGTAAAGGCCCGACTCAAAAATATACAATGAACTGCTCTACAATCATGGTAGCCCGGCTACTATGGATGTGATAACACTACCTTTTAACTCATTATAAATACAATGGTATACAAATGCTTATCTTAAAACTTCACATTTCTTAAAGTAAGATAGACCAAAGTTGATCTTTGTGAACATTAATAACCATTATCATCACAACATTTATTTGTTTTTTCATTTATTTATTGTTTATTAGATCTTTATTACAAAACTATATATATTTAGTGTTTTTATAATTTTTATTTAGATTAATGTTGAGGGCTTTCACAATCCAACACATGATATATTATCTTTGGGACTATCTGCGTAGTGTAAGTCGATAATCTATGACCCATATCCCATGAATATAGTCACAATTGTCTAATTTCTTATGGTTTTGAATAGTCCACTTAGCACTCACTGCATCGATGCTCATAGGAGTGAAGAAGTGGTATTGAGACTAGCAAAATGAATCATATAGCATCAATCATCACCTCCATGGATTGCACCTAGCAACTAAGACTTCCCGATCATGGTTTGAATAGTCAACTTAACACTCATTGCAACGATGCTCGTATGGGTGAAGAAGTGGGATTGTGACTAGCGAAGTGAATCACATATGTTGCATCAATCATCACCTTCAAGGCTTTCGAAGAAGTGGGATCGAGACTAGTGAAATGAATCACATAGCATCAATCGTCACCTCCGAGGCTTGCACCTGGTAACTAGGACTTCTTGATCATGGTTTTGAATAGTCCACTTAGTATTGATTGCACCGATGCTCACATGGGTGAAGAAGTGAGATTGAGACTAGCGAAATGAATCACAAAGCATCAATCATCACCTTTGGGGCTTACGCCTGCAATCCCACTTCTTTGCAAGCCTCGAAGGTGATGATTGGTGCTATGTGATTCATTTTTCTAGTCACATAGCACTTAGCACTCATTGCATCGTTGCTCATAGGGGTGAAGAAGTGGGATTGTGACTAGTGAAATGTGATTCATTTTTCTAGTCACATAGCACTTAGCACTCATTGCATCGTTGCTCATAGGGGTGAAGAAGTGGGATTGTGACTAGTGAAATGGATCATATAGCATCAATCATTACCTTTGGGTTTTGCGAAGAAGTGGGATTGAAACTATCAAAATGAATCACATAGCATCAATCACCACCTTTGGGGCTTGTAGTCGGTAACCAGGACTTCCCAGTCATGGTTTTGAATAGTCCACTTAGAACTCATTGCATCAATGCTCTCAGGGGTGAAGAATTATCGTTGAGATTAACAAAACGAATCACAAAGCATCAATCAACACCTCCGGGGCTTGTACTTGGTAACTAGGACTTCCTAGGATGTTACCCATCCCAAGATTCCTTTGACTCAAAAACAATTAATTGTGGAGTTTTCCCTACAATCAAACCTACTTAGCTTGCTACCCCATTTGTAAACCTTAACAAATAATGTGCTTTATAAACTATTCAATTAAAGCTTTTTAGATTCTTTTTATTCTCTTTAAATATTTTATAAAAAAACTTCATTAATTAATATACTAATTAATATACTCTAGAAGTAATAGATGCTATTTTTTAAATCATTCTTTTTATATTACATGGAAATAGAAAATTGTAATTTTTTTAATAAATTATAATGTTGTTCAATTTTTCAATTCTAGCATATAAATTCTAAATCCTTTTAGAAATTGTGTTTTTATTTATGTGATAATTATTTCATAGGAAAATAAAGGCTTATTGTTAATTCAAGTGACCTCATCAAACATGTGAATACATTATACAATTTTTTTTTCCACATAAGTTTGCTTTTAAATTCTCTCCACTTGTCTTTGATGATGATGCTCTTCTTAAAACATATTAGGGATTCCGATGATGACACATTCATCTTTATACTTTTCTTAAATGACGATGTACATTCATCTTTATACTTTTCTTAAAACATATTGTGGATTATCAAATTAATTTTTTCTTATTATTTATAATTTTTTCATTAATATATTTTTTTAAATCCTAAAATCTAAATCATCTTATTTATTTGTTTGTTAAAATTTAAAATTATAAAATTATTCATTAAAATTTAAAACCATATAATTAACTATATATATAATTATATTATTTCTAAAAATATTACAACATTATAACTCAAACATTAAATAAAAATAATGCTTAAATTAAAACGGCGTATAAAATCTTCTTACTAAGTTTTTATTATTCCCCAACTCATATACAAGGAAAATTGTATAAAAAGTAAACTCAAACATCGGAGAGACCGGCTCACAATCAAATTCAGAAAACCAATTAAAAACATCGTAACATTAAAATATTGTTTCATTGCTTCTATGTCCTTTTCTCGTTCAATTATTGGAAAAACAACAAAAAGGAAAGACGTCCATCTTTCCTCATCTCGTTTGGTATTATTACAAGACAGAATCCAAGCCACAATCCTGAAACATTCAAATCTTTTCTTCAACTATCAAGAATTCAAGTTTTCTTCAACCATTGTAGTTTTAATGTGTGACTATCTCATTTTCTAATTTTCCCGTTACTGTATTCGTATTTCTGTTTGATCAATGAAACCCCATTTTTGCGACAAGAGTGACAGCAAACCATTTATTTGTTTTTATCCTTTCCTCTTCCCTTTTACATTTTAAATTTGTTGACTTTTGCAGCACTTCTACGGGGAATTCTGTGCAGGTACAGGGTTAAAAATTCACTGATTTCAGATAATTTTTATGGGTTTTTTTAAGTTCCCATGAAGGGTTTGAATTTATTATTTTGTTACCAATTTCGTTCACGTGGGTAGATTTATTGATTAAATTCAGGAAGTGGGTTGCTTCAATTTTGTTTATATGGGCCGATTTGATTTCATTGCATTGCACTCCTTAAGCTCGGCAGTATTTTGGACCCCATTTTGGTTAAATTTTTAAACCCCTCCTTTTATCTTCTGGATTTTAAGAGAACTCGGAGACGTTTTTCTTTTCTTTTCATTTCATTGGATTTTCCTTATCTGTATTTAAGCCTTTGATTTAAATCCATAAGCGGGCATCCTCTTCTCCTGCTGATTCCCTGCATCTGAGCATTTAGTCTTTCGCATCTCTGATGCTTTACTTGAATCTTCCTAGTATCTGTTGGATTCCCCAATCCAACGCTACACAAACCAATATTATGCAATTTGTGGAAACTAATTTCAAGAGTTGGTATCGGGGAACTATTTAGCTCTACTGTTATCTGTGATGGCACAATATGGAAATCAGCCTGTGGAGATAGGGGACTACTCAGTCATTGAGCAGGTTGGATATGGTTCGTTCTCGGTCGTATGGCATGCAAAGCACAGATTAAAGGGTTATGATGTTGCCATCAAGGAAATTCCAACTGCAAGGCTTAACAAAAAGTTGCAGGAGAGTCTTCTGTCGGAGATCGCTATATTAAGAAAAATTGACCATCCTAATATTACTCGCCTACATGAAACTATAGAGGTAAGCACTTTTTCTCCGACCTTGTTGATTTTTCAGTACAGTGGAAAGTTCACGTTTCATTGTTTTGTGAGACAACGGTGGTTTAATGACACACACTAAAAGCTTTGCCAAACTGTGTGGAATCTGGCTTTGGGTTGCGAGTCCCTGAGTTGAGGTCATAGCATCTTCCCTCACTCCGGTACTGACATAGCTTAGATGTGCCTGTGCTCTTTAGCCTTTGTGGTTCCACTCCCTTGTCATTTTTGCCTTCTTAATTGCAAGCTTTCTTAAAAGACAAAGTGACATATCCCTTGTCCAGGATTTTGTTCCACATTAACATGGCAGTGATTGTCTATATTTTGCACAACAGATGCGTAGCTCCGTTTCTATGTTTTTCTGATTTATGTTTTACTTTAATCTATTTATACAAACAATCCTGTTAAATGAGTTACAGAAGTTGCAGTAGCAGCTGCTGGCGTCTCCCTTATAACCCAACGTAGTTGTAATATTATTTTAGTCAAAGGAAGGAGGCTTGAGTCTGCTGAAATTCTCTCGTTGAAGAGTTTCTTTATTGTTAAATCCTTTCAGTTATTTTATTTCAAACTTTTGAAGGATATATTCCACAAGCATGGTCTGGGTAGCAGCTTGTTCTTCTAGCGATTTCAGCTTCTGGAATATAAACTCAATATCCTTCCCCTCCAAGCTAGCTGATTCCTGGGACCTTCCCTGCATCAGACTGCGAAATGGAATGGAGTTCCTTTCTGAAAGATTCAATATTCTCTGTCAGGTAATTTTTCTTACCAGCAAGGAGATCCTTACCTTTTGTTTCTGAATCAGTCACTGCTCTGAAGGTGGTCCTGCATGGCCTTGTATCTCCGCGGTCTTGAAGATAAAACCACGATGGTGTTTCATCTTCAGGCTCAACTTCCTCTATCCGCATAGCCTTTTATTTGGCCTGCCATCATCCCAGCTTTCTCCTCAGTGGAGAAGGATATTGGAATTTAAAGACTTGCTCATTAAAGACATATTGGATATTGGAATTTAAAGACATATTGGCTGCAATTTTGTCACAATCGAACGGCTTTCTTCCTTAAATCCATCTTGGTTGGGAGACCTGATTCTCTCGCTTTCTTCTTCTTGTTATTGGGCCACAATTCTGCTGGGTCCCTCTCACTCATGTGGTTTCTTGCTCTTCCTTTGGCCTATACTTTGCTGCTCACACGAGTCTTCCTGCTCTAAGGCCCATTGGAGTAACAATAGGCTTCATTGTTACAACAAACAAGATTAACACCAGCTTTTGCCATTTCACGAGTATGAATCTGAGGTCACTTCTCTCCATCTCAGACATCATTCTCTGCAATACTGAACTTTGCCTAACTTGGATCATCATTTCTCAAGCTCGGGTTTCCCTGGATTGCTATGCCATTATTTCACCTCGTTTCACCTTTCAAGTGATCTTTAAAGATTTCCATTAGGACTCCTTTGTCATTATGATCCTCCATTTCATACCACATGGCTGTTAAAAAGCTAACTCCCCCAAATGGGCGCCAACATCCATATTGGCCATTTTATCATCTGCTGCATTGGTGCTTCTCCTTATGTGCCTTATTTCCAGCTTGGCAGATAGGTTCGTCAGCTGTTTAATTTCTTGTACCACTGATTCCAATTTTAGTTGTTTGGTTTTTTTTATTTGATCTAGAATGAGTTCCACTGCTGCACCCAGGCCTTCATTTGCTGCCATAGCCTCAACAAAGTGGTTAGAAGCCTCTCAATGTCTCATATGTTCCCTTCAGAAACAAAAAATGGTTCTCCATCATGATTCCTTACCATGGCTCCAATCTTAACCATGCCTGGCTTCCCCTTTGACACACCATCGAAATTGATTTGAAATATGGGTGAGAAGGGGTAGTCCATGCTTCTTGTGGCTCTATTGGCTTTTCTAACTTTTTATGGGCTGTCTTCAGTCCATCTTTCTGTATTCCTCACACTGTGAGCTTCTGCTCTTTTCTCAGGGATGGATAGCAGGCAGCCTTCTTTCTACTCTTTTACTTCAGTTGGTAACTTGGTTCTCTAGCATTTCTAACTATTCTTTCTTTCAAGTTTCAACTGAAGAATAGAAGAAGACTGATTTTGAAAAACCCTTTTATTTCTCTCAATCCAATTTAAACAAATACCAATGCTAATTCCAAGATTTTATTTAATACTTATGATTTGAAGTCTCCTCATTTCCAATTACTGAATAGATCTTCCAAATTATTAAAATTTTAAATTTCCCTTTCATTTCCTCATTAGGACTCACAGCAATTTCCAATGATGCGTACTTGTGGGGTGAAAGAGGAGGACATGTTTATTGATTCCTCTACCTCCTGACAGATGACACATTTTGATGGTCCTTGGTGTCGCCTTTTTTGTAGATCATCCAAGGTCAAAATGCTTTTTTGTGAGGCTAGCCATATAAAGGCTCTTATATTTGGTCACTGGTTGGAGTTCCAGATTTTCTTCTATATCTTCATATCTTCTTCTTGATCTTCATTATCTATTGAAATGAAATAAGCTTGGCTGACTGTATATTTCCCTGGACTGGATCCACCTAATCATAATTTGTTTGGGCCCTGCTTAAAAGGTGCTTTCCTTCTTTGGAGGTGGGATCATTAGTTCTTTCATATCTGCATTGATATCCTCTAGCCATTAAGGTCTGCAATAGATTTGCTCCCAATCTTCAAGTAATGCAACCTAGACCTAAATTTTAGTCTGCATATGATAAAAATGCACAAATGAAAAAAGTGGATGCATGCTTCACTGCATAGAGTGTGCATGCATCTGGGGAGGATAGCATAAGGGGTCTATGGTGTATTTTCTTCCAAAGAGAGATGGTGGCCTAACTGTTATGGAATCTGCCAATGCATTCATTCTGGGGATCTTGACGACATATCTCTCCGCAAGGCTCAAGCACCAAGGTTTCATACTTTTTTGAGGCTTGTTACCACAAAGATTGTAGCTGCCACTAAAGGGTATCCTATCCGGGACGGTATAGGCGGGGCAGCTAAACATGTGACACTGCAAGGGCCTCGTTCACCACTTGATTGAGTGGTTGTCACACCGAACTGGCTCTTGTCACTTTAGATTGAATTGGGGGCATGATCAAGGGGGAGATCCTAGCCAGCCAATGAAGGCTAGCGAACCAACATAAGACAAACCCAATAATATAAATGAGACTGAACAATGAAGACCTGAGTTGATTGACCTAGATCTATGAAAAGAATGTGGGATAGAGGAGTTAAGGACCGGTTGAGAGGCTTTATGGGTAAGAGAAATGTTCAACCATAAGTAATTATCACCACAATGAAAGTTAAGGACTAGATCTAGATAGATCAATTGCCAACAAAAGATACCCAAGTTGCTCCACCTAGGGTTTGGGCAATAAAATGTAAGATGGCTACAAATGGGGAATTTAAAGGGTAGATGGCACTTAGATTGGTTACTTGGGGAATTTAAACGGTAGATGGCACTTAGATTAGGGAAAATGATCAACTTCCCACGGAGGGCGAGTTGCCCCAAAGAGGACTAGTGCTAGATCAAGGGAAAATGGAGTCGGTTTAAGCTCTAAGTTGATCTGTAAGGGTTTATGAAGATTTCCAACTTGGGTTTTGAATGAAAAGCCCAAATAATCACCCAATCTACTACTTCTAAGAAACGAGGGTTTTAAACTTTTAATTTGAAATGACTAGTGGAATAAACATTTGAAACAAGAGAAATGGAAATGGAAATGCAAGACATCTCTTCTTGCAAATGCAAACAATGAAATGTTAGATTTGATCTATAGGAAAAGAGAAATGGAAATGGAAATGGAAATGCAAGACATCTCAAGAAAATAAATCAATGGAACAAGTCACAATTGGATACTCCTTGAGATGAAGAGACTTGGAGAGAGAGAGATGGAGATCCCTCACAATCACGTCCTCAACCAAATTGCACTCTTGCAAAACCAAATCGGCCTCCACAATTTTGTCTTGAAATCACCACGATTTTGCTAGATAAGATAAGATAAGATAATTATATTAATGTCCAACTAATGACCACAAAGTAGGTCAAAGGGACTGCTGATTACAATGATGTCCGTACAAAGTGGGAGAACCAAACGGTCTCCTATAAAAAGGTACAATGCACGAAGAAAGAAAGGAAAGAGTGAACAAAAGTGAACATGACTGAAGTAAGAGAGCTTTGGCTGCAGACGCGAATCCAGAAAACCCGCAATGGGGCGGAGATGTTCTAGCGGAAAAGATCCAGGAGCGAAAGGGTCTGAGGATCCGACCCATCTCTCCTAACATCCGAGGCTGAAAGAAGAGGATTGAAGAAAACTCAACAAAGTCTGTTGTCCTGATGAATGCTAGTAGAGAGTGTAGACTGCCCACAAACTTGTTGCCTGGGGGGTTCGTATGTTGCTGAGGTCTGGAGGATCTAGCCCGTCTCTCAGGACGGAGTCTGCGATGAATCTGCTGCTGAGATCTCATGGGTTGGGGTGAGGTGCCACAGATCCTTACTGATCTAGAGCCTGGATATGTACTAGTATCGGTCGTTCTCTTGGTGCCCCTGTCTGAAGGTAATACCCTGAAAAATGACGTGATCTTCTGCCTGGGGTCTGGTCTGATGGGAGGCTTTACAATCATGCATAAGAACATTCATTAAAGATTTGCAAGAGTTTCTTCAAAATTTTCCTTTATTGCCAAAGATCCAAGAGCCAAAAGTGCTTTACATTGAGTGAGAGATCTAATAAATAGATCCTCACAATACAAAAACCCTAAACCCCAAAAAGATAGAGGGCTAGGATCAAAAGATAATACATCAAGATCAATGACTAATGATGTGCTGGACAATATACTTGAGATCACTCAAAGAGGGGGATGCACTTTCCTCAATGACGCCTAGGGAGGAAACATAACATAAGATATTACATGATACATCATAATAACATAAGAGAGGGGGGCTAAGAGGTCCAAAAATCACTCCACTAGCACCCCCTAGTACATCAATATAAGATACAACATATGATCATTAAGGTGCAACTAGGAAGTGCGCCCCCTCTATGGAAGATGATGCCCCCAAGGAGAAAGATAAAATCGTGTGGACCCCAACAACTAATTTAGACCATGCCGAAAGGTGTCTAGAGCATCAATAATATCCATCGAACAAGTTTCATGCCATTTCCTTGCCCCATTAAGCCAAATCGATTTTCTTGCTAACCATTTTCACCTTTTTTATGTTATTTTTCCACGGTACTCTGCTGTTGGAAAATAAATTGGCCATATCATCAAGTACCCAGATTGAAAGCAACTGATCCTGAATGTGCAAATGGATGAAATATGCTCCCTTATTTATATTAGTAGCAAGACTAAAGCATTAAGTGGCATTTTAATGGCGATCATAAATAAAAATCATCAACAGTAAGTCTAGACAAAGCAATACATCACTCCAAGTAAAAGCCTCAAGTGTATACTCATTTACAGACTTGACCATTTTGCTAGTTATGGGTGAAGTGGATGAAACAAGGCTAGGCTAAGGGGATTTGACTTGACAACGTCAACATTGTGATCTCTCGGACATGAGGGAAAGGGGAAACCACTTATACATATGCCAGATAGAAGACATTAGGGAATGGCGGTGCCTCACAAATGGGTAGAGTACTTAGAAGGCTTCCAATAGACTCTAGACAAGCATCTTTTCTACATTTGACTTACTGTCAGCTTTTTGCACATTTAAACTTTAACATTTAACATTTGATACTTGATCAACTTTCACTAGCCAACCTCCAAGGATAGGTGCCCTGAATAGCCTCACGGGCCTCAGATAATGACTCGGTTTTACCACCATTGCCCGCCACCGTCCATAGGTGCGATGGAGTTACCATCCTGTTGCCCTGTAGGGGCAAACAACCTTAAATCATACAAGGGATGAGTGCTTGCCCCTTGGCCACTGACTAGCTACAAAAGATTTTATTTATTTATTTGCTTTAGTGTTTAAAAATACTTTTGTTGCTGACTTTTTGCATACATTTAGATATATCGTTTATGTGATTTGATGCTTTTTATGAGAGTACTTGTTTTCGAGGACTAAGGGAAAACATTTCGGTGACACTAGCCACAGAACCGATCCACGTGCCATCATACAAGCAGACTAGAAAGGACTAGGCCACACACTGTAGAGCCGAGACACAAGTAAACATGGAGTCTATCCAATACAAAGGCATAAGGGGGGGGGGGGGTCCTCGATCTCACTAGTCAAAGTGCAAGTCGGGATCAAACCAAAGACGAAGATAACTGATGGTTGGGGATAGGAAAAGGTAATGCCATGACTAGCAAAGACACTAGGGGATGACCAAGTCCATACTATGACAAGGGAACTGACCAATGAGTATACACAAGAACCTTTCACTCAAAGAGAAATAATCACTCCTACTCTAGACCATCAATAAGGAACAAATGGAGAAAATCACCAATGCATAGCCACTATACACTCAGTCCAGCTACTAAGATAAGTAAATGAGCAAAATAAACATCCACAATAACCATATACTTGTTGGGTCATATACCTCAAACTACATCTATAGACATCTGCAAGGCACTGGTACACCTACTGTGTGCATCCTGGGCACTATCATCATCCACATCTGAACTGTTAAGGTGAAAAATGGCTAACTCAGTCACCGACCTGGGGTCACGGGGCTCAATCCTGACATGAAACCACCTGTGTATATGTGCTGGGTCTATTGAATATCAAAATGCTCATCTACTACTGATCTCGTGCATAGGACTGCATAGGACTGGCTCAAAAATGTGCTCAAAACTGGTCTGCAATCATGGTAGCTCCCTGCTACTATGGATGTGACAACAAGGCTATCTATAACTTACTGCTTCATGCTGTTGAGTGCTTCTGATATTTTGTTTTACATCTATACTGTAAATTTTCTAATTAATAATTATGTCTTTTTCTGCACATCAAATCTCAGAAATGTTTCCTGTCATACATCTTATGTATTTAAAATGATATCCACATCTTATTATGTCCTGACTCTTAATCCATAGCAGTTGTGAATGCTAAATTTATATAACATAGTTTGAGTATATAACAGTTACAACTATGTTGGAAAGAAAACTATAATTTAACATTGTTTATAATTGCTTAACTATGGAGTCCCCTTGGTGTATTCATATGGCTATAGTTATGTTCTTTTGTTAGGTTTAAAGAGCAAATTTGATGTGGGATACATGGTGGCTTTGGTCCAGTTGTATATAGTACAGCCATACAGTTCAGTATCTTTATATTTTCTTGCTTTCAAGAGCAGCTTTTTGCACTCCACAGTTTTTTATAACTTATTGTACCGAGAGTCCATTGCCTGATGCATTTGGTCACTTGTGGACATTATTAAATTTATCTTATTGTATCAGTTGGGAAGGTTTCAACAGCTACTTATATATATAAAAAAGAAATATTCTCACCCTACCCTCACATTCTTAAGCGAAGAATGGATATATAAAATAAATATTCTCACCCTATCCTCACACATTTAAGCGAAGAATGGGGGTGCTGGTACCAGGCCTGTCCTCACGGAGACCCCCCCTTCTTCCCCAGAATTTCCAGAGGGAAGCTGGATCCACTGCCAGTGGTATAGGTGGCTGGTAACCGCAGAGGATCCGTCGAGATTTGATCCTGAGACCTCTGTGGACTTAGCACAAGAGCATCTACCAATCAAGCTAACCCTTGGGATAACAATTAGTTTATATATATATATATTTGCTATTCCAAGGCAAACATCATGGGGAAACCCAAGGGATGCTTCCTTATGTTTGTGGACCCTTAGGATAACAATTAGTTATATATATATATTTGCTATTCCAAGGCAAACATCATAGGGAAACCCCGAGGGATGCTTCCTTATGTTTGTGGATGGCATCGCTAGTAAAATTGTTGCTGTAAACTAGTGCGCCTAACCCAGGGGGATTTGAACTGGGCACATGCTAGCACAGAACTAGCCAAATTCCGAGCGACATTGGCGACAACCAGTTGAGCTAACCCCTTGTGCTAACAGTTATATATAAAATCCATGAGCTTATTTTGTTGTCATCAGAATGCTGTGCTCTGTGAGCAGATCTGGCTATATCTTGTTGACTTCCAGTTACTTATGGTGTGAAATTGTATTCTGGCTTCTATGGCAGGTCCCAGGCAGGATATACCTTGTTTTAGAATACTGTACTGGTGGTGATCTGTCTAAATATATACAACGCCATGGGAGGGTTTCGGAAGTTACTGCCAGAGATTTCATGCATCAACTTGGTAAATTCTTTCCATCACTGGAATCCCAATATTAAAATTGTGTACACCAGAATCTGCATCATTTGGGGCTTTGAATGACACTGTTTGTTATCTTTATTACTATGCTTTTTCTATTTTCTTTCTAATCTTGGTTACATGTTTCTGAATTTCAATTTTTATATTTAAGCTTCAATGCAAACTTCCAATATTCTGACATTTTCCATTGTTTTTCTCATTGATATCAGCTGATGGTTTACGGGTTCTCCGTGAATACAATCTCATACACAGGGATCTTAAGCCACAGGTTGGTCATGCTATCCTCTGTAGTCTCATCTACACAGTATACTCACTATTTCCCCACTTCAACCTCTTTCTATTCTGTTGTGCAACTTATCACTTAGCAGACAAGTTTATTATTTTTTGTTGTAGATAGGTTTGTTGTCCATGTTTTTCTTCTCTATTGCTTGGTTTCGATGATATCATTAGGCATTATAAATGTAGCCTTCTGCAATTGATGGCATTCTTTTGCTACAGTATACTAGTTACTACAATATCCAAGGAATGCTAAGTGCTAAAGGAAAGCCCTCTTTTGTTTAATATATTCAGAGCACTTGTAATCTAAAAACAAGATGCTTACATTTTCAAATAAGAAAATCGATTGTATATTTTTATATGACTGGTACAAGTGAGTTTCTAATTGGCAAAATACAGGGTTCCATAGAGGGCTACACATGAACTGACCCAGATCCTAAACTTTTCATTTTTTTCTTTCTAAATCTGAAAAACGTATTAAAATAGTAAATTGTTTAGAAAAGTGAGCCTCTTCCCAGGACCCACCCATTAAGGCAATAGCAAGAGGGACGAAATGGATTCAATTTGAATGTATCATATAATCTGATAAATATTTTATTAATTTTGATAAGTTTTAACTAGGGTCACAGGATTATACAGGACCAGGATTAGGAAAGTGAGATCAGTTTTGGTTAAACGATGACGTGGGACCAGAGTTATTATAGATCTTTGTCAACACTCTACATGAGAGACATACTTTGGTATTTTGGTAAGGAGGATCTGGGGCCAGAAGCATTATAAACCCTTGTCACCATTCCTTTGTGTGATAGCCATATCTTGGTATTTTGGCCCCACTATGTGTCAGTTTATGCACAGTTAGCAAGTATATGTACTTGTAAGTTGTAAGTGTTTCCACTAAATGTTAATTTGTGTTACTTGTCCAGGTGCACTCCTAACCTATCCTTTCCACTATTCAGTGCAGATACTTTTCCTTTTTTTTGATAAAGGGAAATAAATAAAGGAAACACAGAAAATAAAAATAAAAGGCCCTGAAAATAATCCATGTAGGCAGTGATTAAGTCAAAGCAATGGGCGGCGTACATACCTGGCTGTTGGTACTTGCTTGTAATGGAATCCCCAGATATTGCCAACAGTATCTACTTCTTCTGACCTCATGTTGGCCTCGGATCAAGACTGGACAAGATGGACATAGGGTTGACTGGTGGGAGTCCTAATGTGGCAACTAGAGTGTGGGACGATTAGGACTAGCTAAAGGGGGCTAAAACTCTTATGTGGACACGATGGCAAAGTGGAAGCATTGCACAGTTGACTTCTAAATATGAGGAAGAATTGCCATTGAGGACCTATGTGACTTGAAGGGGCTCAACCGCCAATTGAAGATTGAGGACTTGATGAGAAGGCCAAAGACTTGATTGGACTCAATTACCCAAAGATATGAAGACATAATAAGACTCTATGGAGATTTGTGTACTCTTGATGACTTGATTGCCCAAAGACATGAAGATATAAGAAGACTTGATGGAGACTTGTGTCTTCTTGATGAATTTATAATTTGGTTGCTTGAATTGATTTGGTGGTTAAAAGGGTGGCTTAACTTTTTTATTTTTTGGTAAAAATTCTTCTTAATTTCTATTAAATTGGAAATATTTGTTGAATGCATTATCAAAATTTAGGTGGGCATTGAAAATATCCACTTTAATACCTAATTTCCATATTAGAGTGCCAACTAGCATGATAATCCAATTTTTTTCCTTTCCTTTACAAAAATCAAAGCCATAAAGGTAGGCATAGCAGAGGGAATGTGTTAACACAAACATAAAAAAGAAAAATCTTGATCCCCAGCATGGACCATGTTAGCACCAATCAGATGATGATTGTCACCATTGCATGGGACTCTCCAACCATTTGTTGGTTCCTTGTTGACTGGTATGTTAACTTCCTTGCTGATGTCTTCTATTATGGCTATTTCTCCATTTTGGGCATGGCAAGGGCCAAACATAGGAAGTTATCATTTTACACGGGGACGATTATTAGAAGATCTAGGCTGATTGTGCTGATCTCTAAGTTGCACTGAAATGGATATGGATACAATACAGTGGGGATATATATAATCATCAGGGACATAAATAATTTAGATTTAGAAGCATTCATATCATCTATAACAATTGAAATTAGCAAGCTCAAATATTGTCATAAACGATATCTTTCTATCCTGAGAGCCATAGAATATAATCATCAGGGACTTAAATAATTTAGATTTAGAAGCATTCATGTCATCTATAACAATTGAAATTAGCAAGCTCAAATATTGTCATAAACGATATCTTTCTATCCTGAGAGCCATAGATAAGGCAACCCCAGTCAAGCATTTAATCAAGAACATGTCAGCTACTTCTAAACATTGACTTCTAAATCCTAAAATTACTCAAAGGCTGAATCCAATTGTTAGCATCTAACAAAGGAATACACCGATTGCACATCTAGAAGAAGTGTTTGAATCTGTTGATTAAACCCAACTTTGAAGGCCAGTCAGTGACTTGGCTGAGGTGTATTTGGGTTGGTCCTCTCACTGATTGGACAATCGACTGGGTGCTGTGACTCGTGAGGATTGGTCGACTAACTGACCGGCGCATAAATGGCCTAAATTGATTGGTGTGTCTACCTGTTTGGGACCAACTTGGATGACCAAAGTTGAGTTAATCAGCCATGTCTAAAGGAAATATCAAATAAGTGAGCTCATGTTTTGAAATTTAGCAATATGATGAAAAGTTTTATAACATGCAATATTGCATTCTATGCTATAACACTATCTCTAGACACCACTGACTTCTCTTGGGTATGTTGTTTACTTTTTATGGTTTATGCTGATACAAATGCATGAAATAATATAAAATATCACATGTATATCATATGGGTAATTTGCTAAACATGGCATCATCATAGTTTCCTTCACAATATAAAGACAGGGGCATGAGAATGTACTAGGAATGGAGTAAATCAGGTCATAGGTCAAGAGTTCATACTGGTTCAAAAAAGAAAAACAAAACACTGAAGCCTGCTGGGAGATTATTGGAAATAAGTGCTCGTCCCCATAACCCTTCGTAAATGCAGTCTGCTGTTTTGTAGGACTGAAACTGGCAGTATATAAATTTTGATATGCAAGTTGTTTTATCACACATGCAACTCTTTGGGTTTTAACTTTTATTGCAACAAAGGTTAGGAATTGATGCAAAAGCTAAGAAAGAAGACTATAAACAACAGCCATTGTACTTCTCCACCAGGATCTGACACTAACACTATAGTAGACAAGCATTTGATACAGTAAAATGCCTGAAGATCATTGGTTTTTTGAACCAAATGTAAGCCTCAATCATTTTTGGAAAAATACAATGAAAAAATACCATGAGAAATAAAAATTCGGATTACCATTCATCAATTTAGGGTTAGTATTTCTCATTTCAGTCTTGATTTATTATAAGCTTTGAAAATTTATTTCTAAGTTTGACGCCCAATTTAGGGTTAGGGTTTCATAGTTCTCTTTTAGTTTTTTTTTTCCATGTCAAAACAACATTTTTTGGGTGGAAACTCTATCTGTAGCAGCCAAAACGTTTCAAAAAATCAGGAAACGTTTCAGGGATCTTGCTAAAATGGCTGGAAACAGCTTGAAAACGTTTCAGTGCTGTTTCCAAGCTGTATCCCCTCTGTTTCAGTTTCCTAAATGAGGAACAGCATATCCCCACTTTTCTCAGATGTTTCCAGTAACTTAGGTTGATCCATACAACATTCATGTAACTGCCCAACATGCTGTGTGTCTGTTCTGGCCCCTGTCCCATTGATACTGGAGTGGCTGGTGTGATGGGGTTGTTAAATTTTGGTTGGGGTTATGGTTTGATGCAGAGCAATCAAATTTTCACATACTTTAATGCAAAATTAAATGCAACAACCAGAATAGTACATCAGTAACTAAACAGTATAATTCAAAACATAATTTTTCATCTCCTTCAACTTTAACACTACCGAGTGGGTCCCTGTGTTAAAGTAATCCTCAGTAATATGTAATCAACAGCAGTAGAATAATTTACAATAACATGTCTAATTCATAAAAGAACAAGTTAGGGCACTTACCTGAAGCGTGGGACCCTTCCTATCATTATACTCAGAAGAAATAACTTTCAGAATGAACTGAGCCTCTCAGAGGCCAGTCAATCACTAGGGACCAGTTGACCCTGCTAGAGGGTAAGTACAAACCAGAGAGAGAGAGAGAGAGATGATAGGGCTGAGGTACAGTCAAGTAGTGATAGGCAATGACAGTGAAAACACAGTGACAATCTCAGACAAGTCCCAGTCTCCCAGCATAAAGAAGTCCAAAAGATATAAGAACAAGAGGTCTAAACCCTAGTAAACAATATATCCTCAAATAGATCAGATCTCAGCACTATGAATATGGTCAAGGTAAAACTCAATAGTGTAGATCTGGTAGAAGAGTAAGGCTCAGCAAATTAAACATGGTCTGATCACTCTAGATCTGTCCACTTAGACTCATGGCTTCCTTAAATATACATGTAGCAGAGTAGGACAAACCCCAGGGCCTTACGGTCTCCACAGTTTTACACTTGCAGACTGGATCAGACCCTAAGGCCTCACGGCCTCCACAATTAAACAATCAGCAGGCAGATTTAAGACAAGATAGGGTCACGGCTGAGCTTTAGAGGTAATATAGGGTCACAGCCATCTCAGCAGGCAGATTAAAAACAGATCGGATCCCTTAATGGTCAGATCAGAGTCCAAGCAGAACATCAACAACAGATTGGGTTTCAGGTAAACCACAAAGCAGCAGAACGAGTCTCAATCAGAGCAGATCGGTCCTCTACCTACCGGATTGGACCTCAATAATATCTCAGAGACTCAGACACACAGATTGAACCCCAATAAAGTCTTGACAGTCAGATCGGACTCTTATATAGGCAGAACAGACTCCATAACAGCAGATTGGATTCTTATAAACACCTCAGCATGCAGATCGAGCTTCAGACAAGCTTCAGCAAGCAGATCGGAACCCATTCAGACCCTAAACAAGCAGATTGAAGGTAGCAGCAGCAAGATACACCTTAAATAATTATTCAAAGCAGATCTGGGATGAAGGGTGGACTTCAGCAGGTAGGTGGCCTCAAAACAATTGATCAAGCAGTAGCAAATAAACCCTTAACCCTTGACGTCAAGCAGGATAAAGGACAGAGCTGAGATGTGATGTCTTGATCATAACAAATTAGGAGGATAGGACTTCAATAAATAGGATCTTAAACTTCTAGAAAGATCATTAAATTAAATCTTTAGGGTTCCACATAATTAAGAGGGTGCATCAAAAATAAAAATCACAAAAATATAAATATAATTAAAGTGACTTGGGTGGGTACCAACATTTTAGGGTCAAGACTCAAAACAATAAAGTCACTTTTAATGACATAAAATATAAATATGGTGAGATTAGGTGGGTACTAGGGTCATTTAAATAATTAGGTGAGGGTACAAGGACCAACACATGACCCAACATAAGATAAGTGTGGGTACATGACCCATAACCCCTAGGACCAAGGGTATACCACAAAGTGGACAAATAACCATAGTACCCATAGGACCAAAAACATCAAGATGGTACAAATCAAAAACAACTCAAGGTGGGCAAATGACCCTACTAACCACAAGTCAAAGACAAGGTACCACTACCACAAGACCAATAAACAACAAGGTGTAAGGACCAAAAGTAAATCAACCATGGCGGGGAAGGTACAACCAGTCATCTCTCTCTCAAATGTACAAATGTTCCATACAACCTGAAAGTTCATCATCACTGTATAAGGAAGGTCCACCCTGAATGATGTGATCATATGGTCCTCCAGAGTCCAGACTGCTCCATAGGTCAAATGCTAGTGACTCTATCAAGGGGTGGCCAGTCCTTTGAGAAGATCATCTAGCTCAACCATCTTGAAGACCTAGGAGAAGAGAACATCACACATCATCATCTTGGTAATTGACCAAGAACCTCCATTCTCAAGGAATGGCTCTCAGCCCAAGGATGAGCTTCAGTCCCAGACTGAATCATGTTGATCAACCACTTGGTCCTCGACCAAGTTCTTCAGCCCCAGGCTGAAGGTTGACCAAAGTCAACATCTTGGTAACTGACCAAGTGCCTCCATTCTTAAAGAATGGCTCTCAGCCCCAGGTTGAGCTTTCAGTCCTAGACTGAATGTTGATCAACCACCTGCAGGACTTACTTGGTCCTTGACCAAGAGTCTGCTTGGTCCTAGACCAGGATGTCTCTGTCCCAACTTGTAGGATATGCTTGGTCCTCATAACCAAAAAACTGTCTTGTCCCAGACCAAAGAACCCTAGAGACAAATAGGGGCCCTAGCCACATGCTAGGGACTTTGCCATGGCATCGACCTACTTGGTCCCGACCAAGAACCCCAGGAGACAGCTGGGGGCCCTAGGGTACCTTCTAGGGACTTACTCTTTACTCTGCTTGGTTAACTGACCGGGAACCCTAGTTAACTGACTAGGGTACCATCCTTTCTGAGAATGGGTCTCGCAGCTGCACTAACTTTAACAGGGGTCTCAAGACGTGTCAGGGTTCCTAGCATTATGTATGGGGACCCACCCCAATATTCTAGTAGCTAACGAACATGAACCATATTGAGCTTAATCCTTTGCACTTCAACAATCATTTGGTGAGACAAGTTAGATATTGCTATCTTTACGTAGTAGCCAAAACGTTTCAGAAAATCAGGAAACATTTCAGGATCTTGCTAAAATGGCTGGAAATGGCTTGGAAATGTTTCAGTGCCATTTCCAAGCCGTATCCCCTCTGTTTCAGTTTCCAAAATGAGGAACAGCATATCCCCACTTTTCCCAGACATTTCCAGTAACTTAGGCTGATCCTTACAACATTCATGTACTGCCCAACATGCTGTGTGTCATTTCTGGTCCCTGTCCCAATGATACTGGAGTGGCTAGTGTGATGGAGACTCCTGACGAGTCGGGGTTCCCTAGCATGGTGTATGGGGGTCCACCTCAATATTCTAGTAGCTAACGAAGAATGACATTGAGCTCAGTCTTTTGCACTTGAACAATCATTTGGTGAGACAAGTTAGATATTGCTAGCTTTACGCATCACGTAGAGGTATGCTCCTGTAGCAGCATATTCCGTATGGTGCAGTGTAGCAGATCCAGACCTGTCATGATTCCTGTGCGTGGCAGAGATGGCTGTAGGTAACAGTGCTGCATTAGTCAATCCTCAGCAGGGTGCGGCAGTATTATAGACTGAGTTAGGAGTGCATGCATGCATGTATGCACTATTTTTAGGAGCAGTTTATTTGAGCAGATTTGCTGACTTTGTGTGCTGTTCCAGAATTAGAGTTGCTGTCCTGTTTTTAGTTTTTCCTGGTATAGATTTGCTTTTTCCAGATATAGAAAAAGTACTTGAGCTTAAGGGAACTGCCAGAGTAGGTAGGGTGCACTTATTTTGACAGCGCTCTCATGCTGTTAAGCTGTACTCATCTAGGCAGATTGCTAATGCAGGCAAGGCACACTTTTCTAGAGAGATTTAGAACTTGGGTTCTGATGTTTCGGCTAATTTTGTAATCCTCTAGTCTTTCTTAGTTTATTGTACTGAGAGTAGCGAGGTGCTCTACAGTCCAGTATGGGGGAGATTTCACATACATACATGACAACAAAAACTATAAAATAAATCTAGTCGGCAGAATATGTTGGCTCAATTTTAAATTTTACTCATAAGCTAAAAAAATTAAAACCAACATAGATCCATCTTAAACTCGGATCTATTAGGCTCCTAGAGGGATCAAATTTCTTGAGCTGTAAATTTTTTATATCATTTAACATAGACCCATCTTAAACCCAGATCTATCAGGCACTTATAGGGCTACAATTTCTTGAGCTGTATTTTTTTAATCATTTAATACATAATTTTTTTTTAATTTAATTTAATTTATCATTTAATTACAAAAATTAATTTATCACTTAATTAAAGAAAATCAACAGCTCAAGAAATTTGATCCCTCTAGGTGCTTGATAAATTTGATCTATGCTGGTTTAAATTTTTTTAGCTTTTGTGGAAAATATAAATTGAGCACATTAAATGATAAAAAAATTTACAGCTCAAGAAATTTGATCCCTCTAGATGCCTGATAGATCTGGGTTTAAGATGGATCTATGTTGGTAAAAGAAAGGCAGGGACAGGGTGTTCTTTCAGTTTTGCTTTGAGCTAGGGATAGAGTGGTACTGGTATTTTCTTGAGTTAATAAACAGATTTATGATTGAATGCTGCAATAGTGCTTTCTGTCTGCTATTTCCAGAACTCTCTTTATGCAGATTAGTACATAACAGCATGCTGTTGCGAGTCTTCCTGTATCTTGCTGTTCATATTTTCAATCTATCCATATATGCAGGTCTAGTGTTCATTGTGAATCTTCCTGTAGCTTGCTGTTCATATTTTCAGTCCGTCCATATATGCAGATTTAGTGTTCAGTATTTGCTCTTTTGAGAGATGTTAACAGTTTCACTATTCTAGTTGTTTTAGGCTTTCATTTCTGAGTGCAGATTTGTGTATCACATGATTAAAATTTAACAGATATGATATTCACTTTGTCAGCCATGAAGAGGAATTTGTTCACTGTACATTATTAGAAACAATCTCATTTCTGCTTTTTTCCAAATGAGACAAATAATTCCATTTTCTGCTTTTTCCAAATGAGAAAAATAATTTTCATCCCAATCAAATTTCATTCCTTCTAAAACCCTACAAACTAGAAAATCTTGTTGCCTAGAAGGATGGCTTCATAGGAAAACACAAACTAGGAAAAGTGGCCATAGAAATTTTAAACCTACTACTAAAGTAAACTTAGTAAAAGGAGAAATCTAGAACAAGTGTTTGAGGGATTCAACGCTTCTATAGAAAGGTTGCCTAGGATACACGAAACCAAGGCGAACAAGACCGTTGACCCATAACCAATGTCCCTAAAACTAAGACCAGGCAGAAATTTCCTTTTTGGGTTTAGTGGGGGTATTCCAGATAAGATAATTTTATTAATTGTCCAACAAGTAACCAGAAAAGTAGGTCAAAGTGACTATAAGATGCATCTAGTGTAAAAACAATGTGGGAGTTGGGAAGCAACTCCTAAGACAATGGTGAAAGAAAGAGGCTAAAAGAGGTAAAAGAGAACTAGTTCTACCCAAGAGCTATAAATTACTAGCCCACAAAAATAAATGATAATGTAGATGTCATGATACAATCAAAACCCTCAAGATTGGAGATCTTGCAGCGGTGTGAGAGAGGGAGGGATGATGTCAAAGCCTGCTGGTGCTGATGGTCAAGGTGATGTAGGGGACCAAGATGCGAACTCGTTGTCAATTATTGATCAACGTGAATGGGCCAATACAATGACGGATGATATCTGTTAGGGAGTGGCCAAGGTTGAAGGGACTTGGCTGTACGATCTTGGGGGAGGGAAAAAATGAGGGAGCTCTGCTATGCTACCATCCAAGGTCGTAAAAAGGAAACTTTTGATAGAACATCAGCTACATGGCTGGGGCTGCGCGTAGTCTGACATTCAGGAGGAACTTGACTTTGAGTTCACCTTGATTCGACCTATTTGTTGGTCTGGGGATGGTGATGCATGGTTTGTGCCCTAGATTGGTAACTCCTCAAAGGTCTCAAAGATGTAGGTCACTACTCTGGGAGGGAGCTCAAGATGGTGATACTCGAGAAGATACTTGGGGCCTCATAAATCTAATCACATCTGAAGTGACTTGGGCCTCTACTTGTTGCCCTGAGTTCTAAACTTGTAGTCCACAAAAAGAAATGATAATGTTGATGTTGTGATACCATCCAAATCCTCAAGATTGGAGAACTTGCAGTTGTATTGGAGGAGGAATGATGTCAAACCTTGTTGGTGCTGATGGTCAAGGAGATGTCGGGGACCAAGATGCGGGCTCGTCGTTAGAGTCGTCAAACAATGTCATTGGGGCAATGCAATGACGAATAGTATTCCTCGGAGAGTGGCCAAGGGTGAGGGGACTTGGTTGTACGACACTGAGGGAAGTGAAAGAATGAGGGAGCCTTGCTGTCCTACCATCCAAGGTCGAAGGATGGAAACTTTTGATAGAAGACCGACTACTTGGTTTGGGGTGTGAAGTAGTTTAAAATTCGGGAGGAGCCTGATTTTGAGTTCGTCTTGATCAAACCTATTTGTTGGTCTGGTGATGATGATGCATTGAAGGTGCCCTAGAGTGGCAACTCCTCATTGGTCTCAAAGGTGTAGGTTGCCCTTGGGGAGGGAGCTTAAGATGGTGATACTCAAGAAGATACTTGGTGCATCACTAATCTAATCATGTATGAAGCATCTTGGGCCTCCTGTCACTCGTTGCCTTGATCCGATATGATAACTTGGAAGTAAGAAGTGATCCTCTAGGGAGTTGTCGGTCAAGATGGGGCAACCAAGGATTGGGATCTATATCTGAGCATCCCTCTCATGAAGAGTGCAAGGGATGTTTGATTGGGGTAGCTAAATAAGGTGGAGAGAGAGCCCCCCAAACCTCGATAAAGGCAATAGCAACAACCTTTGGTCTCATATTAAAGAGGACATATGAAGATGAGAGGCAACTTCGTCTTTGACTCCTGTAAGTGACATTGCTTGACCTGTCTTTCCACAGTATATGGTGATAAGTCTCTATCTGCAGTTTGTGGGATCCCACCTGAAACTGTCCCTAGAGGAGTCATGAGAGCATGCATCCATGGTCTCTGTTTGTATAGGGATGGGCAATGATGCTGTCCTGTAACTCCAATAATTGCTGGAGATATGAGGCCATCCTTGGGTTGAGGCTATTGGTGACGCAATCGATGTAACTTGGATATAGTTTGTAGATGTCCTCTTGAATGGCCTGATTTAGTTCTTTCTTAGACTAGAGGGGGCTCGGCGTGTTATCCCCCATTTTGCATGGGTGTCCACTTGTGATCTTCATCACAATTTCAGTAGGGGGGTGACATGTTCATGCCTTGGTTGTTGATGATGAATAATGTGCCCATGGTGTTTTGCTTGGTTACTTCTTTATAATGGATGGATGGCCCAGTTGAATGCCAGTAGTATCAATGGTGGCTTGATTTGATGATGCAATTCCTTGACATGGATTATTTTCATATGATGTCTTGATGACACGTGGGGTCGCAACTATGAAGTTTTGATTTCTTCTTGATATTATAGCATGCTTGGGGTTGGGCTGTACACATTCTTGTAGCCACAGATAGGCAGCCCTGTCTCATACATCTGACAGGCACTAGATGGCAGTTGCAGGTTGACTAAACAGCAAGAATGGTTCCATCCTTCCTGTGAATTAGCATGAAACTTTCTGGACTGGCCAGGGTCATTTCTGAGGTCACATCAGTCCTCTTTCAGTGAAAATCTGTTTCATTAGTAAGAACCTGTAGCAGCAATGATTTTCTGAGGCCTTTCAAGCACTAGATCAGTGTTTACTCTAGCATGTAGAGGGTACAAATTACATCAAGAGGCTGTACATTATTTCCAGATCGGTAGAAGAGCATCAAATCAGCATGGCTATTGAACTGTGTTTCCCAAATCTTGTGACATCCATGGCAGCACTAAAACAGCCACACAGTGAGCTTATGTTCCAGATCTGTTAGGGAACAAGGAGGCAGTTTTCAGCATGAACAATAATAGGATAAGTAAAGCAACGACTATAGCTGTGGCAGCTTGTCATTAAGAAAGTTTCTCTTTGGTTTTTTATCTAAACCGCAAGCAATTCTATGACAGTGTACTAAACCAGAAATAAGATAGAGGTGCTACAGCTAATCTAAACTAAAGTTTTCTTACCCAGAAAAAACATTCCATAGCAGCAGAGCTTCATGGTCTTTCCACGCTGGTAATAGTCCTCGTATAGAAGGGATTGACCCCAAATTTTAGCATACAGCAAGACAACTCCAGACTTAATGTCAGTGGGCAGTGATGAACCTATAAGATGAGGTTGTTGAGTACTTATTGGTACCTTAGGCCACTTGCATATGCATAACTTGGAGAGCATCTACCATTGAGGGTTTGTTACACACTTCTTTGCTGGATTTTTGTTGGAGCGTTCATATTATTCATGGTTTGATGAGGCAGCATTCCACTGTCTGGAGTTTGGTTGTGCATTCCTTACCTTTTTATGGACAGCATTCACCCTTCTTGGAGTTGGGGCAACTGTTGGTAGTACGGCTGCTGTTACACCAAAACCCGCAGGTGATTGGTAAACTCACCACCGCCAGATTTCAAGGATCCACGAGAGGCGATTAGCCCCTTGTCACGATACACCGGGGAGCGCTGACTACTTGCAATTTCGTGCAACAATCTCCCCCTCAGCGTGAGCCGAGTGTGTATCGAACTCGTGACCTTTAGCTCTGATACCAATTGTTGGTAGTACAGCTGCCGTTACACCAAAACCCGTGGGTGATTGGTAAACTCACCACCACCAGATTTCAAGGATCCACGAGAGGCGATTAGTCCCTTGTCACGATACACCGGGGAGCGCTGACTGCTTGCAATTTCGTGCAACAGCAACATGCCTTTTGATCGAAGCATCCACTAAATACACACTTGGCATTCCTTCGTGGATGAGGCGTTCCTCTTTTGGTGAGGTAATTCATGGTTTGATGAGGACTAAACCCTAAACCTAGGGATTGCTCATTTATTGGACTGTCTTGTTGGAGCGCTACTTGAGATGTATTTGTCTTATTATTTGGAGGATTTTGACATGCATTTTGAGGATAATGTTTGGCCTTGGATCTATGCTTTGTCTACCTCTATGTTTTCTCTGTGGACACATCTTGGAGTGCTAGCCTTTCAATGCTATTTCATTGGTTTTACTCCTTGCTTCTTGAAGGCGTCCTCTCTCTTTTGGGGCCTTATCTTGGCTACCTTGGTGTTACCGGATGAACTAGCAGTGCTAGTGTCCGATGAACAAATGTAGGGAGAATGTGACCACTGTCACCTTAGTCACACCTCCAACTGCTTTGGAGTGTTGTAACCTCCAAGGGGAGAGCCCTTAGATGCTCTGCAAAGACTAAGGAAAAAATGATACTACGCCCTTCTAGACAACCAAGTTAGTGACCGGTGCCTTCAATCAATGTAATTTTACAAATGAAGAAAACATACTACTTAGACTTAGTGCTTATAGAGATTTAATGTAAGATGTGCAATGTAGCATTCCACGGTATTCAATTGTAGATATAGGTGATTAGCAACAGAAGCATTTCAGTAGCACTTTAGCATTCAAGATCATTCATCAATGATAAATATTAACCACTTAACCAATTACTATTTAACTTAAGCAGTATATAACCAACCAATTACTCTCTGATGTCAAAAGAGGACTGATATAATAATAGCAGAGTTAGTACGGTGTGTCAGTCCTTTTAATGGCAAGTTTTATAGCAGTAGTATTACAATCATTTATGTAACAAGAAAGAAGGGTGATAAACAAGATTTATGCATCCAAAGTATGGCACACCTCCTCCACTTTCTTTGTCACCACAGCTAGCAATGTATGACTATCAATATGTATGCAATAAGTAAAAGTTTCAGGACTGTATGTAAGGATATTACAGTATGACAGTATGTTATTCCTTTTATGGCAATTGGTAACCAAAAGAAGTGGTATGACACATCACTTATACTATTCAATGTAACTTCAAACCTTTTTCGACAATCTCAGCAATCATAGGACAGTCATGAAATGTATGTCTCAGATTTGTGTGTCAACAGTAGTAAATATGATTTTCAGACCTTAGTAATAAGAAAGCCTTTAAGAAAGACCGGATGAACTAGTAGGGCTAGTATCCGATGAACAAATGTACGGAGAAAGTGACCACTGTCACCTTAGTCACTCCTCCAAACTACTTCGGAGAGTCGGAACCTCCAAGGGGAGAGCCCTTAAATGATCTGCAAAACACTTAGGACAACAGAGGCTATGTCTTCTAGAAGACCAAATTAGAGACCAGTGCCTTCAATCAATGTAATCTTATGAATGAAGAAGACACACTAATCATAGAAAGTGCTTGTAGATTAAATGTATGAGTTTATGCAACATAAATGGTATAAGGCATTCAATAACTTCCAAGCTTATAAGAGATCATTCAATAATGCATAGCATCAACCATATAACATAGATCATCAAATGACAAGACAGTATAATCACCAATAGCAAATACAAGGACTGATGTCTATGGCAGAATTAACACTGTATGTCAGTGATGACAGTTCAATAGTAGTAGGTTAAATAAAAAAATGTGTCTTTAAGTAAACATTTGTAGCTTCAACAGTTAACCATAATTAATGCCAATCAAATGTGATCAAGTTTCAGACTTTATATGTGAGTGTTAACAGCAGTATAGCAGTCACTTCAAAATCAGATTGTAACAGCAGTAAGTCATTCAAAGGTGTGAGAGTAATATAAACAATATTGCTTCAAACTTTAACCACTTTATTCATGTATTAAACACAAACCTTCAGACTGTATACAGTGGCAAATAAGCACTTTTTCAGACCTCTCTTGTTAGATAAAACAGTCCACCAAACAGTTGCAAAATATGTCAATGATTAACCCTTCTTGTTGAGAATTTTGGAACCCCAACCCGGTTTCAAGTTTAAATTTTCACATAGAGTTTAATGCCCAAACCCCATGACTGCACATTAGCTTCAATGCATAAAAATTGATTTTTCTTGAAACACATGGAATTTCTTTCAACTTTAAATAACTCAGAAATTTTTTAACAGCCAGACACATAAAAAATTCAAACTTAGAATTTTAGCCAAATAGGCTCAGGAAAAACTCCGAAGGGAAAACCTGACTAGGAGAGAGAAATTTTATTTTTTTCAGACAATTTTTACAAACAGAACAGCAGTACTTATCTCAGCTTTTCATCTCGAAAAGCATGCCAAAACTTCAGCAAAATCTGTATCCTTCTGACAGCAGTATGGCCCACACGCGTGAGTATTTATTGCTGCTGTACACCTCAAAAAACATGCCCATAATTTATTCTTCTCGATTTCTGTGCTGTATGGCCAGAATTTAATGCTGTACGGCATCGAACTGTGTACCGACAGTAGCAGAACTCTCCTCTATTTCTGTGCTGTACAGCCTCCTAAAAAATCGTGCCAAACCTGACCTATACGGACTGCAATTAATGCAGAACTGCCTTGCCTCGAAATTCGTGCCTGTACAGCCTCCTTTACTGCTGTACCTGCTGCTGTATGGTTGTTTTGAAATCCGTACCCTCCATTTTGATTTTTCAGCCTGTGACTCAGCCTTCTCAAATTTTTTCTCAAGGGTTTCTTCTCTTCTCTCTTGCTCTCTAAATCTCTTAGATCACAAATGAAGAATGAATGCCTCAATCCCTAGTTTCACCCCTTTTTGTTCATGATAACTTCTTCTTGAGATTCAATGGCCAAGATTAGATCTTGTCTCAATGAGATCTAAGGCTCACATAAAAGGCTCATTAATTATTTAATAAATGAATTTAATGCACTTTTCACTTAAGTAAATTAATGACCTTTTTAATTCCTCACCCACTTTATTTCATATAAAGTCAATTAAAAAATGTTAGATTTTTAACTTTTAATCAATAGTTATCTAGGATCTGATTGAGAGAATAACACGCACAGCTTAAACACAATAGACACAAGAGACACAAAGATTTTCCTTGGGGAAACCATAAAGGAGAAAACCCCGCAACTTCCTCAGAGATGGAATGATCAACAATGCAATGTCACAAAAGTAAAAACCAAAAATAGAAATGGTCTTCAACAACTTCTCTCTTCTCCACTTGTGTGAACTTGTCTTTCTTGTCACTAATGCGAATTGAGTGAGTGTGAGTGAATGATCCAAATGAGAGAGGCACCCTTTCTATTTATACTTTTACTTTCACTTGACCTTTACCCCAACTAGGTCGAGCCCTAGTTGTACCTGATTGGGCAGACTTCTCTAGGAGAGTCTAATAACCCATTGAAAACTTAACTTTGGGGTCTAATGCCCCGACTTACAATGGAGGATTAACCTCAATGACTTTACATGACCCAAATACAATAATGACTTTCTCGACCGGAGGAATAAACATCTCCGTTGGAGGTACAATAATAAACTGCAAATACAATATAAAATATACAAGTGAATATCTTCCGAAGTTAAAATTACATTAACACTCCATCTTAACTAGGAAGGTATTCTCTTGACACAGTCATCAACACAAATCTTCGTTGCTGGATCAATAATGCTGGAACAACATCATCAACACTGGATCATTGTCGTCACTGCTGCTGCAATCCTCGTCATCTCGATCATCAATTGGTGCCATCTCTCAGTTCTTCTCGTCATAGGAAGTTCTACAGAGCTAACCCTTTTTCATGCTGAATGTAGGCCTAGCCTCCATGTAGGTCTTCATCATTTCTGCAAGCAAGCCATCAAGTAGGTACATCTTAGGACTTTTTATATTGCCTCTGCAAAAACCTGTGTACATCCTAGGACTAATTATATTGCCTCTGCAAAAACCTGTGTACATCCCAAGACTTATTATATTGCTTCTGCAAAAACCTGTGTACATCCCAAGACTTATTATATTGCCTCTGCAAAAACCTGCGTCTCCTATTATCGCCTCATCACGTCCAGATCATCTCAACGTCAACGGAGCTCAGCCAAGATGCACATCACACAACACTTACATCAATCGACATGGGAGGACAAACCTACCACCATTCGGGAAAGGCTCAACACTTACATCAATGCACATGGGAGGACCAACCTACCACCATGTCGGAAAGGCTCCAGTCCTTACATCTGCACCATGGGAGGACACATCTACCACCATGTGAGAATGGCTCATGTGCATCTGCGTCTTCCGGACTCATCAGTTCCCCTTGGAAGGAACCTTGATCTGGAGTACACCAAGCTTCTCTCCGAAGTATTCAAACTTCACTCTGGCTAGTAGCTTGGTCAACACATCGACTATCTACTTGTCCGTCGCAACATACTGGAGCTTCACTGCTCCTCTTTGCACCATATCCCTGATATAGTGGTACTTGATCTCAATGTGCTTCGACTTGTCATGGAACACCGGGTTCTCAGACAACTTCACACAACTCTAGTTGTCGCAAAATATACAAGTAGCATCCAACTAGAGATCAAATAAATCATACAGTAGCTTCCTAAGCCATACTGCCTCACAACTAGCCGAACAAGCTGCGACATACTCCGCTTCGACTATACTTAGTGCCACGCAAGACTTCTTCTTGCTAAACGAAGAGATCACACCTGATCCCATACTGAAGCAACACCCTGAAGTGCTCTTCCTATCAATGGCATTGCCTGCCCAATCCGAATCAACATAACCCTCCAGGTTAATCTTCTAATTTGCATCATACTTGAGCCCATAATCAACTGTACCCTTTAGGTACCTCAGAATATGCTTTGCAACAATCAAGTGAACATGTCTCGGATCCGTCACGAACTGGCTCAATGTGTTCACAGCAAAGCAAATATCTGGTCTTGTATTCGTCGGGTACATCAAAGATCCAATCATCTGACGATACATCGTGGCATCAACCGACTCTGATGAAGCATCACTCACATCGTGGCATCAACCGACTCTGATGAAGCATCACTCAATAGCTTTAGGTTCGATGCCATAGGTGTGGCCATGGCCTTGCAGTCCATCATCCCGAACCTCTTCAGGATCTCTACTGCATACTTCCCTTGTACAAGGAAGATTCCATCTGTGCTCTGCGACACCTCCATACCTAGAAAATAGTGCATCATACCCAAGTTCTTCATCTCGAACTCGGCAGCAAGCTTCCTCTTCGTGTCTACAATAAGCCCATCCTCACTTGTCACAAACAGGTCATCTACATAAAGTAGAAGTATCACTGGGTTCCCTTCCTCAACCTTCTAGTAAAGGTTGTAATCCGCTTTACTCTTGGTAAATCCCAAACTAGTCAGGAAGCTGTCTATCCTGTCGTACCACGTCTTGGGTGCCTGTTTCAATCCATGCAAGGCCTTCTTCAATTTGCACACATGAGTCTCCCTGTCATGTGTCTCAAATCCGAGTGGCTGCTCCACATACACTTCCTCTTCCACTACACCATTCAAGAAAGCTGTCTTGACATCCATCTGGTGTACCTTCCATTTCATTATTGCAGCCAAAGCAAGTACCGATCTGATGGAAGTGTATCTGGCTACAGGTATGTCTCCTCATAATCTATCCCTTCTTTCTGGGAGAAGCCACGTGCCACGAACCTTGCCTTGTGTTTCTGTATGCTGCCATCTGCAACATACTTGATCTTGTAGATCCACTTGGAAGTCACAACAAACTTCCCTTCTGGTCTCAGAACTACCTCCCAGACATCATTCTTCATAATCTACTGGTACTCTTTGATCATGGCATCCTTCAATTCTTTCTTCTCGGTTGCTTCCTCATAGTTGGAAGGTTCTTCGTCACTGATGTCACACAACAGGGCTACATACCTGGAGTATGGCCTCGGTCTCTTGCTTTCTCTGTGCATTCCTTCTGGAGCGCTATATCTCTTTGCATCTTGAATTGCCTCTCGTACCCATGCTGGTTTCCTCTTGTGAGAATTCTTCTCACGGGGTGGATCTACAGGTTCTTGTGGTTCTTCTATTTCACGGTCTTCATGGTCTTCAGGAATTATTCCTTCCATTGCTGTATCTTTGATCCTGGGAACTTCAGGTTCTTCAGTGTCTTCATCTTGACTTCATAAATCTTCTTGAATGTTATAGTTGAATCATCGTCACTTGTTCTTCGAAACAAGTCTCTCTTGTAGTACACGATCTTTCCTACAAGTCAATTTAGTTGCGTGATTAGAAACATTTCATAATTTTTCAAAACAAATTCTTATGCATAAAGACATAGGTCACACAATCATGCAACTATCTTAGCCAATGATTCAACACAACATTCATCCATATCCCGTATTCATACGGTAACTTCCTAGATGCCTTCCATCTCTACCAGAACAATGTTAAGAGTGTGCACTACTCCCAACATGTCAGCAAAGAGGTTTCATTCTAGATAAGTAGCAATGGGATGTTGTACAGTACCATAGGCCACTGACCCACTACTTGCATATTAGTAGTATCTTGTTCATTAATGCAACTTTTCTAAATTGCATGATATACATCCTAAACCTAGGAGCATAAGTATGTAAATGACTGAACAATATTATTTAAGTAATCAGAATACAAGAAATGACAATTCAAATACTTATCTTTGGTTGGTTGTTGGGTGGACTCTCTCTTTATCTTTGCTTCCTTGCAGGAACTACTGAAGTGTGCTCCCTCTTGATCTTTGCTTCCGGAGCTACTAGAGTCTCTGATAGCGTACTCCTTTCTTCTGCACCTTAATGCTGAGAATGGATGAGAGGTTCTTCCATAGATCATTGATCTTATTTGTTTTTCGGAGTCCAACTTTGTAGGAGCTTCTCCTACTTCTTTTATGTAATACATAAAGTCATCTCTAGCTTTATCTTATGAGGTGGAGCTTTCTGAATGAACCCTTGTAGCTGGTTACCTTCATTACAATACATATTCTTCATCACTTGAGGAATCATCACTTTCTTCTCTAGTTCTCTTCCTTGGAGGTTCATCATCTTCCCCGGTGTGAGCGTGGTGCCTCTTCTTGTTGTGGGAGCCACTTTTCTTTCTGGGACAATTTTTGGAGTAGTGTCCCTTCTCATCACATGTATATCATCTAATGTTAGATAGATATTTTAAAGTTCTCGCTCTGAGTTTGGTGGTGGTGTTTCTCTTTCTTACTGTTATGATGGTTCTCCCTCTTCTTGTTATTCCTTTTGGAGAGTGTTGTGAGAGCTTGATCGTCGTTTGCTCCCATCTTCTCTTCTCGAGCTACAAGTCGAGCTTCTTCTTGTGAGCATTCCTCCCACAGCTTACTGAATGTGATTAACTTCCTTCTAGCACAAATCCCTTGAATGAAAGAGTCCCATGATCTAGGGAGACCATTCAAGGTGGTCATCACAATTTCTCCATTTTCTACATCTTCTCCCACAGCTTCAAGTTGCTCCTTGATCTGAGAGACCCTTGTAAAGTATGATTGCATGGTCTTTACATTTTGTATCTTCACATTCTTCAATTGGTTCCACACGGTCATCTTCCGATTTATATTCTTTCCTTCAAATAGATTGGTCAAGGAATCAAACATCTCTTCAGGTGTCTTCAATTTTGACACATGTGGGATGAGATGATCCTTAATAGAATCTGCAATGATTCTCTTAGCCTTAACTAGGTTCTTCTTGTGTAAGGCTTTAGCCTCATCTCCCTCTGGAACTGGAACTTCTTCATCTACATATGTGTCTAGCTCATTCTCTTCAAGGATTAGTGTAATCCTATACTTCCATGCTCGAAAGTTATCAGCCCCTTCAAGCTTATCCTCAAACTTGGTGTGGTGAGACATCTTTAATGAGAACCTCAAATGGAAATACAAAAGATTTAGAGCTTACCAATTTGAGATGGCCGGGCTGGATCTGGAGCTGGTTGGCCTAGGGTTTGTCAGAGAAACCCTAATTTTCCAAAGTTGGAATTTGGAACTTTTGATTGGACAGATAGATGTGCCTTTTCATGGAGAGTTGTCCAATGTACTCACTTCCCTAAATCTGAGAACAAAAACCCAAAATATATGATGCCCTAGTTTTCCTCTGGCAGTAGTGTTGGGCTGAAAAATGAAAATTCTCGGAATTGAATTATGTTTTCACAGGAAGATGTGCCTGGATGAGGCGAGTATGCTGGTATACTTGGTTTCTAAAGATACCAAAAACTCACCCTTGAATATTGACTTGCGAATTTCGGATCTGCAGTTTTTGGCTTTTTCTGGTTTTCTGGTTTTTGGTTTTCCTGGTCCAGAGTCAAATTAGGGTTTGACTTTCCCGGAGTTTTGCCCACTCAAAAACATCGATCTTGGTCTCTAAATCTTGATTTTGAGGAGGAGCACTTCCCTATGATAATGGCACTCCAAAATTCCACTTCTGTGAAAAGTCCTAATTTCCCGCAGTAGTGACAAGCCAAAAAGGGAAAATGCTCAGAATCAACTTCTGCTTTGACAGAAAGATGCGCCTTCCTAAGGCGGCCTAGCCCTCTTTTCTTGATGATTTGTCGAAAGAAGTCCAAAAATTAAGAAGTCCTAGCTTCCGCAGCTGCAAAATGTCTTCTTCTCAGGTTAGCTCTGATACCATGTTAGATTTTTAACTTTTAATCAATAGTTATCTAGGATCTTATTGAGAGAATAATAACCACAACATAAACACAATAGACACAAGGGACACAAAGATTTTTCTCGGGGAAACCGTAAAGGAGAAAACCCCGCAACTTCCTCAGAGATAGAATGATTACCAATACAATGTCACAAAAGTAAAAACCAAAAATAGAAATGGTCTTCAACAGCTTCTCTCTTCTCCACTTATGCGAACTTGTCCTTCTTTGTAAATATTTGATCCAGAGATCACTACTCCCTCTGGATCGCCCTGAGATCTCAAGCAGTATGAGTCTCGATATCAATACATCATTAATATGAACTCAAACAACTAGATTTGCATTTACCAACTGAACAATATAAATGCAATCATATATAAACAACAAATGTACCCTGGAACCCTTTCGGGAGAAACCAACAAACTGTGGGCTATCTTCTTTCTCGAGCCTAGAGCATATAGGAAAAGAGACTAGTACAATACAGGGTTACCTCAGAAATCTCTTCAAGCAAACTCAAGATTTGCATGCATCCAGCTGATGCATGCACGGAAGAGATAAGCCCTAACTAAAAAACTGGATCTGAGTATTCCTGTATCCGCCTCTGCCTGATCTATCTGTTTCTATCCTCAGCTCTGCTCTGCACGCTCTGAAGACTGTCCTGTGACTGAAAACATCCTCCTTTGCATGCACAAGTGCGCCCTCCCTCCAACAATGAAAGACTCGTACTGAATCAGATCTCAGCGGATTTGAGCTCTGATCGTCACTGATCTTCCTCAATCTCTGAGATGAAGATACTCTCCAAGTTACAGACACTCAAACGCTCTACCGGATGCGGTACGAGCTTCTTCCTCTATGGGGAATGTGCCCTTCTACCCAAGAGAAGTCGTCCTCCTCTCTAGTGATCTATCTCAGATCAATAGCCTCTCTGATGAAGACAGTCACCTCCTCTCTTCCTTATAACATCTCACTGAGAAGTTAGGTTTACCAAAAACCTACGTTGCACAGGGACACGTCCCCCCCAACAATCCTTCTGTTCCTTGCTTTTCCGAGTTTTGGGGACTTTGGAACTCCTCGGAAACGTCCCCAAATCATCGGGGACTCCATCGAGGACTTATTTTCCGTTCCCTAATCGTATCCGGCAATTTTGGGAACTTTTTGGGGACGTCCTGGAAGTCCCTCGACCAGTTGGGGACTGCTGGACGTCACTCGACATGCATACCTAAAAAATTAAAAAAACAAAAAAATTAATATTTAATTATTAAAAATTTAAAACATAAAATAAAACTAAAAAATGAAAACCTAACTACCTTACCCTACCCACCCGCGGGCCCTTCCATTCATTCGCATTTTCTGTTTTCATTGCACAAAAAACACGGCTTCACTCTGTGGCAGCTCCCCTGTTCACCCTTCGCGCTCACGACAACCCCCTGTTCAGTGTTCACCCTCATCACTCACGGTGGTCACATCAAGCAACAAACAGTGGTGGGTCGTGGCTCCCCCGTGATCGGTCGTGGCTCCGCGTGGTCGCTCGTGGCTCCCCTCTCCCCTCTTGACTCTCAACTTGACTAGAGGCTGCCCTCTCGACTTTGCAAGTTTGCTACTCGTGGCCCATTGCAAGTTTGTTGCTCGCGGCTCATTGCAAGTTTGTTGCTCGCGGCTCATTGCAAGTTTGCTGCTCGCGGCTCTTTGCTACAACGTACAGGACCGGTTACAGCCTACAGGTACATTAAAGTTTGACTGTTTTTTATTTTTTAAATATCTTTTTAATTTTTTTAGTATGATTTTTAATTTTTTTGTGTGCAAAACTCACTATTCAGACAGAGTCGAGACTGAAAGTGAAAATTGAATTCAAATTTCAGAGAGTCGACTGTGACTCTCTTTTAAAGTTTAAAGTTTGTTTTGTTAAAAAAATAAAATTTTAAAACATAATTTTAAATTTTTGCTTTCAGTTTCAGTGTTTCACAAACTAAAATTTCCCTCACGAATCAAAAGAAATCAAATGGAGAGCAACATACCTGCATCTGTTGAATCAAAATGTGAAACAGGAACAGGGCCAATTGAAATCTCTAGCACAATCAACGTGAAGAAGCCATTGCTACAATTTGTCAAAAAAATCACCTAGAATAAGAAGAAAAACAGTGGTGGTTCGGAGGAATGGCAGTGCAAGATATGTAATCATACGTTTAAGGGCAGCTACACTAGAGTTTATCATCATCTTTTGGCCATTCCAGGGGATGGAGTAAAGGCCTACACCTGCACTTTGGAAAAAAGAATTGAAATTACCAAACTTCACATGGCAGCCACAGGGGGTACTGTAGAAGTAGAGGAGGAAGGTTCTGTTTTTAAAAAACCAAGACTTTCAGTAACAAAAGAAACCAGTGACAAAGGTGTAGCTGATTCACTTGAAGATTGTAGTAAATCTATTTCAAGTAGAAAATATAGAAGCAATGCTGCTGTGACAGAGATGTTCAATGTACAACGCAAGAATGAGGCAGATGATGCCATTGCTGAATTCTTCTTTGCTAATGGAATATCATTTAATGCCACCCGTTCTCCTCAATACAAAGCGATGATGATTAAAGTCACTGCTGCTGGCAAATCATATCAACCTTGTTATCACACAACTTGTAGTTGCCCCTAGAGGTATCCCATCCGGGACGGTAGAGGAGACAGGCAACTAAAGAGGTGACCCAAGAGATGCCACGGTTCCCAATGCAAGGTGGGAGTCACGTCAACCAAGGCACTCTTCGCTTTAGGTCAGGGTGTAACAAGACCTAGGGGGAGACCCTATAACCAATCATAGTTGATTGGACCCAAACAAAGGTTTCTAAGGGTGAGTAAATGATGAGTTACGAAAACCAATGCAAGGTTAAGTGGACCTAGAAGTTAAGGTATGGTTGAAGGTGGTGTAAGAGATTGTTAGTGTTTCAACCTATGTATGGTTTAGGCCACATGATGGGGTATGATGACTAGGTATAGTACCATATGTTTACACAAGTGGGTCTTGTTTTCTTGGGAAGTGTGAAATGGTTCTAGGTAGGCCCACAAGGTGAAGTTAGGTGTGAAGTTGGTACTATAGGTTGGATAAAGGCTAGATCTATGAATCTAAGTTGATTCTAGGAGTACCCATGTACTAGATCTAGGGTTTGACACAATTCCCAAGGAGTGCGACTTGCTTTAGAGAAGGACTAGTGCCTTGTTAGATGGGCTAATGGGGTCAAAAAGTATGTCAAAGTGTAGATCGGGACACCTAGAAGCCAAGTCAAGTGGGTTAAATGAGATCCAATGGTTGGATTTTGCTAGATCTAGGTTTTCAAGTAATAACCCTAAGTGGACCACAATCCCTTGAAACAAGGAATGCTACCCCCAAGGCGGATCGTGACAGAAAGACAGTCTAGACCTAGGTTTCAAGGTATGGGCATTCCAAATCCACAAAAAATCTCACATACCCACCTCCTCGAAGTGGACAAACTCACTTTTTCAAGGGAGTGCGATTTGCTCAAGGAGGGCTAAAAAGTGGGTTTGGTGGACCAAATCGAGTCCAATGGCCACTAAACTATAGATCCCAGTAGCTAGTACTCTGATCTATGTATGTCCCGAAAATCAAGTCAATCCAAGGGCTAGATCTTAGTAGATCTGAGTTTTGAGGTGCCAAGAAAATCAAAAGGGGTCTTAACCCCTTAAAACATGGAGAGATGTCCATAAGGTAGATTTCACCAAAGTAAGAATCTGGGGGTAGGTTATCAAGTGTCTAGATTGCAAATCAAGTGGGATCTCACCTACCCATGAGCTAGATCTAACCAAACAAGCCTCTCACTAGGAAGTGCGATTTGGGTCAAGGAGGGCTTTTTGCCTTGAAAAGTGGGTCAATTTTTATCCAATCACCACCAAACTATAGATCCAACTAGGGGTGGATGCTATAGAGGTGGGTTTCCAATATCTCTTCAAGAGCAAGGCTAGATCTAAGTAGATCTAAGAAATACCAAAACAAGGGTTTTAATTGATTAGGGTTTTTATGATCTAGAAATCATGGAAGATTCAAGGAAGTAGAAGATCATACCTCTTGGAACATACCTGGATGAAGAGATGAATGCTAGTTGAGACGAGGATTACTTTGCCAAAGATCAAATGGAGAATTGTTGAAGCCCTCTTGCCAAATCGATTTTCCCAAGCCACATGTGATTCCTTCTAACCTGTCAAAACCAAGGAGCAAAGCATCAATTAGTTTAACAAATTGAAGGTAGATACAAGCAAGAGAGAGAGAGAAACATAGAATAGTTGACACAAATGCAAAACTACTCCCTGTCAAACCCAAAATGACTTCTTCCAAGCTTGAAGGGCAAGCCTCCCCACCAATTCGCACTTGTCAAAATCGCCCTCTTAACCTGCAAATAAAAGATGGCAAATATGCAAGATAGCTACAATAGATCCTCCAGTGCAATGGACAAAAGCATTTACAATCGAAACAACCAACATCCACTCCAATCCAAGCATGTACTCCAAAAGATAGAAATTTTATTCCAAGAGCCAAGAGCCAAAAATCTCTAGATCACTTTTACAATGAGAGGCTCCCTCCTTAAATAGGATGGGGAGAGAGTACAATCCTAACCACTTTTTACATGAGTGGCTAAGATTAAAAGATCTCAAGATCTAATCAATGGCTAACAATAAATCATAACAATACATCACATGGATCACCCAATATCATGATAGCGCCCCCACTAAGTGGTACAATAAGAGGGTGACGTCATCCACTAGAGAAACATAAGCACCAAAATCCACCTCATGGTGACTAGGACATGACAATATAAGCTCATGGTGGGGCTAGGAGGTATCAATCCTTACTAGCTCATCCCCAAGGCACAAAAAAATAATAAAATATGTCCAATATAATATAAATGACCAAAACTGTCCTCAGAATCCATGACAGTCAAGCAGTAAATGTCCTCCTGTGATCAATCTGGGCATACCCACATGGTGAAAACTGACTGGAAGGTAGTGATGCCACCCTGGAAGACCTCTGTGAAGACCAAATGCCAAAACCTTGCCTCAATTGCCCAAATCGATTTCCTAAGTGATCACTTTATCCCATTTTTTAACTGCCTCGGTAACTGTGAAAGTGCCAAATCTGCCTCCTAGGGTGCTAGCGCTGTCAATCTGAGCCCACCAGGCTCTCCAGAAGGGGGGGTAAATGGTAAAAACAAGTGGCTGGACCACCCCCTCCATCATCAGCGCCCTAGGTGAACTAGCCTCTCGGGGCCCCTGCTGCTCAGGCTGGGAAATCAGCCCCAAATCTGGTCAACAAGTGAAAAACTGCATCAATCACTGTCAGAAGTGCCCGGAACTGAAAGATAAGTGTCTCAATGGATCCAGAAGACCCAAATCCACTAGGGATGTGTACTCATACACCCTGGGTTGCCCTAATGGGCCAGCTGTAGGGTCCACCATATATGGACAATGTATAATCTGCTGATCTGAAGTAGTAATAAACCTGCTGAACTGGATCAAACATCATCTGCATCATATGTCCATCATATGATATCATCATCAAACATGTGGACCCATCAATCATCATCAATAATCATCCATACATGGTCCACATCATCACGGATCCCAAGAATATACAACCAAGGATAAATCACATCAGTAGACTAAGACAATGCTTCTCTAATCATTTTCACAGCTAAGCTCAAAGTATAACATCCATTTAGTGGCATTAATTAAGTTAGCATATTCCTGTTGTTATATAAAATTACTTGCACAATGGTTCAAATGCCAAACTCACCCATTGGACATGGTCAAACTGCTAGTGAAGGATGAAGGTTAGGAGCAAGGTTGGGCCAAGGGGTTCACTTGTCTAACTTAACTCAAAAATACTTTGGACTGGGAGAAGAGGGGAAGCTACAAACTCTGTGCTGGACAAAAGAACATGGGGGATGGCTGTGCCTCACAAATGGATAAGTTGTTTAGAGAGTGCTTATTCAACTTAGGCATCATGTCTACATCAAGTTGATCCAGGTTCATTAGGATCATTCAATTTTATTCCATGGCCTTTTTGGCCTACATAACCCTTCGGATTTCAGATGTGCTGAGAAGCACAACTAGTTGCAGCTTGCATCCAGGGCATGTTTTTTCAAATATTTATAAGGTCAACAATTGTTTAGATATAGCTTTTAAGAATCATTGCTTTTTTTGGACCTTTCTTATACTACTCTTCGAGGAGTATTTTTAGCTGTTCATCGCTCTTGCCCTTTTTTTTTGTTTCCATGGGCGAATTTATAAGTTTCCATAAGTAGAACATGAGCTTTCAGTTTTAGCCAACAACATCTCAAGTGACTAGGGGGAGTTCGAGCCAATGCCAAACATCGGGACAACCGACCAGAATGATTTAGGCCTACAATCCAACTCACCACGGGCAAGTTTTGTCACCAACTCAGAGTCGAGACACTGAATAAACAGGGATGTGGTCCAAACACAGAGGTAGAAAAATGGGGAAGTCCTCGGTATCAGAAAGTCAAATGAGACAGGTCAAGGTCTAAAGTCAAATAGGAAGGTCATGTATGGATGGAGTCAAGTGAATATGGAGCCTACACTAGCAGACAACTGGTGTCGGGAAAGACCATATCTATGTAAGGTGAAAAACCAGTGAGTTTTGTTAAATGACCTAAATGTGCAAGCAATTGTCCATTTTATGATTTACAGTTCATTTTAAATAGTTTGCCACATCAGGAATAATATACCAAACACATGCTATGATCATGACTAAATCAACAAGATAATAATCCACAGTCAGTGAGAACATATCCATATACAACATCATCATAATAATAATCATCTAGTATCATCTGAAACACTGCTGTAATACATCTCTAGGCACTGAACTGAGACTGTATGGGATAAGTAGTCACATCAGTCATCAAATCTGAACTCTCAAGGCTCAGCCTTGACACAAGGTCATATACAAATCTGAATAATGTACTGCTCTGATCATGAGTGATCCAAAATATATAGCCATGCTCTGGAATAATGTAAGCTCTGGAATGTGCAGATATCTGCTGTACAAGAATAGTAGCCCTGCTACTATGGTGTGATAGCAAACCCCCTGGTTACAATAAAATGAGGACAACATTGTTGGATAGGGGGGTCTCAAAGATGTAAGGGGTGATGGAAGGGCTTCGAAAATCATTGGTTGATTATGGGTGTTCAGTCGTCATGGATGGTTGGACAAATATTCAACAAAGGCCTTTGTTGAACATCATTGTCACCTCTCCAAGTGGTCAATATTTGTTGAAAGCAATTGATTGTTCCGGAAAGATGAAAGATGCTGCTTTTCAATATGAGGTATTAAAAGATGCAATTGAGGAGATTGGTCCGACAAATGTAGTTCAAGTTATCACAGATGCTGCACCAGTTTGTAGATCTGCAGGGTTGATGATTCAAAGTAGGTACAAGCATCTATCTTGGACTCCTTGTTGTGTGCATGCTTTAAATAATGCACTCAAAGACATTGGTAAAATTTCTTGGATCACTAGCATTATTCTGGATGCAAGAGATGCGCAAATGTTCATGTGCAACCATCATGCCTCTCTAGCTATTTATAGGATTTATACAAGAAAGGAGTTCTTGAAACTAGCTGATACAAGGTATGCCACCTACTTTATTCTTCTTAACCATATGCTAGAGGTGCAACAGGCCCTAAAGGCCACTGTTATTAGCTCGGAGTGGTCTGCATGGGGGGAATCTAAATCAGATCAAGGAAAGAAGGTAAGACAAATGTTATTGAATGATGATTGGTGGGTTGATGTGAGATACATTGTCTCTTTGACCTCTCCAATAGTGAAGCTAATCAGGTATGCAGACTCAGATTCCCCTTGCCTTGGGGAAATATATGAATCAATTGACAACATGATTGGAAAGATCAAGTCCCTCATTCGTGAGAGGGACCCCTCTTTGGAGTTATTTAATGAACTCCAAAAGTTGATAGAAAAGAGGTGGAACAAGTTGAACACACCTCTTCATATGGCTGCTTATGCACTTAATCCGAAGTGGTATGTGGATAGGGAAGGTAGAGTTCCACCAATAGATGACTTGGAGGTGAAACAAGGTTTTATTGATGCCATAGAAAAGATGTATACACAAGCGCAAGCAACCATAATTCGTGAACAATTTCTTGATTTTGCATTGCTTAGTGGCCCCACTTTCTCCAAAGCTGCAAAGGCAGATTTGTTTGGCATGGCATAGAGAAGTCCCAGTGGATGGTGGAGCATGTATGGGGACAAATCTCTAGACATTCGTACTCTTGCTATGCGTTTACTATCACAGGTTGCTAGTTCTTTAGCTGCAAAAAGGAACTGGTCCACATTTAGTTTTATCCACTCTATTATGAGGAATAGGCTTACTTCTAAGAGAGCAAAAAAGCTAGTTTATGTGCATAGTAGTCTCCGCCTTCTTACAAGGAAGACACCACAGTATTTACAGGGACCAGCAGCACAATGGGATGTAGATCTTGAGGATGCTTCTCAAATTGATGATGATGATGATGGGCCATCCCTTCATACATGATTGGTTAATGTACCATTAGAGGACATGGAGTTGCAGTTGCAGGACATTGATGATGATGAGAATGAAGGAAGTGAGGCTCAAGCATTTTTGGATAGGCTTCAAGCAGAGGATCAGGATTTTGTTAGAGACTTCCTTTTTTGTTGCTACTATGGGCATTGAGTCAGAGACTTCCTTTTTTGTTGCCTTGAGGCATTTTGGTGTTCTACCATTTGACATGTGGCACTACTGTTAGTGACAGTGTTATACTTATTTTGGGCATTTTGCCATTTGGACTATCATCCATGCTTTAGACTATCATCCATGCCATTTGGTTAAAGTTTAACTTATCCATGATTCATATGCTCTAGACTTATAAAGTTTTAGATTTAAATTTTTAAGTTTACTATTTTTCTGATATAGTTTGCATGGAAGTTGTTTTAAAAATTTAATGTTGTTATGTTATGGAAGTTGTTATGTTTCTAATATGTTATGTTGTTTTAATAATTGAGATTGCATGTAGATCATTCATGGATAAATTGATAATTGATTATGGATACATTTTATATAATTTATATTTTTTAATATACATTTTATATAATTTATATTTTTTAATTTTTATATTATATAATTGCCGTCCCCAACCTGCCGTCCCCTGAAAAAAAGGGGGTGCGCTCTAGCCGTTCTGGAAACTCGTCCCCATGTCCCCTGCGTTCCCCCGTCCCCCAGGCCAGTGCAACATAGCCAAAAACCTAAAACAGTTGCATGCAAAACTCACTTTTGCATGCATGCATGCAAACCTTTGCATGCATTTCTCTCCAATCATTTTCCTGGTTAATATTTTAACATTTTTCTCACTAATGCATATTGAGTGAGTGTGAGTGAATGATCCAAATGAGAGAAGGCACCCTCTCTATTTATACTTTTACTTTCACTTGACCTTTACCCCAACTAGGTCGGCCCCTAGTTGTACCTGATTGGGCCGACTTCTCTAGGAGAGTCTAATAACCCATTTCCAACTTAACTCTGGGGTCTAATGCCCTGACTTACAATGGAGGATTAACCTCAATGACTTTACATGACCCAAATACAATAATGACTTTCCCGACCGGAGGAATAAACATCTCCGTCGGAGGTACAATAATAAAATACAAATACAATATAAAATATACAAGTGAATATCTTCCGAAGTTACAATTACATTAACAAAAAATAGAACCATGAGCAAACTTTATAAAGTGACTTTAAAATTATAAAGTGCTTCTCACTTTAATAAAGTGACTAGGGACCACTTTTAATGTTTTCCACCCCTAGGCATCACAAGGTGGAAAAACACTTCCTTGGTACTTTTTTGACACTCCCTACCAGCCTTGGGTGTTCTCCAGTCGACATTATCAGAAGTGCATTGGCCCCTTCATGAATGATGACTTGGTTGAGGAATCTTCTTCCCTATCCCTGCATTCTGCCTCTGCCTCTCGTTGCAGCACACCTTGATATTTGCCCTTTCTACTTGTTATGTTCTGTTTCTGCTCTTATTTTGTACTTGTACTGCTACATACATAGTGCTTTTTCTGTTCTTTTCTGCCTTCGATAGAGTGGAGAGATGCTTTTGCAGTCCTACTTTCTTGTCCAGTTGTACTTATACTGGATGTACTTTTGAGTCCCATTGACGTACTATTGTGGTCATTCGTTGGACATTAATAAAATATTATATATCGACTGGGTGTCTGTTTGCATTAGCCATGCCTTGTTTTAGTTATTTCCTGCTACCTAGTTTTCCTTCAATTTCATTTTTCGCTTTACCTCGAAACTCTTTGAAAACAATATTTTTAATTTGATTTGGCTTAACATTTGTTTTTCTCACTCATTTTTTTTGGTCCTTAAAGAACACATGTTAGCAAAAGCTGGGTGAGTATTGTGCTCAACTGAGGGTTTTTTTTATCTTCTTTGGAATTTGTATGGTATGTTGCTTTTCATGAACGAGGGAATACATTAACATAAGAGACATGATGGTAGGAAAGATGGAAGATACTCGCTTTTACACGAATATTTTCTTAGATGATAAACATGGTGAATATTTTTAAAGTTTTACTGGTCAGCTTGAGAAAGCCTCTCAGAGACTGAATGGACCTGCTACATTTTTCTTTTATAGCCTTTTAGTGTTTGGTATTTGACAATATTTATTTGTGATTCTGCAGAACCTTCTACTCTCAACGAGTGATAGCAATGCTGTGCTGAAAATTGCAGACTTTGGTTTTGCAAGGTGGGGTTTTGGAAAATTTCAGCACAATTATTGTTGCTAGTTAATGCATGGTTTTAACTGCTATTTCCTTGGCCCAAATTTCTGATTTAATTCAGAAGTTATACACATAAGAAAATGGAAGTAATTAGTAATCCAAAGGGAAATTACAAAACAATTGAATCTGTATTCTTATGATAAGAGAATGGTTGCTAGCCTAATCAGCTTCATTCGGATTTTTTGAAATTGTTTGATTGATATTTGTAATGAATATTTAGTTAGGTTTATCTTCTTGTGAATTTGTAGTGAAATCACAGGCAGATTCCCTGTTTCTTTTGTAATAATATTAACAATAATCTAATTTTAAGGTCACGGCTTAGCCAGACACCAAAGTGGTGTATAAGACCCTCTCCGTGCAGCAATTTGATTGCTATAGTCTATGAAGTTGTAGATACTCTACCCCCCTCCATATTTCAACCTGTGACATCCTTTAAGGAAATGCATGTTCTTAACCATTAGGTCCACTCAAGTATATAGTTCTTGTATCCTATGCATTTTTTTAACATCTTCTGGCCATCAAGCGTATTCATGGAGAACTCTTTATGGAAGACTGGAAACATAATCCCTGATACAAGGTGCCAGCTATTGTAAAAAGATGAAATTGCTTGTCATCTTCTTAATGGGTCACCCTGGCTTAATTCTGTCTATAAAACAAACCTTTGCATTGCAGTTGATTTCTGCTTTTAGATGTGAATGTCAAAATGTACCTTTAATTATATTTTACATTGTAGCAGCACTATCAGCTAGGTCAAACATAAAGTGTACAAAAACTAGAAGTGAAAACAAGTATCTTCCTTTTGAGTTCTCTCCTATTCAGCTGTTAAATCATCAAGGGAAGTTGATGAAGTACTTGAATTTTAATACAAGAAGGATTGGATAACTGATGTTATCTTCTCCAATATTAACCATTTCTATAATGGTAATCAATTGTGAGCAAGAGCAAGAAGCATTGCCGGAATCCTTTAAAGTTTAAACTATTACAATCACCGAATTTTTGGTTGTTAAAACAAGATCTGCAAAATTTTTCTTATTGATATTTTTGAATTTGAGTGAATAGATTTGATGTTGGTTGAAAATTCCTATCACAAGACGATGCACATGATGTTTGAATCAACACTTGAATTCAAATATTGGAATTTTTTCTTTCTTTGAAACTTATATAATATTAAAAATGTCTGCATTCTCATGGAGTAACACATACGATAATCTCTTCCTCTGCAAGGCTCCCAAAGATGTCTTTTACTAGTTAGGTGCACTAGGTTGTTCACTTGCTTTGTTTACTAGCCTGCATCAGACATTAATTCCTGCATATATAGTTCAATTTGGACTTTATTTTAATACTTCTTTAAACATTGAACAAACTACACAGATTCATGTGAAATGCTACTCCCATATTTAGTTGCAGTCACCTTTGTTAATTTATCCCAGATGTCACTACTTGATCTGGGAACCCCGATATCTCAGTGGCCTTGAGTCTCTATAAGCCAAAACAACCCAGCTTCTCTATGCCAGAGAAGATCACATATACAATAGACTTATAACTGAAAGCACTATAGCTCTCTTAACAATATTGACCAAAATAAGCAATCACACAAAAGACTCACAATTTTACCCTGGAAGCCTCAATGGGGAAAACCAGCCTCGATGGGGCTTTATTCTTTCTCGAGCCCAAATCATATAATAAAGAGAGAATGATTACACTCAGAAGTTTAGAAGATCTAAGAAATCCTGACGAGTATAAAACGCTAGATCTGCATGCAGTAGCTACTGCTGCTCTTGGGAAATGCGCCCTTGCTGTCTGCTCTGATCTGGATCTCTGAAGTACTGTCTCTGCCTATCTCAGGATGTAGTACCACCTCTCTCAGTCCTCTGCCCTGATCTGCTCTGTCAATGAAGAAAGTATGCAACCTCTCAGTGTAGAATGCGCCCCCTCTGGATGGGAAATGTGCCCTCTCTCAATAGCTGCAAAGTCGCCCCTCCTCAGATTTCAATCAATCTCTGATGAGATCAGCCTAGATCTTCTTCAATCACTAAAGAAGATCACTCTTGATAGTCCCAGCTCACCTAGCCTCAACCAGAACAGCTCTCCAGACAAACATGTCTTCCCCTCCTCAGGAAGTGCACCCCTCTTCCTCTAGAAAGTTTCCCAAGCTCAAAACTTTGAGCTGCTGTCTACTCTGATCTGGATCTCTGAAGTATTGTCTCTGCCTATCTCAGGATGTAGTACCACCTCTCTCAGTCCTCTGCCCTGATCTGCTCTGTCAATGAAGAAAGTATGCAACCTCTCAGTGTAGAATGCGCCCCCTTTGGATGGGAAATGTGCCCTCTCTCAATAGCTGCAAAGTTGCCCCCCCTCAGATTTCAGTCAATCTCTGATGAGATCAGCCTAGATCTTCTTCAATCACTAAAGAAGATCACTCTTGATAGTCCAAGCTCACCTAGCCTCAACCAGAACAGCGCTCCAGACAAACACATCTTCCCCTCCTTAGGAAGTGCACCCCTCTTCCTTTGGAAAGTTTCCCAAGCTCAAAACTCTGAGCTGCTGTCTGCTCTGATCTGGATCTCTGAAGTACTGTCTCTGCCTATCTCAGGATGTAGTAACACCTCTCTCAATCCTCTGCCCTGATCTGCTCTGTCAATGAAGAAAGTCTGCAACCTCTCAGTGTAGAATGCGCCCCCTCTGGATGGGAAATGTGCCCTCCCTCAATAGCTGCAAAGTCGCCCCCCCTTAGATTTCAATCAATCTCTGATGAGATCAGCCTAGATCTTCGTCAATCACTAAAGAAGATCACTCTTGATAGTCCCAGCTCACCTAGCCTCAACCAAAACAGCTCTCTAGACAAACACGTCTTCCCCTCCTTAGGAAGTGCACCCCTCTTCCTCTGGAAAGTTTCCCAAGCTCAAAACTCTGAGCTGCTGTCTGCTCTGATCTGGATCTCTGAAGTACTGTCTCTGCCTATCTCAGGATGTAGTACCACCTCTCTCAATCGTCTGCCCTGATCTGCTCTGTCAATGAAGAAAGTCTGCAACCTCTCAGTGTAGAATGCGCCCCCTCTGGATGGGAAATGTGCCCTCTCTCAATAGCTGCAAAGTCGCCCCTCCTCAGATCTCAATCAATCTCTGATGAGATCAGCCTAGATCTTCTTCAATCACTAAAGAAGGTCACTCTTGATAGTCCCAGCTCACCTAGCCTCAACCATAACAGCTCTCCAGACAAACACATCTTCCCCTCCTCAGGAAGTGCACCCCTCTTCCTCTGGAAAGTTGCCCAAGCTCAAAACTCTGAGCTACCTCCACTCAGATGCTCTCTCTGCACATAGTAATGACTAGCTGATGCCTCCGATCTAGTAGTAAGGACTGATCCCTCTTAGATCCCCTCACTATCTCTCTCTGCAGATGCGCCCCCTCTCTCAGGAAGTCGCCTCCTCTGCATGCACAAGTCGCCCTCACCCTCAATCTCCTCTCTCTCTGAAGAAACTGTTGAGTAACCTCTTCCAGTGACCTCCTGCCTCCTTATAATAACTCATTGATCAATTAGGGTTTCCAAAACCCTAATATGATTGCATGCAAAAATCCCGCTTTTGCATGCTTTTTAATTAAAAAGTCTGCATGCATGAGGCAAATCACCTTGAAGGGTTTGCATGCATCCATCGTTGGATTCATACCATCTGGTAGAGTGCATCTCAGATTCTCACCCTCTACCCCATCCTGATGCCTATATTGCAAATGCACCTCCATGCTAGGCATCTGAACATGGAGGACATCCCAAGATACCACTCTATAACAACCTTTACATTGTGAAATATTTGTTCAACTACTTCTTTGTTAACGTCTATCTCTTGATAAGCTGAATCCATACAACGATGCTACAATCACCCTCTTATAGCATATGAACGCTTGTCCCGAACATGTTTAGCACCTACTTGAACCATCTCCAAATCTTTTATTGGAATTGATTTGTTTGCAGTATTGTATTTTTATAGAAGGGAGTTCTTGTTCATGAAACTCTAAGCGCCCTTTGCCTTGACCACTCTTTTCAAACGATTATAATAAAGTGCAAATCTTGTTTGATATGATCAACTAATTTTTTTGAGTTCCACCAACGCGGGAGTTCCATTAGTGTAGAAACCTTTTCCTCTTTGAATTGTATAATCCACCCAATACAATTTGTAGAATTGCTTAACCAACAAGTCCATGCAACAATGCACACATGGATTGTAATAAGTTGATCGAAATTTTTATTGTTCAAATTTTTAGCATCCACAAATTTTTCAGCACCACTAGTCACATCTTGGACAATTTTTCTTTCTCTTCTTGGAAGTTGCTTCCAAGATTCTTAAAATGTATGTTCAAATCTTCCTATAATTTATGATCGATTGTTATTTCACCTTTAAAAATAGGATACTTTGGGAGGACAAGCTAAAATATTGATAATTGGTTTGTATTGCCTGCTTTTATTAACCATTGGTAAAAATGGAAGGCACAGATTTTAAAAATTCCTTTGTTGAGATCAATTTGTTTGTTAGTCTTTCTATGTTTTAACGTTTTTAACTAAATATTTGTTATCAACGTAACAGACTCTTACCCAACAGTGAAGGCATATTTTCTGCAAGAAAGAACACATAATGTTTTTTAACTAAGAGACTTGCCAAACTCTCTAGAGATGGTAATATTAAATTCTTAAAGTAAAAGTGACATTCTCCTTACCTTTCATTTTCTATCCTTTTACTTAAATTTTTAACATTACCATTAATTGTTTCAGGATGTTTGCGAGTGGTTCAAACCTCATCGGACTTCATATGCAAAAAGTAGAATTTTAGATCCCATTCAGAATTCAACAGACTTAATAGTGTTCATGGTTTTTGTATTGCGACGTTTCCCCTGGATTCTATCATGTATGACGGTAGGGGATTTTCATTTAATCAAGCGTATCAATCCCTCTATGCAACTTGATGTTGGTGGTGTTGATTGTTTAACTCCTTTGTCATGACCTTAGTAAAAATGTACCCTTCACTAAAGCAAAATTACTTATTAAGCTTTTTCAACCTTTTTTAACACTTCGATTAGGAGGTTTCATCATAATTGTAGGGTGTCAACTAATCTCATTGAAGGATCAACTTTGAGATTCGAGATAGAGGTAAGGGATAGAGCCTAGAGGTGGGGGGCATAGGGTGCTATTGACAAATCGGATCCCAATATAGGCAATGATTTTGATGATATGTAGTTATTTGTTGTTGCATGAAGTTTTGAAGTTTTTGGGACTCTAGAGGCTATGTAGAGCCTCTTTGTTTATGTATTTTGGGTTAGATACGGATTGCAATCGATGCGATTTTAGCATAGTGGAAAAGTCGTCGAAAAATTGTTGAGGTCTTGATTTTTCGCGATTTTTTCGGGCCGACGATATCGCGCAGGGTGATTTTTTCAAAACCTTGGCGATTTTTTAGAACAACTCGCATCGCGATAGAAAAAATCGGCTCGTCGGTTGGGCCGCGACCTTTAAGGGGAAATTGTGAATTTTTTTGGGGTCATTTTCAGTTTGGGTTTTTGGAGAAGGAATGGAGAGGGTTTGTGGTCATCATCAATCATTGTGGAGGTAGCTAAACAACCCTCATCATTACCATAAAGGATTTGTTAGTGGAGCAACGATTCAACCTCATTTTCCAGCCGGTGTTGAAATTTCCAATTTTCCAAGCTTAGGTATGTATTTAGATTCCTCCATGTTTCTACCATTTTTTCCATAGATTTATGCAAGTTTGCTTGTCCTCTTTGCATGCCCTACATTTTGCGTCTTAGTTTTAACATTCTGCAATGAATCAATGATATTCAACCCCATGAAACAATTAATCTGAGGTTTTTTTTTTATTAGAGAGAATGTTTGATATCTAAAAGTCCTTTTATTGTCATTTTTAATCCCTGTTAATCTAATCTATAGGACTGATTTTTAAACCAGCCTCCTGTTAGTTTTTTCTATCGAGGTTTAATGTCATTTTTTTGTCTTTTTGGTGCTCCAGGCTTGATTTTTGAGGCTATCCTTTTCCATTGCAGAAATGCCAAAGGCATTGGACCCATTTTGGAAATGTGCTGACCTTAAAGATGGAACAAACTGGCAACAATTGAATTGCACTATCATGTTAGATGGGTGGACCGATGGAAAGAACCGTACCATCATAAACTTTCTTGTCTGTTGCCCACTAGGAACCATGTTTTTGAGATCATTTGATGCATTTAATAAGGAGAAAGATGCAAATTTGTTATTTCAGCTTTTGGATGAGGTTGCTGACCAGTTGGGGGTAGCTAATGTTGTGCAAATCATCACAGATAATGCCTCTAAGTTTCTAACTATGTTCTTACTAGTAAGATGTTAAAGGAAAAATAGTAAGATGGACCGCTTGTGCACCGCATTGCATAGACCTCATGCTTGAGGACATATGCAAATAGGATTGGATCAAGAGCACTATAGAGCACGCCAAAAGCATCACCAAGTACATCTACAACTACTCTTGGGTATTAAGCTTGATGAGGAGACACACTCAAGGCAAGGAACTTGTTAGGACTGCATTTACTACATTTGCAACTCACTTCCTCGTGTTGCAATCTCGCTTTTCCAAAACAAAGAACTTGGAACCAATGTTTTCAAGTGATGAATGGAATTCATCTCATTGGGCCCGCAAACAAGATGGAAAAGACACCAAGAAGAGAATTGCTAAGTCTTCATTTTGGAAAAAAAATAATAGAGGTTGTGAGAATTACTGAGACACTTGTTAAGGTGTTGCGGTTGGTGGATGGGGAAAAATTGGCCATGGGCTACATTTATGAGGCTATGGATAAGATGAGGGAGTAAATAAGGGCAACATACTGTTGGAATATTAATTCTTCCTATCGTGTCATTTGATTACATTAGATGCATTAATTAATCTCCTATGGTTAATTACTATGTAATAGACTAGGAAATTGCCTTGTGTGGACCACAAGGCAACATGGGGGGACCGCAATACATCCAAGGTGTGGACCACAAGCCATCTAGGCCACTTGGGCGCACTTCCAAAAGATTCTGGATAAGATTTTACTAGGAAAGGCGCATTTTTGAGTTTTTACTGCTTTTTACAGTTTTTTCCCCCATGGGGAAAAGCTAGTCACCTAGGAAACTTGTTTTTTGCACCCATGACACTCCACAATGTTTCCTCTTCTCAAATTTGTATTTGGCATTGTTTTTCATCATACATCACCTTCAACTCCCTAATTTAGCAATTCGTGAGCTTTTGGAGAGATTTGGAAAGCATACTTGCCACTTAGTGGGGATGAGCATATTTTTAGTAAGTCTGATGATGGAATGATTCTTTTGGCATCCTTAGCCATTCGAATCTCTGTTGTAAATGTTTTATAACAGCAGCCTATCACTTTTAGAAGGTTGGCTGAATTATTTTGTTCATGAGAAGTTAATAGAGAATTCCATCTTGGTGCATAATTTGTGTCTTTGACTAGTTGTGAGAGATTTTCTTATGAGAGAGTGTAATTGCTTGTTAAGATCCTGATGTGAACTGAATTTCACATGGTATCAAAGCTATCAAGCTATTCCTATCATCTTTGATTGTTTTGCAAGATCCAACCAGTCTCAGGAAGGGCGCATTGATCAATTCACCGGGTGAATTCTATTCTCTACAGGGCGCAATTTAGCATCCAGAAGTGTACTAAAATCAGTCCACAAGTTATGTCAGAGCAGCCATGGATCATACACAACAGATCATCCTCACTCTCTTCAATTACTTTGATTGGACGGCGCATATGGAGATTCTACTGAGGAGCAAAGGGCTCTACAGGGTGATAATGGCAACTGAAGCTGAGCCAACCTTAGCAGTAGAGAAATCTAAATGGCATAATCGAAGGGATGAAGCCTATGGGCTGTTATGTCTCACTACATCCAGAGAGCTTCTATTTCATCTTGATGGCCTCACTTCTCTCAATGAAGTATAGCTGAAACTTCAAGAATTGTTCGGGAAAACCGATGAATTGAGAGGCCACCAATTGGATAACGAGCTAGTCTCTTTGAGTCCACAAAATTTTGATAATCTACAGGATTTCTTCTCCAAATTTAAATCTCTTGTATTGTAGCTGAAGCAATGTGGTATTGACAAAAAGGATGAGCAATTAGTCTTGGCCATTCTCTCCAAGCTTGGCCCCGACTATTCAATCTTTATTTCGACCTTCCATTCCACCCGGAAAGCAATTAAAAATTGGAAGAGCCCGACACTTTCAGAATTCATGGAGTCTTTGACATAAGAACAAGACAAATTGGTCTTGATGGGAGCCATTAAAAATCTATCCAAAGACCACTGTCTGAATGTTGGAGATTCAAAGGGTTTGAAAGGCAAGAAGAAAGGCAATTTCAAGAAGCCCACAGGTGAGAGGAAAGACCAGCATAATTTTAATGGAGAGTCATCAAATTTCAAGAAGAATGCGAACAAGAAGAATGAGAGGACAAAGTGCAATTATTGCATCAAGGGCTTTCATCCTGAAAGCTCTTGCATGAAGAAAACCATTTAACAAATGGCTCAACTCTTGGAGAAAGCCAACATTCCTCTTCCAGAGAGCGCAAGGAGGAAGGATGGAGGACAAAATTCCGATGATAAAGAGAGAGTTCATGCACTAATGGCCAACACATCCAAACCTTCTTCATTCATTATTGATTCCGGTGCATCGAGACACATGGTGTCGACAAGTAAGTTTTTCACTTGACTTGACTCTTCCAGTGGTCCAAATATTGTATTGGGAGACAATTTTGAAACTTCTAGCAAAGGAAAAGGTAGCATAGATCTCGAGTTTGGGTCATTTAATAATGTTTTATATGTACATGGACTTGCCGCAAACCTATTGTCAGTCTATCAGATGACCCATACAAGGCTGCCCAAGAGAGTAACCTTTACCCCCAATGATGTTGAGATCGCTGAAATTTCAATAGGAAAAATTATTGCATTTGGTACTGTTGATCACTGTTCTAGAATCTACAAGTTTTCTCATTTTGTGCCAAATCCCTCACCTTCTGCTCTTTTAACCCGTGCCAATGAGTCCAACAAACTATGACATGAAAGATTTGGCCACCTAAATTATAAATATCTTTCCTAACTTCATGAGAAAGAAATGGTTATAGGGCTGCCCAATATCAAATTTTCCAAGGTGTCTATCAATCTTGCATCCTAGGGAAACACCCTAAGCATAAGTTTGGGAGATCCAATTCTGAGAGGACCACTGCACAATTAGACCTTATTCACACTGATATATCAGGTCCATTCCCTCATGAGTCTTTGAACCATGCCAAATACATCCTCACATTCGTAGATGACTTTAGCAGGTACTGTTGGATTTACTTCGTCAAGCTAAAATCTGAAGTTTTTGGTCTGTTCAAGCTATTCAAAGCCTCAGTTGAGAACCAGTCTAGTAGGCATATTAAAATTATCAGATCTGATAATGGTGGTGAATATGTGAAATCAGAGTTTCAGCAATTTTGTGCCTCTTCAGGCATTTAGATGCAACACACAGTTCCATATACACCTCAGCAGAATGGGGTTGCTGAGAGGAAAAATAGGTCTTTAAAGGAGATGGCCACTTGTATGCTTGAGGCAAAGTCATTGTCTCCCAAGCTATGGGCTGAGGCAATAAATTGTGCCACTTACATTCATAATAGAGTGCTGCACAAAGCTCTCAAAGGTATCACTCCTTTCGAGGCTTGGACAAGTCACAAACCTGATATCTCTCATTTCAGGAGTTTTGGCTCAAAGGCTTGGGCTAGGATTCCACTTGAGAAGAGTAGGGCATTGCAGCCCCAAAGCCAACCGTGTTTATTTTTTGGATATTCAGAGGACTCCAAAGGTTATAAGTTGCTGAACATGACCACTCATAAAGCATTCATCGAGAGAAGTGTGCAGTTTGAGGAAGAGTCCTCTCAGAGCGCTGAAATTGGAGAACTATCTTCACCACCACCTGAAGAAGAAGTAAGTGATGTTCTTGAAGTTTTTGATTCTGATATTTCTGATGATGAGGATCATTTTATTGCAGATGCTAACTCACCTACAAGGCCTAAATGGGCTGCAAAAACGTTGCAAGCAACAGGTGAACTAGTTGGCAATCCTCAGGACCAAAGGAGGACTAGATCACAATTTGAGACTGCTCTCAATGTGAATGATCCTTTCCTTTCTGAGAGGAGTTATATGATGATAGATTTTGATCCTCAGTCATATGAGGAAGCCTCACATGACCCTAGATGGCAGATTGCTATGGATGAGGAGTTCTAGTCATTACAAAAGAATGAAACTTGGGAGCTAGTCAAGCTCCCCGCAAGCAAAAAATTGGTAAGGTGCAAGTGGATTTTCAAACAAAATGTGCAGCGGATGGTACAGCGGTAAAATACAAAGCAAGGCTGGTAGCAAAGGGATTTTCTCAGGTCCAAGGACTTGATTATAATGAAACCTTTGCACCTGTGGCACAGAAAGACTACATTAGACTAGTTTTGCAGTTGCAGCTTCCAAGCGGTGGGAAGTACATCACATGGATGTGAAAAGTGCTTTCCTCCATGGAGAACTTGAAGAAGAAATATATATGCAGCAACCACAGGGGTACACATCAGATCCAAATCTTGTTTGTAAGTTGAAAAAGTCTTTGTATGGACTTAAGCAAGCCCCTAGGGCTTGGTATGCCAAAATGGACAATTTCCTTCTGTCACAATTTTATGTTTGGTTTAAATTTGACCCAAATGTCTATATGAAGTTAATAGATGGTTCTATAATGAACATAGTTCTGTATGTTGATGATTTGCTGATCACAGGAAGTTCAACAGGTCAAATAGCCACTTTGAAGATCGCTTTGAATCAAGCCTTCTCAATGAGTGATTTGGGAATTCTTAAGCAATCTTTGGGGCTTGAGATTCTCAAACAAAAGATGGAACCAAGGTATCTCAGTCCAAATATGCATTTGATCTGTTAAAGAGGTTCAAGATGGCTGATTGCAAGCCTTCTATGACTCCATTCCTTTCAGGAGTTAGAATGGAAGAAGCAAAATCTACACCCTTGTTTGACAACACCTTGTATAGATAGCTTGTTGGCAGCTTGCTCTATCTGACTCACACTCGACCTGATCTTGCTTATGCTGTGAGTGTGGCATCTAGATACATGGAGCAGCCACATGAGCTCCATTGGAGGGATGCAAAAAGAATCTTACATTATGTGGAGGGCACAAAGAGTGATGGGATTCACTATGTTGCAGATTCGAGCCTAGATCTCTTTGGATTCACTAATTCAGATTGGGCTAGTGATAACCTTGACAGGAAATCCACATCTGGATTTGTATTCATGCTTGGAGGTGGCCGTCTTTGCTGGTCCAACAAGAAACAGAATGCCATAGCATTATCTTCAGCAGAGGCAGAGTACAGAGGAGCAGTGAATGCTGCTACACAGTGTGTATGGTTACAGGGGATTTTGTCAGAGTTTGAGATTTCTTTCAGTACTCGTACTGTCATTTTCTGTGACAACCAGAGTGCTGTTAGAGTTTCATGTGATCCAGTACAGAGGCAGAGGACCAAGCACATTGAGATTCATATGCACTACATCAGAGGCTTAGTGCATGACCAGATCATAGATTTGTAGTATTGCCCCACAGGTGAGCAAACTGTTGATATCTTCACCAAGGCTTTCACAGAGAAGACATTCAACTATCTTAGATCACTGCTTGGGATGGCTGAACATGTGGTGGAGTGAAGGGTTGATCAACAACCTTTCAATTTTGATATGTCCATGTTTTGAGGGGAGGTTTTTCCCATGAGGTTTTCCTTCTATCCTTGTTTTTGTGGACCGACAGTATTGTATAGGGTGACCAAGTCTTGTTACTGGGCCCTTAGTTTTTCATTTTCTGATATTTAAACCATATAAGTCACAGATTTATGAGGGGGTGTTGGAATATTAAATCTTCCTACCATGTCATTTGATTACATTAGATGCATTAATTAATCTCCTATGGTTAATTACTATGTAATAGACTAGGAATTTGCCTTGTGTGGACCACAAGGCAACATGGGGGGACCACAATACATCCAAGGTGTGGACCACAAGCCATCTAGGCCACTTGGGCACACTTCGAAAAGATTCTGGATAAGGTTTTACTAGGAAAGGCGCATTTATGAGTTTTTACTGCTTTTTACAGTTTTTTCCCCATGGGGAAAAGCTAGTTACCTAGGAAACTTGTTTTTTGCACCCATGACACTCCACAATGTTTCCTCTTCTCAAATTTCGTATTTGGCATTGTTTTTCATCATACATCACCTTTAGCTCCCTAATTTAGCAATTCGTGAGCTTTTGGAGAGATTTGGAAAGCATACTTGCCACCTAGGGGGGATGAGCATATTTTTAGTAAGTCTGATGATGGAATGATTCTTTTGGCATCCTTAGCCATTCGAATCTCTGTTGTAAATGTTTTATAACAACAGCCTATCACTTTCAGAAGGTTGGCTGAATTATTTTGTTCATGAGAAGTTAATAGAGAATTCCATCTTTGTGCATAATTTGTGTGTCTTTGTCTAGTTGTGTGAGATTTTCTTATAAGAGAGTGTAATTGCTTTGTTAAGATCCCGATGTGAACTGAATTTCATACATACACAGATAGAGTGGCTAAATATGGGCCTATTTGGGATTTTATTGATATGAGATGGAATAATCAACTCCATCGCCCTATACATGCAACTAGGTATTTCTTGAAGCCAAAGTATCATTATAGAGCTTAGTTTGGTGAAGATCAGATCGGTGAGACGAAAGATGGATTGTATGAGCGCCTTGAGCGCATGGTCCCAAATGGGATGGAGTAGTTGGAGATACACTAGTAGATCAACTCTTTCACTAGAGCTTCAATTACCTTTGGAAAAAATGTGGCTAAGATTGCAAGAGACGTGGACCAACCAAGTAAACAATTCCATTGTTTTATTAAATTTTGTTGTTTAAATTGTAAATACCTCAATTTTTAGCAAAATTTACAATCTAATTTGTTGAATTAATTTTGTCTTGACCCTTTGCATATGCAGCGCATTGTTGGGAGTCATTTGGTAGCCAATGTCTTCAATTGCAAAAGCTTGTAATTCGAGTCCTTAGTCAAACTTGTAGTTCTTCCGGGTGTGAGCGCAGTTTGTCTGTCTTTGAGTAGATTCACATGAAGAAGAGAATCCGTTTAGAGCAAAAATGGTTTAATGATCTAGTTTTCGTGCAATACAACCTTCGACTTAGGCAGAACCAATTGATGAACATAAGATCTGATACATATCCCATTGTGTTGGATGATATTGATCCAACCTCAGATTGGGTAGTGGAGATTCATGTGCAAGAGTTTGATGCTGATTTGGGTATGGATATTGAGATGGAGGACTTAATGGAGGTTTAGATGGATGCAAACCCTCTATTACCATCAGTTCATGCAGGTATAGATCTAGAGATTCTAGGTATGGCAGGCACTAGTCCACCTCGTGCTTCTAGAAATGCAAGCATTCATCTAGTACAACTACTGTAGTTGTAGATGACCTTGAGGCTGAGGAGTTCGAACCTAAGCTAGATGATGATGCCATTACTAGTCCTTCTAGTTCTTCTGCGTCAAGTTATGGAAGTGGTGATGAGTTTGATCATTGATGATGTATGGCAGTTGACTATGCAGTATCTAGTATGATCGTTGATGTATGATGTATGATCGTGATGTAGTTGACCCTCGACTGATTATGAGTTTGATTCTGATTTTTAAAACTATGGTTTTAGCACATCTATTGTTATTTTATTGTGGAGGAAGTTGAGTTTTTCTCCTATATAAGAGAGTTCATTTCTCATTGTCATTTGTTGCTGTTGTTAAAGAGAAATACTATCATTTTGCATTCAAAGGTTTTTGTCTATCCAAGTTTCTTCTTCCGTGGTTAGCACAACTTGATGATATATTATTGAGGTAACATGTTCTTTCTGTCATTGCTAGATTTATATTCCTAGTTCACTTAAAGGGTAATTTTGCTCAAGTGGAATAACCTTGTTTATTTTGTTGTTTAGCTTTGTTGCTTGTCTTGTGGTTTGGCTATCTTCGGAGGGGTTGGAAATCAAGTTGCATAAGCTAGGGTGCAAGCTAGGGTATAGGTTGGAGGTGTGTGCCATAGAACCCACCCCTTCTTTGTTGAAAAGATAACTCTGGAGGTCCTCCCATATTTTTGGTTTGGGTGTGATGAGGACGACCATAAAAGTTTTGTCCTTTATTTATTTATGTAACAAAGTGATGTTTATGTAAATAAAGTGAAAGTTATGTTTTGTACTTTAGAAAAGAGGGTCACATTTAAAGTGATGTATTTAATAATTAATGAGTCTAATTATTAAAAAGTGAATTAAATGTAGACCCTTGATATTGTAATTAACTCTCAACCCTAGATTAGGTAGTTGATGGAGTTAGTTACAAAAGACAAGTATAAAACAAAGTGAGAGGGATAAATGAAACACTCACCATCAGAGAGAGGAAGAAGAAAAATTTGAAGAACAAGAAGAGGACCAAAGGAAGGGCACGATTTTCAAGAAATAAACAACATCATAGTACCCAATGTAGTCCGTACCAATGTTATTGGAATCGGACCGGTCATCGAACCGGCGAAGCCCAAAATGTGAACCGACGGAACCGGAAAAAAACCGGGAAAAAAAACCGGTCGACTAAAACATACATAAAATATTCATATTTTGTAAAAAAACATATATATTCATGTGCATACATATGAATCCAAACCATTAATACACAAATATGCAAAGTTTCTCATATATATAGCAAGCATGGATGCAAATAACCAAAACAACACCTAGTGCAATACATCTCTGAGGTTCTGAACCAAAGTACATCAACAAAGAGGCTCGAAATGGCAACCATAGTACTAATGAATAAAAATAAACTGATCATAGAAGCATAGAAAACTTGTTTTTTGTGTTTTTTTTTTAAATTTCAGTTTTGTGGGTCCATTGTATGGACCGACCGGTTGGGGCTGGTTTTGTCCGGTTCCGGCCGGTTCGGCCGATTTTGACCGGTTTTGGCCGGTTCAGAAAAAAATCCGGTTCAACTGGTTTTGGTCACTAACCGGACCGGTTAACTCTGTAAACCGGTCAGATCGGCCGGTTTTGCTGGTTCCGGTCCGGTTCCGATAACACTGGTCCGTACAACAACATTAAATGCAACCACACCTGTGGGCTTGAATTCCTAGAAATGGCTCGAATCCCAAGGCTATGAGCAAAGAAATTAATGCAGACAGTACAACATTAAAGCAACACGTGCAGACACAGAAATCGAGGTAGGAAGTACAGTCCGTACAATAGAAAGTACAGTCAGTACAGTTTTGTACAACAGGTCGTACAATAGCCTTTGACACAGAAATCGAGGTTGGCACAGATTTCAAGGTTGTCTAATTTCTGAAATTGCTGTTTGTGAATAATCTGTCAATTAGGGTTGTAAAGAAATTCCAAGCTTTGAATTTCTGTTCTCTTCTTAAAGAATAAAATTTTCTTAGGGTTTTCCCCAAGCTTGGGGGGTTTTGCTTGGTCTTTGACCAAAAATTCCAGTTTTCATTTGCTTAAAGTTATTTTCAGTATTGGAAGCTTTTTGGCAGTGTTTGGAAAGTACATTTTTGAAGTTGTGGTTTTACTTTCTGAAATTCAAGTTAAAACCCTAGTTTTCAAAGTGTTTGGCTAAATGTGTGAATGGGCAAACTTCATATTTTTAAGTCAATTTTCTTCATGCTATCAGAGCTGATGGTATCAGATCTCAGATTAACAAAGACATACTGAAAACAAAAGTAAGCAAGTGTTCTTTGAAGTTCATAAGAGTGTTAGATTTATCTTTCACAAGTTGTTTTTTGGTTGCAAGTTATTTTCCATGATGAGCATTAGGTATGAGGATAGGTTGGATGGAGTATCCAACTACATCCCATGGAAAGTAAGAATCACAGCTGTGTTAAAGGAACTTAAAGTTTGGGGATTTACTAACAGTGTAATGACTAAGCCAACAGATAAAGATGAGCTTGAGTATTTTGAAGCTCTTGAAGCTAGAGCCCAGAGAGTCATACTGGATGGGGTTAAAGACCATCTCATTCCATTTAGCAGAACAGAAAGTTGCTAAAGAGATGTGGGACACATTGAACCAGTTGTTCGAAGCAAAGAATGAGAATCGAAAGATGGCCCTAAAAGACAAGCTACACTGTATCAAAATGAACAAAGATGAGGGTGTAGCCTCCTACTTGACTCGTGTCACACAAGTCAAGGACGAGTTGGCAGCAGTAGGAGAGACTATCCCTGATTCAGAGTTGGTGAGGATAGCCCTGAAGGGCTTCACCAAGAAGTCGGAGGTCTTTGTAAAATGTATTGTGGGCAGAGAAAAGCTTCCCAGTTGGTCCAGATTATGGGATGATTTTACCCAGGAGGAAATCCGGGAAGGACCTCAGGTTGGCCAAAGTAGTGAGGATGCTGAGCAGGATGTGGCACTTGCAGCCAAATCGAAGAACAAGAAGAAGAAAGATTTGAGTCAGATCAGATGTTATCAGTGTGGTTAGTTAGGACACTATGCCACGAAATTTCCTGAGAAGAAGATAGGAAAGTCAGAGAAAGATTCAGCTGCAATTGCAATAGATGAGTTTGCAGGTGAGTTTGAGATGAATTTTCTCTAGCCTCTTTTGACTCTAGTTTAGATAGCTCAGTTTTCGAGCATGTCTGGATTGTTGACAGTGGGTCAACCGGACATATGACTGGAGTGTATGATGCATTCTAGATTATCACAGAGTTGGGACCAGGACACTACATTCAGACAGATATTAACGGTCCACAGATAGCTATTCGAGGGATTGGAACAGTCAGGTTTCAACTAGACCTTGGAGAGGTCTTGGAGATACATGGAGTCCTCTTTGTACCTGGTATGAGAGTTAGCAAACTCTCAGTGTCATCTCTTGAAGATGATGGTTATGGGATGTTGGTCAGGGACGGTCATATCTTCATCTATCGGAGAGATGATCCTGTCAGGACCACTATCTTGCTTAGTGATCGCAGTGACATATTATATATTTTGAGAGGACATGTTGTATGTCCATGGACAGGTGGATGCTGTTAGAGTCAGAGGATGGGGCAGAAGATACAGTTGATCGACATGTTGTTTACATATCTTCTGATGAGGAGAGTGATTCTCTCCAGAGCACTGGCAGAAGACTCAGCCATATAGGTGATGGTGATGAGCAGGTTGATGAGGTTCAGGCTGAATCTCAAGAGTCAGAGTTGTATTTCAGTGGTGGGCACTTCTCTCCGACAGACATTCCAGAGCAGCAGGGAGCTATGTCAGGAGTCAGAGGCATAGATTTGGATGGTGCTGGAAGGACCTCCCTCGTTAGGAGGGAGTGTTGAAAAGATAACTCTGGAGGTCTTCCCATATTTTTGGTGTGGGTGTGATGAGGAGGACCATAAAATTTTTGTCCTTCATGTATTTATGTAACAAAGTGACGTTTATGTAAATAAAGTGAAAGTTATGTTTTGTACTTTAGAAAAGAGGGTCACATTTAAAGTGATGTATTTAATAATTAATGAATCTAATTATTAAAAAGTGAATTAAATGTAGACCCTTGATATTGTAATTAAATCTCAGATTCTTAACCCTAGATTAGGTAGTTGATGGAGTTAGTTACAAAAGACAAGTATAAAACAAAGTGAGAGGGACAAATGAAACACTCACCATTAGAGAAAGGAAGAAGAAAAATTTGAAGAACAAGAAGAGGACCAAAGGAAGGGCACGATTTTCAAGAAATAAACAACAACACAGTTCCCAATGCAGTCTGTACAACAGCATTAAATGTAGCCACACATGTGGGCTCGAATTCCTAGAAAGTGGCTCGAATCCCAAGGCTGTGAGCAAAGAAATTAATGCAGACCGTATAACATTAAAGCATCACATGTAGACATAGAAATTGAGGCAGAAGGTACAGTCTGCATAGTTTCGTACAACAGGCCGTACAACAACCTTTGACACAGAAATCGAGGTTGGCACAGATTTCAAGGTTGTCTAATTTCTGAAATTGCTGTTTGTGAATAATTCAATAATCTATCAGTTAGGGTTGTAAAGAAATTCCAAGCTTGAATTTCTGTTCTTAAAGAATAAATTTTTTCTTAGGGTTTTCCCCAAGCTTGTGGGGTTTTGCTTGGTCTTTGACCAAAAATTCCAGTGTTCATTTGCTTAAAGTTATTTTCAGTATTGGAAGCTTTTTGGCAGTGTTTGGAAAGTACATTTTTGAAGTTGTGGTTTTAGTTTTTGAAATTCAAGTTAAAACCCTAGTTTTCAACTAAGTCACACGGTTCGGGTTCGACAAGGATTAGGTTCGGTTCGGGTTCGAATTTTCCGATGAGGTTCAACTATATATATATACACAATTTCTTGATATTATATAGCAAAAACAAATAATGCAGAAACATGATCAATAAATATTTATATAACATAAATACATCATACATGAGAGCTAAATATATAGCATAAATAACATAACTAACAAAAAATCAGCATCAATATACATGATCAATAAACAAGAATAAGTAAGAATCATGATCAATAAATAATTCATATATGTTTAATAATGACAAATTCCAATCATCAATGCTTTTTAAATATTTAAACACACAGATTTATAGTGCAACTGCAAATTGTAAAAAGAAGTAGAAGCTATTTTTCAAAATGCAAAATGAAATAAAATATATTTTTCAAATTTCAAAATATAAATGGATGTCCATGATGTCAAATAGTGATAATCCTTGGAATTGTTTTACAAAATTTAAAACATAATGAAAATCTCTATTCTTGTGGCCTACTTGTAACATCATAAAGCTCTACATCATCAATATCACATGGGGTAGTAAAGCCACTAGAACTATGGTCATCAAATCCATCAGTATGTGGAACTCTATTCTCAATAGGTTGATCACTAGTGTCACCATCAATGCCAAGATCATCTTCTTCTGCACTCGGAATATGCCTAATCCCCTATGGATGAGAGGAACCAGATGAATCTTTTGCCACACTGCTTATGGTCAATCTCAAATTGCTACGCACATAAACAAGGTCTTCCAACCTTGTAGTTAGAAACCTGTTTCTTTTCTTGGACTGGATATGGTTGAAGCTACTCCAGTTCCTTTCACAAGTAGATGCACTTGATCCTTGGCTCAAAACACGAATTGCAAAACGTTGCAATTCACGTGAATCTGCTCCATAAAACTGCCATCATGTCCCTGGAGGAATATTGGCCCTATCATGTTTGGCAGAGGTTCTTCCAAATAACCCCTTTGCTGCCCTGTATGATCGAAGCTGCTCGCTAAGCCTCGTGCATTCTTCGATATCTGGAGTCAATCGCTCAATAGCATCATAAAGGCCATTCATGACTTCTGCATCATAAAGGCCATTCATGACTTCTGCATCATTGTTTCTTTCTATCCCAAACAATCTTGGGTCCAAGTAACAAGTTGTTGCATGCAAGGGGTTATGCAACATCTTCCATCTTTCATCTATTACCTCCCATATTTCCATGTATTCATTTTCCACGTTGTTAAAGGATTTTGCAATAGTTTCCTTACAACGATCCATGCCTTCATAAACAAAACCCATACAAGGGGTGTCGCTATCAACCATGCAAAGCATATCATTAATTGGCTCACATACTTTTAAAAACCTTCATGGCATTTCCCCAAAAAGCATTGGTTAAAATGATTTCTTCAATCTTCTTCCCTTTAGCATCCTTTGAAAGGCGAGAGTTTTCCCACTCACTATTACAAATAACACCACCTCTAATGCTCGTCTTTTCCTCAACCACTCTTTTAAGAGTGATGTAATATGTGGCAAATCTGGTATCACAGGGCCTTAGTAGCTCTTTAGTTGCTTGCTTCCTGTACAAGCCCAAAGTGAGGTGATGGTTAAATATGAAATTATAAATCCGTTTCCCCTTTTGAACTGCATCATTAACCCATGGAAATTTTGCCAAATCATGCAACAATAAGTTAAGGCAGTGAGCAACACAAGGTGTCCAATAATTTTTTTGGAACTTCTCCATTATCATCTTTCCAGCGCCCACACAGTTTGAGGCACTATCAGTTACGACTTGGACCACATTTTCCTCCCGAACTTCATAAATGGCTTCCTCTAAAATCTTGAAAATGTATTCAGAAGTCTTCTTTTGCCCAGATGCGTCCACTACCTTAAAAAATAATACCCCTTTGGGGCAATAAACTAGCACATTAATCAGTGGCCTATGAGACATATCTGACCAACCATCTGATAAAATGGTGCACCCTGTTTGTTTCCAAGACTCTTTGATGCTAGCCAATCTTCCTGTCAGCCTTTCTTTTGACCTCTTAGGAAGAGTGGCCCTCATTGTCTTAGAACTTTGAGGTGCATATCCTTTGCCAAAATCTGATATCTTCTTGCATGCATTGATAAAGTAAGGGCTCCGGAGCACATTAAATGGGATAGCAGATTCAAAAAACATGTCAGCCAAATGTCAGCCAAAGCATCATCAACTTCTTGCTTTTGTACAAGCTTCCATAAACTGTTTAATGTGGCTGTCCCACTTGTGTTTACTTGTTTGAACACGCTGTTTTTTGTTTTCTTGCACCTGCTTGGCCCTCTTTATCTTGTCATAATCCTTTTGAAGTATTTCCTTCAATTCTGCAGGCACTGCTTTGCAGCCTTCAACTCCACCTCCTTTACCACCACTGACAGAAAGTAGGTGGTCCATTACTCGTGTTAAAGACCCGACAAACTCAAGGTTACATAACCTGCATTTCACATTTCTTCCAGTCTGCCCACCCAATTTTTCCACATGTTTCCATGCTTTTGCTGATGATTTCGGAGGTGCCATGGCAAATGTTTCTGCATTTTTTGCAAATCATGTTTTAGAATTTGATTTGTTTGTTAATGTTTTAAATTTTTTAGCTCTGTTTATTTAATATTATGATTAAAAATTAAAAATTAAAAATCATTTAATCATGTACTGATAGTCTGATACTGCCTATTAGCCTAAGGATTAACCTATCACTACATCAGCCTAAGAGCTCTACCTCTAATTAATGGCTCTGCCTCAATTGATGACTGAAATTTTTTATAAAAAAAACAAAAACAAAACTGCCTCTAATTAATGGCTCTGCCTCAATTGATGACTGAATTTTTTTATAAAAAAAATAAAAACAAAACTGTTAACTTGATACTCACCACTGTTAAGTGTTGAGGCTCGAGCTTGCTAGCACTAGCAGTGGTAGCCTGGCAGTAGGGTGATGGAGTGCAGTGTGTCTGTGCATTGTGCAGATGCGTCACGCAGTGGAGACTCGGGGTTGCAGTCGGGTGATGGAGTGCACATTGCATTGTGCAGACGCAGTGGACGGTGGAGCCGCACTCACACACTGCAGTCGACACTCGGGGTTGCAGACTTGCAGTGGAATCGTGGCCCGTGGACAGTCGGGATGCCAACAGACTGCAACCAGATGGAGGGAGGTCGTAGTCGGGATGAATCGTGGCCCATGGTCCATGGATAGTCGTCAGTTGGGATGAATGGCTCGGGGTTGCAGTCGGGATGAATGGAGCTCGGGGTTGCAGACTTGCAGTCCCGCAGATGAATGGAGCCGGAGGGAGGCCGCGTAGATGAACGGAGCCGGAGGGAGGTCGCGAGGGTGCAGAAAAGCGGCGTAATGGATGTTTTCATGCGGTTTTGCCCTAGGTAAAAGCTTGAACCTCAACAAAAAAATGAACCCCAACGAAAAAATCGAACCCCAATCAACAAATTCGTCTTCAGGTTCGGGTTTGTGATTAGGTTCGTTTTTAGGTTCGCGATTAGGTTCGTTTTCAGGTTCGGCGAACTTGAACGAATTTCAAATTTTTTTTGAGGTTCGCCGAACCTCGAACCTGAAGGATTAGGTTCGGCAAACCTTGTGACTTAGGTTTTCAAAGTGTTTGACTAAATGTGTGAATGAGCACACTTCATATTTTTAAGTCAGTTTTCTTCATTCTCAGTGAGAATTTGCATGAAATTTCAATAGCTTGGGTAGGAATTTGTCTTGCATCTTGCAGAGATTCCATTCAAGCATTTACACACAAGACTGAAAGTTTTTTAAGATTTCAACCCAACCCGGTTTTCAAGTCAACTTGCCATTGTTTAATGCCCAACCCAGTTTTTGTTAATGGCTGGAAATGACATGTAATTTTCAGACTTATAAAACACAGCTGAAACTCAATATTACAGGCAGAAAATTAAATATTCATGCACACCATAAAAAATTTCAGACTTAGAATTTTTGGCCAATAGCCCAGGAAAAACCCCCAAGGGAAAACTTGTCAGAGAGAGAGAATACAGCCAAGTACGGCCCTCGAAATTCGTGCTAGTATGCTGTATGGATTTACAGCATTAAATGCTGCATTACTGTTCTCGGTAACTGTGCCACCAACCTGGGGAAGTGTGCCCAGAAATATCACCTCGGAAATCGTGCTGTATGGTTCAGCATTTAATGCTGCTGTACGGATTCTCGATTTCTGTGCTCTGTACCTTCACACTGAAACTGCCTTGATTTCTGTGCTGTGATATTTTCTTGGAAATGTGCCTTAATTCTCCTCAAAATCCGTGCCGCTGCTCAATAAATGCTCATGGAGCTGCCTCAACTTCTGTGCCCTCTCTTTTTCTCTTCACTCTTTTCTCCACAAAAAAAAAGTGAATGCAAAATGCCTTCCCTTGCTCTTTTTGACTAAACCCTAGGGTGAGTGAATGGTCATCTAATCCAGTGGCTGAGATTAGATCAGATGAGTGGATGAGACTAAAAGCTCATTTAATTCTCATAAAAATTAATTTCACTCACCTCACTTAAATTTATAAAAAAGTGACTTTAATCTCTAAAGTCAAATTAAAAGCTCATCACAAGTCATTTAATGCAAGGGTCACTTTATTTCCCCCTTTTAAGTGACTAAGGCAAAAGTCACCTAGGGGAACACTTTTCTATGTACAAAAATCAACAAAGACTACGAGGAAGATTGATCCCAAGACTCCATTAGCCCAAGGGTTTGAAAGGCACTAGTCATTTCTCTAATTTCTTTAAACAAAAAACTACCAAAATCTCTTAATTTCCTTGCATTTTAGAATAGATTTAATCTCGAAATTTGCAAACAATATTTGCTTTATTTTTTTGGATTAGCTTTGGTAGATGCTTAGAATTAAATTCATCTAGTTTATTTTTCTGTTATTCAATTTTAGTTTTCCGCATTTTAGTTTACAGTAAAAACACCCCTAAAATAGTAAAATATGATTATTTGCATGTGTTTAGCAAGGGTTTTATGCTGGATTATGCCAATGCAAATTTTGAGTGCTAGATCTGGACTTTTAAGAACTTTTAAGTGATTTTCAAGTGGTTTAACTCACATTTCTTAGATTTGGAATTGTTATAGCAAACATGTTTATTTCTGAGAAGTGTTTTGAGTCTATCTAGCAATCTTAAACTTGGATCTCTAATGATCAAATTTTCTGCATTAAAAGGTTGATGAAATTTGAGGTTTTCATTCAAGTATCTTACTGTTTTGCTCACTGAAATTTATTACTTATTAGGACAACACACATTTCATTTCTGGAAATTTATTTGTGGCTAATAAGTAAGTTTTTGCTAAAAAATGACATGTTTATTGGCTGAAATGACCTATATATAATTCTGCACAATATGGTTTAAATGTCCTCAGTCCTACTGAATACTTCATAAACAACAAGATATCTTATGTGTTATGTTAAAAAATCAGGCTGTAACTAAAAAATCAGGTTGTAACAGCCATCTCAACCACTCAGCAACCTCTAGATTTCAGACTTAGGCTACCATTAATTAAATGACAAAACAGACATTTAAATAATAGATAACAAGCTGAAACGCACTAGCTGAGATAATGAAGCAGCGGAAAAGATAAAAATAACAGCAATCTGAAATTGTACTGCACAGTGAGATTTGGTCAAAACAGACCCTGGAAATACCCCCACTGGGGAAAACCAGTCCAAGAGAAAATTTCATTAAGCATTTCCAGGCATAAAAACAGAGTTACAGCAGCATTTAATGACTGAACAGCACCTCGAAATCTGTTCTACGCAGCACCTCGAAATCCGTCCCACGCAGCACCTCGAAAACTGTGCCACTGTATGACTGTACGGACTGTACATAATTTTTTTCTCGAACTGTGCGCAACCCCTCGAAATCTGTGCCCAACAATTTTTCGAAAAACATGCCAGCTGAGAATTATGGCCCAGCTGTTTGGCCCAATAGAAACTTGCAGCAGAGCTGCCTTGGGATTCGAGCCGACTCCAGAAAAATTCCTCTCCTAGGAATTCAAACCACTAGAGAAATGCTCTCTCTCTCAAACAACTCAAAAATGCCAAATGCTTAATCTCTTGAAAACTGTGTCTTTGCACATTGCCCTAGGCTTGCTCTTATAACATGAAAGTGACTTTTTACCTTTCCAATCCCTAAATCCAATGGTCAAGATCTAATCTTGATTTGACAAGATCAAGGGATGGAAATCCTTCCCTCCAAAATAATTCACTTATAATTTTTTAATAAAGTATTTTCACTTTATGAAATATGTGCACTTTTACTTCATAAAGTCACTTTATAAAAATCACTTTATAATGTACTTGGAACATTACATAAAAATCACTTTATAAAAAGAGCCACTTTATTACAACTTAGAAAAAGTCAAGTGCGTAGGTAATGTAAATGCAAGGTCACTTCTGCATACAAGACAAAATTATGCGGAGTGCCTTCCGAGCTAAAAAGCTAACATGTTAATGCTAAAATAAATGGTGGTCTATATTTTTTTTAATCTTTGTTAAGCATTCACACATTAAATTTCTGGAAGCCCTATTGGTTTATGGTTTGATTTCAAGTATTTATCTTTATAGTCATTTACTGAATCTTCTGGAAATTTCTTTTGTGCAAGTTGCATTGATTTACCTTTATTTGCACATTGTTCTTGATGATATACATATGTGGATTATGGATGTTTTTTTTACAGTAACGGATAGTGTTTGTATTAAAAGGGAGGATTAACTTCAAAATTACAGAGCTTCAGCCTTCAAAAAAACTTAACTGTCTGAAGATTCTAAAACAGAAATGTTCAAAAAGAGCAGAGTCTCATGACAACCTTTACAAAATCTACTTCTATTATCTTCTAATTGGCTACTGTAAACCTTGATAAACTGACCTAAAAGCAAAATACATTTGAAAAACATGTAAAGAACTCAGAAATGACAGGGAACCTGGGCTTCCATCTTTCCTCTATGCTGGTGGGGTGGGGAGCCATTCCCCTTGTCTTTGTCCTGCAGTTTCAGATGCAATTGCTTCACAAGAGCTTTCAGGTCAGCTATTTTTGTTTCCATCACAACAATGTGAGTCTGTTGCTGCTCGAAGCTTGTGGTGGAGATGCCCTGAGTAGTTCCAGTATTGCCCTGAACGGCTTGCCTCGGGAGGACTTCAAAATCTTGATGGGCCTAGGCCTCGAAGGCCATGATTCCCAACTGAGATTCCACCTGACACAGTCTTTCCGACATGGCCTGATTAACCTGGTGTTGCTCGTGCATCCAGGCCTCAATCCTCGTGACATAATCATTGTGGATGACCTGGGTTTCGTGCTCCAGCTCCTCCAATTGCTCCATTCTCTCCTGAGTCTGATCCATCTTAGCCTCAACATTTTGTTTGAACCTTTTAGCAGTCCTCTTCTGAGCCTTCAAGGAGTCTTTGATGTTTCGCAGTCGTCTCCCCATGGCCGCAACCTCATGTTCCAGGCAACAAGAACAACTTTCATCACTAGAGTCCATGACTTCGTTCCTTTTGCTGGTTAAATTCTTAGTGCTCACACCCGAAAGGTTTTGCAGATGCGTGAGGAAGGGGCGTCAACCACATAGCAGGAGATAATCAGAAGTAGAATGCCATCTTTCTTGTGGAAGAGCGACCGGACATGTCCTGTTATTAAAATACCAGGGCCCTCGTGCTCGGGTCACTGGAATTTATCGTAGGAGTGCAAATGTCAGCTTGAAGGCGGGGGCGTACCATTTCATCTGCGGATTCATAACATCTGAATTCTTCCCACGGGCGAGAGGTCTGTTCCAGTCCGGGGAGAACCAGGTGATATAACTTCGCCTTCTCCCATTAAGAAGCCAAGCATGGGCTTCAAAGTCCACAACCCTCCACCTGTTCCGATTGTTTAATGCATTCCCCCACCTGTCCCGCGGGTTCCAATGTGCATTGACGCCAACTGATGGCGGGACAACTCGATTCCGACTAGGGGAGTGGGTCGACATCTTTGATGAGGTTGTGCTTGGAGCCAGCGTGGTTGCCCTGTTAGCAGCTCGGTCAGCCTCCGTGTTATTTTAACGGGGGACGTGGAAAAATTGCAGATTGTGGAAGAATGAGACCAGGCCACGGATTCTGGTGACGGTTTGATTCAGTTGGACATCAATCGGAGTAGAGTTATTGATCATGAGGTTGATGAGACTTTGGGAGTCTCCGACAATTCTAGCTTGCACAATGCCTTTTCTCTTGAGCTGACGAAGGCCCTGAAGGAGAGCCAAAGCCTCAGCTTGATTTTTGGTTGCGATGCCCAAGCCCCAGGAGTACTGAAGTTCTATTGTTTCATCGGGACAAAGGATTATCCTCCCCCTCCTGCCACCCCAATGTGGATTATGGATGTTAAAGGAAAAGTCATTTGTTAATTAAATACTAAAGTTTGTGGCATCTAAATCACTAAGATCTAAACACCACATTTGTTGAAGTGATTTAGGTCACTTAAACAAGTTTGGGGCTATTTGTGATAAGCTTGTGTGACACCCTTTTGTAGTGATCTCTCCAAAAGGGCCCCATTTAAGGATAATCTTGAGAAATTAATTAATACATAACTTCTACGATTTGTCTCTATTGATAAATTTCACTTGTGGATGTATTTACAATGGAAATGAACCAACTAATTAAACACATTTGAATTTCTAAGTTCTTTGTGGTTTGTTGCACTTTCATCCACACGTTAATTGTTAATGTCCATGTTTCATTTCATTTTTATGTCTTGAGCAATATTGTCTTTAAGTGTTTGATGTATTGTTATCACATATCTTGGATGATTAAATACTTAATGTGGGAAATCTAACTTAATACACAATTCACACAAACAAACAAGTCAAGACTCTCTTCCCTTAAAGCTCTCTTAAAACCCAAATCTAATCACCCTATATGAAAACCTCTGTAGGCCTTGAGAACTGGCCTAAAAGTTGAAAATTAGCATTGTGGAGATAGTGGTGCTTCTTTTCAGTTTTGCTCTTGATAGCACCAGTGGATAAGGACTTTTCCACCTAAGTTCTAAATCAAGCTGTAACATTACCCACAATCACCTTAGTAGAATCTCCGTTCACTTCACACTCGCTCTCATCTAGTACAAGGGTGTTTTCCCCATATGAGATTGCTAAATCAATCTTTATTAACCCTTGACATAAAATCAGATTGAGCTATCAAAGATTTATGATACGCAATAGATATTTGATGGTGGAGCCAAGTAGCTTAGTGCCTCATCCTTGCGTAATGAAGTCAAAACAATTTCAGGATTTGGAGAATTCAACAATGGACAATATTCAATTAATGAAGATCATGAACAATAGTCCTCCATAATTATGATAGTACTGCAAATTCAATTTCCAACCAAGATATTATACTCATAAAGATATAATAATACCTAAGTTGACAGGAAGCGTGGGTACGGGGACGGGTACTGGTACGGGGACGGGGACGGGGATGCCACTTTTTGAAACAGGGTACTTGGGTACGTCAGGGGTACTGTATATATATATATATATTAAAATTTATAAAAATAAAACATGTCACATCACATCATACATGTATATTTGATATTTCTAAATTCAATGATTCATATGAACATTCACATTGAAAATTTGAAACATAAAATAATAAATTTGATAAATCATATGACATAGACTCATAGTAGATATCAAGTGGAAGACTGGAAGATTGAATGGCATTTCCAGACATGAAAAAGAATGTTCAAAACAGTAAACATTGAACAATGAACAAGATAGCTGATTTGGCTTCCTCAAGCCATGTCATCAGCGTCCTCAAGATCAATGTCATCAGCATCACTAAGGTCCTCTGTCAGGAAGCTCTCTAGATAGGCATCGTTGGAGTAGTGAGCACGGAGCACTATCAGTGAGAAATGGAGTGCTGCACAGGTTTAGGTAAGGGGTAAGTGCCCACATAACATGTGTTTCAGTGTTTTAATTTTTAATTTAAAAAATTTTAAACATCAAACATTGCAAATCGACCCCCCTCGACGGCAAGCTAAGGTAAATTTCCCAACGGCTGTACATCCCGAGTACCCAAACATGCGGTATGGCGTACCAAAATCCATGCAAGTACCCTGTTTTCATAAGTGAAGTACCCGGTACGCGAGTTTGAATTTGGGTACGGCTGGGAACGTACCATTGTTGTACCCAAGTACCTGGTATGCGTACCCAGTACGGGTACGTGTACCCGACCCCCCGGTACGGGTACCCATGCAACATAGAATAATACCCTTTTTATATTCTTGCTTCATTACATAAATCAGAATTATTGTAAGAATAAAAAAATTAGAGGAACTTTAAACTCTATAAAGAATTAATTAAAGAAATCCATTTAAGTTTAAAAGTGAGTGATTGTCCAAGGAAGTTAAAAGGGTCTTAAGGATGGATTTTAATAATAGAAAAGGAAGGGATTCTTATAAATGTCTCTTAACCATGTCCTTTACAATAATAAAATTCAACAAAACTACTTAGGGAAAAGAGATCTACATCCATATTTGTCTAGACCAGAAGGAAAATTACATTATTGTCGACTTGGCGAATCGATTATTAATCCCGGAGCCAAGTATAGTTGAAAAGAAAAGAACATCTGGTGATGAAAGACTTTCAACTAAACATTGATGATTATAAATTCATATCCCAATTCAATTTTACAACTATGTATAAAAAAGACATTGACATAATTCTTGGTTCAACCTGGTTGGAAACACTAGGTATCTTCATCTTAGACACAAAGAATAAGTTTATGTTGTTCTCCTATAAAAAGAAGAAGATAAAATTGGAGGACATTACAATGAAGTCGGATTTAGAAATTCAGTCATCATAAGTCTTCAAAGATATCTGAAAGGTGATTTGTCAAGATAATCACAAGTAATAACAAAAGATGCAAAAGGAATTTGAAAAGGTTACCACTGATATAGGTGAAGGGCTTTCTCACCTACGAAGCCATAATTAAAGCTTACTAGTCCAAATCAAGAAGCTAAAGATTGAGAAGAAGCCACTATAGGGAAACTGAGAGTAATTTACCAACAAGGAACATATAATTGATAAAGAAACGATGACCCATCCAATAGACATAAAAATCCAAACATTGAAGAAATGAAGCAATACAATCATCACAAATCCTAAATATCCACATCCAGTTGAAGGAGTATCTCTAGATATGGAAGTACAAATGATGGAAAGTCCAAGTACCTCTATCAACAAACATTTAATGATCAGCAAAGCAACACAAGCATCCAAGGAAGATATACTACTAGAAGTGCATCAGAAAGACACCATAAGTACAAACAAGAAAAATCATATGTCAAAACCACCTTATCGACATCCTAATCACTAGAGTTGATTGATAACTTGATACATTAACCAATCTGCATATCAACATCAACAAAAGTAATCGACATATATGCCAAAGAATATTAATGCTAGTATAGTTTGGTCTCAAAATAAAAGTTCATCTTGGAAAGCCTATAGACATAGTATTAGAAAAGATCAATTTAGGGTGTGGTCAGATCCTTTCACAACTTGACAATTCTGCTCAGTTCTTAGAAGATCACACCATCTTGTATCGTCAACTATCACAACAGGAAATACAAGGGATTGTGAGAAGGCATTATGTGCCAGAACCAAAGACACGTCTTTTCCATAAAGGAGTTGTCTAAAAATTCGACGATTTGGCCTGGACGGGGCTTTTCACCGGAATCCGGCTTTTTTTTGTTTTGCAAAATCTGAATTTAAACAATGTTTTCATGGCGATTTTGATGGTAAAAACGGATTCAACACCATCAAAACCTCCTGAGGCAGCCAAAATTTCAGAGTTTGACAGTAGTAAGTTTGTAACCAGGATTTTTAAAAATTTATGCCGGATTTTTTCAAAATCTTGCCAGAAAAATCAAAATTTTCTGTTCAAAATCGTAGAACTTTTAGACTATGCGTTTGCATAAATATGCTTTGAGTTTAAAGCATTTCTAAAGGGTAAGGCAAGGTAATGAACATTAATATATAGTAGATAGAAATAATAAAAAAATGATATTAATAATAATAATAAAACAATAACTAATGAAGAGACATATGGCCTAATTAAGGGGCATAACTATTCAACCTCGTGACTAGTCAATGTGTATATAATATATATACATTATACTGTCATGGTGGTCCTTGTAAATAATCTTTTATCTATTCCATGTCATGGTGGTCATTGTAAAATCATCTTTTATCTTTTCATTCATTATTATTTACTGTCCTATATGGATTTCTGTTTATTGTCTTTCCTATGTTGGATATTTGTTAGTAAATGAACTATGTTCATTTCAAACACCATGATTTGTGTGAAGTGTGCACAGGTGCACAGACACTGGACAGGAAGAGGGCTACAGAGGGGGAAGCCCCATGATTTTGTGAAGATTGTAAAACAACAATCATTCTGGACACCTATTGACCAGTCCATTGTGTAAACGGAGTTTTCCTAAAGTGATTGTGTCAGTCGTTCATTGAAAGTTTTAGTTCTATTAATGTTATCTTACTTTCTTGCTTGAGATTTGGTTTGTAAACTTCTAGATTTCTGTGGTGTTTCTTGCTAATTTGCTTAATGTCTTTGTGAAATTCTTATTATATCTCTATCAAGGTTTTTAAAAAACATCACCATTATGTTAGAAGATTCTAGACAGTAGTGGTAGTCAAATAGTGTAGTTGTTCATATCATTATTTGCATCTCTCAAGGTCTGTTTTCAACAAATATCTCCCTCGTCTGGCTACTGTTAGGATCAAGTGCCCTGACTCTTGTTGTAGTTACATCGCACTGTGGTGCCAAGTAGGAACTGGCCATTGAATTAACCAAATCTCCTTTGTGATCCATCTCAAACATGAAGCACTCAAGTTGGATATGTTTGTTAGTAAATTTCCTCTTCAGACTCAGAGTAAAACAAAGTTAGCAGAGTTCCAAAATTTAATTTTTTTTCTTCATTTTGCTCGATGTTTGTCTTAACTTTATTTGCAGAGTAAGAGGAAGTCTGTTAGTCTTCATTGTGATTATGGATCATGGGTATTGACTATGCCCTTGTGCCATTCATGTCTATTTTAACTAAAAGGCTGGATATCTGAAGATATGGGTATTTGATTATGGCAGGCCTTTGGAACCACAATCTCTTTGTGAAATTCTTATTGTATCTCTATCAGGGTTCTTAGACAACAACACCATTATGTTAGAAGATTCTAGACACTAGTGGTAGTCAAATAGCGTAGTTCATATCATGATCTGCATCTCCCAAGATCTGTTTTCAGCAAATTTCTCAATCTGGCCTGGCTACTTTTAGGATCAAGTGCCCTGACTTTTGTTGTGGTTACATTGCACTGTTGTACTGGCCATTAAATGAAGCAAATCTCCTCTGTGATCCATATCAAACATGAAGCACTCAAGTTGGATATGTTTATCAGTAATTTTCCTCTTCAGGGTAAAATAAAGTTAGCAGAGTTCCAAATTTTAGTTTTTTTTGTCCTTTTTGCTCGATGTTTGTTTTAACTTCATTTGCAGAGTAAGAGGAATGCTGTTAGTCTTCATTGTGATTATGGATCATGGGTTTTGAGTATTTCCTTGTGCCATTCCACATCTATTTTAACTGAAAAGCATTAGTTTTGAAGATATGGGTATTTGATTATGGCAGGCCTTTGGAACCACAAGGATTAGCAGACACCCTTTGTGGTTCACCACTGTACATGGCCCCAGAGATTATGCAACTTCAGAAGTATGATGCCAAGGTGTCCACTTTAGTCTTTCGCCAGTATACCAATTTTTGTTTCCCATACTTTTTGAATTTATTGAAAGCATCCATACTTTTACTAATATTTTTATTAATATATTCAGGCAGATCTTTGGAGTGTGGGAACTATTCTCTTCCAGCTTGTGACAGGGAAGACACCTTTTTCTGGAAATAATCAGATGCAGGTGTGCTCAAGCATGTTTTGTAAAGTTAGATGTTTTTTGGTACTGTTGTTTTTGGCTTTTGTGTGACTTGTTTTGCCTACCAACATCAACACTCTTCTGGTGTTTTGGTGCACAGTTGATGCAGAATATAATGAAATCAAACGAGATTCAATTTCCACCAGAAGTAGGAGAATTGCATCCTTACTGCAAGGATTTATGCAATAAATTGTTGCGTCAACATCCTGGTATACTCTCTTCTATAAATTCATATTTAAGTACCTATTTTTGAATAGTGTATTGGTTTCATAGTTTACTCTGTCTTGCTTTTATTTTATTTTACATAAGATAGGTTGAGATAGGAAATGCCTTGCCAAATGCTGATTTTTACATATCCAATTTACTGCCTTTGGTCTGTGGAAACTAATGAAATCAGCCAAAGTGAAACCAGGCTTGAGAAGAGACTTCCAAACTATTGATTACATCTTTACTTTTAAAGTTACAGTTGAAGGATGTTGTGCCCATAGCACAACAAAGTGCATGTATGACATAAGTTAAATAAGATAAGATAATTTTATTAATGTCCAACTAACGACCACAAAAGTAGGTCAATAGGACTGTTGAGTACAAAGATTTTAGTACAAAGCATGAGCACCAAATGGTCTCCGATAAAAAACAAAATCTAGGAAACTAAAATAAAGTTGGACAAAGAATCAAGTCTATGCCGAAGCATGGAAAATCCTCGTCCCAATGCACAGAAGGCCGCACGAGGGTGGAGATGTACAAGAGTAAAAATAAAATCCAAGAGTGAGAAAATCTAAAAGTAACGAGGTGAGTCTATCATGGAATAGATCCATTTCTCCTAACATTTGAGGCCGAATTGGTGGAAGGCCTGAGTAGCCCATTGCGATGCTGTCTAGAGCAGGTAGCCCATCGCTGAGGCTTGGGGGGTCTCGTTTGCCTCAATGGGAGAGATTTGGTCATGACAAGTCGTTGAGATCTCAGGGGATGGGGGAAGGTCCTGTTATCACACCATAGTAGCTGAGCTACCATTTGTTGCTGAGCAGATATCTGCACTTTTTAGAGCTTTGCCTTTACAGAGATCAGTTATGATTAGCAACATCATTTATGATCACTTATACATCAGAGCAGCTTATATCAGACAGTGTGTAGACCTGGTGCCAAGGCTGAGCCTTGAGAGCTTAGATTTGATGACCGATATGACCTTTTGTTCCATACAGATTCAGTTCAGTGCCCAGAGTTCCATATGTTATTATTGCAGTAGTTTTTCATTGGTTCTAGATGATGATTATTGATATGCAGTGATATGACCATTAGACTTGTGATTGTTAGCATTGATTATTATCTTGTTGTTTTAGTCATCTTCATAGCATTAACTTGGTATATAACTCATGATGTGGCAGTATTATTTAATAAATGAAATGAACTATCTTGGTTGGATTTAAATAATGAATTGGATGTATTACTTGCACTTAAAGGTTCATTGACTATACTCATTGGTTTCACTACCCTCCTATGAGCATGGACATGGTCTTTCCTGACATTTATGTTTGCTAGCTTAGGCACCACATTCACTTGACTCCATCCATCCATGACCTTCCCTATTTTGCCTTTCACCTTGACTTGCCTTCTTGACTTTTGATATGGAGGACTTCCCCGCTCCTACCTCTGTGTTGGATAGCATCCATGTTTGTTTTGTGTCTCGGATCTGAGTTGGTGACAGAACTTGCCCCCAGTGAGTTGGATTTTATGCCTAGATCGTTCTAGTCAGTTGCCCCAATGTGTGGCTTAGTGTGGAATTCCCTCTAGTCACATGAGATGTTGTTGGCCAAAACTTGAAGCACATGTACTACTTATGGAAATTATTGGAAATCTCTTTTATGAAATCCCATTGAAATTAAATCCTAGAATGTGTTTCTAAACACACAATGGAAAAGGGCTAAAGCAATGAAATGCTTGAAATGTAAATGTACCCCGGATGCAAGCTGCAATTAGTTGTGCTTATTAGCACATGCAAAATCCCAAAAAGGGGTCATAAAATGTCTAAAAAGCAATGGCTAAATGTATGCAAAATCTAAAGATTGTTGAGCTCAAAATGTTATAAATGAAAGGCCAAATAAAAGCAGTGGTTAAATGTATGCCAAATCTAAAGACTGCTGGCCATGGAAATGAAATGAATGATCTTAATGAACTTGGATCAACTTGATGTAGACATGATGCCAAGGTTGAATAAGCACTCCCTAAACAACTTATCCATTTGTGAGGCACTGCCATTCCCTTTGTTAATCTTGTCCAACACAGTGTGTAGCTCCCATTTTCCCTTGTCCAAAGTATCACTTAGTTAAGTTGGTCAAGTCATCCCTTCTACTTAGCCTTGTCTTTAGCCTTCACCCTATGCTAGCAGTTAGGCCATGTCCATGGGATGAAGTATGTCCTTAAATCTTTGGTGCAAGTAAATTATAAATAACATTGAATATTTATGTATTAACCGGCACATGATTGATGTTTATACTTTGAGTTAAGCTGTGAATATGGTTAAAGGAACATGTCTTAGTTATTTGTTATAATCTAGTCTTTGTTTGTATCTTGACCTAGTCAAACATAGTTTGACCATGGTCATTCTTTGGATCCGTGATGAGATGGACCACTTATGCTTTATGATGTTGATCTATGGTCCCACATGCACCTATTGATGATTCCATATGTTGGACACATGCTTCAGATGATGATTGATGCAGTTGGTCATTTTTATTATTATTTCCAGATCATCATATTTTACACTGTCTAGGTATGGTGGACCCTATAGATGATCCTACAGGTTATCATGAGGTGTATGAGTACTCATCTCTAGTGGATTTGGGTCTTCTGGATCCATTGAAACACTTATCTTTCAGATTTAGGCACTCCTTGAAATGATATTAGCAGTTTTCCACATGTTGACCAGATTGGCCATGCTGATGTTGCATGTCCAACAGTATCCTTGGAGGCTAGTCGTTGCCTAGGGCGCTACAGAGGAAGGGGGTGGTCTAGCCACTTGTTTTGACCATATTACCCCCCTTCCGGACATGATGGTGCACTCAGTTTGACAAGGCAGGCACCTGAGAGGCAGTTTTGGGCACTTTCAGGGTTTTTTAGTAGATTAAAAATGGAATAAAAAGGTCATTGAGGAATTCGATTTGGGCAATTGAGGCAAGGTTTTGGCACTTGGTCTGCTCATAGGTCATCCATGGTGTATCCCCCTTCTTCCAGACCAGTTTGCACCAGTCAGTGGGGTCCACATGGGCTGCAGGAGGACTTTTATTGCACATCTCTCTCTGATTATGGGGACAAGATTTGATCATTTGTATATTTGGACATGTCATAGACTCATATTTTATATTATTGTGCCATGGGGTCATGCTAGTGAAGGGAAATAATATCTCCTAGCCCCACCATGTGCTCCTAGTCACTTGTCCATGTCATTATGTTGTGGCACACATGTTATTAGCCACCCCCATGTATGACGTCACCCCTCTTAGAGGCTTTTTAGCGATGACGTCATCCTCTATTTGAGTGATCCATGTCTTATGTTGTGTTGGCTCATCTTAGCCATTGATTATATTGTTATATCTTTTGATCTCAACCACTAGTTTTCAAAAGTGGTTTAGGGTTTTGGTTTCCCTCATCCTATTTAAGGAGGAGACCCCCCTCGTTGTAAAGCACCTTTGGTCTCTGGAAAACTTGGAATAAAATACTATTTTTGGAGATCTTCTTCTTGGCTTTGATTGGGTTGCTCTTGTACATGGTTATGCGTCTTTGCTTTTAGACATCTTTGCTTGTAACAAGTGAATTCAACATCCATTGAAGGAGGCCGAATTGGTTGAAGCTAGGAGTGCGATTTTGCTTGAAGGGAAGATTGTTGGGGTTGCTCGCATCGCCCTTGGGCAAGACGTCTTCATCTTGAGGGAGTTTTTCAATTGTGCTTTGTCCATTGATTGCTTCTTTGATATGACATGCTTAGATCGCATTGATTTTTGGATCAAATCTAACATTTTGTAGTTTGATTTACAAGTTTGATGGGGCATCTCTCCTCCTAGGGCTTTGACGATTATGCTTGGAATCACTTGGAGCTAGCTTGGAATTGTAACTAAGGGCAATGATCATCTATGTGCAAGGCAGCCGCAAGCTTTTGAGGTAACATCAACAAGGTATGTATCCATTTCGCTTGTTCTCCATCCCATTGGTCATATAAACCCTCATAATTAAAACTCTCATTTTGCCTTTTTTTAGATCTACTTGGATCTAGCATGCACTTGGGTATAAAACTTAAAACCCACCTTAACAATATTCATAACTATCCCGATCTATAGTTTGGTGGTGATTGGACGCCATTTGGCCCATTTCCCAAGGCACCTAGTCCTCCTTGATTGAAAACGCATTCCTTGAGGGAGGCTAGTTTGCTAGTTCCAAGACGTGGGTAGGTGAGATTTTTGCTTCCTTGGATAGATCAACCCTTAAAGCCTACCTCTAGTGCTTCACCTTGTTGATTTTCACCTTGTGGCTCCCATTCCTCATTTTGAGGGTTGTGCCCCACTTGGGTCACTAGGTGATGCATTAGATCTATGGAGATCTAATCATGGCTTGTGTTTGTCATTCAAGACCCACCTAGATAATCATCTTAACTATCTCGATCTATAATTTGGTGGACATCCGACTCCATTTGCCCTTTTGATCTAAGGCACTAGTCCTCCTTGAGGCAAGTCACACTCCTTGGGTAGGTGGCCATTTGCTAGATCCCATACTTGGGTATTGCTAATTCTTGGTCAAATCCATAGATCCATGCTATAGCACACCCCCTAGTGCCTTTTCATTTCAAATTTAACCTTGTGAGCCCTATTTGGACCACTTTCCACTTTTCAAGGGGTGGGCCCCACATGGGTAATTTTCATGGCATTAGGTATTCTTTAGATCTACTTTCTTAACTTCATAAGTGACCTTAATCAAGCACTTGGTTGACACATTTGTCCTTTCTTAAGCCTCTCAACCAAGCCATAACCATCTTGGGTCCACTTATCCTTCGAGATCTAAATCTCTTACCATTGATCTCCTTGATTCATTTTACACATTTCCCTAGGAATCTTTGGGTTAGCTAGTCTTCGTAGATTAGCTAGGGTCTCCCCCCTGATCTTGATTTAAAGTGAAGAGTGCCTCGGTTATCGTGACACCCAGCTTGCATTGGGAATCGTGGCATCTCTTGGGTCACCTCTTTAGTTGTCTACACCTCTATCGTCCTAGGTAGGATACCTTTAGAGACAACTACAAGTTGTGTGATAACAGGTCCCACGTGTCCGCATTGATATGGAGGCTAAGGCAGTGTTGATGTCGGACTATCCCTTATTGCATGTTTCTAAGGATAGCATCATGAAAAAGTAAGTATCTGTTCGGTCGAATTTGGTCGAGCAAAATGTTGAATAATATGGGTTTGAGGTTTGAGGGCCACCTACATGTATAATGCCAGACATCTTTGGTTGTGGTATTTGAAGAAGCCGATGAGGGTCGGAGTCCTCCTGAAAAGGAAGTGGAATCTCCCTCTGATCTTGTAGTAGATGGGGCAGCATAAGATGAAGTGCTCCTCCATCTCAAGTTTCAACCTCTAGAAGATGGTAGATCCTCTTCGATTTGCTGTTTTGTCTCTACGTGGAGTCTGTGAGAACCGACTTGGAACTGGCCAAGGGGAATGTGAAGAGCAAGTAACTAATGACAGAGGGTATATTGAGGTTGAATAATGAGTTTGTCTCTCATCTCCAAGAAGTGCTCATCGTAGAAGGGCACTTTAGGGTGTAACCCACCCCAAGTGTTAACCCAAGTGATCTAGGTAAATTGCTTGTAAATGTCATCTCTCATGATCTCGTTCAATTCTTGTCGAATAGGTAGGAGATGGCCAAGTGCTTCCAAAGAATATCTAAAAGGAGGGAGTCGGTTGATCTGAATGCCCATGGATTCCAAGAGATCTAAGACCCTCGCAAACCAACCACGACCACAATTTGGAGGGATAGATGTTACCAGCTAAGTTGTACTTAGTTGGATTATCAAGCGAGCGGGCAGAATGGAACATGATACATGTTCATTTTTGGTGATTTGATATCCAGCTGGCCTTTTAAAGGCTCCCGTTTTTGAATTTTTTCCACATGTCCATGGCCCTGCGGGGTTTGTAATAAAAACGTACTAGCATGGGGTTTTGTAAAAGACTTGGTTCCCTAGGACTTTTTGGCTAAGTCAGGTATTCCAAGGAGTTTTTTCACCTATCTATTATGTCTTGCATTAGTGCATAACATAATTAATTGGTTTTTCTCTTGCTCCTCCAAAGCTGGAATGCCCGGGGAGGCTGACGGGCCTTAGGGGATTATTAGAGTCTATGGGTCAATGTATATGAACATGCTAGGCGTTAATTTTGAGTCATATGGACATGTGCTAAGTCCCCCTAGGTTGTTTTTAATTTTCGGCAAGTTTTAATTTTTCCGTAAATTGGGCCATTTTTTAATGGTTCAATTAAAAAATTTGTAATTGGCCTATAAGGGGCATCTGGAGGTATTTTTTGCCTTAGGGGTGCTCGTTTTCTAACTCAGAGCACCCCCCTAACCCCTAAACCCACTTTTCCTAATGTTTGGGTGCTTCAATTTTTTCCTATGGCCAAAAAACCCAAAATAGTCAAAAAAGTCATGAAAAAATCAAAAAATGGGAAAAATGACTTAAAAAAAATATTTAATTTTTTGAGTGATTAAAGGTCTGATTTATATCAGCACCTATTGGGGAGCATTTTTGGCTGAAATGTATGACTAGTGGGCAGCTAGAAAGGTGGGAATAACTCCCCACATTAGGGAGGGCGCATCTCTTTCTCTCTTGGGCGCATTTATTGAGAGAGTGGCCCACGTTTTGTGCTCATATTGCAGCATGTTTCAAGCTGATTTCATGGGCACGATTTATGCTGGTTTGTGACAGCCCAATGCAAGGGATGGGCAGCTATATCCTCTCCACCATTTGTGCCACGCTTCCCCACTCTCTTTAGGCAAGTGCGCCCTTCCTCCTCTTGGCCATTCTCTATATATTGAAGAGCTCTCTCCATTGTTCAAGAGAGGGAGAATTGGAGCACAATACTTATCGTTGTAATACTCATTTGGTTTTGAATATTAATAAAAGGCTTTGGAGGTCACTTATGGTGTTGGATTTTGTGAGTGGATGAATGTCTTATTTCAAATGAGGTAACTTGTATTGATGCATTTTGTTTCTTTTAGATCAAGTATAGCTTAGGGAAAGATCAGTATTGGTTTATGAGGAAAGTTTGAGTAATTTGTTTATTGCTTAGTCTTTCATTTTATGCATTAGTAGAGATCAGATTTAAATATCTCATTTGTTTATGAATATTTTCTTCAAATTTCTACTATGTGTTTTATCTACATTTGATCTTTTTGTTGCAAGTTGTGGTGTTTTTACAGGTTGTCTCAAGCGGATAGGTTGGAGAACTTGTTTGTGTCTTCTATTTATCTAATCTTTTATGCAGATACAGTCCCTCAGCTCACCACCGGAAAGGATCTCCAAAGTTTCGGTTTTATTCAACAAAATTTGCTTCACCTCTCTCTCCCTTCTATTTCAAAAAATTTTCTTTGGTTAACTGGTTACTTTTACTTGAAATATTTCTGATTTATATACTCATGTCCATATTTTAAATAGATCAGGAATCATTTCATGAAGGTCTGGTTTAGACAGTTATAAAGCTCATATCTTTAACTGTTAGATTTTTTCCTTCATTTAGCATCTACTTTTCCAAGACTTGCAAAAGAATTATCATTTTTTTTAAAGTTTTGTTGAGTAGTTGTAGTTCTGATTTTAAAGTATATCTGGCTGTTAAATAGAGCACATAATTTGCAGCTCATAAGGCTTGCAAAGACCCCAAGCAAACAAGCATTACTGCTTGTTTTACTTGGTCAAATTTTGAAAATTTTCCTTAGATTTTTACTTAGAATTTTTTGGGTTTTTTAGGAGGTGTTCCAAAGACACTCTTAAAGTGTTTTTGGGCATCTTATACTAATAATTGCTTGCAGCAAAAGACGAACAGGTAGGAGGAGGTGCTGCCGAAATTTTGAGAATCCAGGCAATCCTGAGGACCAATTTTCATATTTTTGCAAAGCCGGTCAATTTTTCCTCAAATTTTGTAAGCCACCAAGTCACTTTAAGTAGACCGGGGCACTTCTCTAATCATTGTAAACAACTATTAAACGAGAGCAAGTGGGCTAGCCAGCGCCCATACCCCATCCCCCTAAGGGTGGCCTGTGTCGTCTCTTTTTATGGTGTGATTTTTAGAGTAGTTTATTTCTTTTATTTTCAGCATTTAATAAAATTAACTAGGATTAAAATTTACCTTGTTGGTCCGTTCCACTGGCAGGCCACAAGTTCACTCACAACGTAGTTTTTTCCATTTTTTTACGAACTCAAAACGCCCCCCTTGCTTTTCCGAAGTAGGGTTTCTGTATGAGGGCTTGCCCGAAATACGTGCCTGAAAAGAGACTCCTGGGGTTTTAAAAAGATAAAATTTGGGTTCATAAAATTTTTCTAAAAAAATACCAAGGTCTTCTCCCGTATGCTCTGTGGCCGACTTGCAACTCAGTCTGATCCAGTTGGTACACATCAGAAAGGAGGGGATGACTAGTAATAGGGTATAACACTGCCCAAATAAAAAAAATCCTTTTGTGAAAATCCGGCACAACACGTACTTTGTTGTCGTGGGCAAATTTCCCAGAAGGCTTGGGACAACACTGAGTAGTGACCTCTTGGAAACCGTTAGGCTTGCCCTCGTTGGTATAGCATCTGAACACCTCCTCGAGACTCCGATTCAGCCCAAGCTTGAGAGGGAAGCCACGCTTCAAAATTCCGGACATGTTCCCCCGTACCTTGCGTATATTGGGAACCCACCTGCCATAATAAAAAGATCACCATCACATTAATTTTAAAATAAACCAAGAACACTCGCACAACATCTACTTTTCTACTTATGCATTTGTTTATTGACTCCATTATAAGGCACTGGTCTTGTTTAAATGTTATTTCATATTATTGGCTAATGTGCAAGTAAATGATGATTATTTTGAATGGGAGTAAATGATGAATGATTGTTTTATTTTCACAAATGTATATACTGTTTATTCTTGGTTACCAAAAATATTTTCCTAACTCCTAGATTAGAGGCCTTAGTTTTTATTTTTATTTTTTAGGGTCCACCCCGCTTGGCTTCACTAGGAAAGCCTAGACGGAGGAGTCGAGTCCCAAGTGACAGCACTTGACTCTGACTTGCCCCCAAGGCCACACCAGCAGCTTGAAGACTTCTGCTGCGTTTTCCCCAGGTGTGGAACCAGGCGGCAACAATAGACAAAGCAATAACCTTTGAAGAACAATAGGAAAAATATGGGTACTGGTCCCGCCTTGTCGTCGAGTCGACAAAGCTTCAGATACAATGCATAAAAGAGACTAGATGGAACACCGTTTCAAGTTGGAAAGGTTGGGCATCCATTAGGGGATTTTTGATGTAAAAAATGGCCCTGAAAACAAAAATCAACTTTATTAGAACTAATAGGATTCAGGATGATGATGTAAAAGCATACCGGTAAATATTCTATGATTTTTTTATAGGCTCGTACCCACGGGGTTTCGAACCGATGACCTTACGCAAGGAGTGCCTTAATAATACACCCAATCACCATCTATTCTACGCCCTGTGAGCTATTTTATGAATTTTTTAAGGGAAGGGGAAAACACTACTTTTTTTCCTCGTATTTTTGACTTATCTCCTAGTAGGTTTACTCAATTTTCAAGTGTGAGCACTTGCTACATGCAGAATTAAATTCTCCATCGAACGAGTACCCACTCGACATACATTTGATGGACCCCTAGTACGAAAAAACCTCGAAATACAAGAAAGAAACATATTTCGTGATCACATTTTCAACTTATCTGCTTTTTGGTTTACTCAAATTTTGTGTATGAGCACTCGAAATTTACTCAAATTCATAATTCTTATTTTATTATTTTATCTATTATTTTATTATATTACTTAGGAGGCCCATTTTAGACCTCAAAATTCCCGTAATGATGTGCTGAGGAACTCTTTGCTTGCACCAAATGATGCATTGGAGGAGAATGGTCTGGACTTTCTTGGCCGAGGTCCAATCAGACTCGAGCAAACAAGGCCCCCAAATCTTTGAGCCATAGAGAACATTGTGTCGGACAAGGGAGTCCATGAGGGTCATCTTGGACGAGATGTCCTGAAAGTGGTGTCAAAAGCACTCTCTCGAGGAGAGATAACGATCCATAACTCTTGTTGACCCATTGTTGAAGATTATGTCACAAGATTCGGCGAATTTTATTGATGAGGTTCGAAAGTCGTCGAATCTCAAATATTTTTTGAAATTAATTGGAGTTTTCCAAATTTCAAAGGCGAATCTCAAGGTGAATTCAAATCTCAAGGCAAATTTCAATTCGAATCTCAAGGCACATTCAAATCTAAAGATGAATTTCAAAGCGGATTTTAAAAATAAATGAACATTTTTATTTATTATTCTTGTTTTTTAGTGGAAAAAATAAAAAATTTCTTTTTTTAAATATTTTTTATATATAAAAATCTTGAAATATATATATATATATATATATATGTACAAATCTCATCAGTGAATTCGAATTTGAATTGAATTTCATTGTCGCCAGATTTGAATCTGAACTCGTGATGAGCTTTTTAATTCTCTTCTAATTACTCAGTAAACAACTAACAAGCTGTACATTAATTATCAACCGGGTGTTCTGTAAACTTGAGAGTTACCAGACAATATATATGTCAGTCACTGTGGCTTTCAGTTGGTTTTTAAGCTATGAAGTTGTAGCCTTTTTCTAGAAGACAGTATCAGCAACAGAATTCAGATAGGCAAGGAATTCCACAAAATTAATCAGCATACTCGTTACTTCTCAAAAGCAGAATTATACACACTTGTAGAAGGAAATTCAATTTATGCACACCAGAAACTCAGTGCTATTCTATTTACTGGAGTAGAAATCTGAGCTATCACAGAACTTTAATGCTTAAATTCAAACCCCCTAGGAAAAGAAATGAAAATGTAAACGCTACAGAACTTATCGTTCTAATTGGAAACTTAACAATTAACAGACTAATAATAAACCCAATTGAAACTTAACTATTGCAGACCTAATTATTCTGAAAAGAGACACTATCTAATTCTTCAATCAACCCTAATATAGAAAATCAGAGTAATCCTTGCCAATCCTTAAATGCTGCTATTACTTTTGCAGTCATTCTTAACTCAAGACTGTTTCTTCAATTTAATCAGCCAACCTGAAGCATGATAAGAATATCTTGTTCGAGACCATAATTGATAAAAGAGAAAAGGATGACAAATAAAAGAATCAAACCCTATCAACACACAAGAACCTGAAGCATGATAAGAATATCTTGTTCGAGACCATAATTGATAAAAGAGAAAAGGATGACAAATAAAAGAATCAAACCCTATCAACACACAAGAATCATTAAGAGATGACCAATAATTGAATTATTTCAACACACTGAAAGTACGAGAAAAGTTAGCCAATCAAAACAATTATGCAAACCTGCAGCAAGAAAGATTAATATAGTAATTTATCTACTAAATCAAATACGGTCAGCACCTGTCCTCTGAAGGGGTCCCTGCGTTCGGGGACAGGAGCTGAGGGTAGACTACAGTCACATAGAAATTAACTCAATCGCATTTGCTTGAAGAAAATGGGCATTGTTATTACACAACTTGTAGTTGCCCCTGATGGATGATCCTGTCTAGGACGGTAGAGGAGCCAGGAAATTAAAGAGGTGACCTAAGAGGGCCTCGATCCCCACGTGGATCGGTTGTCACTCCAATCGAGGCACTCTTCGCTTTATGCGACCGAAGCTCAAGGTAGCAGAGGGGGAGACCCTGATCTTAGAACCAAACCAAATCACCAGATCAAACTATATGGATAAAATACGTAAGGTGACAGGTAGATGAAACCTTAGATCTATGGGATGAAGCCACTATGGGGTTTATGGTTGAGACTCGAGAGGCTTTTGATTAATGAAATATCAACCCAATGTATTAAATTAAGTGACTTAGGAATTAGATGAAAGATCTAGGATCTAGGTGCTAGCAAAAATAATCAATTCTACTACCTTGGGGGGATTGAAGGTAGATCTTAGGAAAGTGACTAAAGTAGTAGATCTAGAAGAGATTAAGGCTTTTCTAGCACCTTGATGAGATAGCTTGGGGATAGATTTGACAGTATTGACACTCACAAGCAAAATCCAGATCATAAGTTAACCGAAAGATGAGCAAACCTAGGAGGGCGAATTGGTTTAGGAACAATGCCTTCCGGAAATGGGTGATGGAGTCCTCCAAGGGTGATGCCCTTGAGAACCCTCTTTGGGCTAAGGCCAAAGATAAAAACCCAGAAAGGATTTGCCAAAATTTTAAGTTGTGTGACCCATAGAAATTTTTAAAGTTATGGAGTTAGGGTTTTGAAGTAAATTTAGACCAAGACTAATGGAATAGATCTTGAAAACAAAATAAAATAGATGGGACTTACCTCTATGTCTTGTAGATGCCAAGTGCAATGATGCTCTAACCCCCTTGAATCAATTTTCGGCTAGTTTGATGAGCTCTTGTTGAAAAACTAGATGTATGTATGAATTTTTAATTTTTTTTGCAGCATATATCAGTCATAAGCATACACCTACATGAATAAGGATCACTAAAAGTAAGACAATCACAGAGAGAACACAAGATTACCCTGGGAAACCCTCTTCGGGTAGAAAACCCAGCCAAAACTTCTCTTTAGATTCCTCAACAAAGTACAATACCAGTACAAGACTTTTGGACTAACAACTTCAACTTAGAGTGCTGAAACAATACCTCTGTTTCAACACTTACTAACTTTACTAACAACTGATAACGCACTTACAGTAACAGTCTGATAATGATACCAAAATTGACTTGATGACCTCTTGCTGTAGCAGACTTATGGTAGAAACTGTAGCAGCCTAATCTCCATCCCTGTAGCAGTCAGTAACCGCAGTAACAATCTGATATAGTAGTCATGTATCATCAGAATATACTAGATGATTGGCAGCCTTATGAAAGCAGAAGCCTTTTCCAAAAATGTATGTTAAAATGATAGGGGTCAGCCCCTTTTTATACTTGGGCTTGTTTTGCCCTAAGCAGCCCCCTAGGACCGCCCTAAGCAGCCCCCCTAGGACCGCCCTAAGCAGCCCCCTAGGACCGCCCTAAGCAGGACCCCTTGGGATCGCCCTAAGCTGGCCTCTAAGCAGCCCTTTGACACTTGGCATGAGTTTGACACTTGGCATAAACTTTTGACACTTGGCATGAGCTATTGACACTTGGTCATAAAGTTAACACTTGGCATCAAAAACTTTTTATGTACATAGTTTAATTACATAAAAAAAATAGCTTCCAAAGCTATATGTTTCAACACTCCCTCTTCGCAAGGAAGGTATTTTTCTTTTCTTTTCAGTACCACTTGTTACATCCACTCGTCTTTACTTGGCTATTGACTTGTTGATTCATCAAGAGAAGTTTTGTATCCATAGCTAGTAATCTGGAATCAATAGTAATCTGGTGGCCACACTGCTATCATTATAGGATTTTTATTCACTCAGTTCACCAAGAAATGTTTGTGCAATTCACCAAGAATTGTTCTACTAGTCATAAGCTAGAAGAAGATATACAGTTTACCAAGAACTGTTTTACTTAGTGCCAATCCTTTTTCATATTCGATGAGTAGTCTTAGAGCCAGTCCTTTTTCATATTGGATAATAATAGAACAGCCGACATGCTACCTATAAATTGTTTTGCATGACCTATCAGCTATCACTGGATGCATGCAAAAGTGACTTTTGCATGCACCGAGAATTAGGGTTTTGGTAAACCTAATTCATCGGTGAGATTATATATAGAGGTAGGGGGGTCCCCGGATGAGGTTGCTCAGTTGCTTTATAAGAAAGTGATAGACCAGGAGTGAGGAGGGCGCACTTGTGCATGCAGGGCGACTTTCTGAGAGAGAGAGGAGCTGCTGCAGGAGCTAGGGTGGTCAGATCTGAGCTGGATCAGTGACCATTAGCTCCAGAGTCACTAGGCACTCAGTACTGTGACCTGAGATAGCTCATCAGTGTGATTTCTCCTCAGTTTAGAGGAGGACGTGTTCACTTGGAGGATGGCGCATTTTCGAAGGAGGGAGGTGCTCATTTGGAGCTTGATCGACTGATTCAGAGTCCGAGACTTCCACGATAGCCTTGCCTCAGCATTTGAGGAAGGTTAGGGACGATTAGAGCTTAGATCTGTTGAGATCCGGTCCGGTACGAGCATCAGACATCCAGAGGGGTGGGCACACTTGTGCATGCAGTGGAGGGCGCACTTGTGCATGCATGGCAACTTTCTGAGAGAGAGAGGAGCTGCTGCAGGAGCTAGGGTGGTCAGATCTGAGTTGGATCAGTGACCATTAGCTCCAGAGTCACTAGGCACTCAGTACTATGAGCTGAGATAGCTCATTAGTGTGATTTCTGCTTAGTTTAGAGGAGGACGTGTTCACTTGGAGGAGGGCGCATTTCCCAAGGAGGGAGGAGCTCATTTGGAGCTTGATCGACTGATTCAGAGTCTAAGACTTCCAGGATAGCCTTGCCTCAACATTTGAGGAAGGTTAGGGACGATCAAAGCTCAGATCTGTTGAGATCCGGTTCGGTATGAGCATCAGACATCCAGAGGGGAGGGCGCACTTCTGCATGCAGTGGAGGTCGCATTCTTCAGAGGGTAGTCTTCAAAGAGAGCAGATCAGAGCAGTGTGATACAGAGAGGCAGATCAGTCAGAGGCACCTGTAGAGACACTCAGATCCAGTTTACCACCTAGGGATTACCCTTCCAGTGCATGCATTAGCTGATGCATGCAGATCTAGAGTCTGCTCGGTTCAGGGATTGAGTTACCTTTGAGGTAATACTGTATTGTACTTGTCCATTTATATATATGCTTTGGGCTCGAGAGAGAAGATAGCCCCACAGTTTGCTGGTTTTCCCTGGTTGGGGTTTCCAGAGTATTTTGGTGTGTGATTGCATGTGTTTCAGTTTGGTAAAGAGATCGAGCTGTTGAGTTTATATTTATATGAGTATGTATTGATATCGAGACTTAAACTGCTTGAGATCTCAGGGTGATTCAGAGGGAGCAGTGATCTCTGAATCAAAGATTTACAAAATTTATCGTTTCCAGCCAGAAATTGCTTCACAGATGAGCGTTGTGAAGAAGCAACCTCAATATTTACCTTAGACGAGGGTCGTGATCCCAAGGCACGTGGATTTGAATCCAATGACATATCCGCAACCTGTGGAATGGCTACCAAGGACACTTGTGCTATGGTTCGTGGGCCCTTGTTAATGCTTTGGAAGTTATTATGTGGACCATTATGTGGGCCTTTATTTTAATATGTTCAAAGATGGGGTCTCAAAGTTGGTCGTACCCTAGACATGGGACTTGTTCACTTTGTTAAGTGCTGGATTTGGAGCCTTAAGGGGGTCGATGGGTCAAGGCTTTTAAAGGAGGTTATACTATTCTATTGAGAAATGTAGTGGACCTAAGTTCCTACCTTTGGGGGTTTTGGTTGGGGAGTATGCAAAGTATTTGTGGTTTGATGACCTTTTCATTTATTAATGTTTGCTAGGAGTTAGTTAGGATAGTGGAGTTGGTTACTTCACTTCACCCTAGGCTACATCTTAGGAGTTTATGAATATTTTATTGTAAAGGAAGTTAGGTTACTCATCTATATAAAAGAGCCTCTTCCTCATTTGTAGTCGTGGTTTGATAATGAGAACATTTCTCCCTTTGAAGCCTAAATGTTATATCTTATAGAGCAATTGTAGTTCAAAGGTTATCTTCTTCCTTTGTAAGTGTGTTTGGGTTGTTTTCTTTTAATGTCGCTAATGATATATGGAGTAGCTAGACTTGCTAATTATGGCCATAGAAGGACAATGCTGTCACATTGGAAGGATTGTGAATCCTTTGTTGTTTTATGCATGAATGTTACATTGTTTTAGGTGTCTTTAATGAGCAAAACCCCTGATAATTCATTATGTAAGGCATACTCTAATAAACATAGTTTGAGTTGGCACCGCAATGGAGCTCCTAGCGATTTCCATAATTCACACCCTGATTTGTTAGGGTTTATTGGTAGGCACCCCAAGGGACCCAATTCTATAACTATTTTTTTTACTAGAGGAATCGACAACTGGGGCGGGTATTGTACTCGCGTGACACCGGGTCAATTTTTCGTCTGCTACCACTATACCCCTAGGTGCACCTACACAGACCCTAGCATGGGGCATAGGTTAGGCAAGGTTTGAACTCGTGACGTTGCAAGGAGTGCCATAATTGTACACTTTATAGCCACTTGGTCTACACCACTGGGGGCCTAGTTCCTCTAACTATTACAAGAATTCTTTCACTTTCATTTGGTCTTGTTTCTCTTTGACTCCATATGCCTGGGTATTGGCACTAGTATTCAAAGCCCTCCCATCACTTTTACTACATAGAAGACCTCAAGTTTTGCTTAGGCTTACTCTTCAAATCATGATTATGCTTTCATTCTTGTAGCTTAACAATCCTTTCTAGGGAATCCCCCCTTGAGTTGGAGAAAAACCAACCGGAAGTGCAGGAGGTGGTTATCGAGGTGACAATGGGTAACACCTATAGGTTGCAGTGGGATGGCTTGTTATTTGGGTATTTAATCACACATGCCAGTTCAAGCTGTAACAATGTGCATGCACTTAGCAATGCACTGAAAGACATTGGAAAAATTTAGTGGGTATCACCTGTGAGATATGTGCAGATGTTTATCTTCAACCATCACATCACCTTAGCCATTTACAGGGCTGACTCAAGGAAGGAATTCCTCAATCCCACAAACACTAGATAAGCCAGCTATTATCTCTTATTGGAGAGGATGTTGGAGGTGCAACCAACATTGCATGCCATGGTTGTGACTTCAGATTGGAACAGGTGGACAAAATCCAAGAGAAATGTGGGGAAGAAAGTCAAGCTTCAGTATTGGATAATGATTGGTGGGCAGATTGCAGTTATGTGGTGTCTTTCTTACCCTGCCCTATAGTTGAGGTCATTTGCTATGGGGACTCAGATTCTCCTTGTCTTGGAGAAATCTATGAGACTTTTGATAACATGTTGGGTCAAGTAAGGGTAGCCATTCATGAGAAAGAACCTTCCTTAGAGTTCTAAACGACCCAGATTTGACCCATTGTTCAACGTAGGTGGGATTGAATGAACCTTTGCATATGGCAGCATATGCACTTAATCCGAAATGGTATATGGACAGGCCGGGTAAAATTCCTCCCATTGATGATTCAAAGATCAAGAAGGGATTTTGAGTTGCCATTACAAAGATGTATGATGGAGATGAGGCAAAAACATTCGAAGATAGTGGATTCATATTGCATTTCTCAATGGTCCCTTTGAGAAGCCTGATGTGAAGGAAGATCGTAATGACATAGGCCAAGAAGACCCCATTGGTTGGTGGAGGATGCATGGGGATGATACTCCAGAGGTCCAACATTTTGCTACTCGCCTATTGTCTCAGATTGTTAGTTCCTCTATAGCAGAGGGGAATTGGTCTAGATATAGCTTGATGCATTCTGTCAAGAGGAATAGACTTATCTCTAGGAGAGCAGAGAAGCTAGTTGCTGTGTGTTACGACTTGATTTAACACTTAAGTGAGGAAGTCCTAACTCACTAGTGCTATCAAGGGAAACTTCAGAAATAAGCACCACTATCACCGCAATGCTAATTTCCCACTTTTAGGCTAGCTCTCAAAGGCCAAGTGAGGCTTCCCTATAGGTTAGATCGGATCTGATTTAAGGAGAGCCAAGGGAATTGAGTTAACTTGATTACGATGTGTGTATTGAGTTATGTAGTTGATTCCCAAATAAGCGTTTAACCATTTGAGATGTACAATATTCAATAGATCAAATACTTAGAAACTTCTGAAGAGTGTGAAAAAATAACATGAACCATAAACATTAATCAGGAAACATTAGAAATCATCAACATCATACATTCATTGATCCATGAAAGAGATGCAAACTCGTGAGAGAAATAAGTTGTAGAAATTGTTTCTGACTTAGTTAATGTTGTGTGATTTAAGAGTTGTAGTTGATCATTCACCAATGAAGTCTTTCCAGAATTATCACAAGAGTTACTTAGTCAATGTAACATAGACAATTTATCCACCATCAACCAAGTAAACTTCAAATGCTTTTTCTGTATCGTACCATCAATTATAATAGCAGACTGCATAAAATTTCAGAATTCATAATTATGTCACAAATTGTTCTAAATTTTTTAGTACACTGTTTAGTTAATGTGTCAAGAGTCTATGCACTATTAAATCAACATTAACGAAACATGAAATATCAATCTATATTGCTGTTCATGGGTTACTCAATAGGACCAAAAAACCAGAAAATTTCCAGCACTTAAAATTTGCACTTAGATCATTGATTTAGTGTGTTTGAGTAGTTAGATAAGAATTTTAAATAGTGAACAATTTTCAGAATTAAATTGCTGCAGTTTTAGATCATTTTCAGCCACATTAACAACAAGAAAAATTCAAAAATTTCAGATTTCTACCTATAAATTTGTTGCAGAAATTTGTAACTTAGAAATCTGAAATTTGTCTGCTAGATATGGCCCTAAAATTGTTTCCAGAATTATATTGTTTGCTGTTATAATTTCCAGAACTTAAAAAATAGCAATTTTCACCATTGAAACTATTGGAAAATAGAAGAAATGTATGAGACTAGTGCCCATAAATATCCAACCGTCTGAATCTATCATGAAACCCTAAAAAAACTATGCAAATAATGAACTTTTAGGGGTGATTTTTCCATAAATGAAGTGCAGAAATTAAACCTAGGAGCAGAAAATAAAACTAAGCTAATTCAACCCAAATAAAGTTTGTAAACTATTCAAAAATTTCCTGGGTTAGTTCTACGCCAAAAATACCCTACTACCCTAGAAAAGCATGCAAATATTTTTTTGTTTTCTGAAATAAATTCTACATAAGATTTACCTTAGGAAAGCAAGAAAAATTGAGAATTTTGGTGTTTTTTTTGGTTGAAGATTTAGAAGAGAGACATAGCCTTCGAACCCTTGGGCTATGGGGCCTTGTGATCGAATCCTTCAGGGGCCTTGTATGTAAATGCTTGGCTTAAATACTTGTATAACACAAAATAATTTATTGTCCCAAGCTATTGAAGCTTCATGCAAACCCTCATCAAGGGAGAGTAGTAATTATTACAACACATCTTCAGCTCATGCCCTTGCTTGTAACATAGCTTATGCCACTAAATCTGCACCCTCTACAAAGGCAAACACACTACAGACTAGTAACAAAAGTAAATCACAAACTGATAAGATCATTTCGTTAGAGCAAATATACTCTTTCAATGAACTAGGAGCATAAACCTTACAATGAAGAAGATAGCATTTTACCTCAACAAGAAGAATCACCAAGTTGTTCCAACCATAGAAGAAGACCAAATAACAAAACCTTTAGATTGCAAAGTGATAGTGTTTCTCTCCATTGTTCAACAACAATGAGAATGAGAAGTGACCTGTCTTATATAGGAAAAAAGCTTAACTTCCTCTACAATAAAATAATAATAAAAGTGTCAAAACCCTAGATCCAATCTAGGAATCCTCCAAATTGAGTCAAATACCTGTAATAATGCTCAATCCTTAACAAACCCTCAAAAAGAGACGACACCCCCATCAACTCATGGTCAATAGGTGGTAAATGGTACAATCTATGGTCCAAGAAAGAGGGCGCTCCATCATAAATGGTCCAAAAAAGGCACACATGACAAAATTACGGTGTGACACTTTAAACGATAGTTCTGGATTTTCCAACTTTTTCAATATTTATTGGATTTTCTATTATCACCACTTTTCGGAAATTCTGTGGCCATTCTGCATCCAATGGTGTTGAGATGGCACAATTTTGGGCATTCTGCTAAAAGATGTGTCATTCTGAAATTGGCATAAACAATGCCTTCTTGAATGGTATTACAAATAAGTATGACAAATATAATTTTTTTAGCCTTCTCTGTAACTTGAATTTCGTTGGTATTTAACTTTTTGGATCGTCATGAGTTTCTAATTTATAAAGCCATGCATAACATTGGTGATTGAACTACTGCAACAGTAGTTTTGGGTTTTCCACCTTTCTCGATATTTATCGGATTTTCCATTATAACTACTTTTTGAAATTCCTCATCCATTCTGCATCCAATGGCGTTGAGATGGCCCAATTTTGGACACTCTGCTTAAACATGCTGAAATTGGCATAAACAACACTTTCTTGAATGGTATTACAAATAAGTATGACAAATTTAATTTTTTTAGACTTCTCTGTAACTTGAATTTTGTTGGTATTTAACTTTTTGGATCGTCATGAGTTTCTAATATATAAAGCCATGCATAACATTGGTGATTGAACTACTGCTTTTTGCTTACTTCTTGTGTAGTTACACAATAATGAAATAGTAACTTCTGCAGAGTCTTTATAATGAACATAATTATATAAATATATGAACACATGTATATATAAACATCAATAAATAAGAATAAAATAATATAGAATAAGTAATAAATAACTGAATAAGAATATGATGAATAAGTTGATGATACAATGCCATGTGAAAGTGTACTTATATCATCGAGTAGCCACAATGGATGAGGGGTCATGTCCCTTGGTAGGTTATGTCCTATAGATAGGATGTGTCCTTCATTCCTTTCATTTATTATTGATTATCATTTATTATTGTTATTAACTTATTACTATATATTGATGTTTATATATTTATATAATTAATATAATTATATAAATATATAAATATATAAACATAAATATATTCATATAATTATGTTCATTACATTCAATGTGCCAATGTTTTATTTTTCTCAATTCTGTCATTTATCGCTTTCTTAGTTGTACTTTTTAAAATTGCCGTTATGGGAGTTCCCTTTGTGTAAATATTCTAGAAAATTGTTAGTGTTGTCTGAAGGGAATGTAAAAGGTAATGGAACTGCCTGACCTGGATATTGAACTTGCATTGTATGTACCTGGATACCTTTCAGTGGAGAGATTGTCATTCGAGGAATTTTTTGATCATGATTTTCTTCGACGGGAAAAGTGGGAATCTTCACCAAAATTAATCAGGTACAGATGAATGTGTGGACTGTGAATTTTAATAATTTCTATATAAATTGTATGTCAGCTTTGTTTTATAAAAATATTACTGATAAATTAAGCACATAACAATGCAGGAGAAAATGGAGAGAGAAGAGATACTTCAATAGAGTTAAATGTGTGTCGTAGATTTCATTACATAAGAGAGAGAAGATAGAAGTTAGATAAGAATCAAGATAAGATGAGTTTATTAATATTCAACAAATGACCAAAACTAGGTCAATGGGACTGCTCAGCACAAAGTTGTGGGTGTGCTAAGGTCACTCTTATAAAAGCAATAGCAAAAGCATAGCTAATATGTAAGATCTAAACTTTAATGGCTTTAAGCCAGAGAGGAATACAATGCTCTAGGAGAGGGTACAAATAAAAGAGCCTCAAGGCTCCAAATATATGTTAGAGAAATATTCACGTGAGCATAAAAGTAACTTGTGTCTGATATGACATTAAGTCACTTTGTAAAAATAAGCATATAACATTGCATTATAAGGTATCTAACTTAAAGTATATGACCATTGCTTGCTTGCCATATTGAGAAGATTGGAGTGTTGTCTTTATAGTGATCTTTTCCTGCATGCTTAGAAAACACATGATTATATTAGTAGAAAGAGACTTGACATGAGACAATTGCTTTTGAGTAGGCATGAAACTCTTTGCTCTAAATAATTTGATCAGAAAGGACTAAATACAAAGGATAATTACGCTAAGCATTTTTTGTATCGGACAAGAAAAGCATCAGCTCCTTCCACAATAGGATAAGGATACTTATAAATAACACATGATTGAGTGTATATACTATAATATTAGCTAAAAATAACTAAATGTTTGACCAAATGAAAATTATTCCACTCTATTATGAAGTTCTACAATATCAAGGGATTATTGAACACTGAAGGACACAATGCCATAACTTTCATTATGGCGGAGATTACTATATGAAAGAAAGCAGTGTTATTGTCTCATCCCTGATCAAGGCCGCCTGGAGCAGGAGCACGAAGCCCTAATTTCCAAAAGGCTAACATCAAGCATCTAGCATCTATAACTTATAGCATTATCATCAAATGATCAAGCATATTGTCAACGTTCAAGTTTCAAGTTTTAATGGATAACATTTGTAATCAACACACTGCAACTGATTACATCAACCATGAAATGAAACAGGGCATCATGACCTAAGAGTTAATACGCAGTGAATAGTTCAAAGTTAAGCCTTAAACTGTCATGATATTTACAAAATAGGCCATTATAAAGAGTCAAGACAAATAATTTCAGGTTTTAGATGTAATAAGCAAAATATATATAATATATAAATATAAATAAATAGTAAATACTAATAATAAATATTCAATAAATAATAAATATTTAATATCGTGAGCCACTATTGCGTGTTCTTTTCGAGGGTGAGGTTTTTCATTGGGGTTTACTGCGATTGAGCATATCTTGGTTAATACGTTCCACTCCTACTAGCATGACTATTCAAATCAAGGATCAACTCAATGGAATAGTAGTTTAATCATTATAAGTGTGACTGATTTAACAAATAAATATTGAGCCATGCTTTGGTATATGGAGGCCTGTATCAGTGATGGTCATTCGGTCGAAATTATCTATATTCATGACAGACATGTTTAGGGTTGTTTGGTGGAAGCATTATTGTTTACTAAGGGGCATTTGTTTGTGCACACACTCTCCTTGACACTTCCCTTATGACATTGTCAACCACCTAGGTGGGTGCTGAGCTATTTTGAGGAGAGTTGTTCTTTGCACGCATGCTTATATTTTTTTTCCCCTTAGAGCACATCATCACGGGGAGTTTTTTTCTGTGGTTTATTATTGATATACCTTGGTTGGATGATGTGCACCTTCATCATTGTTCATGGAAATCCTAGTGGAGTTTTCCATTCATAAATACTGATACATTATTATGGTGATCTAGGCTTCAAAAGGCTATGTCGGTGCATTATTCATGACACAGTTGCTTGATAGCGGAATGCTTTAGTTCATATTGGCAGTTTAGCATTGATGTGCCATTCTTTGAGTGGTTGACTACTTGATGAGATAGAGTGCTCCCCTCACTTGGTATATGTTCGCATATTTTGAGGTAGGGTAGTCCTCTATACATAGTTCTCCAGGTCACTCCACAGGGGTGCTCATGGTTTAGAGTGGATTGATGGTATTTACACCTTTTTTCCAATGGTTTCTTTTTGTTTTTGGAAGGCTTATTTGTTGTTATGTTGGAGTACGTCCTAGCCTCAAGCCATGTCCCCATAATAACCATCGTCCTTTTTAATGTGGGCCAAACATTTCCATGACATGAGTAATAATAATAAAAATAAGTCAAGTGGTCAAGTGGAAGTAGACCAACTCCAACTCGTCCATCTTCAAAAAGGGACGCCAATTCATCACATGGCAAGAAATAAAGTGAAATGTAAGATAGCTAAAGAAGGTGTTTACCATAAAGTATGTATGCAAATGACTTCCAAAGAGTGGATGCTTTCCCCTTTCGTTGAAACGCTTGGCCATGCAATGAAACCTTCTTAACTAGATTCTGTCCACGATTTAACAGCTCCATGATTTTAAAGGTCAACACCATGTAATGAGGTAGCTTGGAACCATCTGTCCATTGATTCAAATTGAAGGTAGTGTCCAAATGGTTGAGAGCGGCTTCATGATATAAAACACTCGTCCAGTCGACAAGTGATGGGGCCGCAAACCAGAGCTACGACCCCCTTCACATGAATTCATTCGTATCCATGATGAAAATCCGATGCTTACAGCTGAAACTGATGTGCGATATGTCTGCAAATACTGTGTGGCCAAAGGTGATAGTTCTTTAGTAGCAACAAGAGGCAACCCTGATGGATTAAGGATGCCGATGGTTATGTATAGATCTTGGTGCCTGGAAATAGAACCGGAATTTCAAGCTGTGGATACCCATTATTTTTTGAGTAAAATCTCCACAAACTCCAAGTACAAAGTCTGATGGCTGCAAAGCATAGTCTAAGCCTTGAAGCTTCAATCTTGTATCTCCCAAGGTTAACTTCTTTTAAGATTTTTTAAATCCCTGGGGATATCCTTGCTCTGGTGCTTTCACCCATTTCAATGATTGAAAATGCTGTCAAGACAAGGAACTCAATAGGCAAAATATGGATTCGCCATTCTTCATCACTCCTCCTTTGTCCGGGAATAATGCTTGAAATATTCTTTACCTGATTCATCAAATAAAAAAAAATGCATCAGTTTGCTTTCTTTGTCTTCTTCCACGGGAATTCTTTGTCATCACTGAGTGCCTGAATAAGAGCTGACAGAAGCTTCGAACCTGCCATTTGTGCTCCAAGTTTCTCATCAGTAGACAGGTGGAGCATTGTTTAGGCCAAGCAATCAGATAGACAATCCCACACAGCGTTCTTCAAGGCTAGTTCAACGACCCCACCTTAAGCTCCAGTCCAATTTCCTGTAGTTTTGATGACTTTGGAGGCTGTCTCTCTGTTTGAAGAATATGTTCTTTTTGCCAAGAGTCTTTGAGTTTTTCTCGTGGAAGCATGAGTGAAACCTTCTGTAACAAGCTTTACAAGGCCAAAGTTTGAAACCCTTGCTTCAAAATTGGAATTGAGCAAAATATTTAAATCTTTGAATAACCTTCTGACAACAATCTTTATCGAGATAAGCAAGCCCACGAGCCGCTCCAATTGCAACCTTCAATCTAGCTGATTACTCCATACTTGGCTGACCTTTACTTCTTGAATGCTTTTAAATTCTGATTTGTCCTTAGAAACCACAAACAATACAAAGGTGCTAGATGCCAATCATATGATAGTGCATCAACAGCCAAGTCATCAAGGACACAGCCCACTCATAACTAGTAGCATGTATTGCTGATCTGACTTTTCCTTAAAGGATGCTGTCATAACAATCACCAAGACTGCAGTGGTATGTAATACCACAGGACTTTGGTAAAGTTTCAGTTCTTCTAGCTTTGCCCTTGATCATTTATCATACTGCTGAGCTGGAACTGATTTAAACTTGCACTAACTGGGTATTGATACTGGGACAGGAATCTCCAAACCACCATGCATTAATGCTGGGCTTACGCTTGTTAGTACAGGTCTGCAGATATCAAATCAGGAAATACTAATGCACACACATCAACGAGGAGAATGTTCTGGCCCAAATATACCTTTATTACCAGCTGGAAGTCATTGTTGAAACAATGCTTGTATTACTGGAAAATCTCTCTCAAACTGGCCCCTTAGACATGCCGAGGCACTGCAAGTGGATTACTTGATGGCCAGAAAAGGACACCGAAATCTGATCCTAGCCACTGGTTGGAAAGAATAGCAAGCTGCAAATTAGCCCCATACTTTCTACTTCTGTCATCATAGCTTGATCGTAAATAGGGAAATTTTTTTGCTTTTGTAGGCTGAAAATGCTACAAGGCTGCTTGCTGTAAGCATTAGTTTATAAATACAAAAACTGCCAAGTGATTCTGGCCAGGGTTTGCCCAGATTTAGTCTATACTTTAGGTGAGAACTCCTCTGAAAATATAAGTTAACTCGCTATACAAATAGGGGGGTAGCACAGTCTCAGGGAGGTGTCTGTAAAGGGTGCATGCTGCCATTTAATTTAATAAATCTGTACAAAGTCCAAGATGATTGGCACACAAAAACCCCACTCTTGAGCTGTCCATAAACAATAAAAAGTGAGGGTGAATTTAATAAAAAAATAGATTGGTTGGGATTTGATTTTAACGGAAAAACGTGAGGTCAATGTTTACCTGAGGTGAAGATAAATCAAAATAAGTGCACTACAAACTAACCATAACACTGCAATACAATTAACCAATGGCACGCAAGAGATTTAAGGACAATTACAACAAAAAATTAATGGAAAAAAGTGAGTTCAATGTTTACCTGAGGTGAAGATAAATCAAAATAAGTGCACTATAAACTAACCATAACACTGCAATACAATTAACCAATGGCATGCAAGAGATTTAAGGAGCTAGAAGAAAAACATAATTAAACCAAATCGCCTGCTATTGACTGCATCATAGTGAGTCACAGGTGACATGTTGCCATGGATGTCCTTGCCTTGCAGTGGTGATATTGGTGTGAGGCATGGGAAGGTGAAAGAGAGTTCTCTACTGTTTCAAATGCCAATAGAATAATATTGTCCAACCCTTTCTCTGCTTCTCAAATCTGTATATATAAAACCTCCTTGAAGAAGGAACAATTTGCCCTAGTTGCTTGAGAAAGAGGAAAGAAAAGCTCAGTATGCACACTAGACATATCTCCATTTTTGCTTTTGCACTGGTTTTACCCTTGCTGCTTGACTTTTCTGCTGTTTTAGGACACTTGTTTTTGCCTTCCTTTCAATAACAACAGCTTTATACTTTTTACCCATTCTTTGCATGCAAGGATAGATATTCCAAATTCAAAATCTAGCTTTTAGGCGTTTAATAAGCCATGGAAAATGGCAAATATATGTGAGCAGTCAAACTAAGTTTTGGAGTGGTCAAATTTAGCATATGGAATCAAACTTTGGATTATGGAAAGTCAAACTTGGTAAGGATGGCCACTAAACATAGCAATTCGAATTAGGGTTTTGGAAAGCAATTTTAGGGTTTTGGCATAAGGCAATTTTATAACCTCATGCAAATGGAAACCTTCTAACAAGATGCCACATGTCACATTGGGAGAACCATTCACCCACTCAAGACTTCTCTTGACTCACACCCCTTTCACCCACCGGAACCTTGGACCATGCCACCACTGCATGCTTGGAACCATGACATCACAACCTGTACTTGCCATACATAGAAACTACTAAGTATAGGCATTATAGAGTTCTAATATCTAAATTATTTGCACTTATTTGAGGTCCAATATTCTTAGTAAGTGAACAAGCATGTTAGCCCCACCACTAAACTTGAGGCTCTGACAATTTGAACAGTGATGAAATCTGAAAGTGACTCCACCCTTCAATACAATGACTCCCATTTGTTTCTGATAAATTGATGTAATGGATTGATGCTTTAGAATTGAAAAATATTGACCAATCATAAGGTGTTTTTTTATCCTAAATTTACTCTTAACATGTTACCCTCGACTAAACTTGAGGCTCTGACAATTGGAACAGGGATGAAATTTGGAGGTTCCTCTAGATTGATTCTCTACTCTGAAATCTGAAGTGTTTCCATTCTTCGTTACAATGGCTCCCATTTGTTGCTCAGAAATTCATTGAACGGATCGATGCTATAATTGAAAAAGATTGACCTATCATAATGTGAATTGCAATTCTAAACTCACTCCTGCCATCAATAGAGAGGCCACCTTTTAAGCAAGTTTGTAAGTCAATATATGTTGTAAGTTTCATGTCCACAATGCCTCAATTATTGCTTAAGAATTGAAATTTTGCCTGAGAAAGCCCCTGAATGGTTGTTTTCCTTATCCTTTGATGTTAAATATTGGCTTTATGTATATTGTGCTTTGTAAAAGTGTTTTAAAAACCAGCTGAGCTGGACTGGTTTCCAGTTCTTGTCTGGTCTGGGCCTCGGCCAAGTCTGTTTTTTAAAGCATTGGATTATACTGCATCTGAATCCTTAATTTATGCCAATAATAAATATGCAATGGCAGCACCCTTCCCTCATTTATTATCTCTCTGAAATCCCAATGGATATTTGACTGAATTTTTGTCTACCAATGCTGAATTCTACACTGGCTTTAGCACAGCCTGTATTCTTCTACAAATGAAAAACTTACATTCCATTTATTGTTGATTATATTTCGTAGTCAGGCAGCTGGAATGAATTCCAATCTCTGTTGCCGAGCAGGGCAATTAGAGAACCTTTACCATTTGTTTCAATGATTGCATTAAGATACATTCCTTGGGCTGTTGCTGATTGCTATACTGCTTTACCGTGTCAATGTGATGCCAATGCATATCAGCATTGTATAAGTCTTATACATCAATAAATAGTTATTGATAGCTTGATAAGTTCATTTTCTCAGCATATGGATCAGCTTGAGTTATATGCCTGGCTTTTGGCATGCACAAGAATGTTTTAAGTTCTTTTGAATTGTTTCTTTAGTCACCAGTTTTAGAGTATAATTCCATTGAAACATTTTTTCACAGACCTGCAGATAGTCTCAGTAAAGAGTCATTCATATCAGGAGGCAATCCATTGAGTGACACTGGAGGGAGCTCACTAGAGGACTTACCTTTTCCATTGGATGATGATCTACATGGTCAAGTGGGGAGTTCATCTCTTTTCTCGAAGGAAAATACAATGACTGCTCCAAATTCATCTGGGTTTACGAGCAGTAATGCAGTGTCAGGAAGAATTTCATCTATGAATTCTGCTATAGGTAGAAAAATGCGTGGATACATAGAAGTTGACTCAAAACAGCAAGTTACTATTCCTGTCCATAAGTACCAAAAACCTGTGAATAGTGATTTGTTAAATGCCCTGGTACCTGACGTGGAACATGGATTTCTGAACACTCCATTATCCAAAGGTAATTAATTGTTTCGTGCCTGTAACATTATAGATTGGTGGTTTGAGAGAATTTATTTGGCTCTATCTTGTTAGGGGATATGTTTGATTGTAGGATATATCCAACTTATTTGTAACTTATTCTACCTTGGTCTTGCTAGAGCTGGACTCATTTGAGTATATCGATCAAGAATATGTTTTTGTTCCTGCTACACCAACAGAGATTTCTTCTTCATCATTCAATGTCTCTGGGCTGGGAAAGTTGCCGGCTAAGGTAGCCAGTTTTCCGATGAAGAACATTCAAAAGAGTCCATCTATAAGTGCACCGATGGCAATAGATAGGGCTGCAGTAGATTTTGTTGGCAGTTTTGAAAGTCCGGGGAATCAAAGTTCTATCCGATCGGGCACTTCTCCCAGTTCATCTGATTTAGTGGACATAATGGATCAACCATCAGCTAACCCACTAACAAGGCTTCAATCACTGATACGGTGTGCTCGTGCAATCACTGATCTAGCAAATGAAAAGGTATATCTTTTGTTTATTTGACATGACACTTCTTATTCTTGATGGCATGATTTTATCTTTTAATTGAGCGGTAATCTCTTCTGTGTAGAACATGGTTCTGTTAGATTTTCATTAGTCTATTAGCTAGACCTAGCTTGCATGACATGTTGCTTTTGTGGTATTTTCATTCCCGCATACCTGTGCTTAGCCGTAGCTATTACTTCCAATTATTTGTTCACAATTTCAAGGAATCTGCATAATTTATCTGTGAATTTTAAAACACTATTTAAGGGAATGAATCTTAAAGTGGCCTTGAGAAGACTATGTCAAGTGTCTTGTTAAATTTGTGAAGGTTTGTTTATCAATTTTTGTTAAACATTGACTCTGCAGCTCAGGGCAGAGAAGCAGTTAGAGGCATTTTCAACTCAGCTTGTGTGCTTAGCCATTTGGAAACAGGCCTTGCATACATGCTATCTTTGGGCTTCTTCTGCTACAGGTGGAAGTAGTCCTTCCTCAGATGTCATCATCAGTAATGAGGCTCTGAACAATAGTGCCAACATTGCACACACGTCAGAAGAGCTAAACTTCCAAGGAGCAGCAGCTGCTTGCTCACAGATGGAACGTGAATTCCTTATTGCCGTTGAGCGTGCTGAAAAATATGCCCCATCAGATGGTACAAATGGATTCCATGATTGAAATTGCTTATGTTCATTTTTTTAATACAGTAACTGAATTGCTAGGACCAATTTCATTTAATTGGTACATATATTTTTCTGTACTGTGAATTATATTAGCATTGTATAAGCTTGTGAAGAGACTGGAGCTGTTCTTTAGACAACTTCTAACAAGATTAATGCTAGTGCTTTGAACTGCAGCCAGTGCAGAGATGCCAGATGCAATGGAGGCTATATTTCAGGAAGCTCTTTTATTGGGCAGAAAGGGTGCTGTAAGTAATATATCTGTAGCTTTCTATTTCTCAAGCAGTGATGGACATAATACTTTCCACTTTTTCTACGATTATTGGAAAATATAGATATACCTAAAACAATTGTGACACAATTAACAAATATTTTGAACTCGTTACCATGTGCACAATGCAAAGTTAACTGATGCAAATATGAAGAGGTTGGGCTTTTTGGTTCAATTAGAATCTAGGCAGAGGTAGGCTTGTTGATTTTTGGGTTACTCCTAAAATGTTTATCATGTTTGGGGGTGCTTAAGAAGATTTGGAGTACATGGTGTATGTTCAGCCCCTGGATGGTCCAAGATTGATTATAGCATGAGAGATAGTCCATGCTGGATATGCTCAATAGATGTGAAATTTTATAAACCCTTAAACAGATCTGATTACTGCCTTCAGTTTAATTAATCAATTTCAGATTTTAACCAGCAAACATAAATATTGCAGATCTGAAACATTAAACAACTGTAATACAATGTCTAAGCAACAATTTCGGAGAAAACCACAATACAAGAGATACCCTGGAAACTCCAGTCCTTAGGGGAAAACTAGCAAATGTTTGCCTTCTTCTTATTGCAGGATTTGATTATAATAGCACTACAGTGGTCCTACGGATAACCCTCCGGATCTGGACCAAAAACACATAGAAAGATATCCCAAATTCTCTCTGCAAACTAGATAGACAAACCTTAGATCCACCCTGGATCCAACAGAGAAGTAACTCTTCCTTGGAAAGGCTGTGATCTCAATCTGAGAAGTAACTCTTCCTTGGAAAGGCTGTGATCTCAATCTGAGATCTAGACTGCTCACTACAAGAGGAAATCCGTCTCTTGCAACTGTGATGCTGACCACTATAGAAGATTTCATTTTCTCCTATGACTGTGATCATACTCTAAGGCTCCTTTTATATTCTCAGTTTCTCACACTAATGCAAATGCCATGGACCAATACCATGGGCACTCCAATACCATGGGCCAACTAGAACCATTTACATGAGGTGTGATAAATTCACCTTTACAATATATGTCTAGGAATCTCCTGGGCTCTTTCTATGTTGTTAGACACCCCCAACATAGAAGTACCTGCCGAGCTACAAACACTAACAATTGAGATACCTTTCTCAATGGATGCTTGACACACATGCTTGACCTCAGGATGATTACACACAAAGGATTACTCGCACAACGACACACAGAGGATTACTCGCTGCCGTGGCTTACCATCTGATTCGTTTATGGAAATTCTCCGACACAGAAACCATACAACACACGCTGTTGTTAAGACGAAAACCTGGAACCCGAAAATTTTGAACTTTCTGATCAAACCCTAACTGAAGGACCGAACCTCAACGAATTTGGTGTTTTTCTTGAGGTTCGTCGAATTCTGAACTTCAAGGTTCGAATTCGGCGAACCCCGTGACATAGAACACAGCCATGGAATTATATCCCCAACAGATCCTAACCCCCTTCAACTATTATGAATGGAAATCAAGAGTAGAGGTACTCTTGAGGATGAAGGGGCTATACCAGATCACAGTGGACGCTGATGTAGAACCAATTTCAGTGGTTGAAAAGTCAAAATACTTGAATAGAATGGATGAAGCATTTAGTCTGCTTTGCTATTCTATTTCTCCAGACCTACTCTATCACATTACAACCAAGAAGACCCCAAATGAAGTCTGGACCGCGTTGTCCACCCTCTTTAGAACACAAGATGAAATGAGGGGCCATCAATTGGAGGTGGAACTAATGAACTTGAGGCCAAGTGATTTTGACTCGATTCAAGAGTTTTTCACCAAGTTCATATCAGTTCTCTTGCAACTCGAGATGTGTAAGATCAGTAAGGATGACACACAAATGGTACTCTCTATTTTCTCCAAATTGGGTCTTGTTATCATACACACTGTAGCTTCCTCTAAATGATATCCTATCCAGGACGGTAGAGGTATGGGCAGCCAAGTCGGTGACACTTCAAGTACCAAATCCACCACTATTGAAGTGGTTGTCACTCCGGATAAGTGCTTGTTACTTTAATCCAACTCGTGAGATGGCTAAGTGGGAGACCCTTACTAACCTATAGAGGCTAGTGGAGACCAAAACACACTCACACATGTTTAAAGAGAGATTTGGAAAAATGAGATGTCTTGGACCTTGGTAGTGTAAGCCTGGACCAATACTGACTGTCACCAAGTGAGGATTGGAAAAGTGGCTGTAAGATGAAAGATATATCAGCATACGGGATCAGATTTACAAAGACTTGGTAACAAGTGATTTATAGACAAGATCTATGCTAAAGAGTGCTGGGAAGGGGAAGACAAAATTCCACTCCGGGGGGGGTTTCAATTAGCAATATAAAAGTCTCGGAATGTGGATTTTATGAACAATTAAGAGCTGCTCTAACACAATAAATTGCTTGGATAAATGATAGGATGAAATTTAACGATCACAAGCAAGACACAAGTCATATAGTTGGAAGCCCTAGCTGATTAGCTAAGTTTGGGCACACTACAAAAACAGACCAACGCCTAAATGGTGGGAAAATGGAATCAAAATTTCATGAAAATCAGATCCTAGAGGTTTTAAATTATAACTAGAAAAACCCAAGTGCTAGAATTTAGAGAATCCAAGTAAATAACTTGCCGACAGTTCAAATGGAGTTGATTTAGTTGATGTATTTTAATGACAAATGGATGAAATGTGAAAGAGAGATATGCTAGAGGTACTTGTTTTCTCGAAAGATATGTTGAGTTAGATGACAATTTACTCACACAGAGATCAATTTGAAGAAGTTGATGATGTTTCAACTCTATTGCAAAGTTGCCCAAGTGACCCGAGTGCGCCTTCCTCTTGAGAAAGGAAAACAACCACAAGTTAGTTTGATTTCTAATGGAAAGAGATAAACACTAGCATGAAATACAAGAGAAAAACCGCTGACATAAAATACAACAGCCACTCCCTTAAGAAACAACAAGTTGAGGAGAGGAGAAGAAGGGGTTTCTCCACAAGTGTGCCCCTCTTAGCTGGCTGCCCCTGTAAATGCAAGTAAATCACCGCAAATTCTGTCAATAACCACCACCAAATTCTTCAAATGCAAAGGACAAGTAACATGCAATCATCCACCATCAACATTTTGCTATTTGATGCACAAGAATTCTGCTGTAAATTTTTCTCTATTTCACTATTTCAAGAGCCAAGAGTCGAGAGAGTTTACAAATGAGTGAGAGAGCAAATATATAGAGATCTCATCACATAATCCCTAGCATCAATTGCTGGGATTTAATCTTGATTTAGAGTGATCAATGGCTGAGATTCTCTCTTATTTACACCTTATAACCAGCTAGCTAAAGGGGGGCGATTTTGCCCAAGTGCACCCCCTCTAGAGAGAAATACATAGCTTGAGTGAGAAACATGTTAAGTGGGGTGTCCTAGGGGTGCCTTAAGGCTGTTTTATCTCCCTGGGCACTTACAATAGCTGCCTATACAATAATTTTATGCCAAGGTTGAAGTTCACTTCGAAGTGGTGTGCCCTCTCCCGATGGAGTGATTTGTCTAGGAAGGCCAAGTGAGGAATGGGGCCACAAAATATGATAAAGTGTGCCAATTTGAAGATAGAACATATCCAAGGTACAATACTTTAGTCCCACCACCTTACTTTACTCTTTGGTTAACTTTACTAAGTCATGGTTTTCTGATTTAATTAATTAATATGCTGATGTAATTTCTAGATCTGATAATTTGCTCAAAACGCTGCTTTCTCTTGCCCGAATGACTGATCTGTGTGCATAAATGGAGTTAGGAGGCTCAAATCCACTAGGAACATGTACTCACATGCCCCCAAAACTCCACTATATGATCTGGTATGAGCATCCATGCTCAAACAATTAAATTATGACCATTAAAAATATTAATAATTAAAAACCTCATAGGCCGTGGCCCGAAATCACCAACTCATGCATGGAATGTTGTAATGGAGGTCTAAGGGTACCAAAAGCACAAAATCAAGCGTCCGGAACCAATTACACCCCGAGGCCTATTTTTTGCCATGGTCAAACTGGTTTGACCAATCAAAACTGACCAAAATAATGATTGAGCTGCATGGAAGATGATCCTGCATTTACAAGGGGCACATGAAGCTCCATCATCTATGTTAGTAGCCTACTAAAACACAAGTGCCATGAGCAATGGTGATCAAGCATAAAAATTAGACTTACCATAGAGTAGCTTCACAGTCCTTCAAGAATTCCAATGTGTATGCTCACTTACAAATTTGACCAAGTGGCTAAGATGGGAGGAGGTGGATGAAACAAGGCTAACGCCTAGTGGGATTGGCTTATTCGACTTCAACAAAGTGATCTCTCGGATAATAAGGGACAAAAGGGTATCCACAGTGACATGTACAGGACAAATAACAATAGGGGAAGGAGGTGGCCCACAAATGGAATAAGTTGAGTGAGAAGTGTCCGTTCAACTCTAACAAGTGTCCTATGACTCACTTTCAAAATTGATTTAGGCTTCATGAGGGTCTTTTATAGAGCCATTGTGCTAAGTGCACAACTTACTGTAACTTTAAACTCCGGTTCTAGGGGATTCTTAGAATTAGCAGTCCCTTGTTCCATCCCACATCCACGCTCTTTTGGGCTCCGTGAGGAACAATCATTACATTTATTTAAAACACTGGCCAACAGTCATTTTGATTTTGAATATTGCACATCTGCTTTTATTTGGCCTTTTCATTTCAATGTTTTTTCTTTATTTTCATAAAACTTCTTGGCGTGCATTTATTTGGATATAACAAATCATACTGATGCATGTAATGATAGGACAACTTGCTTCAAGTCTAGTTGACACCACCCGGGAAACTAGCTAGCCTTGGCTCATGTCACAACATCAGCGGGTACTCTTGGCCCAGAAGTGAAGCATGGGGTCAGCTGGTGGGAATCATCCACAATTAGGACCAAACATCGGGGGTAACCAACCAAAAAGGTCAAGGCTTCAGATTCCCAACTCACCTAGGCTCAAGACCCAACACCGACGGGTTCCTTCGGCCCAAAAGGGTCAACGCTTTGGCAAGTTCTGTTGTACAACTCAGAACCGAGACACAAGACAACATGGAGTCTATCTGATACAGAGGTCAGAGTGGGGGAAAACTCCTCAATCTCACAAGTCTATATTATAAGTTAGAGATCAAATAAAAAAGGGGTGGGAGATACTGGATGGACTGAGATAATGAAGAATGGTGCCATGCATAGCCAGGGTCATGGTCAAGTTTGTATAAGGTGAGCAATACTATTGAGCATACACGAAAGGCCTTAACAATTAGGACTAATCAACCACTCATGAGAACAAGTCTATCAATGATAACCAATAGAAACATATCACCATTGTTAGCCACTAAATGCTTAGTCAAATGACTCAAATCTACTAAGGTAGACAAAAGAGCCAAGATGATAATACCCCAAATACCATACACATATACCTGCTCAACCTTATACCTGCCTCAATCTATCTCTGATACACTATCAAGGCAAGAAACTCTCATCAACCATGTGAACTGCCATTGCTCTGCTCATAATATATCATGACATAGCAAGTTTCCCTTCGGGCTCAGCAAGAGGGCTGATGTGAGCTAAATTAGTTCACACGCCAACTATCCAAAGAATAGGTCAAATAAGTAAAATCCATAATGGAGTAAATATAAATGAGTAAAATGTGAATGATGATTTACAAATATATAACGCCCATTTATATAATCGTTAACTGGGCACATAGTGACTCTTCACAAGAGTTGTGACCTAATTTTTTTTTGTTTTTTCCTTGGAAAAAAGCGTAATTTTTTTATAAATAACAAAATTACATATTGTATAAAAGCTTCGATGAGCCTTTTTCCGCTAAGTAGCCTTTCAGCTTCGAGTATCAAGGGGTCTCTAAATATCTGCATATATATGGTGGATCACGCAGGATCCATATCATGTATCATTGCTATATAACAGAGTTTCTCCAACAAAAAACGAAAAAACAAAAATTTTACTATTTACATAAGTACTGTGGGTGGTGGTGGTTCGTAGAAAGGCCTGTGAAAAAAATCATGGAAATTATCATTTTGAATTTCTGTAATCATCCATTGACCATGCAGCAATGTCAGTCCTTTCTTGGATAAGAGATCCGCTTCCACATTTCATTCCCTGTAGACATGATTGCAAGAGAGAGAGTCAAAAAGTGCAGCAATGTTGAGTGTGTTTGCAAGTAAATAATGTAGAGTCATATGATGGCACTGCTGTTTTTTGTTGATCCAATTGATGATAAGCTGCGAGTCCCCAAAGATTTGTAGCCTATTGCATTGTTGTTCAAGGGCAAAGAGAAGGAGCAGTTTAAGAGTGTGCAGTTCAGCATAATTATTTGTGCCACTGTCCAATCCCATGTGGAGCTTATAAGAGTGTGTGTTCGAGAGGTGAAGGATGGCACCCCCCCCACAAAGATTATTTTGTGAAGCACCGTCGAAATAAGCCCAGGGTAAGTTTGGGAGGATGAATTCAGCAGTGGGATTACGAGGATGGGTGTTGGGGAGTGTTTGAGGGAAATGATGTAGGATAGAGAGAGTGTGGCTGATTAGAACGGAGGGGGCGGTGGGTTTTGCATTGAAGATCAATTGGTTCCGGGCGAGTCAAATGCCCCTGTTACCAACTTATTTGTACCATAGTTGGATTGTCTGAAGAGCCGCCATTTGACAAACATGATAAGTGTTTGACTCCAGTGTATCAGATGATTCAGCATTTGTGGCTAGCCAGTTTTGGTTAGCCTGTTTTGTTTTTTGAGTCGACATGACCATGGCCCCATGGGGGTTTGTAATAAAGTGTGCTAGTAGGATCTGAGTGTCTCGGTTCCCCATGACTTGATTAAGCAACTAAGGCATTCCAGGGAGTTTTTTCCCTTGTCAATTATACTTTGCTTACAGCCGAGCTATAATCGATGAGGTTTTCTCCCGCTCCTCCAAAGCTGGAATGCCTGATTTTGAAAATTTTAGCCATGGGGGGTTATTAGAGGCCAACTAATGTATATAAGCCTACTAGACACTGTTAAAATAGGTGTCGGTCATGTCCTAGGTCCATAAAACCCTCAGAAAAAATTTCGAAATTTTTTTACCGGGTCCGTCGAATTTGGGTTTTTTAATGATTTTTAAATTTAATAAATTTCTTTATAGTTTAAATAGAGAAATAATAATTTGTAATACGTCAGTCGTCCGGAGTCCGAATTCAGTGATTGATGGCTCGTTTCATAAGCCAAAAATCACACATGATCTATGGGCCAGCTAAACCCAAGTTTCGGATGTCATTTAGGCCTCGTAATTAATATTTTCTCTAAAAAGCCATTTACAGAGAAATTATTAATTAAAATAATAAAAATGATTATTTTGGAGATAATCCATATCTCTCCAAAATAATCCAAATGGAATAAAGTGAAAGGCTAAATGACATGGCACTCAGCATTTATGAAGATTCCAATCATCTCAGTTAACATTCAATCAAGTATATAGTTAGCACAAGTGGATCTCTCCAAACTAATTCGCCCTCCATGCACGCAAAGTCGAGTTTGATGAGGTGGAGATCATATTTAATGAATTTTGGGTTGGTGAGAGGTTGCATTGAATGGAAGTGGGGGCGCCTTGCCTAGGTGGAGGCCACCTCCCACTCCCAACTACCTTGATTGCAATCAAATCATGTTTAAAACTCCAAACACCTACTTCAAGCTCACGTCAATCTCCTTGGAGGGGCAAGTTCTACACATGGCAATTGTTTATTAGCTTAGTGATGTATCCAAAGTGAGATGGGGGGTGCCTTGCCAAGGTGGAGGCCACCTCCCCATCCACATCATACACAAACTCGAGTTTATTGGTGAGATTAGCTCCAAGCTTCATGCTGATTGGTTTTAGACACATTCTTGATTGGAAGTCGAATTGTGTTAGGTGCTATTGGCTCCATTCAAGCCAAGTCGAATTAGGGTAGGCTAGCTCTTGTATTGTGCTATATAATGAGGCTCTTTTTCCTCATTCATGATGGATTGTTAGGCAAAAAAACTCTGGAGAAATTGTAATCATTTTTATTGTTAATAAAGTTAAGACTTTGGAGGTAAAAAACGTGGAGGCTCTTGATGTTCATTGCTTCACTTGAGAATCAAGGTGATATTGTTTTGCATTATATTTGAGGCTTTTAAGTTGTAGATCATGTTCAAGATGGCTAACAATCTAGCACAAGCAAGCATGTATCTAGTTCTTTTCACTTGAATATTTTTGTTTCATATATATTACCCCATGCTTAAGGTTCTTGCAGGTACATTTTCACTCCACATAAGACCAAAGGAGTTCTAGCTTTATGGATTTGAGAAGCAAGAGGATCTAGCTCTTCTCCATCAAACACTCAAAATACTTTCTTGGTTACTAGTTACTTTGATCTACCTTCATTCTTGTGGAAACCCCTTCCAGATCTTGATCCAAAGTTGAAGTTGTTTTTGTTTTAAGCCTTAGATCAGTTTGCCATAAGGTTGAAGATCCTTCAACCTTGGGGAATAGCTTGGGATTTGTTCCCTTGTGCTCTCTTCAACACTTGTTTTTGGCGTATCACCGGTTAACCGGAGGATTTCCATAGCAGTGTTTCAAACCCTCAAGTGTTCCACTTGAAACCCATCTCCATTCCAAGTTTCCTCTTCTCTTCCATTCGCTCCTCCTTTACTTTTGTCTCTCCTTCTCCCATTCGTTTCCCTCTTCTCCCCCTATCTTCTTCTCCTCTCGTCCCTCATCCTTGTTCCCTTCCTCATCTCATTTGCCCCTACCTGCTGCTCCTCTTGTCCTCCCTTCTTCTCATTCGTCCACCTTCAAAAATCACAACAAAACATTAAAATAAATTTTTTTGTTAAGTTAGAGGTTAGCTAGTTGCATTTCTTGGGAAGGTTAGTAGTTAGATTTCTTTTGTAAATCAAATTTCATGCATTGAGGGGTTATTTAGGGCATATCAAAAGGTCATTTAGGGCTTGCATTTAGTCTCTTTCTTAAAGCTTTATAGTTTCATTCCAAAAGTAGATAAGTTGGCATATGAAGTAGTGTGAAATCTTGTGGTTGCATTCTCATTGCCATCGTTTTTTGGGGCATTTTAGCTTGCTGGTCCGTTTGGTTAAAATCGTAATTTAATTCCAAAATCTCATGCTTTTGACAAAATAGACTTCATTTCGTAAATCCCAAAAGTTACATTTTAAAAGAGCATTTTGCACATGCATTAGATCTTAGTTGTTTGCATCTAGTTCAAGTTTATTTGATTTAATTTTTTCGTTAACACTTAATGGGTGCTTGTTGAGGATTTGTTGAACTTGTGTAGATCTTTAACAAGGGAAGAGAAGTGCTTATGTGAGCAAGGCATAAAAGTGACCAAAGTCACATTCAAGAAAGGAGCTTAAACCAAGCAAAAGAACCAAAACGATTATCCTTTGTAACTAGCCATTAAGGGCTCTAAGAATCTCTCTTTAAAAGTTTATCTCAAGTCAGATCTAAGACCTTTCAAGGAATTTTCCTTAAGGCACTTGTAAAAGTTAATAAAAGTTTTTAGTGGAGGAGTCCTCCACCTTTGGGTTTCTTCCCCATTTGGGGAAGAGTGTTGGGTTTGCTTAGCTTAGATCTTTTCAGTTCTTGTTTTAGAGTAGTTTATTTTATCTTGTCGCTTCTCTCTCAAGTTTTGACCAGAGTAAGCTAACTTTGGGATTGTATCCCAAAGGCCACATAGTCTTGTGGTAGCTTCTCGTTTCCCCATCAGCTTCTTGTGGACATCCAGCTAGCTGGAAGGTTTCCAAGACTGACGGTTCTAGTGGTTGACCTTGTTCGGAGGTTGATCCCACCTTAGTGTAAAATTGCTTGGTAGAACACTAGATCTTTCAGATATTTCATTTTATTTTGCAAATAGCATGTTAGCAGTATTTCACATCTTTTTGATCTATCACATGATTTAAGCATTACAAAGTTGAAATATCTTGTTATTACAACTGCTACTTGTTTCTTAAAACGAACAAAGTCTCTTGAACTTGGCCAAATCCAAGTCAAGAGCACTCTCCATCGGAGAGCATTGTTAGACTTGCATCTTTCCCTGCATTAGGCATGTTAAAGTAGGAAGTCTCTTGAACTGTGGTCATAAGATCAAGTCAAGAGCGCTCTCTGTCGGAGAGTTGAACAAGTGCTCTAAGTAATAAAATATCTCAACCCACATTTTCCCCCTAATAAATTTACTTTTGGTTGATCGTCCGACACCCGTATGCTTTGCCAACCGGAAACGGTTGGGCTAGTACTCAGAAAGGTGGAAGACTTGTTAAGTTCATAAGTGATAACTAATAAAACTTTCACCCCCATAACCAACCAATCCGGAGTTGAGCGATAAGATAAGTTCAGTGGGTAATCTCCTACCGGGGGCGCCGGGGTTCCATGTTCAGCCTCTAGTTTGCTGGTTAGCATTGCGCGGCCTGGCTAGAGCACTGGGTGGCCCGACATGTCCTTGAACGGAGGCACTTGATACTGTCTTTCCGGACTTTCTCTTGAATATCCTTGGTTTTATCCTAATGGTCAAGACCATTAAAATCTTCAATTTACAAAGATAATCTGCACAACGATCTCACAAACGACATTTCTTCAAGACCCACACTTTCAGCATCACAATCTTTATTTTTCTTTGACTCCATAAGGTACTGGTTGTTTAAAAGCATATATATTGATCAGGACCATTTTTCCTTGTGTTTATTTCATATTGTGAATGCTTTAGTAATTCAATCAAGTCTTGAATCATATTGCTATCTTGTTATCTTGTTTCGCAACGTGGATTGCTTATTATCTGTTGTTCATTTTCTCATATTTTTTGGTCTCACCACAAAAAACTCCTAAAACAACACTCATCCACATCACCCCATACAAAAAACACTATAAATACTAGAGCCTTAGTGAAACTCTTTTCTAGGGACTACCCCCCTTTGCTTCGTTAGGTGTTAGCCTAAACGGTGGAGCTGGGATTCAGGTGACAGTACCTGGCTCATTGCTTGCCCTCAAGGCCACACCTCTCTCACTTTTAGTGAAGAGACAACTTTCGAAAGATTTCCGCTGCTGGTGTGCAGTTTGGCGGACAACAACCCCAAAAGATGAGTAGAGGGAGTGCCCTAATGGAGGTCGTGGATGGGGAATCGTTCCAGTGTTTCTAGGCCTCTTCAATAGAGGGACCCTTCCAAAATTTTGCATCCTGAAGAGATGCTGTAATCGTGGACCAAATGTTGACTCTGAAAGCACAATCCAGGAAGAGGTAAGCAGCAGATTCGTCGGCTTGTTTGCAAAGTATGCACCATCCTGGTCCCTCTATACTTTTGTTCTTTATGCGGTCCCAAGTGGGTATGCGATTTGCAAGTGTGCACCACATGAAATTTTTTGCTTTAGACGGACAGTGAATCTGCCAGACGGATTTCCACCACCATTTTTGATGGTTTCCAGGGTTTAATTGTTCCATTATGAATTTATATCCCAATTTTGGGGCATATTTCCCATTTGAGGCCGGAGTCCTTAGAAGTTCATCATCTAGGTCAGATATGCGGACGTGTGAGAGTTGTAAGGCGGAGATATATGTGTCCCAGTGATAATGTTGTGCCACTGGGAGTTGTAGAGTCACTGCTGATAAGCAGCCCTAGTGCCACATGTCTGTAGTAGCAGGGTCGGCAATATGGGAGAGATGATAATAACCAAGTTGATAAAGAGAAAAAATGAGCGGTGCCGGCAGAATATGTTTGTTTTGACATCCGATCCAATGCGGACCTGTGAGCCCGTTCCCACTTTCCATGCAAGTCCTCGGGAGATGAGTGGGAGGGAATCTACCACCGCTTTCGAGATCACTGATACACCGGTTCGGGGTTTAGTTGGATTTCTGATCCAGTGAAGAAGGGTGGATGGTGCAATGTATTTCTGAGTGACCACCTCCGTCCACAAGTTTGAAGTGTTGATGAGGTGCCATCCGGCTTTTGCAGCTAGAGATTTTGCAAATAGATGTATATTTTTGAGGCCCTAGCCGCCCAGAGATTTTGGCATTGCGATCCTCTCCCACTTGACCCAGGGTGAAGTAGTGTTTGCTGAGTGTCCAGACCATAAGAATCGGAAGCAAAGTTTCCTGGCCTTGTTCTTAATCCCTTTGGGGATCCAAGCCAGCGACATCCAGTATACAGGGATAGCTTCGAGAACAGATTTGATAAGGGTCAGACGGCCTGCTCTTGAGAGCCATCGGTGGCTCCAAGACATAAGCCTCTTTTCCAATTTTGCAATGAGCCAATTCCAGTCATAATTTTTATATCCATTTGGCTTTAAATGGAATCCCAGATATTTAATGCCATCACAGGGCTGGAGAGATTCGTATGGGAAAAGTGTTGTATACCTGGAGAATTCCTCTACATTGAGGCCGTAGAGGGTGATAGTGGATTTTTGAATATTTATGGTCATCCCCGTTGCTGCTTGGAAGAGATTTAGAATATGACGCAGTTGTGTTGCATCCCCGATGGAGCCATCACAGAAGATAAGAATATCATCTACGAAAAGCAAGTGTGAGATGCAAAAATGATTTGTGATCTGTAATCCATGAAATGTACCCTGTCGGATGGCATCTATGATAGCCCGGCTGAGGCCTTCTGCCACCAAGAGAAAAAGAAGAAGGGAGAGTGGGCAGCCCTGCCGGAGTCCCCTTTCCGCACAGAAGAAATGTGAAGGAGAACCATTGATGAGAACAACAAATCAGGCAGTGGTGATGCAGCTCATTACCCATTTTATGAATGCATAATCAAACCCAAGATGGGTCATGAGCATTCGAAGGTAGATCCAGCTTACCCTGTCAAATGCCTTGGAGAGGTCGATTTTGATGATAGCACCCTTTAATCCCTTGATCTTTTGTGAGTGTAGGCCTTCCTGTGCAACCCCAATGGCTTCATGAATTTTTCGACCTTCCAGGAAACCAAACTGTTCTTTTGAGAGAACAGGTTTTAACCTATTTGCCATGATCTTTGCAACAATCTTGTAGGTGATATTACAGAGGGAGATGGGACGAAATTCATCCATGGAGGTGGGGTTATCGGATTTTGGGATAAGAGCTATGAATGTGGAGTTCAGGGGTGGGTGAGTATGTCCCCCTTTTCTAGATTCTTCAGCTAGAAATAGGAGGTCATTTCCAATAGTGTCAAAGTATTCAATGAAGAATTCGATGGTCCATCCGTCCGGTCCAAGGCTTTTATCCTTTTGAAAACTTTGTAGGGTGGATTTAAGTTCTCCTTCCGTAATTTCTGCCATAAGATTCAAATTGTCCTCTTCAGTGACCGCACTCGGAAAATATTGAGAAAGACAGATCACTTCCGCAAGCACCCAGAAAATATTGAGAAAGACGGATCACTTCCGCAAGGGTGGCTTGATTCTGTGTCGAGAAGAGTTTTTTGAAATGTGCAGAGCCCAGCGAGGCAAGGTCCTCGAAAGTGGAAATTGTTTCTCCCATAGAGTTTTTAAGATCCCATGGTATTTTGTGACTTTCTCCCCTTGGCATATGCATGAAAAAATTTTGTGTTTTCATCACCACATTCCAGCCAGATGGCTCTGCTTTTGAGTCTCCAAATTTCCTCCTGAGCCAGGAGTAATTTGTTTTTGGCACATTCCAGATCCTTTAAAGTTTTGGTGGACTCCGGGGAGGCATAGCCACCCCCAACCTGGTCTTGTAACAAAGCCAACTCCGATTCAACCTTAGAGAGTTCCAGAGCGTCCCTTTCATGTTTTTTGTGAGCCCAATCTTTTAGAAGATGTTTTACCCGGGTGAGGTTTTTAACAAAGTGTGGAGTTGTGAAAAGTCCATCACAGAGCTGGAAAGGGATCCAAGAATTTTTTAAAATGGTAGCAACCTCTTCCTCCCTCAGCCAGGCTGCACAGAGCTTGAAAGAGCTTGGAGGCTTTGTATTATTACCCTAAAGCTCAAGGCAGATGGGGTGATGATCCAAAAAACCTCCAGATTCGACCCACTGCCGCATTCTGAACGGTTGATTTACCAGAGTTTCCGCAACAAGAAAACGGTCCAATCTCTTAGAAATGCAGTCCTCCCTCGTTCTATGATTGTTCCAGGTAGGTTTCAAAGTTGGTGGTTGAAGATTGATGAGGTGAGTGTCCAGAAGAAGTTGCTCAAAAAAACCCGCAAGGGCGTCCCCACGTGCCTGTTGGCCCCAGGTCTCATGAGCACAAAGAGTGAAGTTTAGATCGCCACCAAGAATTGTATCATGTCCTGTGATCAAGGAGTTTTTGCGGATAGAGTTCCAGAAGGGTTCTCTATCAGCATATGGCCCATAAATGTTGATCATCTTGAAGTTCCGGTTCAAACGAGAGTGGAAAAGTTCCACTCCCAGACCCAAGGTGAAGCCCCAGGAATTGATGAGTTTATTAGTAGATTTCTTCCAGCCCGTGGCGAGTCCCCCAGAGAGCCCACGAGCATTAATAACTGTAAAATCGAAAGCAGGGAAAGTGGATGCGAGAAAAGCTAGAACATCAATGTCTGACCCCATGGTTTCCTGAAGTAAAAAAATGTCCGGTTGTTGTAGAGTGATAAGTCGCTGCAAGGCAAGTTTTTTAGGTTTACTTGCCAAACCCCTACAGTTGAGGGATGCGTTTCATGCGGAAACCCTGATTGGGCATGCACTGCTCTAAGTGCCCCAATGATGGAATGTTGTTTTCCGTCTGCCATATCCAAAATAGCCTGTTGTTGTGCAGAGGCAAAATGTGTAGGTCTGCCTCGGCCCCGAGTAGGTTTACGCGGTCTAGGGTTTGCCCCTAGACCTATAGTGGTGGGGAATTGGTTTAGGAGAGGGATGTCACGGTTGCGAAGATGGAAGTGGATGGAGGAGGGCACGGGGTCGGTGGGGAGTGGCGCAACAGAGCTACCCAAAATTGGTGAAGGGAAAAAAGTAGAGAGGGGTGGAGAGGGGGAAGTGGAGGGTAGAGAAGTGGGGTGGTATTGTGAAACAGGGGAAATCATAGGATGAGTGAAATCAGTCATACCCGGAGGAGTGAAATGTGAAGCGCTACCAGAGTGTTTCGGAGTCGATACTGGAGTGTAACCCTCAGGGGCCCGTTGAGAAGTATGCAAAGCTGAAGGAGAAGCGTTATAAGGTACCGATCGGTCTGCTGCTGTAGCTCCACATGTAGTGGTCTTCTGTTGGTTACCTTTTGAGACTTCCAGTCGGACCTCCTTTGTTTGGGTGACATGAATACCTGTAGGGTTTCCTTCATTCCGTTTGCGAGTTTTATCAATCTTCGGCTGGAAAGTGAGTCTACAATGTTTTGCAAGGTGACCAATTCCATGGCAGCGGTGGCATCTTAAAGGGATGCCCTCGTAGTCCAATTGCTGGGTCCGCGATGCAAGACCCCAGGTAAATGAGATGTGTGGGTGAAGACCCTCACGGACATTGACAACAACCAGAATACGAGCAATTGAGAATAATCGAGTTTGTAAAAAAGACATATCTACATCAATGAAAGCGCCCAGCGCATTTCCTATATCCCTGAAGGAATCCATATTCCAAAATTCCCAAGGTAAACCAGGGAGACGAATCCAGACCGGGATAACATCAAATTTTTCGGTGTCCTCGTCGAACATGGGAGTCTAGTTTTTAAACAGGATAGGTGTGTTACCAAGGCTCCAGTGTGATGCAAGAATGAGACGGACATCCTCCTGCGAGTTGAATTTGAAGACAAACCAACCATGGGATAATACCATAATCTCCGGTTTATTTCCAAGGAGATGTTGCCAGTGAGTAGAGATCCAGCGTTTGAGATCCTCCGTGCGCGGATATTTGCCCCGGGTGCGTCCTACCAATGCCGTCTCTACCATGTTCAAAGAGCCAGCCACTGATACGTTTTTTCCACAGATCAGATTAATGCTATCCCGCACACATTTTAAAATATTACCCTTCTGTCTACGCGGCGGAGAGGGTTCTTGACGAATCTCAGATGGGAGAGTGTTTGGTAGAAAACCTTTCGAGCTCAAGTGTGTCGATGTAGGGCCAACATGAGGAGAGGAGCTAGGGAAGGAGTTGATGAAGTCTTCCGGCACCGGCGGGGAGGAAAGTTCCAATTGTACCAGTGGTGACTGCGGCGTAGTGAAAATCCCAGGGGGAAAATCACAGACCCCTAGATTTGAAAGAGCGACATTTTCCGGTTGCCAAGCATCCGAGAGCGGTTTTGAGTGGACGATGGTGGAATCAAGGGTTAGGGAGTCCCCCGGGGATGGCAAACCGAACAAATTTGGTAGAGGACCCGCAAACCCCAACTCCAAGAAACCGTCAGGGTTAAAGACGCCAGCTGCAAAACAGTCCACAGTGGTCGACAAATGGAGGGGAGATGAAACCGCCATCGAATTCTGAGTTGCGACCTAATTTATTATTATTTTCATTTATTATTTATTCTTTATATTATTATATATATTTGATATTCGTAACATTTGCCCCGGGTGCGTCCTACCAATGCCGTCTCTACCATGTTCAAAGAGCCAGCCACTGATACGTTTTTTCCACAGATCAGATTAATGCTATCCCGCACACATTTTAAAATATTATCCTTCTGTCTACGCGGCGGAGAGGGTTCTTGACGAATCTCAGATGGGAGAGTGTTTGGTAGAAAACCTTTCGAGCTCAAGTGTGTCGATGTAGGGCCAACATGAGGAGAGGAGCTAGGGAAGGAGTTGATGAAGTCTTCCGGCACCGGCGGGGAGGAAAGTTCCAATTGTACCAGTGGTGACTGCGGTGTAGTGAAAATCCCAGGGGGAAAATCACAGACCCCTAGATTTGAAAGAGCGACATTTTCCGGTTGCCAAGCATCCGAGAGCGGTTTTGAGTGGACGATGGTGGAATCAAGGGTTAGGGAGTCCCCCGGGGATGGCAAACCGAACAAATTTGGTAGAGGACCCGCAAACCCCAACTCCAAGAAACCGTCAGGGTTAAAGACGCCAGCTGCAAAACAGTCCACAGTGGTCGACAAATGGAGGGGAGATGAAACCGCCATCGAATTCTGAGTTGCGACCTAATTTATTATTATTTTCATTTATTATTTATTCTTTATATTATTATATATATTTGATATTCGTAACATTGCCTTCCTCTTCAAAAATGCTTTCTCCTTGAAGCATAATATTTTTGAAAGACATTGTCTCATGATTTTGTAAGTGTGATGCTCGATGAAACAAACGATCTAATTTTCGAATTCCTGAACTGATGTGTTGCATTTTCTGGGGACCAATCCACCCCAATTCTACTTTCATTGGAATCGTTTGATGATCGAATGTTGGGATATAACTTCTCATTCTAAGCTTCCGTAAAAGTTTTTGATTTATGCTTTCACATTTGCTATATGAATTGTTGATTATTGATATATTTTTCACAATATATCTCTCTTGTATTAGTTCCTAGGTTTATATGCTCAAATTCTACATATATGTTGTTTATAATGGGTTGTGCTACCTTTCGAACTAGCATGTGCGATTAAAACCCAAAATAACAATGCTAGCCCAAAGGAAACCTACTACCCACTGACACATAGATAAGTTCCTTTGTCACTTGAGGGTGGCTCTCCTCCAACTCAAGGGGGGTTTCCCTAAGAAGTAGAATTACTAAAGCTTTGAGAATTAGGCACAAGGTGACTTGGGAGAGTAGCTTTAACAACACATTTGTTTTTGTCTTTGTAGTATAAGAGAGAGTTATGGGAAGACTAAGAGACTGGTGCCAATTCAAGAAGGGAAAATGGAGTCAAGGGATGAATCCAACAGGGCAAGCTCAAGGAAGGGTTAAGACCTCTAGGGATGCAATATGCATTCACACAAAAGGAACTTAACATTGTTGAAAATGAAGGTAGGGAATGCTAGGATAGCCCATTTGGTACTGTTATCACACCATAGTAGCAGGGCTACTATTCTTGTACAGCAGATATCTGCACATTCCAGAGCTTCCTTTATTCCAGAGCATGGCTATATATTTTGGATCACTCATGATCAGAGCAGTACATTATTCAGATTTTATGACCTTGTGTCAAGGCTGAGCCTTGAGAGTCCAGATTTGATGACTGATGTGACCACTTATCCCATTTACAGTTTCAGTTCAGTGCCTAGAGATGTATTTCAGCAGTGTTTCAGATGATGCATGGTGATGATTATTATGATGATGTTATGGATATGTTCTCACTGACTGTGGATTATTATCTTGTTGATTTAGTCATGATCATGGCATGTGCTTGGTATATTATTCCTGATGTGGCAAACTATTTAAAATGAACTGTAAATCATAAAATGGACAATTGCTTGCACTTTTAGGTCATTTAACAAAACTTACTGGTATTTCACCTTACATAAACATGGTCTTTCCCGACACTGGTTGTCTGCTAGTGTAGGCTCCATATTCACTTGTCTCCATCCATACATGACCTTCCTGTTTGACTTTAAACCCTGACTTGTTTCATTTGACTTTCTGATACCGAGGACTTCCCCATTTTTTAACCTCTGTGTTTGGACCGCATCCTTGTTTATTCAGTGTCTCGGCTCTGAGTTGGTGACAGAACTTGCCTTTGGTGAGTTGGATTGTAGGCCTAAATCATTCTGGTCGGTTGTCCCGATGTTTGGCATTGGCTCGAACTCCCCCTAGTCACTTGAGATGTTGTCGGCTAAAACTGAAAGCTCATGTTCTACCTATGGAAACTAAAAATTCGCCCATGGAAACAAAAAAAGGGCAAGAGCAATGAAAAGCTAAAAATACTCCTCGAAGAGTATAAGAAAGGTCCAAAAAGCAATGGTTCTTAAAAGTTATATCTAAACAATTGCTGACCTTATAAATATGTGAAAAACATGCCCTGGATGCAAGCTGCAACTAGTTGTGCTTTTCAGCACATCTGAAATCCGAAGGGTTATGTAGGCCAAAAAGCCCATGGAAATAAAATTGAATGATCCTAATGAACCTGGATCAACTTGATGTAGACATGATGCCTAAGTTAAATAAGCACTCTCTAAACAACTTATCCATTTGTGAGGCACAGCCATTCCCCGTGTTCTTTTGTCCAGCACAGAGTTTGTAGCTTCCCCCTTTTTTTCCCAGTCCAAAGTATTTTTGAGTTAAGTTAGACAAGTCAAACCCTTGGCCCAACCTTGCTCCTAGCCTTCATCCTTCACTAGCAGTTTGACCATGTCCAATGGGTGAGTTTGTCATTTGAACTATTGTGCAAGTAATTTTATATAACCACGGAATATGTTAACTTGATTAATGCCACTGAATGGAATTTATACTTTGAGCTTAGCTGTGGGAATGATTAAAGAAACATTGTCTTAGTCTACTGATGTGATTTATCCTTGATATTATATTCTTGGGATCCGTGATGATGTGGGCCATGTATGGATGATTATTGATGATGATTTATGGTCCCACATGTTTGATGATGATATCATATGATGGACATATGATGCAGATGATGTTTGATCCAGTTCAGCAGGTTTATTATTATTTCAGATCAGCAGATTATACATTGTCCATATATGGTGGACCCTACAGCTGGCCCATTAGGGCAACCCATGATGTATGAGTACTCATTCCTAGTGGATTTGGGTCTTCTGGATCCATTGAGACACTTATCTTTCAGTTCCGGGCACTTCTGATAGTGATTGATGCAGTTTTACACTTGTTGACCAGATTTGGGGCTGATTTCCCAGCCTGAGCAGCAGGGGCCCCGAGAGGCCAGTTCACCTAGGGCGCTGATGATGGAGGGGGTGGTCCAGCCACTTGTTATTACCATTTATCGCCCCTTCCGGAGAGCCTGGTGGGCTCAGATTGACAGCGCTAGCACCCTAGGAGGCAGTTTTGGCACTTTCACAGTTCCCGAGGCAGTTAAAAAATGGGAAAAAGTGGTCACTGAGGAAATCGATTTGGGCAATTGAGGCAAGGTTTTGGCATTTGGTTTTCACAGAGGTCTTCCAGGGCGGCATCACTACCTTCCAGTCAGTTTTCACCATGTGGGTATGCCCAGATTGATCACAGGAGGACATTTACTGCTTGACTGTCATGGATTCTGAGGACAATTTTGATCATTTATATTTTATTGGACATATTTTATTATTTTTATTGTGCCTTGGGGATGAGCTAGTAAGGATTTAAACCTCCTAGCCCCACCATGAGCTTATATTGTTATGTCCTAGTCACCATGAGGTGGATTTTGATGCTTATATTTTCTCTTGTGGATGACGTCACCCCTTATTGTACCTTTTTAGTGGGGGCGCTATCATTATATGGGTGATCCATGTGATATATGGTTATGATTTATTGTTAGCCATTGATTAGATCTTGAGATCTTTTAATCTTAGCCACTCATGTAAAAAGTGGTTATGATTGTACTCTCTCCCCATCCTATTTAAGGAGGGAGCCTCTCATTGTAAAATTCATCTAGAGATTTTTGGCTCTTGGCTCTTGGAATAAAATTTCTATCTTTTGGAGTACATGCTTGGATTGGAGTGGATGTTGGTTGTTTCGATTGTAAATGCTATTGTCCATTGCACTGGAGGATCTATTGTAGCTATCTTGCATATTTGCCATATTTTATTTACAGGTTAAGAGGGCGATTTTGGACAAGGGCGAATTGGTGGGGAGGCTTGCCCTTCAATCTTGGAAGAAGTCGCTTTGGTGTAACAGGGAGTAGTTTTGCCTTTGTGTCAACTATTCTATGTTTCTCTCTCTCTTGCTTGTATCTACCTTCAATTTGTTAAACTGATTGATGCTTTGCTCCTTGGCTTGACAGGTTAGAAGGAATCACATGTGGCTTGGAAAAATCGATTTGGCAAGAGGGCTTCAACAATTCTCCATTTGATCTTTGGCAAAGTAATCCTCGTCTCAACTAGCATTCATCTCTTCATCCAGGTATGTTCCAAGAGGTATGATCTTCTCTTCCTTGAATCTTCCATAATTTCTAGATCATAAAAAACCCTAATCAAATTAAAACCCTTGTTTTTGGTATTTTTCAAATCTACTTAGATCTAGCCTTGCGATTGAAAAGATATTAAAAACCCACCTCTATAGGATCCACCCCTAGTTGGATCTATAGTTTGGTGGTGATTGGCTAAAAATTGACACACTTTTCAATGCAAAAAGCCCTCTTGAACCTAAATCGATTTTCCTAAGAGCAGCTTGTTGGGTTAGATCTAGCACATGGGTAGGTGAGATCTCACTTGATTTGGAATCTAGATACTTGATAACCTATACCCACATCTTTACTTTGGTGAAAACTACCTTGTGGACGTCTCTCCATGTTTTAAGGGGTTGAAACCCCCTTTTGATCTTCTTGGTACCTTAAAACTTAGATCTACTAAGATCTAGCCATTCAATTCACTTGAAATTTTGAAGATACATAGATCGGGGTACTAGCCACTTGGATCTACAGTTTGGTGGCCATTGGACTTGATTTGGTCCACCAAACCCATCTTTTGCCCTTCCTTGAGCAAGTCGCACCCCCTTGAAGTTTTGAGTTGGTCCACTTCTAGGAAGTGGGTGTTGGAGATTTTCGTGGATTTGGAATGCCCATGCCTTGAAACCTAGGTCTATACTGCCCTTTTGTCAAGATCTGCCTTGGGGATTGCATTCCTTGTTTTAAGGGATTGTGGTCCACTTTTGGTCTTCACCTAAAAACCTAGATCTAGTAAGATCTAACCATTGGATCTCATTCAACCCACTTGACTTGGCTTCTAGGTGTCCCGATCTACACTTTGACATCCTTCTTGACTCCATTAGCCCATCCAACAAGGCACTAGTCCTTCTCCAAGCAAGGCGCACTCCTTGGGATTAGTGTCAAACCCTAGATCTAGTACATGGGTAATCCTAGAACCAACTCCAACTTATAGATCTAGCCTAGATCTAACCTATAGTACCATCCTCACACCTAACTTCACCTTGTGGGTCCATCTAGAACCATTTCACACTTCCCAAGAAACTAGACCCACTTGTGCAAACACATGGTACTATACCTAGTAATCATACCCCATCAAGTGGCCTAAACCATACATAGGTTGAAACACTAACTATCTCTTACATCACCCTCAACCATACCTTAACCCTTAGGTCCACTTAGCCTTGCATTGGTTTCCATAACTCATTATTTATCTACCCTTAGAAACCTTTGTTTGGATCCAATCAACTGTGATTGGGGTATAGGGTCTCCCCCTTGGTCTAGTTACACCTTGACCTAAAGCGAAGAGCGCCTCGGTTGACGTGACTCCCACATTGCATTGGGAACCGTGGCATCTCTTGGGTCACCTCTTTAGTTGCCTGTCTCCTCTACCGTCCCGGATGGGATACCTCTAGGGGCAACTACAAGTTGTGTGATAACAGGTACCACATCAAACCATGCTAATGAGGGTGTGCCATAGACAGTGAGATATTAAGTAAGCAACATCTCTAGAAGATGATAAATCATAAATCTGAACTAATAAATCACAAGTGAGGCATCAAAGGGAGATAGAGGAAAGATTTCTCACACAACACTCTTCTAATGGTGCATAATTTTACCCTCCTTTGGCCAATCAATAACAAGCACTAGAAACTCTACAACCATAAGCTACAATTGAATGATTATAACATAAAGCCTCACATTGATAGGGGAAGAAGTTGTTACACTTCAATATGCACCAAGAAAGATATATCCATTAAGCTCCAAATGGAGAGAACTCCCAAAATCCAACAATGAGAAAAATGAAGGAGAGAGAAAAGCCTTATATAGCTTTTATCTCCTCTTCCTTGTATAATAAAAATAATAATAAAATCCTAGATCTAGCATAGGATAGAGTAAACAAATCAAAATACTCCAACTACCACAACCAAATACATCAAATAAGGTGGTCAAATCCACATGCACAACTCTCTAAGATGAATGAGAGGGGAGCCTCCATCAAAAGAGAGCATAATGACAAGTAGAACCCCAATTGTAGCCTCCAAAGGGTCTCCAAAATGTAGCGCTCCAGGGGAAGAAGTCCAATAAGCAATAGATGACCCTAGATCTAGGGTTTGGCGAACTAGATCTCCTCCAAATGGGCAACGACCTCGTCAAAAGGTGCAACAAACCCTCCGAAAGTGGACATTATCTCCAAATATCACATAAAAATGTGTGGTACACCTCGAAAGGTGGATTCTCTCCATGAATGAGCTTAAGAAGTTGAACACTCCACAAAGCATAGGAGGATGTATAAGTCTTCTAGGGGTAGAATTGGAGTGCAATGATGCATTGCTTTACAACTTGAACTGGCATGTGTGATTAAAACCCCAAAGAACATGCTAGCCCAGCTGCAACCCAAAGGTGTTGCTTGCTGTCACCTTGATAACTACCTCTTTGCACGATCGGTTGACTCTTCTCCAACTCGAGGAGAGATTCCCTAGGATAGGATTGCTAGGTTATGGCAATGGTGGGTGTTATCACAAATCTTGTAGCAACCAAAATAATTAACCCTATTCAGGATGGTAGAGAACAATGGTTGCTAAAGTTGTGACCCTCGAGAATCTTACCCCCAAGATATGCTTTGGTTGTCACTCCAGGTAGGTTTCTCCTCCGTTTCGTCTCCTAGATCACATAAGTTGAACTAGACTAGCTATGGGAGGTGACCCAAGGTTGGCACGATGGCCAAACCCGTTTTTACTACTACAGGGCATTGATGTATAATTGGAGACTTCCATGGACAAGATACCCTGATAGGTGATTCCTAGATCCTGAATAAGGTGATGTGCTATGGTATTATGTATTGGTTAGGGATTAGAGTGATGATGAGTATGCAATCCAAATTAGCAAATAGGCTCAATTTTGTATTAAGTCAATGTATCTAGGATAATAGAGACTAGGGAAAAAATGATTTTAATAGCTTCTACAGCCCTAACTCTAGAACGACTTGCTCAATCACAATAAAATAGTTAGCACAAGCAAGACGTCAGGCATTTTTGAACGAGAACGACTTTAAACTCTAAAACTGTTTTAGACTATGATGAGTGTTGAAATTTGCAATGAGAAAAGGTTCTTTTCCATGTTTTTGTGCTTACCATGGTGGGGACATAAGTTGTCTTTCCTATGAAATGTACTTTTTGAAATATAAAAAGTGACTTTATGTTTTAAAAGTGAAATAACTTTATTAAATGTATTTGTGCATTAAATGATTAAAAAGGACATTTAATGTGCATTAAATGTAAACCCTTAGATCAAAAGTGATCTTAGCCATTCAAAAGTTAGTTTGAGTTAGTTAGGGTTTCAAGGAGGATAAAGTCATCTATATATTGCACCTTGGGAAGAGAGCCAAAACACACAAGAGAGACAAGAGAGATAGATCAAGGGTTTCAAAGGAGGGAGAGCACAAATTGTAGCAAGGAGACTGAGTTTTGCTTGTGCACAAATACCGAGGAGAAGGGATTCGTACCTCTACACAAAACCGAGAAAATCTATACTGTACGGATCGTACAGTAGGCCGTACAACAGTATTTATTGCTGCAGAAATCGAGGAGCAGTCCATTGGCACAGATTTCGAGGTTGTTCTTTGCACAGAAATCAAGGACAGCCATTGGCACGTTTTCCAAGGTAGTTTGCTGTAGGAGGCTGTACAACATAGCCGTACAACTGCATTTATTGCTGGTATTTTTATTTTTGTTTTATGGCACATTTCCCAATGTATTTCAGATTGCCTAGCATTAATGTCGCTGTTGTAATTTAGTTGTTGCTCTCTAATAAAAATCTCTCTGGGTTTTCCCTCATGAAGTGTGAGGGTTTTGCCCTAAATTTCTGAGTTTTCAATGTGTATGCATTTTTCTTCAGCTAGGTCATTGGGAGAATGTATAAGTGTTTATGTTTCAGTTATCAGTAGATTTTTTGTACAATGGTTACATAAATCATAAGTCAGATAAATGATAAACCAGGTTATAAAACTGCCCTGGGCTTGGTCGTCTTTTTCTTGCTGAAATTTTCTCTTTCTTCAGCTCTCCAAATTTCTCTTCTCTCTAAGGTGCCTCATCTCTCTCTAATCTCTTGTTTTATTCTCCATTAACGAATAACTACCCTAACCGTAAATCTCAATGGCCAAGATTAATTCTTGCATTCACAAAATTAATGGATGTGACTTAATCTCAAGTTGAAATCACTCTAATCACTAAAGTCTCCAAACTTTATAAAAGTCACTTTTATTCATTAAATAATAAAAGTACCCTACTTAACATTATAAAATCATTTTATAAAGTCATGTCACTAGAGAGAGGCATTTGCTTGGTCACTTCTACATTCTAGGCACCGCCAATGCAGAGTACCTCGAGCTACCAAAAACTAACACTCCCTCTTAGCGAGGGAGGTACTTCTATCACCTCCACCACCTGGATTTGTCTCCAAGCCCATCACATTGTCTGTTGTAGCTACTCCCTCTGGCTCAGAAACTTGTCCTCCTACCTGCCCTAGAACATGAGTTGAGAACTTGTGCCAGTCACATATGCTCCAAGGAGTCTCCTCACACTCCTAAGCATCTTGCGGTGTCATCTCGTACCACCTGAGTTTTCTAACAAAATTGGATGAAACCTCACATTCACCTATCGTTGATACTGACACTAAACTTGAATCCAAGATCCCCTTGGATCCACTCACTGGTTAACACATTGGTAATTTTGTCAACTAGAAACAGAGCCCGCGGGTTTGACCCCGTGACCTCCATTCCACATTACCAATGTGTTAACCAGTGGGTCAAGGCTCGTGCTTTGATAAGGGATCCACAAAATATGTTTAAAATTTTGTTTTGGGATTGGATTCCCAAAAGGGCCATTCCCATGGGCCATTGTAACCGTGGTCTTTAGACTATAAAACCACGATTTTCTGCCAATGACGAGACTATTCATAGTTGCTGGTTCGAATTTCTATGTAGGTAGGTACATGCTCAGTTTCGAGGTGGGACCATACAAAGCCATTGTTTTTTGTCTTGAATTGCGTGCCAAGAGAGGTCTCTGTGCTTATATGTAGTGTTTATACTCATTTTTCTTGATTTTTCGAGAGGAATGCAGTGATAGTGTTTGTTTCTGCATTTGACGGGCATAATTCAGAGGTGTCTTCAGAACTCTTGTAAGTTGCAGCATTTGAAGAATTAAAAGATCGGTCACATTGGAAGTGTACCCGAAGACTTGTGTTACAGGGGTACCCGTTCCCCGGGGCTGGGTTCGCGTCCCTGTCCCGCGTACCATCCCCACGTCTCGGAAACCGGGTCAAGTACCTCTCAAACATTTCTTGAAGTCCCCGTCAAAGTACCTCAGTATCGGAAACCTTTGGCAAAAAAATTGGAAACTTCGCTTGGTTTGGGGACCCCGTCCCTCGATTTTGGGGACCTCGTACCCCAATTTTGGGGACTCCGAGGAGACTTCGTTGGTTGATAATTTTTTTTACCATTTTGAAGAGGGAATGGGTGGGCGTGGGTCCCGCTACCTCTTAACACCATGCCCTACCCTCCCAACGCATTTTTTATTTTCATTTCAGATTGGACTTGTCACTTTGAGAGAGGCAACAACGAGAAAGGAAGGCAACCCGTAGAGGAGAATTGCTATACTCTATGTTGTATGACATATGACATATATCATGATTGATGAATCATGATTCATATGAATCATATCAATATGCAAACAGTAATTTGAATTTCCACTTGGTTTATGTCATCAATAATTATGATTGTTTGATATCATGTTTAGACTTAAGGTTCATATGTAATTTCCATTTTATATCAATGATTCATGAACTTTGAAGGAATGTGCATGTTAGTTATTGAATACTAGTGAAAATCATTTGAATTTTAAATTTTTTGATTATATATATATATATATATATATCCACAATACCCCCGACGTACCCAATTCCCTTGTTTCAAAAAGTGGCGTCCCTGTCCCCGTACCCAAGTTTCTTGGCAACTGAGCAGAGACTTATCCCATCGGGGGTGAACTCCGTTATCATCTGTTGTCTACATTTTTATGGTTTGCCTCTTTTGATTTTATGCACTTTAATCATTTATGCTCTCTTTAAAGTTCATTTCTTAAAGCCTTTTAAAAGTTAAATGTTGAAGTGAATGTACATACAATCCAAGGTTATTTTCAGATCAATATTTGATCCCTATCTTTCTAAGTTGCACGAAACATGGAAACGTGTACAAGTTTCCGAAACGGGAACACCTGGAAACGTAACCCCCCAAAAATGGGTACGTCGGGGGAAACGCGATATATATATTTAAATCTATAGTTTTTTTGAATAACACATTATCTCACAATAAAATAAGAATGAGAGGTTAATTTGTAGGTAGGTTTATAAATTATTTCGAGGTAAATTTGTTTTCATTTTCCATAAACCAGGGTGTTTTTAGATTTCCTATGGGTCCCAAGCCGCTCATGGACACTTGGAGGTTTCCCAGAAGTTTCCGAGTTTCCGTGAGTTTCCGGTACCGGTACGTGGGCATTTTAGGAGTTTCGTGCAACATAGCTATCTTTCTATAAATCATGCTATGGAACCCAAATAAGGTAGGACATTCTTATTCTAGGTTATACTTGTTGCTCATATATGCCATCAATGCGGTCCCAACAAAGCCTCCATCAAATTGTAACAACTACTAAATTCCAAGGGTCTTTTGTTGTGCTCAATGAGAGAAGAAACCACAAAAATATAAAAATGAGCCATGCATTTTTAAGGGGGGTAACACATGCGCGTGCACACACACACATATAAACAGACATACATGTCCACTTTGTTGGCCCACGTTCGTCGTTAAACCAAAAGGTCGACCGTTTAGTTTCTAATACAATTGCCAAAATTAATGGATCCATTGGAGGCTGTTAAACCATGCCACGATCCCTAAAGGAGGTGCTAACCACCAAGTCAACAATCTCCCCCTCAGCACCAATTGAGGTACTCGGCACCAGTTAAACGGACTCGAACCTGCGAATTTTTGGCTTTGATACCAGTTGTTGGCCCATGTTTGTTTTTAAGCCAAAAGGTCAACCTTTTAGTTTCCAATGCAACCGCTAGAGTTAATGGATCTGCAGGAGGCTATTAAACCATGCCACGAGTCCTGAAGGAGGTGCTGACCACCAAGTCAACACACTTGTGTCATGTTGCAAGGGTCCACATTGCTTGTGTTGGACACTTGTATCTACGTGTTTGGTATTTCTATGGAGGGCAACCAATAGGAGCTACAAATTGTCATTTCTTCAACACAATTATGGGTTGATCAAATGTTGTAACATTTGTTTGCCTTATCTAGAGATTCTAAAAGAATGAGCTAATGTTTACAATGACGATATTATGCCCATATTGTTGTAGTAGGATTTTTGTGTCCACACAAGGTTTAATAGTGCTCAATTCACTACGAAGGTGGACAAAGGGCACTGTGAGTTGCTTACCTAAGCAGTCGTTCTCTCTAGAGAATAATTTCAGAGGGATAACACTCCCAATCTCACCATTAGACATCACCATTAAGCAATGTTCCCCCAAGTTTCCGGGACGCGGGAGCGTGGGAGCGGGGAAACGCACATTGGGGACGTGTGGAGACCACCCCCCAAATTTTAGGGAAATTCGGGGGGGACGGGGCGGCGTTAAGGTCATAAAAATTATAAAAAATATAGAGGTTTTAAATACCAGCAACAACAATTCATCGTGTGTAAATACAATTTAAGCTGCTCCCTGTAAATACAGTCTATTCTTCAACGATTCAATACACTTCAACATTGTGTGAATCCATGGCATGGATGTTGTAATGGGGAACTGTGACTTGAGGATCCTATTTCTTCATGATTCTAGAGGAAATCACATTATTTGAGGCTTTCAAGTCCAACATACAATTATGTAGGAGTGAACTATTAATCCTATAATGGGATCCTATTCATCAATAACACCCTGTGCCCCCCTCCTCTAGGCTCTTAGCCCTTGCCTCTACCTTGAATTTCGAAGTTGATCCTCGAGGGACATTACTCAACGCACTACAATTTTGATGAAACTTCCTAAATCAAGCATTAAAATAAGGTAGAATTAGAAAAAATTTTCCCATGCTTAATAAGTGATTTTTGCTTGATTAAAGGGAACATTTTGATTAAGGTCACGATAGAGAAGTTCAACAATCAACACCACCAACATCAAGGTACATAGAGAGGTTGATGCGCTTGATTAAATGCCAATCCCTTAACCTCATACATGATAGAATCCAGTGGAAACGTTGCAATCCTAAAATCCTGAAAACTGTTAAGTCTGTTGAATTATGAATGGAATCTAAAATTCTACTTTTTGCATATGAACTCCGATAAGGTTGGAACCACTCTCAAACATCTTGAAACAATTAATGGTAATGTTAAAAATTTAAGTAAAAGGATAGAAAATGAAAGATAAGGAAAATACCACTTTTACTTTAAGAAGAATTTAATATTACCATTACTACTGAACAACTCTAGTAAGGAAGGAGCGCCTAAGCGCCCCCCACTTCATCGGTGCGCGATTCAAAATAGGGGACGAGCTCCCCCATGCGTTTCCTGAAGTTTCTCCAAATTGGGGACGAGGGGAAATGTTTTGCTACGAGCCTCCAAGTCCCCGGGGCGCGGGGAGCGAGGGGGGCGTGCCCCCAACCCTAGGGAACGCGTCCCCGTGTAACACTGCCATTAAGTAGTTCTCAGGACTTCCAAATCCACAACATATAGGGCAATGGAGATTGACTACCATTTATAACCCAAGATTGACTACCAGTCCTCAAAAAAGTGTGAATAACCTTCTCTTTCTCTTGGCTGTAATTTTCTTCTAATGGTCTTTCTCTTGGCTGTAATTTTCAAGAAATGCATCATTAAATTTAGAAAATTCAAGAGATGTATGTTTACCAAACCCTTGACTTCAAGAGATGATGGCATGGAAGCTTGAATGCTTTCATCAATCTGTTCTGCATATTCTAGGGCTTCAATGGAATCAACAGCTGCTTGTTTATGTGCTTGATCTTCTATGAGGAGTGAAGTGGAAATTTGTTTATATAGAGTTGCAATATAATCCTTTAAATCTGAAATATTATTCATAGAGTGCTCATGTGATGAGATAGGAAGTTGGTTGCACTCATGAAGTACACTTTTAAGTTCCTCTTAATCTACTACACCAAATCTCTCTTTGAGATATTCAGCCAAGGGAAAAAATGCTTCTTTTGTATAATTAATTTCAGCCAAGTGATAATTTGAAGGGTTAGTTTTAAACTTAAGCACCCAATATTCGTGCTTCTCTTTTAATCTATTGCAGAGATCAATTGAAAATAATGCATTACATACAATATTATCCTCATTTTTATAATTGTGAACCCAAAATTCATTAAAATCATTGAGTAAATGAGGAAACGAAGATATTTCCATTGAGTTGGACTTGCTATACCATTCCCATTCACTTTTTTCTTGCATGGAGAGGGCAAGGAACTTCATCTAAGTATTTTTGTGGAAGATATGAAAAAATACAACAAATCCATGAATGATTGAAAGAATTGTGAAGCTTGTAAAGGGGAAACCATCAAAATTTGGAGCACTTCCCACCAAAAGTAATAATTACACTCGTGGATATCCAGGAATGGATGAAAAATCCCAGGGCTACAAGATCTTGCCAAAACAATTTTCTCATGGTCAAATTAACTTATTACCATAGAAGCCAAATGTGCCATGCTATTTACTTCAAATCTGCAATATGGAAAACTGAAAGTGCATGATCATCATACCTTGTACCAAACCATAGAGTTGCTAAGATAAGCCTTCAAAATTATCGAGTGTGCTCACCTCTACACACAAGAAAGTCTTCAAAAAGTTGCAAGGAACAAAGGCTTCATTTCTTCATGGAGTCACCATGTGAGCAAGAGATCTTCAAATAAGTACAGTCGACACATCAGTGTAGCAAATATACTCAATCTGGGAAATGGACTTTATTGCTGGCAACGATGTCAAAATGTTAGCTCTCAAACCCTCGTCTCTAAAGATAAAGTCCTAAAGCTCAAGTGAATTAAAAAGGGATTGCCAATGTGACCACACAAGCCCTCTTCACACTTTACACAGACTCTCCTCTAGCACAAGGGGGGCTTCCCTAGTATAGGATTGCTGGAATTTTAGGCTATGAAGTGCAAGGTGGAATGAAGAGCTAATTTTAGCAAAACAATTAAATGTGTTTAGGAAATGGAATGGATAAATCGATCAGGGACTAGTGTCTTATCATTGGGAAAATGGGGTCAAGTCAAGCCTAAATGGGAGATTATCCTGTGAGGAACAATAGTTATTGATGCTGAAATGTACAATCGACAACAGTCCATTCTTTGCTGTCCCAATATCCAGAAATAAAAGTAGAGAGATAACTAAGTAGATAACTCTAATACTCATAAAGTTTATGGTTATTAGGAATAGAATTATATGTGCAGCTAACCAAGTATAGAGATAACGCATTAATAACTAACAATCCATTGATGACCAGTTTCAACCCTTCATAAGCATATGTCAAGGTTATTATAGCAATGTGAGAGAGCATTATGATATATAAGACACGGTCTCGATTCTCAACCATTAAGCACTTTAATCAAGCATCCAACACCATTCAACAAGTATTCCATTAGGCTCCAAGATCTCTAGCCCCAAATTCAACATACATCAAATGGAGAGAGCAAACCGTTATATAGGTTTGAGCTCTATTTCCTTCTCTTCAACCTTCCTACCAAAACTAGACATGAGTTGTTGAGATCCCCTGAAAATGTAGTAGATATAGCATAGAAAAACCTGCAAAACAAGGGAGTCAATACTTCTGTTGTGATTATCCTCTATTACAGAAACATACTGCACAGTATTGCAGCACATGATGCATTTATACTTTTTATCATGGTCTGAAAGTCAAACCAGTAGTGAATATTTTTCTTGGAGAACCAGTATCATATGGGTGCTGGTTTGGATACGGGGTACAGGTCCCTGAAACCATCAAGGGATGTCTTCAAGGTCTCCTTGCTTATGGTGGGAAATTTCTAGGTGATGCAGGGGAGTTCCTCCATGTCGTCAGGCATGACCCCTTCCAAATGGGGACTTCCCCTTCCCGTCTCCAAGTCCCTGGGGACCATGAAATGCGGGGCATGTCTGCTAGGGATGGAGACTGGTTCCTGTGCAACATTGATATAAATGCGTGGTTCAATTTTTGCCTTGGATATATAAATGTATATGCTGATTTTTCTTTTTCCTTTAAATGAAAGCTATTCAATGGGTACTTATCTTCTGAACTCTCTATTACTTCAGGTGGATGAGCTGATGGGTAATATGAAGGATGCAGCAAGTTTGTATTCAAAGTCTGCAACATTGTTGTACTTTCTTCTGATTGAAGCAACTTCTCTGGAATTGAACCCACGCTTCTTGCTAAGTAGTTCTGATCGACATCGTCTTCATCGATACATTGATATGTTAACATTTAGACAAAACCAATGCAGTGCAGAGACAATGGCTCTTCAACATCCTGAAGGCCTACAAAGTGTTTAAATAAGTGGTTATTTATACAAAGACTTATTGTAAGGTGTATGTGTTGTTGCTGGCTAGTTGATTTTTTTAACCTTATTATAGCCATGTTTAATCCATCATGGCATGCCAACAATATGTATTTAGTGCCGCTTCCAAACAGAATTCTCACCGTGTGATATCTTTTAGTCTGACATGTTTATTCTTGAAATTAACTTAAAACCAAGCAAGCCAAAATTATATTTGACCATCTCTCCATAGTATTCCTTGCCTAATCCATCAACCTCTTGGGGAATGGAAAGGAGTATTTAGCTCTCAACAGTGCTTTACAAATATGTATACTGTAAAAACGATTGTTTTGTATATATATATACATATATTCTTTGATTCTTGGAAATATCGTCCCTAAAGCTTGATGTTGTACAATTTGTTGTCATATTTAATTCTGTGTCCTTTTAATGACGAACAAAAACAAGCAATCTTCTTGCTTTTTCAAAATTTAGAAGTGCTTATTCCATCTAAATTTTGCCAAAATATGTTCCATCCTCGGTAGCAAGACAAGTGAAGACTTGCTTCACCTGTGATATTTTGGAGGTTTGTAGTTTTATTTACTCTTCATACACAGCTTGTTGAATATGGTCCTATCTTCCGTCAGTTTAGTATAGAAGTTCCATCTTATCTTTAATACCAAAGACCATTAATCTTTAATTTATATCAATTACATAAAATTAAAATCACCGATATATTTGCTTTAATTAGTTCATTAGTGGTAGCCACGCTTCAGTACAATTATTTTACATATATATTGTCTACTACATTGAAAAAGTGCAACAGTCTAGGCTGACACCCGATGCACAACCGTGTAACATATGGGTAACTCTCATTGACGCTTTTAGCACATAAAATTAAAATCACCGATATATTTGCTTTAATTAGTTCATTAGTGGTAGCCACGCTTCAGTACAATTATTTTACATATATATTGTCTACTACATTGAAAAAGTGCAGCAGTCTAGGCTAACACCCGATGCACAACCGTGTAACATATGGGTAACTCTCATTGACGCTTTTAGCAACACCATTAATTTGTGCCATATTTGGTAGATAATATGGCAAAACCTTTTTGACACCTATGACTTCCAGTAATTCTAATGCTCCTAGTGCTAAAGTTTGTAAGCATTTTTCAGTCCATCCTAGTAGCATTTCCATAGTTTCAAATGAGAACATGTTCCAGAGGATATGGATACCACTTTGTACTTATAGTGGATATACCATTTTAGTCCTATTGCCTACTATATTTTGTTATCATTCATTAGGCATCAATAACATTATCGTGTTTCATACAATTATAGCATATAATAATTCAATTGCATAAAATCAATAGGATCACTAGAAGAAAGATAGCACAAAAACAAAGAACACTATAATTTATCCTAGGAAACCCAATCGGGAGAAAACCCAGCAACCTTCGTATAGAGATGAATAATATTGAGAACATCGTACATAGATGAGAGAGAAAGTAGAAAGCCTTTCTAACCAAAAACCCCAAAATAAGCTTCTCCTAGTTGCAGGTGCGAGCTCCTCTCCAAGAGATGCGAACTTCTTGTGTGCGTGAATGAACAAATGAGGCATGGGACCTCTCTATTTATACACATGGAAAAATGACTTTTTCCCTTTCTAGGCCGACCTGACTTTTCCCAAACTGGGCCGACCTGACTGGGGCAATTTTGCCCATTGTTTGGGGTAGACTGCCCACTGTTTTGGGGCAGTTTACCCACTGGGCCGACTTGTCTAATTTGACAGGGCCGACTTGTCTTGGTTGAATATAAAAATACATTAAATAATTATTTTCTTTACTTTATTTTCTCCCCAAGGTTTACATTGATCCTTTCAAGGGTTTACATGATTAATTACATCAAGATCAACTCTCGTAGGAGGTACAAATAATTACAATAGAATATAATAAAAATAACTTCCAAACTTGCACAAAATCCAACATTACCTCTCAACAAGGAAGGTATTCTTTGGTATTCATCAACATCACGATCCTTTGGGTTTCATCTGTACATCTATATTGTCTCAATCATCTCTATACATACTGAAGGTTGTCAACACAGTCCCGTTCCTTCGAGAAGTGTCATTATGCATAAATTCCACCAGTCCTTCGGTGAGTCCAAGAGAGTCTCTCCATCCTACCTGAATGTCTGAGAGATAGGCTTTACCATCTGCTATACCATCTGCTACATGTCCGTCTCGTCTGCTGATGGGATCCTCCCATACCTGGTTGAGAACTTGGATGAGCAGAGGTGCACAACCATCTACTACATGTTCGTCTCATTTGCTGATGGGGTACTCCCGTACCTGGCTGAGAACCTGAACGAGTAGAGGTACCTGTGCAATCATCACACGACCATCTACTACTTGTCCGTCTCATCTGTCGATGGGATTTCTCCCATACCTAGCTGAGAACCTGGATGAGCAGAGGCACCTATGTGTAACCCGACCATCTACTACATGTTTGTCTCATCTGCCGATGGGATTTCTCCCATACCTGGTTGAGAACCTGGACGAGCAGAGGCACCTATGTGTAACCCGACCATCTACTTCCTGTTTGTCTCATTTTTCGATGGGATTTCTCCCATACCTGGTTGAGAACTTGGACGAGTAGAGGTACCTGGGTGGAACCCGACCATCTATTGCCTGTCCGTCCCATCTGTCGATGGGATTTCTCCCATACCTGGCTGAGAACCTGGACGAGTAGAGGCACCTGGGTGAAAGCAGGGTAAACATCTCGATGTCATATCTCCCTCTCAAGGAGGGACACGTTCTCTTCTACTCTAAGTCTTCCGCGAAAGTATTCGAACTTCATCCTGGGAAGAGGCTTAGTGAGAACATCTCCAATTTGGTCATCTGTCGGAACATACTGTAACTCGACCGTACCTTTCTGCACCATATCACGTATGAAGTGATACCGGATGTCTATATGCTTTGACCTGTTGTGGAATACAGGATTCACTGACATCTGCACACAGCTTTGGTTATCACAGTGAATCATAGTTGGCTCTGGAATCTGGCCAAACAATCCTGCAAGGAGTTTATGAAGCCATACTACTTGGGATGCTGTACTAGCATCCATTTACTTGGCCTCTGCAGTACTGAGTGCTATTGAGTTCTACTTCCTGCTACACCAGTAAATCACTGCAGAACCCAAACTGAAGCAATATCCGGAAGTGCAACACATCTGGCCCAATCTGAGTCTGTAAACCCCTGCAATCTCAAGGCACTCTCTGAAGAATGTCTCAAGCCATATCCCACAGTGCCACGCAAGTATCTAAGCACATGTTTTGCATCAATCCATATGAATTGACTGAGAGCATTCACACCAAAACATATATCTGGTCTGGTGTTAGTCAGATACATCAAATACCCAATCGGCTGGCGATACGTAGTGGGATCAATCAAATTTGAATATGAAGCAGAATCCCTCAGCTTCTTCAAATTTGTATCCATCGGAGTGGCCATGGACTTGCAGTCCAACATCTCAAACCTCTTAAGAATATCTATGGTGTATTTTCCTTGTCCCAGGAAAATCTCCGTTCTGCCTCTACCATACTTCTAATCCCAAGAAGTAGTGCATCAATCCAAGATCCTTCATTTCGAACTCAGAGACAAGTTTCTCCTTACACCATACAATAAGTTTCTCATTTCCAGTGAGAAACAAGTCATCAACATAAAGGACCAAAATTAGTGGCTCATCATTCACAACCTTGTAGTAAAGCTTAGGGTTTGCATCACTCTGTTGCAACTTCCACCCCATGGCTGAAGCAATAGCAATGATCGATTTGATGGAAGTATATCGAGCCACAGGAGCAAATGTCTCATCATAATCGACTCCCTCTTTCTGAGAGAACCCTCTAGCAACAAATCTAGCCTTGTGTTTTTCAACACTCCCATCTGCTCCATGCAAAGTCTGTTGTGCCCATCTAGGCCTCTTCCGGTCTACTGCAATATCTATGGGAACATCAACTGGCTCAACCGGATCAATGGAATCGATGGGCTCATCCTCTTCTGCTAACTCCCTCTGAACTGAAGGGAGAGATGATCTCATCTCCTTTGGTTCTAGCATTTCTTTGTCATCGATCTCCATGTCTCATCTGCTGCCTTTCCTGACAACCATTTCTACTTCAAATGACACATCCCTACTGACTTCTATCTGTCTGGATCCTGGGATGTAGATTCTGTACACCTTTGAAGATTCAATGTATCCCACGAAAGTTCGTGAAGATTCTAACTTCGTTCTTTTCTCCTTGGGCACATGTATGTAAGATCCGAAGGTGGTCCTCTTCTGGTTTCACTCCTGTGACGGCTTCTTCCAAGGTCATCCTTCTAGTCTGAGGGTCATACTCTTGTAGGCCAGATCACATGGTCTTTTTCCTACCAGTCAAATCCCGATTGATGATCAGTGACATTGCATAATAAAATTTAACTAATGTCTATTTCAATGCAATGGCAATCGTTTACACATGCATCTTGGCTAATACTTTAGCACAACAATCATAAACATGTATACCAAACACATCTGGGAACCTGCTATCTCCACTAGAACATGCCATCAAGAGTGTGCACTGCTCTAAGCATGCAGGAAGGAGATATCATCTAGACTAGCTCCATCACGTGTTCATGAAATGTTGTGTAGCTCATATGCATAACAAATACAATAAGAGTGTATAGTACACCAAAAGTAAACTATATCAACTGCTCAACACACTTCCTGATAGATCTGCATATAATGGTTATGAAGACATAAAACAAAACAGATCTATGTAACCAAGAAAAATAGATCTCTTATTATTTTTGTGTGTGGGCTCCCATTGCCTTCTTGTGGGAACCATGAGAGACCTCTGTTCTGGTAGTGTGGATCTTCATATTCGATAACTGGTTCCTCAATGTGAGTGTCACATTGATACTACTATGTTCAAATAGCTTCTTTATGGTTTTGGACATAATTCTAGCAGTCTTCTTTCTTGAGATTTGAGGAACCAAGTGGTCTTTAATTGAGTCCACCAAAATCCTTCTTGCTTTGGCATCATTCTTCCTCCATCGAGATTTGTCTTCTTCGACTTCTGGTTTTGGGACATTTTCATTGACAAATTGCAATAGATCATTTTCTTCTAGTAAGAGAAGAAGCCTAGAATTCCAAGAGATGAATTTGGAAGCTCCTTTCAGACAATCTTCAACCTTCATTCCAATTATCCTGACTGCAGATCTGAAGTAGAAACCCTAGCAGGAGCTAGGTCAAAAATGTAAGTTGGATTCTTGGAAAACTGACTCCATAGGGAGATGCGCCTTAACAAGGCGAGTTGAGAAAAGGTGGGGCCGAGCAAAAACTGTGGAGGAAGTAGGTAAAAAACTGAAACCCTAATTTTTGGTGCAACTGTAGATTAGGTCAAAAATTGAAAATTCTCAGAATTGAATTCTGGCTTCACTAAAAGATGCGCCCTACTTGGAGAGAAATTCCCAAGGCTCGTTTTCGCCAAAATGTTGAGTGAAGGCCTTGAAAGATGAAACCATAGTTCTGGCAATGGCTTCTTCTAGTACCGCTCTGATACCATGTTAGTGTTTCATACAATTATAGCATAATAATTCAATCGCATAAAATCAATAGGATCACTAGAAGAAAGACAAAGCACATAAACAAAGGACACGAGAATTTATCATGGGAAACCCAATCGGGAGAAAACCCAATAACCTTCGTATAGAGAGGAATAATTTTGAGAACATAGTATAGAGATGAGAGAGAGAAAGTAGAAAGTCTCTCTAACCAAAATCCCAAAAAATAAGTTTCTCCTAGCTGTAGGTGCGAGCTCCTCTCGAAGTGATGCGAACTTGTTGTGTGTGTGAATGAGCAAATGAGGCATACAACCTCTCTATTTATACACATGCAAAAATGACTTTTTCCCTTTCTGGGTCGACCTGATTGGGGCAATTCTGCCCATTGTTTGGGGCAGATTGCCCACTGTTTTGGGGCAGTTTACCCACTGGGTCGACTTGTCTAATTTGACAGGGCCTACTTGTCTTGGGGGAATATAAAAATACATTTAATAATGATTTTCTTTACTTAATTTTCTCCCCAAGGTTTACATTTATTCTTTAAAGAGTTTAAATGATTAATTACATCAAGATCAACTCCCGTAGGAGGTACAAATAATGACAATAGAATATAATAAGAATAACTTCTGAAGTTGCACAAAATCCAACAATAATTTCTAATGAAAACATGCTCAAAATAATATGAATATTCCAAAAAGTGATTCATTTTATGGACATGTTTTATGTAAAACAAAATATATGTTGCATCTTATTTTTTACTACACTAAACATACAAGCCATTGGTTTGAGTACTTTTAGGTAATTGTTTGCTAGCCAATGCTTGAAACGTAACATGCCATACCAATGGTGTAAACTTGAACTACAAGTGGACCAAGTGGTATTAATCCTCTTCAACCAACCCACCTTATTATCCATAACCAACCATGTAAAGTTCAATTTCTCGCCAATCTTGAGTTTAGACCCAATTCATGATATCGGACATGAAAGTCAAAACATAAAATAAATTGTCAATAGGCCACACATGGTTTGGTTAGAGCAGTGTAACTCTATTAAGAGATACATTAAACCAATGTTCCACCAAGTTTCAAGGATGGGGGATTTGAGAACAAGTACAAAAGCATCTAGAGGATGTGTGGAAACATCATGTGAAATGTTGGGGTCTTCGATATAGGGGATGTTTCCGAAATCCTAAAAAAATTAAAGTTTAAATATATATGAAACAACAATGATTAAGTTATATTTTCTTTAGGGATTCTGTGTTTTAAAAAAGACCTTTTCGAAGGCTTTTGTGCAAAAATATTAGGGGCATCTTAACATCCTCCATAAAAGGGAAACTCCCCCTTTTTCTTGGGAAACATCTCCTTGAGTTTCCCCAAAAGGAGATGTGGGGAAATGTCCCTTGCTAGGTTTCTTCAACTCGAAAACTCAAGAAGTGTGGGGGGTGCACCTTCTACCTGAGGGGGCTTGCCCTCATGTAATAGTACTTTAAACTTATAATTTCGTTCAACAAAATTAATTATTGTCCAAACAATTGCTTATATATTTATTGTCAAGTTCCTAGACAAATGAACCCCTTCTTGTTCCCAAATGTCATTCCACTTACAAAGACCCATATTGATGCCTACTGTTAACTTTGGTAAAAGAACCATGAGAACCCATAGATGTTTATAGAAACACTGGATTTTGCTACTACCAGGTCCCACCCATGTCTAAACCCCTGTAAATTCCATCTCAAATGGGTAGAGATTATATGAAGTTTTCTAAAATCCCTTTATAATCAAGGAGCCATCAATGATGAAGTCAACCACACCATATTCTTGGTTGACCGGATTCAATGTCTAATCAAAATCCATTGAGCAATGAACTTTGTTAATATAAATTCTAGTTGGTCATAACATGAACTTGCCTTTAGGTTTACCCGAAAGATAATCCTAAGGATCTTTTCCAACTCAAAATAATTGGAATTGTAAGGACTCAACAAGAGGAATAATAGACATCCACTTGCCATAGGAGAGATAGTAAGCTTACTACCTAAAGAGATATAATGATTTATTGACTAGCCTCAATTTCAATCCTTTGGTCATTGCATCTACCAAATCAGGCTGTAGTTTTTCTAGCTAGAGTACAAACGCCCCAAGGTAGGGCTCTCTTGTCACAAGGTTCATCCCAAAAATTGTTCAAAAGATCTTTTTCCCAACACATGATAGTTGGAACTACAAAGGAAATCAATATGAACAATAATAGATATCCAATTTGCCAAAATTTGAGAGAGGATAAAAAATTTATTAACTAAAGATATCTCCTTGGTAATCAAGTACTGAGTGTCCCTCAATTCGAGGAGCACCCTATTAGTTACATGTCATCAATATTACGAACCCATTGGTTCATTAACTTGAAATTAAATAAAATATCCAAAATAAATATGAGGATCATAAACTGCTCAAATTTATGGCCACATAATGTATATTTAATAATGTGTTGAAGTTAACATAATTGTACAATGTATTATAAAGTTTTATACACATTGATAACATACTTATGGCCACATAATGTATATTTGATAATGTGTTGAAGTTAATATAATTGTACAATGTAATATAAATTTTTATACTCATTGATAACATACTAAAGAGTCATGACTCATGGTCTTTTATTACATGATTATTATTTATTAATATATAATGTTGATTGTTATGTATTATATGTTAGCCAGATGCTTTATTGTCCAAGCATGGTTGAAAAAAATGTATGTTTTTATTCTCGCTTGAAATTCTTTCACATGAGTTATTCTTGAGATTGCATTGGTTGAATAAACAATATAGTAAGATTTTTGAAGTTTTTAACAACATTGACACATTATAAAAGTGTTAATACACCATGAATTGATATTGTTTTGACTTTTGTTTCGGACTTGGTCAATTGCAATTCTCATTATGCATTTGGTAATAATTTAGATTGAAGTTCCAATATTTAGGAATGTAGGTTGGATTTTGTTTCAATTAATATTGTTTCATGTATCAATTGTTATTTGGGTGATGATAGGGTTTAATCTATGTGTTAAGAGGACTAAATAGCCAAATAAGCATAAAAAAGGGCCAGTTTAGTGATGCCATGTCTAAATAAAGCGAAATAGTGACTGAATAAGTCTTATTCGAGAGGGAAACCTTCTATTACAATATATAAAATGTACAAGATAAGATGCTCATTCAAATGGGTTTTCTTGATGTATATCTAAGAAATATAGATGTAAGGAAGTCCCTTGAGGGTTTCCTGAAGACATTTTCCATGGAAAAAATATAAGAAACAAAAAGGACTTCAAGGCAATAATAATAAGTGGGCATAACAATAAGTGATGGAATGATAATGCATAATGGTTATGCTTATGTGTTTAACATACCCCTTCCTTTCCAACAAGCATTGCCCTTAATGTTGATCCATTGTAGATGCTTATGTTTTAAGAACTCATCTTCCCTAGTTGCATATTTTGTTGGTAAGTTATTCCACTTATTGAAGTACTTAGTGATTACTTGTGTTTGTAGTTGCTTGATCCATCTATATATAATTGCAGGGGTTCTAGTATGATTTTTCCCTTTTTATCGAGCTCTAGGAAAATACTTCCAACAGATAGAGGCAAGCAAACAATAGTATCACATCAAATATCAAATTTGTGAGACCTTGTGAGGGCATTAGTGCTCAACCAACTAGACCCTTGTGGTCCCATCACCTTAGCTCCCAAGATAGCTCACATTGCACAAGTAGTTAGGTTACTTCATCAAGGTCAGAATTGCAAACTTCTACGCCCATATAGAGAGACATATCTCATAATTTATCCCTCAATGTTTATAGATCATCCATGTTAGGAGACAGGAATTTAGGCGATCATTTGAGAGATTTTGAAGTAAAAAATTGGTCTCCTAAGAGATATTTTAAAAAAATTATGAGTTGGGGATTTTATGGGATAGGTATATTTGCAACTCACCTTCTATACTACATTCTATGCACAATCTAAATAACCATGGTTGAGTTACATTTCAAAATTGACTAGAACTAAATTAACAAAAAAAAACTATATTGATATGACTAAGATACAATTGTAAATTCCCCAAAATATATTGTCCTTTAGCATTTATATGCATTGAACTTGGAAATAAAATTAAATAATAAAAAAATACATTATAATGAAGACATTTTTTATGAGCTATTTTTTAATTTATATTAATTTTTTTTACTTAGTATTTGTCTCATAAATATAATGAAATGATTACACAATAAACATTATTATAACTTAAATATTGTTTTCTTGCATTTTCAATAATATATTAATTTATCTTAGAAGTGCAAGGTTATATATATGTGTGTGTGTAGTTTGACATTGTAATATTAAATAAAATGGAATAAATATATAATTTGAAATTAAAAACATGAAAACGCACAAATATAATTGTTATTTGTATTTTTTTTTCAAAAAGCATGAAAATGAAAACAATAATATTTTATGAAAAAGTGTGAAATGACCTTCATTATGAGTAATTTACTTCAAAATGACAATAATATTATTTTATTACGAGTAATTTACTTTATGCCTTCAAAACACTACCATGGTTAACTATGGGTTTTCATCCACCATTGAAAATATGACAAATAAGCAAGCAATGCCACCTCAACCATGGGGGATGATGTCATCCTCTAATATGTGATTGGTTGATTTTTAAAGTACATTTTCTTTGTTTTGAGACCCATTTTTTACCTCAAAATTTCTCTAATCGATAGCCCCCAAGCGAGACATGCCCCTAAGAGGGTAGATGACTCTTGTCCTTTGGTTCTTTATTGCACTTGTATGCATCTAAATCATTGCTTTGTTATACTTCTACATGTTGTCATGACTTAGGTTTTGGATTCTTCTTTACACAGGATATATTTTATTTTATCGTGATTTACTAGGAGTGACTTTAACATTCCTACTTTGTAATCTCGCCAATGTACTTAGTTATGCTATTGACCTATTTGTGGTCATTTGTTGGACATAATATTAAAATTATTTTATCTTATCTAAATTGGGATCATGTCAGTGTACCTTTTATAGAAAAAACATGGAAGATCAGGTGTACATGTGAAGGAGAAAACTCCAATCTGTAAGCCACATTACCAATACTCTACAACACCTTATAGGAACCCTAGTACTTTGGTGCTAATTTATTGCCCTTTTGTTTCTTAAGGGAGATTTCTTTGTATGATTAGAGCTCAAGAAATACCTAATCCCACACTTCAAAGCGGATTTCATTGCACTGTTGATTTGCTTCTTGTTTCATTTTGTGTTGTGTTATAGCCAAGTTGTCTTTTAATAGTTGGAGAACCTCTTATTGGTGTTGGATGTGATTCTCCATGGCTTGAAACTTAGGGTTTTCTCTCAGGGGTGATGTGATGGATGGAGGATGATACCCATAGAGATCCATAAATTAGAACATTTTGGTTAAGGTTTGGAATCATTCAAAAAAATGTGATAATTTGACCCCTTATGATTGTTTATGACATGCAAGGCAATAAATATAACCTTTCAAACATTTATTCATAATCAATTTTGTCCATTAGATTGGAGATCGTAAGAGGAGTTGTGAGCTAGTTGATTACACAAACAAGAAACACGTTTGTTCAAGATTTACTAGTGAAATTGGATCTCTATCATTTACAATAGTCTTGGGATTCGCATGTAGCTTTGAAATTGTTTCCATTTCTACCATGGCAATTGTAGTTCCTTTAAATGTACTTGGTAAGTCGATCTACCACCAATATGATGCCATTATTCCCTTTAGACTATGATAGACTTGTGATAAAATCCACTGAGACCTCTTTCCAACATTGATTTGGTATGACCAACAATTGTAAAAGATTCGAGGTCATGATTGTCTCTCCTTTGTTTTTTTGGAAACCCAAATACTATGCCACAAACCTTTGATCCTCAATTTTAAGACTTTCCCATAAAAATTGCTTCTTGATCCTATGATAAGTTTTCAAAAATCTTGAGTGTTCACTTATAAGAGAAGTGTGCAGTTTAGAAAGGACCTATTCTTTGAGTTGGGATTTCTTAGATAAACATAAGGGATCCTAATACCAAAGAGATTCATTCTTCCACAATAATTTATTTGATGCACTAGGGTCTTGTAGTTGTCAAATGAGCTGCCATGTATTCTAGTCCTACTATTATATCCTTGCTTCTTTCACCTAATCAATGTATAGAATGGAAACAACACAAAGTAAATCCTGGATGTCCTCTTCTTTCCTTGAAACACTGAAAAGTGTATTCGCCACAAGATTCTCTTTCCCTTTTTTAATATAACTTCAAATTCATAACCTAACATTTTTGCGGCCCATTTTTGTTTCTTTTCCAAGTAGTACTTTAGATTATTGTTACCATTTTTACCTTAAGGCATCTTCCTATTAGCAAGGATTACATTTCTTAACTACATGTAGTATGACCAACATTCCCTTCTCATCAATGGGTTTGAGTAAGTTCTTTCCTTGAAGTTGGTGGCTTTCAAAGGCAATTTGTCTCATCAATGGGTTTGAGTAAGTTCTTTCCTTTAAGTTGGTGGCTTTCAAAGGCAATTTGTCTTTCTTCTTGCATTAAAACAATGCCAATGCCATGCCTCGAGGCATAACACTCCACAATAAAGGTGTTTGTGAATTCAAGATTGACCAAGATAGGAGTACTACACATGGCCTCCTTAAGTTTCTCAAAATCTCGGGTTGCTTCTTGAGTCCAAGAAAATGCATCCTTTTTAATAATGATGTTATGATGTCAGTATTAAACCACAATTCTTGACAAGTTTGTAGAAATAGTTGGTAAGTCATAAAAATCCCTTAAGATTCTCCCAGGTTTTGGGAATTGGACATTCCATCATAGCTCTAATTCTGTTAGGGTCCACATTGATGCCCTCATGATATACAGTATGCCTCAACTATTCCACTACTTGAATCCCAAAGGCACACTTTGAAGTTTACACATATAGTTGTTGCTCCGATATTTTTAAGACTATGTCAACATGTCATTCCCAAGGTTTGTTGTAAATTAGTATATCATCAAAATATACCAACACAATTTTGCTGAAGAAGGGTTGAAAAATAGTTTTTTTCAAGTTTTAGAATGTGAAGGGTGCATTAGTAAGCCCAAAAGACATCACTAGAAATTCATAATGATCTTAATGTGTTCTAAACGTTCTTTTGGGGATGTCGTATTCCATCATTATGATATGATGATCTTTTGAACGAATATCCAATGTGTAAAGGAAGTTGCTCCATACAATTCATCTAACAATTTAATGGCGAGAATAAGAAACTTATCTTTAATGATGATATTGTTGAGATCTCTATAATTTTGACACATATGCCATGGAGAATCTTTTGTGTAAACCATCACTATTGGCGAAGAGAAAGCATTTTGGCTCTATATTCGATGATACTAGCCGCTAGGGTTTCTTGAATTATGCACTCAATCTCCCTTTTATGGGCATATGAATATTTCTAAGGTTGGATGTTAAGAGAAAGGCTCCATAGGTGATAGGATGGTTTGAACGACGTGATCATGCTCTTAAGAACAAGGAAGACCATTGTTATATTTTAGGGTTACTTTGAAAATGTTTACACCATGTTTGAGATGCTTCATGAGATTTGGGGTATATGGTGTATGTTTCCCCTGGATGGTTTGAGATGGATTGACACATGGGATATTTGTGATGGATTTACACAATCGAGATAGATTGCTTGATGATTTATTGACCTCATATGGTTATTGGCTTCATATTCTTCTCTTAGGCATTGGAGTTCACTTGGCAGGTTGGTGGATGCCCTTCATTGTGGCCAGATGGAGAGTTCACCTAGTTGGAGTACACCCTTCTCGAGAGGAGTGTTGTGCATCCTGGAGGATGGTATAAGCCCCTAGATAGCATGGGATTTCATGGAGTCTTGTTATGAGGATTGAATTTGGCTCAAGGACACCTATATTGTGACAATGTTTTTGCAAGGGTTAGTTGACCCACTGGAGTACATTACATAGGAGGATCGATGGAGTCCATGGAGATTGTGATGGAGGCATGTGGAATTTCCTTATGTATTTATATAATCTTGGAGCCCTTATTGTGTATGACATCACCTTGGAGCATGACACATGTGTTTTGCAGTGTAGTGTCACACTTGAATTGGCCAGCATTAGCTTATTATATGTTGCTTATAAGGACTTGGGCCTACATAGTATTTTTGGCCTCCCTTACCTCTCATATGAATAGAGGAAAGAAGTTGTCCTCATTATTCATGCATTCACTCTTGTGATGGCATGTGACCTAGTGAGGAGTGCAAAATTGTCCTCTCTCCCTCTCTCTTGGTATTTGTTGTATTCTCTCTCTCTCTCTCTCTCTCTTGAGACATTAGGGTTTCTTGGTCTTCTTGGATTATCTTGGAGCATGTTGGAGGTCTAGGGTTAGGGTTTATTAAGGTTTTGTGATAAATCCCTTCAGTAATTTTGTTGGAGAAGAAGAATATAATATGATGTCTTTCCTTGAGGATGTGTTGGATTGGTTCTTGCATATTGGAGCTCGTTGGTTGAGCTAGGGTTTTGTTGATTTGCTTAGAGTTTTGGAGAGGTATTGTTTTTTTACCAGCCTTGAGACAAGGCTATGGTATGTGCATGTACTTTATCGAGTATATAAATGTTTTTTTCACTATCCAAAACATGTGTTTTTCCATATTTGGTTTTCAACCATATATGTTATTCATGTATTTCTATTTACAACTATACATGTTTTGATGGTTTGACATAAGTATAATGACAATTGTTAAGTGATTTAACATCTCCATTAAGGAGTCTAGCATATCGGTTGTTTTTCTATTGATATGCTTATTTTATTGTTGTTAAAACTGTTGTAGAAGATAAATTTCAGATTTAATTTATGTGGGATAAGTTTCCCTAGAGGGATGAAACTTATCCAAGATGTTTGATATATTTTCTCCTTAGATTTCCTAGAAGTTTGGAAGTAAAATATTTTACTGTTGTATTTTTACACACTATTTCACAACAACCCTAAGAATGGAAATTCATAAGGTTAAGATTTGGAAAACTTGTGATTTTTTTTTTTTGCATTAAAAGTCAAAGACATTGACTAGCACTGGGAATTTTACATGATAATCCATCTTGTTGTGGCTAATATCACTCTTGAATACGCGGGATCTTGTATTTCAATTGGAGATTCCTAGGGAGAGGTAATTGACCTTGCTGAGGTTGTTGGGTGTAAAACCTTAGGTTTCTTGAGAGGAGCACCTTGACCCTTGGAAGGGTTGTTTATTCTTACTATTATAGATTTTTTCTACTTCATATAATGTTGATTTTGTGCACTTAAGACTTGTTTAGGATGTGTAAGTTGGTTCTCAGTCTTAGAGAGTGTCAGGGGTTGGAGGGAGATTCCAATTTTGTTTCATGGAAGCTTAGGCTTTAGGTCCTTCTAGAGGAGGTTGATCTTTGGGATCACGTTGAGAAGGAAATTCTAGAACATACTAATCCAACATAGTTGGCTACTCATCAAAAGAGGGAAGCCAAAGTGAAAATAATTATTCTTGATTCTATGAAGGACCATTTCTTCTTACATATCCAGATAAGAAGATAGGTAAGAAGATGTTTGATTCTTTGGTTTCGTTATTTTAGAACTCTCGTGCTTCTCAACAATTTCTATTGCAAGCCCATCTTTTAGTTGTTTGTTGAGAAAGATAGATACTATGACGAGCTACTTGACAAGGATCAATGAACTGAAGGATCAATTGGCCACCATTAGGACAAAGGTGGAGGATCAAGAGTTGGTGTCCATTTGATCCGGATTTATGTGGGAACGAAACAAAAGATAGCATATACAGAATCATATACAAAGATATATTGCAAATAACACAGTGATACAGTAAACACATATTCTATTAAATAGCGGAAATAGAACAGACTGTAAAATACAATAGCTAGAATGGTGGTAGCCATCTCTGAGAAGAGATGTGGCCGCTATGCTCATTCGTGCCAAGATGAATACAAAGAGAGGCCGAAAGGGCCTATTTATCATAAGAATGAGGGAAAGAATCCCAATCATCCAAAAACCTAACCCTAGAAGATGAACCGTCATAACATTTGCGGCCCCAAGGTGGTTAGTTGAACAGTCAACTTCTCGGGGTCATAACGTTTGCATACGATCTCCGTTTAGGGCGCTCGGTAGCCCGTTGGAAAGGTCTAACCGAGATTTACAACTTTCAGTTGGGCCTAGATGCATGCCATTGGCAACCATTTGGTCCCCCAAATCGCCAAAAAATGTCGTTTAGGGCCTCAAAATGGCTCCGAAAGTTCAGGACCCGAAAAAATGCTAAAAATAGTAATTTACCAAAATTGCCAGAAGACTGTTTTGAGCCAGTTGGAAGAGGTGGGCCGCCATCGATATCCACCTGGATCAATCCTCCCTCGTTAGGAAGCAATGGTCTCCATTGCGTTAAATCCATTATCATATGTCGAGCTGTGTGTCGAATTGAGCTCTTGGTGGGACATTTGCTGAAGTGGAAAGGTTGCCTTACTTTGACATCTTCAGAGGGTTGTAATTATTGTTGATGGATGCGCTGGAGCTGTTCAACAGTTTTGGTTGTTGTGGTATCCTTGGTATGAACCAGTGTGGATGGTTTCTTTTTGGAGGAGCACCTTGAATGCGTGGCCTTGCACTGTAGAGGTACCCGAATAGGCGATGCTGCACTAACTTTGTGTTTTTCTTGTTTCTGCTGAGTAGAAGGATAATCTGCAGAGGTTGTGGATGACTCTGCGATCTGATGTTCACCTTTAGTGGCATTTGCGAATAGGGAAAATTTCCCAGTGTGGGAGATTATCTTCCTGCCTTGCTTGGTTGGGGTAGGTGAAATTGTCTCTGGTATCCGATAGAGTTGTCCTCCCAAAGTGACAGTGACACTGCGAGGTCGGGATTCATATATAGCATGACGCTTCCACATATATGGCTGTCCTAAGAGAACATCACATACTTCAAGTGGGGCCACATCACACAATACCTCATCTTTGAAGGGCTTGATGCCATATGGTAGGCGACATTGGTGACTGACACGGATCCTTTGTCCTTGGCTTAGCCATCCGATGGTGTATGGTTGTGGGTGTGGCATTATTGGTAGCTCCAATCTCTTGATGACTTCTTCTGAGATCAGGTTCTTCTGGCTGCCGCTATCCACAACAAAGTGTAGGGGAATTCCCTTCACCCACATCTGTGAGTGGAAAAGGCGCTCCTCTGCCTCCGACTCTTCAGGCTCCTCTGGCTGAATCTGTGTGGTGGCAACAACGACACTGGGTTATGCATCAATGATCTGCTTCCCTTTTCGCGCGGCTGTGAAATTAGGTTCCGAGTCAGAATCGGAACTGGGATATGATTCTGAAGCTTTGATCTCAGCCACCAATGACTGTTTTGAGTGACAATCATCAGTGTTGTGCCAGGGGATTTTGTGGAACTCGCACCACTTCCCGATGTCCTTCTTTGTCTTTTCTTTACCCTTCTTCGCCTGTGGGTTGGACTGGTTGTCCTTTTCCTGCCCCGTGCTCTGCGAGCTAGAGTTTCCCTTGCGCTGCTTCTGCGCAGGTTCGAAGTCACGCTTGTTCTTTTGCTGAAATTTCTGCTCAATTTTGACAGCATATCGATAGGCGGATCCGAGTGAAGAGATTTCAAGGAAATCCATCTCTGTTCGGATGTACCGGTGTAGGCCATTGCGATATTTCAGTACTAGGTGCCGCTTGGAGCCCTTGATACCTAGCTTTGTGCGCAAGGTATGAAATTTGTTGGTGTACTCCGACACCGTTTGGTCCCTCTCTTGATGTAGAATGGTCCATTTTGTGTACTGGTCATCATAGTTTCCAACAGGGTAATATTGTTCCTTGATGACATCTATAAAAGAGGCCCAAGTGGGATTGGAATATTCAAACAATCCAGACTCGTCTGATGAGTTTTGCTCACAATAAGTTTCCCACCAATTTTTGACATGGGGGACGGCCTTAAGGAGCGCAAAGATGATCTTTTCCCTGTCAGAAAATTGGTGGACAGAGAAATACCCTTCTAGTAGATTCAACCATTTATCCAGAGCATCGGCATCGATTTGGCCTTCAAATAAAGGGATATCAAAATTAACTTGTACCTTGAAGGGAGTCGTATCTCCGAAATGGCTGCTTGTTGAGGGTGCATTTGCCACTGTTGGCATGCATTGAAGGATCTGGGCGAAATTGTCCATCATCTCGTTCCTCTGTCGCGCGAGGGCTTCCTCGAGCAACAACTTGATAGGATCTACTGCTCCGTCGTCTCTCTTTTCTTCCGCCATGGGAGGCCGTTTGGGGCGGCGAGAGTGGTCTTCCCCAAGTGAAACTAGTTCGAGACCCAACTCTCTGTATCCTGACCTCGTCGAGGACATGCACCGAGAAACAATCAAAGAGCAGACCGCTCTGATACCACTGATCCGGATTTATGTGGGAACGAAACAAAAGATAGCATATACAGAATCATATACAGAGATATATTGCAAATAACACATTGATACAGTAAACACATATTCTATTAAATAGCGGAAATAGAACAGACTGTAAAATACAAAAGCTAGAATGGTGGTAGCTATCTCTGAAAGAGATGTGGCCGCTATGCTCATTCGTGCCAAGATGAATACAAAGAGAGGCCGAAAGGGCCTATTTATAATAAGCATGAGGGAAAGAATCCCAATCATCCAAAAACCTAACCCTAGAAGATGAACCGTCATAAAGTTTGCGGCCCCAAGGTGGTTAGTTGAACAGTCAACTTCCCGGGGTCATAACTTTTGCATACGATCTCCGTTTAGGGCGCTTGGTATCCCGTTGGAAAGGTCTAACCGAGATTTACAACTTTCGGCTAGGCCTAGATGCATGCCGTTGGCAACCATTTGGCCCCCCAAATCGCCAAAAAATGTCGTTTAGGGCCTCAAAATGGCTCCGGAAGTTCAGGACCCGAAAAACTACTAAAAATAGTAATTTACCAAAATTGCCAGAAGACTATTTTGAGCCAGTTGGAAGAGGTGGGCCGCCACCGATATCCACCTGGATCACCATTTATCTAAAATGACTTGGTCCTTCTTGGATAAATTTTGTTTAGGGTGTTTGTGCTCAAGGGAATATTCCAAACTTTCTGAAGCTTTGGGTTGATCTTATGGAAAGTATTTCCTAAGCAATATTTGGGAGCTAGAGGGAGGCATGACTATGGATATTGGTGATGAGGCTACTTATCCTAGGAGAGGATTTGGATCCATTCCTTTAAAATGTATTCAAGGGAAATTCTTGAGCTAAGTGACATTTTTTTTGTTCCTAGTTTGAAGAAGAACCTTCTTCTAGTGTCATGTATGACATAGGTACAATGGAGAGTTTTTGAGTGACAACAATGCACCATCGCTGTTTCTAGTTTAGTTAGTTTAAGGACTTTGGATAGAGGGGTGAGAGAGGGTGGATTTTACATTTACTTTATGACCCAGTGACATGTGTACATTCTAGTGAGATGATAGATGAGTCTTCTAGTCTTTAGAATGATTGGGAACATGTATGAGCACCTAAATCTTCAATGAGGGAAAGTGTAGATCCTATGAGATACTCTTGTCATATTGCATTGGTTTCTTCCTTTTGTGAGCCTTTAAGTTGCATATTAGTGGAGAGGTGTGATGCCTTGATGGAGGATGATGTTGATATTTGTTTCTATGGGATAACATATAGAAATCCATATAGGACTGTAACAATATCAACAAAGAAAGGATAACTGGCATAAATCCATATAGGACTATAATAATAATAATAATAGAAATCTGAATAGAAATATGATAGAAATGACTTACAATGACCATCATGATGGGATATATACACATTGACTAGTCACGTGGTTGAATAGACATGCCCATTAGTACTTGTATCTCTTCATTAATTATTATTATGATTATTATTATATATTAATGTTCTTTACATTGTCATCCCCTTTATAAATGATTTGTCCTCAAATCATATCTATGGAAAATAATTATCTATGTTTTTGACCTATAATTGCTTCTCATAATCCTTTATACTTCTTGTTGTGATAGTTGATGAAACAAGATGATGTGATCTTCTAAGCATTGAGTAGAATTGTTGAGTTGTGAAATGGTTTTCCCACTTTAATTCAGTCTTTTGTTGGACTATTCATTTATAGGTTTCTTGGAAAGAACTTGATGTATTATGATTCCCACGATGATTTTTACTTTAATATCCAACTATACTAGAAATAATATTCTTCAGAATATAGGTCAACTACTTTCATTGATGTTGATCTTTCTTTTTATGTACTTGTGATGTTTTCTTGATTCATATTTTGTAATATGTCTTCTTTGCACATTTTTGTCTCTTTGTTGATCATGAAATGTTTATTGGTGGAGATATTTGGATTTCCATTTGCTTTACCTCGATCCCTAAATATATCCTCACTTCCACATGATTTGCATTTGTATTGGTTCCTTTCTCCAATGTCTCAATACTTATATTTAATGACTTATGTATTTCTATGGGATCAATCATTGTTTTTTTATCAATCACTAGTTCTATTGGTAAGTTTCTCAAACTTGTTTTGTAACAACTTCTTATCTATGTAAGTAAGTTTTAATTATGAACCCTTAAGTGTGAAAGTTGTTCCTTAGTGTATGATTTGTCTATTTTATCTTTAATATCTCGATTCTCTGGCATTTATTCTTTTAAGTTTTTAATTTGTTCTAGCAACCTCTAATCAAGGTTCCTTAGAGGAAATTTATTCATTTTTATTAATAATTTATTCTTGAGATCTTGATTCTCTTGTTCTATTTATGATCACACTACTTCTTATCTTTTGATTTTTTATTTGCGTAATAAGTTTTTAACTATGACCTTTTAGGCAATAAATTTATTTATTTTTTTCTACCAAAATTCTTGGTGATTTATTTCTTGAAATATTGAACTTCCTATTGATCACATTATCTCTCCTCTTTTAATTCCTTCAGTTGAGCGATCAACTTTTGACTATGATTTTTAAGCGAGTCCCTCTTCTATTTTTCTTAGAATCTTATCCACATCTATATTACTTTGTAGTTTTTATTGTCCTCTTGAGAGTGTGGTAGTTCATCCACTATTTCTATTATTATTTGTTATGGATCAATTTGATAATACCTTAGAGGAAACACTCTTTCAAAATTTGAGCAATTGACATCTTGATTTTTGAAAGACTCAACATTTAAAATCCTTGGTTCAAAAAAGATGTTTCGCTAAAAAAGTAAAGTTATTTGTGGAATTCATCGTTCACTACTCACTTCTACTTTTACACCAAATGTAAAGCACTTCAAAATATACTTCAACGAATTTTTTCCCTTTATATATTATGATCCCAGTAAGTAATTTATAGTGTTCGATATTATAAGATCATAATATAGCCTCAAAAGTACTCCAATGTTGTTTTTTTCCACTAGTAACATATATTGGATGGAAATTTAGGGATAAATTTGGATTACCTTAGTTTTGATCAAATTTTAATGTGGTAAGTTTTACCACCTAAGTTGTACTTGGTTGGATCCTTCCGTGAGTCACCACATGTGAAAAATTATCTTGTTCACAATTAGAGCTCAAAAGTCTGTGCAGGCCAATTTTGGCCCTTTAAAAAAAATTTGCATGTTCATACCCCTCGGGGAAATTGTAATAAGTTGACGCAACATGATGAATTGTGAAAAAGTCTTGGATTTCCTAGGAATTAGTCATCAACGCGTTACTCTAGAGTGTTTTCATTGGTAATTATTTGTTGCTTTTTGGCGGCTTATGATTTCCGAGTTTTTTCACTCAATCCTTCAAAGTTGGAGCATTCGTCTTGGTGGTTAGGACTTAGGAGGTTATTAAAGTCTAAGTGTCAATCATTAATTTTGAGTCTTATGAACATGCACTAAGCCCCCTCTAGGTTTATTTTAATTTCCGCCAATAAAAAAATTTCCGGTAGAAACATAGAATTTTTTAATGTTTTAATTGTAAAAATTCACTTAAGCATAAAAGTGGGACTGGGGGGTTGAATTTTCCATGGGGGTGCTCGTTTTCTAACTCAGAGCACCCAAATTACTCATCAACCCACTTTGAGAGTCAAATTAGTGACTATTAATCACTTAATTTGCTTTTCTCTCAAAAGGTGAATAAAAAATAAAAAATAGAAAATATGGAGAAAAATCAAATCCCACCAATCAACGAAACTTGTCCCAGACATGTTTCAGTCATACCAGAGTGGGGGAAATCAGATGGTGAAGAAAGGGCCATTTCAATTGGAAGATAAGATTGTGATTTGATTCGTGATTGAGAGATCTCAGATAGAGAGGGGTGCATTTCTCATAGAGTGACGCATTTCTCCTGGCAAGGTGGCATTTGAGGAGTGGTTTGGTGGTAGCATCAACAAGTTCACTCCATATCATCCCTAAATCACCTCAAATTCTCCCCAATTCACCTCATTTCAACTATACTGAGCTGCCTCTCATCTCAAGCTCACTCCATCTTGGGAAATGCGCCCCCTCCTCTCCGTGACTATTTAAGAAATGGCTTAGGTTCCATTCTTTCTCATGATCAGAGGACCAAGAGGATGTTGAATCTCTGTTGTAATTCATATTATATATTGGAATAAAGAAGGATTTGGAGGCAATTTTTGTTGTATGGCTCTGTGTGTGGATGTAATGTCAATGGTTTATGAGATAAATATAACGTAGCTTGTTTACTTGTTGCATTTGTCATTTATTTGGCCTTTGAAAGACTGGTACCAGTTAGTAGGATAAATGATTCTAGTTTGATTTCTTACTTATGCACCGCGGTATAGGATTTGTTATTTTACTTGTTTGTATTTATAATATTATGATCTTTGGAACGAGAAGCATCGGATTTGATGCTCTTGTTGCAAATAGATTTAGCTGTGCATGTTGTCTAGTTTTGAAGGATCAATTGATCTTGTTTGACTCCTCCGTCATTCAAGCGATTTCAAAAGGACATAGTCCCTCCTCTCTCCACCAATAGACTCCATTGCCCAAAGTTCCCAGGCTCTCATCATCTTTTTCCCTCTTTCCTTCACATTTAAATTTAAATTCTTTCTTTGGTTATGGTTCTTGCTGTAGTGTCCCCCTCTATCATACCAGCGTGATAGAGAGGATCATTGCTCAATCCGGGCAGTTAGCCCTATATTCATTAAAATCAAACTCATTGATACAGAGACATGTGTATGTGCATGCTATAGAACACAATAGAGATTAAATGAATAATGCTGATATCTAACATACATTCAAAATTCTTGTGACAGTCATTAAATAAAGACCTTTGCAGAATTATAAAGGGCATATGGAAATGCATAATCGTTGAATACACAGCGGAAGTAAATTCATTAGAACATCCATAATCCATTCCAGCTATTCATCAAAGGAACAATTGCAAAGTTACAAACACAAGAGAATACTTATCTTAATGAAGTAGTCCCAAACAACCAGCTACGCTTCTGCAACGTTCCACCCAACCGTAGGCCAGTGTGCTCCTCAATCTCTCAGCACCACTGCCACCCCCGAGCTGGGCATGATCTCCACAAGGAAAAAGGGGAAACAGGCTCTCACATAGCCAAAGATATGCCAGAATCAGCCAAGCCAACCAGCAGTTGGGTTTCTCAGGCTGCTAAGAGATGGGCAGAGGTGGATTACTAGGTTAGTGGCTCAATCATGGAGCTATGGATACTTCATTGGGCTCATCAAGCCAAATTTGTCCTCTTCCACTCTTGAGGCTCCTGCTCACAGGTTCAAATCCAAAACGGGATGCACTTAACAACAAAACCACAATTACTAGGCATGAGGAAAATGCTTTCCACAGTGGGACGCATGAGATGGGGTTCCAACTCACTCAGAAAAACGTGGGAACACACAAAAACGAAAATGGGAAGATGGGGAACAACCCTGGGGAGCCAATCCGTTTTTAGAAAAACGTCCTTGGACATTCAGGGGCAAAAACGACCTCCATACAGTCCCCAAATCGTGGCCCTTCTCTCCCAAGCTACTGTATATGCAAAAACGAACTCCCAGGCATGGAAAAGTGCAGGATTTGGATGAAAAACGTGCAGGGAAAGGCCCAGCTAACTCCAACTGCGTGAGTGAGAGAAGACTGACTGTTCCCCAATCCCTTTGGGCACCATTTCGTGGGTGTTTTCTTTCCCAACAAGCAAAAACACGAATTTCCAGGTTGATGGCTTGCCCATGCACGAAAATGGCTTGCCCATACTTCTCCATTTCCAAGGCAATAACTGCCCGAACCAACCTTTGGAAGAATTAAATGATTGGGTGCATGAGACAAAATGGGTAGTTGGTGGTTTAGGGGTTTCCCCATTGACACATGGATTAACACCATTGGCTCAAGGGTTTGAATAATCCCCCCCCCGCTATTCCTTTGTAAAGATCATGCCCCTATCTCTTTGTTGCATTGCGTAGCCGGTTGTGGGTTTTTTTTTCATTAAAATTGCTTGTTTACATGATGTCCGATTTTACATTGTGCTCCGCTAGCACAAGAACCATATGCATCTATTTTAATTGCCGATACATAAAACGACAAATCAGTGGCAGGGCCTTGGCATTGAGCTCCTCACCATGACTAAATAACAATATTTACATTATTTACAATATTAATGTAATAGGGTCAAGCTGGGGACATTACACTTGCATTAGACAAATCAATTTTTTTCAAGAATATCAATAGTTAATTGATTTGTATGCATGTTTTAATTAGATCTAAGTTTTAAAGATTTATTTTTTATAGATCTAGCTTTCCTAACTTAGTACATGAGCTTATTAAGTTTTTCTATCTATCAAAGTACTTAAGCTAGTAATTTTTTTATGCTTTTAAACGTCTTATCTATGAATTTGAGTGCTTTCAGGTGGTTGTTTTTTCACTTTTAATGAATAGGTAAGAGGAAGTGCTACCATAAAATCGAAGATTCATGCCATCCAGGACCTCCCAGAGCAATAAACATTGATCCTGTCTCATTTCAAAACCTTGCAAGCCTATTGGATCCAAATCTATAAGGACCACTTGCATCCACCTTTTAAAATTTTGTAAATAATAATAATAAAGGCAAGTGGGATACTCAGTGTCCACACTCCACCCCCCTGGGGATCTGTGTCATTTTCGTGGAGTGACTCTTTTTGCTTTCTGCTTTCAGTTATTGGTTTCTTGTTAGTTTATTTTCTTATAATAGAATAATTAATCACATATTTACTCACATATCACTTAACTGTTTCTTTTTCAGTTTGCAATAAAGAGTAATGAAAAGTTCGACTTAGATTCCTCGTATGATCTTGTCCACCGTGGTATTTTCTTGATCATTTGGAACAATAAAAAAGGGGATTTAAGTGACTAGTTTAATAGGGAAATCCACTAGAAATATATCCTAAAAAATTGAGCGGTTGTAGTGAATATACTATAGAGTCAGGGGGATACTGTAAGCAAACTTTATGTCTCACCCTATTGGACACTTGGTAGTGTTGCAGTGTGCTCATTCTAGCGGATAGATTCTCGAGTGGGAAAAACAAGAAATAACCCACTTTAATCCACTCATCATAATAAATCTAAAAATGACCAAGAAGCATTGCACAACATTTCCTTTCAGTAGTAATCACTTAATTATTTTGGCATTGGTCCTTCACAATATTTTGCTTAAATCATCTATGTGTCGTGATTAATCATATTATTTGATGTTACTTTAAATGTATGGTTGTTTCTCTCTCTTATTTTAGTATTTTATTCAAACTCCTAGATTTCTTTCTTGTAACTTAGCGTAATCAACCTTAGTTATTTTATTATGGACCACCCCCCTTGGCTTTGTCAGGAGTTGGCCTATATGTAGGAGTTAAGTGTTAAGTGACAGTAAGATTGACTCGTGACTTTCCCCCAAGGACGCACCCAGTGGCCTAAGTATTTTTCCAAGTTAACCCGAGTGCGTATCAAGTAGAAACAATAAGAGAAGGAAAAAATATATGGGTTGTAAATCTCACGACTAAATGCTAGTTTTGGAGCCATATTGACAGTTCGAACGAAGTAGCAACTCAGGCTAGTTTTGGAGCCCTTGATATTATACAATGGTGAATAGAATAATGACGGTGATCAATTGACACAATGGTTTCTCCAATGGACTCGTGTCGAGGCACATTTCCTTATAATATATTATTTACGAATAGTTTTTTCATGATTTATGGTTACCAGTGACTCTGCGATATGTGTGTGTGTGTGCCTTACTAGAGAAAGCTCACTTTTCATATAGACATGCTTTTGACTTGACTCCACTGAATATTTTCTTAAATTTATTCACGTTGACCAAATGGGTAACTTTGAAATGGTTTCAGGAGATCCAATTGAGGAGGAATTATACAATCTGTGTTTAAGAGATTTGAGGAATAATGCCCTTCATTTAACCTTCTTCCCCACTCGAATGATCTTCAACAATTTGATTGGAAAATTATGGTAGGTGATTGGTGACTTGTGGTAGACACTCTAATTTTTCTTTTTTCTTTTTTAAATTTCAATGGCAATTTTTCAGTTATGCATTTGGCAGTGAAATTATTTTGCAGCGAAGTAATCTTTCAATGGAATTATGAAAATTTCCAAAGGCTTGATTATGGTCAAAGACCTTTAGTTTAGAGAAACTCTGAAAAATGGGTTTGCCAAAGGGTGGAGGATCATACAAGGTATGAACAAATCATGGCTATAAGATGGATTAGAAACTAAGCTATGATACCAATGTAGTGGAGTCTTAAATTGATTTAAAGATTTCAACTGAATATTCCAAAGAATTATAAATAATATTTTGTATAAAATAATGAATGATGTTTTACAATGAATAATGGCCTTGTATTATAGGCCTTGTGGTGAGTATTCATGTAAAGTTATGACTCTACGAATGCACATTCTAATAACACACTAAATTCCTATGCCTAAAATCTATATATATAATTATTGACAATGTTATTTTATATACATAACATTGCCTCCTCTTTTAAGACGCTTTGTCCTTGAAGTGTTGTTATTAATTTTCCCTTATCTATGTTGAGACCATTTGATGGAATCTTTGATGGTTTAGACTTGTTCTTGTCTTTTTTACTCTATCAACAGAGGTGAATAATTTTGTTTCTATTGTACTCGCTCTCTTGTGATGTTCAAAATATCCAATATTATATTGCATAATGCCATTCTCATGGAAATACTGGATGGTCTATATAAATTTGATAAACATGGTCATGGCTTGGTACTCAGTGAAGGTGTTCCCATTATTTTCAAGGGAATCATAGAGATATTCACCCAAGAACAACTCCATCACTAGATGAACGAAATCATCGTAAGGGTTCTCGTAGATGGATTGAATCTTGTTGATGCCATTGGTAGGGGAGTTTTGAGGTAAAAAATGGGCCTCAAAACAAAAAATGTACCATCAAAATTCACTTTATAAGAACCTATAGGATTCAAGATGATGATGTCAACCATGGGGGTAAAATTTATAAAAAAAATTGGATGGAAAAAGAAAAAAACTATATTATCTTGTTGTATTTTGAGATATCTCCTTATCGGTTTACCCAAATTTCAATTTTGGGCATTTGTTGAATGTAGAATTCAAATACACATCCAATGCCATACTTTTGAGGCACCCATGACATGGAAAATGAAAAATTCAATCAAAAATGTATTTTATGTATTAAAATACTTTTTTAATTGAATTTTTCGTTTTCCATACTGTGAGTTCCTCAAAGTATGTCATGTGGGTATGCCTCAGATGTAGAATTAAATTCCACATTCAACGAGTGCCCAAACTTGAAATTTGTGTAAAAACCGATAAAGAGATATGTCAAAAATATGTTAAGAAAAAATAGTTTTTAATTTTCCCCTCCAAAATTCAGAACTCTTATTTTATTATTTTAATTCTTATTTTATTATTTCCCTTAGGAGGCCAATTTTAGACCTCAAAAATCCTCTAATGGGTAGTCTAATACATGATGCATTATTTCTACTTTGTTCTAGATATTAGATGATACAACTTGTTTTTATTTATTTTTCTAAAGGTTTTGTAGTAGTAAGTAGTGCCTATTTCTTTATTGTAACATATCTTCATCATCTTCTCACGTTGGTTTCTCAACTCCCAGCCAAAATTGTATTAATCCTTGATGGAGTTGATGCACACAAGATGTTGTTGCATGGGTTTTCTGAGTAGAGGACAATAAATAATATTTTTTCTCATCGATATAAATCATTTCACCATGTTAGGTAAGATATAGGATCTCCATATATTTGTGGGAGTCCTTGATCATTTGCATGCTTCTTTCTTCTTACTAGATTATTGGTCATCATAATTGTTGAAATTTGTAATGAGGAAGGTCCTTCCCCATGATTTTGATGTCACATGAGGGGGACAAAGTCATCTTTCCTAGTGTTACTTTGTAAAGATAATAAAGTGACTTTTATATTTTTAAAGTGAGTTTCACTTAAGTAAAGTGGGTCCCTTATGTAAATGTGCATTTATTGATTATAAAAAGGAATTAAATGTGCTATTAATGATGACCCTTTTGATATTTTTAATCCTATCCAATCATTGAGGAAGTTAGGGTTGTTAAAGGTAGTTAGGGTTTAGAAGGGGTTTAAGTGATTATTTAAACACTTTGAAAGAGAAGAAGAATACATCAAGAGAGAAGAGAGAGCGAGAGAAAGAGAGCATTGTTTCCAAGGTCATTTATGCAAACAGTCCGTATAGTCCATACACCTCTTGCTGGAACATAAATCGAGGTGGTCCGTACAGTTTTGTACTCCTCTGCTGGCATAGTTTTCAAGGCATTCCGTTGGCATAGAAACCGATGTAGTCCGTACACAGTTATGTACATTGTTGAAACATTTTTCGAGGCAGCTATTTTTACACATATTTCGAGGCAGTTCAAACATCGTACATCAGTCAGAGAATTGTACAGTCAGTACAATTTACTATTGGCACATAGTTCGAGGCAGTCCATACCATGTCCATACAACATTCTGATTTTTGCAGAGATAAGTTGGTTTATTTGCATTTCTGATTTTTCTTGCTGAAGGAAAGAATTTCTGAGTTGTGAGAAATTCCAATTTTTGTTCTCATTTAATAAAATAGATCTCTTTGGGTTTTCCTCTTGTAAGGTTTTCCCATAGGCTTGGCCCTAAATTTCTGTTAGTTTCATCTTCTGTTCAAGAGTTTGGTTGTATGGTATTTATGCTTAAACTATAAGAAATTTCATTATATGAATTCATAGTTCAGAAAAGTTATAAATCAAAGTTACAGTGAAAGTGTTTGATAAAAGTCCAATAAGAAAGGTTTGTGATTTTTTATCAAAAATATTCATGGTATTAGAGCTTGGTTACTGAAGAAAGTTTGTGAAGTTTGTGGTTCTTGAAAATTCAAGACAGCTGGGCAAGAAAAGTTAGTTTCACCCAAGATTATCAGTTGAAATCATGGCCTCACTAGGGTTAAGATATGGAGACATGTTAGATGGATCTGATAACTTCAGTCCTTATAAAGAGCGCATAAACTTGTTTTTTAAGGAGTCGCAACTATGGGATATCGTTGGAGCTTCTTGTTGAAATATTGTAACTTCTAAGAATATTCTATTTGTACTTTATTATCCGAAGATGTTTCATTCCTTCGTCGAGACATTATTATATATCCATAGATGTTTATTCCTCCGTTGGGATGTTGTAACTAGGGTTATTAGATGCCCTAGTGGGGTTGGCCCTGAGTTAAGTGTTTACGGGTTATTAGACTCTCCTAGGAGAAGTTGGCCCAGTTAGGGTTAAAAGTCAAGTGAAGTAAAGTATAAATAGAGGAGGTGTGTTCCTCATTTGAACACACACTCACTCATTCACTCACTTGTGAATTGCGCATAGGAGAGAGAGAGATCTGCGAAGGAGGAGAAGGAGATCTTGTTTGGGGATTACATCTTTGTATTTGTTGGTCATCTATATTGAGGAAGCTTTCCTCGGTTTTCTACCCCATGAGGGTTTCCCGGGATAAATCTGTGTCTATCTTGTGATTGTGTTTCTTTAAGTGATACTTATTATGCTCTTGTTGTGAATTTTATGCTAATCTTAACATGGTATCAGAGCTAGCCTGAATAGGACATCTTTCACAAGGTGAAAATCTCTCTCTCATCCTCCGGTGAGAAATTAGGGTTTATGCAAAAGTTGGAATTTTTGGAATCTGATTGCATGGATGGATACTCCTCCTCAAAAGAGAAATTTTGAGCCCTAGATCGAAATTTTTGAGTGGGTATATCTTCGGGAAAGTCAAACCCTAGTTTGACTTTTGGACTAGAAATTGCAGAAAACCAGAAAAACTGCGAACCATAATTCTACAGCAGGTCCGAATTTCGCAGGTCAAATTTGAAGGGTGAAAAGTTGGAGTTTCCAGAGACCAAGTGGACCAGTCAACTCACCTCAGTCAAACACATCTCCTGGTAAGGTCTGTTTTTCATTTTGAGAATTATCAATTTTTGGTGACCTCCTGGATAAGTTGGCCCCAAGCACTAAGATTGAGGATAAGCTAGAAGGCATAGAGAATTTCTGGGCATGGAAATATAGGATTGTTCTCATTCTTGAAGAGAATGATCTTTCCTAATACATCAAAAATGAAGTTGCAGAACCTATGGAAGATGAAGCTAAAGAGAAGCACAAGAAAGACCTGATTAGGGAAAAGAGAATCATTGCTGATTCTATCAAAGACCACTTGATTCCCCAAGTGTCATCCAAGAAGAACCCGAAGGAAATGTATGATGCCCTAGCCAGAATGTATGAAGGGAGGAACATCAACAAGAATATGAACTTGAGAACTCAATTGAAGAATACCAAGATGAGTCAAGGATAATCTATTCAAGATTACTTTAGAAGGGTCTCCCAGTTCAAGGAACAACTAGAAGCCATTGGAGACACCCTTGATGAAGATGAACTAGTCATGACTTATGTCAATGGTCTCACTTGACCTTGGGATTCATTCATCCAAACCATGTGTGCTAGAAAGTAAAGCATGAAGTTTGATATTGTATGGGAGGATTGCATTCAAGAAGAGGCTAGAGTAGCCAATAAAGAAGCCTTACTCAAAGAAGATAATCAAGCATTAGCCACCCATACCAAAAGAAGAAGGAATCAATCCAACTTCAAGAAGGAAAGCCACAAGGAGTCTCAAACTCCACAAAGTTTTCAAAAGAAAAGAAGAACCATTCCAGGAAGAGATCACTCTTCATACCAATGTTTCAATTGTCACAAAATAGGACACATTGCTAAGGATTGTCCTTCAAAGAAGAAGAAGGGTTTCCACCACAGAAGACATCAAGCACATCTAGCAGAAGATGATAGTGAAGATGAAGAGGAGGAAATACCTCAAAGGAAAAGAGCTAAGGTAGAAGAAGAAGATGTAGAAGAGTATGTTCTATTCTCTGCACTCTCTGGGTCTGTAACACCTGGAGAAGACACATGGCTTATTGATAGTGGTTCTTCAAAGCATATGACGGGACAAAAGAAAAATTTATCAAGACTTGAAGAGAGGACCTCTCCAGAAAAGGTATCATTAGGAGATGACTATAAATATCCCATCAAAGGAATTGGTGAAGCAAGCTACAAGCTTGATTTTGGAACCCCCATGAAGATGAAGGAAGTCTTATATGTACCAGGTTTGAAGAAGAACTTACTTTCTATCTCAACATTAGATAAGAAAGGTTATAGGATTGTATTCATAGATGGACAAGTACTCATGTGGCCCAAAGAAAAATCAATTGAGGATGCAGTTGTTATTGGTGAAGAAGAAGGAGGGCTATATAAACTCAAAGGACATTCAGAAGCAACCCTTGTCCATGAAGCCACTATCCCAAGTGAGCTATGGCATAGAAGGCTTGCTCACATCAACTACAAAGCACTACCCTATGTGAGCAAAGTAGTAACATGATTACCAGATTTGAAGGTTGATCATGAAGTCACTTGCAAAGGATGTGCAAAAGGGAAGAATATCAAGAATCCATTTCCAAAGAGTGAAACAAAGACTAAACGTACTTTGGAACTGATTCATTCAGATGTATGTGGTCCAATGCCCTCCACATCCTTGAGTGGATATGAATACTACCTTAAATTTATCGATGACTATTCAAGAAAGACTTGGATATATTTCCTAAAAGGAAAAGATGAAGTCTTTGGAAAATTCAAGGAATTCAAATCCTTGATAGAAAATCATTCAGAAAATAAAATCAAGACACTTAGGACAGATAATGATGGAGAATATACTTCAAAGGATTTTGAAGTCTTTTGTAAAGAAGCTGGAATCAAGAGGGAACTAACCACTCCTTACAATCCTCAACATAATGGTGTTGCGGAAAGAAAGAATAGAACCATTATGGAAGCAGTGAAGACAATGATACATGATCAAGATCTTCCTATGCATCTATGAGATGAAGCAACAAGGACAACAATCTATGTCCAAAATAGATTGTCTCATAGTGCCCTTGGATTCAAGACACCAAAAGAAATGTTCACAGGGAAGAAGCATGAGGTAAGCCACCTCAAGATATTTGGGTGCCCTGTATATGTTCACATACCAAAAGAGAAGAGAACTAATATGGACCCTTCCGGAAAGAAGGGAATATTTGTTGGGTATTGTGAAGCATCCAAAGCATTCAGAATATACATCCCAGGATTCCATCACATGGAAATTAGTAGAGATGTAAAATTTGATGAAGAAGATGCTCTCAAAATATCTAGAAAGAGCCAGTGTAAAGAAGTATATGAAGAAGATATACCTCCTAGAAATACAGAAACTGTTTCCTTCCCTGAAGAAGAAACACCAGAAGACCATGATATGATAGAACTTCAAGAACCCCCACCTATGAACATATCATGGAAGAGAAAGCCAGCATGGGAAAGAGAAATTATATAAGAAGAAGAAATATATGGGGCTCCAGGAGGCTCCACTAGAGAAAGCAATAAACCAAAGCCACTTTCCAGCTATGTGGCTTTGATGTGTGATCTTGTAGATCAAGAACCTACCGGTTATGAATAAGCAGTTCATAAAAAGAATGGGAAAAAGCAATGACGGAGGAGTACCAATCGATAATGAAGAATGATGTTTGGGATGTAGTTCCCAAACCAAAAGACAAGAGTGTGGTATCCTCCAAATGGATATACAAGATAAAGCATGTTGCAGATGGTAGCATTGAAAAGTATAAGGTGAGGTTTGTGGCCAGAGGATTCTCTTAGAAAGAGGGAATTGACTATGAAGAAACATTTGCACTAGTTGCAAGGTACACTTCCATTAGAACCATCATTGCACTTGCATCCATGATGAAGTGGAGATTGCACCAGATGGATGTGAAGACAACCTTTCTGAATGGTGTAATTGAAGAAGAAGTGTACATAGAAAAACCACAAGGATTTTAGGTTGAAAATAGAAGAACACACGTATGCAAGTTGTAGAAAGATCTGTACGGATTGAAACAATATCCTAGAGCTTGGTATGGGAGAATTGATAGCTTCTTGACAAGCTTGGGCTTTACCAAAAGTAAAGCTGATCCTAACCTTTACCTTAAGGTTATGGATGATGAACCTGTCATACTATTATTGTATGTGGATGATCTCTTTCTGACAGGAAATGAGAAACAAATAATGGAAAGCAAGAAGAAGCTAGCTACAGAATTTGAGATGAAAGATATCGGATTGATTCATTACTTCCTAGGTCTGGAAGTATGGAAAGGCCCAGAAGTAATCTTTCTCAATCAGGGAAAGCATGTTGTGGAAATCTTGAAAATATTTGATATGTTGGAATGTAAATCCATGGCCACTTCCATGAATACCAAATTGAAGTTGTTAGCTGATGAATCGTCAGAATTAGTGGATGTAACTCAGTACAGACAGATTATTGGGTCATTGATGTATCTGACGAATACCAGGCTAGATATATGCTTTGCTGTGAACACCTTGAGTCAGTATCTGGTTGAGCCTAGATGTGTTCACCTGATAGCTGCAAAGCATGTGATGAGGTACCTAAAAGGTATGATAGAATTTGGTTTATATTATCTTGGAGATCATGACTTCAGATTGTATGGTTATACAGATGCAGATTGGGCTGGAAGTGTCTCAGAAAGAAAGAGCACATCGGGTGGATGTTATTGTTTGGGATCTGCTATGATCTCGTGGTTTAGAAAGAAGCAGTACAGTGTGGCTCTCAGCAAAGCTGAAGCGGAATATATAACAGCTTGCTCTGCTAGTTGTGAAGCCATATGGATTCAGAAGCTATTATCAGGACTATTTGACTTAGAGATGGACTCCACTATGATCTTGTGTGACAACCAGAGTTGTATCAAGATGACGAAGAATCCAGTGTTCCATGATAAGTCAAAGCACATAGAGATCCGATATTTCTATATACGGGATATGGTGCAGAAAGGAGCTATAAATATCGAGTATGTGAGCACTGATGAACAAGTTGCTATTGTATTGACCAAACCTCTGTCTCGAGTAAAGTTTGAGTATTTCTGAGACAAGCTTGGTGTAGTTCAAAAGGACCCTCCTCAAAAGGGGGAGTGATATGGTCGATGATGATATTTGGATCGACGATGAGGTTGATGATGAGGATACTTGTATCGATGATGAGGATACCTGTTCCGACGATGAGGTCGATAATACCGATGATGAGGCCGATGAAGTGGTCCTTATACTTTGTCGAAGTGGTCGAGAGGATTGCATCATCCTTGGAATTATGTCGTAAAGTGAGAGGGATTGATCATCCCATAAGTAGATCAGGATCACATCATCGTTGGACTTATGTCCTAAAGTGAGCGGGATTGATCATCCCATAAGTAGATCAGGATTGCATCATCCTTGGACTTATGTCCTAAAGTGAGAGGGATTGATCATCCCGTAAGTAGATATGGATTGCATCGTCCCTAGACATGATATGGTGTCTTAAATTGATAGGGATTGATCATCCCGTAAGTAGATCTAGATTGCACCATCCCTAGACATGATATGGTGTCTTAAATTGATAGGGATTGATCATCCCATAAGTAGATTTTGATTGAATCGTCCCTAGACATGATATGGTGTCTTAAATTGATAGGGATTGATCATCCCGTAAGTATATCTGGATTGCATCGTCCCTAGACATGATATGGTGTCTTAAATTGATAGGGATTGATCATCCCGTAATTAGATATGGATTGCATCGTCCCTAGACATGATATGGTGTCTTAAATTGATAGGGATTTATCATCCCATAAGTAGATATGGATTGCATCGTTCCTCGACATGATATGGTGTCTTAAATTGATAGGGATTGATAATCCCGTAAGTAGATTTGGATTGCATCTTTCCTAGACATGATATGGTGTATTAAATTGATAGGGATTGATCATCCCGTAAGTGGATCAGGATTGTATCATCCTTGGACTTATGTCCTAAAGTGAGAGGGATTGATCATCCCGTAATTGGATCATGTGTATTGCAAATAATGATGCTGTTGATCGAGATATCCAGATGTTGTTGTTGATCGGAAGATCCAGATGATGATGTCGTTGATTGATAGATCTAGCTGATGTTGTTGATCGGAAGATCCATATGATGATGCTGTTGATCAGGAGATCTAGATGATGATGTTGTTGTAGCTAATCGAGTGCTGCAGAAGATGAAGACTCAGTACTGAAGATGTTGATCTTCTAGTATTGAAGAAATTGAAGATGTTCCAGTAACTATTTGAGTTATTGATGATGATTGAAGAAATCTTCCACTGATTTATAGATGTATCATGTATCATGTTGTTGATGACTCCTTGCTCCTGCAGATGTTGTTAGAATATCCTTCTCATTAAGGGGGAGTGTTGAAATATTGTAACTTCTAAGAATATTCTATTTGTACTTTATTATCCGGATATGTTTCATTCCTCTGTCAAGACATTATTATATATCCAGAGATGTTTATTCCTCCGTCGGGATGTTGTAACTAGGGTTATTAGACTTCCCTAGTGGGGTCGGCCCTGAGTTAAGTGTTTAGGGGTTATTAGAATCTCCTAGGAGAAGTCGGCCCAGTTAGGGTTAAAAGTCAAGTGAAGTAAAGTATAAATAGAGGAGGTGTGTTCCTCATTTGAACACACACTCACTCATTCACTCACTTGTGAATTTGTGAAGAACCTGCAACAATTAATTAATGAAAATACACGAGATAACAGAAATAACAGAACTCATAATCGCTTTTTTGATCATAGGCCACTTCGAGGGGGAAACCTCCTTTGAGCAAGCTCAATACAAATAACTTCATGGTACCTTCATTGGCCTCAACACACACTTATATACTAAGTATATGCCCAATACTATGGGTCAATACCATGGGACATATAATACTACGGGATGACTTACAACGCATATGTGTCCAACAACAATATACTAACAAAGTAAAGAGAAGGGTTGACATGGGTTCCTAAAATCCCCTCTCCCTTAGAGAAAGATTTGTCCTCAAAGCTTTAGATGTGGAAATTGATGCAGAATTTGAAGGAGTGGTTCTCCTGGAGCATCCTCGGGTTGCATTCTGTGCCATTGAATGAATACCTTTGTGATAAATTGAGAGAGAAGCTGACGCCTTCTGAGTTTCAGGAAGGATTGCATGTAAGGATGTAGATGAAGAAGAACCATATCAACTGCGTGAAAAGTGCGCTCAGAATGGTGCTGATCGTCTTGCTGTTTCAGTCGAATTCGTGCCATGTGAAGATTGTCTTGCAGAATGAGAAGAATCTGATCACGGTTTTGAAGAACCGAGTCAATTTCCTGAACTGGGGAACTGTTGAGGGTGTATGGAAGAAGAACTAGTGGTGCCTATCCATAGACTGCTTCATATGGTTTCATGTTAGATGTGGTATTGTACCACCGAAGCGATTCAAGTAAATCCATAGAAATAGTTGTCCAAGTCTGTGTAGGGACAGGCAAGGGTTCGAGCAGTCCCGAAAGGAGTGTCGTTTCACCCTTGTTGACCTGGAAAGAATGAAAGTCAACCACCATCTGTTGAATTTTTATTTTCAGTCCCTGCCAAAAGAAGTTACATTGTTCCCGGTCATACGTTTTGAGGAACCCAGAGTGCCCTGCCGATGGAGAAGCATGGAGTTCATAGAAGAGATAGCCCTGTTGAACAGATTGCAACCAATTTGGAATAAGCAAAGAAATAGTTGTAAGAGAAATTGGGTCATCCAATGTGAGAGAAGGAGCATCTACCACCAGATTGTCCTTACCCTGCTTGTAAGTGATCACATAGGCATAACCCAGGAATTGGATAACCCATTTCAGGTGTGCTGGGGAGGAGACCCATTGTTCGAGGAAATTTTCCAGACTCTGGAGATCAGTCTTGGTGCATAAATAATTCCCTAATAGGTATGGCTTCCACTTCTATACTGCATGCAAAATATCCATCATTTCCTTCTGAGATGTAGATGCGGCTAAATTCTTACCGGCAAGGTCTCTTGAAGGTGACAAGCCCACTGGTTCAACAAAGACACCTGCATATCTATCCAATGAAGTAGTGGAGACCGTTGATGGGTGCATCTGAATGGAGCAGAGCTGAGCGATGAAACCATGTGAATTCTTCTTAAGGATATTTTCCAGGCGATGTGAACTGATGATGCAGAGAGACCCTGGTTGCAAGCCTGTAAATTTGTGTTGTTTCACATTGACTGAAAACTGCATCCAAAGTTCAACAAAATCCCATAAGATGGGGCCAAGAGTGCGTAACCATTGAATGCCCAAAACCACATCACATCCGCCTAAGGAAAAGACAAACATGTCAAAGTGCAGGTTATAATCTTTTAGAGAGATACACACATTGTGACACTTCCCCTTGCAAGGTAAGGTTCCCCCATTGGCAACCATGACTTCAAAGTTGGAGCAAGGATGGACAAAACAATTAGCTTGTTTGGCGATCCGAGGGTCAATGAAGTTATGAGTGCTACTATAATCAATGAGTATTGTAAGAGGAAGCTTCTTGAAGTAACCCCTGACCCGCATTGTTTGGGGGGTGGTGATTCCAGCTAAAGCATGGAGCGATATCTCTGGATGGTGTTCCTGAGACAGAGGGTCAATAGGAGGCTCTTGAATGTTGACCTGATCATCCATTGTATTGGGAGCTTCTTCACCAATTTTAGAGGCAGGCGGAGAGTCCACATCCAAGAGATAGAGTTTTTGCTGAACACATCTATGTCCCCGAGTGAATTTCTCATCACAATTATAACAAATCCCTTTTTCTCCGCGTGCTTGCATGTCTGTTTCAGACAAATGCTTGATAGGAGTTGGTTGAGGAGCTGGCGGGATGGGAGGTCGGTGAGAACCCATATTTTAGAAGGGAACACAAGTGGGTTTGGAGCACTGTTGGGATGCAATCTTGTCTTCTGCCAACTTAGCCAATCCCAGGGCTTCCATCATTGTGTTGGGACAGAGCATTTTAACCTATGAGTGAATTTCATCCTTAAGACCACTGATAAAACAACTCCTGTAGAATTCATCAGACAATCCTTCTGTGTGATTGGCTAGTTTCTCAAATTTTGTTTGATACTCTCTCACAGTACCAATTTGGCGAAGTTTAGTGAAGGCTCCTGTGAAGTCATCAAAAGCACTAGGACCAAATCGTTGCAAAAGGAGCTGGCAAAAATCTAGCCATTTTGGCTCTTCATGAGCCTTGATGTACCAATGGTACCATTGAAAAGCTTCCTGTTCCAAATGAAAGGAGGCAAGTGGAACTTTGTTGACATCAAAAGTATTATGCAGACTGAAATGCTGTTATGCACGATAGATCCAACCAGTCGGATCAGTACCATTGAAGCGAGGAAAATCAAGCTTCGAACCACGAAAATTGTTGGAAGAAGAGAACCCATTGTTTGATGAAGACTCAGACTCTCAGTTGGTGTGCATGGCTGAATGCTCAAGATGGAGGCGGAGAATTTTTTCATCCAGATCTTGGAGTTTGGTTTGGATGGCTGCAAGTGCTTCCTCCATGGTTTTTTCTCTTGCGCGGGTGACAACCATAACCAAGAGTTTTTTTTTTTTTTTGAATGAGTAGAAAAACACAAACATAAGCTTATTTAGTGAAGGGAAATATGGATTTGGGAAAAACTCTGATGGGTAAGTGGGGTTTGACTAGGTTTTGGACACTTTCGAATGGACAGGGAAGCAGAAAATGAGGATTTCAGAAGCGGGGTGAAAGAATGGGAAAATTTGTCAAAGAGGGATAAAGAAGCAGAAATAGGGAATGAACATGGTGGCAAAATTTGAAGGCGATTGGGTGAAAATTAAAGAAGTTATGGAAAACCCTAAAAATAGACAAATGTGGATATTTGGCTTTGGGAAGTGGAATTTGGGATAGAGTCCTCAGGAATGAAAGATGCAGAACGAGATTACAGGGGTGTCAGAGAAGTTTCAAGGGAAACAGAGTGAAAACAATGGAGATATGGAGAAACACAGAATTTTATACTGCGAGAAGTGTCAGATTTATTATTATTATTATTATTATTAATTTTTTTTAATTTTACTTATTAATTTTTATTTTTTTCAGAATGGATTTGCTACGATGTAGAAGGGATCAGAAACAGATGGATCGGCAAAAATGCGGAAGTGATCAACAATAGATGGATCTGAAACGACGTGGAAGGGATCAACAACAGATAGATCTGAAACAACGTGGAAGTGATCGACAATAGTTATGGACAGAGGAAATCTGTGATTTATCAGCTGAAAATAGATATGAAACCCGTATGCTCGGCTTCCTAACAGTTCATGGGATTCACTCGGCCACCAATGCTATCTGACAAATTGTGTATTGGAGCAGTACCCCTCCCCTCACTCCACGGCTCAGGTAAAACTGATAACCGATTTTCCACAAATGACAGCTCTTGGTTTACCTCACGGGTGGGAACTAGTCAATCAGGTAGGGATCGGTGCCCTTTTCGCTGGAAGGTCCTCTCAATGGGCCAGCTACTTTGGGGTTCCTGTGGTACTCCTCACAATGAGTTTAAGGGCTTATGCCCAAGTACTTCCCACAGTTAAGCAGATAGGGATTATTCCCAAATCCGAACCTGCAACAGATGTTAATTTTTTTTTTGGCAGAAATTTCACCCAACGAGCCCAAGAAAGTGCTATGATACTAGATGTGAAGAACCTGTAACAAATAATTAATGAAAATACATGAGATAGAAAAAATAACAGAACTCAGAATCGCTTTAATGATCGCAGGCCACTTCGAGGGGGAAATCTCCTTTGAGCAAGCTCAATACAAATAAATTCACGGTACCTTCATTGGCCTCAACACACACTTATATACTAAGTCTATGCCCAATACTATGGGTCAATACCATGGGACATATAATACTACAGGATGACTTACAAAGCATATGCGTCCAACAACAATATACTAACAAAGTAAAGAGAAGGGTTGACACGGGTTCCTAACATAATTGCGCATAAGAGAGAGAGAGATCTACGAAGGAGGAGAAGGAGCTCTTGTTTGGGGATTACATCTTTGTATTTGTTGGTCATCTATATTGAGGAATCTTTGCTGGGTTTTCTACCCCATGAGGGTTTCCCAGGATAAATATGTGTCTATCTTGTGATTGTGTTTCTTTCAGTGATCCTTATTATTCTCTTGTTGTGAATTTTATGCTAATCTTAACACTTCCTACACCATCACTATTCCCACATATGTTGCACGAAAGAATGCCTTTGAGAAGAAGTACATCAAGGAACACTTAATCTTCTTAGATTCAATTAAAGATCATGTGATACCCCACATCACAGGTAAGTCATGTGCTTTTGAGATTTGGAATGCATTATGCACTCATTATCAAAGTAAGAATCGGAATAGGAATATGTTTCTTAGAGAAAAAATGAGGAACACAAAGATGATTGATACTGATATAGTAACTTCTTATCTCACGAAGCTTATCTAAGTTAAAGATGAACTGGGTGCTGTAGGTGAGAAAATAGATGATGAAGAGCTAGTAAGGTATGCTCCTAATGGCTTCACTAAAAAGTGACACACTTTTTTGCAAGGGGTAGTTTCTAGAGAGAGGCTTCCAGATTGGACAAGGTTATGGGATGAATTTGTTCAAGAAGAGTCCTGAGAGGGGACATTCCAGAATAGCACTCAGATTAGTGAAGAAAATGTTGCTCTTGCAACCAAAGGTAAGGGAAAATGGAAGAAGAAAGAAAAATACCTCGGCAAGGTATGGTGATTTAACTACAATAAAAATGGTCATTATGCTAGTCAGTGCACGAAGAGGAAGGGGAATGAAGAAAAAGAGGGAGCTCCATTAGCAGAAATGGGATATTTTGCTTCCCAGTTTGAACAAGAATTCTCCTTAGTTTTAGTAAAGACTAGCGTAGGTATCACAATAGATTTCCATGACATGTGGGTAGTTGATAGTGGATCAACAAGCTATATGACGGGGAAATATAAATTTTTTGGAGCATAGAAGAAATAGCCCCAATAAATTTTGATGAAACATGTATTGGAAGTACTCAGGAAAAAATCAGAGGAGTTGGAACTGTGAAATTCCAACTAAGTTTTGGAGAGGTTCTTGAAGTAGATAGAGTATTGTTTGTCCCAAGTATGAAAGTCAACAGACTTCCATATCATCATTGGAGGAAGATGGGTATGGATTTTTTATCAAGAGGGGACATGTGTTTCTCTACCGGATATACAAACTCATGTGATACTATTTTACTTGGGAATAGAAGAGATAAAATTTACTTTCTGCATGGGGAGGTAATGCTTCCAAGTTCAGGTGGATGTCTATCTGATTCAGAGTCTGAAAATGAAGTAGATGCACATAGGTACCTTCAGATGGGGAAAGAAGCACTAGAAGAAGAATCACCCATCACAGAGAAGATGAGCAGGATCCAGAATTTCAAGTTGTGTTTCGACATCAGCTTCCAGATTTAGTAGAATTTCTTGATAGTGGTCAAGGTGATTATGTTGGGACCTCCCTCATTAAGAGGGAGTGTTGAAATTTGTAATGAGGAAGGTCCTTCCCCATGGTTTTGATGTCACATGGGGGGGACAAAGTCATCTTTCCTAGTGTTACTTTGTAAATATAATAAAGTGATTTTTATATTTTTTAAGTGAGTTTCACTTAAGTAAAGTGGGTCCCTTATGTAAATGTGCATTTATTGATTATAAAAAGGAATTAAATGTGCAATTAATGATGACCCTTTAGATATTTTTAATCCTAGCCATCCATTGAGGAAGTTAGGGTTATTAAAGGTAGTTAGGGTTTAGAAGGGTTTTAAGTGATTATTTAAACACTTTGAAAGAGAAGAAGAAGACATCAAGAGAGAAGAGAGAGTAAGAGAAAGAGAGCATAGTTCCCAAGGAAAACCATTGGCACAATTCCGAAGGTCATTTCTGCAAACAGTCCGTACACCTCTTGATGGCACATAAATTGAGGTGGTCCATACAATTTTGTACTCCTTTGCTAGAACAGTTTTTGAGGCATTCTAGTGGCACATAAATCGAGGTAGTCCGTACAAAGTTCTATACATTGTTGGCACAATTTTCGAGGCAATGTTTTACACATATTTCGAGGTAGTCCATACATCGTACAACAATCAGGGAATTGTACAATATGTACATTTTACCTGCTGGCACACAATTCGAGGCAGTCCATACCCTGTCCATACAATAGTTTTATTTTTGCAGAGATAGGTTGGTTTATTTGCATTTCTAATTTTTCTTGTTGAAGGAAAGAATTTCTGAGTTGTGAGAAATTCCAATTTTTGTTCTCATTTAATAAAAGAGATCTCTCTGGGTTTTCCTCTTGTGAGGTTTTTCCCTGGGCTTGGCCCTAAATTTTTGTGTTACTTTCATCTTTAGTTCAAGATTTTGGTTGTATGGTATTTATGCTTAAACTATCAGAAATTTCATTATATGAATTCATAGTTCGGAAAAGTTATAAATCAGAGTTACAGTTAAAGTGTTTGATAAAAATCCAATAATTTTTATTATTATTTATTATTATCGAAAATCTTCAATAATCTATTCTTATCTCTATATAATTCATAGTTGGTTCTTTTTCAATCATTTCTTTGCAAGTATCCTTCAACAAAATTAATTGGCTGAGTTCATTGCCAATCACCATATCATGGTCATCATCTTTTCCTACGTCAAGGAGCACACATTTCATTAAATCGAGAAATAAAAGTGGATCCAAAATTCCAAATAACAACAAAAACTCAATTCTGGTGATATCTTTGTAATAAAAGACTCCAATTTTAATGAAATGTGTCAAGGTGTTTCATTGGCATGAGGACCAGGTTTTGGTTCTTCTTTCATAGTAGGTTTTGGTTCAATGTGTTTCTTATCTTTGTACTTTTCAAATATTCTATCAATTTCATTATTATATTTCTCATATGATCATCGATTTTATTTTTTATTTTGTCAAAACTAGTAGTTAGAACCTTCGTAGTTATATCCATGATATATTCAGAAAAAATGGCAATTTAACTTATGTCCAAAAGCCTAGCTCTAATTAAAATTCCATTAGTTCTAGTAAATTTCATTTTATTGAGCTTGGTAAAAAAAAAAAATATTTACTAGGTTTAGTAAAAAAACATTTTATTGGGTCTAGTAGAACATTTTTATTTGGCCTTGGGAAAAAATATTGGTACTAGTATTTTTTTTCCAAGTCTAGTAAATATTGTTTTACTATGTTTGGTAATTTTTACTAGATTCTGGCTCTAATACCAAATGAAATGAATATAAGTTCTTTATGAGAAAATATCCAACATAGAAAGGATAACAAACAAAAATAATAAACATGAATATAAATATGATAGAGATTATGTACAATGACCATAGTGACAATATATATACACATTGACTAGTTAGTGGTTGGATAGACATGCCCCTTAGGTAGGACGTGTGTATCTTCATTAATTATTGTTTAACTATTATTATATATTAATGTTCATTACAATATACCTCCTAGGAAATATGCTAGTCAAGTTGCATTGGTTTCTTCCATCTGTGAGGCTTTTAATTGTTCATTAGAGGAGAGGTGTGATGCCTTGATGGAGGATGATGTTGATATTTATTCCAATGAGATATTGGAAGAGACTTCTATATTTGAGGAGGCACATGCATGGAAGGATGTCATGGAGATTGGTTCAAAACCTATTGTGGTTTCAATGATTATTTCCAGATTTGTGGTTGAGGGGAGTATTGTAAAGTACAAGAACATAGATGATGGATTATCTTAGATAGAGGGAGTTTCTCTTGGATCGTCTCAAGTAGAGGTATTTTCTAGTGAATTGCCTTAGATAGAGGGAATTTCACATCATGTTACTCTTGCTTCAAGATTGTTTGAGGTTGAGGGAGTTGACCTAGTTCAAGTTGGTTCAATTGTTGGAGGATTAGAGGTGCATGAGACGGATTCTCATATTCACAAGTTGATGATGGCCTTGCATAGGTTGTTTCCTATATTATGAGCCTTGTATTCCAAGATATAAGGAGTTCACTTATGAAAATTTATATCTTTGTGCCTTTGATAGATATGATGCACTAGTATTGATCTTGCACAGAGATGTGATTATCTCTACAGGATGTCCTGGTGAGCTTATGATGTGGTGTTCAATAATTTTGTCTTTTGATGTTGAATTGGAGGATGATGAAATTCATAAGATTTTTTTTTCTAGGGTTAAGTTTCTTCATATTCAAAGGTGGTTATTATTTAGGGGATCAAGATGATGCAATAGCATGGAATAGATCTTCTTTATTGGCGACAATGGTCATTTATGAGATTACAGTAGGTATTGGTATGTACATAGAAAGTTTAGTGGAATTATAAAGAACCTCAATAGGTGTCAATGTAAATATTTTCCTCGTAAAGAGGGAGTGTTATCTTTTGGTGTTAATCTAAAAGTATTTACACCATGTTTGGGGTGCTTCATGAGATTTGGGGTACATGGTGTATGTTCATCCTTTGGATGCTCCAAGATGAATTAGCACATGGGATATAGTCCATGATGAAATTGCACAGTTGATATAGATTTCTCAATAATTTCTTGACCTAAGATGGTTGTTGGCTTCGTATTCTTCTCTTAGGATTTGGAGTTCTCTTAATAGGTTGGTGGAGTACCGGAAGAAACAAAAAATACTGGAAGTTGTGGAAGAAAAGTAATAAGCGTAATGATTTTGAGCAGTTTTGGACCCATTGCGCAAGTATAAAAGGAAGTGATGAATAAAGTAGAAAAGAGAAAGAGAAGAGAACAAGCACGCAAGGAAAGTCTGAGAGCATCCGAGCACCGGATCAAAGAGACAAAGCTAGATAGATCTATCGTGGGGTTTATATAATTGGTTTTTGGATTCTGTCTAGTAGATGTTTCATCCCGCGATGAGTAATTCCATGGTGAATGTAAGGATTAAATCCATGATGTAAACTGTTGCAATGGAAATCTATTAATGCAATGAGAATATTTTTTGGCCCCTTCAAATTTCTAAGTTATGCATATTTCTGTCTGATCTTGTTTTCTATTGTGAGTTAAATAAATGAATGATGTATGTTGTTGAATGTTGTTGCGATGAATTTCATTGGATAAGATACTGATGTTTTCTATTGTGAACCCTTGATCGCAACCATATGGTTAATCTATCCCATTTTACGTCGGTCTTGGCTATGCTTTAGGTGAGACCTTCCCCCTTAAGGGGATTGAAAATTCCAGCACACTAGCATATAGTGGCGCCTTTTTGTTATCCCATGCATAAGAACCCTAGTATCCATTTTGATCCAACAAATGGTTTCGTTGTTGGGATCTGGTTCGTAACGGGACTCTGTTAACTGTATGGTTGAGCTAGTGATAACAAGTTAGATTCAGGATTGGTGGGAAAATAAGCTTGACGATTTTGCAACCCAGGAGGCTGAATTATGAGGGTGGGAAGTAAAAAAGTTCAGGAAATAAATTTTCTATGGAGGGCCACTTCTAGATTAGTACAAAGTTTTGTGGGTTGAACTTCGAGTAGACCTAGCAGAGTGGTTGCAGTGACTTGTGGAAGGACATAAGTATCACAATAGATTGAGAAAAACAATGGTGTGGATTACAAGAGATCTAATTAGGTTGAATCATCTAGACTCACCTCTGACTAGGGATGTTTATTTTTGTGTAGAAAGTGCTTTGTTTGGATATATTTTGGAGTTTGCAGTTGAAAACAAAAGCTGGAGACGAGCTCATGAGAGGGTTACAGGGAAGACTACTGAGAAAGGTTCCTATGTGGATCAATACCTGGTTGGTTGAGTTTGGGTTTTTGCCTCTAGAATGGATTAGAATGGAGGAGTAAACCCCTCGCATGCAAGGGAAAAAATTGAGGTGGTGCTTCTACATTGCGAAAGGTAGATCTATCATCAATGGAGGGGATTGACAACGCTGAATCTAGGGATGAGCGAGAAGAGAGAAGAGCAGAGATCAAAGAAAAATGGAGAGATCGACTAAGAGAAGCATGGAGGAGAAGCACACAACTAGAAGAAAACACAATGAACGGGGAAAATAGTGAATAAAACCAAGAGGAGCTACATCAGATGAAGAAGAGAGAGGAGATGACTAGCACCAAATTAAGATAGCGTGTAATGGATGTGACAGATAGCCTAGTAAGAGGAAGCTGGTAGTTGTTGGGTTCCATAAATGATCCTTTTTTCTCACTTCTATTGTGATCCTTTTCCCCTGTTGTTCCTTATTATTATAACCAAGTTGTTATCTTTCCTAAGGAAAAGCATGAACTTGAGAAGGTATAATTTATTATTACTTTGTTGTATTAATGCCTAAAGTTTTCCTGTGTTTATGGATTTTGTTCCTAATTTTGATGACTTGTGATGGATTGATGAAAGCGATTGATACCACATGGAATTTGGGTGTATCATCCCGTTGATACACGTGGATGAAGAAGTACTTGGAAATCAGTTACACATTTTCAGGGCTTCGATTCATATTATTGAGAGGTAGTCTAAGTTATCCTCCCAGGCAGCTAGTTGAAACTCACTTGGCATTGGATCGGTTCAAGATGTGAGAGCATGGGTGCTTATGAAACAAATTTTATCTCAATGTAATAATGATTGTAACTGTTTCTATTATGGGGTATTGGCTAGACATCCTAAATATATTCGATCTTCATGGTTGTCCGAATTATAAGGATTTGATTTTCCTTATTGTAGTATTTAAAGGAGGATAGGATGGTTAAAAGAGGTTAGGATTATTATTAAGAGAACTTGTAACAAGAGTGGAAGAACTATGTATTTGAACTTCATCCTATTAATGAAATTGGAAACATTTTCCTGAGTTATTGTGTACTGATTTCTGGTAGTGTTTAGAGGAATCTTTGTTAGAAGGCAAGGGCCCACCTTCTTTCATAGTTGCCTAGTTAGTTAGTTTCTTATTTCCTTTACTTTTTTTGGTGTGGAATTGCAATTAGATTTCCTTTTGGTTTGTTGAAACAGTTTTAACTTTAAGAGTAGGATTCTTCCATTATAGCTTTTCTTGGTTTGCTGAAATAGTGTGAGCATTAAGCGTAGGATTTCCAATTTATAGATTTTCTCAATTTGTTGAAACAATCGACTGAATAATGCGTAGTTTCTCCTTGCAAGTGTGTTATTGATTATTTTTGTTACACCTGTGTTCTACTGCTGCATTTTACCATTATTTATTTCCTTTCATGAATTGCTGAAATAGGTAGATGGCATATGGATTTATAGAACAAGAGGATTGAATTCCTTTATGGTCGAGTATTGCAATTGTGGATTAGATCCCTTTTTATGATGATGATTTAGGATTTAAGTTCTTGCAAAATCAATTTAGCTATTTCATTCTTGAAGCAGTCATTTCCAAAATTGATACAGTAGAAGGATTGTGAACTCTCTTAATATTTGGCAGTCGAATTAGCATTTGAAGTTGGATTGAGCAGTGAGCAGAGCATAGACTTAGTAATTAGTTAGATTGGGTGACTTCTAGTTGATTGATCAGTTACTTAATGTTTATGCATATATTCTGCTTGATTACCTTTGAAATAACCATACTTCCCTGGGTTGACAATTTATATTGAGCACTTTGTTTATGAATTAATAGGCAATTATAGTGACCAACATTTTGACACCATTTCCGGGAAGGTAATTGGTAAACATAGAGTGTAGTTGATTAAGTTATTTCTTAGTTATGTTGATTTTTGAGGTTGCGGGGATGATAAGATGCAGTGAAGAGTTTCACATCCTTCGACAGACTAAATGGGTTCGTACCACAAAAACAAGGTATGATTATTTAAGCTTGCATGAATACAAAAAGAAAAGAATGTGAAACCCCCAAAAGCACTAACTTTGAAGGTGGAAGAAGTCGTTGCAGTAATCCCAGTTTAGGAAGAGCGACATTTGTTGATGTGCTAATCGCTAGAGCTGACTCCTCTACTGGAAATTTATTTCAACGAGCATTTCAGGAAGAGGAAGATTTGTTCTCCCCAATCTTGAATCATCAATATCAATCATGGAGAAGGTAACATAAGTTTCAACTCCCACTTCTGATAAGCGACCTACAGAAGATAAGGGAAGTGCTATGGGTACAAGAAATCCAAATGATATTTATCGAATTAACGAGAAGGAAGTAACTAAGAAGGAGTGGCTGGATTATCGACAGAAATTGGAGGAAGAAAGGAGAGAAGAGCATAAGAACGAGGGATATATGAATAATAGAGAGAACAGAGAACGTCGAGAGCACCCTGATGATCATGAAGAAGAGATGGGGGATAATGGTAATAATCAACATATTGAGACAGTTGCTAAAATTTAATTCCCGATTCGATAGACGCCTGGGGTGGATCCCATGAAGAACATTTTACCTCGGTATTGCCAAACTTTTATGGTAAGTTTACTGAAGATCCAGATGAGTTTCTCTTTGAATTTGACATTCTCTATCGAAGTTATGATTATACCACCAATGAACAAAAGTTAAATTTGTTTCCTGCTACTTTAAAGGGAACTTCCCTACGTTGGTTTATGAGTTTGGGGGGCGAGACTGTTACATCATGGGATCAAATGAAACGAGCATTCCTTGCTAAATATTGGGATTATTGCAGAACCAAGGATAGGAGAGAAGAATTGTTCAAAATGGTTCAAAAAGAGGATGAAAGTTTGGAATATTTTGCAGAAAGAATTTTATATAATTTACAAAGATTTGGTCATGTTGATATTGGAAAGGATGTTCTTAAAATCATCTTATTGCGAGGAATTAGAGAAGACTGTCTGGATATGCTTAATTTGCTGGGAAGGGGGGACATCTCAAGGGAGTCTTTTGATCATATTGTGGATCTGTTTCGAAGATACTCTAGAGGGTATTCTAGAACCAGCACAAGAGACTGAGATTCCCTTACAAGGGCACAAAAGTCAGCTAGTGGTGGAGCTACATGAGAGGAAATAGGTAATCTTCTCCAAAATTTTAAAATTGATATGATGAGTTCTATTTCCTCACAATTGGATGTTTTGAAAGCAAAGCAGAGACAGGCCGAGGCAAATTTGACATTGGACATATTTTTTGCAAAATGTAGAAAGAAGCATCCATTGAGAGAATTCCCCCTTGACAAGGTCGAGGTATGTGGTCTATGTGATTTGGATCACAACACTAAAGATTTCCCCTCATTGAAAAAATTTAAGGAAGTCCTTCAGGAATTAAGTGTGGATGTGGAACAAGCCCACTTTATTTCACAAAAGAAGCCCTGGAAACCTCGTGCTCCAGGTATGAATCCAGATCCTACTACATCTTTTAATTCTTGGAATAATATGAACAATCAATTTCCTCCACAATATTCTTGTACCAATACTCAATGGAATCCATCTACTCAACCTAGAATGCAATATCCTACTCCATGGATGTCATGGGAACCTTATCCAAACAAAAAAAATCCTTGGCCTCCAGGTTAGAGAATTCCTTATCCAAGGAATCAGTTTCCTCACCCACAGTATCGAAAACCACAGCTGCAACTCCCTACTAATGCTGCACCACTATGACCTTAGCTTCTTGCTCAACCTAGTCCTAACCCCAACATTAAGGCAGTGCAACAATTTGAAACATCAAACATGCCAGCTTACTCTATCACTCCTATCCCATGTAATGAATTACATCTACGATCTGGGAGGGTGGTAGAACCTATTGTCATTGAGGATGTTCCATCCCTTATGACTGAAGAAAGAACGAATAAACAGGTTGAGATCCCAATTGGTACAACAATCCCCATTATTGAGGATGTTGAAACACTTGTTGAAACACATGCTGAAACACCTACTGAAACACATGTTGAAAATCCCCCTGTACAAATTCCAAGAAATCCACCATACCTTGAGTGATTAATTTCACAGAAAGCAACGGAGAAACCATGTTTCAACCTTCTAGGGGAATTGAAGAATCTTTATGTTAAAATCACATTATTGGAAGCCCTGCATGATGTAGCCATCTATGATAAAATTGTTAGAGATCTGTGTGTGAAGAAACCAGGTAGGAATCCTAAGGATCCTCTTACAATTCACATGGTTGGGAAATTGTCTGAATTAATGATGGGAAAGGTTCCTTTGGCTAAATATGAAGATCCATGCAATCCCAACGTTACAGTGCATATCGGGTGTACTGAGATCCCCAATGTTTTAGTTGATTTGGGGGCAACAATAAATGTGATGACTATCGAAACTGTAAAGAAATTGGGGTTCACTAATCTCAGACCAACCCCCACAATATTAGAATTGTTTGATAGATCCACAATTAGACATGAGGGGATTTTGGATGAATTGGTAGTCTCTGTTGACTCATGAGAGTAACCCGCATAATTTCTTGTTCTACAACCTAAATATCATTTGGGGGGACATCCACTAATTCTAGGAAGACCTTGGTTGGATACAACATACTCATACATCAGCTGTAGATCAGGATCTATGAAAATATCTGATGGAACCAATACCAAAATACTGACCCTATATCCTCCAGCTAAACCAAGTTTAGATGCTGAAATTCCATTGTGGGTAGATCTGGAAGAAGAAGAAAGTGCTCAAACCCTTCTTACTATACGGATGGCCTTAACTTTTAAAAATGAAATTGAGGATGACACCATCAGCAGCTTCATTAGTGAACCAACGACGGTTACCAAACATGCATATCAGATCCTGGATAGTTCCATGAGTGAATTTGATCAAGAAGAACTTACTGAGGATGCCTTGGATAGAACATTTAATGTTAAAAAATCTCCCATAATTGAGAATTTGAAGAGTGTTTCAATCGAGATTGAGCTTGGAAGAACCTTGAATGTTAATCCCAATATAGCACCTGAGGAGTTGGAATGTTTGACTACACCGCTGAAACAGTACAAGGGAGACTTTGCATGGGAATACACGAACATGAGAGGTATTCCCTTTGAGTTGTGTACTCACCACATTTACATTAAAAATGATTGTCGGGCCATATGTCAACCCCAGCACAAGATGAGTCCAAATTTGAGAGACATCGTGAAAGAGGAAATTCAAAAACTTTTAAAGCCAGGATTTATCTATCCCATTTCAAAGAGTGAATGGGTTTGTCCTTTAGTTGTTCCTAAGAAAAATGGTAAATTGAGCATCTGTGTGGATTATAGAGAGATGTATAGAGCTACACAAAAAGACCATTTCCCTTTGCCATTTATTGACCAGGTTTTGGATACCCTTCCGGGAAGATTTTTTTTTCTTTTCTAGATGGATTTAGTGGGTATAATTAGATTCAAATTTCCCTTGAAGACCAAGACAAGACTACTTTCAGATGTCCCTGGGGGACCTTTGCGTATAGGGTGCTCCCTTTTGGATTATGCAATGCACCAGCTACATTTCAACGAGCTGTGATTGTTATTTTTTCTGAGATGGTTAATGACTGTATGGAAATTTTCATGGATGATTTTACCCCTTATGGTAGTAGCTTTGATGAGGCTTTGGAAAATCTGAAAAAAGTATTGAAACGTTGTGAACAGACTCATTTGTTCCTCAGCACTGAAAAATTTCATATGACGATGAGTCAAGGTACAGTCCTCAGACACTATATCTGTTGTAGGAATACAAGTGGACCTTGCAAAAATAAAGGTAATTATGAATATCCCCATTCCTGGAACGCATAAGGAGGTACGTAGTTTTATTGGGCATGTTGGTTACTACAAATGTTTTATTGAAAATTTCTCTAAGCTAGCATATACTCTATTAAACTTACTAATGAAAGACGCACAATTCAATTGGACAGATGCATGCCAGACAACGTTATCATAATTAAAGAAAATATTATCTATGACACCTATTCTGCATGGGCCTAATTGGGCCTTACCTTTCCACATTTCTTCTGATGCCTCAGATACTACTATTGGGGCTATGTTGGGACAACATGAAGGTCATAACCTGTATACTATTTACCACATCAGTAAGAATATGGCCCCTACTGAACTCAATTACACAATAACTAAGAAAGAATTCCTTGTTGTCGTCTACACCATCAACAAGTTCAGGAATTATATTACCATGTACCCTACCTTTGTGCATTCTGACCACTCAGCCATTAGATATTTATTGAATAAAATTGTTACTAATGCTCGAGTGACTAGGTGGTTGATTTTATTACAAGAATTTGATAGCACTATTGTTGATAGACCAGGAAAAGAGAATGTTGTCGCTGATTTTATTTCTCGACTAACTAATAATGTTGATCATTCACCAGTTGAGGATTCTTTTCCCGATGAAAATTTATTTGCAGTATCAGTTCACTCACCGTGGTATGCAAACATTTCTAATTACCTTGCTGTAGGGAAGCTTCCATCGCATCTGTAAAAAAGGGAAAGAAGAAGGATTGCACAACACAGCGCTAGGTATTGTTGGATAGAAGGATACTTCTTTTACAAAGGGATAGATTTGGAAATGAGGCGATGTGTAAGGGAAGATGAAATCCATAGTATCCTGAAGGATTTTCATGATGAGCCTTGTGGGGGGAATTTTTCTGATAAAAGGACTGGACACAAGTTATTAAGAATGGGATACTTTTGGCCAACCCTGTTTCAAGATGCAAAGAAGTATTTGCAATCCCATGATAGCTTCTAGAGGATGGGTCAACCTAATAGGTTGGATGAAATGCCATTAAAACCACATTTTGTGGTTGAACCTTTTGATAGGTGGGCCCTGGATTTTGTAGGACCCATCAACCCTCCTTCAAGACAAAAAGTTTATATCCTAGTTTGCGCAAATTATATGACTATATCGGTGGGGTTCACAACCTTGGTGAGAGCTACTGATCAAGCTGTTGTAGATTTCTTGTTTGAATAAATATTCACTCACTTTGGGGTGCCTAAGGAGATATTCAGAGATGGGGGACCATAGTTTGTATCTCATAAAATTGAATCTCTTCTGCATAAATACCATATCCAACATCGAATAACTTCACATAATCATCCACAGGCCAATGGTCAAGTGGAAAGTACAAATAAAGTTATTGAAGCTATTCTCACAAAGACTGTGAAGAGTCATCATAGAGATTGGGCTGAAAGACTTCCTGAAGAATTATGGGAATATTGAACCACATGGCATAACACCACAGGGTTCTCTCCTCATGAATTGGTATACGGGAAATTTTTTTTCCTCCCTGTTGAATTCAAGATTAAAACTTTGAGGGTTGCTTTAGAAGCAAGCTTGGATTTGACAGAAGATCAAGGACCAGTTGAATCAATTAAACGAGCTTGATGAGAAGTGAACAACTGTTGTACATCAGACTTCAGTAACTCAACAATAACGCTCTAAGTGGCATGAAAGGTTTATTAAGAAGAAGATGTTATGTGAAGGAGATTGGGCCTTATTGTACGATTCACGATTCAAGAGGGACTTTAAAGGGAAGTTGCGCACCAGATGGTTGGGACCATACAAACTGGACACAATATTTGATAATGGGACTATTTGATTGACCACAATCGACGAACAACAGACACCACTATTTCCAACAGTCATCGACTGTGACTCTATCATAAGCCACTCTCGAAGGATTCATTTAATTCTCATGCTGCTTTTGATTCAAACTATATATTGGTACATGAGCAAGAGTCTCCTCCCATTTCTTAAACTCTTTAATCTTTTGCGCATTTTCCACAAGGAAGTTGTACATAAAGAAATTTGTTTGATTTTCTTTTTGCTTTGATTTCACTAGTTTGATAGCTTGTTTAATGATTTTTCGATTATTTAGCTTGATTGGTTTGTTTATAGGAATTGAGTGCAGGAGTATATGTGAAGGACCCAGAAGAAAAGGAGCAATTGTAATGGGCCAATCAATTGCATAAATTATGGGTGGTCCTCTGCAGTTGCTGAATAACCCTTTATAAGGATTGGTGAAGGGAATTGTGGATTTCTATCAATTCCATTGAACTTCATTCGGGCGCTGCTGAATTCTGTCGTCAACTGGAACTCCACCAATCTTCCCACTTTTTGCCAAAACTTCGTCAATATTTCCATTTTTTGCTGAAACTCCGCCAATATTTCGACTTTCTGCCGAGACTCCGCCAACCTTTCCGCTGAAATTCCGCTAAAATTTCGGCCGAAAACTTTGCAAATATTTCCACTTTTTGTCGAAACTCCGCCAACCTTTCCACTAAAACTCCGCTAAAATTTTGGTGAAAATTCTGCTAATCTTTCCACTTTCTGCCGAAACTCCACCAATTTTCAGGTGAAACTCTACCAATATCTCCGCTATCTGCTGAACCACTACCATCTTTCCAATTTTAAGCCTGCATTAGTTATGAAATTCATCGGCTTTCCTCGTAACCAGTTAAAATATGTCTTGCGATATTATCTGAGGAAAATTTCGACGGAATTGGCAGTAATCTTACCTTGCCAGTTTTATAATTAGTATTATTCTTCTTACATTTTTCCAAAAATAAAGTTGAAAATATGCCAAAGCTTCCAGTCACTAATACAATTAATTCTGACATGGACACATTCATTTCTCTCATTGAATAGAGGCCTACCGACTTTATGAATCCATGCGATGAGGGATTCCTTCATCAAACGATTTGATAGCAAAAGTGGGCCACCTCGGATTGCTGATGATCCGTCACGGTAAGTGTAAAGGTACGGATTCTAACCACGAGTATGACTAGGCATGAATTGACAAAGTAATTATTATTATACTATCTTTGCATTACCTTGTCAGCAATTTCTAGCCAATCTTTCCAGTTGGAGGGACACATCACCACCCTCTCCCGTACTTATTGACCATCGCCATCTCGTCCAATCCATGTAATAAATTTTAACATGAGCCTATTCCATAATTAAACCACCTTTCCAAAAATATCCAACGGACTCTCCCACTTTTCATTGTTGTTTCTGCATGTTGCAACTCCGGTATCTGAATTAGGAAATTTTTGCGTGCATCATTTTGAGATTGTTGAAGAAGGACATTATGGGAGGATTCACAGTAAGACATGAACCTGAAACAATGGATGCTTTCCGCCGGAATGGAGAGGTTTTTAGGATTTTTGAAGAAGCAGGATGGATGACGTATTTCGAGAGATTGAATGGGTTCAATGAAGGAATGGCATTACAGTTTGCTCAGAATTTGATAGGAGACTATTTCGAAGTTGGGGGATTGAGGTTTGAGGTCTTTGAACATATTTTAGCAAAGGTGACAAGATTTCCTAGGAATGGGAGGAGATGGTTTGGCCGAAAGGTTCCCAACCCAAATGCAAAAGAAGATTTCCTCGCAGCAAGATAAAATGTTCAATCAAGAGGACGAGGAATAGCATTAGGATATCTTCCTTGCCCATGGGACTAGGTTGCAGTATTCTTGAAGAAATATATCACCTGCGAAGGTCGGTACCGAGTTGTCTATTCCTATGATTTTGGTTTGATCTCTCACCTACGTCATGGCACATTAATTAATATGCCCTATTATCTTCTGAGGACCCTTCAAAACACGACACACTATGCACAAAGGTCTCAATACCCCCAAAATTCCGTCACTAACCATGGCCTCATTAAGTTCTTAATATTAAGAGACCTTGATAAAAGACACCAATCTTGGGGGCAATTCATTGTTGGGGCTGTGGTAGAACATGTGGCCATGGAAGAAAGCAATAATGATATTAAAGAGGAAGATGAGCGAAGCCTGTCAGATAGAGTTGGGGGGAGAGATAGGGAATCTGGAGGAGTAGAGAAGGATCAAGAAATGGATTTGGAGGAAGTTGTGACTACGGAGGACCCTCAAAACATAAACCCCTGGGAGCCTATCAGAATCCCATTTCAATAGAAAAAATCCACTGAAGAAGAAATGAGGGAGGGGACTGAAATCTAGACGAAAATAATTCAGGAGATTGAATCTTCTGCTGAACCAGTAGGAGCTATAATTCAAGAGATTGAATCTTCTGCTGAACCAGGAGGAGCTATAATTCAAGAGATTGAATCTTCTGCTGAACCAGGAGGACATAGTGGGTCGAGGGAAGAATCATCACGAAAGGAGGATTCCCCTTTTTTTTTTTTGTCTCAGAGGATGTTGAAATACTCACGGAGGGTTCCACTCCACCTACGCCACAGATAAATAAGAGGAGATTGTGTACCCAAAACGAGTCACCCAGTCCATTGAAAAGAATAAGGACCCGAGCTTCTGTTGCAGCAGAGGCAACACAAATGACCGAGGCAGATATTGAGATTCCAATTCTAGAACCTCGATCACTCCCTAAAACAAAAGAACCAAGGGGTAGCCCAACTTCAATTCCGATTTTTGCCGACCCACAAGAACCTGCTACAAGAGAGGGTCAAATTCAAGTGGAAACGTTGCTCTTAGAAAATGACCTGCTGAAACAGGAGGTGCAGGTGCTTAGTGAGGAACTGCAATGGCTAAAGGAAGTGCTAAAGAATCAGGCAATTCGTAGATTGAGCACATTAGATGAACTTGCTGATCAAATGGGAAGTCTACCCTCTGTTTCAGAAAATATGCAGCACGATGAGTTTATGTGCCCATAATGTAGGGACATATTTAAGAAGAAGGATACAAGGTCACTCTCATGGAACTTTCATCCTAGAGAATCGGACAACCAAGACAAGAAAAGAATGGGACATCACAAGCAGAATTAGTGGTGGAGGATGAGAAGAGTAAAAAAATGGAAGCATCACCTTCAACCATGGGCAATCACGAATTACTGGGTAAGGAATATGACAATATTATTGCACAGGAAATGCTGACTCCTTACCAGGGAATGCAAGAATCAAAGGAAAAATTGACTCAGCAATTGAAGGTTTTTGGAAGACAAGAACCAACAATCCAAAAAGAAGCCATTGCAACACAAGAACTAGTGGCACAAGAAGAAATTGCTGAGGTCTCAGAACCAACGACCCAAAAAGAGGGTGCTGAAACACAAGAACCAACGACCCAAAAACAGGGTGCTGAAACACAATAATCAACAATCCAAAAAGAATCCACTGTAACACAAGAACCAGTGGCACCAGAAGAAATTGTTGAAGTATCAAAATTGGTGGGTCAAGAAGAAGCTGCTGAAACACAAGAACCAGTAGCACAAGAATAAATCGTTGAGGTCTCAGAACTGGTGGGTCAAGAACAAGTTGTTGAAACACAAGGACCAGCGACCCAAAAAGAAGCCATTATAACACAAGAACCAGTGGCACAAAAAGAAATTGCCGAGGTCTCATAATTGGTGGGTCAAGAAGAAACTATTGAAACACGAGAATTAGCTACTGAAACTCAGGATATAGCAAGTCAGGACCAACCTCTACCTAGGTAAAATGATGGTAAAGAAAAGGTTCAGGAACCTCTGGATATCATTGAGTTGGACACAGAAGATGAGAAGGATCAGGAGGTGGCAAAGGACATTTCTTTGTTGAAGTTTGAAATAAGTAAATGGAGATACCACGCTACCCTGTGTGAGGAAGGGATGATTCCCCTACCTTTACATAGGAATACCATTAAGGATATCAGAGAGAGATGGGCTGAAGAATTGACCTTCCAATGGTTTCGCTGGGAAAAAATGAAAGAGGAGATATTAAGTTGTAGGGCCCCATCACCATCTTATTCAATCTTCCTTTATGAACAATTGACTCTTTTTAAGCTAAAATCTCTTAAGGAAGGGAGGCCCCATCAGTTTGTTACAACTCCCTAGTTTTTGAATACTTTTTCCCATAGTGATTTCCCTGGACAAAAATTATTATGTGAATTATATTTGCATGAGTTAGCATGCTTCATGGCCCTTTGGTTCAATCCTGTTCCTTATGTAGGGGATATACATCTAAGGGCATTTAATTCCTTCATCACCAATCAGATGATTGGTGGAATGCTTCTCATACCATTCGAAAGAATGAGGATAATTCTACTCTATGGATCCTAGGTGAACCACAATCCCCTGTTGTTATCATTGAAAAACATAGGAAATACCTCTCCTCTCCCCAAAAGGTTAAACATATAACAACACTTCAGCATGAGGTTATATCTACATGTATCAAGACCATATCACATCAAGATCCCTATGCATTAGAAGGTAGTTAGCACAGGTGGGAATCTTCTTATGATCTTATGAGAACAAGAGATCCTTACTGTTTTGAAATTTTTAAATATGCTTTATCTCAAGTTCCTGAGGATGTCAATTGTATTCAAACATGTGGTCCAAGCTGGCTAGGATTAATATTTAGATTCCCACTCATATGGTTTCCTAAGAAGGAGTACACGAGTATATATAAGTTGACCAAAAAGGCAGAGAAGAAGTGTTGGGCAAAGTTGGTTGCTTGCAAAGGGTATATAAACCGTGGAGATAATACCAAATCTTCCTTCAATCTCACTAACTTCCATAGGAAAAGTTTTGATTTAGATTTAGATTTAGATTAACTGGAGGTTTTTCCATGAGGACATGCAATTGGACAGTTGGGGGAGATGTTGGGTGCCATAAATGACCCTTTTTTCTCACTTCTATTGTGATCCCTTTTCTTCGCTTTTCCTTATTATTATAACCAAGTTGTTATCTTTCCTAAGGAAAAACATGAACTTGAGCAGGTATATTTTATTATTAATTTGTTATACTAATGCCTAAAGTTTGCCCGTGTTTATGGATTTTGTTCCTAATTGTGCTGACTTGTGATGGATTGATGAAAGAGATTGAGACCACAGGAAATTCGGGTGTATCAACCTACTGATACATGTGGATGAAGAAGTACTTGGAAAGAAGTTACACCTTTTCCTGGCTTCGGTTCAGATTATTGCGAGGTAGTCTAAGTTATCCTCCCACGCGGCCAGTTGAAACTCACTTGGCGTTGGATCGGTTCAAGCTGTGAGAGCATGGATGTTTATGAAACATATTTTATCTCAATGTAATAATGATTGTAATTGTTTCTATTCTAGGGTATTAATGACTTGACAGCCTTAATATATTCGATCTTCATGGATGTCCGAATTATAAGGATCCGATTTTCCTTGTTGTAGTATTTAAAGGAGGATAGGATGGTTAAAAGAGGTTAGGATTATTTTGAAGAGAATTTGTAACAAGAGTGGAAGAACTATGTATTTGAACTTCATCCTATTAATGAAATTGGAAGCATTTTCCTGAGTTACTGTGTACTGATTTCTGATAGTGTTTACAGGCATCTCTGTTAAAAGGAAAGGACCCACCTTCTTTCAGAGTTTTCTAGTTAGATATTTGCTTATTTCCTATACTTTGTTTGGTGTGGAATTGCAATTAGATTTCCTTTTGGTTTGTTGAAACAGTTTGAACATTAACCGTAGGATTCTTCCATTATAGCTTTTCTTGGTTGGTTGAAACAATGTGAGCATTAAGCGTAGGATTTCCCATTTATAGATTTTCTTGGTTTGCTGAAACAATCGACTAAATAATGCGTAGTTTCTCCTTTCAAGTGTGTTATTTATTATTGTTGTTACACATGTGCTCTGCTGCTGCATTTTACCATTATTTATTTCCTTTCATGAATTGCTGAAATTGGTAGATGGCATATGGAATTACAGAACACGAGGATTGAAATCCTTTATGGTTGAGTATTGAAATTGTGGATTGGATCCCTTTTTATAATGATGATTTAGGATTTAACTTCTTGCAAACTCAATTTAGCTATTTCATTATCGAAGCAATCATTTCCAGAATTGATACAGTAGAAGGATTGTGAAATCTCTTAATCTTTGGAAGTCAAATTAGTATTTGAAGTTGGATTGAGTAGTGAGAAGAGAATAGACTTAGTAATTAGGTAGATTGGGTGACTTCTAGTTGATTGACCAGTTACTGAATGTTTATGCATATATTTTTCTTGATTACCTTTGAAATAACTAGACTTCCCTAGGTTGAAAATTTATATTGAGCACTTTGTTTATGAATTAATAGTGAATTATAGTGACCAACAGGGGTAAGACACAAGTGGGAGATAGGATCATGAAGACCAATTTCCACGTAATAGAGTGCTCTATCATACATCGAACGCATCCCTGAATGCAGACAAAGGCCATCAAGAGCTATCAGGACATACTCTAGAAAGTGAACCTCTCATTGAATAAGGAACCATGAGAAATAGAGCTAGCACTTCCCTAACTAACCCCTAGGAACCCTTGCAAAATATGGTAACAAATTATGAAAAACTTGTGTTACAACAACTGTGGTATAATTAGATGAGTAGTGGTAGAAATAGTTCTTAGAAAAGTTCACTAATAGGGGGGAGCAGTAGTAATCTCAACAAACTAGTAGCAATACTGTAGTACAACTAGGACCTCAATGGTTAATATTAGTAGGAACCTCCACTACAACACCTATGGCAGGGATTCCAGTAGGACCCCTGCTAAGATTCATGGAATTATGTAGGAACATAGAAGATGATGCAACTCAACACTGTTTTTTATGTGAATCAATATGTAATTCCAGAGAAACTCTTGTAGTGTCCAAATTGGTGGAGTTCCAGACGACCCTCCATGGAAGGGGTTTGCAATGGTACACGAGACTCATTAAGAGGCAGGTTCTAAACACGTCGGCACCCACCTTAGCGGAAACCAAGAAGCTATTCCTGGATTAATTTTTGCGACCTAAATAAGAACATGGTGTTGTGGAACTAAGAGAAATCTGACAAAGACCTGGAGAATCATCCTAGGTGTATGCACAATGATTCAGAAATGTGTTAAAAAATATAACATACCCAAACCACGACGCTCATCACAAAGAATGGTTCATTCAAGGGATACTACCTATGACAAAGATACCCTTATCGCAACATGTAATAGCCTCTCCCAAGATTTATTTGGAGCAAGCAATGAATATTGAATCTATGGAAAAATGTCCAGACTCAAAGGGAATGGGAATGGGAATAGGCACTTCATCTTCTTCTGGTGAATTAGCGCTAATGCACAACAAGTCAGCGGAAATAATTGAGAGGCTCCAATATATTAATACAAGAAAACCACAACGACCATATGTATGGTGCATTGGCTTCCTCACAAAAGGACATCACGCTTCAAAATGTCCATGAACACAAGGAGGACAAGTTCCGCTGAGAGGACCAATTAATATAGTACTTAGTGTGACAGTTACACAAGTTTCCACGAAAAATCTGTTTCATTACGTAGGATGGACATCGTATCCAGAGCCTCCAACATGTTCTCCTAATGACTACTGTGACATCTGTAAATCATTTAGTCATCCGCCGTGGATTTTTCCTTGTTTCCAGAAGTACTCTACAGTACCCAACACAGTTTATAGTGAATTCTATGGATCTACTACATAGTACTGAAAAGTGTAGATCTTTGGATTCCCTCACATAGAGGTTGGAATGATCTATATACCAAGTAGTGGATCAATATCAAGGCAGTGGAGAGGAAGGAAGAGGAGGGGGTTTTGGAGTTGGAAGAGGAGGTAGTCGCATAGGGCCACTGTCATGCTACAATTGTAATGAAATTGGTCATCTAGAGTATGATTATCCTTAGCCCAAAATACCGTGGCTGTACCTATGTCTGCAAAAACACTCATACAATGAAATAATGCCATGATATCATTTCCAAATGAGAATATTGTGCAAGAAGACCATCCAAATTCCTAAATTGTGAACCCTGTGAAGACCAAACTGCAACAATTTTTTTGTCACTTAGGTAGGCGCGAAAACCAAATCAAATCACCGACGACCAAACACTCCGATGATCGAGAAGGAAACACCAAAGAAATGAAGTATATATCAGTCTAGTAGAAGGAAATTTTCCAGGTAGAGAACATTGAAGTGGATTTGGGAGGTGTCAAGACCACTACATACTTTAAGGTAATTGATATTATAGGTGAGATAGATCCTTATCCAACAATTCTCGAAATTGAATGGGCCTATGAGAACTATGGCATACTTGATCCAAAGAACATAATTATGACCGTCGAGGCTGATGGTATGAAGGTGACACAACCACTCAATTCACATTAAAGACCACAGTATATCGAGCCAGTTCATGGGAATATGGAACATGATGTTCTAGATGGGATCTACTATCTTACAGTAGGGAAGAGAGATGACTACGTGAATCTAACTATAGATGGTTCCATGAGTTGGACAAATATCCAGTCATTTGATACTGATTCTAAATATGCTTGGGACAATTTGAAAAATAGATGCCATGATATACCATCCAGACACTGTGCAATGGTAAAATATGTCAGATGGATTGATGTAGACTTCGGTTATGCATCGACATATGATGGAACCAATGGCTTGGAAACATTCCTACAAGAAATGGAATCTTCAGTAGAAGAAGAGTATCGTATGGATGTCCTAGATAGAACACTGAGAGGGACTCCACTAAGATGGCCGGAAATGCATAAAGTTGATTTTCCTAACTGGGATACCACACAACTCACTTCGACGATCTAGTTCAAACCATTGCTGCATGCTAACATTGTGAAATAAATCTACATGGTAAAGGATAATCCTTATCAATACAATGAACTATGTGAACATCAGTGGGAATTAGGAGGATTAAAACCATAGTTATGGGTTCACCAATTCTTCCATGAGATTGGTCCTATTCCAAAGGATTCGTATTTAGATGAAGAGACAAGGAGACAAATTGAATTCTAGAAGAAGTCATGTGCCAAGTTCTGTCATGTATTTTCCTTCTTTGCCACAAGTGACACAATAAGAAAAGAATTGAAAACTATCAAGAGTGCATTATTTACTTATCGGTTGTGGAAGATAGGCCAATCATATACCCGTCCTTCACACCAAGATCTGATGATTTTCTACTTAGATATATCTGAACAGAAGCAACCTCTCTATTGCGGAAAGGTAGAGCAAGAAGAGCCAGAACTAGATGAACTCGAACAACTATGACACCTCAAGTTCCAGTATTTAGAAGGCGCTCGAGAATTTAGGCACACCAAACCAGAATATATCAGAGAAATCTATATGCAACTCTTACAGCTGAAGAAATTCAATATTGGATCTGAAGATAAAATGAAGATGACAACAATTGGGGATTACTGGGACAATCAAGCAGTCTATGAAATTGCATCCCTCCTGAAAGAATATGAAGATTTTTTTCTCAAAGCTTTACAGAGTTAAAAGTAATTCAAGGTGATATTGGGGAGATGAAAATTGAATTAAGGCCAGATGCAAAGTCGGTCAAGCATCGACCATATTGATTGAATCCGCATATCAAACATAAGGTAAAGAAAGAGATTGACCGCATGTTTAGCACACGGTTGATTTTCCTAGTAGATGAGTCAGAATGGATTAGTCCCATCGTAATTCAGATCAAGAAGGATACATAAGACATCCGATTTTGTGTGGATTATCATAGCCTGAATGTTGATTTTTTTATGAACCTTTTCCAACGCCTTTCAGTGAAGAAGTGTTAGATCAAGTGGTGGGAAACAAAGCATTCTCTTTCACAAATGGCTTTTCAGGTTATCATCAGGTCCATATTGCAGAAGAAGATAAGAATATGAATACATTTACCATTGAGTGGGGATCATTCGTATACAATGTTACACCGTTTGGACTGAATAATGCACTTGTCGTCTTCTCAAGGATAATGGTAGCAACTTTCCATGAGTTCCTTCATAATTTATTAGAAGTATATCTGGATAATTGGGTAGTTTATAGTCTGCTCAAAGACCATGTCACACTTCTCCAAATCATGTTGGATCGATGAAGACATATGGGGATTTCATTGAACCTACGGAAGTGCATATTCTATGTATCCTTTGGTAACTTGCTGGGACATATTATATGCAAAGATGTGGTATTGGTTAACCTTGCAAAAATCGCCACTATTGTCAATTTTCATGCACCAACGATAGTAAAATAGTTGGGATCCACATTGGGTCATATTGGGTATTATAGAAGGTTCATCCTTAAATATGCATCTATCACTGCACCAATGGAGAAATTATTGAATAAGGTCGAGAATTTCCAATGGATTGAATACTGTGAACAAGAATTCAACGAGCTCAAATAAATAATGGTAAACACCCCAATCTTAGAAATCCCTAATTGGAAGAAGGAATTCCATGTCCATGTTGACGCATCAAGAATTACTCTTGGCGTTGTACTAGCCCATTTTGGGGAAGGAGAGATAGACCATCTCATGTATTTTGTTAGCATAAATCTATCACAAGTAGAGCGCAACTACACTGCCATCGAACACAAGGGATTAGATATGGTCTATGCATTATAGAAGTTCTTCCACTATCTTTTGGGAGGATATTTTAAGTTTTTCACTGATCATTCTCCCTTGAGGTGTCTACTGAATAAGTTGATATTAGAAGAAATAATATGAAGGTGGTTATTTATGTTTCAAGAGTTCTCTTTCAAAGTCATAGTGAAGTTGGGGAAACACAATCATGGACTAGACCATCTATCTCAAATAGGATCAAGAGAGTTTGATGGACTGGTAGATGACCAGTTTCCAGACGCTGCACTGTTAAGAGTAGAAGCCGTTCCAGATAACATATAAGAGGTCACATTGTTTCTCACTACAGGAAAGGATCCAAATGAATTTTACCCCACACAGAAGAGACATTTAGTTGTAAGAGCAGTGGAATATCAACTAATTGTAGGTCAACTATACAAAATGGGGATTGGTGGTATATTGCGCAAATGCATATTAGATCATGAGAAAAAAGCATTTAGTTGGAATGCCATGCTGGATTTGTGGGAGGACATGTTGGCGGAAAAGCTAGGGGGAGAAAGGTGCTACAAGATGGACTGTGGTGGCATACATTATTCAAATATGCTAAGGAGTACATAAGGAAATGCAATGTTTGCCAACATGTTGGTTGATCATCTCGTAGAGATGAACTTCCATTGAATCCAGTCTGAGCGCTACAACCATTTTGAGAAATTAGAAATTGACTTTGTAGGACCGATTCATCCACCACGAAAGTATTCTGAAGCATGGTATATTATTACTGCAACAAATTATTTGACCAAGTGGGACGAAGCTGTAGCAATCCAAGATTTTTCTACAAAAACAACTGCTTAGTTCATTTATGAAAACATTATAAATTGATTTGGATATGGTAGAAGCCTCACAAGTGACCAAGGAAAGCATTTTCTGAAAAACACAATTGAATAATTGACAAATGTTCCTGATTCAGCATCACAAGAGCAGTCCATATCACCCTCAAGCAAATGGATCAGTTGAAGTATTCAACAAAATTTTGGAGATGGGAATAACCAAAGTCTGTTGCGCAAACAAATTTGAATGGGATGAGTGAATTCCAATTGTTCTATGGGATTATAGGACTACTACCAAGAAGCTTCGCATGTAGACTCCATTTCAGTTGGTCTATGACAAAGAAGCAGTGGCTCCGACTGAGTTCATTGTTCCAAGTCTTTACATTGTAAACGTAACACAAATGATAGAAGAGGAATAAGTTGTGGAATGCATTGAAAAACTTATGGAACTCAAAGAATCTTTGTTTATGGCTGCATATCATGCAACAAAATAAAAAGGGTGACAAAAAGCATGGAATGATCTCCACATCAAGAAGAATCAAATTTCCAAATTCGACAAAGTGTTATTTTATGACAAGAAGTTTATGAGGCATCTTGGGAAGTTACAGATGCTTTGGTTGGTACCATTCATTGTTGTAGAAATCAAAGACTCCAACACTATGAAGCTTGCGCAACTCAATTGTATTTTGCATTCCGGATGGGTGAATGGTGCACACCTGAGCCCTATGTTTTTTTATCACTAATTCTGCAAGGAAATTACTCCTGCTCTCAAGAGTAAGTTAGTTAGGAGTTAGAGTATTTATTTCTATTTAAGTTCTGTGATGTTTTTTTCAGTCTTCAGTTCGTTTTTGCCATTTCTTTTTCTCACAAGATAGTTAGCACCATTGTGGTCAGGGAGGGCCCCACAACAATAGTCATATTTTGTTAGTATTCCATTGCAATCATACAACTATCATTTCCATCAGATCGAGGATAACTTGTGTGAAGCTGCAACCACTTTATCTTAGTCAATGTGTCATCATGGAAATATCAACCATCTTAGCTCTACCGTAGCCCTAGTCTCCTAGTTGTCCTACCCATGAAATGCGTCCTTCATCATTACCCCGTTCCTACACGTTTGATTCCCCAAATTGTTATATTAGATTTGTGTGATAACCATCATGAAGATCCCTATCCCATACCCAGATCCTTGACACAAAATTTCCTATCCAATCCAGACCATGTGAAACTCCACCCTACTGCAACTCCCTCGTCTATATAAGAATATGTAACATCCCATATCACCCACAGTCATTTCCTCATGCAACATCTTGTTAAATCCATGCAGATAGCCCCACCCACCCCTGTGTTCATTCCCTTGTTGTTATATGAGATGTTGTCCCCAAGCTAAGCCTTGCTCATCCATATCCACGTAGAGCACCCTCTTGATCGCTCCCAAGACCAGTTCATGTTAGATGAACATTTTGATTCACATCACCCAGCATGAATTTCAGGCCTCATGTTAGATGAACATTATGAGAAATATTCATGTTCTTTCAACAAGTTTTGTGCCTAATATTCCTGCCACATATCACTCTATCAATCCCCTTTCTGCCACTATTGCATCTTATGGGAGTTTGACAGAGTGTCGCTTCATAAGGAAAGATGCAACCATTCCCCTTGCTAACACTAGTGTCCATTATTCCACATCGTCGTTTCTTAGGCTCGTTTATGCTCAGTAAACCGTCACCAGGAGTTTGGTATCTTGTTGATTTTGGAGACAATGGTTTTCTAGCTATAATGGCATCCTTAGGAATGAAGATTCTAAAGAACAAAAATCAATTGTTGGGCCAGGTGGGATATCGTCTTTTCAGCAAACATTTTTTCTCATATCATCATTTGGTATTTTCTCTTTGGTGCAAATGAAACAGAGGTTGAATATCGATGTTGATCAGTACCAAAAGCACTAATATGATGTTTTTCAGTATCAAAAGCGCTAATTTGATGTTGTTCAGTACCATAGTTGGATCCTTCGTTTGAAGGACCAATAGTCGAAGATGCTCAAGGATATGTGATGCAACAAAGTTGACTCGAGGGAGAGTCAACCTTTGTGGTTGGGGCTTGTTGGATCCTTCGTTTTGAAATGGACCAAGAAGGAAGTGGAAGAAGAGAATTCAAAGGCAGATAGTTGCAGAAAGGAAGGAAGTTGTGAGAGAGTAGAAGAAGTAGCGAAAAATACCGGAAGTTGCAAAAAAAAGTAACAGTCGCAACCGTTTTGGACCCACTATGCAAGTAATAAAGAAAGCAGTGGATAAAGGATAAAAGAGAAAGAGAAGAGAACAAGCGCTCAAGGCAAGTTCAAGATCATCCGAGCACAATATCATAGAGACATAAACAGATAGATCTATAGTGGGGTTTATGTAATCGGGTTTTGGGTTCTGTCTAGTATATGTTTCATCCTGGGATGGGTAATTCCACAGTGAATGTCCATGGTGAATGTAAGGCTTAAAGTCTTGATGTAAATTGTTGCAATGGAAATCTATTAATACAATGAGAAGATTGTTCGGCCCCTTCAAATTTTGAAGTTATGCATATTTATGTATGATCTTATTTTCTATTTTGAGTTAAATGAATGAATGATGCTTGTTGTTGAATGTTGTTGTGATGTATTTCATTGGATAAGATGATGATGTTTTCTACTGTGAGCCCTTAATCGCAACCATACAATTAATCCATCCCATTTTACACCGATATTGGTTGTGCTTAGGGTGAGACCTCCCCCCTTAAGGGGATTGAAAATTATAGCACACTAGACTACAACGACGCCCTTTTGTTGGCCCATGCACAAGAACTATGGTCTCCATTTTGCGCCAACAAACCTCGTATGAATGTTCCTAAGTGGGTGATTTTAGTAGCTTTTCGTTAAAAGGTCATGTCTCTTGGTTAATAATTAACTTTATTATATTCTTTTCATTATATTTTTATTTGATATCTTATTTAATAATTATATTTATTATTGTGTATATAAGATTTCCTTTCCCTTTAGAAATGTTTTGTCCTCAAAGAAATTTTAGATGATTTTAATCATCTTCAAATGTGGAGAGTCATCTTGATTTTGCATCGTGGTTGAATAATTGTGAGGATATTTTTGTAGTGTAAGTGTTATATTTGTGAGTTCTTTTAGTGGATGATGTGGGCTTCCTAACCCAAATAATTTGTAGTTCTTACCTTTCCATTTGAATTCCATAATTCTTTCTTGGAGGTTCGTGGCATAGGTTCCTAGTTGCATTGGCATGAATGGGAGTCCCACCCATCCCAATAGGATGTTGGGATTCTATTCACAGCTCATTAGCCTATTATCTAGATTAGTTAGTTAGATATATTATTAAATAATGGTTAATCTCTTTGACTATGTCCAATGTGGACCTGCTTGTAATCCTATTTAAGGGCTATCAAGCCTTCATATAATACAAGTTAGTTTTTGGTTTCTTCTTATTCTTACGTGTGTATTTGTGTTAACCCAATCTTGAGCATCATCCTCGAGAGTACAATAAAATATCCTCATCAAATAATCTTCATGAAATATATTGAAATCGGTCACAACTTTGATGAAGGATGTAATGTGAATGCCAAGTGAATCACTATACCCATGATATGCAGAAGTGAAATCATACACTATATCTCTATCAAAACCTTCATTTGGGCATCTAGGGATGCCTCTAAAGTCAATCCAAGGTAGATACTTTTGCACCCAAGGATCATGATCTTTAACACTGGGATTTTACAGAAAATACATGTGCCATGACCCTATTATAGTGGAGTAATAAAAAATGAGCTTCGAATAGTTTTCATTGTGCTGCACTAATCTCTTTAAGGTAGACTACACCATCAAGCAGTAGGAAGAGAAGAGCCATCTCTTGGTACAACTTCTTCTCTTGGAGGTTAACCACAAGCTCCAAGAAGATAGGATGTTCCAGGAGATTCCCTTCCTCTTAGATCCCTTTGTAGCAATATAGTGCATACATAAGATTTGATTTCCTCCTTTGGTCATTCTAAAAAAGGACTCCCTCTTCTCTTCTTTAACCCTCCTCCAATTTAAAGAAAACCTCAATCAATTTCTTTGTGTTACATTGTTAGTAAGATCTTGGGTTATTAAAGTTAAATGGTACATCAGATCTGATCTAACTCATACATTTTTAGTCATTGGATTATCATTTATATCTGATTTTTTAGATCTAAGAATAAAGGGCTATAATGCATGCTTTGAAATCCTTACCCATTTTGCACATAGTTTCAAGAGAAATGCAATCTAGCATTTGTACTTTTTTGTATTTTTATTTGTAAATAATTAATTTATTGTTTGTATCAGATATTAGCTCGCTTCCCATAGGTTGGACAATGAGAAAATATCTTAATATAGATCCTTACTTCATCCTTACTTCACATTAGATTTGTAGTCCTAACCCTTTGTTGTTTTTCTAGTTTGTAGTCTAACCACCTTTTGCATGACAAACTCCATCTTTGGAGGGATCAAAGAGATCAATTTTAGATACATTTTCTTGTTGTTATCTAATCACTATTTTTCAAGTCTTGGTCGGCTTGTCAACTAGGCCCTCCACTCGACCGTTTGAAGTATACGTCGACAAGTTGCGTCGACTAGCATAGGTCAGGTCGGTCGGTTAGACTGACAGACGATTATGTAACTGTATTAAAAGGCATATATATAGGCCATTGAGCCGATGCATTGGTTATATATGTGCTATGTTGTATTCTACTCTTGTTGGTTAATAAAGGCTTGTGCTTCTCTCTATTGGTATCTTGTCTCTTGTATCTGTATCATTGTGTGTATGCTTGCTTATATAATGTATAGTGTATCTATGGTAACTACATGACCCGCGGGACTACAACATTTGGTTTCATTTCCGGGTGATACATTCAGAAATAATAGCATGACATATGATTTTAGAGTAGGAGATTAAGGATTGGTGGGAGAAGAAAATCGTGAATTATCTGCAGAATTATGCGCAAAGAAACAAGCTGACAATTAGCCAAGCGTGGGAACGATTGAGTCTCCGAGAACCATGAGAAATTCGTAGAGTCCGTGTCGACCGCATTGAAAAAGCTATTGGATGAAAAGACCAGTTGATGAAGCAGAGCAGAATACGTTGTCGAAGTTGATCAATGGAGGATGCACAAATATGTTAGAGTGGTGCAAAAAGATTGCGGACGACTTCTGCGAAGAGAAAGCAATTGAGGACCGCATCTCTATAGATGAAGTTAGAAAAAATTTCTTCACCGAGCTAGCAGATCAATTTCTATGTTCCCTGCTGACCTTATTGTTCAAATTTTTGATCGACAAAGGCGTCGCGCACATTGTCGAGACACGACCGTTGCTGCTCCTGCCCCCTTCCAAACTCTAATTGGGAGGAGAAAGAACATCAGTGGGAAAGATTTGTGAAAGAGCGCTAATGGGAATTATTTCTGAACAAATGATGGTTTGTACTTCCCCAGTGGTATACAAAGCTTCAGACTGACATTGGGGGGGTGAAGAAACATGTTCTGATGTACCAGGATTGATGAAAAATGACATGACTAGCAGTGGAGGTAAATCCAACAAAGACAGGACCATGATCATAAAAGCACTCCTGATATCATAAAAATTGAAAGAGAAAAAAGGAGACAATGACATGAAGAGCTAAGGGAGAAGGAAAATGCGTTCCGGAGGAGGCGAGGATCAAATGTTGAGACAGATGTAGAAGGAAATCTGCCAGAGTCGAGTTGATCCCACGATGATCGGGGCGTCGAAGAAGACTTGTCGCCGATGGATGAAGACTTGTGGATAGAGCATGGTAGAGCTCTCCAAGTTCAGATACTTGAGATGGTAACTCCTCCTTCTCCATTTCATTTAACACAAAGTGTCTGAGTGCAAGAAATTGTCGAGGAAAATCTTGGTCTCCATGCTGGCCAGTCGAGAATTTGGAGCCATCATAGTGAAGAAGGTGATGAATTCAATATATTATTGATTCATCAGCCGGAGGAAGGAAATTGGGTATCCTTTCAACTCGAATTTTTGAATAGAAGCTTTCATCTAGTGTACTCAGAACGTGAAGAAGCACCCCCCTGCCAATACCATATTTGAGTGACTCACCGAGAACGTCGGAGAACCCAAGATTTAGTGAAATCCCGTTCGAACAGAAATTTACTTAGATTTCGGCATAAGTAGCAGAAGAAGACATAACCAAAGAAACAAAAGAAGTTCGAGACACTGGTTCTGAAGATAGAGAACCCAGTTTTGATAGGAAGCTAGTTGAAGTTAAAGAAGCACCAAGTTCTGGTTGTGGAAACAATCCACCTACTCCACCATCTAATTCTCAAGTCAATACATTAGCAGACATGTCGCATTCAACATCACACCTTCCATTTTATGAAGGTGACGAAGATCCGATATGACCCTGGTTTGTGTGCGAATTGATATGGACGACAAACCAACTCACCTGTGAAGAACGATAGATGGCCCAATTTGCTGGTTCGCTGAGAAAAAGAGCATTGACATGGTATATGGGATATATTGCAAAAACACCAAATGCAACTAAGGCAGAAATTAAACAAAGTTTCTTAGCCTTTTTCATGATAAAGATGCAACATATCTGGCAGCCGAACGACTGAAGACAATAGTCCAGAAGCCGATAGAAACTGTCAAGGAATACGATAAGAGGTTCAAAGAAATCCCGAGCAAACTTGACTATGAGATCAAAGACAAGTTATTAATTAAATGGTTCATTGTCGGTCTCATAAGTAAAATTAAAATACATGTACATCGATAGAGTGCCAATACTTATGCAGAAGCATTGAAGGCAACACTGGAGATTGAAATGGACGACAAATATCCTTTAGTCTCCATGGACAGACACATTGATGAATACCTTGAGAGTATGGCGCAAGCAATTCAAAGCATGAATTTGAAAGGGCTGGAGCTATGGTGTACTACATGGCGAACTGCATGACACACTAAAGATTCTTGTCGAATTGAGGATCGACGACAAGAAGTTAAACTTATTCAAGCCATATGCTTTTGCGATCTATGCAAAGAATATGACTCGCATTCCACAAATGATTGCCCATACAATCTGAAGAACAAAAAAGAAAAATGGTGTCAAATATGTGAATTAAATACACATTCGATTGAAGAATGTCATCTGAATTCGAAGAATCGACAAAATTACCACGCAGTGTATCAGACAAACTCTGTCGAGCAGCATAACGACATAAATATGGGAAACGATAGATTTGACAGAAATGATGGAAGGAACGACCGATAAAATCGGAATAGAAACGACAGATACCCTAGATATAATGACCGCAGATATGATCGACAATATGATGGATATAACAGGCGCGGAGGATACCAGGGTCGTGGTGGTGGTGGTGGTAGTCGTGGTGTTCGACCTAATTGACCTGGTTTATATTTTACATGTCTTAGTGAAGATCATAGGCATGCAGAATGCCCTTACAAAGAAAGAATTGATCTTAAGTTTTGTACAAAGTGTGGGGTAGGCGATCACTTTTTAGAGGATTGCCCTACCATGATTGAAAAAATAAATAATAAAAATAATGTTCATGTCTTATCTTGTGTACCTAAATATGATGTGCTTCGTACTAAAAACTTACAAATTGTTACTAGGAAAGGTACCCACATTGGTCAAGATAAGCCACACATAAGTAAAATTGTAGCCAAAGAAGATTACCTAAATCCTGTGAAACAAAAATTTGTGTATAAAATTGCATCCGACGTATTTTGTGAATTGGCAGCCCAAGAAGATATTGAAGAAAACCGATAGGAAGCCCTCAGTGAATTGTTCAATTTAATTTCAAATGATGAAGCTGTAGGAAAGTTGATTGACCTGTTGCATAAACTCAAGTATAAACATGTTGTGCAAATACAAACCAAAAACATTTGCCGACTTAATCAAAAAGAAAAAAATGATGCTGAACCATTGGTCGACCTTGACATAAATGGATACCACGTACGACAAGTCGTACTGGACTTTGGTTCCCAAGTGAATATCATGACTTGTGATACCTGGGACCAACTCGGTCGACCACAATTGTAGGAATCAAGCATTTATTTGAAGCTCACAGATCAAGGATTAATTGAGCCAATTGGAGTATGGAAGGGAGTCGAAACATCCATCAAAGGCATCACCACAAAAGTTGATTTTGAAATCATTAACCCCAAAGATGATGCAAGCTCTTTCCCATCCTTGGTCGGTCAACCTTGGGGGCGAAAGATGAAGGCTTCAATTTCCTTAGATAAAAGTTGTATCAAGTTGAAAGGAAACGGTCAGAAGGTGATTGTACCAATCTTCCCATCTCAGGGAGAACCATGGTCAGAACCTATAGAAGTGGATAATGATATTCGATAGCTTTATCGAATAGACAACAATGAATACCATATTGAACAAAATTCCCAAGGAGAGCTTCACCTTGGATATCCCGTTTCACTCGGATATAATTTCGATGCAGAGCTCTACGACTAGAAGATAGAGAATTATGACCTTCATGCAAAAGAATGCTGGACGGTGGAAGCCATCTCAAAGAAGCAAATGAAGAAGTGTCTCTCAATATCATATACACCAAATATATTTGAACAGAAAATGTGAGTATATCCGACTCTTATCCCAGATAGAAATTCACAGACATATAATTCGACATTGAGATACAAGGAACGTGATTCCCCTACTGTACATTTTGAAAAAGTATGAACACGTGTCGTAGAGAAATGCCGACTAAAGAGTCTTGTTGAGACATTCACTGGTCAAGCTGCGAGATGGTGGGATACCCATCAGTCGAAACTCCAAACTTGGAGCACTGCATCGACATTTTTTGTAAAAATATTTGGAGGAAAGAAGTTGACGACTCAAGCCGACATCCCTATGTTCACACAGGGACAAAATCCTGAAATCCACATCGACTGTTGTGAAAAAGAATGGAGAAAATTGGGCAATAAAGATGAAAGGGCATGGCCTCACCTCTTCCCCAAAACACTTGATGATTTACCCAGCAAATGGTATAAGATGGAAGAGGCGAGAGGAGAAACATTCACATGGAAAGACTTGAAAGAAAATTTAATCAAGGATTTCCAGTTTTCTCCAAAGGAGGAGAAGTTGGTTGAAGCAAGTAAACATATAAAAGAATTTCTGCAGCCGACATAAAATCTAGCACTTGTAGAAAATAAGCAGACTGCTCGTCGACCTACTGCCTGCTATAACATAACCTCGACAGAAATCCATCATTCAACAAGACTAAGCTTAGAAATAGAGAATTTAGTCGGGAAAAGTTTTCAATGGAGACATGATCATCCCAGCACGTCGAAGCATGTGAAAACAATATTTAGCACGAAGATTGTCGAGAAAGATGACCCAAAAAGATTATTGGAAAAATTCTTCCCACCTGCATTTACACAATTTAAGGAAGGAGAAAGATTGATAAATGACAGTCATGCCCCAGAATGGATGGATGACAAAATCAAAACAAAAGAAGTAGATATTTCAAATGATGACTGATCAAAAATGGAAAAAATTGGTGATTACTGGAATGAAGAACAAATGACATAAATCACCAGTCTCCTCAAGGAATTTCAAGATGTATTTGCTCGGGATTACAAAGACTTGAAAGGACTTGTGCAGGAGATGGGCGAAATGAAAATTGATATCAAACCAGACGCCAGACCAGTAAAGAAAAGACCCTATAAGCTTGCTCACAAGTACAAAGACATTGTTAAAAAGGAGATCGATAACATGCTTGAAGCAGGAATTATATATCCTATCGACCAATCAGAGTGGGCGAGCCCCATGGTTGTTCAGCCGAAGAAGAAAGGTCCGACACGATTGAGAATATGTGTCAAATATCACGAACTGAACAAGGTAACACTTACAGACCCGTTTCCAACTCCTTTTGCAGATGAAATTATTAATGAAGTTGCAGGGCATGAGTGTTATTCCTTCACGGATGTATTTTCTGGGTACAATCATGTGCCTATTGCTAAAGATGACCAGAAAAAGACTACATTCGTGTGCTAATTTGGGTCGTTCGCATACAAAGCCACGCCCTTCGGTCTGAAGAATGCACCAGGGGTCTTTTTCCGGATTGTCATCAAGGCATTTCAGGAATATATCTACAAAACTATGGCTGTCTGCTTTGACGGCTGGACAATCTACACAATGATAAGAGATCATTGCAAATGGATTTGAGGACATTATCATGCAGACATAACAACAAGGAATATTCTGCAAGTTAGACTTTGGTGGCCAACAGTTAATAAATACTGTCGAGAGTTTGTATCTCAATGTGATAGATGTGAACTCATGGGACGACCGCTGCCTAGAACAAAAATGCCTCTGGTTCCAATTAATCCTAGCCGAACGTTTGAGATTTGGGTGATCGATTTTATTGGACCATTTCCAGTAATTGGAAGACGGATAGGTGCACGATATCTTATCACTGTTGTAGAATACGTCACCAAGTGGGCAGAAGCAAAACCAGTTGAAACATGTTCGAGTGAAGTTGCTGCCAAGTTTATCTATAAAAATATCATTACACATTTCGGGTTCCCTTTAAATTTGATAAGCGACCAAGGTACGCATTTTGTCTGCAGAACTATTGAAGCATTAACTAAGGAGTTTGTAGTTGATCACAAAATAAGCACAACATATCACCCTCAATCTAATGGAGTCATGGATTAATCATTCAACAAAACATTCACAAAATGACTAATAAAAGTGTGCAATATGGAGAAGGACGACTGGGATGATAAAGTACTTGCTGTTCTGTGGGAATATAGAACAACGTACAAAAGAACGACATGTCAAACACCTTTTTCACTTGTCTATGGGCAAGAAGCAGTCGTTCCACTACATTTTCGATGACAAGCCCTGACAATTTCAGCAGTATTACACACTGATGTTGAAGATGCACGACGAGAATGACTATTACCACTGTTGAAACTAGATGAAAGTCGACAGATGGAAATAGAACATCAAAAAGTCCAAAAACAACAACATAAATCTTGGCATGATAGAAACATCAAACAAAAGAATCTGTCAGTTGGTGACTTGGCACTACTTAATAGCTGCGTAAAAGGGAAACCGAAGAAATTGCACATGGAGTGGATGGGGTCCTATATCGTCGAAATAATAAATCCCAATGGTTCAGTACATTTGAAAACATTACAAGGTAGTGTTTTCAAGAAAGTGGTAAATGGCGTCCGACTAACACGATACAAGTCATGAAAATAAATAAAAAAAACAAAAAAATAACAAACGGTTAGAAATAACTGAATGAGCGAAAGTACTATAAGCAATCAATCAAACATCAAGGCAATTCAAATGCAGAATGACGAGAGATTGGTAGAGTAAGGCTGGACAAAGCAAAGAGAAAATCTCGACTCACAACCATCGATACTATAGACACCGACAAGAGTGTCGACGAGTTGCTGAGGAAGACCATACACGATAGAAACAATGGAACATAGACGGAAAAAACCTAACAAGAGAAGTATGCCGACATGACACGTAAAGAGAGGTACCGTACCATCATGATGATAAAGAGGAAAAGGACAAAAGTAGTCACAACCCCAGAGGAAATGCACCTGACAGGGTGCCGATATCCTGTCATCTCAATTTAATGCCCTCATCAAATCAGCCATTAATACAGGCCTCTATGCCTCATTCCTACATGCCGAGTAGCTCCACCATAAATCCTGAGATCGAGGATTCTTGGGCACTCTTTTGGTAAGAACTTGAACTCCAAGATACAAAGATCTCTGACCATGTTGAAGAAAATCCCGCACTGTCAAATTTTTATGTATCTAAATATTTAAAGAACAATTAATTCAAATATTAAATGTAATATTACTTAGCTAAATCGTAGGGACACACTGTTCCTTTGAAACGGTGTGTGTAAACCTATAAAAAAGGTTTTCTCTCTTACTGTAAAAATCACCATTCAATTTATAATCAATTATTTGTGGCTTAATTCAAGTACAATGTGGGTTTAGAAGTATTTTCCACACCGTGTCTGCTCCAAGTGGTATCAGAGCCTCGTTCGGCTCCTACTGTATTCTCCTCCATTCTCCATCGCAGAGTTCCATATTCACGCGTTCCCATCTTTCATCCTCAACTCCATCTCCCACCACCTTCATTCACGCATTTCTCCCTCATCCTCACCCTCCACACATTCCTCTCATTTTCTGTGCTCCTTCACTGCCCACCTCATACCTCACGCTTTCTCCACCTCTCCTCCCTGCGTTTTCCCCTCACACGCCATTCCTTGCAGTTCCGCCGCTCTTCCTCCCCGTGCTCCCTCCACACGTCCACCATTCCTGTCGCTGCCTACACTCCGCCCTCACTCCAACCCCTGCGCCCTCCCTTCCATCCAACCGCGGCCTCTCCCCAACGTTTCCCATCGCCACCGAGCCTCCCACCTGCACACATTTTCAAATTCAAATTAATAAATAAAATTCTTATTATAATAATAATAATATTATTATTATATAATTTATTTATTAAAGTTTTTTTTATTTATAAATTAATATATATATATTGATTTTTACCTTTATATTTCAAAATTCCTCCCTGCACAAGGAAAATGTTAGAGATGAAAGACATTAAGAACCGAATGGATAATTTTGAGAAAAACCAAGCTTGAGACTCTAAAAATATCGAAGGGATACTCTCAAGGCTCGACCAATTCAAAACAGAGCTACACGATGAACTATCAGGCACCGTCAAAAAGGAAATCGCATGGGAGATAGAAGGAGTAAAAAGAGATATGTCAGAAAACCTCGAAACCAAATTCAGCAACATCCAGGAATATTTAAACATAATAACAGGCAACGTGCCAGGGGAAAATAAACCATCCTTCAGTTCAAAAAATACAAATTATCATAATACAATTCCTCCCAAAGGGAAAATCCCACAAGAAGAGGTCGCTCACGAACATTCTCCACATCCTAAACAAACAATAGGTGGATATCAAATGAAACCTAAATTAGAATTGTCAAAATTCGATGGCGAACCAAAACAGAGCGTGGCGTGGATCAACAAGGCAGAAGAATTTTTCTCCGTACATAATATCAAGTCGGAAAAAGAAATGATAAAATATGCTTCGATACAACTAGAAGGTCGCGCATACAACTGGTATATGTGGTGGAAGGTCACAACATGAACAACTAAGCCTAATTGGAACACATTTAAAAACGACTTCTTTAAGAGGTTTGAAGATTTAAAAGAAAAAGACTTCTTCGCAAAGCTCACCAGACTACAACAGAAAGGTGACGTCGATGAATACACCAATGCATGGGAAACCCTAGCGACACGTGTGCCAGAACTCACAGACAATCAACATCTACAAACTTATGTGTACGGGTTGAAATCATATATCAGGGATGAACTAGAACTACTAAATGTATCAAACCTGGACAAGGCCAGACGCAAGGCAAAAATCATTGAGGAAAAATTCAAAAAAACTTGGAACAAAAACCATGATAAAGATCGAAGGTTCGTCCAAAATACCAAATACGACACAAAATATCGACCACCGCAGCTAAGAAGTGACAAAAAAACTAGTCTAGAAGCCCAACGAATGAAAGAAGGGAAGTGTAAGTACTGCGGAGAGAAATGGGACCCAAGACATAGGTGTTTGAATAAAGAAACCAAAAACATATATCAATGTGAATTAGAGGAGGAAGAAAAATCAGACAGGGAGTTGATGCAGTAGTGGGAATTCAGTGGTTGCAACCACTAGGGACCTACAAATCCAACCACCAAGAACACTTTATTAAGTTCAGGTGGCAAGGAGAAAAATACATGCTGTATGGTTTCCAACCCCCTCGTACACAAAATGTGTCATCCCACAAAATGGAGAAGCTAATTCGAAAGGGAGCACCTGCATATGTTGTACAATGCCAAGAGATGGAATTATTAACTTCAGAAGCGGTTAAACCAAGTCTACCAGAGATCCAAGGACTAATACAAAGTACAAAAAAGTATTTGAAGACCCCCCCATGGAGTTACCACTAGAAAGGAAGATCGAACATGTCATAGAAATCAAGTCTGGATCAAGCCCCGTCAATGTTAAACCCTATAGGTATCCACACCACCACAAGATATAAATTGAAAGATTAATCCGCGATTTGCTAAAATGTGGAGTGATTACAGAAAGTCGGAGTCCTTATGCTGCACGAGTAGTACTGGTACGAAAGAAGGACAGATCTTTTAGACTATGCATCGACTATAGAGGACTAAACAAGATAACTATTAAGGACAAATTACCCATTCCATTCATCGATGAAATGTTGGATGAGCTTCATGGCGCAAGGTACTTCTCAAAATTAGACTTAAGGTCAGGATATTACCAAATCAGGGTAAGGCTAGAAGATGTGGCAAAAACAACTTTCTGAACCCATGAAGGTCATTACGAGTTTAAAGTAATGCCTTTTGGGCTAATTAATGCCCCAACAACCTTTCAAGCAACCATGAATAACTTATTTCATCCATTCTTAAGAAAGTTTGTACTAGTTTTTTTCGATGACATCCTCATATACAGCAAAACATGGAAGGAACATCTCACACATCTTGAACAAGTACTAGCCATTTTAAAAGAAAATCAATTCTATGCTAAGATGTCCAAATGCACGTTTGGTAAGGAGGAAGTGCACTACCTTGGTCATGTAATATCCAAGGAAGGAGTCAAAGTGGACCCAGAAAAAATCAAATCGATCACAGAGTGGCCCAAACCCACTAATATTTCCAAGTTAAGGGGATTCCTTGGACTAACCGGATATTACAGAAGGTTCATCCGAAATTATGCACGCATAACCACTCCCTTATCCAACCTTCTAAAAAGGAATGCATTCCAATGGAGTGAAGAAGCAGACAAGTGTTTTGAGGCATTGAAAAGAATTATGTCCTCCACACCTGTACTAGCTACCCTAGACTTCTCCAAACCCTTCGTAATAGAATGTGATGCTTCAGGTTATGGTTTGGGAGCAGTACTAATGCAATATGAGCACCCAATAGCTTTTGAGAGTAGAAAACTCAATAAATGAGAACAATTGAAGTCTACATACGATAAGGAAATGTTAGCCATTATACATGCTTTAGAAAAGTGGCGACAATACTTCCTGGGTAGCAAATTCATGATCCGCACGGACCACAATAGTCTTCAGTATATACTTCAACAGAAGACACTATCCATAGAACAACAAAAATGGATAGAAAAAATTGCTGCTTTCGACATGGAAATAATACACAAAAACGGGAAGGAGAATGTAGTCGCAGACGCTCTCTCCAGAAGAGATGAAGATATGACTTCTTACTCCATTTTAGTTGTAATCCCAGAATGGCTAGATGAAATACGAAATGAATATGCCAAGGACCTAGAGACAAGCATTATAATTAACGATCCCAATCGCAACAACAAGTTTGAATGGAAAAATGATATCCTTTGGTATAAAGGGAGGATCTACTTAAAATCAAACTCTAAATTCAAGGCTAAAGTAATGAAGGAATCCCATGATTCACTAGCGGCAGGACACGTAGGATTCTTCAAATCTTACTATAATGCAAGAAGGTCATTTTTTTGGAAGGGAATGCAAAAAAATATCTAGCAATATGTGGCAGAATGTGACAAATGCCAGAGGAAAAAAAGCGAAAATATTTTAACTCCAGGGTTACTCCATCCCCTACACATTCCAAACCAGAAATGGGAAGAGATATCAATGGATTTCATCGATGGGTTACCTCCGTCAGAAGGGAAGGACAAAATCTTTGTAGTGGTTGATCGATTGACCAAATTTGCACACTTCATGGAAATAAAAAAGACAGACACAACAAAACAAATTGCAGATGTAATTTGCAAGAATATCTACAAATTACATGGTTTTCAAAAAGTCATTGTCAGTGACAGAGATGCAAAATTCAATGGGAAATTTTGGAGGGAATTTTTCAAACAAGTGGGCACATCACTCAATATGAGCTCAGCTTATCACCCCCAAACTGATGGTCAGACTGAAGTCATAAACAAATGCTTAGAAGCCTATCTACGTTGTTTTGTAACAAATAAGCAAAACCACTAGTCTCAATGGTTACATCTAGCCAAATGGTGGTACAATTCAACATACCACACCTCTACAAAAATGACTCCGTTCCAAGCCTTATATGGGTACGAACCTCCAAATTGGAAGGAACTGGTTCTATGCAACACTAATGTTCCTGAAGTAAGGTACCAACTAGAGAAAACTCAAAAGGCAATTGAATTACTCAGAGAAAACTTAGTCACAGCACAAAACCGTATGAGGCAACAAGCTGATCAACGCAGGACAGAGAGAGAATTTGAAGTAGGAGACTGGGTATTCGTAAGGCTCCAACCTTATAAACAAATATCTCTTAAACAAAGAGGAAAAAACAAGTTGGCCCAAAGTTCTATGGACCATACCAGATCACCAAAAAGATTAATCGAGTTGCGTATGAATTACAACTACCTGCTAAAAGTCGTATCCACAATGTCTTCCACGTATCATGTCTCAAGAAAATGTCGGGGAAACATCAAATAGTGCAAACAATACTTCCTATGTTAGATGACGAAGGGAAGATCATTTTGGAACTAGAGGCAATCATTGCAACCAGAGAAAGAAGACTTCGTTCTTGAACACTCAAGGAATATCTCATTAGGTGGAAATTTTTTCTAGATGAAGACGCATCATGGGAGACAGAACAGTTCTGCCAACAATACCCGTCTTTACCCCTGCTTTGAGGACAAAGCATTTTAAAAGACAGTGGCAATGTTATGTATCTAAATATTTAAAGAACAATTAATTCAAATATTAAACCTATAAAAAAGGTTTTCTCTCTTACTGTAAAAATCACCATTCAATTTATAATCAATTATTTGTGTCTTAATTCAAGTACAATGTGGGTTTAGAAGTATTTTCCGCTCTGTGTCTACTCCAAAAATATTTATTCCACCATGGCCCCAAGGAAAACCCTAACGGCAACCAGGGCCGCTTCGACATAGGTTAGAGAGATGGAGAAAGAACAATCCCCTATGGAAACAATATTGCAAATAATTCGGAGCGCTAAGGTTTGGAAAACAAGTTGGAAGAGAGCATGGAGGGAAATTGAAGATTGGGGGAAGGAATCAGATGGTCAATGGAGGGAGGAAGCACAATGACTGAGGACTGCTACAATTCTGCATTATATGAAGGCACCTCTCTTGGAAAGTTGTGAAGGACTTAAATAAATTATTGCACAGGTCATTGTTAGCCGCTATCACAATGGTAAGTTGTATTTTGACGTTCCAACTGAAGTTAATGGTGAACTTATCCATAAAATCACCGGTCTGTCACACAAAGGAGATGTTGTATCGACAAATTCAAATGCAGATTTTGTCGATGAGTTTATAGCTACAACTGCTGGAAAGAACTCATGAGGTTTGGTCATGAGCCATATCAAATATGCTAATTACAAAACTGCTGCTAAAATCGTGGTGCATGCATTTTCACGAGTAGGAAGAGGGTCCGACCTAAAAATCGACATGTTGGAAGCTGTTAAAAATATGGCAATGCGTGGCAAAGTTTACAAATGGGTAGAATTCTTGGCCGACACAATCAAGGTCGACACAATCAAACATACATGCCATAAGTGCCAAGAGGAAGGGACTAGTATCTGATATCCATATGTAATTATATGGATTGCCATGACCCACATCCGTCCACGAGGAAATAAGGACTTTTCTCAAGAGTGAAATGTTCTTATGGAGAATTTTCGTTGCTTCTCACCAGGAGGAAGTCGACATGGGCCAATGACATTTAAACTCTGGTTGGAAGCATGGTTTATAGAATTCAAAACAAAGGCGACAAGATGGAGAGTACCTTAGAACATTCGACAGAGTTTACCTCCGACAGCACACATCCAACTTTCTTTGGATCATACAACGGTCTGGTATTTACAAGGGGCAACAGGTAAAGCAAAGCCGCTCGATTACTACCCCTCAGTAGATGAAATTTTTACAGAATTAAGTCGACAGTCAAGTACAACATTGATAATTCCACCTCAAGCAAGAACAATCGACTTAACTATTGTTGAGCCATTGGTAGACGCAAAAAAAGAAGAGGAATATGAAAGTCGGTTATATGTGAACACTTTCACTTATCAGCTTGAACCAGTACTCGACCCTAACGTATTGGTGCTCACACTTACTGCACATGAAGATTCAGCGGAAGATGCGGAGCATTAAAACATCAGTACAAATTCCGACAATCCAGAGCATCTCTTGACAGACGAAAATATTCAACGGGTAGCGGGTGAACTGTTTACATCACGACAGAAAAAGGTGGTACCGACAATAGGGAAGGGAAAAAGGAAAGTAACCTTTCAGGAGCCAAGGGAAGAAGACGAAATCGAACTATATGATGGTGCCACTCAAATACTAGCAGATGTAGCCCAGAACAAGTTACCGGTGGAAGAGAAGTTTAAGAAGTTTTTGGACACAGACCAACGCAAGACCCCAAGAATTTCTTTCAAGAAACCCAAAATACCGGTCAAAACTCATGTCGACCTGACTGTTACCACTCCACCTTCTTCCCCTACCATAGTAGAATACGATACTACTCCTTTAGCACTACCTGCCCTTGTTATCCAAGTAGATGCTGACCTAAGTCGGCTCCTCGCCAACCTTCCAGTATTCTTTCCCAATTGGCGAGAAGTAGTCACTCAGCAACCAATCCTTGCCACACCAAATGCTCCGCTTAGTTTGGATGCCCCCGACACTGTCAGAACCAACACTAGTTTATATTCATAGTATATAGTAGCAAAAGTTGTTGATCATAGGATGACTCATCTTAACAGAAACCCTGATCCAACAGGTATAATTTATGCACAAGAAACATCCATCTACACCCCCCTTTCAGTCAGACATCCAGAGCAAGATTTGAGTCAACCTCACCCTGAAGTCGACCAAGTGAAATGTTTTCCAAAAGTTGTCAGTCATGGAAGTGAGTCTTCAGTCCAAGAAATTGAGTCAAGTCTAGTCGGTCTGGATCTGTCTGGTAGAACCATCTCATCGAGTCTACTTACGACAAAAGTCAATCCATCCACACTTCCAACAACTCCATCCATTCCTCCAAGTCAGTCGAGTCTCCTTTCACTCAACCCTGCCGACGGATCCAAGTCTAGTCCTGTGATACATTAGCACAATGAAGAAGCACTATCGACATAAACAATTGAAGCTGCCACAGTTCAAGACATTGAAGTAGCCACAACTCAAAATATTGAAGCTGACACGATAGAAGCACCTCAACCAGCCATCATACAAGATACCAGTACAATCAAAACAAATTTATCCAGCACACCAGCAGATATTCAAGTAAGTGTCAAACCACTTGAGCATGAAGTTCCAGTTACCACAGAAACAGAGCAAATCATACAGATCCAGACAAAACAAGATGTTGCTAACATACAAGCAGTTATAGAAATTCCTCCAGCAACAACCGACAAGGAAAAGGGGCTAGAGCATCTAGCTACAAATAAAGAAAAAGTGCAAGAGAAAAGCCACAGGAAGAAACACAAAGACAAGAAGCAAAAATAGAGAGAACTTCAACAGCAAAAGCAAAAGCAACAAGTGCAGCAAATCCAATCATAAAGAAACCTCTCAGTTTACTTAGATCAGTTTGGATCTACTTCCATTTATTGGCCATAGTTGGCATCTCAAGTAGAGATTGATTTAATCGAGGATGCAATCTTCAGAGAGCAGAGACATCGCCGACATGAAACAGAAGACCAAATCCATCAGCTACAGGAAGAAAAGAATGCATTTCTCGCTAAGTGTGAAGACTTAGCCCAACAAGTCATTTCACTTCCATCAAGTCCCGATACGACATCACCCCTCGACAGAGCATATCAGTTATTTGAGTCTGTTGTGTCATCCCTACAATCTAAGCTTATAAAGAATCAACAGGACTAGGCTGTCGAAATATCTTCTTTAATGGCAAACCAGTATACAGCCTTTACAGAAGCCCTCAGTTTGCTCAAACAATACGACACTCAAGCACTCAAACTTGTTGAAATTTTGAACAATTGGTATGTACATTACGGCAATGTGTACAAGGAACTTCAAAATACACGAACGCTTTTGGGCACACTTCATCATCAGCGTCTGACCGCAGAGGAAGCACTTACTGAAAGCCTCGACAATCAAATCATTCCGGAAAATAGGAAGCTGGAAAAATAAAAAAACAGGAAGTACAATGGATCTCACAAGCACGCCTTGGCCTCTCCAAGCTTGAAGAAATCCATCCCTGACTCCAACACCTACTTAGTGCTGCCAAAGAAACAATCACAGTATTTGGCCCCAACATGATTAATTTACAAAATACATCCACTCACGACAAGATGGAACACCTGTCGAAGCTCATGACATTGACTTTGGATATCCAAAATTTACTGCATACATGGGAATAATTTCAGCACCATCTCTCCATATCTGCCGAAACTATTGTCGAGGTCTTCCTACAATCACTTGAGGTTCCTAGCTCTAGCCTACCATAGCCATAATCGTTGAAGCCATTAATTTTGTTTCACAGTTCTCATTTTGATCTCTCCATTTCTTTGGGACAAAGAAATATTTTGTGGTGGGGGAGATGTTGGAGGGGCCTAGGTCGTCCTATCAACTAGGCCCTCCTCCCGACCGTTTGAAGTATATGTTGACAAGTTGCGTCGACTAGCATAGGTTGGGTCGGTCGATTAGACCGAAAGATGATTATGTAACTGTATTGAAAGGCATATATATAGGCTGTTGAGCCTATGTATTGGTTAGATCTATTCTATGTTGTATTCTGCTCTTGCTAGTTAATAAAGGCTCGTGCTTCTCTCTATTGGTCTCTTGTCTCTTGTATCTGTATCATTGCCTGTACGCTTGCTTATAATGTATAATGTATCTTTGGTAACTACATGACCCGCGGGACTACAACACTTGGACAACGATCAAATCATTCCAAGAGGTATCCAGGACCGACCACCATCAAACCCCCGAGGGTGCTAGCCGAACTAATCCTTTTGCTCACCGCTAGATTTTCCTAACTTTCTCATCCTAATTTGTAAGCCTGATTATTGGCCATAAGGACCAAAAATAGGAAGTTCTAAGGGATTTTGAGCTCATTGTAACATCTAAGGTAGGGTGGCGGTATCAAATCCTTCCTACCCCCTTCTCCTTGTAACATTTAACGCACGATTTTGTTTTGCTTGTTTTAGTTTAGCATAGTTAACTTTTCTACTTTGTTCAATTAGTAATTAGACAACATTTGTTTTTAGTTGGAAGTAATTTGGATATATGCTAAATTTTTAATATCATTCATGCACATTTAATTCCATTAAAATCAAATCCAAAACAGTATAATTAATGCCACAATTAATTAAAATTAACCTCCCTAAAAGACGAAAAAATGACGTCTTTCTTCATTAGATTTGTCATTTGTGGGAAAAATCTATAGTGAAGGGGAATCAACTAGGTAGTGATTGTGGAGACCCGTCAGACTACACCCTAAATTGGTTTTAGTGTCTCCCGTACCCCCGCGACTCCGATGACACAATAATTGATACTGGACAATTAATTGATGTTGTATACACTAGTAAGTGATGATGTATGATTCTAATCGATGGTACAAATGATCAATTTCTATCATACATATGGTTGTTGTACAATTCTAACTGCAATCTGGATGGATGTTGTATGGATTGTTTGCTGTACAGAGGATTACAAATAGTATGGATATATTTTTATAGATGATTGGACAACTATTGTGGTGGATGCATACAAATGGTTGTATTGTGGTTGTTGTGGCAGTTGGGTCATATCACGATATGGTGATTTTTGTGGCAACTGGGTCAAATGGTTATACAACAATTGTTGTGGAAATTGGATTGTACAACTTCGATACCGATGGAGTAATTATTTACCCACTTTTTATAGATATATAGATAGATAAATGATTGAATTTATATAAGGGGGGACATATAAATATTCCTAAGCGGGTGCCATAAGTACCTTTTCATTAAAAGGTTATGTCTCTTGGTTCATAATTAAATTTATTCTTTTCATTATATTTTTATATATTTATTTTATTATTATATTTATTATTGTTTATGTAACACTCCTATACTTTATATTGTATTGTTGTAAAAGATAGATGTTATATCTAGTTCATGTAAGAGAAGTTACCCCAAAGGGTTGAAACTTATCCAATATGTTTGGTATCTTTTCTCCTTGGATTTCGTAGATATTTGGACTATTTGGAAGTGAAATATTGTACTCTTTCCATTGTTCTTTTATACACTCTTTCAAAACAAACCTTGAGGCTAAAAATTCATAAGGTTAAGATCTGGGAAACCTCTAAGGTTAGAGGTGAATTTTTTTTTTGCATTAAAATTCAAATACCTTGATTAGCACCATGAAATTTTACAACCTTCGGGTATCTTGACAAAAAATTTGGAATGATTGTTGATAATTGTTTGGAGATCCAAGGGCACAAAGGGATTAGATGTTTGAACATCTAGTGAATGCAACTATGCAATTACTTATGGGTGGAACTTTTTCAAACTATTTTGTCATATGGTTGGAGATTATCACTTTATATGATGGCTATAACAGGCATGGAGGATACCAGGGTCGTGGTCGTGGCGGTGGTGGTCGTGGTGTTCGACCTAATCGACCTAGTTTATGTTTTACATGTCTTAGTGAAGATCATCAGCATGCATAATGCCCTTACAAAGAAAGAACTAATCTTAAGTTTTGTAAAAAGTGTGGGGTAGGCGATCACTTTTTAGAGGATTGCCCTACCATGAATGAAAAAATAAATAATAAAAATAATGTTCACGTCTTATCTTGTGTACCTAAATATGATGTGCTTCGTACTAAAAACTTGCAAATTGTTACTAGGAAAGGTACCCACATTGGTCAAGATAAGCCACATATAAGTAAAATTGTATCCAAAGAAGATTACCCAAATCCTGTGAAATAAAAATCTGTGTATAAAAATGCATCCGACATATTTTGTGAATTGGCATCCCAAGAAGATATTGAAGAAAACTGACAGGAATCCCTCAGTGAATTGTTCAATTTAATTTCAAATGATGAAGCTGTAGGAAATTTGATTGACCTGTTGCATAAAATCAAGTATAAACATGATCTGCAAAGACAAACCAAAAACATCTGCCGACTTAATCAAAAATAAAAAAATGATGCTGACCCGTTGGTTGACCTCGACATAAATGGATACCATGTACGACAAGTCGTACTGGAATTTGGTTCCCAAGTAAATATCATGACTTGTGATATCTGGGACCAACTCGGTCGACCACAATTGTAGGAATCAAGCATTTGTTTGAAGCTCGCAGATCAAGGATTAATTGAGCCGATCGGAGTATGGAAGGGAGTTGAAACATCCACCAAAGGAATCACCACAAAAGTTGATTTTGAAATCATTAACCCCAAAGATGATGTAAGCTCTTTCCCAGCCTTGGTTGGTCGACCTTTGGGGCTAAAGATGAAGGCTTCAATTTCCTTAGGTAAAAGTTGCATCAAGTTGAAAGGCAACAGTCAGAAGGTGATTGTACCAATCTTCCCATCTCAGGGAGAACCATGGTCAGAACTTATAGAAGTGGATAATGATATTCGACAGCTTTATCGAATAGATAACAATGAAGAGCATATTGAACCAAATTCCCAATGAGAGATTCACCTTGGAGATCCCGTTTCACTCAGATATAATTCCGTTGCAGAGCTCTACGACTGGAAGAAAGAGAATTATGACGTTCAATGCAAAAGAATGTTGGACGGTGGAAGCCATCCCAAAGAAGAAAATGAAGAAGTGTCTCTCAATATCATATACACCAAAGATATTAGAACAGAAAATGTGAGCATATTTGACTCTTATCCCAGATAGAAATTCACAGACATATAATCCGACATTAAGATACAAGGAACGTGATTCCCCTGTTGTACATGTCGAACAAGTATCAAAACATGTCAGAGAGAAAGGCCGACTACAGAGTCTGGTTGAGACATTCACTAGTCAAGCTGCGAGATGGTGGGATACCCATTAGTCGAAACTCCAAACTTGGAACACTGCATCGACTTTTTTTGTAGAAAGATTTGAAGGAAAGAAGCTGATGACTTAGGCCGACATCCTTATGTTCACATAGGGACAAAATCCTGAAATCCACATCGATTGTTGTGAAAAAGAATGGAGAAAATTGGGCTATAAAGATGAAAGGGCATGGCCTCACCTCTTCCCTAGCACACTTGATGATTTACCCAGCAAATGGTATAAGATGGAAGAGGCGAGAGGAGAAAATTTCACATGGAAAGACTTGAAAGAAAATTTCATCAAGGATTTCCAGTTTTCTCTGAAGGAGGAGAAGTTGGTCGAAGCAAGTAAACATATAAAAGAATTTCTACAGTCGACATAAAATCTAACACTTGCAGAAAAGAAGCAAACTGCTTGTTGACCTACTGCCTACTATAACATAACGTCGACAGAAAGACAACATTTGACAAGACTAAGCTTAGAAACAGAGAAGTCGGTTGGGAAAAGTTTTCAATGGAGTTAGGATCATCCCAGCACGTCAAAGCATGTGAAAAAAATATTGAGCATGGAGATTGTCGAGAAAGATGACCCAGAAAGATTATCAGAAAAAGACTTTCCACCTGCATTTACACAAATTAAGGAAGGAGAAAGACTGATAAATGACAGTCGTGGCCCAGAATGGATGGATGACAAAATCAAAACAAAAGAAGTAGATATTTCAAATGATGACCGACCAAAAATGGAAAAAATTGGCGATTACTGGAATGAAGAACAAACGACAGAAATCACCAGTCTCCTCAAGGAATTTAAAGATGTATTTTCTCAGGATTACAAAGACTTGAAAGTACTTGTGCAGGAGATGGGCGAAATGAAAATTTATATCAAACCAGACGCCATACTAGTAAAGAAAAGACCCTATAAGCTGGCTCATAAGTACAAAGACATTGTTAAAAAGGAGATCGATAGCATGCTTGAAGCAGGAATTATATATCCTATTGACCAATCAGAGTGGGTGAGCCCCCTGGTTGTTAAGCCGAAGAAACAAGATCTGACATGACAGAGAATCTGTGTCGACTTTCGCGAACTGAACAAGGTAACACTTACATACCCGTTTCCAACTCCTTTTGCAGATGAAATTATTAATGAAGTTGCAGGGCATGAATGTTATTCCTTAACGGATGGATTTTTTGGGTACAATCATGTGCCTATTGCTAAAGATGACAATAAAAAGACTACATTCGTGTGTGAATTTGGGTCATTCACGTACAAAGTCATGCCCTTCGGTCTGAAGAACGCACCAGGGGTCTTTTCCCGGATTGTCAGCAAGGCGTTTTAGGAATATATCTACAAAACTATGGATGTCTACTTTGACGACTGGACAATCTACACAATGCTAAGAGATCATTGCAAATGGCTTTGACTGATGTTGGAACGTTGTCGGCGGATTTAGTTATCGCTGAACATTAAAAAGTGCATTTTTGTGACACCTATTGGCATATTGCTGGGACATGTAGTATGGAAAGAAGGAATCAAGGTCGATTATGCAAAGATAAAAATTATTCTCGACCTAAAACCTCCAGTCAATCCGAAGCAAGTGCGGATCTTGTTGGGTCATACGGGGTATTATAAAAATTTCATCAGACATTACTCCGACACGGCATACCCTCTCGAAGAATTGTTAAAAGAAGATCATGAATATAGGTGGACGGAGGAATGCGACACTTGATTCATCACATTGAAGATAAAAATGGTTTAAGCACCTATCTTCCGATTTCCAAATTGGTCGGTAAAATTTCATGTGCATATTCATGCGTCTGGAATAGCAGTCGGCGCTATCTTAACATAACCCAGAGAAGATGGAATGGACTATCCTAATTCTTTTAGCAGTCGAAAACTGAACAAGGCTGAAAGAAATTAGTCCACGCCAGAAAGAGAAGCGTTAGGTATGGCATTTGCACTGCATAAATACCGTCATTATTTATTGGCTAATCCTTTCGTGTTTTACACAGATCATCAGGATTTGAAATATTTAGTCAATAAACCATTGCACCATAGAAGGTTGTGTCGTTGGCTTCTACTATTTTAGGAATTTGAATTCGAGGTAATAATCTGACCAGGAAAGGCTAATGTCGGGCCAGACCACCTGTCGAGAGTTGAAACTGCATAGGATCCGACAGGTATTGACAATGATTTTCCAGACGTGCATTTGTTTCGAATTGAAGCTGTCCCTTCAGAACTTGCAGAAATTGCACAATTTCTCGAGGACGGGAAATCTCCTGAAGGAATGACTGAGAAAAAGAGGAAGATCCTTGCTATGAAAGCAAGGATCTAATTAATGGATTCCTCTATAAACTTGGCTTGGATAATTTATTACGTCAGTGTGCACTTGAGCATGAACGATAGACTATACTTTTAGAAGCTCATTATGGACCGAAAAAAGGACATTATCATGCAGACATAACAACAAGGAATATTCTGCAAGCTAGACTTTGGTGGCCAACAGTTCATAAATACTGTCGAGAGTTTGTATCTAAATGTGATAGATGTCAGCGCATGGGACGACCACTGCTTAGAACAGAAATTCCTCTAGTTCCAATTAATCCTAGCCGAACGTTCGAGATTTGGGCGATCGATTTTATTGGACCATTTCCAGTAATTGGCAGACAGACATGTGCATGATATCTTATCACTGTTGTAGAATACATCACCAAGTGGGTAGAAGCATAACCGGTCGAAACATGTTCGAGCGAAGTTGCTACCAAGTTTATCTATGAAAATATCATTACACGTTTCGGGTGCCCTTTAACTTGGATAAGCGACCAAGGTACGCATTTTGTCTGTAGAACTATTGAAGCATTAACTAAGGAGTTTGCAATTGATCATAGAAAAAGCACATCATATCACCCTCAATCTAATGGCGTCGTGGAATCATTCAACAAAACACTCACAAAAGGAATAACTAAAGTGTGCAATATGGCTAAGGACGACTGGGATGATAAAGTACCTGTTGTTCTGTGGGCATATAGAACAACGTACAAAAGAATGACAGGTCAAACACCTTTTCACTTGTCTATGGGAAAGAATTAGTCGTTCCACTACATTTTCGACGACAAGCCCCGACAATTGCTGCAGTATTACACACTGATGTCGAAGATGCACAACAAGAACGACTATTACAACTATCGAAACTAGATGAAATTCGACAGATGGCAATAGAACATAAAAATGTCCAAAAACAACAACATAAATCTTGGCATGATAGAAACATCAAACAGAAGAATTTGTCAGTTGGTGACTTGGCACTACTTTATAATAGTCGCGTAAAAGGGAAACCAAAGAAATTGCACATGGAGTGGATAGGGCCCTATATCGTTGAAATAATAAATCCCAACGGTTCAGTCCGTCTGAAAACATTACAAGGTAGTGTTTTCAAGAAAGTGGTAAATGGCGCCCGACTAAAACGATACAAGTCATGAAAAAAAAAAAAACAAATGGTTAGAAATAACTGAATGAGAGAAAGTACTATAAGCAATCAATCAAACATCAAGGAAATTCAAATGCAGAATGACGATAGATTGGTAGAGTAAGGCTAGACAAAGCAAAGAGAAAATCTTGACGCACAACTGTCGATACTATAGACACCGACAAGAGCATCGACGAGTTGCTGAGGAAGACCATACAAGATAGAAACAATGGAAAACGGACCGAAAAAACCTAACAAGAGAAGTCCGCTGACACAACACGTCAAGAGAGGTACTGTACCATCCTGATGATAAAGAGGCAAAGGAAAAAAGTAGTCGCGACCCAAGAGGAAATGCACCTGATAGGGTTCTGATAGTTTGTCATCTCAATTTAATGCCCTCATCAAATCAACCATTAATACAGGCCTCTACATCCCGTTCCCGCGTGCCGAGCAGCTCCACCATAAATCCTAAGATCGAGGATTCTTGGGCACTCTTTTTCCAAGAACTTGAACTCCAAGATACAAAGCTCCCTGACCCTGTTGAAGCAAATACCGCACTTTCAAATCCTGATTCCACCATGGCCCCAAGGAAAACCCTAATGGAAACCAGGGCCACTGCGACATAGGTTAGAGAGATGGAGAAAGAACAATCCCCTCTAGAAACAAGATTGCAAATAATTTGGAATGCTAAGGTTCTGGAAACAAGTTGGAAGAAAGCATGGAGGGAAATTGAAGATTGGGGGACGGAATCAGATGGTCAATGGAGGGAGGAAGCACAATGACTAAGGACTGCTACAATTCTGCATTATATGAAGGCACCTCTCTTGGAAAGTTTTGGAGGACTCAAAGAAATTATTGCACAGTTCATTGTTAGCCACTATCACAATGGTAAGTTCTATTTTGACGTTCCATTCGAAGTTACTGGTGAACTTATCCATAAAATCACCGGTCTGCCACATAAAGGAGATGCTGTACAGACAAATTCAAATGCATATTTGGTCAACGAGTTTATAGATACCGCTCCTAGAAAGAATTCACGAGGTCTGGTCGTGAGCCATATCAAATATGCCAATTACAAAAATCCTACTAAAATCGTGTCGCATGCATTGTCATGAGTAGGAAGAGGGTCCGACCTAAAAATCAACATCCTGGAAGCTGTTAAAAATATGGCAATGCATGGAAAAGTTTACAAATGGGCAGACTTCTTGGTTGACATAATCAAACATACATGCCATAAGTGCCAAGAGGAAGGGACCAACATCCGATATCCATCTGTAATAATATTGATTGCCATGACCCACATCTGTCCACGAGGAAATAAGGACTTTTCTCAAGAGTGAAATGTTCTTATGGAGAATTTTTGCTGCTTCTCACTGGGAGGAAGTTGACATGGGCCAACAAGAGTTAAACTCTGGTTGGAAGCATGGTTTATAGAATTCAAAAAAAAGGCGACAAGATGGAGAGTACCTTAGAAAATTCGACGGAGTTTACCTCCGACAGCACACATCCAACTTTCTTTGGATCATACAGTGGTCTGGTATTTACAAGGAGCAACAGGTAAAGCAAAGCCCCTTGATTACTATCCCTCAGTAGATGAAATTTTTACAGAATTAAGTCGACAGTCAAGTACAACATTGATAATTCCACCTCAAGCAAGAACAATCGACTTAACTATTGTTGAGCCATTGGCAGACGCAGAAAAAGAAGAGGAATATGAAAGTTGGTTATATGTGAACACTTTCACTTATCAGCCTAAACCAATACCCGAACCTAACGTAATGGCGCTCACACTTACTCCACATGAAGATTCAGCAGAAGCTACAGAGCATTCAAACATTAGTACAAAATCCGACAATCCAAAGCATCTCTTGACAGATGAAAATATTCAACAGGTAGCGGGTGAACTATTTACAACACTACAGAAAAAGGTGGTACCGACACAAGGGAAAGGAAAAAGGAAAGTAACCTTTCAGGAGCCAACAAAGGAAGATTACATCGGACTATATGCCACTCAAATACTAGCAGATGCATCCAAGAACAAGTTACCGGTGGAAGAGAAGTTTAAGTAGTTTTTGGACACAACACAGTTCAAGACCCCAAGAAATTATTTCAATAAACCCAAAATACCAGTTGAACCTCATGTCGACCTGACTGTTACCACTCCACCTTCTTCCCCAACCATAGTATAAGAATACACTACTCCTTTAGCACTACCTGCCCCTGTTACCCAAGCAGATGCTGACTTAAGTTGGCTCCTCACCAACCTTCCAGTATTCTTTCCCAATTGGAGAGAAGTAGTCACTCAACAACCAATCCTTGTCACACCAAATGCTCCGCTTAGTTTGGCTCCCCCCGACACTGTCAGAACCAACACTAGTTTATCTTCATAATCTACAATAATAGAAGTTGTGGTTCATATGACGACTCATCTTAAGAGAAACCATGATCCAACAGGTATAATTTATGCACAAGAAACATCCATCTACACCCCCCTTTCAGTTGGACATCTAGAGCAATATTTGAGTCAACCTCACCCCGAAGTCGACCAAGTGAAATTTTTTCCAAAAGCTGTCAGTCATGGAAGTGAGTCTCCAGTCCAAGAAATTGAGTCAAGTCTAGTCAGTCCGGGTCCGTCTGGAAATACCATCTCATCGAGTCTACTTACGATAGAAGTCAATCCATCCACACTTGCGACAACTCCATCCATTCCTCCAAGTCAGTCGAGTCTCCTTTCACTCAACCCTGTGGATCTAAGTCCAGTCCTGTGATACATCAGCACAATGAAGAAGCACTATCGACATCAATAATTGAAGCCGCCATAGTTCAAGACATTGAAGCAGCCACAACTAAAGATATTGAAGCTGACACGACAGAAGCACCTCAACAAGCCATCATACAAGATACCAGTACAATCAAAGCAGATATATCCAGCACACCAGCAGATATTCAAGTAAGTGCCGAAACACTTGAGCTCGAAGTTCTAGTTACCACAGAAACATAGCAAATCATACAGATCCAGACAGAACAAGCTGTTGCTAACATACAAGCAGTTGTAGAAATTCCTCCAGCAACATCCAACAAGGAAAAGCGGCCAGAGCAGCCAGCTACAAATAAATAAAAACTGCAAGAGAAAAGCCACAAGAAGAAACACAAAGACAAGAAGCAAAAAGAGAGAGAAATTCAGCAACAAAAGCAAAAGCAACAAATGCAGCAAATCCAATCAGAAAGCAACCTCTCAGTTTACTTAGATCAGTTTGGATCTACTGCCATTTATCAACCACAGTTGGCATCTCATGTAGAGCTTGATTTAATTGAGGATGCAATCTTCAAACAACAGAGACACCGCCGACATGAAACAGAAGACCGGACCCATCAGTTGCAGGAAGAAAAGAATGCATTTCTCGCTAAGTGTGAAGACTTATCCCAGCAAGTCATTTCACTTCCATCAAGTCCTGACACAACATCACCCCTCAACAGAGCATATCAATTATTTGAGTCTGTCGTGTCGGCCCTATAATCTGAGCTTATAAAGAATCAATAGGACCAGTCTATTGAAATATCTTCTTTAATGGAAAACCAGTATACAGCCTTTAAAAAAGCCCTCAGTTTGCTCAAACAATACGACACTCAAGCACTCAAACTTGCTGAAATTTTGAACAATTGGTATGTACATTACGGCAAGGTGTACAAGGTACTTCAAAAGACACAAACGCTTCTCGGCACATTGCATCATCAGCGTCTGACCGTAGAGGAAGCACTTACTGAAAGCCTCGACAATCAAATCATTCCGGAAAATAGGAAGCTAGATAAATTAGAAAAACAGGAAGTACAATGGATCTCACAAGCACGCCTTGGCCTCTCCAAACTTGAAGAAATCCAGCCCCAGCTCCAACACCTACTTACTACTGCCAAAGAAACAGTCACAGTCTTTGGCCCCGACATGATCAATTTACAAAATACATCCACTCATGACAAGATGGAACACCTGTCGAAGCTCATGACATTGACTGTTGATATCCAAAATTTGCTGCATACATGGGAAGAATTTCAGCACCATCTCTTTGTCTCTGTCGAAGCTATTGTCGAGGTCTTCCTACAATCACCTGAGGTTCCTAGCTCCATCCTACCATAGCCATAACCGTCGAAGCCATTAATTTTGTTGCACAATTCTCATTTTGATCTCTCCATTTCTTCGGGACAAAGAAATATTTTGTGGTGGGGGAGATGTTGGAGGGGCCTAGGTTGGCCTGTCGATTAGGCCCTCCGCTCGACCGTTTGAAGTATATGTTGACAAGTCGCGTCGACTAGCATAGGTCGGTTCGTTCCGTTAGACCGAAAGATGGTTATGTAACTGTATTGAAAAGCATATATATAGGTTGTTTAGCTGATGTATTGGTTAGATCTATTCTATGTTATATTATGCTCTTGTTGATTAATAAAGGCTTGTGCTTCTCTCTATTGGTCTCTTGTCTCTTGTATCTGTATCATTGCTTGTACGCTTGCTTATAATGTATAATGTATCTCTGGTAACTACATGACCTGCGGGACTACAACACTTGGACAACGATCAAATCATTCCAAGAGGTATCCAGGACCGACCACCATCAAACCCCCGAGGGTGCTAGCCGAACTAATCCTTTTTCTCACCGCTAGCTTTTCCTAACTTTCTCATCCTAATTTGTAAGCCTGATTATTGGCCATAAGGACCCAAAATAGGAAGTTCTAAGGGATTTTGAGCTCATTGTAACATCTAAGGTAGGGTGGTGGTATCAAATCCTTCCTACCCACTTCTCCCTGTCACATTTAACGCACGATTTTGTTTTGCTTGTTTTAGTTTAGGATAGTTAACTTTTATACTTTGTTCAACTAGAAATTAGACAACATTTGTTTTTAGTTGGAAGTAATTTGGATATATGCTAAATTTTTAATATCATTCATGCACATTTAATTCCATTAAAATCAAATCCAAAATAGTCTAATTAATGCCACAATTAATTAAAATTAACCTCCCTAAAAGACGAAAATATGACGTCTTTCTTCATTAGATTTTTCATTTGTGGGAAAACTCTATAGTGAAGGGGAATCAACTAGGTAGTGACCGTGGAGACCCATCAGACTACACCCTCAATTAGTTTTAGTGTTTCCCATACCCTCGCGACTCCGATCTAGTCCCTTTCTCGTGTGGAACCACACTTGACAGTTCATACTTGTTCCTCGTACCCTCAAGTATATTGGAAACCCCTTTCCCTTAAAAAATTCAATTGTAACATACTTGAACCTTGCACCAAGCAAGTTCACAATTCGACGCACCTCCATTTAACAAGAAAAATCATCATCACCTCGGTGAGTTCACAATTGGACTTTGCTTCCACTTTCTAGTAATTAGATAAAACTTACTTTTCTACTGGTGAAAGTAATATTTAATTGTAACATGCAAATTCTTCTTGTTTCATAGGCGGTATCCTTTTTTCCCAATAAACAAGGCACTGGGATTCTTTTTATGCATGTTGAAACTGTGAGTTATTCGGTAACTTACTTTGTCAGATTTGCTTTCCTAGTTTAATTCATTAACTCCTAAGTCACATTTTCTAAAGCGAACATCCCTAGTTTTTTCGTAGGATCTACCTCCCTTGGATTTTGTTTAGGAGTTGGCCTAAATAGAATGAGTTGAGTGTTGTGGTGATAGTTAGCACCCAACTCATTGAATTCCCCCCAAGGCCGCTCTCAGTGGGTCGATTTTTTTTTCACGTTCACTTGTCGATATAGGTGACAACATTGAGTATTATTGCAAATCTAGTTACTATTTTTAGTTAAGAGGTGAGGCTCTTTGAGCCTCACCTCTGATCCCTATGTGGATCAATTGGTATTAGAGCCTAGATCCTATAGGTTCTACTTCTTGAGAGGTGAGACATCAATCCATCCAATTTCTTGTGGTGATATCTTTAGTTTTTCAGTCAGCCTCCGATGCCCTTCTAGCTAGGTTTTGCACAAATTTTTTAGGGTTTTTTTGTAGAGAGGCTTTAGTGTTCATGTGTTCCCTCCTAGGGTTTCTTTAGGTCCAAGTTTGTATCCGCATTTTTAGGGTTTTTTCTAGCCACTAGGCCTATGGCCTTATTCCATCCAACATGTGCACCTTGTCTAGTGTTCTGCTTAGAGTTTGTTTGCACCCCTCACAAGATAACACTTTGCTTAAGGTTTTTGCAGTGGTTCTTTGAGCGCCCTCATTAGGTCATCATTGCAACTAAGAAGTGCACCCTCTCTATGGACTTGTTTCACCCATTTAGTTTGCCCTCCCTAGGGAAGCATCTTAGATCAGCCGACAACTTTGTTTTCTTTGGCCTGCATATTTATTCTTTCTCCAAGCCTAGCAGCATATCCAATCTCTCTACTGTCATGTCCCCTCCCATCATACCAGTGCGATGGAGAGGATCGTGATGCTAAAACCGGGCATTTAGCCCCATGAGCTTTTAAATAAGAATTCACATAATACGAAAGAAGATATGGACATGTATAATTATACGAAAAACACAGCGGAAGTAATATCAATAACACATCCATCATACATTCACGATATTCATCAAATAAATAAATCCAAAGTTAACACAAGAGAATACTTATCTTATAACAAAGTAGTCCCAAGCAACCAGTTATGCATCTGCAACGTTCCACCCAACCATAGGCCAGTTGTGCTTATAAACCTCTTGATACAACTGCCACCCCCGAGTTGGGAATGATCTCTACAAGGAATCAAGGAACAACAGACTCACACATAGCCAAACATACACCAAGATGAGCCAAGCCAATCTACAATTGGGTTTATCAGGCTGCTAGGAAATGGAAAGAAAGAATTGCTAAGCTAGTGAGCTCAACCATAGAGCTATGGATACCTCTACAAGATCTATTTTAGCTTGGCACCCACAATGCCTACACACCCCACTAAAGGAAGTATTCCCTTCACCAATTCACAGTCCCTTAGGCCATACCTTCCAATTCTAGAGTGTCCCAGGTGTGCATAGAAGAGTAGCCAGCCCTCTTGATCTTCTTGAGAGGTTATTCTCCCCACTAGGTTTATCAAGCCAATTCTGTCCACTACCACTCCAAAAATTTTACTCACAGGTTCAAACCCAAACAGGGATGCACATAATAGCAGAACCACAATTATCGGGCATGGTAAGAACGTTTTTTAGTGAGATTCCCAAAGATGGGGTTTCTACCAACCCAGAAAATGTGGGAAGACCCAAAAATGAAATGGCAATTGGGGTTCAACCCTGGAGAGCAAAAACCATTTTTAGAAAAACGCCCATGGGTAGTTTGGGGAAAAAACGACCTCTATGAACCCCCAAAACGTGACTCCCTTTATCCCAGCCACTGTGCAACACAAAAACAAGCTCCCAGCTATGGAAAAATGCAGGAAATTGGTAAAAAACGTGATGAGGAAAGACCCAGTAGTTCATACTGCGTGAGAGAGGAAAGACTGTGGGTTTAGAATGGCTTTGGGCACCATTTCGTGGGTGTTTTCTTGCCCAAGGAGAAAAAATTACGATTTCCCAGGTTGATGGCTTGCCCATACACGAAATTGGCTGCCATACCTCTTCATTCCCAAGGCATTAACTACCTCAACCAATTTCAGGAAGAATTAAATGATTGGGTGCATAACCCAAAATGGGTAGTTGGTGGTTTTTTTTGGGTTTTCTCATTGACACATGGATTAACACCATTGGCTCAAGGTTTGAATAATTTCCCTCTCTATTCCTTGTAGAATCATGCCCCCATTTCTTTGTTGCATTGCATAGCTAGTTGTGGGTTTTTCATTAAAATTCGTATTTACATGATGTCTTAATTTACATTGTACCTATCTAGCACAAGAACCATAGGCATCTATTTTTAAATGCCGATACGTAAAACGCTAAATCAATGGTGGGGCCCGTGCCTTGAGCTCCTCACCATGATTAAATAACAATATTTACATCATTTACGATTTAATGCAAAAAGGGGGTCAAAATGGGGACGTGACATTCCCCTCCCCTTACATCAGCACTGTCCTCAATGCTCATCAAAACTGAACAAAAATGGATATGCCACCCTCATGGCATCCTCCAGCTCCCATGTAGCCTCATCGGGACTGTAGTGCTTCCATTGCACCTTTACCTGTCCGATGGTTCGGTTCCGGAGCAATGTTACCTTCTTGTCTAGGATGCGCAATGGATCGGTTTGGAATTCTCCCTCGGGTTCCACCTGAATCACATCCCAATTAATCACATGGTTAGGATCATGTACATATTTCTTAAGTAAAGAGACATGAAAAACATTATGAGCTTTAGTGCTAGCAGGCAATGCAAGTCTATATGCAACTGGCCCTATTCTTTCAAGCACTGCAAATGGCCCACAATATCTAGGTGATAGTTTGGCACAACTCCCAAGCTTCAAGGAACTCTTCCTTGATCTCACTCTAAGATACACATGATCCCCAACATTGAATTCCCTATGCATTCTATGTTTATCTGCATAGTTTTTGTGTCTATCCTGGGCTGCTTTTAAATTTTGTCGGATCTTTGCAACCTCTTGTTCCATTTCCTTAAGCAATTCTGTTCACTGGATTGTCCCAAGTCACTGGTGTCCTACACCTTCTGCCGTACAAAGCCTCATATGGACTCATTTCCAATGATTCTTGCTGCCCATTGTTATATGCAAACTCTACCAGGTGTAGATAATCCTCCCACTTAGATGGCTTGTCCATTACATACATGCGAAGCATGTCTTCAAGCACATGATTTACTCTTTTTGTTTGCCCGTCTGTTTGAGGATGGTACGCGGTACTAAAGTTCAACTGTGTACCCAAATATGCAAAGAGACCTTTCCAAAAATTGGAAGTGAACTTGGTATCCCTGTCAGAAATTATTGCCTTAGGAAACCCATGTGATCTGAAAATTTCCTTCATGAAAATATTTACAATGGCATCGGCTTTATGTGTGGACTTAACCGGTATGAAATGTGCTTCCTTTGTTAACTTTTCCACCACAACCATGATGGAATCATGTTGTCTCAGGGTCATTGGCAATCTTGTAATAAAATCCATGGAAATTATTTCCCATTTCCATTCTGGAATTGGCACTGGGTGCAATAAACCTGTGGGGTGTTGGTGTTCAACTTTCACCTGCTGACATTTCATGCACTTAGAAATGTATTCAGTGACATCCTTCTTCATGCTTGGCCAGAAATAATATTTTCTTGCTGTAGCAATTGTTTTCTGATATCCTGGGTGACTAGAGTATGGAGCTTTCTGGATTTCATCCATATCAATCTTCCTCAAATCTGTTGCATTTGGAATATAGAATCTATTCTTATAAGTAAGAAGTCCATCTTCCTCCAAATGATAACCCTCATACCTCTTGCCAAGGTCTTGCTGCTGCAATTTGTCCTTTATTTGCACGTACACTTCATCCTCAACCATATGGTTAACAATCTGCTGCCTCAAATTTGGTTGGCAAGTACTAAGTGCTGCCACATACATTTCATGTACCTTCCTGCTGAGTGTATCAACCACCTTGTTTTCTTTCTCTTTTATGTGTTTCATTTCAAAATCAAATTCACACAAAAATTCCAACCATCTAGCTTGCCTAGCATTTAAAGTTGGCTGATCAAACAAGTATTTTAGACCACAATGGTCTGTCCTTAACTCAAATTTTCTTCCCATTAAGTAATGCCTCCACATCTTCAAAGCATGTACTATGGATGCAAGTTCTATATCACGAGTAGCATAGTTCTTCTCATGCTCCTTCAACTTTCTTGACTCATAGCATATTACGTGGTTGTCTTGCATAAGAACTCCTCCAAGTTCTTGATTGCATGCATCGGTACACACCAAAAAGTCTTTTTCCGGGTCTGCAATTTTCAAAATTGGTGCACTTGTAAGAAGATTCTTCAACCGTTGAAAACTTTCCTCACATCTTGGTGACCATTCAAACTTTATCCCCTTCTTTTGCAAAGAAGTGATCGGGTTTGCAACCTTGGAGAATCCTTCGATAAACCTCTTGTAGTAACCAGCAAGGCCCATAAGAGATCTCACATCAGTCACATTCCTTGGAGTTGGCCAATTCATAATGGTTTCAATCTTCTCAGGGTCTACAGATATTCCTTCGTCGGAGATGATGTGACCCAAATAATGAATTCTATCTTTATAAAAGTCACATTTGCTCAACTTTGCATACAGTTTATGCTCCCTTAGTAATTGCATTGTCATTCTCAAATGTTCTTCGTGCTCTTCTTCATTCTTAGAATAGATGAGAATGTCGTCTAGGAATACAAGAACAAACTTGTCCAAATACTTGCTAAAGACATTATTCATGAGACACATGAATGTAGCTGGGGCATTTGTGAGACCGAATGGTACCACTAAAAACTCATAGTGTCAATGCCTTGTTCTAAATGCGGTCTTATGAATATCTTCTTCTTTGATTCTTACCTGATGGTAACCAGATCTCAAGTCAATCTTTGAAAATACCTTTGATCCTCTCAATTGGTCAAAAAGGTCATCAATTCGGGGCAATGGGTATTTGTTCTTCACAGTGACTTTGTTCAACTGCCTGTAGTCAATACATAACTTGAGTGTTCCATCTTTCTTTTTCACAAATAGAACAGGTGCTCCCCACGGGGACACACTTGGCCTAATATATTTCTTTTCTAGCAAATCTTGTAATTGCATTTTCAATTCTAGCAATTCCGGTGTACTCATCCTGTAGGGTGTCTTAGACACTGGTGCAGCTCCTGGCACAAGTTCAATTGTAAAATCAATGTCTCTCTTTGGAGAGAGTCCTGGAATCTCATCAGGAAAAACATCCCTGAATTTTTGCAATACATGATAGTCCTCCAATTTAAGAGTTTCATTCTCTGCTGCCTCTAAAATGTGGGCTGCATACAATTGACATCCCTTTCTACAGAACCTCTTCAGCTGCATGGCTGAAACCTGTCTGACAGAGGTCACCTTTGGAATGCCTTTTACAACCCCCGGGTTTCCTTCTTCGTCCATGCATTCAAATGTCTTATTGTAGCAGTCAAGTTTAACTCTGTGTGCCTTTAACCAATCCATTCCAATGATAATATCATAAAAACCAAGTGGCAAAATATTCAGATTTGCATAAGTGAATAGCCCATCCATCTCTAATGGACATTTCTCTACTATTTCACTAACTTTTCTCTTGGTTCCAGTGGCTAGTTGAACTAACCATGATTTACTATGCTTTAATTTCTTGAAAGCACAAATATCAACAATTCTAGGAGTGACATAACTGTGAGTAGATCCAGGATCAATCAAAATAGAAACAGATTGCTTAGCAACCTTACCTTCAACTTCAACCACAGTTGATTGATGATCTGCTTGGCGGTCGTCTAGTGCTGCATAGATTCTAGGGATTATCCTTGCCACTTGACCCACAGTTTCAACTACTTGGATGTTGTGAACTTGATTTGGATTCCCATTCCGATGTGGACAGTTCCTAAGCATGTGCTCCCTTCCACAACCCCAATATTGAAGTGGTTCTCTTGGTTCCTTTGGATTTCTTGGCTTGTCTCCCATCATCCTAGTTGGCTTAGTCACAACCTGTGATGGTTGCTTTTGCTGATTCCGGAATTGAGGAGGCTTTAACTCCTTCTTTCTTTGATCAAAATTTTCGTTTTTCCTATCCTTTCATGCCTTATGGAATTTTGGTTTGCTTTTGTTTTGATCAAAGCAATACTTGGCCTTTCTTATGGCTTCCTCTAGAGTTCGAGGTTCATCAAACTCAATTCTATCTTTATATGACTGGGGCATTCCACTTAGGAAACGCTGAATTTTCACCTTATCATCTCGAATATGCCTGACATACCTCATCAGCTTCAATAACTTGTTTGCATATTCTTCCATGGTCAATTGTTCCAATCTCAGCTCATGGAACTCTTTGATCTTATCATCATAGTACCTCTCAGAGAGGTACTTCTGCTTGAAGTATTTCTTGAACTGCTTCCACACAATCTTCCTTTCATTGATATTCTTCACTTTCCTGATGTGTTCCCACCATATAGATTCTCTTCCATTCAAATTGAAGATGGCAACCCTTGCCTTCATATTCCCAGAGTAGTCTTGGACTTGGAAATATTTTCTCATCCTAAGAAGCCAAGCTTCAACTTCTTGACCAGATTTTACCTCTCCATCAAATGTAGGAGGTTTTGCCTTCTTAAATTCCCCATGCGAATTCTTCTTGTAGTGCTTCTTCCTCTTACTCCTGCGAGATGAAGAGCTTGAACCCTCAATGGATTCTTCAGAGTCCGATGATTCATTAGAAGAGATTTTTGGAGTATATGTTCTGTCTATAGAAACTCTTCTTGAGCTACTAGCCCTCTTACGGGAATTCCTTCTAGAACTACTCCCACCCCTTTCTAGATTTGAGGTCTGATGCCCAGAGTTTATTTGCTTTTGGATGTCTGTCAAACTCTGTAGTATGGCTGCATTCAACTGATTTTGTTCTTCCTGAACTTTAATAATCCTTTCATTATATTCCCTACAACTTTGCAATTCCACCCTTAGGCTTCTCATGGTGGCTGCAATACCTGGAGGAATCTCTTGATTTCTTCTTCCATTAAATTCTGTTTCAGGATTCTCAACATGTATGTTCTCTCCCATGGCATCTGTCTCAGGCTCATAGGGATCTTGTGCATCATCCATGATGTTAATTTTTTTGGCCCAACCAAGATCCAAAACTTTCCAACTGTACTATCTAGAAGGCTGCCTTGATGTAACTGTGATTCTGCAAAATGTGTTCATCCACACGATTGTTAGCTGCATTATATTCTCAGAAATTGATAAATTACTTTCATGCACGTGGGAAAATATTATATTGACAATTTGTCAAATCATAAAATTTCCTCACAATCAACGATATATGAGGGGGACAACGGGGGTCAAGGGGGCTTTCCCCCTTGTGGTTTCCTTGCGCTACTGCAGGGCGGGTCGAGGGAAGTGCCCTCATTTTTTTTTTTGTAAATCTTTCCATTTCGCGCAATCTGGTTCATAAGTTCCATGGCAATTTTCAACTTTCGGCACCTGAAAAATCTCCCTGGAGAATGGCTGAAATTGCTTGTTTCAGAGCAACTCAGCGAGTTCTTCCGACCTGTTTCGGGCCAACTTGTGGAGTTCTTCCGCAGTTTCGGGAGAGAATTCCCTCCGCAGTTTCGGAAGAGAATTCCTTCCGCAGTTTCGGAAGACATTTGGAATTTCTTTCCGCAATTTTCGGAATGATTCGCTGAAGTTTTCCGCAATTTCGGGGCGATTTGCTGAAGTCTTCCGTAGTTGCAGGACGATTCGTCGAAGTCTTCCGCAGTTGCGGGACGATTCGCCGAAGTCTTCCGCAGTCGCAGGACGATTCGCCGAAGTCTTCCGCAGTCGTGGGACGATTCGCCGAAGTCTTCCGCAGTTGCGGGACGATTTGCCGAACTCTTCCGCAATTTCAGAACGATTTGCCGAACTCTTCCACAATTACGGAACGATTTTCCGAACTCTTCCGCAACTGCGGGACGATTTGCCAAACTCTTCTGCAATTGCGGGATGATTTGCCGAACTCTTCCGCAATTGCGGGACGATTTGCAAAAAACACTTAGAAAATTTTTTCTTCCCTTCCCCGGGCACTTCCGCAACTTCGGGCCAACTTGCCAAGTTGTTCCGCCATTATGGAACAACTCGCTAAGTTCTTCCGCAGTTTCGGAAGATAATTCCTTCCGTAGTTTCGGAGCAATTCGCTAAATTCTCCCACGGTTTCGGAGCAATTCGTCGAATTCTCCCACTGTTTCGGCGAAGATTTTCGAGTTCTTCCCGAAACAGACTTAATAAAAAACACTTAAAACAATTTTCGAGTTCCTTCTTTTCTTCTTCCTGTGATGACTATTGCTCAGCAGGAGGTGATCTTACCTTTGTAATTTTATTCAACTTAGCCAGTTTAGGCTTGGTGCTGGTACCTGTGGTGATTAGGAAGGGACCTTCCCATGTGACTGTAGTCGGATTTGGCCCATAGAGGTCCAATGCTGCAACCAACAGCTCTGATACCATTCTGTCACGTCCCCTCCCATCATACCAGTGCGATGGAGAGAATCGTGATGTTAAAACCGGGCATCTAGCCTCATGAGCTTTTAAATAAGCATTCACATAATACAAAAGAAGATATGGACATGTATAATTATACGAAAAACAAAGCGGAAGTAATATCAATAACACATCCATCATACATTCACGATATTCATCAAATAAATAAATGCAAAGTTAACACAAGAGAATACTTATCTTATAACAAAGTAGTCCCAAGCAACTAGCTATGCATCTACAACGTTCCACCCAACCATAGGCCAGTTGTGCTTATCAGCCTCTTGATACAACTGTCACCCCCGAGCTGGGCATGATCTCTACAAGGAATCAAGGAACAACAGACTCACACATAGCCAAGCATACACCAAGATGAGCTAAGCCAATCTACAATTGGGTTTATCAGGCTGCTAGGAAATGGAAAGAAAGAATTTCTAAGCTAGTGAGCTCAACCACAGAGCTATGGATACCTCTACAAGATCTATTTTAGCTTGGCACCCACAATGCCTACACACCCCACCCAATGAAGTATTCCCTTCACCAATTCACAGTCACTCAGGCCATACCTTCCAATTCTAGAGTGTCCCAGGTGTGCATAGAAAAGTAGCCAGCCCTCTTGATCTTCTTGAGAGGTTATTCTCCCCACTAGGTTTATCAAGCCAATTATGTCCACTACCACTCCAAAACTTTTACTCACAGGTTCAAACCAAAAGAGGGATGCACATAGTAGCAGAACCACAATTATTGGGCATGGTAAAAACGTTTTTCTGTGAGATGCCCAAAGATGGGGTTTCTACCAACCCAGAAAATGTGGGAAGACCCAAAAACGAAATGGCAATTGGGGTTTAACCTTGGAGAGCAAAAACCGTTTTTAGAAAAACGCCCATGGGTAGTTTGGGGCAAAAACGACCTCTATAAACCCCCAAAACGTGACTCCCTTTCTCCCAGCCACTGTGCAACACAAAAACGAGCTCCCAACTATGGAAAAATGCAGGAAATTGGTAAAAAATGTGACGAGGAAAGAACCAGTAGTTTAGACTGCGTGAGAGAGGAAATACTGTGGGTTTAGAATGACTTTGAGCACCATTTCGTGGGTGTTTTCTTGCCAAAGGAGAAAAAATACGATTTTCCAGGTTGATGGCTTGCCCATACACGAAATTGGCTGCCATACCTCTTCATTCCCAAGGCATTAACTACCTCAACCAATTTCTGGAAGAATTAAATGATTGGGTGCATAACCCAAAATGGGTAGTTGGTGGTTTTTTTTGGGTTTTCTCATTGACACATGGATTAACACCATTGGCTCAAGGGTTTGAATAATTTTCCTCCCTATTCCTTGTAGAATCATGCCCCCATCTCTTTGTTGCATTGCATAACTAGTTGTGGGTTTTTCATTAAAATTCGTATTTACATGATAACTTAATTTACATTGTACCTATCTATCACAAGAACCATAGGCATCTATTTTTAAATGCTGATACGTAAAACGCTATCAATGGTGGGGCCTTGGCCTTGAGCTCCTCACTATGATTAAATAACAATATTTACATCATTTATGATTTAATGCAAAAAGGGGGTCAAAATGGGGACGTGACATCTACTTTTCCACCAGTGCCTTCTCTACCTCCTCCCTACATCATCACTGCACTTTTTCCTTAATCAATGCTCTACTCACTCCACCCCGCTCCACCTTTTGCTAGTCCATATCGCTGCACTGAGCACTTCCTCCAGAGCTACTCTCATCTTTCTGCTCTCCATTAGCTCCCCATTTGTTTTGCGCTCAACACTGCCGCCACTTTTTTTTTTCCTTCCTAACCCTAAACACACACACTCTCTCTGCTCAAGCTGCCATATCTCCTCTTACACTCCCTTATTTCATTAATATTCACTGCTTTTGTTACCGTTTTCTCTAATCTCTTCATTCCATGGTTCATGGTTCCTTTCATTTTCTCGGCTTCATTTGCAGCATCCAGTATTTAATAGCAACAAAGATAGAGCAGTAGTATAAGTCTCAACAGCTATGGAGCATTTTTCCTCAACTCTACAGATCACACCTTTCATTCTTCTCTCTACATTTCCAGATTGACACTCGACATCTTCTGCAGCTCCATCGGCCCAGCGACATTCCTACTGCAAGCTGCCGCCACTCCTCCAATCCCGTCCCATTATCTCCTACTGCTCGCTCACTGGTCCATGCCTCACATCCAGCACGATACCAACTCATGGATCTGCAGCCAATGCCTTACGCCCTATACTGGCCCTCCTCATGTCGTCCCGTGCATCCAATCTTCCCGCGGCTTCCAAAAACCCTAAACTAGCCGTATACCAAAACATAAAAATAAGCAAGTTCCGAGACCCAATTTGATCTAGTTCTTTCCCCATGCCCAACCTCATCCTCCTTTGTATGCTTAATCATTTTTCCCCAGCCACTCCAAATCGGCCACTCTCTCCAGCTCATAGATTGACTTCTCCATGCAACAACAAACTCCTTCAGTCGCTCCCCACACAGTCCGTCCATTTGTTGTTCTTGTTTTTAATCGTTTGAATTTATGCGCTCTCCTTTTCAACCCTAAATCCACCACCCTTTTGGTTTTCACTACCGATCTATATCTCTGCAGCCTCCACCTCCTACCTCTTTTCAGACCCATGCCTCTCTCCACGAAAGTCCTAGATCCAACGCCTCCAGTCCTCGATTTTTTTTGTTTCTTTTTTCACGACTGTCGGACGCCAAGCCACCCTCCAGTTCTTTGTTTGCAGGTGGGAGCCAATTGCTCTCTAATCAGAGGACATTGAGATCTCTTTTGGTAGCAACATCGATCGAAGAGTTCAATTTATTCTTACAACAACTGTTTTTGGTATGTAAGTACAGTTCCAAGATTTGAGATCAACTCATGCTCTTTCTCACAAGAGAGCACCATCAGCACGAGAGTATTCATCGAAGCCAGTGCTTCACAATCACTGGTGAACTCATTTACATTTCCATTTTGTTGTAGTAGCTCTAGTTTTCCCCTCATTGAGTACGTGAAAATTGGTTGATTTTTGTAGGGTGGAAATTGGTTGGTGATTGTTAAGCTGCTAGTGGCCTTGTTTAGTTGTGGAATTGTTGTATTAGAAGAATTTAGTGGTGGAATATATGTACTTGGGGAACTTGGTTTAGGATTGGTGATACCTAGACAACCAACTACCAACTCTTGTTGTAAGATTTGTTATGAGATCCTTTGGTTCATTTTGATTCTTAATAACTAGATTTTTTTTCTATTTTCTCTTGTCGTAGCTCATTCTTGTTATGAGAATTTGTTTTCTCTATTTTTTTCATGTTTCTCTTGAAACTATTTCTTTAGATCATCACGTTTTGAGTTGTACAACTTGCGATGTTCTTCTAGTTCTTTCTCCCATTTTCATGTTTTGGGACTTCTTCGATCAATACTAATTGTCTTAAATTCTTGTTGACGACACAATAATTGATACTAGACAATTAATTGATGTTGTATACACTAGTAAGTGATGATGTATGATTCTAATCGAGGGTACAAATGATCAATTTCTATCATGCATATGGTTGTTGTACAATTCTAAGTGCATTATGGATGGATGTTGTATGGATTGTTTGTTGTACAGAGGATTACAAATAGTATGGATATATTTTTATAGATGATTGGACAACTATTGTGGTGGATGCATATAAATGGCTGTATTGTGGCTGCTGTGGCAGTTGGGTCATATCACGATATGGTGATTTTTGTGGCAACTGGGTCAAATGGTTAGAAATTAGATTATACAAAATCGGTACCTTAAGTGTTCATGTCTCCTAGTTAATAATTAACTTTATTCTTTTCATTATATTTTTATTTGATATCTTATTTATTTTATTATTATATTTATTATTGTTTATGTAATAATATTATACTTGCTATTGTATTGTTGTTATAATTGTTGTAAAAGATAGATGTTATATCTAGTTCATGTAAGAGAAGTTATCCCATAGGGTTGAAACTTATCCAATATGTTTGGTATCTTTTCTCTTTGGATTTTCTAGAAGTTTCGACTATTTGGAAGTGAAATATTGTATTCTTTCCATTGTTGTTTTATACACTAATTCAAAACAACCTTGAGGCTAAAAATTCATAAGGTTAAGATCTGGGAAAACCTCTAAGGTTGGAGGTGAATTTTTTTTTTTTGCATTAAAAGTCAAATACCTTGATTAGCACCATGAAATTTTACAACCTTCGGGTATCTTGACAAAAAAATTGGAATGATTGTTGATAATTGTTTGGAGATCCAAGGGCACAAAGGGATTAGGTGTTTGGACATCTAGTGAATGCAACTGTGCAATTACTTATGGGTGGAACTTTTTCAAACTATTTTTTCATATTGTTGGAGATTATCACTTTATATGATTTCCCTTACATACCTATCGAATCAATTTCCTCACCTTTTGAGGAAATTCTCATGAAAATTTCTTCTAGTATTTTTCTAGGCAAGTCTCTCTATGTTCAATTTCAATTTAATTAGTTCAAAATTATATCGATTATCTGCATGGTTCTTTTGATTATTAGGGAGTTGCATGTAGAAGTTTTACAACTGCCAATATGAATCATGGGATTAGTCAACTAGATAGTGTTTTACTTGTGTAATTGAGAGCCAATGGGAAAATGACTTCTTGACCAACATTCATTATGGAAATCTTATTCTAGTGGATCTCACTGGTTCAAAGAGCTATCTTAAAATATATGGTTTGTTAAAGCCAGAGCTATCTTAAGTTTTACATAACCATACTATCCAAACAATTGGCTATCATTTTTTCTTAAATACAAAATCGGTAGAAAAGGTGCAAAAAGCGATCATCAGAAAGAAGCTACCAACATTAATAAATCCTTATCAACTCTTGCGTAATTATACATATATTTTACATATCTTTATTTGACATCTCTATGTTAAGATTTATACTATTTCTTATCCACAGATTTAGATTTGGTGTATTGGGCTAAAGTATATAAGCATTTATCTAATATGATTAAACAAAGTCTTTGTCATTGTGTGCAACGTTGGTGTCATCACTTTCGTGGGTGTGACTCATGGAAAACAATGACACATTCCTTACTGAGATTCTAGGCTTACATTTCTTCTTCAAGGTAAACATTTATTGAAAGCGAGTTGATTCTTTGTTATTTTGTCTTCTAGATTTTTTGTTCCAACTAGGTATAGATTAGTAAATCTTCTTCATGTTTGTAGGATTTGCTTGGTGGTAACTCAAAAAAAAATACAACTATTAATGCAAATATAAGTTCATCAATATGGTTTGTGGCCATTTTTGTTTGGATATTCCTATACTCCATCCTAGTCCTAACAGCATTTCCATTATCTTGCATTTCAGTCATGCATGCATTTTTGCATGTAGTCATAAAATTGCATGCATCCCAGTCATCAACATGGTGTCCTCCAACACCTAGTCCCCACTTTGCTAGCCCCGGGAGCTTCTTTCTGATCAATTCTAGCCCTCCTAGTGCATGATGCGCCCTCGTTTCACCTACCACATGTGAAAGGCACCCTCCTTCACCTACCACTAGTGACACACTCAGTTAATTGAGTAATTTGTGGATCTGTCCTTGATTTAAGGCTAGATTAACTCCTTAATTGACTGTAAAACTCCTGTGGACCTCCAGAGAGCCTAGATTGATTATTTTAACTCCAGTTAGCTCCTCATGCGCCCTCCATCAGTGCTCCATGCATCAATTACATCTACTACACCTAGTTAGACTCAGTGTGACACATGGTTGATGGTTACTTGTGCTTTGATGACACTCTACTAATCTAAATGATCAGTGCATACAGGCTGATTCGAATTGCCACCTTGGCATTGAAATCCTCTCTACCATTGTATTATTTATTGTTCAAATTATGATTAATGAATTAGTGTGTGATGTTATTCTGCTTCTATCTGAGTTCTACTGTATCATAATTCTGTTGCTCCTTTACACTGCATTGACCACTCTTCTTTTATTTTCCTGCTTAATCTTAATATTTCTTGTGAGGTATACATCAACTCTTAGATCTGTTGTGAGGATTTTCACAATTTTTTGTGATTGGATGGAATACTCTCAACATAGATTTAACTTTGATAGTCCATTGATTTCATCACTACACTTTGGATCTTCAATGAAAACATAATTCCTTTTTAAATTTTGCAAAATTATGCAAATGAGATAATGAGCACCCTCAAGTTTGTTAGGAAGGAGAAATTCAGTCAAAACAACATATCTACTGAATCTTTTTTCAATTTTTAATATATGCTTATTTTTTAAAATCATCTCATGTATTGTTTGAATTAACTATCACATTTCACATTTTGAATTGGTTATTATTAAGCTATTGTTAATGACGATCCTCCTAGAGATGTTATGTCTTTCAATTGTCAAATTCAACAATCGAAAGTTTGAATTAATTGTTATTTATTATTTACCTTTTCTATTCACATTAGATGATGACACTAAGAAAAATGTGTATGAACAGTGTTTACAGGAACAGTTGAATGTTTTTAGATGTCAAAATGTTTCAATGTCTCTATCATTTCGATCTACAATTTTTATAGAGATCAAATGCATGATAACAATCTAGATCCTCCCGAATGCTTTGACCTATTGCGCAATAGCAAAGCTTCAAGGAACCCAAAGATATATAATAAAAAGATTTAGCTTATTTTCATATAATTTATAAATAGGCTTTTTGACTAATTTTCACATGACATTATCTACAATTTAACAATCTATATATATGGTCACCAAATATCAAATATTGATGTATGAATAGATCCTATTTGCTTTTGCATTTCATTTCTTTTCTATTGTTAAAATCATTAGATATTACTTTGGTCATTGCCTTGAGAAGAGAACAAGTAGCAAAAAATACCATGAAGTGACTATAAATTGGGATTGAAGGTTAATCCGTCTTTTAAGTATAAACTTGAAACTTCATTCTGCTTGATAAGTAAGCTAAGTGAATATATATTTATCAATAGAATTAAAAAATTTATAATAAAAATAATATTTCCAACATCCATTCTAAAACAATATTATTATTATATATTGGAAAGGAGGAAGATTATATATATATGTATATTTATATTTTGGATGCATATTGTAGATAGCAAAATAATGAAAGCCTCACCCCATGGTCATCATGATATTGATGAAGCCAATTGCCATAATCCCAATGCAGAAGCTTCTGCCCATTAAGGACATTTTAGACACGGTTTTTAAAGACAAAAAAAAACAGATAGAAGGTAAATAATTTTATTTATGGTATTATTTGATTCATTCGGTGCCAAATTTTTACAATTATTTTTTTGTTAATTCTCATGATTGCTATTTTCTCTAATATCTTCATCTAAGCATAGATTTGGTCAAATCCTTATGTTTATTAAAGAAAACCTTGTCTCAACACTGTTTACGAATCCTTATGAGCTGGATTAGCACCAAATTCAAACATATAGTTGTGAGGTAATTATGCTTTATTTCCAAAAAAGTGTTCAACCCTTGGTAACGACTAATTTTATTTTTCTTATATTTGTAAACACAGTTATAGGCATAAGCATTCATGAGCCAGCATGAATTAATCTTTATATTGGAAAATATTTTTTAGGCCAAAGTTTTATAAGGGACATTACTTTTATTGTACATTTGTTTGCATGTTATTTTTGGCCAAAGTTTTATAAGGGAAATTACTTTTATTTGTACATGCGTTTGCAAGTTTTGTAGGCTTATGATAAATGGGGCCAACTTTTGCCATGTTCACAACATAGAGTTTAATACAGAACATTTACATTTTCTATCTCAGCGAAATAGAAATGTTAACAATGACGCCTCTTGTTCAAAGCATTAACAATGTTTAGTCGATTATAGAAACACCAGAATATCAATAACACATATGAACATTCTCCATGCATTTTGTAAGATCCTAGAATTGGATTCTTTGTTTTGTAAGATCATCAGATGTAAAACAACTTATAATTGAAAATAAGTGTTTTGTAAGATCATCAGATATGAAACAACTTATAATTGAAAAGAAGATGGAGACCTTTGAATTTGGAGTCCTCAAAAGGGATTAAGCAATACACTTAACATAGTATTATTGTTATATTTTAAGGCTATATATCTATATTAGATCAATCGAAACTTATATGTAATATTTTATATATCATATTGTAATCAACGATGTTTTAAAAATAGATTTATAACCATCTTTGAAGGTATTTATTCTTCATAATACATAAACATGAAATACTACTTATCTAAATAAATGATAAATTATTTTAAGATGACAAATGTTTTTTGAAGTAGATTTAATTTTCTTTTCCATTATATCATTTATATGATGTCAAGTTTATGATGTCAAGTTTGACCTATAGTATTTAGTTATCTCAAAGTATATAATAGATATAGAATATTATTGATAGTTATAAAAATGAGAATATTGCATAGTTATAAGTGAGTAAAATTATGTATTAGTTGTATTAAAAAAATGTATTATTATAAATCATTAAATTTAAATATGAATCATTATATTTAAAAATGTTATCACTATTTTTTTTCATTTTACATCTTACTTTACTTTGGTTGTATTTGAAAATATAACTAATGTGTATTATGATCAAAATAAATTTTAAAATTAACATTTTAGATGAACAAAATGATTAAAAACATTAGTCACATGTCTTTTTGCTAGTCATAACATTTTTAGTTGCAACATTAGTTGTAACAAGGATAAAACTTTTAAGACTAACAAAAGTGATTAAAAATGTTAGTCACTAATTTAAGTCCTTATTTTGCTAATGATAATTTTTTTAATGATTACATTAGTTATAAAACACAAAAGTCGTAACTACAAATAAAAAACTAAAAGAAAGTAAAACTATAACTAGAAGACCAATGGCTATATATTAAAAACTAGTTGTTTATACTTAGATTTTAGTACTTTTTGTAATAGTAAAACAAGAGAAATTTTTAGGGGTGAAATTTAGCCATTTGGCTATTTTTGAACCTTTTTCAAAAAATAAATTCACTATTTGGTCATTTTTAGTCTCTAATATCGTCTATATTTACATAAAATATGTTTTTTTTCATGATGTTCGCCAAAATTTACAAGTTTTGGTAGTAAATGGTATGTTTCATATTTAATATCCGCCTACCAATCTATATACATGTTTTTTTCAATGCAAAATAATTGCCTAGAATACTATACTTAAGTATACTTTTATAATCCTTAAAAAATACCCTGAGTAAAACACACTGTATGCACTAGTGGGGTACTACCACAACCAATCTACAATGTTCCCTATTCTCCTTAATATATTCTTCCATCTTGAGAATTTGAGTGATAATGTTAGCTAAAACATGACTAAATGTACTAGTAGTCTGTTTGGGTCTCGATCTTGAGAATGTTATAATTCTTGTTCCTCTTCAGAATCCATGTAGAATAGTTTTTTCTAACTACACTTTTTCCCCTTACTATACTTGTTATCACAATTGAAGAATAGTCCTTTTGTTGTTCTTCCATCAAATTATTGAGGTGTCACAATTGTGGGTTGAATGAGGTTAGGAGTGGGAACATTGCACTCATTGTAGGTGTTAGTGGAAACTCTTCTGGTAGTCATATTTTTTCTTTGAACTCACTTTTCCACATTAAAAAATTAGCAAATTATTTAGGCTCCAAGAGACACACATCAAGTTGAATTCTTTCCTTTAAAGTATTCACAAAGAGATCCAATAGATTATCCCATGGAATGTTCTTCACTCTAAGACAACTTTTGAAATTGTTGAATGTGCTCTATATCTAGATCTCTTTGTATGAGATTTGTTAGATGGCTAAAGAAGTTGTTGTGTATAATATCCTCATTATGTGATATTAATTCATCCATAAAAATAGACCAAGAGACAACAAATTTCTTTTTGTGGTCACATGGACATTGATACCATAGAAATTGATCATGTTCTAAATATAATGATGCAATAGTTACCTTCTACAGAGTTGGAACTTGGTGTATATCAAATAATTTCTCTATTTGGAATATCCATGATATGGGATCATTACCATCAAACTTCCTCATATTGATATTACCATCAAACTTCCTCATATTGATCTCAATGAGAGTGAAGTAGTTTTTTTTCCCGAATTGAAACCACGATGGCATGGATATTGGAGTGATGAAAGATCAAGATTTTGGAATTCATGTTATCCTTATCCTCTTCTTAAGGGGGAGAATTTATAATAAGGATCCTTGTTATCTCATTCATCATGTATTTGATATCAACCTTGCTTTACATCTCTTTGAAATCATCTTTCCTTAGCATGTTTGACTTGATATTATCTTTAAAATTTTAGAATTCTATTTCACTTACCAAACTTATGGTGTTAACCTTTTTTTCCATTGTAATTTCAATGCTTGTTATTTTGTTTTCCAACTTGTGCACCTTAAATTACACATATTCATTCTCTTCTTGCGTCAAGGATGAGCCTTCAGAGTCCTTTATAGGAGTTTCACTTGGCTTATGTTTATACATGATGGGATAGGTTTTTGTAGGGTTTTATGGGAAAGGGAATGCCAAGATTCATAGCTTTCATATCTCTATGATATATCATTGGGTTCCCAACAATAATACTTAGTTGATCCTTTATAGTGCTAATTAAGGAGGATGGATAGTACCCTTAGCCCTACTACCCAAGTACTAGGCACATGAGAGTGATCTCCCTAAGCATTGTGATTGGTGTACTATAAATATATAAGTTTTAAATGTGATATAATTATACTCTTATGTATTCCTATAGGGATTTTGATATACCCCAGGGTATACTACATGGAATATTGAACCCATAAACATATTCTATCTAATACAATGCCACTCATTGGGTATCAATAGAGGTGTAAAAGGGTGTCCTATGATGACCATACATGTATTCTCTATGTAGAGTCTCCCCAATCACAAATTTACCTATGCAATGACAACCCTTTGTGTTTATAGATGCTAGTACATGTATGTAGTGCAAAAATCTACTTATTGCAAAATATAGAAAAAATATGATATTTGGGTTGCTAGAACCCTTGAAAACCAATATAATATAAATAGTAATTATGTGTTTACCTATATATATTATTTTCAATACCATTTGACTCACCTCAAATAGAGATCCCCCTCAACACATATATATGATTTTAAGTTGGCATACCTTTTAAAGCCCCAAGTTTAGGGTTTGCTCCACTAGCTTACCTTGCATATGTTACAACTTTGCCAATCCTAATCCTTTTTGGATGAGGTTTTTACAAGATATAATATGATATGTATTATTTAGGGTCCCACTAGTCACCATGCGATTTGGACCTTTCAATATAAATTTATAGTAGATTTACCATAACTTCTTGTTTTTTCCCTATTTCAAAAGAGTGAAATTGTACAAATTGGGAATTTGTTAATATTTCCTTAGCAAATTTGAATTTTGGACTTGAAATAACCTATTTTGTTTTCTATCAAATCCAACTATTGGTACTCAATTTGGACTCACACTCTCCAAATATTATTGTTTTACTAAACCACTTGTTTAGGCCTAGTTTGAGGAATAAATAAAAACCCTAACTGGTGCAAATTGTTACTACAAAATTTTAACAATTACAATTTTGAAATTTGGGACAAAGATACTTAGATGTTGCTTCTTTCCAACTCCACAAGTATCGTTCCAATCCAATATTTAGAAAAAATGTTAGATATACAATTGTAAGATGACTCATTTGAAAAAGCCAAACCAAGGAACATTCATTATGATACCAAATTTTATGGACCACCAAATATGCATAAAATATACTCAAATTAGTAATGCCATGCTAAAAAAATAGTGAATGGCTAATAATCATAATCAATGGGCCAACAAATTCCTATTACAATATATTAAGTGGAAAAAATAAGATGATCATTCAGTTGGGTTTCCTTAATGTATATATAGGAGACAACGTGCTAGAAATAAATAATAAAAACGTTACATAACAATAAATAATGAATGGTAACGAATGAGGCTTTTTTTCCATAGGAAAATTATCGCAATTCATTTATTGATAATAAAACATATCACATTCTTAGGTCCAAAGGCCTTGAATACAAAGAGTCTTTATATATATAACTCCATTTTCTGTGATTGTATCTCCATATATATTTTTGGTTTTTTCTCATAACGTATCATCAACCCTAATGGAATTATAAACTTTTTCTAGCCAAATATCCTCATATGAAGTTCTATTCACTGTTCATATATAACAAAAAGCATAATATAGAATCCCATATGGATACATAAATATCATTGAGGAGCATTCTGGAGGCTATATGGATTAGAGAGAAATAGGTCCCGGATCATCTTCTACAATAGTGTCATTTGTGCATTCCCATCTCTGCCAAATACCATTGCTGAACTAAAGACCAATTTTCGATAGTCCATATGTTGTCTTATTCCTTTCTTTGTAAACATGTTGAAAACTGATGCTAGTGAATATGCTTGGAAACCTATTACACCTAAATATCCTCATCATGAATCCCTTGTTAACTCAGTTCCTTAATCCCTGAAGTTCCCATGATCAAGCAAGTCATGTTAGAGCAAGTTGATGCCCTTTGTCCACATTTCTAGTTGGGATGGCGCACATTGTCCTTAAGCAAGAAGCGCCCAACTAGGGTCGGCGCAGAATGTATTCTACCAACCTGTGCTGGGGACGCAGAGTATCTTTGTACAACCTGTGTTTCCCTTCCCTGACGCTGATTGTCTTCATGCAACTTGCGCCGAAGTCGGTTAATTGGGATAAAGGTAGTTTTCAAACAATTTCTAGAAGTTGCATGAGGTGGATCATTATCCCTAACTCCTAGGTGATCTATCCTACAGTTCCCTAACCTCAAGGGAGGATCCCTTGCCCTCTCCCCATGATTCTCAACCTACTCCATCCACTTGATCTTATAAATACAAGGCCCCTCTCCATTCCAAGGGGAGGAAGTCTATAGCACTTGCATGTTGGTGAAATTAGCTTAGGAGATACCTATCCATATATTGGGAGACTCTCACTTCCTTTGGAGGCATTGGCTTGGCTTGTTGGAGGAGGATTGCAGCGTTAAGGCTTGGGTTGTGATCATCAATCTACTTTGTATTTCCCTCTTTTATGTTGAGATATTGTAACTTCAAAGAATATTATATTTGTACTTTATTATTCTAGAGATGTTTCATTCCTCCTTGAAGATCTTATTGTATATATGGAGATGTTTATTCCTCCGTCGGAATGTGGTAACATGGGTTATTAGACTTCCCTAGTGGGGTTCGGCCCTGTATGTGTTATGTGGGTCAAAGGGTTATTAGACCACCCTAGAGGGGTCGGCCCAGTCAGTTATAATAGGGTATTTAACCTAATGGTTAAATACGAGCCTACATGTACTTGTGTAAAAGATATGTTAGAGTAGTGTATAAATAGAGGAGGTGTGTTCCTCATTTGATACACTCACTCACTTGAGAGAGGCGCACTTGTGGAGGAGAGGTCTGCTATGGTGGAGGAGGAGATCATGTCTTTGGTTTGCATCTTTGTATATTGCTGGTCATCTAGATTGAGGAAGCTTTACTAGGTTTTCTACCCCATGAGGGTTTCCCAGGATAAATCTGTGTCTCTTGTGTTTATGCTATGCTTGTTGTTTCTTCAGTGATCCTGTATATGCTATTATTGTGAAATGGAATGCTGCTATTTTCTGTCTTAGCATATTAAATTTTAACATGGTATCAGAGCTAAACTGAAGGAAGGCAAGGTATGGCACTTACGACACTTGCTTTACTTACGACAATTTGAAGGTTAGGGTTTTATATATAGAAAAAACTAGTCATCGTGGAACTTTCGCTATAAATCCATTTTGGCGAAGTTTCAGGATCTGAAACCTTTACAGGTCGTAGATAACATCTCCAGGTATCTTATGTCCAAAGGGCACCCTCAGATTCGTTGTACTTTGTAAGTTATGATCAGTACAAGTTAGGGTTTTTGCCTCTTCCAGATCTCAGTCAAAATCAGGTGACCTAGGAAAAAAGGTCATAACTTGGGCTAGGAAGCTCCAAATGAAATTTCATAAAAAGTGACAGGTATTACACAGACTGTACTATCGCAAGAAATGTTTTCAAAGGCCGAAGCTGAACCAGTGACACGTGGCACGCTGTACAAGTTCGCCCTCCTGTTTTATCCCATAAACAGGTCATGTTACGACACTTGGCATAAATCTCTCTCAGAAAGTCCAATTGATGTCAGACCTGTCAGGATGGAAAGATAATAGAGCGAGCTATCTCAAGAAAATTTTTCAGAGGCCGAAGTTCAAACAGTGACACATGGCACGCCGTACAAGTTCACTCTCATGTATTATCCCATAAACAGGTCACGTTGCGACACTTGGCATAACTCTCTCTCAGAAAATCCAATTGAGGTCAGACCTGTTAGGATGGAAAGATGACAGGTCAGGCTACTGCAGAAAAAGTTTTGAGACCCTGTGGAGTGAAAATTTCAGAGTTACAGCAGAAACAATCAGGCACATATTTCTGTCAAAACAGAATTATTTTTGGAGCACCTTTATTCATGGATTCCGGAATTTAGGGTTTCGGAGAAAGTTAGAATTTTTGGAATCGGAGTCCACAGCTGAATGCTACTCAGGAAAATCGAAATTTAGAGACCAGGATCGAACTTTTGGTTGGGTAGAAGATCGGGCTTCATCAAACCCTAGTTCGGGTTCCTGTCCAGAAGATCCAGAAGTTTCGAAGGCAATTTTGAGGGGTCAAATTTTGGAGATTTCAAAATTGAAGAATGCTAGTTTGATCAGCTCAGCAAGACACATTCTTCCATCCATTCAGAAGTGTGAAAGTCAAATATTGAATTTTTAGGGTTTCTCTAGCAAACCCTAATCAAGCTCCAGATCAAGTTTCAGGGGGAGTTGAGGCTAAGGCCTTACATAAGAAGACTACAAAAAGTCTTGACAGGTATGACTTAAGGAGGTTCAGGTATGCCTTGAAATCTGATTCTTGATTAAGTTCATAATGTGTTTGTATTCATGTTATTTATTAGTACAATCTTGATTAATGTTATTAATTGTCTTATCACCCTAGTAACAATATGAATGCATGTGAATGATCGAAGACATTCATTGATTAGGGCTATATGATTGTACTTATGCATTATGGTGTTGTGTGAGGTTGATGTTGTCTGCTAACAGGATACAGGTACATCACAAAAGACAAATCAAGTTCCATGACCATGACAACATGAATACAAAGACTCACGAGGTATGTATGACTTTGTTATATTATGTTTAACCTATGAGACATGCAGGTTCTAGCTCAGGATCTCTAAATCATTGAAGAGATTGTTTAGGTATGTTGTACATAACTAAGCAGGTATACTAATCTAGGTATGTTTTCCTATGTCATGTTAGAATCTTACCTTGTGTAAGTATACTTGATATGATTGGTTAGTAATCAAGGGTTTATGCATATTATGTTTCTTATCTTGGTTGATGATTTAACTAACTAGATCAAACAAGAATATGCATGAGTAAAAGAAGACTTCCTTGAAACCCTGAATACTAATGATCATGACTGTACATATTCAAGATTATTTAGAATTAGAATGTTTTGATAATATTGAGAATATACTAATGAATGTATGTTTGTGTATGAGATCATGAGGATGACACTAGTGTACACTTGAGCATGCACAGTCGTACAGAATGAATAGAAGTTCAGAAGACATACAGAAGATCAAGCGGGAGGCAACCACACAAACATAAAAGATAAGTATTTGAGTTGTTATTAGAAATAGTAAATGATATTGCTTGTATGCATATTTGTATTCCTAGAATATATCATGCTGAGTGTAAACATTCATAAAGCATTGAACAGTATACTACTAATATGCATATGATTGGTAAGTTGGACAAACATTCCATTATTGCTTGTCTAGAATGAAACCTCTTTGCTGACATGCTGAGAGCTGTGCACACTCTCGATAGTATGTTCTGGTAGAGATGGAAGGCATCTAGATAGCCACTATATGCATACAGGATATGGGAAAGTGTTGTGCCAAAGTATTGGTCAAAATAGTTGCATAACTATGTAAATGATATCTGTATGCATAATAGGTTATCATGTCAATATGATTTGATGATTATGAAGTATTACTAATCATGTACTTAATTTTGATTTGTAGGAAAGATCATGATGAATGATGAACTCTGAACAAGCGATGGATGTTCAACAAAAGATTTACAAATCAAACACACTATAGAAAGCTTGTGGTTAAGAGATTCTCTTAGAAAGAGGAAGAGAATCATGATGAGATGTTTTGCTCCAAGGGACTAGATAAGACCATTCTCTTAATAATGTAATCAGGTTCTGTATGGGTACCCAGGATCGGTAGTCAATTGATGAGCTTAATGATTATCATGGGTGATGTGTATCTCAACCTTTGCTACAAGGTTGAATATGGCTTCTATACACATATGACATGGATGCAAGAAGGAACTCACCACAGAGTTCGAATGATTTTGAGGCTCATATTAGTAGACCCATCTGACGAGAGATGGCACAGATAGATATGCAGAAGATCACTCAATGCTGAGTGTGAATAATGGACAATTGACAGCTTCATGACAAATCTTGGGCTTTACCAAAAGTAAAGTTGTTCCTAACCTTTACCTTAAGGTTGTGGATGATGAACCTATCATACCATTATTGTATAACGATGATCTCTTTCTGCAAGGAATGAGAAACAGGTCATGAAAATGGCTGCAGAAATGAAAATGAAAGATCTCGGATTAATGCACTACTTCTTAGGTCTAGAAGTATGGCAAGATCCAAAAGGAATCTTTTAAATCAAGGTAAGTATGCTGTGAAGTTTCTAAAAAGATTGATATGTTGGAGTATAAAGCCATGGCCACTCCCATGGACTCCAACTTGAAGTTTTTAGTTAATGACTCATCGTATTTAGTGGACCTAACCCTATATAGACAAATCATTGGGTCATTGATGTATTTAACAAATACTAGGTCAGATATATGCTTTGCTGTAAATACCCTAAGTCAGTATCCAATAGAACCTAGAAAGGTGCACTTAATAGCTACAAAGCATGTAGTGAGGTACCTAAAAGGTACATTAGATTTTTGGTCTATATTATCTTGGAGGTCATGAACTCCGTTTACATGGTTACTTAGATTTTGTTTGGGCAGGAAGTGTCTCAGACAGAAAGAGTACATCAGGTGGATGTTATAGTCTTGAATCTGCCATGATCTCATGGTTCAACAAGAAACAATCTAGTGTGGCTCTCAGTACTACTGAAGCAGAATATATGGCTGTCTGCTCTGCCAGCTGTGAAGCAGTGTGGCTTCAGAAGCTATTATATGGAGTGTTTGACTTAGAAATGGATCCCACTGTGATTATGTGTGACAATCAAAGCTGCATTAAGATGACTGAAAATCCTGTGTTCCACGATAAGTCAAAACACATAGAGATCCGATACTTCTATATACGAGATATGGTGCAAAGAGGAGCTATCAAGCTCAAATATATAAGCACTGAGGATCAGATTGCTGATATCTTGACTAAACCTCTGTCTCGAGTAAAGTTTGAATACTTTCGAGACAAGCTTGGTATAGTTCAAAAGGACCCTCCTCGAAAGGGGGAGTAGCATAGTATCTGATAACAATGATGAGGTTACCTATTTACTGCACCTAGTTACTTAGAATTATTTAGATTGAGGAATCTTATATTTTTTCTTTTGATGATAGATACATACATGCTTTTGATGATAGATATACATGTTTTTGATGTTAGATATACATGCTTTTGATGATAGATGTTATGATGAGGATACATGTTTCGTTATACATGTTTTGATGATGAGGATACATGTTTCGTTATACATGTTTTGATGATGAGGATACATGTTTCGTTATACATGTTTTGATGATGAGGATACATGTTTCGTTATACATGTTTTGATGATGAGGATACATGATTGACACATGTTTTGATGAAGTCCTTGGTGAACATGTGAGGGGATTGGATCATCCCTGGACTTCAGTCCGAAAGAAGAACCGTAGACATATGTCTTCAAGAATGAAGTTCTTGGTGAACATGTGAGGGGATTGGATCATCCCTGGACTTCAGTCCGAAAGAATAGCCGTAGACGTATGTCTTCGAGAATGAAGTTCTTGGTGAACATGTGAGGGGATTGGATCATCCCTGGAATTCAATCCGAAAGAAGAGCCGTAGACGTATGTCTTCGAGAATGAAGCCCTTGGTGGACAGTTGAGGATTAAGTCATCCTTGGACATAGTCCTAAATGTACGGTGGAGGATTAAGTCATCCTTGGACGTAGTCCTAAATGTATGGTTGAGGATTAATTCATCCTTGGATGTGGTCCTAAATGTACGATTGAGGATTAAGTCATCCTTGGACGTGGTCCTAAATGTATGGTGGAGGATGAATTCATCCTTGGACGTAGTCCTAAATGTACGGTGGAGGATTAAGTCATCCTTGGACGTGGTCCTAAATGTACGGTGGAGGATTAAGTCATCCTTGGACGTGGTCCTAAATGTACGGTGGAGGATTAAGTCATCCTTGGACGTGGTCCTAAATGTACGGTGGAGGATTAAGTCATCCTTGGACGTGCTCCTAAATGTACGGTGGAGGATTAAGTCATCCTTGGACGTAGTCCTAAATGTAAGGTTGAGGATTAAGTCATCCTTGGACGTGGTCCTAAATGTATGGTAAGGATTGGATCATCCTTGGACTTTGGTCTTGTGAACTGAGCCGTAGACATGAGGTCTCCGAGAATTGATAGGACTGGATCATCCCTGGACTTCGGTTCAAAAGGTACATGACAGGACTGGATCGTCCCTGGACTTCGGTTCAAAAGTTACATGACAGGACTGGATCGTCCCTGGACTTCGGTTCAAAAGGTACATGACAGGATTGCATCATCCTTGGACATAGGTCCTAAAGAGAACTAGATTGATCATGTGATGACGATGCTGTTGATCGTGTAATGATGATGTTGATGAGGATGATGTGACGATGCTGATGATCGTGTGATGACGATATTGATGATCGTGTGATGATGATGCTGATGATCGTGTGATGACGATGCTGATGATCGTGTGATGACGATGCTAATGATCGTGTGATGATGATGCTGATGATCGTGTGATGACGATGCTGACTATCGTGAGGATTCAGATATTGATGTAGCTGTTTGAGTGCTGCAGAAGATAAAGACTCGGTACTGAAGATGTTGATGTTCCAGTATTGAAGATGTTCCAGTAACTGGTTGAGTTACTGATGATGTTGAGAAAGCTTCCAATGATTTATAGATGTATCATGTATGATGTTGATGACTCCTTGCTCGTGCAGATGCTGTTATAATATCCTTCTCGTTAAGGGGGAGTGTTGAGATATTGTAACTTCAAAGAATATTATATTTGTACTTTATTATTCTGGAGATGTTTCATTCCTCCTTGAAGATCTTATTGTATATCCGGAGATGTTTATTCCTCCGTCGGAATGTGGTAACATGGGTTATTAGACTTCCCTAGTGGGGGTTGGCCCTGTATGTGTTATGTGGGTCAAAGGGTTATTAGACCACCCTAGAGGGGTCGGCCCAGTCAGTTATAATAGGGTATTTAACCTAATGGTTAAATACGAGCCTACATGTGCTTGTGTAAAAGATATGTCAGAGTAGTGTATAAATAGAGGAGGTGTGTTCCTCATTTGATACACTCACTCACTTGAGAGAGGTGCACTTGTGGAGGAGAGGTCTGCTATGGTGGAGGAGGAGATCATGTCTTTGGTTTGCATCTTTGTATATTGCTGGTCATCTATATTGAGGAAGCTTTACTAGGTTTTCTACCCCATGAGGGTTTCCCAGGATAAATCTGTGTCTCTTGTGTTTATGCTATGCTTGTTGTTTCTTCAGTGATCCTGTATATGCTATTATTGTGAAATGGAATGCTGCTATTTTCTGTCTTAGCATATTAAATTTTAAAATTTTATACAGTAATATAAACTCTTTCCACAAATTCTATTGTGTTGATAATGTTTGTATTTTACTTCCTTAACTGTTTACTTAGATCAGTTATTTTTTAGACATATTTTACTGCTTGTATTGTTTCCATATGTCTTGACAGGTCTTGCAGCTAAAGATTTGACGACCGTGGGACTTGGAGCAACAACGAGGAAGGAGATTTGCAATTTGAAGGTAAGATGTCTAAGTACTCGATCTCTAACTAGATCTAGGAAAGTAGCTTTGTATTCTGTCCTTATATTTTCTAGATTCGCATTGAACTAGGGAGATTTGGCTCATGTCCGCTTGAGTAGGTTGTCCAATAAAAAATCTGGCGACCATACTGGGGACATACATTTGTTTTGATTTCAAGTTTGTGTGTGTTATTCTTGATTTTATTAATGAGCCATTGCTTTTCCTCTTAAGCCTATTTTCGCCATTAGTTTCTTTCCTCTGAGAGTTTGCTGAATTTCTCTGGGTCTGTTGAACCATTCTCAGTCCATTTATTTGATCGTTGGTTGGATTTTTTTCCTTGTTTTCTTTGAGTTATTCTCCTGACGCACTTGGGTAGTACATCCAAGGCGCTTGTCCACCCAAGAGCGCATTTTTCCTCTGGTCATACTGTGCCATCGACGCTTTTTTCGATATGACATTCCGTGCCACCAACGCTTTTCCCCTGTTTGCAACCTGTGCCGGGTGCTCTGTGCCCAACCATAACATGCGTCGAGTTTTCAAACTTGATGCTTGGGCCTTTTGCTCCAAACTTGTGATTTTTTTGGGTTGATCTACAAATATCTCTGCACTGTATCTTCCATGAAGAGACTCTTTTATTCAGCAGTGTTTCATTTGGTTTGCTTTTGTTGGTCTTTGGGTCTTTTTGATAAAGTGAGTTTGATTGAAGTGGTGGGAAATTTCAATCTCCCACAGTCATCTACTCCATCTTTTTCTTCCTGATCACCTTAGTAGATCTATACAACATGCTATATCTGCTCCCAAACTCTTGTTGCGCTTAGTTATCTTTTGTTGGCTTGGATTTGATCTTTTTGAGTGGTTTTTTGTGTTTTTAGGTCATTAGAGTGCTTGTCGTTTCTTTGAGAATTTATGAATGATTAGAGTGCTGCAAGTAGTCTTTCTTTTCAGTCATTTTACACTTAAAAGCATTATTGTTATCAAGTTTTGTCTTGACATATCATTGAAAAAATTAAAAGTGCTTCATTTTTACCATTTGTTTGACGGACAATCTACCAAGAGCGGACTTGAGGACTGATCTCCCTAGCTCAATGTGAGTCTAGAACAAATAGAGATAGAACATAAATAACTCTCCTAGATCTAATTAGAGATCAAGGAACTAGATACTTTTACCCTTTATATCGCTGATCCTCTCTCCTTGAATGTTATTCCAAGCTTGATGGTATTCAGATCTCAACTGCAGAACCTATCAAGACAACACAACAAAACAAGTAGTAAAATGCACCTACACAATAATAGATCTAAGTAAGCAGTTAAGCAGGAAAATTGCACAAAATATCATTAACACAATGAGATTTGGTGGAAAGCACTTATATTACTGTATTAAAAGGGAAATACATAGGATGAAAATATTACAACGAATGACTTAACGTAGCAATCCTTCTCTGATCAAGCCAATTCCAAAGCCTCCAAAGGGATGATGGATCTCTCAAGGGATGAGTAGAGATCTCTCCTACGCTAATTTCACTAGCAATTAGATACTATAGACTTCCTCTCTTTCGAATGGGAGTGAGCTTCATTTATATAGGACTAAGTGGATAGGGTAGGTTGAGATATGGTAGGAGAGAGATAGGGGAACCTTCCAAGAGGCTAGGAACTGAATGTCAGCTTCCCTAAAAGGCTAGCGATAGGGATAAACATCATCTAGCTTCGAGAATGGGCTCGAAGAACCTATTTTAGTCAATCAATTGACATCGTCGCAGTCTATAAGAGGACAACCTGCGACGTCGCAGGTTGCACAAGGGTGAACTGCAAATGACCTTGAAAAGTAGGTCAGTTAATCCATCCAGTCATGGGAAGCTTCAGGGATGTACACACTGAGTCTCAGGGTAGCAAGATTTAGGTGTAACAGAATGCCCCCCAAAGCATGAAGCTGTTGAAAATGGACAGGTGAAATTCTTTGACAGAAGGAATGGAAATGGACTTGTCGGACGAGGGATGTTGCTGCAGTACAACTAACTCTGAGTACACAGTCTCATATGACTCACAACATGACTATCGACCAATACATTGCAGATCCATGGTAGTAATGACCGATTGAACACAATCATGGCTACTAGACACAAGCGTAGATCCATGATGAGATGATAACACAGCCACGACCAATACAAAAGTGGATCCATGTAATATGACTCAAAACAATCTCCATCGCAACCTGGGTAAAACATGACTCCATAGGGTCTTCAAGCCAAACTCGCAATGATACGAATCTATCCATGTGATTACAAATGTCTTGATGTCGAACATGGTAGAAACCACTTGATTACCAGTCATTGATGTATACCATTAACAAGCGCGAGGGAAATCACCATTAATGTCAATGATTCCCAATGTATCACAGCACATAACGTCAAGCGCGAATAAATGAGTTGACATCGAATGCTTAACGAAATATTTCAATCAAGAGTCAATCATGTAAACTCATGTCGAAAGAGAGGTAACCTGCCATTGAGGCATGCAGGACTAAGGTACTCGATTGGTTTCTAGATTCAATCCTCAAATGATGATTTGAAGTCGTCAAGGATGAATCTGTCGAAGGAGGCCCATGATGAATCCCCCATCATTGACATGAAACGCGACAACATATATTTGGATTAGATCGGATGGTACAGTAACATACGGGACTGAATCAGAGTAGACCGACATGTTGGAAGGTGTACTGATTGCAGATAATATGTGGTGAAAGTATTCTTGAACATGGGCATGACATGACTTGGTAGTATTGACATGACGAGTATGACACCGAATTCTAATGCAACTGATGGTGGAAGTATTCTTTGGATGACCCAAAGGAGCAACAAGACTCAGGAAGTAGGAAAAATTCGAGGACAAATGGATGATCCAAGTGCTGTATGCAAATGCAAATGAGTGCCATGTTCAAGAACGACTAGGTACTGCCACAGATAAAGAGTGTAACATAAAATCTTTCCTTTTTTCCCATCATGAACGATGAGTGCCTCATGTGTTTTTTATGAGCTTGATGAGGGTATCCAAGTGCTTGGTATAGCTCATCTCATAGATGAGTCCAATCCCAAATGTTTTCCGAACCTGGGAGAGGAGGGGTTCATCCCATGGCGGGCCCTTCAATGTTATATTTTAATGAGTCCATAGAAGGTAAACTCAGTTGTCATTTCATGTTTAGAGAATCTGAAAAGAACTAAAGAAGACTCCAATGGTCCTTTTTCGTAAAGTTAGCTTCGTCACTCAAAAAAGGGTAAAACAATGCAAGAGAGGACTCTTCCAGTTATGATTGGCTGGAGTATTCCTTTTTCGTAATTAATACCCCCTATTCCGAAAAAGGGGTAAACTATCACCAGGGAGACGACCGTTCAAATACTTTAACATGCGTGAATGTGACAAGTTCGCTTGGCAATCTTTTCGTATTTCGAGAGCCTGAAAATAGCTTAAAGATAGACTCTGGGGGGGGGTTCCTTTTCCGTAGGAGTTTAATGAGCCCAGAAAAGTGATAAATCGTAACTCGGTAGACACACCTTTTTACTCAAATTTTTAATCAGCACGATAATGGTATCAAAAGCGCTCGGAATCTTTTTCATGTTTGAACCGGAGCACGAAAAAGTAAAAACTAAGCTCAAACCTCTTTTCATGTTTCAAGCAGAGCACGAAAAGAAGTGAAAAGTAAGCTCAACACTATCTTACTATTTTTAACGAGCTCGAAGATAGGTTGGAAGAATGCTCATGGTGTCTGCTTTATTTTTTAACGAGCTTGTGACAGAAAATGAACTATGCTTAGGATTATTTTCATGGTTTAGAGAGCTCGAAACTCAAAATAAAGCATGCTCAGAAATATTCCCATTGGCCGAAGTTTTTTCATCATGATATCCATAGGTTGGTATATACCCCCAGCATGATTGCTAGAAGTAAGTGATTTAGCTCCAACATGATCTAGAGAGGCGATCGAGTTGACTTCAACATAACGTCCAGAGGTTGAAGACATGCCCCCCAAGCTTGATTTCATTCACCTAAAGCATATGCAGATGAAAAGAAGGTTCAGGAACTAAGTCTACGAGAAGACTCGACTCAAAGGGAAATGATCTATTTCATTTTTTTAATGAGATTGACACAGGAAAAGAACTCTGCTCATAGGAACCTGTTTCATTTTTTAACGAGCTTGACATAGACAGGGAACTATGCTTGTGGGAACCTATTTCATTTTTTAACGAGCTTGACATAGAAAGGGAACCATGCTCATAGGATATTGTTTCATTTTTTAACTATCTTAAAACAAAAAGAAATTGTCTCGAGGCCTGATCTCCCTAGCTCAATGTGAGTCTAGAACAAATAGAGATAGAACATAAATAACTCTCCTAGATCTAATTAGAGATCAAGGAAATAGATGCTTTTACCCTTTAGATCGCTGATCCTTTCTCCTTGAATGTTGTTCCAAGCTTGATGGTCTTTAGATATCAGCTGCAAAACCTGTCAAGACAACACAACAAAACAAGTAGTAAAATGCACCTACATAATAATAGATCTAAGTAAGCAGTTAAGCAGGAAAACTACACAAAATATCATTAACACAATGAGATTTGGTGGAAAGCACTTATATTACTGTATTAAAAGGGAAATACATAGGATGAAGAGATTACAACCAATGACTTAACGTATCAATCCTTCTTCGATCAAGCCAATGCCAAATCCTCCAAAGGGATGATGGATCTCTCAAGGGATGAGTAGAGATCTCTCCTAAGCTAATTTCACCAACAATTAGATACTATAGACTTCCTCTCTTTGGAACGAGAGTGAGATTCACTTATATAGGACTAAGTGGATAGGGTAGGTTGATATATGGTAGGAGAGAGATAGGGGGTCCTTCCAAGAGGCTAGGAACCGAATGCCAGCTTCCCCAAAAGGCCAGGGATAGGTATACACATCAGATAGCTTTGAGAATGGGCTCGAAGAAGCTATTTTAGTCAATCAACTGACATCATCACAGTCTGTAAGAGGACAACCTACGACGTCGCAGGTTGAACAAGGGTGAACTGCGACGACCTTGAAAAGTAGGTCAGTTAATCCCTCCAATCATGGGAAACTTCAGGGATGTACACACTGAGTCTCAGGGTAGCAATATTTAGGTGTAACACCATTTCCAAGTGCATTTGAAAATTGTAGTAAAAATTGGTTCATGCATTGGAATTCATCATTGATCTTTTGGAAAGTTTGGAAAGAGAATTAATCATTTGTATTTTTCTTGAATTATGAGCCATTCATTTTCTTGAAAAATCCAAGTGTAGTGAAATCTTTGCAAAAAGTGATTCCATGCTTGAAGAATTATTTTCATTTTTTATTTTCATGTTTTTAAGTTACCATTGTGAAAACAGAAAAGTTAGTGTGCTCTACATAGAGATTCTCCTTTTTCATCATTTAGCTCTATTCTAATTGAAAAAGACAAAAAGAAAAGCATTTTGATTTGGAGTTGATATGTTGTTGATTTTCATATTTTGCTTGAAAAACGTAAAAGAGTGCTTTCATTATCATTTTTGGGTAGTGTTGTTGCTACAACATCCCCCCCTAGATTTTTTGAAAAAATATTGGGGCCCCTCCTTTGTTTTTAAGGAAAAGTTTCCCTAAGGTTATCTGGACATCAATCTCTCCTTACTTAGTTTTTTCCCTGAAGAAAAGTCCTTTACTTGTCTTACTTTTGAGTTATGTATTTTTCACCTAAGTAAAACTCAAGATTTTGGGAAGCAACGGCGGAAGCTTTGAGCTAAGCTTGCGCAACGGCGGAAGCTTTGAGCTAAGCTTGCGCAACGGCGGAAGAGTTAGCCCAATATTTTCGAAACTGTGGAATTAAAAAGGTTAAGTCAAGCCATGGCGGAAAACTTATCTTAAAAAACCTCCGAAAGGGAGAAACCTTTGATCAAGTAGACCCGCGGTAGAATAGATTCATCAAGTTTTTCTGCAACGGCGGAATTTTTCGTCTAAAATCTTCCACAAACATCGGGAATGTACTAGTAAGTCATCTTTGCAAGAATACTCTCCTATCTCTCCGAGAAGGTCTTCAAGAAACTCTTCCGCACCGATGGGCAGAGTGGCACTTTTTTCGTAAGAACTCGGATAACTCTCCCGCAAAGGCAGACAAACTCACTTAAGTTTGCCAATGCGTCGCGGCCTACTTCCCCTTTGCGGAAACATTCGGACAAACCTCCCGCAACGGTGGGAAAAAATAAGTTTTTATTTCCGTAGGAGGTAGAAACCTTAACCTAGCCTTTCCGATTTTTGGCGGTCGTATTTATTGAGAAAAGGTTGATTTGACCCATCCGTACACTGCCTTAAATCCCGTTTTAATGACTTGCAAACACCCTAATAATGGTTCGCACGTGTTAAATTTGAGCATTAATTCACAATACTCTTGGATCTTTACTGAGAGAATAACATATACAGTATATCAATGCATAACAATCACAATAAGCATGACAAGCATCACAAGAATCAAAAGCATGAGAGACAAGAGACACAGAGTTTCCGTGGGGAAAACCCTAAGGTGAAAAACCCCACAACTTCCTCAGAGATAGAGAGAGAAATGGCTCAACCAAAGTACAACCAAAATACATTTGAGATAGTCTCCTAGAGCAGATGATCCTCCTCCTCACTAGTGCGCTACTTTCTGAGTGAGAGAAGTGTATCTCTTTTAATGATCCAAATAGAGATCTCCCGATCTCTATTTATACTTAACCTATTTTTCCAGTGACCTTATGGGGCCGACTTGTTTATCTAGATACATCCACAATATAATATATATTTTAGGGCCGACCCCACACATGGTGGTGTAATAACACATCGGCAAGTACACACACTTGCGACACTTGTCAATCCACGTGACGACACTTCCTTATAGAGGAATAACACATCTCTTATAAGGGTACAATAAATATATATGAAATACAGTCCAAAGTTACATATACATCAACACTCCCTCTTAACTAGGAAGGTATTTCTCGACACAGTTTTGCTAGACAAGTCTTCTTCTCAGGATCATCGCCATCGATGCATCATCATCATCATCGTCACTATTGCTGCTATCTCAACCAATCTCTGACTCTACTCGTCATAGGAAGTTCTACAGAGCCGGTCCTTTTTCATACTGGATGTAGGCCCACCACCTGCAGGTCTTCATCATCTGTGCGAACGATCTGATAGAGGTGGCCTCTCAGGACTAATTTTATGTGTGGATGCAATACCGAAAAGAGTATCCCAGGAACATTTATGTGCCTAATCACGACCGACAAGATCTCCCAGGACTGATTACATGCATCTCCTCCACAATACCTTTAAAGAGCATCCCAGGAACATTTATGTGCTGCAGGACGATTGACAAGATCTCTAAAGAGAATCCCAGGACTTATTACGAGCATACAGCTCAACCTCTCAGATCTCCAAGACTGATTACATGTGGATAGACAAAACCTTTAAAGAGCATCCCAGGAACATTTAAGTGCTGCAGCATGACCGGCAAGATCTCTAAAGAGCATCCCAGGATTAATTACGAGCACACAGCTCAACCTCTCGGATCTCCAGGATTGATTACATGTCTCAGTAGTAATACCTCATCCTAGGACTAATTACGAGCACACAGCTCAACCTATCGGATATCTGAGGACTAATTACATACTACATAGCAATACCAGAAAGAGTACCCAAGGAACATTTATGTGCCGCAGCACGATCGGCAAGATCTCCCAGGACTGATTACATGCTATTTGCATAACTTGCTACATATCATCTCTGACCTCCAAGTATCAACCTGATACTCATGATCCAATGGATCATCATCGCATGAGGCATCATCCTGATGCCCATGATCATACTGATCATCATCACTTGTACCATCCTGGTACATATCATCTGGAGCAACATCCTGAAGCTCATTATCATGATCAACCTGATCATACAATGCATCCACCTGATGCACACCAAGTATCTACCTGATACATATCATCATACATGATCCACCTGATCATACAGTGTATCCACCTGATACAAATACAAATACATGATACATATTAACATACATGATCTACCTGATCATACAATGTATCCACCTGATACAGATACATGGTCCAAGCATCCAACATGATGCATATACAAATACATACAAATGATCCAACCGATCATATCCAGCATCCAACATGATGCGTACATACATATAAATGATCCAACTGATCATATCCAGCATCAACACAATGCGTACATACATACAAATATAAATGATCCAACTGATGATATCCAGCATCAACACGATGCGTACATACATAGAAATATAAATGATCCAACTGATCATATCTAGCATCCAACATGATGCATATATAGAGCAGTAACTAGAGCATCGTCCTGATACTCATCATCCAGCGCTTACATCCACAGCCATGTGAAGGATCCTCCTTCCAACATGCTTGGAATGGCTTCAGCAAATGTGTCCATCACTTCTTCCTCGAAGTGTCGTCGATATGAAGAACACCAATCCTCTCCCTGAAGTACTCGAACTTCACCCTGGCTAGTGGCTTCGTCAGCACATCTGCAATCTGCTTGTCTGTCACAACATACATGAGCTTCACGGCTCCTCTCTACACCATATCCCTGATATAGTGATATTTGATCTCTATGTGTTTCGACCTATCATGAAACACTGGGTTCTCAGACAGCTTCACACAACTCTGGTTATCACAGAATATACTAGTAGCATCCAATGGGAGATCAAATAACTCAGACAGTAGCTTCCATAGCCATACTGCCTCACAATTAGCTGAAAAGGCTGCAACATACTCTGCCTCAGCTGTACTCAATGCTACGTAGGACTGCTTCCTGCTGAACCAAGAGATCACACCTGATCCCATACTGAAGCAGCACCCAGATGTGCTCTTCCTATCTGCAGCACTGCCTGCCCAATCTGAATCAACATAACCCTGCAGGTTAAAATTTTGATTCACTTCATACTTGAGTCCATAATCCATTGTACCCTTCAGGTACCTCACGACATGCTTTACAGCAACCAGGTGAACACTCCTCGAATCCATCAAGAACTGGCTCAATGTGTTCACTACAAAGCAAATATCTGCTCTTGTGTTCGTCAGGTACATCAAGGACCCAATCATTTGACGATACATAGAGACATCAATCGGCTCAGATGAAGCATCACATAGAAGCTTTAGATTCGATGCCATGGGTGTGGCCATGGCCTTGCAATCCATCATCCCAAATCTCTTCAGGATATCTACTGTGTACTTCCCTTGACCAAGGAAGATCCCACCTGAATTCTGCCACACCTCCATACCTAGGAAATAATGCATCATTCCCAAATCTTTCATATTGAACTCAGCAACAAGCTTCCTCTTAGTATCTGCAATCAATCTGTCATCTCCTGTTACAAATAAGTCATCCACATACAGAAGTAGAATCACAGGATTCCCTTCCTCAACCTTGTAGTAAAGGTTGGAATCCGCTTTAATCTTGGTAAAGCCCAAGGTAGATAGGAAACTATCCATCCTACCATACCAAGTTCTAGGAGCTTGCTTCAAGCCATACAAAGATTTCTTCAATCTGCACACATATGACTCCCTGTCATGTATTTCAAAACCAAGTGGTTGCTCCACATATACTTCCTCTTCAACTACACCATTCAAGAAAGTAGTCTTAACATCCATCTGGTGTATTTTCCATTTCATTGTTGCAGCCAGGGCAAGTACTGTTCTGATGGAAGTATACCTGGATACAGGTACAAAAGTTTCTTCATAATCTATTCCCTCTTTCTGAGAGTAGCCATGAGCTACGAATCTTGCCTTGTATTTCTCTACACTGCCATCTGTAGCATGTTTGATTTTGTAGATCCATTTGGAAGTCACAACAGACTTCTCTTTAGGTCTTGGGACAACATCCCAAACATCATTCTTCATTATTGATTGGTATTCCTCAACCATGGCATCCTTCCATTCTTTCTTTTCCGCTGCTTCTTCATAACTGGAAGGTTCTTTGTTCATAATGTCACAGAGTAAAGCAACATAGCTGGTATGCGATCTAGTTCTCTTCTTTGCTCTGTGTTATTTTTCTAGAATGCCAAATCTTTTTGCATCTTGAATGAGCTCTCTAGCCCATGTAGGTTTCCTCTTGCGAGAGTTATCCTCATGGGGTGGATCTACAGGTTCTTGCAGATCTTCAAACTCACGAACAACTTCTGGAATTGCTTCAGTCATGGTAGTGTCTTGAAATCTAGTTTCCTTAGGTTCTTCATAAACTTCGATAGGTGCCTTCCTTGATTTGATGAATGCTGAGTTTTCATCAAATGTTACATCCTTGCTAACATCAATCTTCTTAAACCCTGGAAAGTATATTCTGTAAGCCTTCAAGATTTCACTGTAACCCACAAAGATACCCTAGTTTGGTCCTCTTTTCCTTTGGGACATGAGTGTATGTTGGACAACCAAATATTCTGAGATGGCTGACTTCAGGTTTCTTACCAGAAAAGACCTCTTCTGGTGTCTTGTTGTCCAATATCTTGTGGGGTGTTCTGTTCTGCACATATACAGCTGTTCTAGCTGCTTCTGCCCATAGATGCATAGGTAGATCCTAGTCATGCAACATTGCCCTTGCTGCTTCCATGATTGTTCTGTTCTTCCTTTCTGCAACTCCATTCTGTTGAGGATTATAAGGAGCAGTCAACTCCCTCTTAATCCCTGAATCACTGCAAAGCTTCTTGAAGTCACCTGAGGTGAATTCTCCACCATTGTCAGATCTGAATGTTTTGATCTTTTTGTCAGTTTGATTCTCCATCAAGGTTTTGAATTCCTTGAACTTATCAAACACCTCATCTTTGTTTTTCAAGAAGTATACCCAAGTCTTCCTGGAGAAGTCATCATTAAATGAGACATAGTAAGAATACCCACTTAGAGAACTGGATGACATAGGACCGCATACATCTGAGTGGATGATTTCCAGGATATCTTTTGCCTTGCTTTCACTGCTTGGGAAAGCCTTCTTAATATTCTAACCTTTTGCACATCCTTTGCAAACACCTTCATGTTTGGTCTTGATTTTAGGAAGACCCTCTACAGCCTTGCTTGCAATTGGAAGTGCCCTATAGTGCATATGAGCAAGTCTTCTATGCCAAAGTTCACTTGGCTCCATGGATTCATGCACCATGGCATGTTCAGGTTGTCATTTTAATTTATACAAACCTCCCTCTTGCTCTCCAATCACAATTGCATCATCTATGGTATTTCCCTTTGGCAACATTAGGACTTGGCCATCCACAAATGCAACCCTCATACCTTTTGAATCCAATGCAGAGATGGAGAGTAAGTTCTTCTTGAGCCCAGGTACATAAAGGACTTATTTCATCTTCAAAGATTTTCCAGAATCTAGGTTGTAGGAGGCTTCACCAATTCCTTTGATGGGATATTGATAATCATCCCCAAGTTTCACTTTATGGGGTGATTCATGTTCAGACAGATTTACAAAGGATTCTTTAAACCCAGTCATGTGTTTGGAAGCCCCACTGTCAATTAACCAATCATTACAACCATGGGAGATAGTACCTATGAGAGCAAAGATTAGAACATACTCTTCTTCACTTGATGAGTCATCATTACTATCATCACTTTCTGCCCTAGCCTTCTTCTTTGGAGGTTCATCATCTTCAGCAGCATGAGCATGGTACCTTCTTTTGTTACCCTTCTTCTTCTTGTTGGAGTTGTTGTTGTCGTGGTTGTCCCTTTTGTTCTTGGGACATTCTGAAGCAAAGTGACCCTTCTCATTACAAGTGAAACACCTTAGATCTTTCTTGTCTTTGTGAAAATGATGAGAAGATTTCTTCTTGTGATGGGATGGCTCCCTCCTGAACTGGCCCTTCTTAGTGTGAGCTGTGAGAGCTTGATGATCATTTCCCATCTTCTCTTCTCTTGCCACAAGCCTTGCTTCTTCTTGAGAACATTCCTCCCACAATCTGCTGAAGGAGATTAATTTCTTTCTGGCACAAATCCCCTGGATAAAAGAGTCCAATGACCTAGGTAGGCCATTCAAAGTGGTCATAACAATTTCACCATTCTCCACCATTTCTTCTACAGCTTCAAGTTGTTCCTTGATCTGAGAGACCTTGGAGAAATAGGATTGAATGGTTTCTCCATTCGACATCTTGACCCCTTTCAATTGATTCCGCAGGGTCATCTTCCGATTTATGTTCTTTCCTTCAAATAGCTTAGTCAAAGAGTCAAACATAGCCTTGGGTGTCTTTAGAGAAGACACATGGGGTATGAGATGGCCTTTGATAGAATCAGCAATGATTCTCTTTGCCTTGACCAAGTTATTCTTATGCAATACCTTAGCCTCTTCATCCTCTGAGATAGGGATGTCTTCTTTTATATATGAGTCCAACTCATTCTCTTCCAGGATTAACCCAATCCTATACTTCCAAGCTCGGAATTTATTAGCCCCTTCAAGCTTATCCTCAAGCTTGGTGTGGTGAGACATCTTAAAGAGTACTTCAAATGGAAATAGAAAAGATTTAGGTCTTACCACTTGAAATGCTGAAAACTGGATCTGGTCCCGGATTAGGGTTTGTCGAAAAAACCCTAAAAATTCAAAATGTGAATTTCAACTTTTTGAAAGGATAGAAAGATGTGCCTTGATGACCTGATCAGCCTGGTGTATTCAAAATTTGAGATCAACAAAGCTTTACCCTTCAGATTTTCCTTTTTGTCCTCCCGGGTTCACTGGGGAGAGCCCTGCATTAGGGTTTGAGTTTCCCGGAGATCTACCCAGCCAAAAATATCGATCCAAAGCTCTAAACTTCGATTTTTGCAAGGCATTTCCAGCTATGTCTTCAGAGTTCAGAAATTCCTATTTTTGTGGAAACCCTAATTTTTAGGGCCAAATCTGAAAATGCTCAGAATTGAATTTTGATTGGACAGATAGATTCTCCTTGATGAGCAGAGTCAATCTACTATACTTCTTTTCCAAAAACTGTGGAGTGAAACCCAATAAACAAGAAACTCAAGTTTTTGTCACTGCAAAATGTCTTCTTCTCAGGTTAGCTCTGATACCATGTTAAATTTTGAGCTTAATTCACAATACTCTTGGATCTTTACTGAGAGAATAACATATACAGTATATCAATGCATAACAATCATAATAAGCATGACAAGCATCACAAGAATCAAAAGCATGAGAGACAAGAGACACAGAGTTTCCGTGGGGAAAACCCTAAGGTGAAAAACCCCACAACTTCCTTAGAGATAGAGAGAGCAATGGCTCAACCAAAGTACAACCAAAATACACTTGAGATAGTCTCCTAGATCAGATGATCCTCTTCCTCACTAGTGCACCACTTTCTGAGTGAGAGAAGTGTATATTTTCGAATGATCCAAATAGAGATCTCCCGATCTTTATTTATACTTAACCTGTTTGCCCAATGACCTTATGGGGCCGACTTGTCTATCTAGATACATCCACAATATAATATATATTTTAGGGCCGACCCCACACATGGTGGTCTAATAACCCATCGGCAAGTACACACACTTGCGACACTTGTCAATCCACATGACGACACCTCCTTATAGAGGAATAACACATCTCTTATAAGGGTACAATAAATATATATGAAATACATAGATGAAATACATTCTGAAGTTTACATCAACAGCACGTACCGTTTTAATATATGGGGAGTGAACCCCGTTGGTGTTCCGTTGTCTCTCATTGCCCTGGAGCTCTCTTCTCGTTTCCGTTCAAAGTCACGAAGCACGTACCAAGCTTGTAGGCTCTGCAAGGAATGTCGGCATCCTCATCCCTTCACAGGTTAGTACCTTCACAAACCTTATTATATTGTGTTCTTCCCGTTTAAAGGGGCATGATCTGTCACTCTTTTTCATCCTAGCTATGGCGGGACTCTCAGATTAATCATGGATGATAGCCGACCCATGTACACCCCCACTAGGCATATGGAAGCCCTAGTTGTGCATGTAAAAGGCCCTAGAACCTCAAGGTTCCCACCACTTAAGTGTTAGAAGAACCGACAGCATACCTCTGGTCATCGTAAAAGCCACCTGTTTAGTAATTTCAAGACCAACCTTGCCCGTCCTTGCACCAAGTTATAAGCGTTTTCGCGACTGTAGAGTTTTACGTCTTTCTGCGCTTTCAGGCCAGTTTTTGTCATGTCTTTTTATTATAAGAACGTAGAATACCCAAGCCCACTTTATGTTCATTTCTCTCATGGTTCATAGTTACAGTATTAGTAGCGAAAGCAACCAAATTAAAGTTTTTCAAATGGCATGTGAAAGAATTATTTTGAAACAGTGAGATGAGCAGGAATTAGGTGTTCTAGTTGGCATTTTGATATTGTCATAAGTAGGATGCTGGTTTGGATTGTTAACGTCACGTCATATATTCTTATTCATGTCTGATTTTTTAACAGGATTTCCGAAAAATGGATAAAGGTGGCAAGAGAAAATCAAAGGAAGTCGACGAAAGCACAAGAGTAGAAACTACATTCTAGGATACCAAGTGCACCACAGGCGTGCCTCCAGAAGTAAACTAGGGAGATGTATACCACATGATAAGAGATCAGGACTTCCCTGAAGATCTTCTTGAGGAAGAATGTTTATATCAGAACATCCGAAACTCCTGTATATCCAAGGCGACCACACGTCCAGAACTCTTCCCATGCTCAGAAGTAATTGGATGGGTTTTGCAGCATGTGAATACCGAGACAAGAGTTATAGCAGACATCAAAGGAAAGGATTTCACCTTGTTTCACCCATCCTATATCTCAATGGCCTACAAGTTACCCAAATCCTAGCAGTGGCTTGATGATGCATGGTTGGAAGGGGTCCAGATGGATAATCTAGAGATGGCAAGGAAGCTGTTAATTTCAGGCAAGCAAATCAGAAGAAAACATAGTGAGGAGTACAAGGTTCAGAATCTGAGGCCCCCTTTTAGACTGATCGCTCTCATGTTAAGTAGAATCTTCAGAAGACCCGATGGGACAATGTTCATGCTGCAATGGGTTCCTATCATCCACTATGTATCCTTCAAAGGGACAATCTTCAACTGGGCTGATATTCTCTCAGACAGCTTGTCATCAACTATAATAGCTGCACCATAAGGGTTAGTGGAGAGGAAGGCAGAATATTATATGGCCTCTTACTTGATTGATTGTATTGTGGTGAAATGTCACTTCCCCAAGTTGGGATGCATATGGAACTCGGCGAATGGATCAGTGTTCATTTCCTACAAAATCTTTTGGGCTCAAAATTACAAAAGGGATTACAAACTCATTTGCGAGGAGTTCATCATGCCCCTATATGAATTAATATTTAATGAAGAACCCAAATGCCTATCTGAGAACACCATGGAAGCTTTGGAGAAATATGGTGATTTCTATTTTTCTCCAGAAGGTACCTACATAAGAATTTACGGAGGCTCCAAAGCCCCATATATTCTACCTAGGTACGCTACGGATTATATAGTCCACAAGGAGATGGTAAGACAAGTATTCATTGATGGAATTGGTAATACCCTATATATGAACAAGAAAGATACTTTTCCTCCCTTACCCTTCTATGTCATGGCCTACAAGTTCTCAGGAATTGCAACTGTGAAAGATTTTGTTGCAGAGTTGAGAAGCTTTCATTTTAGAGAAAATATTTTTCACAGGAATGATCGACAGGGAAAAGTTGCACAACATTGCAAAGAACTCTTCACTCCCTGTGACTATGCTAACTATTATGATCAAGAGGAGGAAGCATATAGGGGGGTTAGCAATATGAATTATCTACGAATTTTTCAAATGAACAAAGGAGGGGCTAGCTTGAGCTCTAAAGTTGTGGGGAAAATAGATCCGTAGCGAGAAAAGGGTACCGTGGAGACTGCTGAGACTCTCTTGAAAGAAGAACAAAGGCTCCTAGAACAAGCCAAGAAAATACAAGAGGATAAATGCCAAGAAGAAGAGACTTTGAGAGTCCAAGCAACTGAACCCGAGGCAAAGAGGAAGGAAGAAGAAGAGAGAATCAGATTGGAAATAAATGCGAAGCAGGAAGAAGATGACACGTTAAAAAGGGAGCAGGAGGAAGAGGCATGAAGAAAAGAAGAAGAAGAAAAGAAATCCCAAGAGGATGTTGACCCCAAAATCCCAAACCTGCAAGACTTAGACATGGGTTCCCCCATAAGAGATCTCTCCATTGTCCCTTTTACACCCTCAAACGGTAGTACAGTCTCTAAATGGGAAAAATTCGCTTACAACAAGAAAAGAAAAACTATTGTTAAAGAGATAGGTTCCAGTTTGAAAAGACATTTTCGGTCAGACATCGTCACTATACATGAAACCATGGTCATGTGGAACACAGAGGAGGCGGATAAACTCCTAGCAACCATCTCCGTAGCCACAGTTACAGCGACTGCAGACAATGTCAACATACTAGGAGATAAATTGAGTGAAGAAAAGGAGAAGGCACGTCAATTGCAGGAAGCTTTAGTCAAAGAGTAGAACTATACAAATTTGATGACCGAGAGGAATGATGCCCTCACATCTCAAAAGGAAGATTTAAATGAAACTCTCCAACAGCTGGAAGCTGACAGAAGGGCTCTGGCAATACAAATAAGGGTGTTAGAGGAAGAAAAAGGATAACTTGAAGGTAAAAACCTGAAGCTTGAATCAGAGAAGTTTGACAACATTCAAGAGATCATCGACCTGAAGGAACACATTGAAAAGTTGCAAGGAGGTAATGAATTGTTAGAGCAGCAATTGAAGCTGGAAAACAACAAAATGGGGGATATTATCCCCTTCCACGAGCAAGCCTGTGAAATACTAAAAGAGACCTATGGAGTCGAAGAACTCCTATCATAGGAAATATACAAACTAAAAGCAATAATGACTAAGGTTAAGGAAATCAATGTCGAAGCCACCAGGGTCAGGAGGAAGCATGCACGCATCAATGGAGAGATTAAAAAACACATTGAGTGCAGAGAAGGGAAGTCAGAGTTCCCAGCGACTCTTCTCCTTAAGTCTAGTGTTGAATACAGGGCAGATGTGTGCACCCTAGATTATTCTAAGGATTGTGGAGTAAAGTTGGCCACCGTAACCTTAGCCACTTATGAGCGGTGCAAGAATTTTTATTCCCAAATACAAGCCACACAGGAAAGTTGTCGGATAGCCATGCCCCAACAGATAGAAGAATTCCCAGATAGAGCACAATGTTTATCTAATCTAAGTGAGGAACTCAAGGCAGAAAGTGAATATTTGCAGAAGCTGGATGTCTTGACTTCAGAAGACCTGCACCAATTTATCATCCAAGCTGCTATTCATAAACACTGCCTAGAAGAAAGTCTCCAGGCCACTATGGCAGAAATGATTGTTCTAGCAGAGGAACTTGCCAAGCAAGAAGTGTCTCTCAGGTTTATGATCCCCTTGGTTGGAATAAATATTGTAAAAGAAGCAAATTAGTGGGGATATTATATAGCAGAGGTAGATAGGGCAGTGGCAGCCAACCAAGTTTCCACATCAAAAAGTGTCCCAGCTGTTGTAGTAGTGTTAGAAGAAACCCCGGCGGTCTCAGAAGCGCCTAGGTCGACCAAGGAGCCAGCTTAGGGATAGCTCACATTCTCCAGCATGCCTCCTAGGTTGTTATTTTATGCATGTACCTTTGAAATATTAAAATGACTTGTGATCTTTAACGCCCGATTTTTGTAAAGTTATTTGATTTATTTCTCTTTTTGTAATATCAACACTACAAGACAAATTAGAGGAATATAAACAGTTAGGGTATAGGTGGAAACTCCTGGCACATCTTGTAAAGCTATATATCGCTGATTAGAGGGAAATAAAAGAGACTTTTGGTAGGTGAAAGGACCCTTCTGTCTTGTATATGAACTATTTTTGCTACATGAATAAGAAAAATCGTTTTGTCTTGTGGAAGCTTGCACAACACTTTGCTTGGGATCTTGTTGGATAATTGTTGAACTATTTTTGTGTTTTCCATACATTTCCTATGAGATCTTTTCTGGCTATTGTGAATTAATTCTCTGCTATGAATGGTTTCATTTCCTTTGCAAAATTTCTGTGTTAAATGGGTAGTAGAATGCTTTTCTTTATCAAAGCTATCTTGGATAATCTTTATTTCTGCTGTAAATGCTTCTTTCAATTTAACAGCTATCTGTGAAGTTCTTGGGCGCATTTCCAGTTTACTACTCATTCTTTAAGTTTGCTCCTTATAAGGATAGGTTAATTTAGATTTAAATTAGATTAGCATAAATTCGTTTACCACATGCATTTAATTTAGGGCACATGCATATCATATTAAATACAAAATATATAATCGGTGGATCAAGCCGCAACCGATAAAATAAACAAATTTTTTAATCTCACACAATAGCTGGAACCGTTAATCGGACGGATTCCCCATACCAAACGGTGGGCGGTATAGTTGGGATCGCTTACTGGGGAGAATCCCTTGCTGATTGATGCTGCGATATTCGAGGCATCAACAGGTAGATTTGGGACTTGTTGAAGTTTATTGTTTGGTGAGACCATGGGAAAAAATATTTCTCCTTCCCGTACATAGAGTTCATCAAAAGAAAGAGTGCATTTTTCATGTAGTTATGGTTTGCATTATGCTTACATTTATGTACTCACCTCATGCATTCACCTATCCATCCAAATAAAATTAATGGTAGAATTAGGTTAAAATTTTTAGTAACTTGTGTGTTAAGTTAGAGACGTGTTCCGACGTATTAAAACATGGCAGTTGTCGTTATTTGCCTGCACTGCATCCCTATGGCACTATATTTCTTCCACGTACCAACCGGTATATCGAAGCTCTTTCACGTACCAACTGGTATATCGAAGGCTCTTTCACGTACCTTAGGGTATATGGGAAGGCACTTCATGTACTCGGTAGTATATCGAAAGGTGTTTCACAAACTCGGTAGTATATCGAAAGGTGTTTCACAAACTCGGTAGTATATAGGAAGGCTCTTGGCGTATGGTTGTGCATTATACAACACCAACATGGATTTGAGCTCCCACGTACATTGAATATATCGGGAGACACTCCTAGGATTCCTGAAACCAATTGAGATAACCATTTGGCCGTCTTGGCAGAGCAATACACCGAGAACAACACTCGGGGAGCTACTACGCACGTACTATCAGGTAGTCAGGTTATATGGCCATGGGTATGGTCCTAATCCTCCCTGGTTAGTGCACTAAAAAATTGGGCTGAGTATAACTGTTGGACCCTAGAGTATATCGCGAGTTGCAAAGCCTTGACAATCCTGTGAGGTTTCAGACTTTTGAATCCACACCTATCACATAAGTTTGCTTGCGGCCTTAGTTTGTGTAGAGTTTTTCTAGACTGCTTTTATTTTGTTTAGTATACCCTTCGGAGAAATTCGGGTTCGGTCATTCTGGCTGAACAACCTTTGAGAAAGTCCCATGGAATTTTGAACTTACCGCCCGAATACTCACTTAATCAGGAAGTAATTTCGAGGGTAAGTATGGACGCACAAGTCACGGTCATGTCACCTGAAGTAGAAAACTCCACTATGGAGTCTGGAGCAAACATATTTCCTCCTGATTCACCAACCTCTAACCCATCAAGGGATGAAGTGGGAAAACTTTCCACTTCACAAGACATATCCTTCCATCGCGTGATGGTAGGAGAACCTGGATCTACAGAATGGTTAAATCCATCCCAGGACGACCCTGTATCCACAGCATTTGGTCCAACTGCATCCTTTTGGGAAACATCTCTAGGTCAAAAAATGGCTCATTTTACCATCTCACCTCCTAGTTGGGGTTCTCATGAAGTGCTTCTGGCACCCTTTTGTAGTCATTTGGACCAGTTACGTACAATCAACGAAGAACTTAGAAGACAAAGTCTCATGCGAAGGGCCGAAGACACGGAAGCAACTACATTTAGACATACCCCATTTCGTTCTTTATATTTTGATTCACCGGAAACACCCACACACAACGTGACCACTTACGAACCTAGTCAACCTTCATTTCCTATGAGCACACCTCTCCGTCAGGGGACCAGTTATGTACCTCAAATGACTCGAAACGTTGAAGGACAACAATCCAACACTCCTCTTACTACCACTGCAACATTACCCACCCCTCCCCCGCCCCAAAAATCATGGGGAGGATACTCCTTACCTCCTGGTTTCATTACAAGTAATGTTCCTCCAATAGTAACTAGTCAACATCAACCCGTCACGAGTCAACCATCCACTAGTGGTCAACACGTTATTGCTAGGGGGAAACCCTCATTTTCTAGCCATAATTCAGGTGGAGGACTGCCAATTGGTTTACCTGTTGTGGGATCCACCATGGGCTTACCTCATGGTGGGGTATCGTCCAACCCAACTCAACTACCATGAAGTCAAGCGTATCTAGGTTATCTTAACATTGTGTCAGGACAACTTAATCACAGAAACGTACTCCACGGGATACCTTATCCTGGAAACTCATACACTCCATGGGGACATTTTAATGTTGTACCAATCAGACCACCACCGACTCTTTCTCACGTGCCACCTCCCCCACCACCGTCCGGTCCACCTCCTTTTGGAGGGGGCAGACCTCCACCTCCTAGCGGAGGTGGAGGCCTTCCCCATTTCGGTGGTGGAGGACCACCCCATTCCAGCGGAGGCATAGGACACCCACCTTCTGGTAGTGGAGGACCCCCACCTTATGGAGGAGGCCCACCTCATTCTGGCGGTGGTGTCCCACCTTATCCCAGCGGTGGAAGAGGAAAACCCCCTTCTGGTGGTGGAGGAGGCGAACCCCCACCTTATTCCAGAGGCGGTGTCCCACCTTATTATGGAGGCGAAGGCGGTGGCCCACCCTATTCCGGTGGTGGAGGTGACAGACCCCCACCTACCGGCGGTGGCGGAGGACCCCCACCTTCCGACGGTGGCGGAGGACCCCCACCTAGAGGTCCACCTTATTCCGACGGTGGAGGACCCCCCACCTCTTGGCGGTAGATCACCCTATTATGGCGACAGACCTACATATGGTCCACCACCCAACCCCGGAGGACCACCCCCTTACATACAATTTCTGACGAGAACACCTTATAATCAGTCGATTCAAGGTCCCACTGGTCCATATATGCCCAATTAATACTATCACTATCCCCAGCCAAACCAACAACTGCCCTTTTTTTCTACTTTGGACCTACCTGAACTGTCTCGTCTAACCAACAATCCCATCTTCCATGGTTATAATTGGCCACCCCATTAGGGGATCTTTGAGGTCTAAAATGGGCCTCCTAAGGGAAATAATAAAATTAGAGATTTAATAATAAAATAAGTGTTCTAAATTTTAGAGAGGAAAAATAAAAACTACTTTTTCTTATAGTATGTTTGACATATATCCTTAATGGTTTACCCAAATTTCAAGTTTGGGAACTCGTTGGATGCGGATTTTAATTTCGCATCTAACCCATACCCACACTACATACTTTTGATACACCCACGATATGAAAAAAATGAAATTTAATATTAAAATACAAATTTTTATTGAAATTTTCATTTTTTTTCATGTCTTGGGTGCCTCAAAAGTATGCAGTGTGGGTATGGGTTGGATGCGGAATTAAAATACACATCCAATGAGTGCCCAAACTTGAAATTTGGGTAAATTGTTAAGGAGATATGTCAAAAATACGATAAGAAAAAGTAGTTTTTCTTTTTCCCTCCAATTTGTTTTAAAATTTTACCCTTATGGTTGACATCATCATCTTGAATCCTATTAGTTCTTATAAAGTGAATTTTTATGGTACATTATTTGTTTTGAGGCCCATTTTTTACCTCAAAACTCCCCGAATGCATTCTGGTCAAGTTACCCTCTAATCTTCCCAAATTTGATGGCAAACCCGGTGAGGACCCGAAAAACCATGTGATGACCTACCATATGTGGTGGTCATCCAATTCCTTGATGGGAGACTCGATCCATTTAAGGTTGTTTCAATGTACCCTCACCAGTCCAGCTGCCAAGTGGTATATTGAATTACCACCGCACTCCTTTCTCGATTTTCGTTCTCTTTCTATGTCTCTTTTGACTCATTTCCAGTTACCCATATGCTACGAAAATGGTACGAACCTTTTGAATTCACTCCGTCAAACCACCGCAACTTGTATCTCTGATCATATCCATGAGTGGCAGAGGAGACGATGTCTCATTAAGACTCCTATTCCAGACCAACTCTTAGCTGACTGGTTCACGAAGTCTCTTTTACCTATCGTAGCTCGAGATGTGGCCATGGGAGGGGTCGTCACCGAGGAACAGGCTATTTCCCATGCCCATTACTTAGACCTAGTCTATGCTCAATCCGGAATGTTGTATTACATTGTTCCTGATGCACCCCGCCCTACGTACGACCTTGAAAAACCACCTAAGGGACCTCAGGCTGATGGCATCATTGGTTCCCTTAAATCCCAGCCTTCTACTCAAACTGGTGGACCGTCGAACCCCCAGGTTTCTTCCCCATCCCCACCATAGGCTGGCAGCAGCACCACCAAGTCACCCACTCCTGCCTCCACCTAAGAGGTGAATTCTGTTCAATCAGCTTCACCTCATAAATCTGGTGGTAAGAAGAAAAACAAAGGTAAATCGAAGAAATATTCTAACCAGCAGGAGCCCAAGACCACCCCGGAAGAAACCAAACAAAAGTGGAAGTTGAAGTATCCTTGTTTACTGTGTGGTGGTGACCATTTGTCTGAGGAATGTCCCCACCAAGACGAAGTGTAGAAGTTTCTCAAGGGAAACCCTACTCCCGCAGTTCTCAACGATCCCTTCCCCACTCAGAACTAGCAAATGATTGCTCAACCTTCTCCTTCACACGGAGACAGATCCTCCACCATGCATGTTCTCATGATGCGTAGTGAGATGGTTAAATTGAACACATGCTCACGATCGTATGACTTAGTCCCTCCAAAGGAACTTGTTGGAAGTAATACTGAAAAATCTTCCACTTCTATTCCCGATGTTACCGTTCCACCGGGTTCTCTCACCATCGAGAAGCCTTCCTTAGAATCAGTGTTGTGTCTGCCTAAGAGCACGATTCGAAAAGTAGTTTTCAATCCTAAAGCTCGGGCAACTCAAAACTACAACATTGTAGAGGACTTGGCGCAAGCTCCTTGTGCCATGTTGACGCTAGAGGTCTTGTAGAACTGTCCCAACTAGCACAAGACTCTTCTCACTGCCATTGGCGCGGTTGATCCGGATTCCTTTAATACAATCATGTTCTGACTCAAGTACTTTAAACCGAGGCTTTCCCACCAAATGGCATTTCAAGTTACCACAAATATTGCTGGGAAGATGATCCATCGTAATGTATTAGATGAAGGTTCCTCTACTTCAGTCATGTCCATATCATGTTGGAGATCCATTGGTTCTCCCAAGTTAAATCGTTCTCCCACTACCCTGAAAGCATCCGACGGTCATGGCTTTCAACCCCATGGGTTGTTACAAGCCTTGGCAGTATATTTGGGGGGTAAGACTGCAACCATGGAAGTGGTCGAAACCCCTTTGGATTATAATCTTTTACTTGGTCGTAATTGGTTTTATGCCATGACTGCGGTCGCGTTATCCATCTTCCGCATTGTGCAATTCCCCCACCAAGGTCAAATTGTCATAGTCGACCAACTGGATATTTGTACACTGGACATCGCTACTCATCCTGGCAATAATGTCCTGTTACTTGGGCAATATTCGCAACCATATGAGATCGTGGGGGTTGGACTCATAAAAGACTCATCTCTTATGGGTGTCTTTCCAACCTCGGATCCCCCTAACCATGTTTCCACGGTGAACATGATATCATATTTCCCCAACACCACTGATAAATGGCTCGTACCCGACGAAGCCACCATGCATTTGAGTGCAGACCGCATGTCTCTTTCACCCGCCGAAGTCACTTATGAAGATATCCAATCATCACCAGAGGATCACTTGACTATGGCCTATACATCTTGTTCTCTACAGCAGACATCATCCTTACCAGATCCTCTACTCCAGACTTTTCATTCCGACGAGTCCATTATGGAGATTATGAGTGCGGATGACCCTCCATGGGAAGACCTCCACCATCGGTCGTCCTTCCTACCGCCCTTGGATTCTGTGGAGAACAACAACACCACCATTTTCACACTCTATGTCTATCCTTTCCCCCAGTCACCGATAATTACGTGTCATACGGTCACTGAGGGCAACTTGGAAAACATAGAACCTACCATTTTGGTAGACATCTCGGTTACCCCTGGTGTCGTGGCACATATTCGTTTAGGTCAGAACTGTTCCCCCCGAAGAGATCAGCATTTTTATAGCCTTATTCAAGCAATTCCGCGATGTGTTTGCTTGGACCTACGAGGAGATGCCCGGGATAGATCCTTCTATTGTTTTGCATGAGATTAAAACCTATCCTGATGCTAAACCATTCCATCAAAATTTACGTCCGGTACACCCTCGAAAACTACGGCGATTAAGGAAGAAATTGAAAATATCTTGAAGGCCGGATTCATCTACCCTGTTCCATTAACATAATGGATCTCAAATGTCATCCCTGTGGCTAAGAAGCAGGGCACCATTTGCATCTGTGTCGATTATAGGGATCTGAACAAGACTTGTCCTAAGGACAACTACCCCACTCCCTTCATCGATCAAATCATAGACAATTATGTCGGAAGTGTCATCTTCTCATTCATGGATGGCTTTTCCAGCTACAACCAAATTGAGATCCACACGACCGACCAACATAAGACAACTTTCATCTGACCTTGGGGTACATTTTCTTCTCGCAAGCTCCCTTTCGGTCTTAAAAATGCTGGTGCCACATTCCAGCAGGCCATGTCGTACGCTTTTCATGATGTGAAGGACTTTGTGGAACCCTATCTTGACGATCTCCCTACTCATTCATAGCAACATGAGTTCCACATCGATCATCTGACGGTCGTATTCCTCAGATGCAGGTGGTATAACATCCGCCTGAAGCCTCATAAGTTTATTTTCTGTGTCAAGTCTGGACACCTCCTAGGTTTTATTCTTTTAAAAGATGGGATCCGTATCGATCCCTTGAAGGTGGAAGTCATAGTCACTGTCCCACCTCCTACTAACATTACGAAGCTCCAAAGTTTGCAAGGGAAGGAAACTTACCTATGACATTTTGTCTATAATTTCGCTCAGAAGACACATGGCTACATGAGATTACTAAAGAAGGACGTCCCGTTCATCTGGGACGAGCAAGCACAACAATCCTTCGACAGTCTAAAGCATGCCATTACCCATGCCCCTGTGCTCCAACCACCCAATTACTACAAGGATTACATCCTTTTATCTTTCCGCTTCTGCCACCACGATCACTATGGTCTTGGTCCAAGAGGACACCGATGCCCAGGAACATGTGATTTATTACCTCAGTAAGGGTCTTATTGACTCTGAAACTCGTTACTCACATGTTGAGAAACTTGCTCTCACGGCAGTCATTAGCGTCCAAAAGTTCTGTCATTACATACTGCTCCGCACCACCACCATTATCACCGACTCGAACCCCATGTACCACGTATTGACACATCAAGTACTCGGGGGCAAGTATTCACGCTAGATTTTGATACTTCAGGAATTTGATCTCCTCTTCGAGAAGGCCAAGTCTAAGAATTATTTGGTGTTTGCCGAGCTCATTTTTTTATCTTCCTCATGTTTATTTAGGATCTAAGCCCAACGATTCCCTTCTAGACGAATTGTTGTTCCTCATTAGCATGTTTGACCCATGGTATGGAGATATTACCTTATATCTTCAAACCCAATGGTTCAACCCCCAACTGTCTCGTGACGATCGTCGTCATATACGTCACCACGCCAAGTATTACTTGATCATTAGCGATACCTTGTATCGACGTGGTGTTGATTCTATGCTTCGACGTTGTCTGACACACAAGGAGGCTGAACACATCTTGAATGACTATCACGTAGGGGCTTGTGGCGGTCATCTCTTTGGGATAGCTAGATCCCAGAAGATACTATGCGCGGGATATTATTGGCCATCCCTATTTAAATATTGCATTGAGTCCATTAAAAAATGTCCCCCATGCTATCATTTTCAAATGAAAAAGCGCTCCCACCCAACCCTGTTACACTCGGTTATTGTCGTTGGCCCCTTTGCGAAATGGGGCATATATTTCATGCACTGTAAGCCTACCTCGATCGGGGGGCATGGTTACGTCATAGTAGCCGTGGATTATTTTACTAAATGGGCCGAGGCTATGCCTACATACAGAGAAGATGGTAAAAATGCCACACTCTTCATGTTCAACCATGTCATTGCACGGTTCGGAGTTCCACAAGCCATAGTCACCAACCATGGATTTCACTTCCAGAACCATATGGTAGACGAATTGAGTGCCAGATTGGGTTTTCGTCACGAAAACTCAACCCCTTACTACCCACAGTCCAACGGACAAGCAGAGGCCTTTAACAAGGTCTTGAAAACCCAGATTTAATGCATGGTGCGTACGCACAATTCCAACTGGTATAACATGCTCTTTTCCGCACTATGGGCATACCGGACCTTCATCAAGACTGCCACCGGATTTACACCATTCCAGCTATTTTACAGATTGGAGGAAGTCCTACCTATAGAGTGCGAGATTCCATCTCTCAAACTCGCAGTTGAACTCCTTTCGAACACTACTGCCGAGGAAGAATGCTTCCTTTACCTAACGAAACTTGACAAGACCCGTCGCGATGATGCTCTTGCCAATGAAGCACATAAGAAATGCATCAAAGCATAGTATGATAGGTCAATTAAACCTTGTGTCTTTAACGAGGGTTATTTGGTCCTCACATATGACCAAAAGAACAATAAGCTGGGGGCAGGTAAGTTCGAGTCCATGTGGCATGGACCATACATAGTGAAACGTGTTTTGGAGAAGGGAGCCTATGAAATAGAGGACTATGATGGGATATCTTTGGGAGAGCCTTGCAATGGGCTCTACCTAAAGAGCCACTATGCCTGAGTTTTTCACGCATAGGTATCTTGTATAGACTGTACATGGCGTGTGTTTTGTGTGGTGTGACACTTTGTTTTAGTGTGTCTATATCTTGTTTCTCTACTTATACTGTGTTCTGTCTGCATGTGCAGATGGAAACTTGCTACGGATTCGCAGATGGCGCCAGCCGGCATACCCGTAACCTTGCTTCGACAATCTGGGTACTTTATTCCCCCACCGATGAGCTTATCATCTCAGGAGGAAGTTGTCTAGGATACACAACCAACAACACCGCAGAATATTAGGCGGTGATTGGAAACCTAACTAACTCTCTTTCCTTGGGTATGAACCACGTTGTCATCCATCTGGATTCACAACTAGTGGTTTCTCACCTTAACCGGATCTACGCTATTGTTAAGGAGAAAAATTCCTATGGCTTGGGGTAGACCACAATAGACAGCTGACTACCAGAAAATGACTCAATTCCCAATGCAATGCTATATAAATGACAATGCTAAGATAAATGGAGAACAAAACCAACCTTCAACCAGATGTTCGAAGTAGATCCCTGTTGAGATTTCAACTTCTACACTTGAACCTGCAGATTATCCTCAACAACAAGTACAATCAAGTGCATATAACATGGGCTGCATGCACTCTGTGGCGTAGAACATCACCGGCCTTGAAGCCTGGTGTAGAGCTGCTGAACCTGTAATCTTGACGAGTGTGGACACTATGATCTTCATACTCAAACTGACTATGGCTCCAATGGGTACCTGAATCCCCACCTTCTGGGTATTGGGAAGATAGTACATCTCTATGTAGTCAGGAATGGCGATCCCACCACCCACAGTGTGAGATCGAACACTAGCCACCTCCCCTTGGCAGGACAATCCTGTAATGAAGTATATATCATCCACCTCTAAGGAGATTGTTTGACCATCCATGTTGAATTTTTGTGTGCCTATGTCCCAGTAGTCTATTAAGCGATGAAGTAATTGGTTTTGGGCCCTCAAACGCCCAATGCTCCAAAATTTGAAAATCCCACATACTTGTAATGCTTGTTGTGCAGGAAAATCTTGGCGGACAACCTCATCCACAAGATCATGCTCTCTTTCCCTCCACTCTAGAACCATCCTAGAGGAAGAAACACAAGTTGTTTAGATTTTTTCATTTAAAAAACCAACTTCATGGTTGTACCCGTGGGAAACTGAGAAAACAGAGGTGTCTGCCCGCGTTCAACACTTGCGTTGACCGCGTCTAAATGACCCTACCCGTGACCTTTATAGTTACAGCCCATGTACAATGCCGTGACCAAGTAGGGCTTCCCCAATAAAACTTTTTGACCAATGAAAATTAAAATAAAATCTATCAAATGAAAGAGGGGGATGAGATGACTAACTTGTTCTAGACGGTTCGACAAACGGATGCCCATAGCTCCCAGAATCAGAGACTGAAATCCAAGGTGAAAACTAACCAAAAACTCCAAATTGGGTAAAAAGTGAAAATGAATTGTAAATTGTAATTTTTTATTACTATTTATAGTTTTGGAAACCCACTTTCCTATAGTTTTTTCCATTTTAAGTTGGTTTGACTAATATGTCATCTTGGAGTACTATTTTGAACAGATTTCTTCAACGAGAGTTGTTGTTTTGACCATTTCGCGCCTACGGCAGGTATATTTTCACACCCGTCATATAGGTTAGATGTCATTTTCACTTGCATTTTGCATTTGACCTTTGCCCCTTTATCATTAATCCCAGGTGTGACCCCACTTTGTAACTGACACGGAACCTTCACAGTGTTATAGAAGTGTCGTTATTTGGCGGTAGGGCCTATTCGAACGTGGGTGCCATAGTTAGAACACCGTTTTGCATTATGGCGCCCATGCTGTTGTTTTTCCTTAAGATCGAGAGTCCTTCGTAGTTATGCCATGATGTTGCAATCAAAAATCATACTCTACTTTGTCTTATGCTAGCCATCTCCCATAAGGACTCCCCCCATTTTTACCAAGTTGTGATTGCATTGCATCATCCTGCTTGCTGCTTGAACCTTGTGTCGGTTCCCGCTCACTCAATTGTCAGCCTGGTGCCTGAGCACTTTCCTTGTCGATCCCTGCAGAGCTTTCATTTTCCTTTCACAATTTGATGACCTTCTGACCCTGAGGGAACACCCCCCTGAGTGTCTACATCCTTGCATTGATCATAGATATGTTCCACTGCTTGGGACTAGTCTGCTCGCTATTTGACACTCATTCCCTCAATTGTTGTACTATAATCAATTTTATTCTTTTTCAAGCTTTCCAAATATGAAAAACGCCAAAAAAACAAATATTCCAAAAAGTTGGAAAGGAGAATATTTACTTCTTTTTGTTGGCAGTTGTTGTGTCGCCTTTGAACAAAGCATTCATTCCACTCCATACATCATGAGTCGGGACTATAGTAGGACCTTAGGAGCTGTACTCGTTTCTCAAAGTTTACTCCACCAATTGGTTAAGCCTCTAATCACCATGGAGCCCTTTTGCTGATGCCTCCTGCATCGCACAGTGTTATTATTCGAGTCTATGCTGCCTAAGTCTATCCATCTGCTCATGCTCTTGTTCAAAGGAAGTCCTGAAACCATAGTCGTCCACCCCTTAGATCTCTTGACTATTACATGTTGGCCATCCTTATTAAGTTAGTCCGTTTGTCCGAGTTCTTCCAAATATTTCAGCGTAGTTGTTACCTCATGTTGGTTGATGGGGGATGCCTTAATGCCCTCCTTCTAGCAAGTTTCATTATGTCGACTTCAACCCATTTATTCCGTAATTGAGACTTAGAGTCGGTTGAGTACCTTGAGGCTTGCAGTCATTAGTGGTAGGTTCTCTCACCATCGACAGTTTTGGGAATACATCAATGTCCCCTAATTGATGGATTCATCTTAGTGTTTGACTTCAACACATCTATTCACACTTTGATGATTGTACTTTGTGCCTTGATGCCCATTTTCATTATTGGTGGGTTATCTCGCGTATGTTAACGATATACATCATTGACCGGTAATCAGACGATGTCACGTCAGGTTCGACCTCAACACCTTTAATCACTTGATGGGACTTGCACCGTAGATGATTTGTGTAGAAGACCCCACATGTTAATAGCATTCAATATGCTACTCTTGATCGTGACTGTACTCACGAGAGCTTATTCTCATACATCAGCAGTTTGTACCTCCAGTATTTTACCAGTTGTTTCCTTTTCAGCAGGAGACCATATCTTACTGTATGGATCATGGCTATGATCACCGATGACATGTATTCACTATATACTGCCTTTCATGGCCATTGTATCAGATTGTTGTATTATACTGACATGTATTCAGATATACTCTTGTATTATGATGAGTGAGCTACTCTCTCCACTTGTGTCTCCATCACTCCACTTCTGAGATTTATAATGTATTTCGGCCATCGTAGTACCTTCATTGACCTCACACATTAGGGGGCATCTATTATAGTGTAATTTTCCACCTTGTGAGCATCAAGATTAATTGGCCTTCAAGATCCATTTCATTGACTCATATTCATCATTTTGTCCTCTAGGAACACATAATTCCCTATTTTTGTTCATGTATGCTAGTTGTTCCACTATAGCCAGCATACATGCAGGCTATTCCACTATAGCCCGCGAGTACTAAGTAAAATGGTAAAAATCACTAGAAAATTACTTTTTTACTCCCAAAAAGCTGTCTTAGGGTGACCTTTGGCCCTCCATATGCCCCGAAACACCTCGCTGTGTCCTTTCACTTACCTTTGGAAGGCTATATATTGAGTTTTTATGGTATATGGAAGGGAGGAGAAAGAGAGAGCAAGATAACTCTAGTGGATTTTTTCCGTGACTTGAGTCTACACTCATTGATCCTTGTTGTTGTGAACTCCTTATGTTCACCTACCAAACTCCTTTCGTAGTTTGAATTTTCCATTGCATGGGGGATTGAAGTGGTGGAGGCATAAGTGGAGAGACCCAGTTCTTGGTTCAGATTGGTTGCCGGTAAGAGATCATATATTGTATTTCTTGTTATTCATTAATGGAAATACTCATTTTCTCGTCCAATTGATGTTGTGAATATTGTTAATTTACATTGGGTTATATTTGCTTATGATATCATGGATCATGCTATTGATTATGCTAATGCCTTTCACATGTTATATGCACTTGCTTGTACTTGTTGTTGAGACTAATCTGCATGTTCAAGTGTAGAATTTGAAAGCTCAATGGGGATCTACTTCGAACATCCGGTTGAAGGTTGGTTTTTTCTCCATTTATCTTAGCATTGTCATTTATATAGCATTGCATTGGGAATTGAGTCATTTTCTGGTAGTCAGCTGCCTGTTGTGGTCTACCCCAAGCCATAGGAATTTTTCTCTGTAATAGCTATCCACGATCCTACTCTACTCCATCTCTTTTGACGATTTCATCTTCTGGAAAGGTCCTTTGAGTATATTCAATACTTGTACATTCCACGAGACATGAATACAGTTACTGAATCGATGTCCAACTTCATTTTAGATTGGTACATTGCACACACATAATATATTCATAAAATATAAAGATAGACATAACATGTAAAGTCATCCACTTTATAAGCAAACATGTAAACAAGATCTCATTAATCACCAATAGAACACAAGATGTATAAAACCGCCAATAGTGTCTGTATATATAAATCGATACAAAAGTGGTAATGTTGATACAAAAGTCTGAAGCATGCTAGCTTTCAGTAAGGGTCAGCTCTACAAAATATGAACCTCATAAGCTTTCAATATATACATATATAAAACATGCGCCTAATCCCTAGGCTGCGCATAGAAGTAGACTACGGTCCTCGCCACCTCCCGGAGCAGCATGCCGAAACGAACTAATACTCCAACCGGCAGCTTCTGATAGCGACGGGGTAGGTCATGGACACCCAGCTCTGGGATGTCCAAGGTCATCCTCTAGAGGTTCTCCTCGACCGCCTCTAGCTCCTTCGGAGCATCACAAACCATAGGGCCCACCTCCGATTCTGCTCCTCTTTGCACAAGGTGAGAAACTCCAAGTGGTTGCTCTGGACCTACGTCTGCAAGAAACATGTAAAATTTATCAACACTACTCCAAAAAAATCATAAAATGCACAAAATGAAAAAACACAAGCAGTTGTTCTTATCGATATCATCCCACTGCGCTCCCTCGGGAAGCACCAAGTCTAGGTCTCCTCGAAAGTATGTACCATGGTATGGATAGTCCTCCACCATGAGGATCTATCCCTGCAACCACGTGAAGACCCCTGTACCAAAACTGATGATGGGACCCCGGCCACTATGGCGAGCCATCACCTCTTCCCACCTGGTCATGTGAGGATCGTGTGCATCCCGATCCTCTAGGTCTACTTGCGGGCGCAAGTGGGGCAACTGCTCTAGCATAAAGGACACCACCATTGAACCATACCCAAACTACTTCAGCGCCCCGCGCTGGCATTTGGTCAACTGATCTCGAATATTGGTGAGAAGCCCCTCGCACCAGTTGAACACGGTAGGAGCCATGCACTCCTCGGCACGCATCATCTGCAATTTGCTCGCCAGATGAGCAGATCAGCTGCCAGCTACTCGCATGATAGTAAAGAGTACCGTCCGAAGATCCTGGTCCCGGACATAATTGATGGTAATTTTCCCACCAGTCATCGGCGTACCTGGAGTACACCACTGCTCGATCGTGTCCTCTACGGAGCGATCACCACCTTGTGATCTGGTCAAGGACACAGGGTTTCCTCATTGGGATAACCCTGTCAAAAAATAGATGTCCTTGACATCTATGGTCAGTGTTTGTTCACCAATCTAGAAATGCTGCTATATTGGGTCCCAACATTGGACCAGGTATGTCAGCAAAGATACTTGGGACCTCATCCTCGGCACTCGAAAATACTTGAGTAGCCCATAGTTTCTCAACGCAACAACACATTGTGGATCATTTACTGCTTGCACATCATTGAGCTCATGCTCGCATTCTCTCCACTCAAGAACCATCGTGCTCACTCCAAACCTGTCAAGAAAGACATTTTAACACCTTTAGAACTTTTCCTAATCATCAAAAGAGTTTGCATTCGAGTGGGTTTTGGTTTTGAGTTGGACATTTGCGCCGGCGCAGAACGTCCATTTGGACAGTACGCCATTGGTGCAGAACTCCCTTTCGGGTTCTGCGCCAATGCAGATCCCGAAAGGGCGACCTGCGTCGGACCATGAGTGCAAATCCCCCAACCCAACATTCCCCAAACCTACCTAAATGCAAGAAAAAGCTAATTCTAATCCACTATAAAGTTAAAGAGACAAGTTTAGCATTACCTGTTGTTGACGACACTTGAAATGATGGATCATAGCTCCCAGAATCAACAAAAGAAGAACGGCTCCAAATGGCACTTTTCACCTCTCCAACTTGGTAAAAAACAAATAGTAATTCTTTTTACTATTTACCCCTATTTATATTGAAAAAGAGCATATTCATTTTTTAATTTATTCCAATGTGGGTTATTTTTCTATAGTTGGATTCATTTGTACCCGGTTAATTGTTTTTGACCTACTGTTGAAGCTTGCAGGTGAAGTTAAGTACCACTTTGATCTTGTTTTTCATAGTTGTGGTCTTTTCGCACATATTCTTAGGTATGAACGACTCATAGAGCGTGTTTTTGTCATTCTTTTGCTCATTAAATTCAATTATTAATGACATCGATCTAACTCTTTGTTCTTTCTCGTGCTCGTAAAACAATGAGAATAAGTCACCGAGTTATAGTTTATCACTTTTTCGGGCTCGTTAAACTCTTACGAAAAATGAACCCCCCGAAGTCTTTTCTTTAAGCTCTTTTCAGGCTCTCTAAATACAAAAAGATTGCCAAGCGAACTTGATGCGTTCATGCTTGTAAAAGTATTTGAATGATCATCTTCCTAGTGATAGTTTACCCCTTTTTTGGACCAGGAGGCACTACTTATGAAAAAGGAATACTCCAGCCAATCGTGATTGGAAGAGTCCTCTCTCGCGTTGTTTTACCCTTTTCCGGGCAAAGAGGCTAACTTTATGAAAAAGGACCTTTGGAGTCTTCTTTAGTTCTTTTCAAAATCTCTAAACATGAAATGACACCGAGTTTACCTTCTATGGACTTGTTAAAATCTGACATTGAAGGGCCCGTCAGGGGACGAACCCCTCCTTTCCAGGTTCTTAAATAATTTGGGATTGGACTCATCTATGAGATGAGCTATACCGAGCATCTAGTTACCCTCCTCAAGCTTGTTAAAAAACACATGAGGCACTCATCAGTCATGATGGGGAAAAAGGAAAGATTTTGTGTTACACTTTATTTATGGAACTGCATCGTCGCTCTTGAACATGGCACTCATTTGCATTTGCATACAACACTTGGGTTATCCATTTGTCTTCGAGTTATACTGATTTCATGAGTCACGTCACTCCTTTGGGTCATCTGAATAATGTCTCTACTATTAGTTACATTAGGGGTCAGTACCATTCTCGTCATGTCAATATTGCCAAGTCATGCCATGCCCATGTTCAAGAGATGTCCATCACTCATCATCTACAGTCAGTACACCTTATACCATGTTGGTCTACCTTGAGTTAGTCTTGCACATTACTCTACCGTCTGATCTACTCCAAACATCTGTTATCGAGTTTTGTGTCGATTGATGGGGGATACATCATGGCCCTCCTTCGACGGATTCATCATTTTCGACTTCAACACATCATCTGAGGATTGAATCTAGAAACCAATCGAGTACCTTGGTCATGCATGCCTCAATGGCAAGTTACCTTGATTTCAACATGAGTTTACATCATTGACTCTTGATTGAGAGATTTCATCGAGCGTTCGACCTCAACTCATTTATTCATGCTCGGTGATATGTACTATGATACCTTGGGAATCATTGACATTAATGGTGATTTCCCTCGCACTTGTTAATGGTATACACCAATGAACGGTAATCAAGTCATTTGTACCATGTTCAACTCCAAAACATTGTAATCACATGGATAGATTCATATCATTGCAGGTTCGCTTGAAGACCCTGGGGAAGTCATATTCTACCCATGTTGCGATGGAGATTGTTTGAGTCATATTACACGGATCCACTTTGTATTGGTCGTGGCTGTGTTATCATCTCTCATGGATCTATGATTGTGTCTAATAGCCATGATTGTGTCCAGTCGGTCTTTACTACCATGGATTTGCAATGTATTGGTCGGAAACCATGTTGTAATTCATGTGAGACTGGTATCTCAGAGTCAGTTGTACTGCAGCAACAACATCCAGCCACCAAGTCCTTGCCATTTATCTTTCAAAGCACTTCGCCTGTCTTGTTTTTCCAGCTTCATGCTTTGGGGGGCATTCTGTTACACCTAAATCTCATTATCATGAATCCCTTGTTAACTCAGTGCCTTAATCCTTGAAGTTCCCATGGTCAAGCAAGTCATGTTATATCAAGTTGATTCCCTTTGTCCACATTTCCAGTTGGGTCGACGCACATTGTCCTTGAGCAAGAAGTGCCCAACTAGGGCTAGAATAGAATGTATTCTGCTAGCCTGCACCAGCGGCGCGGAGTATCTTTGTACAACCTACATTTCCCTTCCCTGACGCTGATTGTCTTCATGCAACTTGCACCGGAGTTGGTTAATTGGGATAAAGGTATCTTTCGAGTGATTTCTAGAAGTTGGATGAGGTGGATCCCTATCCCTAACCCCTAGGTGAGTTGTCCTATGGTTCCCTAACCTCAAGGGAGGATCCCTTATCCCTCTCCCCATGATTCTCAACCTACTCCATCCACTTAATCTTATAAATACAAGGCCCCTCTCCATTCCAAGGGGAGGAGGTCTATAGCACTTGCATGCTGGTGAAATTAGCTTAGGAGATCCCTATCCATCTATTGGGAGACTCTCACTTCCTTTGGAAGCATTGGCTTGGCTTGTTGGAGGAGGATTGCAGCGTTAAGGATTGGGTTGTGATCATCTCTCTACTTTGTATTTCCCTCTTTTATACAATAATATAAACTCTTTCCACAAATGTTATTGTGTTGATAATGTTTGTAGTTTACTTCCTTAATTGTTTACTTATATCAATTATTGTTTAGACATATTTTACTGCTTGTATTGTTTCCATATGTCTTGATAGGTCTTGCAGCTAAAGATCTGACGACCGTGGGACTTGGAGAAACAATGAGGAAGGAGATTTGCAATCTGAAGGTAAGATGTCTAAGTACTCGATCTCTAACTAGATCTAGGAAAGTAGCTTTGTATTCTATCCTTATTTGTTCTAGATTTGCATTAAACTAGGGAGATATGGCTCGCATATGCTCGAATATATTGTCCAATATCAAAACCAGATGAGTTCCTCAAATATAAGCCTTATGAGGATGATTTGGGGAGGTTTCCTGAATTTCATCCAATTTATAACCATCTTTGAATCACCTATAACCTATAAAATCTGGATACCTTTGGAGAGAGCCAATTATAAGGTGTATTTTAAGGAAATCATATTAGCTCTATTATTGGAGCTAGGACAGAGGGCTGCATCAAATTTTGACCAATTATTTGTTGTGGAATATATTATACCCCCTTCTCCACCTATCCTTTGGATTCCTTGTGAGGAACTGTCGAAGAAACACCAAGGATATGTTTTGTCCACCTTTTCCTCAATTATCACTCTGTCCATCTTTTTCTTTTTCTATGGTGGAATGGCATCCATAGTGGCAATGCTTTTGTATGCGAAAAATCCTGGAGGAAATTTGTGATCCTAAAAAATAACATAGTTACGAGCCAGCCAGGTATTCGAAATAAAGAAAAAAGGAAGCGAAGTAAACTTGGAAGATACAGGATCGTCCTACAAAGCTTTTAAAGCATCTTTCAAATCGGTCATGTTCCATTGATGCAAAAAATATTTAAATTGTTGTGCTATCTTCCACATATGTTGGATATATAAGAAGTAGATGAAAATGTGATTAATATTTTCGTTGTCAAATTTTCACAAGGGGCATCTTCCTGGTCCCTTGTAAATATTCTTGCACATGATACTCCATACTGGTATTTTTTGGGATAAAGCAGACCGAGCGAAGAGTTTTACCTTTAAAGGGACGTTGATCTTCCAGATCTCTGTATGCCACCAGGATAGATAAGGAGTATCCTATTGTTCTCTCGTAACTTTGTAACCCATACACGGGTCCCCCCCCAAAATAATTTATACTCCTTTTAATTTCATCCTATGAGTCTACCAATATGATATGGGATAACTGTAATGAGGAGATATAATTTTTCCAAGAGTCCCGATCGAGTTGTGTTTATCGTACAATCTACCAAGAGCGGACTCAAGGCATGATCTCCTTAGCTTAATGCAAGACTAGAACAAATGAGACAGAATATGAAATAACTCTCCTATATCTAGTTAGAGATCGAGTGGCTAGATGCCTTACCTTTCAGATCGCGGATCCTTTCTCCTTGATGTTGCTTCCAAGCTTTATGGTCTTCAGATCTCAGCTGCAAAACCTGTCAAGACATACAGAACAACATAAGTAGTAAAATGCATCTAAACAATAATAGATCTAAGTAAGCAGTTAAGCAGGAAAACTACACAAACATCATCAATGCAACAACATTTGGTGGAAAGCATTTATATTACTTGTATAAAAAGGGAAAGTACATAGAAGGAAGTGATTACAACCAAGAATTAACGTTGAAATGAAGATGCTTATGTATCACTATGGATTGATATGAAGATGCTTTGTGTCACTTAGAAAATACATGGGATGAAAGCCAAATATTCGATGCTCTCATTAAATATCAACAATAAGTTGGAGAGGGTATGAAATTAGGAGAATTGGGGGGATATTTAGGCCCCACTGTCCAAGATATAAAGTTGATTTCGAAGGGGAATATATGGATTTAATTCTATTCAAATATTGAGTAAGGGGTCATGGTCAAGGGAATGGTTTAGCACCCTTGCACACCTTTGGTTTTGATGGAAAAGTGTGTTTTAGGGGTTGTGAATTAGAGCTTTCGGATCTCATTAAAGGTGTAAGGGTATATTGTCAGTATGGTGGATGATAAACCTAAATGAGGTTGTATTGGGATATGATAAATATATTTGAAAAACTAAAAATGGAATAACTTGTTAAGGTAGGCAATGTAAACATCCTAGTTCCTGTCTTTAAAGAATATGGTGGAAGAGGGTAAGGGAAAGCGGGGTCAACATGAATAAAGGACAAGGGGATGTGGTTGGATGTAGGTAGCTAGGTGACTTATGGATGGTGAATATATTGGAACATATATTCATTGGCCATGACGTAGTCTACCACACGTGTACCACACTAGATTTCTTGGCTTGAGTGAAATGCATAAGACTGCTAGAGTCAAGGAAGCAAGGAATAACATTCAACATTAGCAAGTCACATGATTATGTAGCAATGAAAGTGCTCAAATAACATCAAGTTATGAAATTGAATGTACAAAATATATTTTTATTGAATGAATATGATGATACATTGATCCTCGTGATGGTGTGCTTTTTAAGCATTGACTGGTCACGAGGCCAATAGGTGTGTCGCTTGACTTTCCATTTAATGATAATTAATATTAATTTATTAACTATTTAATTATTTCTAATTATTTATATTTATGTTTGTAACATTGCCACCCTCTTAATGAATGCTTTGTCCTCAAAGCATAATAGATTAGTTTCTCTCTTGTTGAGTATGCTTCATTGGTGGCATTGTCTTTGTCCTTGTTTGGTTGTAAATGCTTGACTTGGATTTTGATTGGGATTTGGAAAGATTCTTTTGTGAGGTGTGCATCAAACCTTGAAGTACTTTGACTTGGTCATGTAACATAAAATATTGACATGTTCTAGATGCCAATTTATTTTCCTTGGTGGTTGCACGATTCTTCGACCTTTCGATGCCTTTTCCTTTAGGTGTAATTCCCCATTCTTGATAGCACGATATTCAACACCATAGAATTTATAATGTTGTAACTTTTCCTTCCTAGGTATAGGTGGAGTTGATTTTTTCTTCTTGTTTTCTCAGAACCTGGATCTTAGTATCCTTTTTGTGATTTGGCGGAATATATTTTCCACTCGATTGTTGTATTTTGTCTTTTCGAGGAGTAATTTCAACTTGCAACATGTCTTATTCTTCTCTATTATGTTGGGTGCACGAAATTGAAGCTTATGGTATTACTGGAAATGCTTCCTTATCAAACATTGATATTTTGATTTTAGTCTTATTAGGTTAACTTGTTCTATTGTGACCTTGTTCATGAATCAATGTCATTGAGTTGGAAGTTTTAGTATATTTTCGTAAGTTTCGAGCTCTATTATCGAATCATCTTTTTTCTTAATTGGTGGGTCAATTTATTGAGTTAGGTTTTTCTAAGTAATAGTTTCTCTTTGCAATACATTATCTTCACTCTTATTTGGTAATGAGCATGAAAGTGATCCTATTGATACTTTCTCCAATGTTTCGTCATAATCAACATATGAGTTGTACGCCATTGTGACTTCATTTTTTCCCTCATTTCTCATTTTTGTCTCTAACCACCATTCTTTCAAATATTTGACAACCTTGTTAACTCTATTTTTGAATAATTTATGCATGTTATATATCATTCTATCAATTTTTTTGCCTAAATCATTTTGGCCTTCCACTAACTCGTTCTGTGATTTTACAATGTTATCCCTAATTAGTGAAGTGTTATTGGATTTATTGGATTCATTATGACCTTCATAACGACCCTCTATGAGTGCTTCATCATAGTAACCCATCTTAAAATTTCCATTTTTTCATAAAAAAAACCACTTTAATTTTGACTTTATATATCATATATAAAGTTTGTTTTTTTAAAGGTAGTTTTTTGAAAGACGAAATTAAAATATTTGATTTTAGGTTTTTTAAAGAAATCACTTATAAGCTAAAGTTGGCTTGGGAAAAATTAAAATGAAATTTTTTTTTTGAGGGGGGGCACGACCTTCTGAAAAGTCACCCGTGTATTTGAAGTGTCTGCTGTATAACTTATAACCCCCCCCCCCAATGCTAAATCATATGAAGCGTATGTATGGCTACAACGATGGATGGTACAATCGAATATGGGGTTGACAGTACAGAAAGTGTCAAATGCAGCTTACGGAACAATATGCAACAAGATGTACGAAATTGTGTGTAAGGAAATGTCACACAGAGGAGAGAATTGTACGATCATACAAATTTTATTTAAACCTACCCACTATACCTTCATATGAATTATGAATTAAAAGTGTGTACGGGAATCGCAGTAAAGTACAAAGAATTAATTGACGACTGTATGGTCACAGTGCATGTACACCCGTGGCTTGTATGGGTGTGAGGGATCAAATTTGAAGGGTAGGGTCCTATATCACTTTGAAGGGCTATGAGATATTGAACCCTTCAACGTTGACATATAAAAATAAATAATTCTTTTCATTTGAAAATGTAATTATAAATTAAAATTTCATTAATTATTAAAAGTAATATATTCACTTCCTTAATTTAATAAAATTTAATTATTTACTAAAAGTAATGTAATTAAATTTTTTAATATAGTAATAATATTTGCAATATTTAGTTTTAAGATTTTAATAATAATGTTTATACTAGATTGTTTGTTTTGAAAATTATTCAATGGTATTTTCAAAGACCTTCATCAATCTCAAAAAAATCTAAGTATTTTTAACTCTTCCAAATAATGTCAATAGAAATATATTTTTACTTTTATTTTTTTTAAACTTTGCCAAAATCATTTTGAAATTGAAAAAAACTCCAATATCATAACAAAAAAACATTTTGACATTGAAAATAACTCAAACATAATAACAAAATAACATAATATGGTATATGCAAAGTGTGAGCCTCGAATAGGTACAATCAACAATTCTATTTTTTGGTTTGCTTTGTAAGTTGCCCTTCTTCAAACTTCACTTGGTTGTGCTCACTGGTCATAAAGATAGGGCAATTGGTTGTGCAAAGAGGAGTTTGTTAATGATGGTTGAATCAAACCAATATTCATGGCAATTGATAAATTGAAGCGATTTCAATATTGATCTTGGAAAAAACCACCAAAGAGAACAAGATATTGTCAATCAAGATATTAATGCTTAATTTCTGTCAAAATTGAGTTAAATGGGTGTGTAAAAGTTCTTTTTTTCTAAAAGAAAGAGTTGTCTAAAAATTTGAGGACTTTAACTTTTCATTCTTCATAATTCATAATAGATTCATCTCTCTCAAAATCCCCGTTCCATCTTGATTGAGCCATTTCAACACCTTATATCTAATGTCAACAATTCCAACTAGATTTTGGTGAAAATATTAGAAGAAGAAAAAAAAAAAAATTCAAATCTTTAAATTATGAAAAAATGACTTTCTCTTCTAGAATCCATTTTTTATTGCATAAATAACATAAATAGATTTAGGACCTACAAAAACCCTGATTGTGATATCTCAACCCCATATTTTTACTATGCCAACATTTCTAACAAACTTTTCGAAAAAACCAATATGTTTAGCAAAAATACATACAAATCATATAAACCATGTTGAGATTGATATCTATGAATATTTCTTACAAAATTATTATTACATGAAATTTTTTATTTTTTTTAGAAAAGGGTAATGCCAAAGGAAAACATGGGTTAGACAATGATAGTTGAGTGTACTCATTTTTCTACCTCAAAAATTGCAAGAAACAAGATTTTACAATTGCTCCTACAAGTTAAATTAAATTCGACTAAAACATGTAAGTTAAGTATTTTACTTCAAGCAGGAGATAATCTCCTTCAAAGATTTTACAATAAATAAAAATTTAAGGCAAAGTTCCATTTCATTTGCACCTAAATTTTTAGGTCAAGTTAAACCAAAAGAAAGTCAAAATTAGGTCTCGGACTGAAATTTAAACGAAAATTATTTTAATCAGTGTTGGCAAACATCCGAATTATTTTAAACACATAGAAGCTTCTTATAAGAGGTTCAATGTTAAATCTAGCATGCTTATTTTAAGCATAACTTTCAAGAAAAGGGGAACTGTGGTTACCTTTGTGTCCAAAATTAGTGAAAATCTCCAACGAAGAATCAATGTTGGACTACGAACTTGCAACAACATCCAATTTGATCCACAACAAAGTAGACGAGAGTTGTAACTTTAATATTTAAATAGCTTTAATCAAGAAACGAAAACTGCAAAAAATAATGTTAGGTAGCTCAAATTTTATAGCTAAGCAAATGTCAATCTGTCTCATCAAATAAATCTACAATCTAAAAACAGAGGAGAGCATTTCAACTTGAAGGGACAGCTGATAGGAAGGTAATTTAGTTTATTTAAAACCTAATCCATCCAGACGTAGGAACTACAAAACGTAACATTTGCGAAGAGATGGAGAAAATCGACATATCTCAACGAAAGCAAATAGAAAAAGGGTCAAATATTACCCTCTAAATTCTAGTGAGGAGTGGATTACCCTTTGAAACTCCATCCAACAGATGCAGTGAAGAGTTGAATGTATAAATGCAACCTTGTTGTTGAATGTGCATCGAACCACCACATTTCCACACTTGTAACCTGTTATTCCAATCTTCGAAGAAATGTTGTAGTTTTTGTCTTCATCCTTCACATGTTGGCCAAGTTTTTACTCAGTTAGTGAACTGCCGACTCACATGGACTTGCCACTAGCCAGGCCCTACCTTAGATACAACAATGTCACCACTCACCAATGATCACAAAGAAATGCTCAAAGCCTAATTAGAGAACTTTCTCTGGTATTGATCGAAAGCTGAAACCATATAAATACTTACAATGTGGAACTTTCTCTGGTAAGGATTGAAAGTTACAACGCAATCTCGCTAAAGATAAAACCCCAAAAAATTAGCATTAGTTTTTTGCAATGTCGATTGTGAGTTATCTTATGATCTATGAGAAATGAAGTAGCAAAACCCACCTGAATATCAACAAAATTAACCAAAAAAAACCATTGGGTATCAAAATCTAGCCCTAACTACAACACCCAAGACACCAAAACAAGCTAACATCTCTACATTGAAGAATCCCAATAATCTATACAACCCAAAATCTAGATATCTACTAGCAATTCTCAGTGAAATGGATGCAAAAAAACCTCCACAGTTTCTCCTACTCTAGCACCTTTCTCTTCTCCTATTTCTTCTCTCGTTGACGCAAAAATAGCTCAACCAGATTTGCTACCTTTTTCTTCTCCGGGGTAGGACCTCCGGTAACTGGTTATCCCTAGTAAGTTATCAAATCTATTCACGATACTAGAATTTAATTTCACATCCTATACTCAGGTTTGATCATGTGAAGAAGAAGATGGAAAATCGAGTTGGCAGCCTCTCAGACCGAGGTTTAATGAAGTTTGGCGATGCCATTAAATGCTTTTAACACTTAATCAAACACATAACTTAGTAACTTGTAAGCTAAGACAATATGATATCATATTAGCAATAGCAACGCCGACCGTCCAATCGAGTCACTTGACACATGTCTCCAACTCACCAAGCCCGCTCTTCCCACTAGAACAGAGGTCAAAGGGAACTGGGTATTCTCCAACTCCCTAGACTCCGAGTCTCACACTAAATCATTGATAACCCTTGGACAGGGAAAATTTAGAGCTTCCCTTCTGTTGCAAATTTACATAGGCGTGCTGAATTTCATTATTGAAGGGCTTCACATAAAATTAAATTTTTTTTGCATGGTAAAATTCATCATGGCCTTCTATGATAGGTAAAATGGCCTTTGAAGGGCACTGAAGGCTTCAAATTTGAAGCCTAGGTGTGAGCACAATTGATGGTTGCACGAATGTCATATTTCTGGACTGAATACTAATGTAGCAACAAAAGTGATGAAACAAGATAAATGTTATGAAATTGAATGTATAAAATATATTTTTGATTGAATGAATATGATTATACAATGATCATCGTGATGATGTGATTTTATAAGCATAGACTGGTCACGAGGTTGATAGGTGTGTTGCTTGAATTTCCATTTAATGTTAATTAATGTTAATTTATTAACTATTTAATTATTTATTATTATGTATATTTAAGTTTGTAATAGATTCACCTAGATGCAAGAGATGAGTCGATATGATGGAGAGGGGTACTATGGCATCATCTAATAACCTATGTAAACCAATTGAGGTCGACATCTCCTGGAAATAGAAAACATCTTTTGAGTTGTCATGTAGGGGAATCTCTTTGTGTCTGAATATAAGAATTGATGCCCCTAAGAAGAATGACCTCCCCAAGCACATAATACTAGATGTTGTACATTGTGGCGAACCGGTATGATTCATAAATGAACTATCCATAAGAATAGGACAAGTAATTATGATCCATACTAGACAAGAAAATATATTGAATAAAACGAAGGAGATGATTACAATGAGAATGAGGGCCTATATATATACCCACGTAGAGGTGCCTTTTCATGAAGATACATGACCTTTCATCAGGAAGGTGTCTCTTCATTACATTTTTAGTTATTGAATATTAATTATTGATTTATTGTTAATATTGATTTATATTTATATATTATATATATTATGTTTATTACATTGCCTCCCCCTTATAAATGCTTTGTCCTCAAAGCATAATTATGGAAGGCTTTATGTCTTGCTCTGGCTTGTGTTGTATTTTCATGGTACTCGGTTCTTGATGTTGTTATTGTGGATGATACAAGATTATACGAACTTAAAGTGTTGAGCATAATTGACGAATTGTAAAAGGATCTAACCATCCTAAATTGATCCTTTTTGGAATGTTGCGGTTATATGATTCCCAAAATAAATTGTTCTCAATTGTACTGGCATCAACATTCTTCGGATGATAGTTCAATTGTTTTCCTTCTAAGCTATGTCGATATTTTGATTGGTTAAAGTGTCTTCTTTTGTGATTAGGATGTTGATAAGGTGTCCTGGTAGCATGGATTTTCCTTATCATACTTGTAGCATTTTCTTGATTTACTTTAAGAGTTTTATTTTCTTCATGTATTAATATTGCATTGTTAATTAATGAACTTCTATTATTAAGTATAATTGAAGTTTCCATCGTTTGTACTCCAACATCCGTATATGTATTTTTTTCAACCGATTTTGCATCTTCTCTAGTTGTGATGTGGATTGGATCTTTATCTGTTCCTTTTTCCACAACTTGGATTATTACTTCTGAAGAATTCGATGCTTCTTTTATGATAGTTTGCTCTAATTTGTATGCCATAGAGTTCTTATCATCTTTTAGCTTATTTATTTGAGTAAGTAGGATTTTATTATTATTCTTTAAGCATGCAAACTCTTCATTTTCTGATTGTTCCACTCTTTCCGTGTCTCAATTCTCTGCCTTCTCTTTTAGTCCTTTGAATTTTTCTAACAATCTTTGATTAAGGATCATTAAGCATGAACCTTCTTCCTCTTTTTCTGATAATTTCCTTCTGAGATCTTGATTCTCTTGTTCCAACTTCTGAACACATTATTTTTATTCTTTGACTTCTTAATCCAAGTATGTCGGTTTTTACTATGATCTTTTATGCAAGAAATTTCTTCATTTTTATCTGCAATAACTCCATCATATTCTTTTTGTATATTTGATACTGACCTTTGATTTTTTTGAAGGATCACCTTTGAGATGTCTTTTAGGTATTTTGATGAAGGTACTATTGAGTCTAACTTCATGGTAATGCCTAGAAATGTCATCATCTTTCTTTTATTATAGGGAAACACCACAATCTTCTTCTCCATGTTTAAGAAGGTACCTAGAGTTTGTACCCGAGGTGAACCTAGAATTATATCAACTTCATTTTCATAAATTGATATGACATTGAATTGAACTATGAATTTGTAATCACCAATAGATGGTTGTAGGTTCTCGATTTCATAATTCTTGTCGGAGAAACATGTGTAATTTTCAATTATATTTGATTCCAACATTATTAATTGGTTCGGTAAGTCAACGTTAATGTGATTTTTCTTGATGGATGGGAAAATAGAGATGATGATATTATTTCCTTGAATAATCCCATTAAGTTTTAATAAGGCATAGATATTCGCATGTGTTGTAAAAATACAAGAGAACCTTCCTTCCTTCTTGTCAATAAACCATAGTAGCACAATTTGAGTACAAATACGGATACGAATACGATTTGATACGGAAAAAATACATATTGAAAAAATTTAGTACGAATAAAATACGGAGGTAGCTTGCCTATATATAACTATTTTAATCAAATATTCACAAATATACCATAACTAAGCATAGACATTTATATAAAATATATTTATAAAACAAAAATATAAAATTTCAATGTGGGATATAGAAGTGTGAGATAGACATTTATATAATAAAATTTAACATATATTTAAAAAATAAAAATATAAAATTTCAACCACCTGGATATGGACGTGTGAGAGATGGCAACTAGTTATTAATAGTTATATTAACAATAAAATATGAAATTGAATCATATTTCTATTTTATAATGTTTAAATAATTAAAGCTTTTTTTTTAAATTGGTTTTCAAAATTTAATTATTCATTAGTAAGAATCCATATTCGTATTATACTGTTAGGAACCCATGTCTTTACTTTGTTAGTATATTGTTGTTGGACGCATATGCTTTGTAAGTCGTCCCGTAGTATTTTTTGATCCATAGTTTGTGTTATTGTTGTTGGCGCATATGCTTTGTAAGTCGCCCATAGTTTTGTTGATCCATAGTTTGTACTAGCCCATGGTTTTGACTCATAGTATTGGCGCCTAGGCTTAGCCCATGGTTTGTATTGACACATAGTATTGACCCATGGTATTGGCACCTAGACTTAGTATATAAGTGTGTGTTGAGGCCTATGAAGGCACCGTGAAGTTAATTGTATTGAGCTTGCTCAAAGGAGGTTGCCCCCTCGAAGTGGCCCGTGATCAATATAAAAGTGATTCTGAGTTCTGTTATTTCTGATATCTCATGTATTTGCATTAATTAATTATTGCAAGTTCTTCACATATACCTACACCGAATATTCGACAAATTCGAATTTGTTCCCAATTTCCATACACGAAGTACCAATACAGCCGAATTATGCTACTATGCAATAAACTCCATTTTATTTTTTGTCAAAATTTTTTACACATAAATCTAAGTGTGAAACTTATATCTTCTTTAATATATCTTATTTTTTCCCTGGTGTAAATAAAAAAGGTTTATAGATTAACTCTTTTAAACCTTTTTCCTTGAACTTATTTCTTCAACTTAAGGATTGAATAACTAAATATTTTTTTTATAACTTGGAAACTAACTATTTTATAATATAATATCCTTAAAAATTATAATGAGTATACATATATAACACTCTTTAATGAAGTGTTAACAATCACTTCTTAATTTTCCTTCAACTTAAGAATCGACGTAACTTAACCGTCACACGATATTTCGTGTCTCTTTTTATACGTGTTGAAGACACGTTCTATTGTAATACGTTTATGGTCAAATAATTTTGACTTTCAATTAATTTGTAAATGATCAAAGTTTTGTATAGTTTTGCAAAAGATAAAATATTAAACTAAATATTTAAAAAAAAATGAATTTTTTAAAATACAAATTCTATTTTGTGATTTGCTAATTTATATGAAAAGACTAAACTTATGTAGTTTTATTTACAATTGTGAGTTGAAAAAATACTCCTTTTTTTTTAATCTATAAAATAAACAACTATCTATGTGTACTACATTATTAATGCCAATCCACCTCTGATACCTTCACACATGCAAATCGAGCATATCTCAATTACCGAAAATGTCACTTCTCATTGTGTATATAATCATTAATTGCAATGAATGTCATTTATCCTTATGTGTATATGATCATTAATTGCCTTGACATCCCGACACTCTTTTTCAAGAAGAAAAAGCAGTACTTTTGCTATTCCATTGAATAAAAAAGTACAAAATACATCGCAGAACTGTCCAGGATAGATGATTGGTTCAAATTTCTCAGATACATCCAAAAACAACTAGACTTATCAAAAGGAACAACTAAACCTCAACAAAGAGAAAAACAATAGTGGGAACAAAGTCACAAAAAGCTGAAAGAAGAGTGTTAACACTCAAAAAGTGTTCACTAGCTCATTTCCTTATTCACATGACCCATTTGTCCATTTTTCCACCATTTGAGTCTCTAAAGCCATCAAAAGGTCACCAAAAGACCATAATACACCATTTTTCCCCTCAAAAGATATATTTGTCCTCAAAAAACATAAAAAACCCTAAAAAATGGTCAATAATTCCCAAAAATATTAAAAGGGAATAAAAATATTCAAAATATTCAAAAAAAGAAAAAAGAGGGAAAAAAGTACCTAAACCATGTTGGTCAATACCATTGGTTTCCTCAAAACCATAATGGTATTCCCCACCACCAAAAACTATGAAAAAGGTGGTAGGGGCTCCTCACTTTCCATCCATCTATCATCATATCCTCATGCTGTCAAAATCTCTCATGAGTTCTTGACCATTGTAGCAATCTTAGAGAAGAGACCATTAGAGCTTGGAGCATCTCACCCTTGGAGCTACTCAACACCACAAATCCTCACCATTTGAGGTATGATAATACAAAACATTCTTTTATTTCTTGTTCTTTCTATGAATCATTTTTAGATTTATTTGTTATATGCATATGTTAGTTTAGATTTAGATTTAATTCATAATCATTTTTGCTTTCTATATTGAAACTGCTATCATATTGTTGATAGGTGCCCATTGCACAAGCTTGGTTGCAAAACCAAGCAATAGTTTTTGGCGACTCCGCTGGCTTCGAATTCTTGGATTTTGGTTTTTTGCTTTAGATCTTAGTTTTTGTTAGTCTTAATCATTTTAATTCATCAGATCTGCCATCTTAGATAGCAGATCCATTGCTGTTCTAGATCTTGGCCCTTTCTATTGCCATTAACAGCCTGAAATTTTCATTTTTGGGTTCGTTTTTCGGCGTCCATTTTTCGGCTTTTGTCTCGCGGCTTTTCACCCGACAGTCGCGCAGCTCATCGCGACCTCGCGACACTTTTCCGCGCGGCGCGCCGCGGCTTCGTGACCTTTTTTCGTGCTGCACATCGTGGCTTCGCGGCCATTTTCCATGCTGCACATCGCGGCTTCGCGGCCATTTTTTGCACTTCACATCGCGGCTTCGTGGCCACTACCTATGCTGCACATCACGACTTCATGGCCGAAACTCGCGCTGCACATTGCAGCTTTTGCCCTAAAACCCGCGATGCTGTTATTTTGAATTCGGCCAATTTTTTAGAAAAAATTTTGCTGTATTTTTTGCCCATTTAGCTTATTTTACAACATTATTTTTTCTGCATTATTACAGTCATAGTGAAACATTTTCTATTTACATATGCTCCATAAAAAGTCTTTTTAAAAATTTTCAGTAAGTGAAAGAAAGATTTTCAACACTATTTTTAGATCATAGCTTTCACTTTAAATTTGCTCAATAGCTTGCCCAAGCAACTTCTTAAGAAATCCATTTATTTCTTGAATTTTTTATGTATTTTGTTTTACATTAAAAAGTATCTCAAAAAGTCCATCATTTTTTGAATCGTTTTTATTAAAGCATTTACGTTTCGAAAATGCCTTTATTTTTTGCTAACTGAAAACGTCTTATTTTTTCATTTGTAATCAATCGCCCAAGCGAGACAAATCAATTTCAGTTAAATAATTACACTTGCATCCACTCTGCCACATTATTTAAATTGAGCCTTAAAATCTACCTTAACTCAACAAATTTTTTAACCCCACTTGGGGAGCACTTAAAAGAATCTTGTAGTTAGGTAGGATTGAGGGGTTAGGTGTGCCAATAACACCCCTCAATTATTTACATCTGAGGCATAGTGGTTGTCTTTTAGGGTCCCAAAAATCTCTTATAATTTTGACACGGTTATCAACCAATTTATCGGGAAGGCCTCTCCCTTAGGAGGGTTGAAGTAGCCAGACTGATTTCGGAAGCCTGAGTGGAATACCGCAATCCATTCAGTAACCGAAGGATACCTTTCAAAGTTCTCGGTGTACACATGTATGGGGGTACAGCGGCGATAGAACCAAACTGCAGATTCACCCAACCGAACGTGTCATGAACGGGGTATCCTAGTTTCCATTCTTTAGGATTGTCTGCCCAGTGTCCCTCCCAGTAAGGGGATATCTAGCCGTTGATTCAACACTCTATATTGTCTGACTTGGATTTCATCACCTTGCATAGAATATCGTTTGTTGACTCACAATACTTCTAGTTAGGTGTTTGCATGATACAATACCCACCTTTGGTCTAGTGAGCACCACTTTTTTCTAGGAACTGTTTGACTTCTGGTATTTTGACCACTTTTTTGGATCCCTCCACTTATTATAGCACAACTGTTATAATAAGTGCTTTTGAGGTTGGTTGTTGGCCTGAGAGCTATTATTTTTTCACTCCCCTCTTGTACTCATTGTTGCACCAGGGTTTTGAGTTTTTTACATCACCACCTCCATTGAAATTTTTATACATTTCTCACCATTGATAATTTAAGACGATCCCGCCATTTTCAGGGTCAACCCTCTCAATTCGGTACACTTGACTCTACACATCATAGACGTAGAGCCTTATCCCTTGACTCGACACGTCATCGGCATAGAACACAGTCATCCGATTTTGATGCGCCTCACTTCACATCTGATTCTGAGGCTGAATCCGAACACCTTACTGAAACATCACCAACCAACCCCATGGCTGGATCACAATACGACCCCCTTTTCACCAGTGCTATTGGAGATACATCGACAAACCCTACTACTACTGTGCCACCCATGGTAACAACAACCCCTTTAGGCATGCCTAATATAGGGGCCATTCCCCCTTTAGGGATGCCCAACATAGGACCACCACCTATTATAGGTATGCCCAACATAGGGGTCACACCCCCTCTCATTACCACAACCCAGATCTGTAATGAACCTTTTTCAAAATTTTATTAAAATGCCAATTTTTCCACTTTTTCCCCAATTTCGACCTTTGACTAGTTTAACTGTTTTGACCTCCAAATCAACCCAAATGCTCCCAAATCTTCTTTAGGAGTGTATGAATGGTATTTAGAATTGAATATTAGGTTCAGGGATGTTTTATGGCCCTCCAAATACTTCTGCAAACTTGATTTGTATTCTGATCAATATAGGTAATTTTGACTAGTAATTTGTGCATCAAATCCCCCCCGGGTAACACTGAAAATGGCCTTCCCAATGCCTCCAAACTCCCACAAATTTATGAACAGAGGTATATAATGTGTTAAGTATGTTATTAAGGTCTCATATGCACCATTAATTGATTTTTACTACTGTTCTAACTCTCTCACATTCAACAGCAAAAACCCCCAATTCAACCCTTGGGGAAATGGCACTATTTCACCTCCCAATACAACTAAACTGAGTAAAAATGCTTCAAATGCTCAAGTACAGTACATGAAACTTGTAGAAGACATCCATGGCAGTATATTGATCACAAATATATCAGAGAATCATCCATCCATTCGAAATAATCAATATTATAGTGTCATACATCAATGCATTGGGGAAATGGACATTGTTTGCTCATTAATCAATAGTTTTGCATACAACCAGTGGGTATTTCGACCTGAGACTTTCTGAATATTAATAACAGAGTATATGAAGCTATTACAATCAGAAATATGTAATGAGAATCTCTCTCAAGAAGCACAAGTGCTCACCAAAAATGCCCTCCCTCAAGGAGCATGAATATGCCTTCAAAATTGGAAATGGTGGAGAGAAAGTGCTGCACTAAACCAAACCATGAAACTTCCTGTAGCTGCTACCTGCAAATAAAACTCCATTAAAGCACCATGAAAGACCTGAGTGGCCTCTCCAAACACCAACTTGGATGGGAATCTTTCACCCTCGAAATTGGCTAAGGCAAGAAACTAGTCATCCACTAGTTCTCTCTTCACAAATGCAATTTTTCTCAAATCATCAAAAGCCATTCTCATACTTGATTTCTACATTTTATAACCAACATTAGCCTTCAAGGGGTCGAAATCCTCTCAATAGATTCAATAATTTTCCATTTAGAAAATATTCCTCATTTTCCATTTGTCTCCTAGTTCCAACCTTCCATCTTCTCCCAAATTCGAATTTGAGTCTCTTTGGATTCCTCCAACTCCATGAGCGCCTTCCTTGAGCCTATTTTTGGGGCTGACATGTCATAATAGTCAGGTGTAAGAAGTCAGGTCTGAATTTTGTCATAAATGTCATAGATGCTTCATTATTGTTGTCATAAAACTAGGGAATCTAACCCAAGTGTCCACTAGTCTCCAATTTGACTCTTCCTCTCCCATGGAGGTTACTATTCCATCCATTTCGACCTAAGATGCTCAATGCCATGTGTTATGACTTACCAACTCACCCAAGAGTGTTCACCTTCCCATGAATTCGAATTGGTAAGAGAGAGCTGCCATGTGTCATTGAAAAATTAAGCTAGTGTGGGTCCCACCACCTCCATATGTCTCCAAAACCACTTGCCACCTAGAATTTCTCTTGAATTTATTTATTCATCATATTTATTAAATGCTTGAATCCTTCTAATGTCTACATATCATTTATTAGCTTCCTTATTACCATCCCACATGTGCTCATCCAACCTAGGAAACTAGTAGGATTGATGGGATTGTCTTACTATGCACTTATTTGAATGGGGACATTACAGTCCTCCCCACCCAAGATTGCTTGTCCTTAAGCAATTTCAAATTTGGATGCTGCAAAATCTTCTCCTCTTCCCATGTGGCATCTTCATTTGGTAAGTCCTTCCATTGCACTAGATATTCTTTGATGATTCTACTCCTCAACCTTCTTTCCCGTGTCTTCAAAATCTTTTCTGGAACAAGTGTGAGCTGACTTTCATCATCCAAAGGAGGAATTATTTTTGAAGTGATGATTTGTTGACCAAGAGCTTTCTTAAGACAAGAAACATGAAATACATTGTGGATTTTACTCCCTTCCGGAAGTTCTAGTTCATATGCTACTTCTCCAACCTTTCGCACTACCTTGTATGGCCCATAGTACCTTGGTTTTAATTTTTCTGCTCCATTCTTTTTGAGAGATGTTTGTTTATAGGGCTGCAACCTTAAATATACTAAATCATTGACTTGGAAGGTTCTTTTTTCTCTATGTCTATCAGCATATTGTTTTTGCTGATTTTGAGCAACCTGCAAATTGTCTTTCAAGAGCTTTAAAATTTCTTGGCTCTCTTCCACCCAATGTTTAGCCTTTGGGGCTCTATTATCACCAAATATAATGTCAGCAAATGTAAGTGCATCATAACCATATAATGCTTTGAAAGGAGACATTCCTATTGACATATGATAAGTGGTGTTGTAGCAAAACTCACCCAAGTGTAGCCATTTTGCCCATGCTTTTTGATGTCCTCCCACATAGTTTCTTAGGTATCCTTCCAACCATTGATTTACCCTCTCTGTTTTTCCATCAGTTTGTGGATGATAGCTGGTACTTGGAGTCAATTGAGTGCCTACCAATCTAAAAACTTCTTTCCAAAAAGCACCCATGAATCTACTATCTCTATCACTGACAATGCTCTTGGGAAGCCCATGCAATCTGAAGATTTCTTTGAAAAAAATATCAGCCACTTGTGCAACACTAAAAGATGATGTAACAGCAAAAAAATGAGCAAATTTTGTCAACCTATCAACTACTACATAGATGCAATCCTTACCCAAGGATCTAGGCAATCCGGTGATGAAATCCATGGAAATACTGTCTCATTTTTGCTCCGGAATGGGCAATGGTTGTAATAGGCCGGCTGGACATGTAAGTTCTGATTTGTTTTGTTGACATGATTTACATTCATTCACATACTTCTAAACATCTTCCTTCAGCCCCTTCCAAAAAAATCTTTGCCTCAACTGTCTATAAGTTTTGAAGATCCCCGGATGGCCCGCTAGTGGGGAATCATGTGCTTCTTGCAAAATTCGGTACTTGAGCTTGGAGTTATGAACTAAATAAATTCTTCCCTTATAATATATCAGCCCATTCAAAATCCTATAATTATCATCCCCTTTGATTCCATCCAACACATCACAAGCAAATTTGTCTTTGGCATATTCAACTAGTAGCATGTTTTTCCAATCCTTGGCAATATCCATGAGAGAAAAAGAAGGCCTTCTTGACAAAGCATCTGCTACTATATTATTCTTTCCTTTAACATATTCAATATCAAAATCATAAGCTTGAATCTTGCTTACCCACTTTTGTTGCCTTTCATTTAGATCTTTTTGGGTGAGAAAGTGTCTTAGACTATTGTGGTCAGTTTTCACCACAAACTTGCTGCCCACCAAGTATTGTCTGAATTTGGCCAATGCATGCATAATGGCCAGCATTTCTTTATCATAGATGGAGTAAAGTTTTTCATGAGGCTGCAAATTTCTGCTCTCAAAGGCTATGGGGTGTGGGCCTTGCTTTAGGACAGCCCCTATTCCTCCACCCGAAGCATCACATTCCACAACAAAAGGTTTAGTAAAATCAGAAAGTGCAAGTATGGGACAACTACTCATTACCTCTTTCATTTTTTGGAAGGCCTTTTCAGCCTCTTCATCCCACTTGAAAGCATCCTTCTTAGTCAAATCAGTAAGTGGAGAAGTCAACTTGGAGAACCCTTTCACAAATTTTCTGTAGTAGGTGCATATGCCAATAAAGCCTCTCAATTCGGTAATATTTTTTGGTGATGGACATTCCAAGATAGCCCTGATTTTTTCCATGTGTACCTTCACTCCTTCTTGCCCAATAATGTGCCCAAGATACAGTAGTTCTTTCATTCCAAATTCACATTTTGATAATTTAGCAAATAAGGACTCTTCTTGCAAGATTTTCAACACAATCTCCAACTGCTGCAAATGCTCTTCCCATGTTTTACTGTAAATGAGAATATCATCAAAGAAAACCAAAACAAACCTTCTTATTTGCTTGCAAAATATCCTATTCATACATGCTTGAAAGGTGGCTGGAGCATTGGTTAACCCAAAAGGCATGACAAGAAATTCAAAGTGGCCAAAATGACATCGAAAAGAGGTCTTTTGCACATCTTCATCCTTCATTCGAATTTGGTGATACCCTGATCTAAGGTCAATTTTTGAGAAGTATTTGGCCCCATGAGCTCATCAATCCTAGGAATAGGATACCTATTCTTTATAGTCTTTTTGTTCAAAGCTCTAAAATCTATGCACATTCTCAATGTTCCATCTTTTTTCTTCACTAGCACTACTGAAGAAGCATAAGAGCTAGAGCTTGGTCTAATGAGTCCCAACTCTAGGAGTTCTTGGATAGCTTTTTCAATCTCATCTCTAAACCTTTTAGGATGTCTATAAGGTGGTATCTGAATGGGTGAAGTACCCTCCTCCAAAACAATACTGTGCTCAACCCCCCTATCCGGTGGCCTACCATGTGGAAGGTCTCTAAAAACCTTTTCATATTTTTGCAAAAGTCTCTCTATCTCCTTTGGGTGTTTGACAATATTTATAGTTGGCTTGGGAGATGTAATATGACATTCAACAGCCCATTCTATATCCCCATGCCTCAATATAGATCTCATGCTATTGCAAGTCACTACTTGATTAGGATAAGTGTGTTGCCTTGTCACAACTCTTTGTACTCCTTTTGAATCTTGGAATTTCATTTCGGGAATTTGATAATTTACTGTATGCTCTCCTATTGAATACAACCATTGCACTCCCAAAACCACATTAGTATCAGCAACATCAACCACATAAAAACTATCAACAAAAGTATAGTTACCTATGGTGACTTGCAGCTTTGGAACCCATGTTTTGCATTGCATTGTGTTGTGACCGGGAATGACAACTGTGAAGCCATCAAATGGTTCAATAGGTATCTTTCTTTTCTCTACCATCTCTGCATCAATGAAGTTATGAGTGGATCCTCCATCTACCAAAACTGAAGTTCTTTGTCCTTGTACCACACCTTTGCATCGGATAGTATGATAGTGAGGTATTGCTGAAAGCACTGCCATTCTTGCTTTGTCCGGTGAAGGATGATTTTATTCTTGTCTTTCCTCTTCTACTGCTGTCTCATATGCCTCTTCTTGATCTGAAGTGTGTCCATCTTCATCCATGCCCCCATCATACCCCTCATTATCAGAAAATACTTCTATGTATTGAGCCTTTCCTTTGGTACATTTGTGCCCCGGTGTCCATGGTTGGAAGCATGTGAAGCATAGTTTCTTTTTTCTAAGTTCATCCCTGTTTAGTCCCTCTTTTTTATTCCTCTCAAATGAATCTCTTTGCCAAGGTTTCTTATCATATCCATCCCTTTGCCAAGGTTTCTTTTCAAATTTATAGCTAGGCTTAGGAGGAAATCTCGTTCTAGGAAGCACATTTTGGAGATCCCTAGTCAAGCTCATTGCATCTTTTAATGTAGTTGGCTTGTGGGCTTTGACCAAACCTCTTAAGGGTTCAGCCAAACCTTCAGTGAACAGCAATACTAATCTTCCCATAGATACATCAACCACCTTGACTGATAATTTTTGAAAGTCCATCATATATTCAGTAGGGGACCCCGTTTGCTTCAATTGAGCTAGTTCTTTGAAAGGCAATTCTAGATCTTTTTGTTCAAATCTCTCTAGTACCCTGTCAACAAATTCTCCATATGTTTTAACCTGATTATGACCCAAGGTTTTCAGCCCATGAAACCACCATTCATTGGCATCTCCTTCCAAATGCAAAATGGCCATTTTTAATGCATCCTCTTCCAACATAGGATTCAGCTGAAAATATACATCCAATTTTTGCACCCAAGTGTTAGCAGAATTTTGAGAAGAACCATCAAAGTAGGAAGTGTTAAATTTTCAGAATTTACTTCAATCTGATCTAGGATCTTAACTGAGAGAACAACATGTACAGCATATCTACAGCATATCAATCATGGAGACAATAATGCAAGCACACAAGAGACACAAAGATTTACTTGGGGAAAACCATAAAGGTGAAAAACCCCAATAACTTCCTCAGAGATAGATAGAGCAATGATACAACCAACCAAGAGAGATAGACACAACCTAGCAGCAGATCCTCCTCCTCCATAAGTGCGCCACTCCTCCTTGAGTGCATGTGTGAGAAGTGAGTGAGTAAATAGAGTGCCTCCCGCACTCTATTTATACTTGACTTGACTTGCCTTTTTACCTAACTCATGTAGGCTTGAACTTAACCACATAACATAATGCTGACTGGGCCGACCCCCAATAGGGTGGTCTAATAACCCTTTGACCCACATGGCCGACCCCCAATAGGGTGGTCTAATAACCCTTCGACCCACATGATTTATACAGGGCCGACCCCAACAAGGTGGTCTAATAACCCATCAAGTATAAGTTATGACACTTACAATATAAATGACGACACTTCCGTATAGAGGAATAATAACATCTCTATAGGAATACAATATACATACATGTGAAATACATTCCGAAGTTACATATACATCAACACTCCCTCTTAACTAGGAAGGTATTTCTCAGCACAGTTCTTCTAGCACAAGTCATCTTCTCTAGATCATCGTCACTGGATAATCGTCATCGAGTCATCATCATCGTCACTGCTGCTGCTATCTCAATCAATCTCTGAATCTACTCGTCATAGGAAGTTCTACAGAGCCAGTCCTTTTTCATACTGGATGTAGGCCCACCACCTGCAGGTCTTTGTCATCACTGGCCATATTGTGGAATCCTCAGGACTTATTACGTGCGTCACAAAACCTCGAAAGAGCATCCCAGGCTGTTACGAGCACACAGCTCTACCTATAGGATCTCCCAGGGCGCTATTACATGTGACCCCACCACAAAACCTCGAAAGAGCATCCCAGGATGTTACGGGTACACAACTCCAACCTGTAGGATCTCCCAGGGCGCTATTACATGTGATCCACCACAAAAACTCGCAAGAGCATCTCAGGATGTTACGGGTACACAACTCCAACCTGAAATCTCCCAGGGCGCTATTACATGTGGTCATGGCAAAACCTCGCAAGAGCATCCTAGGACTGATTATGGGCACACAGCCCAACCTATCGGATCTCCCAGGGCGCTATTACATGCCATAGGACAAAACCTCGCAAGAGCATCTGCCAGATATCCCAGGGCGCTATTACATGCCATAGGAAAAACCTCGAAAGACTATCTGCAGATCTCCCAGGGCACCGAATTACATGTCCTCCCAGAGCAAAACCTCGAAAGAGCATTTGCCAGATGTCCCAGGGCACCGATATTACATGCCATAGGCAAAACCTCGAAAGACCATCTGCAAATCTCCCAGGGCACCGGATTACATGCTCATCTGCACAACCTGATCCACGGCCATAGAGTATCATCCTGATACTCACCATACATCATCCTGATGCATCCATGATCATCCTGATCATCATCACTGCAACGTCCTGCTGCATGTCATCTGGAGCAACATCCTGAAGCTCATCATCTATGATCATCTTGATCATCACTGCAACATCCTGCTGCATGTCTTCTGGAGCAACATCCTGAAGCTCGTCATCTATGATCATCCTGATCATCATCACTGCAACGTCCTGCTGCATGTCATCTGGAGCAACATCCTAAAGCTCGTCATCTATGATCATCCTGATCATCACTGCAACATCCTGCTGCATGTCTTCTGGAGCAACATCCTGAAGCTCGTCATCTATGATCATCCTGATCATCACTGCAACATCCTGCTGCATGTCATCTGGAGCAACATCCTGAAGCTCATCATCTGTGATCATCCTGATCATCACTGCAACATCCTGCTGCATACCAAGTATCTACCTGATACATATCATCATACATGATCCTCCTGATCATTAATTTATCCACCTGATACAAATACAAATACATGATACATATCACCATACATGATCCACCTGATCATACAATGTATCCACCTGATACATATACAGATACATGGTCCAAGCATCCAACATGATGCATATACAAAATACATACACATGATCCAACTGATCATATCCAGCATCTACATGATGCGTACATACATATAAAAATGATCCAACTGATCATATCCAGCATCCAACATGATGCGTACATACATACATAAAAATGATCCAACTGATCATATCCAACAGAAACCAGAACATCATCCTGATGCTCATCATCCAGCGCTTACATCCACAGCTATGTGAAGGATCCTCCTTCCAACATGCTTGGAATGGGTTCAGCAAATGTGTCCATCACTTCTTCCTCGAAGTGTCCTCAATCTGAAAAACGCCAAGCCTCTCTCTGAAGTACTCGAACTTCACCCTGGCTAGTGGCTTCGTCAGCACATCTGCAATCTGCTCGTCTGTCGCAACATACAGGAGCTTCACAGCTCCTCTCTGCACCATATCCCTGATATAGTGATATTTGATCTCTATGTGTTTCGACCTGTCATGAAACACTGGGTTCTCGGACAGCTTCACACAACTCTGGTTATCACAGAAGATACCAGTAGCCTCCAACGGGAGATCAAATAACTCAGACAGTAGCTTCCGTAGCCATACTGCCTCACAACTAGCTGAACAGGCTGCAACATACTCTGCCTCAGCTGTACTCAGTGCTACGCAGGACTGCTTCCTGCTAAACCAAGAGATCACACCTGATCCCATACTGAAGCAACACCCAGATGTGCTCTTCCTATCTGCAACACCGCCAGCCCAATCTGAATCAACATAACCCTGCAGGTTAAACTTTTGATTCGCCTCATACCTGAGCCCATAATCCACTGTACCCTTCAGGTACCTCAGAACATGCTTTACAACAACCAGGTGAACACTTCTCGGATCCGTCAGGAACTGGCTCAATGTGTTCACAGCAAAGCAAATTTCTAGTCTCGTGTTCGTCAGGTACATCAAGGACCCAATCATCTGGCGATACATAGAGACATCAATCGGCTCAGATGAAGCATCACATAGAAGCTTCATATTTGATGCCATAGGTGTGGCCATAGCCTTGCAGTCCATCATCCCGAACCTCTTCAGGATCTCTACTGCATACTTCCCTTGTCCAAGGAAGATTCCATCACTCTGCCACACCTCCATGCCAAAAACAAATAGTGCATCATTCCCAAGTAACTCGAACTCAGCAGCAAGCTTCCGCTGCATGTCAGCAATCAATCTATCATCTCTTGTTACAAACAAGTCATCCACATACAAGAGTAGAATCACAGGATTCCCTTCCTCAACCTTGTAGAAAAGGTTAGAATCCGCTTTATTCTTGGTAAATCCCAAACTGGATAGAAAGCTATCTATCCTACCATACCAAGTTTTGCACACATATCTGACTACACCATGCTGTCTTAAAATCCATCTGGTGCATCTTCTATTTCATCACTTTTATATTTCTCAATGCTGCCATCTGCAATATGCTTGATCAGATAGTTCCATTTGGAAGTCATAACAAACTTCCCTTCATGTCTTGGGACTGCAACCCAAACATCATTCTTCATGATCGACGGATCATGGCATTCCATTTCTTCATCCCAGATCTTGGGAACTTCAATATCTTCAATAGATATCTTTGTTGCTGGAACAAATGTTGTAGTCCTTTTGTAGGTGAAGATATACGGTCTTTCCTACAAAACAGGTTAAATTGCATGATTAGAAACATCTCATAGTTTTCAGAACAAATTCTTACACATAAAGAAATATGTCATACTGTCATGCAATTATCTTAGCCAATGCTTCAATACAACATTTATCCATATCCCGTAACTTTCTAGATGCCTTCCTATCTCTACCAGAACATTGTTAAGAGTGTGCACAACTCCCAACATGTCAGCAAAGAGGTTTCATTCTAGATAAGTAGCAATGGAATGTTGTACAGTGCCATAGGCCACTTACCCATGTATATTAGTAGTATACTGTTCATCAATGCAACTATTCTAATATGCATAATACACAACCTAATTCTAGGAACATCAGTGTATACATTATTGAACAGTATTATTTAAACAAACAAGTATGCAAGAAATGATGATTAAAATACTTATCTTTCTTTGTTCGTTGGGTGGACTCCCTCTGAGTCTTTGCTTCCTTGCAGGAGCTGTTGGAGTCCTAATCTGAAGTAGCTTCTTCTACACCTTTCTGTTGTGGAGAGTAGAGAGATGGTCAACTCCCTCTGAATATCTGCATCCTTGCATAAACCATTGGAGTGTACTCTCTCTTGATCTTTGCTTCCTGAATTACCTGTTCTTGAACTCATATTCATCCTTGCATGCTTATTAGTATCATCATTGTGTTATCCTCTAGGTCTCATACAAAATCATACATTCATTAGTATACTATTAAAACACAATAATCTCAAGCGTGTATAGTCATGATCATTTCAAACAAAAATAATAAGCATTAGCATTCAAGGTTTATGTAGGATTCTTATGGTTATTCAAATCATAAGAGACATAACATCTAATTACTCAAACCCATGACTCTTCGGGTTAGTTGAATCATCAATCAAGATAAGAGATATAATATGCATAAAAACCTGTGATTATTCAAACCTATAACTCTTTGGGTTAGTTGAATCATCAATCAAGATAATAAAACTTGTGATTATTCAAACCTATACCTTCATGATTCTTCTGGTCAGTCATATCATCAATTATGGTAAGAAATATAATATGCATACGGCCATGACTTATTCAAACCTACGACTTCATGAATAATCATTATCAAACAACACAACAGTATAAGATCCTAACACAAGGTAGGATTCTATCTTGATATAGGAAAAACATACCTGGATTAGCATGCTAGCTAGTTTATGTCTAACATACCCGCATAATGTCTTCTGGTTCTCTTCAGTGACTTGTGCTAGTAACCTGCATGTCTCATATGTTAACCATTACAAAACCAAGTTATACATACCTCGTAAATGGATCTTCTATGGGATCCATGACAATGGATGAATCTTTGTCCTCATGTTATCATGACCATATCTTCTTGGACCAGAACATGATTTGTCTTTCTTGGTGTACCTTTCATGTTAGTAGACAACATAAACCTCATACAACACCATAATGCATTAGTACAATCATAAGTGTCAATACCCTAATCAATGAATATTTTATATCGTGCATTCATAGTTTTATTAAGGTGATACAGCAAACCTAAAATCAAGATTGTACTAACCGTAATAACATGAAGACAAACATACCATAAACTTAATCATGGACAAATATCTAAACATACCTCGATGAGTCATACCTGTCGAGATTGCTTGTAATCTTCTTATGTAAGGCCTTAGCCTCATCTCCCTCTGAAACATAAAATTCTTTACTTATGCAGGTGACCAATCCATCTTCTTCTAGGATTAACCCAATCCACTTGATTTGCAAGAACTGGAACTGGAGCTGGATAAGGGTTTGTCAGAGAAACCCCAAAAATTCAAACTTTGAATTTCAAACTTCCGAAAGGATAGAAATATGTGCCTTGATGAGCTGATCAAACTGGTATATTCAGAATTTGAAAACTACAAAGTTTCACTCCTCAATTTTGCCTTTGAAACTTTCGGATTCACTGGATGTGACCCTAAACTGGGGTTTGATGAAGCCCACTCTTCTTCCCAATCAAAAGGTTTGAACCAAAGCTCTAAGCTTCTATTTTTCTGAGGAGCTTCCAGCCATGGTCATAGATTTCAAAAAATTCCCATTTTTACAAAAGCCCTAATTTTCCACTTTTCTGATCAAAGTCCCGAACTAGGGTTTGATCAAGCCCGGCCTTCTGCCCAACCAAAAATTCTGATCTTGGTCTCTAAATTTCTATTTTGATGAGTAGCATCCAGCCGTGGTCTCTGATTACAAAAATTCCAACTTTCTCCAAAGCCCTAAATTCCAGAAGCCATGAATGAAGGTACTCAAAAATAATTCTGTTTTGACATAAATATGTACCTAATTGTTTCTGGTTTAACTATGAACATTTTGATCCATAGGGTCTAAAAAAAGTTTCCTGCGATAGCCTGACCTGTTATCTTTCCATCCTGACAGGTCTGACCTCAATTGGATTCTCTGAGAGAGAGTTATGCCAAATGTCGCAACGTGACCTGTTTTGGGATAAAACAGGAGAGCGAACTTGTACGGAGTGCCACGTGTCACTGTTTGAACTTCGGCCTCTGAAAAAGTTTCCTGAGATAGCTCGTCCTGTTATCTTTCCATCTTGATAGGTCTAACCTCAATTGGACTCTCTGAGAGAGAGTTATGCCAAGTGTCGCAACGTGACCTGTTTATGGGATAATACAGAAGAGCGAACTTGTATGGCGTGCCACGTGTCACTGGTTCAACTTCGGCCTCTGAAAACATTTTCTGAGATAGTACAAACTGTGTACTACCTGTCACTTTTTATGAAATTTCATTTGGAGCTTCCTATCCCAAGATATGACCTTTTTCCCAAGGTCACCTGATTTTGACTCAGATCTGGAAGAGGAAGAAACCCTATATTGTACAGATAATAAATCACAAAGTACAACGAATTAGAGGTTTTCCTTTGGACACAAGGTACCTGGAGATTTAATCTTCGTCCTGTAACAATTTTAGATCCGAAAACTTCTCCAAAACGGATTTATAGTGAAAGTGCTACGATGACTGGTTTTTGCTATATCAAGCCCAAGCATCGTAAGTGCAACAAGTGTCATACATGCCATATCATGCCTTCTTTCAGGCTAGCTCTGATACCATGTTAAAATTTCTGAATTTACTTCAATCTGATCTAGAATCTTAACTGAGAGAACAACATGTACAGTGTTGGCACTCAGTAAAAATTTTGGTTAATTATCTTCTGGCAACATTGATGGCGCAAAAATAGATCAGTTTGCATAAGGGAAGTTTCAAACTTGGCCAATAAAAAACATCTTTGTCCTCGGGCGTACAAAAGAAGGAAAAGCTTTATGTTTTCATGAAAAACCTAAGGCCAAAAATCACTAAGAAAAAGGTTTGATATTCTAAAAACAAAAGCTAAGTATGGAGAGGGGTTTTCACAATTTGGGCATAGTTGGAGGTTTCATGAAGAAGAAAAGCTTAAATATTATATTTTCTAAAAGTTAAAGCTTTTTGAAGCTTTTTTATATTTTAATTTTTAACCCAAAAAATAAATTTTATGAAGTAAGGAGACTTTATAAAAAAAAGGGTTTATTGTATTCTTTATATTGGGTCAAAGTTTCAAATAAAAATTGGAGCATAAATGCGCGCCCAACACCAAGGGCTCAGCACGGGACCGAGTGCCAAGCCTTGAGGGCCCTAATATAGCCAAGCCCACATTCTACAAAGGATACTTTCATTTTTATAATAAGCCCGAATGCTGATTAGAAAATGGAACAAAAGAAATGTTGCTCAGCACCGAGGGCTTTTCAAAGGACCAAGCACCAAGCCTTGAAAGCCCTACATATCTCATATCCTCCATCATCCACGAGCCTACCAATCCATTGATACTTGATATATATTGGAGGCATTGGGGTATATACAGAGTAAAAAGAAATGATTCGCTGTGCGTGTGGGATAGAGACTCCAGAAATTAGAAATGAGAATCGCAGATGTCTTCCAAATGAGGAAGTTATGTCGCGGGTGAATCCATCAACTTGTAGAGTTTTTAGAAGGCATGATTTCTTTCTATTTCTGTTTGAAGTAGCTAGGGTTTTGATGAATATTACATCAAGAAACTCTGAGCATACCAGAGTGCAATAGATCAACGATCGTATATCAGTCTCAATGGAATACCTTTCGACTTGTCAAACTATATGGTGAAAAGTATTAAGAATTTAATTTTAAATTGAACGTTTTGAGAAAGAAGCTGCTGAGATGAACAAAAGGTCATTCAAGTATGCTTGGGTTCTTGACAAGCTCAAGGTTGAACGTGAACGTGGTATCACAATTGACGTTGCACTTTGGAAGTTTGAGACAACTAAATACTACTGCACTGTGATCGACGCTCCTGGCCATCGTGATTTCATCAAGAACATGATTACCGGAACTTCTCAGGCTGATTGTGCAATTTTGATTATTGAATCAACAACTGGAGGTTTTTGAGGCTGTTATCTCCAAGGATGGTCAGACAGGAGAACATACCCTATTGGCGTTCACCTTGGGAGTGCGGCAATTGATTTGCTGCTGCTACAAGATGGATGCCACGACTCCTAAGTACTCAAAAAGTTGCTATGCCCTTGACCAAGTTTCAGAGCCCAAGCGTCCTTCAGAAAAGCCTCCGAGGTTGCTCCTTCGGGATGTTTACAAGATTGGTGGTATTGGGACTGTGCCAGTTGGTCGTGTGGAAACCAGAGTCATCAGGCCAGGTACGATTGTTACCTTTGCCCCTACCGGGTTGACCACAGAAGTTAAGTCTGTCGAGATGCATCATGAAGCTCTGCTGGAGGCATTCCCTGGTGACAATGTGGGATTCAATGTGAAGAATGTTGCTGTTAAGGATCTCAAACGTGGTTATGTGGCATCTGATTCCAAGAAAGATCGAGCCAAGGAAGCTGCCAATTTTACCGCGCAGGTTATTATTATGAATCATCCAGGACAAATTGGAAATGGTTATGCACCCATGTTGGATTGCCACACTTGCCACATTGCAGTCAAGTTAACAATCTATTGTGGCATCGAATAAGCCATCCTGTTAGACACCATTTGGCTATGATCGTGAGGAATTATCACATGCAGAAACGAAAATGAAGCATAGATAGACCGATCTAAGGTCCACGTTCACTCCGCATTACAAAAGTGCTCGGTAGATAAGGAATAATGCCTGCGCGGGAAAAAAACCACTATCTAACGTGTCCATTTCTAATACATCCGCATATATGAAAAATTGTATTGCAAACCACCCAAAAGCCAAGCGGAAACCACCCTTTGCACGTGGGAAAATACTTTTTCCAAAAGTTATTTATTAAATTAAATAACGTATTGTTTTTATTGGCTCGATGTTTAAAAAGAATGAAGAGCGCAATAAAATACATTAGACGGTTAGGGTTCTATACTAACAAAAATTCAGTGCAGCCGTGTCATTAAAAGCTAAACACACCGTCGTGGAGCATTCCATTAATGATAATACGATTTTTCAGGATGCCAAAGAACATGCAGAGCTAGGTTATTGCCTCCGAGTTAAAGATATTATGGTTGTAGGAGAAGTTATAGTTCTGTGAAGGTTTTTTGGGGGAAACTGATGTGAAGCGTCCAGTTTTAAAGAATGTTATTCAAATGCAAAGTTCTAGGGTACATGGATAAAAGCAAAAAGCCACCTGCAGGTCAAAGATGAGGTGACAAAACACCTAGCAATCAAAAAATAGACAGAATTGAAGAATTTTCGAAGTTTTTCAACAGCCGAAGATTTTTTTGCAGCCATTTCCAATTTTCATAACAAGAGTCTTCATTGTCTATTATTACTGTAAAACTTTGTTTAAAGATTAGCTTCAAGTTTTAAAGGATTTATTTAAAAGAAAATTATCTTTAAAACAAAGCAGTTAGGGTTTGCTCGGGGAGCATTTTTTGTATAAATTATACATTTTACAACAGGAAAAGGGTTGGATTTTCAGTAAGGAGAAACCCATTCTGGGTGTTTTGAAGGGCTTCAGAAGTTAATAAAGACCTCAGAATTGAACAGATTTTTCTTCAAAGATTCATGTGTTGTTTAAAAATTGCAGTCTGTACCATTTCCTTTCTCTACTCGTGCAAGTTTACTTTCTGCGTTATGCCTTTCATTATGTCATTTTCTTCTATGCTTAGATGAACGTTTATATAGATGGAGATTCATGTTGCTATGCCTCCATTTATTCGCCTCTGAGCATCCATTTATTTCTCTAAAATTAACGGTAGATTCATCTGAAAATTGATGCCTGCTGTTAATGGACTGTCTTTATTTCTTTCCCTATCACCTGCAAAAATCTTATCGACTGTAATAAGACAGCTATCTTGCCTTTGTATGAAAATATTTGTTTAACTGCTGGTCCATATTTTTCTGTTTTCTCGACTCCATTGCCCAATGGTATCCTGTTCATGTTGATCTAGCCACCTCATTTAAAAATCCTTAAGTTTTTATTTATTTTACAAATTGGCCCTTGAGTTTCATTGTCAAACTGCTGTCGTGGTGACATTGGATGGCAGATTTGCCGAGAGAGCCCTCTCTGGCTGAAGGAGGCCAACTTTCAGTCTAAAGATTGGTTTGAAATAGGTTACCTCGGGTTTCTTTGATACAGCCCAAGGAAAATCCGAGTGCTAACATACAGCATATCTATAGCATATCAATCATGGAGACAATAATGCAAGCACACAAGAGACACAAAGATTTACTTGGGGAAAACCATAAAGGTGAAAAACCCCAATAACTTCCTCAGAGATAGATAGAGCAATGATACAACCAACCAAGAGAGATAGACACAACCTAGCAGCAGATCCTCCTCCTCCATAAGTGCGCCACTCCTCCTTGAGTGCATGTGTGAGAAGTGAGTGAGTAAATAGAGTGCCTCCCGCACTCTATTTATACTTGACTTGACTTGCCTTTTTACCTAACTCATGTAGGCTTGAACTTAACCACATAACATAATGCTGACTGGGCCGACCCCCAATAGGGTGGTCTAATAACCTTTTGACCCACATGGCCGACCCCTAATAGGGTGGTCTAATAACCCTTCAACCCACATGACTTATACAGGGCCGACCCCAACAAGGTGGTCTAATAACTCATCAAGTATAATTTATGACACTTACAATATAAATGATGACACTTCCGTATAGAGGAATAATAACATCTCTATAGGAATACAATATACATACATGTGAAATACATTCCGAAGTTACATATACATTAACAGGAAGTGACATTTTTCCAATAGCACTATTTAATTCTTTGTTTTGGAATGGACTCCTATTGTCTCCCTTCCTATTAATCTTTTTCATAGCATCAATGTAGTCACTGAGTGGTACACCTCTTTTACACTCTTCACTCAAATCATTCCAATCATTTACTAGTTTCTTGTAATCTAATTCAAGATTGGGCTCTTCTTTGGGTGTGAGAAATTTAGGTGTAGTAGGCCTTTGTGTGCTTTGAAATTCATCAGGTCTATTATGAGGTCCTGTACTTGAGAAAATATGCTCATTCCCTTTCATCTTTTCCCCTGAGTGTGAACCACTATTATCTCCTATTATTCCTTTGCTTTGAAGCTGGCTAATCAACAATTCGAATCCTTGCAACAATTTATCACCTATCCTATCCATGTTTGATGAAAGTTTAGAGAAACATGGATCCAAGGTTGCAATAAGTTCCTCCTTATGTTTTAATTTTTCATCCTCCTCTCTACCCATGGTTTCAATGAAAGACTCCTCTTCTTCTACTACCTCTTCTTCAACAAAAACCTCTTCAACTACTGGTTCAAAGGGTGGTGGATTATTCTTTTGACTTCTTGTTAAGAGCATAAGGTGCCAAGAACATGCTCTGATACCACTTGTAATGACCCTTTTTCAAAATTTTATTAAAATGCCAATTTTTCCACTTTTTCCCCAATTTCGACCTTTGACTAGTTTAACTGTTTTGACCTCCAAATCAACCCAAATGCTCCCAAATCTTCTGTAGGAGTGTATGAATGGTATTTAGAATTGAACATTAGGTTCAGGGATGTTTTATGGCCCTCCAAATACTTCTGCAAACTTGATTTGTATTCTGATCAATATAGGTAATTTTGACTAGTAATTTGTGCATCAAATCCCCCCTCGGTAACACTGAAAATGGCCTTCCCAATGCCTCCAAACTCCCAAAAATTTATGAACAGAGGTATATAATGTGTTTATTATGTTATTAAGGTCTCATATGCACCATTAATTGATTTTTACTACTGTTCTAACTCTCTCACATTCAACAGCAAAAACCCCCAATTCGACCCTTGGGGAAATGGCACTATTTCACCTCCCAATACAACTAAACTGAGTAAAAATGCTTCAAATGCTCAAGTACAGTACATGAAACTTGTAGAATACATCCATGGCAGTATATTTATCACAAATATATCAGAGAATCATCCATCCATTCGAAATAATCAATATTATAGTGTCATACATCAATGCATTGGGGAAATGGACATTGTTTGCTCATTAATCAATAGTTTTGCATACAACCAGTGGGTATTTCGACCTGATACTTTCTGAATATTAATAACAAAATATATGAAGCTATTACAATCAGAAATATGTAATGAGAAGCTCTCTCAAGAAGCACAAGTGCTCACCAAAAACGCCCTCCCTCAAGGAGCATGAATATGCCTTCAAAATTGGAAATGGTGGAGAGAAAGTGCTGCACTAAACCAAACCATGAAACTTCCTGTAGCTGATACCTACAAATAAAACTCCATTAAATCACCATGAAAGACCTGAGTGGCCTCTCCAAACACCAACTTGGATGGGGATCTTTCACCCTCGAAATTGGCTAAGGCAAGAAACTAGTCATCCACTAGTTCTCTCTTCACAAATGCAATTTTTCTCAAATCATCAAAAGCCATTCTCATACTTGATTTCTACATTTTATAACCAACATTATCCTTAAAGGGGTCGAAATCCTCTCAATAGATTCAATAATTTTCCATTTAGAAAATATTCCTCATTTGCCACTTGTCTCCTAGTTCCAACCTTCCATCTTCTCCCAAATTCGAATTTGAGTCTCTTTGGATTCCTCCAACTCCATGAGCGCCTTCCTTGAGCCTATTTTTGGGGCTGACATGTCATAATAGTCAGGTGTAAGAATTCAGGTCTGAATTTTGTCATAAATGTCATAGATGCTTCATTATTGTTGTCATAAAACTAGGGAATCTAGCCCAAGTGTCCACTAGTCTCCAATTTGACTCTTCCTCTCCCATGGAGGTTACTATTCCATCCCATTTCGACCTAAGATGCTCAATGCCATGTGTTATGACTTACCAACTCACCCAAGAGTGTTCACCTTCCCATGAATTCGAATTGGTAAGAGAGAGCTGCCATGTGTCATTGAAAAATCAAGCTAGTGTGGGTCCCACCACCTCCATATGTCTCCAAAACCACTTGCCACCTAGAATTTCTCTTGAATTTATTTATTCATCATATTTATTAAATGCTTGAATCCTTCTAATGTCTAAATATCATTTATTAGCTTCCTTATTACCATCCCACATGTGCCCATCCAACCTAGGAAACTAGTAGGATTGATGGGATTGTCTTACTATGCACTTATTTGAATGGGGACATTACAAGATCCTAGGAATTCTTGGCACTATTCCTAACCCCTCTGCAACCCATGTTGCATTTGGGAGCATTGGCCCTTCCCACACCACAACGGTTGGAGGACACATACCTTCCACACCTAGCATACCCTTAGGGGCCACTGGACAACTACATAATGCCACCATTAACAGTTATGTCCCAGTCACTACGCCACAGCCATCTGCTAGTTTACCATACATGGCTAATATGAACTTACCAGACCTAGCCAGGTTAACCAACGATCCTATCAGGCACAACCCTACATGGCCACCCATGCCTACAAATCTTCCCTCAGACATCCCGAAGTTTGAAGGAAAAGCTGGGGAAGATCCCCAAAACCACATAATGTCATTTCACCTATGGTGTTCCTCTAACTCCATAGTGGATGACTCCATTAAACTTAGACTGTTGCAACGAACGTTTATTGGTTCTGCAGCCAAGTGGTACATTGAGCAACCACATGGGACCCACCATACATTTATGTCCCTCGCCTCAACTTTCCTCCAGTTTTTTCAACTACCTGTACGCTATGATGCAGGAGTTGAAATACTTTTGTCTTGTAGATAAAACACGGCTACCCACATCACTGACCATATACATGAGTGGCATAAGCGTCATAGCCTATGCAAGATAAAACTTGATGACCGTATATTTTTGAATTGGTTTATCAAATCACTCCTACCCCTCATAGCCAAAGATGTAGCTTCCGAACGACCCCAGTCAGAAGAAGAAGCTATCTTAAAAGTTCAGCAATTCGACCTCATATATGCCCAATCAGGATATCTATACACTATTTTACCTGACGCCCCGCGCTGTGATCCATCCCACCATGATGCGCCGGGGGCATCCCATGCCGCTGATGGTATTATCGGCCAAGTTACGGTGCAAAGCAAACCTTTTACCATGATGAGCACAAACAACACCCCAGACCTTTCTACGGCTTCATCTAATTCTGGAGCTACAACTTCGTATGCTCCAATAACACACACCCACCACACTCATGGACCCTCATGTCCACCACAGTGTTATGGGAAAGCGCCACCAGCTTATGCGCCAGCTCCATATTATAACCAATAGGCCCACCAGAATCCAGTTCAGCCACAACCCCAAGTGGCTTATTATCCTCAACAGGAGGCACCTCTTGCTCCAACACTTCCAGCAGTTCAAGATTACCCACAACCACAACAAGCAACAGGTCCACCTCATAACCCTCCTCTTTACTACCCACCATTTTCCATTATGCTCAATAATACCTGCCCCGATCTTTCACGGGCCACATCTCACTCCGGAGCTACAACTTCGTATGCTCCCATGGCCTACCCCCACCACACTCATGGACCCTCATGTCCACCATAGTGTTATGGTCATGCACCTTCAACCTATCCACCTCTAGTTGCACCCCCTACGTATTACCATCAGCAGGCCACACATACTCCTGTTCACTCACAAGCCCTAGCGGCTTATTACCCACCACAAGAAGCGCTTGTTGCACCACAACCTCCAGTCACTCAAACTTATCCTCCAAACAACAACAATGCTACCCCCGCCAACCAAAACCCTGATCGACCACCGAAACAGGGTAAGAACCCCAATTTACAAACAAACCACCCATGTTCCATATGTGGGGTATACGGCCATTACACACACACTTGCCCCCATTTGGAGCGAATGCGCCAACTGTGGAATGATGACGCCCAATGCCAAGGGCACGTGGCACAACCAGTGTCACCTACTCAACCAAAACCCATGGTGCTGTAGAATCCTTTGCCCACACAAGGAGTGGTGAACACTCGTCCATTTGATCCTCCTCAAGGAACCACAACACCACAACAGCAAATCACATATGCTGCACACACAAACCAACCGATGGATTCAAATACTCATCATCTCCTTATGATGTCATCGTCCGACATGAATCTCCAAACGCGTCGAAACCAATACGCTCCCACTGCACCTAAAAATGTTCTTCCCATGATCGAACAACCCGTTCTTAGTGCACCAACATCGTTCGTCTCATCAGTCGGACCTGGGATATATTCGGATACCCCCTTGACCACCACTTTCCCTTCTATCACACCCCCTCCCCAGGTAACTAAAGTATCTGATTTGTGCACCTTATCGCACAATGAACAATAACATCCTCAACAACCTCAACCACCGCCACAAGCACCCATTGTGCCTAGTCATATCGGAACAACACCGATTCACACAATCCCGTTCTTGTTCCTGTTTTCAGGAGTTGTCAGCACGCCAGTAATGGCTACACTTAACCTTCCAGGTTTAACATTAGGAATACCTGTATGGTACTTACCTGCCCCAAATCCCCCACCTACTCCAACCGTTGTCCTACAACCAGCATCCTATGAATATGTCGAACCATCCACCACCTAGCATACCAAACCCCCAAAATCGCCCACCACCTGGTGGTTTGAACCCCCAAAACTGATCAATTCCAACAGGGGGCACTACATCGACATCTAGTTATGTCCCCCATCAATCCCGCAACACTGGGGGCAGAGGTCCACCAACCTACAACACTGCACCCACAACTCGCACCCCCCTAGTGACGCCCAAATTAGCTAAGAATCCCCCAACCCGTGTACTCCCGAAGTGCTCCTTGTGCGACGATATTGGCCACGCTACTCACCTATGTCCACAACTACCAGCACTTCAAGAACACATGAATATGTTGAATGATGACACCAATGTTCCAGTTGTCAAATTAGAATTTCCACCTCAACCTCATGATAAATCATTGCGCACAAACCACCCTTGTGCAATATGCGGAATCTATGGCCATTATTCACACCACTGCCTTGAATTCCCAGATTACAGAGCAGCCCTATACGAGATGAATAATGCCGACCTAGAGATATCCCCTCCTCTCATTGAGGAAATTAATCCCCCACCATCTTCCTCCTCAGAAGATATTAACACAATTTACATGGTTTCCAATGGGGACCCCTCTATCTGGTCGACTCCTTCCATTGATCCCTCCGACCCACATATTCAACCTTTTCAAATCAAAGAGGAAACCACATGTCCACAACATGGGGGCAGGCCCGATACCTTTCCTACTCATCATCATTATCATTCTCGTCGATGATACTGGGGGCATCCACCCCTCAAGGGGAATCCTCCATCATCATATCATCACTTCGGCATGCCACCACGGCCCACAGCCTCATGGTACACCCCCCCGCCAGTGGTTGCTCAATGCCCTATTGATCCCTCTCTAAGACAACATCTACACAACATTGACACCTCTGAGTTAGGGGGCATAATATATTACCTCGACCCTGGGATATGGGGCATGATCAATCATTTTAAACCTTCCCCATCACATCTATCTCAGTATTCCAATGATCCCATTGTTCAAACCAACACATATGTGATCCACAATCACAAACCCCATGCACATAGCATGGGGGCAGGTCATTAACCCTGCTAACTTTTTCACATGCGTGATCTCAACCATTTTTTGAGGTCACATATCACTTGTATATTCGATTTGATTTCATACACCTAGTATTCTCCCCCCACGGGTCATCATTTCTCCCCACCACTGCATCCTTGGCTTGGTGGGCTCACCTTTATTTGTAGCCATTTTTTAACCTAGTTATTTGCTTTGACCATTCCGGAGTCCTTATGACCTCCGTTTTTCGCACCATTTGCACCGCCGGATTCATATTTTCATGCCCATGATGATGCTTGAGATCATTTCTCGCTCTCACCAAAAACTTTCGGGCATTCTTTCCATGCCCCACACCACCTCGATTTGCATGCCACATCGGCTGTTGTCAGTTTATTGGCGATTTTTATACCATCGGATTCAATTTTCTGAACTTGTGATGATGCTTGAGATCATTTCTCGCTCTCACCTCTAGATTTTTCAGGCATCTTTTACAAGGCCCCTCGTTGCCTTGGTTTGCGTGCCACATCGACCGTCGTCCATTTTTGAAAAGTCTTATATCGCCGGATTCAGTTTTTCGCGCTCGTGATGATGCTTGAGATCATTTCTCGCTCTCACGCCCATATTTTTCGAGCATGTTTTACATGCCCCCTCGTTGCCTCATTTTGCATGCCACATCGGCCGTCATCCATTTTTTGATGAGTCTTATAATGCCTGGATTTAGTTTTCCACGCTCGTGATGATGCTTGAGATCATTTCTCGCTCTCATGCCCAGATTTTTCAGGCATGTTTTACATGCCCCCTCGTCGCCTCATTTTGCGTGCCACATCGACCGTCATCCATTTTTTACGAGTCTTATAATGCCTGGATTCAGTTTTCCGCGCTCGTGATGATGCTTGAGATCATTTCTCGCTCTCACGCCCAGATTTTTCGGGCATGTTTTACATGCCCCCTCATCGCCTCGTTTTGCGTTCCACATCGACCGTCATCCATTTTTTACGAGTCTTATATCGCTGGATTCAGTTTTTCGTGCTCGTGATGATGCTTGAGATCATTTCTCGCTCTCACCCCTATTTTTGGGCATTTTTTCAAAATGCCACTCATCACCTCGATTTACGTGCCACATTGGTCGTTGCCCATTTTTTACGATCTTTATGTCACCGAATTCAGTTTTCCGCACTCATGATGATGCTTGAGACCATTTCTCGCTCTCATTAATACCTTTTTGTTCGGTATAGTTTTACCCCTTTTTCGGGCCGAGTAATTCCTTTTACCAAAAAGGCACTTAGGGAGTTTCTGTTAAGCTCTTTTATGACTCCTAAAACAATGAAAAGATCATCGAACAATCTTGCTTCCTTTCATGCTCGCTAAACATATCTGAAAGGGCGTCTACCTAGTATAATTTTACCCCTTTTCCAGACCTTGTAGACTAATTACGAAAAAGGAATACTCTAGTCATATCGGCTAGAAGAGTTCTCCATTTGCATCATTTTATGCTTTTTCAGGCATTAGAGACTAACTTACGAAAAAGAACACCAATGGAGTCCACTTACCGCTTTCAGACTCTCTAAACATGAAAGCAACCACGAGCAATCACCATCCTGGGCTCGTAAAAATCCACAGGACTGTACGCCACCACCACTGTAGAGTTTTCTCATCGTTTTCAGACTCCTTAAAAATGAAAGCACTCATGAGAACGAACAGTCCTGGGATCACAAAATCCACAGGACAGTACCATTTTAGAGCACACTTTTATCCCTTCTTGGAGCTCATTAAAACTACGAAGAAGGACCCAATGGTGCTTCTCAGTGCCAAAAAAGACCATGTCTACTCATATGGCAGCTTCCCCATTTTGGTCGTCTTTGTTCAGAGTATTCTACACTATGTCACCCTGAGAGTCCCTCTACAGCATCCATCAGCATGTCCCCCCAGATTCAATACATACCCTTCAGTCCTTAAAGCTATGATCCCCGCACCTACAAGTTAATTTCCTACGCTGCCAGGTCAACCATGTCATCATGCTCTGAACAAAGGAAGTTTGAGTCCACCCACTCTATGAACCCAGTTATTTCCCATCCCCACAGTATGTTAGTCCTACCATTATTACTATCACACTTCAGTTCTACACCTCGCACTCCTACCAAGGAAACATCATTTCCTTGGTAGTTGATGGTCTCCCTCTGTCAACACCAACCAAATCTATTCCAGAGGATAGACCCAGAGGTCCCCGTGTCTTGGACTCATCACCATTTATGATGAGTTTCTACGAATCATTTCGAGAAGAGTCCTCAGTGCCTCTCCAAATGGTTGTTTCTCACATGCTCGATTTCAACACCTTGATCGCATCGTTGAGACTCACACAGGGTATTGGTCCTTTCAGTTTTTTGTTGAAGACCCCGGATACCACCTGACTCTTCCACATTTGAGAGTTTACTTATGGACACAACCAGTTACATTTTCCTATAGATATCCGGGTTGCGCATGGCGACAGTATTCAAATGTACCCCAGTTTTATACTCCCTCGAGTATACAGTTACATGTGCTCCTCAGAGATGACTCACAGTCATTGAGTCCCTACAGATGTTGGACACCTTCAATTTCAACAGTTCATCAACCCTTTTGAGACCTTGTTCAGAATGGTTGTCGCTTTATTCCAGTGTATCAGTTATTGAGATCAGTCATGTTATGATCATGAGTATATCCCAAAATAGTGTCCCCTTTGGACCATTATGATGTACCGGCATATTTTTTATGTCCCCCTTCTTGGGACTAATTGTTATGTATATGTCTTGATACGAGCATGGGTATGCTCGCCTCGTCCATTATCAGAGATTATTCCTCATTCATATTGAGGCCATGTAATTATTTTTGTTTTTGCAGCTTCCAAGGGTCGTTGATCCAGTCTCCAACTGGTCTCTTCTCTTCCCCAAACCCCAAGAAAAAGATAAAAGAACTATGATGTCTATCGGCCATACAATGAGCTCCTGCCCTCACACATCAGGGGGCAATCTGTTAACACCCAAAAAGTGCTCACTAGCTCATTTCCTTATTCACATGACCCATTTGTTCATTTTTCCACCATTTGAGCCTCTAAAGCCATCAAAAGCTCACAAAAAGACCATAATACACCATTTTTCCCCTCAAAAGATATATTTTTCCTCAAAAAGGATCCAGAATTCCCAAAAATATTAAAAGGGAATAAAAATATTCAAAATATTCAAAAAAGGAAAAAAGAGGGAAAAATGTACCTAAACCATGTTGGTCAATACCATTGGTTTCCTCAAAACCATAATGGTATTCCCCACCACCAAAAACTATAAAAAGGTGGTAGCGGCTCCTCACTTTCCATCCATCCATAATCCTATCCTCATGCTGTCAAAATCTCTCATGAGTTCTTGACCATTGTAGCAATCTTGGAGAAGAGACCATTGGAGCCTGGAGTGTCTCACCCTTGGAGCTGCTCAACACCACAAATCCTCACCATTTTAGGTATGATAATACAAAACATTCTTTTATTTCTTGTTCTTTCTATGAATTGTTTTTAGATTTATTTGTTATATGCAGATGTTAGTTTAGATTTAGATTTAATTCATAATTGTTTTTGCTTTCTATATTGAAACTGCTATCACATTGTTGATAGGTGCCCATTGCACAAGCTTGTTTGCAAAACCAAGCAACAGAGAGACCATCCACAAGACTATAAAGCCTAATTTTCAAAAAAGGAAATTTGATCCTTATGTTCCAATTGGTCCTCAATGTATTCTTCCCAATATAAGTTACCATCAATCAACAACAGATCATCCTTTGAGAGAGAATCGACAATAGAGTTTAATTCCCTGTATATATGTTGAATCTCTCAATTGTGAAAGTTGTCAAAAATTCCTTCAATTATGTTGCACCACTGCTGAAGATCAATGGATTGTAAATCACCTGCTTTATTTGCCCAGTTAACTATAGTCATAAAGTCTCCAAAAATATTAAGAGAATCGATGCCCAAGTAACTTGCAAGCCTAATTAGACACCATAGAGCAAGCAAATTCGCCTTTGTGTTGGTCCCAATAGCACAATTCAACTTTAGTTTGAAATTGTGAGAATTATTTAAGATTAAGTAAGCTCCTCCAACACATTTTCCATCCACTGTTGCACCATAAAAAAACCAATGTGCCTCAACAACAAAAGGAATATCTTTAATAGTTCTGGATTTTGAATATTTTGCTTGCATAGGACGAAGCTCCTCATATAGATTTAAAATCTTGATGAGAATAGAAGTTAGTGTAGGAGTTTTGTCTTAAAAAACTGAATCATTTCTAATTTTCCAAATCACCCAGCACATGATAATAGGGAGTAGCATGTGATCTCTTTCATAAATGTGCCAAATAAATAAAAAATTATCCACAGTCTCCTTACCCCGTGTCATAGGGATATCAAGTTTGAGCAAACATAAAACCAAATATTTATAGTGAAGGAGCAAGAGATGAAGATATGATCAATGGATTCAGGTTCACATTTGCACATAGTACATCTACTTGGTCCCTCCCATCCACACTTGATTAAATTGTCCCATGTGAGGATAGCATTTTGCAAGACAAGCCAAATTTTTTTTTTTATCTCTGTGGTATCTTCCATTTCCATAATTTCACATACCACCACTTTGGTACAAGATAGCTATCATAATTTGTAATGGAAATAAATATAGGTCTCTTTTATAGTTTGTCCATTTTTTTATTGCTAGTCCATAACAGTTTGTCATCAAAATTTGAAATTCTAATCCCTTCAGAATTTAGACATGAAATATAAACTTCCCATTCATTTCCAAAGCTCCACCAATTCCCAAGTCTGTGGCATTGTACCAGTATTAGCCTTCATTACCACACCATCTAGGTTTTTTTATTTGAGAAAGAGTTGTATACCCAATTTCTTGCAGATATTCAAGAATGTCATTTGAGAGTTTGTAGCTCTCTTCAAAACCAACTATCGGATCAATTCCAACAATAATTTTTTCACCTATACTAACCTTCCAAGCAAGGTTCATACTAATCCAATGGAAATAATTTAGGAACCTAGACCAGAAATTGGAAGAGTTTTTGTTAGTTTTCCTAGGATTCCCGATCCAACGAAAAATGTCATCTTTGATATATTTCCTGTGAAGAATATTATTCCATAATCCTTTCCCCCAGAGACCTCTCCACATGCATTTCATACTAAGTGTTGTACTGAACCACTCCAAGTTCTTTATATCCCATCCACCTTTTTGTTTTGGCAAGGATAATTTCTCCCAATTTACAAGATGGAACTTATTCTTTCCCATTGTTCCAGACCAGAGAAAATTGAACATCAATTTTCGAAGCATCTTGATGATGGTTTTTGGGATATTTTCCAACAAGAACCAAAACATAGGAATTCCAACCAAAATTGATTTTAGTAAAGTTAGCCTTACACCTATAGAAAGAAATCTGTAAGTCTAGTTGCTTATCCTTTTTTCAAAATTTTGGACCAGCCACAGCCAGTCTTTTATCCTATAACAGTTAGGTTTTAAATAGTAACCCAAATATTTAAATCCTTCTTCAAGCACTGAAGACTAGTATGGAAGTAAAGTATGTATCATCTCCATAACAAGATTCCCACCTTATGGAAGTAGAAAGAATACTTTTTGCAACTGACCTCCATACTTGAGGCAACACAAAATAAATTAATAATCCTAGAAAACTACTTCCATCCCTCAATTGTTCCCCTTCCAAACAGAACAACATCATCAACAAACAAAATATGAGATATAAAAACAAAAGTAGTAATTTTAACACCTTTAAGTTTGCCTTCCTTTATAGTAGAGTGTATTAAGTTACTCAGTCCTTCAATAACAAGTAGGAAAAGTAAAGGAGATAAAGGAAACCCTTGTCTTATGCCCCTAGAGGAATGAAAAAAGTTTGTTTGGGAGCCATTGACAAGAACAAAGAAATCTGCAGAGGTAACACAAGCCATTATCTAGTTTGTCACCTCTAGAGGCATACCAATCTGTAGTAATAATAATCTCAAGTATATCCAATTAACCCTATCATAGGATTTTACCAAATCCATCTTGAGGATCACATCATCAATGTCATTTAATTTTATCGAATGGATGCATTCCCAAGTAACCCCCATCACATCCAAAATTTGCATGTTTACAAGAAAGCCAAATTATTCTTTTTACATCATTTCAGCACGTTTTGGTATGAGTCTATTGGCAATAATTTTGGTAATGATCTTATAGACCAAATTACATAATGCAATAGGTCTATAGTCATTATAACACTCAGGTTTGTTCTTCTTAGGAATAAGGGAAATATAAGTTTGATTTAGAGCCGTAGATCCTTCACACCTTGATTGTTCGACCATTTGAAGAAGTTAACCCCCCATAATATCAAAGAAAGATAAAAAGAGTTCCACTGTCTAACCATCTGGACCTGGGATTTTCTCACGTGCAAAAGTCTTTAAAACCCCTTCAATCTCCTTTAAAGTGACTGGTTCTCCAATTTTCAATCCCTCCTATGTAGTGAAGAAAGTGGGGAATTGTTTAGTGACCCTAAGTTGTGCTCCAATGTCATTTAGTTTAGGATCTTTAAAAAGTTTATAAAAGTGTTGAACAACAAACCTTTTCAGCTCGTCATCTTTATTTTTTATTTTTTTAAGCAAAAAAAACCCTTCATTCTATTAAGGTAGGACCAAAATTACAATCTTCATCTTAACAAACATCTGGGTGCTAAAGGGACCACCATAGAGCTCAAACTTGCCCATAAAACCAGTAACCCAAAGCTTAGAGTCATTAAACATCGACATCACAATACTGAGAAGAGCTACAGCGGCCGAACCACTTACAAGAAACCAAATAGGAAACAGAGAGCTATTACCAAACTAAAAATACTCACCCCAAACCCCCAAACCAACCAGAGGCCAAACCCCAATTACAAAAGAAGATTCCAAGAAAACAGACATCACCCAGAGAACAGAATCACCGCCAGAGAACCAGAAAAAAGGGACAGCAGTAAATCAAAACAAGCCGATAATCACCATGCTGAAACAGTACTAGTCTAGGCAGAGACCAGTCACCACATGAAATAAATTATCTAGATGGACCAGCTTTGTCTTTGATGATCACAACCAGAGGCGCCTCCACAGCCTCCCCCTTTCCACATAGATTGATCTCACGCGGATTCTCCACTTTTTTGGGATGAGTAAGGAAAGAAATACCTAAGTCACCAGCCAGCGCATCCAGCTTCATATGGATCCAATGCGACTCCTCAGCATGGTCCTTGCAAAGTTCCTCCAACTTTTTCATCCGCTAAGAGCCAGACAGAATGTCACCTCGAGTTTCCATGAGCTGTGCAATAAGAGTCTTGGTAACCCACAGAGTCACGACGGCCCGGTTGTACAGATCCATTCGCCCCAACATATTTCTCGAGTCGTGGATCCATTCAGACATAGAAACTCCCCGGGCAGCTCTTGCTCACCCACCAGGCACCATAATTCCACTTCCACCTCCTCCAATTCTTGCTGTACTTCCAGTGGAAAGAAATGACAAAAGAATATAGCCGTCGTGACAACGTTCTATTTCTCCCGACTGCGGCTAGCCTGATCCGGAGTACTTCCTCCGGCATTGCTAGGATCACCATGAGATCTTCTACCTCTCCTAACATTTCTCCCTCTCGGCGGCATGATACCAGCACCCTTACTATCACTCTGCACACCCCAACTGGACACAAAAGAACTACGCCAGGCACCAGCGTAATACAGGAAATAACCCTTATGACTGTTGCCACCCCTGCACACCGAATTTAAATTAAAGCCGCCCCCTGCATCCATTAAATACATCATCATTATCCAGACTTGGTAATGATTAAGCATGTCCTGTGCCTTCGTCATATCCACACCCCTCTATTCATAATGAGCCATAAGAAACGTGTGAGGCCGATCCTCCATGACCTTCTCACACACCAAATCTCTAACATAACAACCCTAGACGATGGGAAATCTACGAAAAGCCTCATAGTTGCCCATTTATCAAGATTATCTGAACGCCATCTGTCAAGATCATCCATAGTAGGGTACCAACTGTTAATTCCCATCAGATTTAGGAGTTATGCTGTCGTCAGTTGTGGGAATCTTACCTCCACGGTCACACTCGACAATCCTCATACATTTAAGACGACACGTGCTCGATTGTAATTCCAAAGCCTCCCCATCCCATCTTTCATTAAGGTTGTTGACGCCCTAGTTAGCTAGTGCGTCTGCCATGAATTTAGCACTCCTCCTGACATGCTGGAAAGTAACAGAGTTGAAAGAAGCAATGAGGTTTCCCAGGCACGCCAAACACCACGCCAGACGCCACGATGTTGCCATCTTAGCAGCCCGAGTCCCGTTGTTAAGTTTAATGGCAATCTAAATAAGCATATTCGAGTCCCCTTCCACGATAACACAACTTAAGCCACGACGTGCCACCATGATTAAGCCCTGCAACAATGCTTCACATTCAGCGACATTGTTGGTTTCGAGGCCCAGATGACCATAGTAACTAAACATTACCTCTCCCTGGACATTGTGCAGAACACCACCGTAACCTATATTCTCCGGGTTGCCTTTAGAGGCCCCGTCCAAGTTCATCTTCAGCCACCCCTGTAATGGCGAAGACCACACCATCGGACTATCCTGCACATTTGTACCAATATTGCTACCCCTAAAAAAATGCGGAAGCACCATGATAGCCCAGGTATGAAGAATCTGTAACTCATTAGCCGGTATATTCAGATCATGTTCAGTCCACAAGGTTAATTTCAGCGTTTCAGTAATCCCATGCTGTATATGCCCCCAGACCATCTTCCACGTACTACTTTTGCCAGTAAAAAAATGCTTGTTTCTTTCCTTCCACACCTCCCATAGGGTCGCTCATCATATTTATGAATAATCCTCCCATCCTCATTTTTAATGTCCCAAATAGTATTGATATTCCTTCTATGTGTAGCAGAATTATGGAGAAACATGTATTATTATTATCTCCCATAGCTATCCAAACAACTCTTGTTTTTAGGCGTCATGCCATCTCTTCTTGTTGAAGTAAAAAATTCCTTCTTCTATCCATTTATAGAATTTCAATTTCTCTTCTTCCAAGAAAATACATCTAGGGTTGTTATCATAAAACTTATTTAAAAGGGCTTCAACATATTTTAGTTCTTTGTCCTAATCTTGTTTTTTAATTTTCTCCCATTTTGTAACCTGTTTTTTAAGACATCCAAGCTTAAATACCAAACTATCCATTGGACTTGTTCCATTGGGGACACATGTTGTCATCCAACAATCCTTGACCAATTTACAGAAATCCGGTTCTAGTAACTAGTTGTTATTAAATTTGAAGGGATAATATCACCCTGATTTTACCCCATCAATTTGTAAGATAATAGGGAAATGATCATAAATGGTGGATTTGATTTCCCAGGCTCAAATTTTTTGAAGTAACTCCACTAAATGCTCACTCATAATGAACCTATCCATCCTTTTACTGATGGCAGCATCACCACATCTTCCATTGCACCAGGTTGGACCCAAAATAGTGGGAACAACATCAATAAGACCAGAAGTATGCAAAAGATTTTTGAAGAAATCAGGTAATGGATCTAGTCTTGCACTAACACCCCAAACTTTAGTTGATGAAAGGGTAAAGTTTAGATCCCACCAATGATTAAAGTTTGAATCTTTAGGAGACCGCATTCGTCCAATATAGTCCAAAATTCTTCTTTGTTCTTATATGGACCATAACAATTCAATATTGAGAAATGTAGATCAACTTCCATGAAACAACCCTCTAAAAGGATACCTCCAACAATACTGTAGGGTTTTAGAGCAACCACCCTAGGGTTCCAGCAAGATACAACACCTCGAGAAAGTCCACAAGAATCCAGTGCATAAAGATACAACACCTCCATAAAGTCCATAAGAATCCAGTGCACAAAGTTCCCATGTGGGCAAAAGTCTAGACAATGTCTCGGTTGCAATAGAGGCATCACAAATAGTTTCTCGTCATAAGGTTATATTAGTATGTAGAAAATTATGTTATAAGATTTCCAAAAATATAATAGTATGGAGTTAATTATGTTATAAGATTTATAAAAAATATATATTAAAGTTAAAAATTAATTTCAAAAATATAAATTTTTATATAATAATTAGTTATATTTGATATAATTAGTTTTGTGAGTTTTTTATATATGAATAAGTTGTAGACTTTATTCTATACTCTTTTTTATTTAACATAATATATGTGTGTAATTATTTTTTATCGATTTTATTTTAAATTTGAAATATATTTTAAAAAAAGGTATTTTTTAAATAGTTTTAATATTTCTTCAATTATTTGTTTATTTATTTTAGTTATATATGATTATGCCGTAAAAACTAATTTAAATTATAATTTAAATAACTAATTAAAATTATAATTTAAATAAATAAATTTGTTACTACTTTTTAAGTTGTAAAATAATAATTTCAAATATATCTTTCAATTATTGTTAATATTTTTTTGTTTATAAATTACATAAAATCAAAGTATCACATTTTTTTTATGTAATAATTATTATAAAAATATTTTTAAATGATTTTATATAATTTTTGTGTGTAATAGTATTTTTTTTAAATTTTTGGCATTTGATTATCTAAAGCTTATTTTGTTTCTTTCGACTATATACTCATTACATATAAATTTAATTTACAATTTAATTAATAAAATATTAGATACAAATTAATTCTTTATTAATTTACACAAAGCAAACACATAAAAAATATTAGCATCCATTATCCCTTATAATTTATAGTCTATTTCTAACTTGAAACTATATAAGACAAATAAGGTAAGACAATCCTTGTACATACTATTTTTCAATTGAGAGCCAGGTTTACTTTAGCGTAATGTTTATTATAAAACTAGTTACTATTTGTTTACCATTATTTTCTTAATAGAAAGGAACTAAGTTACTAAGTCACTTTGCTGTTAATTCCACTTGTTTTCAATAACTCACTCTTTGATATATTGTTTTAATCATTAAATAATGGCCAACCTTTGATATGATATCAATGAAACGTCACGATTCATATATGATAACAAGAGCCACATGGTGGCAATGCCCTTGACATTGCAACCTGCTATATTTGTAGAAAGTTGTAGAAATGATATATTTGCTTGGAGTTGTGAACAATTGATAGAAGAGAGTACATTATAACTCCATAATATGAATACTTGTATACTTGCAACCATACCTCTTACCACAAAAGGCATCAAATACTGGAAAAGGAATGAGAGATAAAGGTATTGCCCCTTCCCACATAAGAATAATTTGAAAACAGGAAAGTGCATGGATACCAAGAATTACATCTTATCGAGTTAGTTCAGCATGTGACCTTATTCATGAATAAAACTGCGTTAAGAATGAAAACATAACTAAAATACACTAAATTAAAGCATAACTAAAATGAGTTAAAATGAAATGTTTATTTAACATGACAATGCAATAAAAATGCATGAAAATGCAGCATGATCTGATATGCAAGACATAAACCTAATATACTTGGATGCCCTATGGCATCAGATTTCATCATTGAATAAGAATTAAAGAATCTACTCGATCATCACTTGATGTTACAACTCCCAACGCAAATGAGACTTCAGGTATTCTACATACTTAATAACCAAATTACATGGTTTTCATATAACCTACAAGTTCTCTTATTTTTTAAAGAAGAATCTTGAACTAGTGCCTATTCTAGCATTTAAAAGGTGCATCTCTTTGTAATGTGATGTGTTTTAAATTATGGGATGAATGTTGTAGAATCTTTCGTTTCATGGCAGATCTGTACCCTAACATATTTAAAGGAAACACAATTTCCTGCAATCATGTTATGAATTCAAGAGATGAGAAAGATGATGCAGTTCCTTTGCCAAGAGCATTAGGCATGATTATCTACAATGCACTTGAAGATGGTAATGATATCAACACAAACACTCATATTCTTCTTGACATACATTTCAATGCAATGGATGGAGCAACACTCCTTAACTATAAATTATACAGTGAAAGTTTTCAGGGTCGCTATTTTACTTCTATCAAGACAACATTGAAAGGCTTCCAATCTATGAAGATATTTTTAAGAAACATCCTAATTTGCCATAAAATTGGCATGATTCAGGTCCCTTCTTGCTTATATTTCTCCTCCAATAACTTTATTGTATACAAAGTCAGCTTCAATGACAACAACCTTTTTCCTTAGAGGGACCCATATCAATAATGCACAAGTTTTGTAATTTGAATCTTACACAAGAGCTGAGATTGTGCTTATCACTACAAAACTTAGAATAGAAATCAACCTACCTTATTATGTGTTATACCATGGTTACAACACTAAGCACACCTAATCACACTCTCCTATCTCTCGGGACTACACGAGTTTTCTTCTTACAACCAATATGTATACGAGATAAAAAATACCATTTATTGTCATAACACAATAACTAGAATCTAAACCAATTGTATTCATTACATTTTACCATGCTTATGAGCATAGAGTTATATTGGTAAGCTTTCCCCAAAGATTAATTTTGTTGCATATCTAAAATCTAGGTTTTGAAGTAACTAAGACCATAATTGGGTCGCACTTAATCCAATTTGAATTGGTCAACACCATTGACATTTACACCTAATTTCACGACATATATTCCCAAATGTTCAGTTCAATAATTTTTCATATTTCGTGTATAGGAGGAAAAGGACCTCCAAACTAATTCCATTGCTTGCAAATCCTAAACCATGCTTAGGTTTAGGGCACAACCTAGCTAATGATTCTACTTCCCCAAACTAGCCTAGCTCCAACTAGTAACCAACCATGAGGAACTGTAACTAGCAGGAAAGAGAGGTAGAGGTTGAGCTGGTCCTTGCCTCCTCACTTCTGTCACGTCCCCTCCCATCATACCAGCATGATAGAGAGGATCATGATGCTAAAACCGGGCATCTAGCCCCATATCCATTAAGTAAAAAACTCATTGATAAAAAGACATATACATGTGCATGTTATAAAAACACAGCGGAATTAAAAATCATGTTTAATATCTAACATACATTCAACATTTCTGTGACAGCCATTAAATAAAGACATTGCAGAATTTATAAAAGAGAATACTTATCTTAACAAGGTAGTCCCAAGCAACCAGCTATGCATCTACAATGTTCCACCCAACCATAGGCCAGTTGTGCTTATCAACCTCTTGATACAACTGCCACCCCTGAGCTGGGCATGATTTCTACAAGGAACCAGGGAACAACAGACTCACACATAGCCAGGCATACACCAAGATGAGCCAAGCCAATCTACAATTGGGTTTATCAGGCTGCTAGGAAATGGAAAGGAAGAGTGGCTAAACTAGTGAGCTCAAGCACAGAGCCAGGGGTAACCTTACAAGATCTATCTAGCTTGGCACCCACAATACCTACACACCCAACACAAGGAAGTATTCTTTTCACTGCTGTACAGTCCCTCAAGCCATACCTTCCCCATCTAGTGCTCTCAGGGTGTGCATAGAAGAGTAACCAAATCCCTCTTGATCTTCTTAAGAGGTTGTTCTCCCCACTAGGTTTATCAAGCCAATTCTGTCCACTACCACTCCAAAACCTTTGCTCACAGGTTCAAACCAAAATAGGGATGCACATAACAGCAAAACCACAATTGTTGGGCATGAGGAAAAACGTTTCTTCAGTGGGATGCCCAAAGAGGAGGTTTCTACCAATTCAGAAAAACGTGGGAAAGCCCAAAAATGAAATGGCAATTGGGGAACAACCCTGGAGAGCAGAAATCGTTTTCAGAAAAAACGTCCATGGGCATTTTGGGGCAAAAACAACCTCCATCACAGTCCCAAATCGTGGCCCTTCTCTCCCAGCTGCTATATAATGCAAAACGAGCTCCCAGGCATGGAAAATGCAGGAAAAATGGTGAAAAATGTGATGGGGAAAGACCCAGTAGTTCAGACTGCGTGAGAGAGGAAAGACTATGGGTTCAGAATGGATTTGGGCACCATTTCGTGGGTGTTCTCTTTCCCAAAGAGACAAAATACGATTTCCCAGGTTGATGGCTTGCCCATACACGAAATTGGCTGCCATACCTCTTCATTCCCAAGGCATTAACTGCCTCAACCAATTTCTGGAAGAATTAAATGATTGGGTCCATAACCCAAAATGGGTAGTTGGTGATTTATGGGTTTTCTCATTGACACATGGATTAACACCATTGGCTCAAGGGTTTGAATAATTTCCCTCCCTATTCCTTGTAGAATCATACCCCCATCTCTTTGTTGCATTGCATAGCTAGTTGTGGGTTTTTTTTCATTAAAATTCGTATTTACATGATGTCTTAATTTACATTGTCCCTATCTAGCACAAAAACTATAGGCATCTATTTTTAATTGCCGATACATAAAACACTAAATCAATGGTGAGGCCTTGGCCTTGAGCTCCTCACCATGATTAAGTAACAATATTACATCATTTACGATTTAATGCGAATGGGGTCAAAATGGGGATGGGACATTCCCCTCCCCTTACATTAGCACTGTCCTCAGCGCTCATCAAAATTGAACAAAAATGGATATGCCACCCTCATGGAATCCTCCAGCTCCCATGTAGCCTCATCGGGACCGTAGTGCTTCCATTGCACCTTTACCTGTCCGATGGCTCAGTTTCAGAGCAATGTTACCTTCTTGTCTTGGATGCGCAATGGATCGGTTTGGAATTATCTCTCAGGTTCCACCTGGATCACATCTCAATTAATCACATGGTTAGGATCATGTACATATTTCTTAAGTAAAGAGACATGAAAAACATTATGAGCTTTAGTGCTAGCAAGCAATGCAAGTCTATATGCAACTGGCCCTATTCTTTCAAGCACTTCAAATGGCCCACAATATCTAGGTGATAGCTTGGCACAACTCCCAAGCTTCAAGGAACTCTTCCTTGATCTCACTCTAAGATACACATGATCCCCAACATTGAATTCCCTATGCATTCTATGTTTATCTGCATAGCTTTTGTTGCTATCCTGGGCTGCTTTTAAATTTTTCCGGATCTTTGCAACCTCTTGTTCCATTTCCTTAAGCAATTCTGGCCCAAGTACAATTCTGTTCACTGGATTGTGTGATGCACCTGCAAAAATTAATTAATAAAACTATGCGAAATAGCAGAAATGACAGAACTCAGAATCACTTTTATATTGATCACATGCCACTTCGAGGGGGAAACCTCCTTTGAGCAAGCTCAATACAAATAACTTCACGGTGCCTTCATAGGTTTCAGCACACATTTATATACTAAGTCTAGGTGCCAATACTATGGGTCAAAACCATGGGCCACTACAAACTATGGATCAACAATACTACGGGCGACTTACAAAGCATATGTGCCAACAACAATAACATAAACTATTGATCAACAAATACTACGGGACGACTTACAAAGCATATGCGTCCAACAACAATATACTAACAAAGTAAAGACATCCCCTCCCCCTTAAAAAAAGCTTTGTCCTCAAAGCTTTAGATGTGGAAATTGTTGTTGAATCTGAAGGAGTGGTTCCCATGTAGCATCCTCTGGTTGCATGTCGTGCCACTGAATTAAGACCTTCATGATAGAGCGAGAGCGAAGCTAACGAGTGCGCCGATTAAGGATGGCCTCCGGCTCCAAAAGGATGGATCCTTCATTATCTAGTTCGGGTAAAATTGTTTGTCCACTGATGTTGGTGCCAAGAACTTTCTTTAGACAAGAGACATGAAAGACTGGATGAATGCGGGAAGGAGGAAGTTCCAATTTATAAGCAACGGATCCAATCTTTTGAAGAATCCGATATGACCCATAGAACTTTGGAGCGAGCTTATGATGCCCTTTGAGTTTCACGGAGGACTGCTTGTACGGCTGGAGACAAAGAAAAACCATATCGCTGACTTGAAAAGTGCACTCAGAATGGTGCTGATTAGCTTGTTGCTTCATGCGATTTCTTGCCATGTGAAGATTGTCCTGCAAAATGCGAAGAATCTGATCACGGTTTCGAAGGACCGTGTCAACTTCCTGAACTGGTGAACTGGTGGGGGTGTATGGAAGAAGAACTGGAGGTGCCTGACCATAGACTGCTTCATATGGGGTCATTTTAGAGGCAGTGTGGTAAGAGGTATTGTACCACCATTCAGCGAGAGGGAGCCACTTTTCCCACTGATGTTGTTGTTCAGAGGTGAAGCAACGAAGATAAGTTTCCAAGCATTTATTGATAATTTCAGTCTGACAATCTGTTTGTGGGTGATACCCTGAACTCATCTTCAGTTTGGTGCCAGTGTGGCGAAATAGTTCAGTCCAAAAATGACTGGTGAAAGTTGCATCACGATTCGAGACAATGGAAGAAGGGATGCCATGAAGACGAAAGATCTGGTCCAGGAAAATTTGAGCGACTGAAGAGGCTGTATAGGGATGGCTGAGAGCACAAAAATTACTATATTTGGAGAGGCAATCAACCACAACAAGAATAACTGTCTTCCCGCCAGATTTAGGGAGCCCTTCAATGAAATCCATAGAAATATTTGTCCAAATCCGTGTAGGTATGGGCAAGGGTTCGAGCAATCCTGGAAGGAGTGTTTTTTCACCCTTATTGTGCTGGCAGGTATCACATTCGGCCACCATCTGTTGAATTGTACTTTTCATGCCCTGCCAAAAGAAGTTACGCCATGCCCGTTCATATGTTTTGAGGAATCCAGAGTGCCCTGCCGATGGAGAAGCATGGAGTTCATAGAAGACAGCTTGTTGAAGATCTGTGCTCTGGGGAAGCACCAGACCACCCTTGTATCTCAGAGAAGCACCGTCCCAAGAGTAATGTGGTACAGCAGAAGGGTTGTTGGTCAAGCATTGGATGATTTGAGATAAGGAAGAGTCATTGACATAACCCTGTTGAATAGATTGTAACCAATTTGGAACAGGGATAGAAATAGCTGAAAGAGAACCTTGGGCATCAAATGTGCGAGAAAGAGCATCTGCCACAATATTGTCTTTACCCTTCTTGTAAGTGATCTCATAGTCATAACCCATGAGTTTGCTAACCCATTTATGTTGTGCCGGGGAGGAGACACGCTGTTCCAAGAAATATTTCAGACTCTGGTGATCAGTCTTGACGTAGAAATGATTCCCTAATAGGTATGGGCGCCACTTTTGTACTGCATTCAAAATAGCCATCATTTCCTTCTCATAGGTAGAGGCAGCTAAATTCTTACCTGAAAGGGATTTGCTGGTGAATGCAATGGGGTGTTCATCTTGAAGGAGAACAGCACCAAGTCCATTGCCGCAAGCATCACTCTCAATAGTGAAGGGCTTGGAAAAATCGGGCATAGCTAGAACAGGTGTAGTACACATAGCTTGTTTTAGTTTGTCAAATGCACGCTGAGCAGCATGTGTCCATGTAAAAGCATCATTTTTCAATAGAGCAGTTAATGGAGCTGAAATCTTCCCATAATCCTTAACAAACTTGCGGTAGTAGCCAGTCAACCCCAAAAAACCACGAAGGCTCTTGAGTGTCTGAGGATGCGGCCAATTGTTCATGGCATTGATTTTGGCAGGATCCACGCGAACCCCTTGTGCTGAGATAATGTGCCCGAGATACTCAACTTCCTTTTGTCCAAAAACACATTTAGACTGCTTGGCATGGAGATGATGGTCAAAGAAAAGTTGCATGACAAGATCCAGATGCTAGAGATGTTCATCCCATGTTTTACTATAGATGAGGATATCATCAAAGAATACCAGAATGAATTTCCGCAAGTAGGGTCGAAATATTTTATTCATTAATGCCTGGAATGTGGAAGGAGCATTAGTGAGGCCATAGGGCATGACCAAAAACTCATAATGGCCATCATGTGTGCGGAAAGCTGTTTTAGGGATATCATCCTCATGAACTCGAATTTGATGATACCCAGAACGAAGATCCAACTTGGAGAAAAAGTGAGCCCCATGAAGCTCATCAAGAAGCTCATCAACAACAGGAATTGGAAACTTATCCTTGATGGTGAGGTGATTAAGTGCTCGGAAGTCAATGCAGAGGTGCCATGACCAATCTTTTTTGTGGACAAGAATAACTACAGAAGAAAAGGAACTAGTGCTTGGGCGAATAATACCTTGCTTTAATAAGTCCCGAACAAGCATTTCAATCTCTGTTTTTTGGTGAAATGGGTAGCGATAGGGCCTGATGTTGGGAGGAACGCTGTCAGGAAGGAGCTGAATACGATGGTCTTCTGGCCTGGAAGGTGGCAATCCCACTGGTTCAGCAAAAACACTTGTATATCGATTCAGAATTTGTTGTAGATCCAAAGGAGTAGTGGAGACCGCTGAAGGTTGCATCTGAATGGAATGGAGCTGAGCGATGACACCATGTGAATTCTTTTTGAGGAGTTTTTCCATGCGATGTGAACTGATGATGCTGAGAGAACCTGGTTGTAATCCTGTCAAGGTGTGTTTTTGGCCATTGAGGGAAAACTGCATCCAAAGTTCAGCAAAATCCCATAAGATAGGGCCAAGTGTGCGTAGCCATTGAGCGCCCAAAATCACATCACATCTGCCTAAGGTCAGGGAAAACATGTCAAAGCGCAAGGTATAATCTCCCATAGAGATACGCACATTTTGACACTTCTTTTTGCAAGGTAAGGTGCCCCCATTGGCAACCATGACTTTAAAGTTGGAGTAAGGATGGATAAAACAATCAGCTTGTTTGGCGATCTGAGGGTCAATGAAATTATGAGTGCTACCAGAATCAACGAGTATTGTAAGAGGAAGCTTCTTGAAGTAACCCTTGACCCGCATTGTTTGGGGGGTGGTGATTCCAGCTAAAGCATGGAGAGATATCTCTGGTTGGTCATCCTGAGACGGAGGGTCAATAGGCGTTTCCTGAATGTCGACCGGAGCATCCAGTGGTTCTGGATCTTCGTCACCAATTTCAGAGGCAGGCGGAAAATCCACATCCAAGAGATAGAGCTTTTGCTGAATACATCTATGTCCCCGAGTGAATTTCTCATCACAATTATAGCAAAGCCCCTTTTCTCTGCATACTTGCATCTCTGTTTCAGACAAACGCTTGATAGGAGTTGGTTGAGGAGCCTACGGTATAGGTGGTCGTTGAGAACCCATATTTCGGAAGGGAACAAAAGTGGGCTTGGAGCATTGTTGGGCTGCAATCTTGTCTTCTGCCAACTTAGCCAACCCTAGGGCTTCCATCATTGTGTTGGGACAAAACATTTTGACCTCAGAGCGGATGGCATCCTTTAGACCATTGATAAAACAACTCCGGTAAAAGTCATCAGACAATCCTTCGGTGTGGTTGGCTAGATTCTCAAATTCGGTTTAATACTCTCTCACAATTCCAATTTGGCGAAGTTTAGTGAGGGCTCCTGTGAAGTCATCAAAAGCACTAGGACCAAATCGTTGCAAAAGGAGCTGGCAAAAGTCTGGCCATTTGGGCTCTGGATGAGCCTTGATGTACCAACGGTACCATTGAAGAGCTTCCTGTTCCAAATGAAAGGATGCCAGCGGAACTTTGTTGACATCAAAACTATTATGCAGACTGAAATACTGTTTTGCACGATAGATCCATCCAGTTGGATCGGTACCATTGAAGCGAGGAAAATCAAGCTTCGAACCACAGAAATTGCTGGAAGAAGAGAACCCATTGTCTGATGAAGACTCGGACTGTTGTTTGTTGTTCATAGCTGAATGTTCAAGATGGAGGCCGAGAATTTTTTCATAAATATCCTGGAGTTTGGCTTGGATGGCTGCAAGTGCGTCCTCCATGGTTTTTGCTCCTGCACGGGTGACAACCATAACCAGGAGTGTTTTTTTTTTTTTTTCGGTTGATTGGGTAGGAAAACAAAAAAAGAAACTACTTCAGTAAAGGAAAATCTAGACTTGGGAAAAAATCTGAAGGGTAATTGGGGTTTGACTAGGTTTTGGACACTGGCGAATAGACAGGGAAGAAAAAATGAGGATTTCAGAAGCGGGGTGAAAGAATGGAAAAATTTGGTAGAGGGGAACAAAGAAGCAGAATTCAGAAAGGAACTCTGTGGTAAAATTTGAAGGTGATTGGGTTAAATCTGAGGAAGTTATGGCAAACCCTAAAAATAGACAAATGTGGGATTTCGAGCTTTGGGAAGGAGAATTGGGGATAGGGTCCTCAGGAATGAAATATGCAGAATGGGATGACAGGGGTTCCCCGAAAATTTCAAGGGAAACAGAGTGAAAACAAGGGAGACCGCTTTGCCACAAACGACAGCTCTTGGTTTACCTCATGGGTGGGAACTAGTCAATCAGGTAGGGGTCGTTGCCCTTTTCGCTGGCAGGTCCTCTCAATGGGCCAGCTACTTCGGGGTTCCTGTGGTACTCCTCACAATGAGTTTTAGGGCTTATGCCCAAGTACTTCCCACAGTTAATCGGATAGGGATTATTCCCAAATACGAATCTGCAACAGATGCGAAAAAAAAATTTGGCAGAAATTTCACCTAGCGATCCCAAGAAAGTGCTCTGATACCAGATGTAATGCACCTGCAATAATTAATTAATAAAAATATGCGAAATAGCAGAAATGACAGAACTCAGAATCACTTTTATATTGATCACAGGCCACTTCGAGGGGGCAACCTCCTTTGAGCAAGCTCAATACAAATAACTTCACGGTGCCTTCATAGGTCTCAACACACACTTATATACTAAGTCTAGGCGCCAATACTATGGGTCAAAACCATGGGCCACTACAAACTATGGATCAACAATACTACGGGCGACTTACAAAGCATATGCGTCCAACAACAATATACTAACAAAGTAAAGACATGGGTTCATAACAGATTTTCCCAAGTCATTGGAGTCCTACACCTTCTGCCGTACAAAGCCTCATATGGAATCATTTCCAATGATTCTTGCTGTCCATTATTATATGCAAACTCTACCAGGTGTAGATAATCCTCCCACTTGGATGGCTAGTCCATTACATACATGCGAAGCACGTCTTCAAGCACCTGATTTACTCTTTTTGTTTTCCCGTCTGTTTGAGGATGGTACGCGGTATTAAAGTTCAACTGTGTACCCAAATTTGCAAAGAGACCTTTCCAAAAATTGGAAGTGAACTTGGTATCCCTGTTAGAAATTATTTCCTTAGGCAACCCATGTAATCTGAAAATTTCCTTCATGAAAATATTTGCAATGGCATTGGCTTTATGTGTGGACTTAACCGATATGAAATGTGCTGCCTTTGCTAACTTGTCCACCACAACCATGATGGAATCATGTTGTCTCATAGTCATTGGCAATCCTATAATAGAATCCATGGAAATTATTTCCCATTTCCATTCTGGAATTGGCACTGGTTGCAATAAACTTGCGGGGTGTTGGTGTTCAACCTTCACCTGCTGACATTTCATGCACTTATAAATGTATTCAGCGACATCCTTCTTCATGCCTGGCCAGAAATAATATTTTCTTGCTGTAGCAATTATTCTCTGATATCCTGGGTGACCAAAGTATGGAGCTTTATGGATTTCATCCATAACAATCTTCCTCAAATCTGTTGCATTTGGAATATAGACTCTATTTTTATAAGTAAGAAGTCCGTCTTCCTCCAAATGATAACCCTCATACCTCTTGCCAAGGTCTTACTGCTGCAATTTGTCTTTTATCTGCACGTACTCTTCATCCTCAACAATATGGTTAACAATCTACTGCTTCAAATCTGGTTGGAAAGTACTCAGTGCTGCCACACGCATTTCATGTACCTTCCTGCTGAGTGCATCAGCCACCTTGTTTTCTTTCCCTTTTATGTATTTTATTTCAAAATCAAATTCACACAAAAATTCAAACCATCTAGCTTGCCTAGCATTTAAAGTTGGCTGATCAAACAAGTATTTCAGACCACAATGGTCTGTCCTTAATTCAAATTTTCTTCCCATTAAGTAATGCCTCCACATCTTTAAAGCATGTACTATGGCTGCAAGTTCTATATCATGAGTAGCATAGTTCTTCTCATTCTCCTTCAACTTTCTTGACTCATAGCATATCACGTGGTTGTCTTGCATAAGAACTCTTCCAAGTCCTTGATTGCATGCATCGGTACATACCACAAAGTCTTTTTCTAGGTCTGCAATTTTCAAAATTGGTGCACTTGTAAGAAGATTCTTCAACCGTTGAAAACCTTCCTCACATCTTGGTGACCATTCAAACTTTATCCCCTTCTTTTGCAAAGAAGTGATCGGGTTTGCAACCTTGGAGAATCCTTCGATAAACCTCCTGTAGTAACCAGCAAGGCCCATAAAAGATCTCACATCAGTCACATTCCTTGGAGTTGGCCAATTCATAATGGTTTCAATCTTCTCAGGGTCTACAGATATTCCTTCGTCGGAAATGATGTGACCCAAATAATGAATTCTATCTTTATAAAAGTCACATTTGCTCAACTTTGCATACAGCTTATGCTCCCTTAGTAATTGCATTGTCATTCTCAAATGTTCTTCATGCTCTTCTTCATTCTTGGAATAGATGAGAATGTCGTCTAGGAATACAAGAACAAACTTGTCCAAATACTTGCTAAAAACATTATTCATGAGACACATGAATGTAGCTGGTGCATTTGTGAGACCGAATGGTACCACTACAAACTCATAGTGTCCATACCTCGTTCTAAAGGCTGTCTTATGAATATCTTCTTATTTGATTCTTACTTGATGGTAACCATACCTCAAGTCAATCTTTGAAAATACCTTTGCTCCTCTCATTTGGTCAAAAAGGTCATCAATTCGGGGCAATGGGTATTTGTTCTTCACAGTGACTTTGTTCAACTGCCTATAGTTAATACATAACCTGAGTGTTCCATCTTTCTTTTTCACAAATAGAACAGGTGCTCCCCACGGGGACACACTTGGCCTAATATATTTCTTTTCCAACAACTCTTGTAATTGCATTTTCAATTCTAGCAATTCCGGTGTACTCATCCTGTAGGGTGTCTTAGACACTGGTGCCGCTCCTGGCACAAGTTCAATTGTAAAGTCAATGTCTCTCTTTGGAGGGAGTCCTGGAATCTCATCAGGAAAAACATCCCTGAATTCTTGTAATACATGATAGTCCTCCAATTTAAGAGTTTCATTCTCTGCTGCCTCTAAAATGTGGGCTGCATACACTTGACATCCCTTCCTACAAAACCTCTTCATCTGCATGGATGAAACCTGTCTAACAGAGGTCACCTTTGGAATGCCTTTTACAACCCTCGGGTTTCCTTCTTCGTCCATGCATTCAAATGTCTTATTGTAGCAGTCAAATTTAACCCTGTGTGCCTCTAACCAATCCATTCCAATGAGAATATCATAGGAACCAAGTAGCAAAATATTCAGATCTGCATAAGTGAATAGCCCATCCATCTCTAATGGACATTTCTCTACTATTTCACTAACTTTTCTCTTGGTTCCAGTGGCTATTTGAACTAGCCATGATTTACTATGTTTTAATTTCTTGAAAGCACAAATCTCAACAATTCTAGGAGTTACATAACTGTGAGTAGATCTAGGATCAATCAAAATAGAAACAGATTGCTTAGCAATCTTACCTTCAACTTCAACCACAGTTGACTGATGATCTACTTGGAGGTCGTCTAGTGCTGCATAGATTCTAGGGATTTTCCTTGCCACTTGACCCACAGTTTCAGCTCCTTGGATGTTGTGAACTTGATTTGGATTCCCATTCCGATGTGGACAGTTCCTAAGCATGTGCTCCCCTCCACAACCCCAACATTGAAGTGGTTCTCTTGGTTCCTTTGGATCTCTTGGCTTGTCTCCCATCATCCTAGTTGGCTTAGTCACAACCTGTGATGGTTTCCTTTGCTGATTCCAGAATTGAGGAGGCTTGAACCCATTCTTCCTTTGATCAAACTTTTCGTTTTTCCTATCCTTCCAAGCCTTATGGAATTCTAGTTTGCTTTTGTTTTGATCAAAGCAATACTTGGCCTTTCTTATGGCCTCCTCTAGAGTTCGAGGTTCATCAAACTCAATTCTATCTTTATATGACTGGGGTAGTCCACTTAGGAAACGCTGAATTTTCACCTTATCATCTCGAATATACCTGACATACCTCAGCATCTCTAAGAACTTGTTTTCATATTCTTCCATGGTCAATTTTTCCAATCTCAACTCATGGAACTCTTTGATCTTATCATCATAGTACCTGTCAGAGAGGTACTTCTGCTTGAAGTATTTCTTGAACTGCTTCCACACAATCTTCCTTTCATTGATCTTTTTCACTTGCCTGATGTGTTCCCACCATATAGATGCTCTTCCATTCAAGTTGAAAATGGCTACCCTTGCCTTCATATTTCCCGAGTAGTCTTGGACTTGGAAATACTTTCTCATCCAAAGAAGCCAAGCTTCAGGTTCTTGACCAGATTTTACCTCTCCGTCAAATGTAGGAGGTTTTTCCTTCTTAAATTCCCCATGTGAACTGTTCTTGTAGTGCCTCTTCCTCTTGCTTCTGCGGGATGAAGAGCTCGAACCCTCAATGGATTCTTCAGAGTCAGATGATTCATTAGAAGAGATTTCTGGAGTATAAGTCCGGTCTGTAGAAACTCTTCTTGAGCTACTATCCCTCTTACGGGAATTCCTTCTAGAACTACTCCCACCCCTTTCTGGATTTGATGTCTGTTGCCCAGAGTTTATTTGCCTTTGGATGTCTGTCAAACTATGCAGCATGGATGCATTCAACTGATTTTGTTCTTCCTGAGCTTTAATCATCCTTTCATTATCTTCTCTGCAACTTTGCAACTCCACCCTTAGGCTTCTCATGGTGGCTGCAATACTTGGAGGAGTCTCTTGATTTCTTCTCCCATTAGATTCTGTTTTAGCATTTTCAACATGTATGTTCTCCCACATGGCATCTGTCTCAGGCTCATAGGGATCTTGTGCATCATCCATGATGTTAGTTTTCTTGGCCCAACCAAGATCCAAAACTTTCCAACTGTACTATCTAGAGTGCTGCCCTGATGTATCTGTGATTCTGCAAAATGTGTTCATGAACACAATTGTTAGCTGCATTATATTCTTAGAAATTCATAAATTACTTTCATGCACGTGGGTAAATATTATATTGACAATTTGTCAAATCATAGAATTTTCTCACAATCAACGACATATGAGGGGGACGACGGGGGTCAAGGGGTCTTGCCCCCTTGTGGATTTTTTTTTTTTTTTGTAAATCTTTCCATTTCGCGCAATCTGGCGCATAAGTTCCATGGCAATTTTTCCACTTTCGGCACCTGAAAATCTCCCTGAAAAATGGCTGAAATTCCTTGTTTCGAAGCAACTCAGTGAGTTCTTCCGACCTGTTTCGGGCCAACTTGTGGAGTTCTTCTGCAGTTTCGGGAGAGAATTCCCTCCACAATTTCGGAAGAGAATTCCTTCCGCAGTTTCGGAAGAGAATTCCTTCCACAGTTTCGGAAGACATTTGGAATTTCTTTTTGTAATTTCGGAACAATTCGCCGAAGTCTTCCGCAATTTCGGTCCGATTTGCCGAAGTCTTCCGCAGTTGCAGGACGATTCGCTGAAGTCTTCCGCAGTTTCGGGACGATTCACCGAAGTCTTCCGCAGTTGCGGGATGATTCGCCAAAGTCTTCTGCAGTTGCAGGACGATTCGCCGAAGTCTTCCGCAGTTGCAGGACGATTCGCCAAAGTCTTCCGCAATTGCGGGACGATTCGTCGAAGTCTTCCACAGTTGTGGGACGATTCGCCGAAGTCTTCCGCAGTTGCGGGATGATTCACCGAAGTCTTCCGCAGTTGCGGGACGATTCGCCAAAGTCTTTCGCAATTTCGGGCCAACTTTCCAAACTCTTCCGTGTTGCGGAACAATTCACGGAATCCTTCCGCAGTTTTGGGCCAACTTGCCGAACTCTTTCGCGTTGAGGAACAATTTGCGGAATCCTTCCACAGTTTCGGGCCAACTTGCCAAACTCTTCCGCGTTGCGGAACAATTCACGGAATGCTTCCGCAGTTTCGGAGCAATTCGCCGAATTCTCCTGCGGTTTCGGAGCAATTCGCCGAATTCTCCCGCTGTTTCGATGAAGATTTCCGAGTTCTTCCCGAAACAGACTTAAACAAAAATTTTCAAAAACACTTAAAATTTTTTTCGAGTTCCTTCTTTCCTTCTTCCTGTGATGACTGTTGCTCAGCGGGAGGTAACCTTACCTCTGCAAACTATCCAACTTAGCCAGTTTAGGCCTGATGCTGAGACCTGTGGTGATCAGGAAGGAATCTTCCCTTGTAATTGGATTTGGCCCATAGAGGTCCAATGTTGCAACCAACAGCTCTGATACCATTCTGTCACGTCCCCTCCCATCATACCAGCATGATAGAGAGGATCGTGATGGTAAAACCGGGCATCTAGCCCCATATCCATTAAGTAAAAAACTCATTGATAAAAAGACATATACATGTGCATGTTATAAAAACACAGCGGAATTAAAAATCATGTTTAATATCTAACATACATTCAACATTTCTGTGACAGCCATTAAATAAAGACATTGAAGAATTTATAAAAGAGAATACTTATCTTAACAAGGTAGTCCTAAGCAACCAGCTATGCATCTGCAACGTTCCACCCAACCATAGGCCAGTTGTGCTTATCAACCTCTTGTTACAACTGCCACTCCCAAGCTGGGCATGATTTCTACAAGGAACCAGGGAACAACAGACTCACACATAGCCAGGCATACACCAAGATGAGCCAAGCCAATCTACAATTGGGTTTATCAGGCTACTAGGAAATGGAAAGGAAGAGTGGCTAAACTAGTGAGCTCAAGCACAGAGCTAGGGGTAACCTTACAAGATCTATCTAGCTTGGTACCCACAATACCTACAAACCCAACACAAGGAAGTATTCTTTTCACTGCTGTACAATCCCTCAAGCCATACCTTCCCCATTTAGTGCTCTCAGGGTGTGCATAGAAGAGTAGCCAAAGCCCTCTTGATCTTCTTGAGAGGTTGTTCTCCCCACTAGGTTTATCAACCCAATTCTGTCCACTACCACTCCAAAACCTTTGCTCACAAGTTCAAACCAAAATAGGGATGCACATAACAGCAAAACCACAATTGCTAGGCATGAGGAAAAATGTTTCTTCAGTGGGATGCCCAAAGAGGAGGTTTCTACCAATTCAGAAAAACATGGGAAAGCCCAAAAATGAAATGAAAATTGGGGAACCCTGGAGAGCAGAAATCGTTTTCAGAAAAATTTCCATGGGCATTTTGGGGCAAAAACAACCTCCATCACAGTCCCAAATCGTGGCCCTTCTCTCCCAGCTGCTGTACAATGCAAAACGAGCTCCTAGGCATGGAAAATGCAGGAAAAATGGTGAAAAACATGATGGGGAAAGACCTAGTAGTTCAGACTACATGAGAGAGGAAAGACTATGGGTTCAGAATGGCTTTGGGCACCATTTCGTGGGTGTTTTCTTGCCCAAGGAGACAAAATATGATTTCCCAGGTTGATGGCTTGCCCATACACGAAATTGGCTGCCATACCTCTTCATTCCCAAGGCATTAACTGCCTCAACCAATTTCTGGAAGAATTAAATGATTGGGTCCATAACCCAAAATGGGTAGTTGGTGATTTATGGGTTTTCTCATTGACACATGGATTAACACAATTGGCTCAAGGGTTTGAATCATTTTCCTCCCTATTCCTTGTAGAATCATGCCCCCATCTCTTTGTTGCATTGCATAGCTAGTTGTGGGTTTTTTTTTTCAATAAAATTCGTATTTACATGATGTCTTAATTTACATTGTGCCTATCTAGCACAAGAACCATAGGCATCTATTTTTAGTTGCCGATACATAAAATGCTAAATCAATGGTGGGGCCTTGGCCTTGAGCTCCTCACCATGATTAAGTAACAATATTTACATCATTTACGATTTAATGCGAAGGGGGTCAAAATGGGGACGTGACAGCTTCGCTCAATAACGACATCAATAGAATAATATAATAGGAAATAAAAAGCATTAAGTAATAAATAATAGAATAATATACTACAAATAAAAATAACAAAATTAAAAGAGAGAACATTCTTGACATCAAGACGAGGGTTTTCTAAGGTCAAAATGCTTTCCAAATCGTTTACCAAGCCACCAAAAATAACACCAGTGGACTGTAACCAAATGCAAGCACTATTTCCAATCACCGTTGGAATATGCAGGTAGTCGAAGACTTACTCGACAACAGATCCTTCCTCACTGCACTAACACTGTCAACAAAGTTCGGGAAACCACCATTGAAGATCTTGCTTGTTTTTTTATATCCTGCTCCATTCAAGAAGCAATTGAATCAGAACAAGCATCAAATTTACCCTCTACAACAAATAAAAGAAAATCGAATTTACCCTATCAAACGTTAAGCTTGAAAGTTGGCGGCCCAAAACTATTAAACCCCCCTACCTATTGTACGTAGCATCCCGCCGTTCAAGCAGCTGCTCCATTCAAGAAGAAATGGACTCATAATGCAAATCGAATTTACCTACATTGAATTTACCCTATACATCAAATAAAAGCACTTCTCATCGAATTTACCATGTCAAACCACGAGCTCCCATAAGAAAAACAAGGTTGACACTCTCTCGACCATGCTTCAAATACGGTGGCTTGCTCAAAACCAGAATGACAGTTCCCTACTAAACGGAGAATTCAAAAATTACGCGTCAACTGAACTGCTTCGTGGGGTGCCGAGCCAAATCTACATTACCCCAAATGCACTCCATTCGGAATGAATCCAAGAGTAAATGCAACAATCAAAGCTTCAAGGCTGGTGGGGTGAGGCTTAAAGCCTGGCTGACCAAGACTTCAAGGCAACGTGAAACTTGGAAGAAGGCTACCCCAAAACAATTAAAAGCCCCTGCCCACTATATGCAGTGTATCACCTTGCCCTGAATGCAACCGATGCCAACCGATGACACAGGTCAACTAGCACCCCCGACCTCCATCAAATCAATGACGGATGGCACCTGACTTTAGTGGAATTAATAAAAATTAAACAAGTACGGAAGCTTATTAAACGATCTATACAATAGAGTCTCGATTTGTGTATACCATAACTTCTCCAGCAATCTTATCAAACGATCCATACCCTGCATCGGATTTCATGCAAAACATCAACTGCTAAGTATGATTGCTTATAAATGTTAAGTACAATTTCTTACGCAAGCTTGCCATCAGGTCCTGGGGAGCGAAAACCTATGGCCAACGTCATCTACATGGGACGAATAAGAGCCCAGTTAAATACAAATTTAAATAATTCATAAAATAATTTAAATTCAAACTATAGCAAAAAATCTTTCAAAACTGCAAAATTTGAACGGTTTCTGAATTAATACCCTCTACACAAAAACTAAATGTCAAGGACATAATAACAATGAAATGTCACGAATCACATGGAAATTTTCATTTACGCAACATGTGTACAACAGGGCGAAAGTACAACAATAATTGAGATTGGCGAGTCAACTGATGTGTACAACGGCAGGGAATTAACGATGTAATGTATGACAGATTTCACCTTGGGTAATATGAAGTTAACTGGATAATAGAATTGTGGCAACTCGATGTGTAGACACTTTTCACTAATCAATTTGGTTGGCTCGATTTTCCTTAACCCAGTGTGTTACCACTTGAAATTATGCTCGTTTCTTGAGATATTTGTACCCAATTCCACTATTTGGAGCGATGGAATGGTGCAACACTACCAATTTATGGAAGAAGAGAATACAACCTGTATAATTTATGTTATCGACCCTCACATGTGCGTATGTTATTGACCCTCAAACAACTATGATGTGGTAGATTAATGCTTCAACTTGATTCGAAATTGTAGGTGGCCAAAGGCCAATTTGTATTCAAGGACCAAGAGCTGAAGAACTCCCATGTAAAATATGGTCTTGATGATTTGGTAAAAAGCTAGATTTCAAAGAAGCTTTGAAGATTTGGTGTGGCCAAAATATGGATCAGACTTGGTTCCGATACCAATGTGGCGAACCGATCTAGTTAATACACGAACTATCCATAAGAATATGACACGTACTTGTAATACATACTGGACAAGAAAATGAATGAGATGATTACATTGAGAATGAAGGCTCATTTATATACCCATGCAGGGGTTCCCTTTCATGAAGAGACAGGACCTTTCATCATGAAGGTGTCTCTTCATTACATATTAATCACTGAATATAAATTATTGGTTGATATTGATATATATATATATATATATTACATAGACATATAGGTTTTAGAACAAGTTCCCATCTAAATAAGCATGAAGGGAAATGGTTAAATAAGTATATAGGAAATAGTAGACCACAAAAATATTCCTAGGGGGTGGAAAATATGTTGCTAACCTAGGTCCACATGAATTTAGAAAACTTATCTAAGGAAACCACAATACTTTTTCTTGTGAAGGGAAACTAGGTAAAGACAAGAACCACCTCCCAACCCTCAACTCCACCTCCCTACCTCCAGGTCTCATGTCTACACATCAATGAGCAATGATACCCTAGATATTCTTATTTAGTCCTAATGGGGTTTGTGGTTGTCTCAATCATGAATAAAATATCTAAAGGTATGTGTGCATCAAAGGCTGCTCTAATGGAAGATTATACTGACCCATTACAATTGCAAACATCCAATAGTAATCTTGTAAATCGTTCACCTTCCACCAAGGACCCATCATTTAGGAAATCCAAGCAGGGCCAACTTGGATGAGGGGAATCCCAAATGACTTCCTTCATATCTCTAATGGATACCCATTTCCCCATCTGTCACATCATTGCCACCTATTCCCTAGAGTATTTAAGCTTCACAACTTGAGATTGAGTGAGATTGAATGAGACAACCTCCATATGTGCACCTCATGAAGAGGTCACCAAGCTACATAAGTCCCCAACCTCCTCAAGAAGTGTGCCACATAAACACCAATTTGTGGCATGGAAATCCAAGAGCAAACTATCTCCAATATGTATGTGCATTATGGTACAACCGAGGGTAATCAGTGCACCATGCACTTCATATCACATGAATCACCCCGAGTCATGGTGCAAACACTTTCAGAGTAACCTCAAAGATAACATATCATGGGCTAGAGAAGAGAAGCGCACTAGTGGAGATGGCTAAGCATGGGGTGGGAGAGGGAAAAGAACATGGGCACAAGGGAGAGGAAGGAAGGGAGGGTTGAGAGTATGGAGATGGAGGAAAGGAAGGAGGGATCAAGGGTAGCTGTCACATCCCCATCTTTACCCTATTGCATTAAAATGTAAATGATGTAATATTGTTATAAAATCATGGTGAGGAGCTCATGGCCAAGGCCCCGCTATCGATTTATTGATGCATACGGTTTGCGTGCTAGCCAGGAACATTGGAATTTCAACATCATGTAAATATGAATTTTAATGAAAATACCCACAACTAGCTATGTAATGCAACAAGAGATGGGGGCATGATTTTACAAGGAATTGGGAGGGAAATATTCAAACCCTTGGAGCCAATCAAGTCAAGCCAAGTGTCAATGAGAGAACCCATCAAACCCTCAACTACCCGTGTTGACTTTTGTACCCAATCATTCATTTCTACCAAGAGTTGGTTGAGGTAGTTAATGCCTTGGAAATGGAGAGGTATGGCTATCCAAATTCAAGTATGGGAAAGCCACCCTTCATGGAAAAACGTGTTTGGATTCCTTGGCAAGAAAAGAGCCATGAATTGCTCCCCAAGCCATTACCCATCAATCATCTTTGCTCTCCCACGAGTTTGGAGCTACCTGGTCATTTTTCTCCATGGATTTCCTATTTTTTCCTTCATCTTTCAAGCTGGGAAGGGCATTTTTGTTTTGGTTACTATTGGGGAAGAGAACATATCATTTTGGGGTTACAACGAGGTTGTTCTGCCCATTTGAAACACTCATAACTTGTGGAAGAAATTGGGTTTCTCCCTAGGGACGAATTTCCCTTCCCATAGTTTGTTTTGGGTGAGCCACAATTTGGGGGAAACCCATGGCCATCCTGTTTGTAAATCCCATTGTTGGAAATGTGTATCCATGCCTAGTTTTTGAGTTTGCTGTGTGTAAGAGAGGGTTGTGGTTGAAATGGGTATCCATTGTTTTGGCTGGAGCTTGAGTGCAAGCATCCAAGGTTCAAATGTAGCCTGATAAACCTAGCTGTGGACTGGCTTGGCTCAGATGAAATGATTAATTGGCTGTGTATGAGATTGAATGTCCCCTTTTTCCTTGTAAGAATCATGCCTAGCTCGGGGGTGGCAGTTGTGTTGAGAGAATTGATGAACACAACTGGCCTATGGTTGGGTGGAACGTTGCAATGACATAGCTAGTTGCTTGGGTCAATTGCACAATGAAGATGAGTATATGCTTATGTGTATTTAATTATGCAATGATTAATTTGACGATTATTTTGATATGTTGGTTGTGAATGAAATGTGTGTGGATGATGTTATTCCGTTGTGCATAATCGCTTAATTTGCATCTGCACACTTTTGATTTTATTCATATGATTCTAATGAATGGGATGAGGTTACGTGAAAGCCTAGATCTTGGCATCATGTTCCCTTCCAGGAATTGGGTCCACGGGAGGGGACGTTACATTTTGGTATCAGAGCTGCTGGTTGCAGCATTGGTACTTCATGGGCTACCTATCACAGTTGCAGAGGTAAGTATGCTTCCTGTTCAACACTGATAATTAAGAAAGATTTCAAAAAATTTGAAAATTTGATTTTCTAAGTGTTTATGAGTTTTTATGCCAAGAATGTGTTAGCAAAGATAAGCATAAAAATGCCAAAATAGTGGACGAAGTTAAGTATAACTTCAGCGAAGGTCAGCGGCGATGGTCGCAGAAGTTAAGGTTAAAATCGCCGAAATGGTTGCATAAGTTAAGCATAAAATCTGCGATTGTCGCCGGATTTTGAGCTAAAATCTGCGATGTAGTCGCATCGACAGAGGCTTGTGGTCGGCAAAGATAAGGCCAGAACCACCGAAACGGTCGCAAAAGTTAGGGTTAAAACCAGCGACGGTCGGCGGTGACACTGGCAAACGGTCGCAGAAATTAGGGTTAAAACCAACAATGCGACAACAATTTTAGAGTTAAATCCAGTGACAAAGGTCGACGGAGTTAAGGTTAATACTAGCGATAGGTCGCAGAGATTGAGCCGCGACCAGCGGTCGGAGGAGAAATTGCTAAGTCCACCGAAACGAGAAAATTGAGCTGTTTTCCAGGATGAATTTCAGGTGCCAAAAAAGTGAAAATTAATGGCCTTGAACTTTTGCGCGAAATGGAAAGATTTACAAAAAAAAAAATGAGGGCGCTGCCCTCGACCTGCCCTGCAATGGTGTAGGGACGGCACAAGGGGGCAAGCCCCCTTGACCCCCGTCATCCCCCAGAGATAGTCGTTAAAAGTGTGAAATGCATTCTCTATGCTTGGAATGAGAAGCAGGAATTGCATGCAAGGTTTGCGGAAGCCTGATTAAGAGTATTTGGTTGTAATATGCATTGCAGAAGAGCAATGGGAGCAACAAAGCAATGTTGATAAGAGGGAAATTCCTCACCTTAAACTATTTCTGTTTATAGCATAAGAATTGCATGTTTGGAAAATAGCAAGAATGAATGTTATACACGAATGTATATATTGAATTGCTAATTCATGAGAATATCATAGCTAATGATTGCTTGTGTGCATGGTAGAGAACCCATGAAATTGTATCAACTATGATGTGGAAGAGGAAACTCCATGCTACAATGAGGAAATTGAAAAGGGAGATTTCCTTAACTTTTCTCTTGCTATTGTATTTACATTTCTTGAGTTTATAATACTCAAAATTATGGCATAGGGTTGCTGAAAATGCAAGAGAGTAGCAAATAAAATGCATATGAATTAGTGGGCATGATTAAAGAGTCATTGCATAGTGCATGTGAATTGCTTATGCACGAGCATGATGTTGCATATGGGTAAAGGTAGTGAAGTTACACATGCAATAGCCCATTAATGGTATTGCTTATGGTTGATGACAATTAATGTTGTTGATAATGGTTGTGAGAATCAGACCATAGAAGCATGAATGAAAATGCAAGAGATTAGATAGATGATATGACTATGCACTAGATGGCATATCGATAAACATTGCACAGTGCATGTGAAAATGTTTGTGCATATATATATATGATATTGCATATCGGTAAAATAGTGAGGTTTTACATATGCAATGAGCCACTTAAGATCATTATTGTGGTTGCTAATAATTAGTTGTGTTCGCATTGGTTGTAGGATCAAAGACAACCAAAGCATGGCTAAAGATATGGATGATGTTGTTACATATGACCAACAACCTTATGAGGAAAGGACGGTGCAACAAAGCTATGATCATGAGGTTGGAAAAATGACTGTGTAGCCTTGGTAAGAGACCAACTGATCAGGTAACATCAAGCGATGTTAATGACAGCCATGTAGGTAATGGTTATTTTTGCTTAATTGCATGAATATTGAAAGAGGATTTGGTAAGATCCCTTCAACTATGTCTAACCATGTTGATTGATTTTCATGTGGTATTGAGTGCATGAATGTGAATGCCAACCTACCAAGTATGGTGAGGTGTGGGTAAGTGAAGGCAAGGATCCTTACACCCTATAGTTTCCTAGAAACCTCAATGCATTCATATGAAATTATATCATGCCATTTGAGTATATTGGTTGTGAGTTTAACAACCAAAGCAAGTGAGGACTTATGGACCTGCCTTGGCAGTGAGTGCTATGTGTGGTAATCATGGTTATGAAATAATATGTTGGAATGCATAGTATTCATGGATTAATGCAAGGATGTATTGAGGGGTTATGTATTGAGTGAATGCACATTAAAAGATTATGTAAATGTTGTGAATGTGCATGCATATGTGTGGGTGCACATGTTGAGATGCATTGTGTGAATGCATGGGTGTGACATATATATATGTTTCAATGCAGTTAGATAATAGATGAAATGGTGGACTATTGTTAATCCCGAGACCATTTCATGAGCTGCTATGAATGTAGGAGAAAGACTGCATGAAGAAGGTAGACATGTTGATGGGATACCAGAGTGCTCTGTTGGAAGGATAGAGTTGCATAAAAGGAATATGGATGTGAAGTAATGAGTATTTACAATTTATTTAAATTGCATGAACAGTGTACCCGTGTCTTGCAATTTTATTATGATAATGATGCATACATCTATATCTATATCTATATCTATATATATATATTTCATTGCATTTAAAATGTTAATAGTTGAAGGTGTTTGAATTATTGAGTGTTATAATTCTAAGATCACTTCAGTGACTATTGTAGCAATGAAAGGATTATATGTATAGATACTCACAACGTGTTGGCTGATTGAAGTTTCAGATTTCAGGTAGAAAAGTCTTGCGTATGGCAATGAGGATAAGTCCATAGTAAAGACCGGGATCTACCATGTGCAGAATCCAAAAGGTTATGAGAAGGTTCTCATGGTTGTGAAATTTAACTTATGCATGAAATAGATCTGAAATTTGTCTGATTTAAATTTATGACAATAATCTCATGGTTGCAAATCTAATTTCTGTAGGAAAACAGATTTGTAAATTTCAGATTTTAAATTTTGTTAATAATTTCTAATGATTGTTTGGCTTATATAAAATGGTGTTAGGAAGACATGTTGTAGGTGGATGTTCATGTATGGTAGCAAGTGTAAAACCATAATGGACAGAGCAATACCACTTATGAGAGCCAAACAATATGAGGATGGCCTCATGGTTAAACAAATCAATTTCTGTAGTAGACAGAATTGCAAATTCATATTGAATTTAATTGTTAATGCCATTGATTGGTTATGAAACAATTATATTTGAGGTTATTGTTAAATGTTGCTGACTGTTTGGCTACCTAATAAGCATGCCAGGATGACACATCGCAAGAAGACCATGTGTGATGGCCTGCAAAAGCCAAACTAGATGGGAATGGCCACATCCTTTGGAAATGGGTTTCGGGTGAAACGTCATAGTAAGTCTTGTTAATATTCCAGCTGCACTGCATGTTGGAAAGCCATGTGAGTGAGATGGTGAAATTATGCCAAGAAGGCATGTGTGGGTTATGGAACGTGAAAATATTGGGGTGGCAAACCCAAGTACTGTTGACACAAAGAAGGGAGCCCCCATTCTTCGCAAATGAAGGAAAGATACATCTGAAAAGGGATAAGTATTCTGTAACCCTAACTCAGAATATACATGTCGGGTTATTAGATTTAATATGCAGAGCATGTTTTATTATTTCATTATTATTCCAGACTGCTTGAGTATGATTAGGGCCTACATGTCTCACATTCGAAAGAGAGTGCACACCTTTCTGGTGCTGGTTTATGATAGGGTTGTCAATATTGACTACACCCTAAGGGAATGGACACATTCCTGTGTTTCAATACTTGATAGTGAATGTTATGAATTATGCTACAATTTTAGAGCAGCAATACTGATGAGTTTGCTTATCCATATTGTGTTATCAGCTAAAACAAATGCAATTTGGTGCTGCACACGGAAAAAGCATAATGAATGGTTGTTGTGAAGGTATTGATGAAGGGTTGTTGCATGCCTAATAAACCCAGTCGATGTATTGGTTTGGCATTATTTGCTTGGATGTTGTAGATATTGTGGGGCCATGATAGCCCGCAGTCAAGAAAGTCACCTATAGAGTTCCTAAAGGGAACCGTTGGTTTGCCCGGGAGAAGGAGTGCCATCCTTGCGTGGATGAAGCATTGTTATGCGCATTAAGGGTTGTGACACATGTGAAAGGATGATGAAATCCTAAGGCAGAGTGGCAGAGACTTGACCTCTAATGGTCGGTGGCGCAGTTTCCTTCCATTGGTCGATGACCCAGACGAATGTGTTGGCTCGGTAATGGAGAGGGCCAACCAGGTATGGGACTGGTTGGGCACCACAAATGCTTGGTAAGTCCAGTCGGCGTGAAGATGTACTGGTTGAGCATTAACTACTTGATGTTGTGGAGCAACATGCATGCTGGCCAAACATCCAAGTCCATAGGCGATCCCAAGGCTTGCAAAGCGAAGCAGGACCCTATGGACCAGAAAGGAAATGCACAATACATATAAGTATTCATTTTCATTTTTTTTGTTTGGAATAATGAAGATTTCAGGTATAAGTATTCTAACAGCTAAGTTGATACACTATTGTTCCTTTGTTGGAAACCTTGGTCATTTTAGGAAAGCAAGAACCTTGAAAGAACTATGAAATTCTTGGTAAACCAGAGAGTAACTGGTCGGGCGCTATAAAATTCTTGGTAAACTAGAGAGTAACTGGTTGGTGCTATAAAATTCTTGGTAAATACAGAGAGTAATTGATGCTTGATAAATTCAGAGAATAGTTGGTGGGGCATTAACCACTTGATGTTGTGGAGCAGCCGGCGTGCTGGCCAAACATTCCTTAATTAATTGATAAAACCCAATCAGCGTATTGGCATGGCATTGTCATTCGAATGATTATGGAGTAGCCTGCGTGCCAGCCCAACATTTGTTATTGTATCCACAGGCAATCTAATGCTTGTAAAGCAAGGAAGGATCCTGTGGAATAAAGTGAAGACATCCAATACATATAAGTATTTGGTTATCTTGCAGCTTCTTGCTTATGAATATACGTGTGTATATGATTGTTTATGATTTCTCAGACTCTTGTTTAGAGATAAACCCTATGAAAATAAACTAAACATGTGAATTAATTCAATGTTTGAGTGTAGGTATTGCTGGAAGCAAGGACTATGAAGGCATCATAGGGATGTAGGTGGATGTGTGATCGTCCTAAAGAGCGAGCAGTATGAGCACTAATGAAAGATGGTGCTAGTGGAACTATGTGGGTCCTAGCAGCCAAAGGTTCTGAAGGCAAGAATGGGGAAGAGTTCCCTAGTTGAAGATCCTTAGACAGACCTTAGACACTAAGTGTCATAGCCAAGAGAGGGAAATTCAAGCATTCGCATTGAAGTGAAAGAGGCTAAGGAGCATGAAACCACAGTGATGGTGTGGCTCCGGATTGGAACAAGACTAAGAGGGGGAAACTCTTACTCTTCTCTTTCCTTTTTGACTGATGCATCTTAGAAACAAAAGATTGTTGAGTGCATGTCACAGATGAAAACAGATTGTGTTGAATTGCTTGAAATGAATTGTGAATGCTGAAATAGTTATTTCCCTATGAAAGGAGGAACATGAATGAGTTCATGTGTATGTTGGGAAAGCATGAAAAATGTGGAAGTCTCATTAGTGAAAATTGGACTCTCCATGTCAATTGGAAAAATATTGACTAATTTTAATATTGTGTTATGCTTGTCCTAGTAGGAATTGCCATGATGAATCTCACAGGTGAGAAACTCGATGCCATTGAGTGCAACTAGTACTAGCCAAGTGTTGCTAGTGAAAAAAATGAGAGCCAGTTGTGCACATTGATCATGGAAGCAAACCAAAAGCTGTTTGTTTTGGCTGAAAATATTCCTCAAATAGTTGCCAGGACAATAAGAAAGATGGCATCCATGAAATTCCAGACTTGTAGATCAGCTGGAAGGTGAATAAAAGGAAGGGATTGATGTGGAGCAATGCCCACCTGTAGAGCTGGAAGATCAAAGCCAACATGAGCAACTTGTGGAAGCCAAAGGATTGGATCCTGAAGGTTCAAATTAAAGAGATGAACGTAGGACAAACCTACCACATTTTGTGAATTTTGGATATGTGTAAAGTTGGTATTTATTCCTAAGTATTGGAACACCGAGGACGGTGTTATTCCAAGGGGAGGGGTATGTCACATCCTCATCTTGACCCTATTGCATTAAAATGTAAATGATGTAATATTGTTATAAAATCATGGTGAGGATCTCAAGGCCAAGGCCCCACTATCGATTTATTGATGCATACGGTTTGCGTGCTAGCCAAGCACATTGGAATTTCAACATCATGTAAATATGCATTTTAATAAAAATACCCACAACTAGCTATGCAATGCAACAAGAGATGGGGGCATGATTTTACAAGGAATTGGGAGGGAAATATTCAAACCCTTGGAGCCAATCAAGTCAAGCCAAGTGTCAATGAGAGAACCCATCAAACCCTCAACTACCCATGTTGACTTTTGTACCCAATCTTTCATTTCTACCAAGAGTTGGTTGAGGTAGTTAATGCCTTGGGAATGGAGAGGTATGGCTGTCCAAATTCGAGTATGGGCAAGCCACCCTTCATGGAAAAACGTGTTTGGCTTCCTTGGCAAGAAAAGAGCCATGAATTGCTCCCCAAGCCATTACCCATCAATCAACTTTGCTCTCCCACGAGTTTGGAGCTACCTGGGCATTTTTCTCCATGGATTTCCTGTTTTTTCCTTCATCTTTCAAGCTGGGAAGGGCGTTTTTGTTTTGGTTACCAATGGGAAAGAGAACATATCGTTTTGGGGTTACAACGAGGCCGTTTTGCCCATTTGAAACGCTCATAACTTGTGGAAGAAATTGGGTTTCTCCCTGGGGACGAATTTCCCTTCCCACAGTTCGTTTTGGGTGAGCCACGATTTGGGGAAAACCCATGGCCATCCTGTTTGTAAATCCCATTGTTGGAAATGTGTATCCATGCCCAGTTTTTGAGTTTGCTATGTGTAAGAGAGGGTTGTGGTTGAGATGGGTATCCACTGTTTTGGCTTGAGCTTGAGTGCAAGCATCCAAGGTTCAAACGTAGCTTGATAAACCCAGCTGTGAACTGGCTTGGCTAAGATGAAATGATTAATTGGTTGTGTATGAGCTTGAATGTCCCATTTTTCCTTGTAAGAATCATGCCCAACTCGGGGGTGGCAGTTGTGTTGAGAGAATTGATGAACACAACTGGCCTATGGTTGGGTGGAATGTTGCAGCGACATAGCTAGCTGCTTGGGACAATTGCACAATGAAGATGAGTATATGCTTATGAGTATTTAATTCTGCAATGATTAATTTGACGATTATTTTGATATGTTGGTTGTGAATGAAATGTGTGTGGGTGATGTTATTCCATTGTGCATAATCGCTTAATTTGCATCTGCACACTTTTGATTTTATTCATATGATTCTAATGAATGGGCTGAGGTTACGTGAAAGCCTAGATCTTGGCATCATGTTCCCTTCCAGGAATTGGGTCCGCTGGAGGGGACGTTATAGTAGCATTGGAGGGGTTGCAAGGAGGTAAAGGGGAAACAAAATGGATAGGAAAAGAGTAAGGACAAGAGCGGAGGTCGAGTAAGGGGATGGGAAGGGGGATGAACCAAATAGAGGGGACGAGGGGAAACCCAAGAAAAATATTGGTTGAGAAGATGAGGGAATATTTGGAAGATTGGAAGTTGAGGACATCAGTGTCAACATAGGGGAGACAAATGCAAGAGATGCCACACATAGGAGCCACACGATCAATCCATGCATAGGAGCCACATGGGTAGGCCATGTGAGCAAAAACATAGGCAAGTGAGCAAAGGAATGAGTGAGGGTTCACACATAGAGAAATGAATCATCAATAAAAGAGACATGGTACAAACTACTTGTCAAAGAATTTGAAGCCATCAATCCACACACATCTAGATGGATCAAATCAAGAATCTTTGTTAAACTATGCTACTACTTGGAAAACTTGGAAAAGTACTTTTGACAAGATTGTTGAGTGCACAACCCTCTAACACTAAGTATCTAAAATAACAATAAATATTAACAAACAAGATTTGATAAAACTAAATGAAGTAATAATAGAGAAAAGTGAAGATTAAAGACAATGTAAAATCCTCAAGTAAGTGGAAAACCCTTCTATTATAATAACAAAGCTCCATTAGAAGGTTAGAGAGTTGTTGAGAAGGTCAAAAAAATTACATAGATAAGACTAGACAAGTAATAGTTTAAGGGCAAGACCAAATCTAGAAATGTGTCATTATTTCTTCTAGGTAATCTTTAAGTCAAGGACTAAATCTTTAAAATGGTTCATTATATATTGGAGTTAGTAAGAGAAAGGACATCATTAGTATTTCAAGCCCACAATATGAAGAAGATGTGAGTAATCAAAGCAACAATTATTGTCATGCAACCAAACAAAATAGATGATTAAGATTCCATCAATATCATACAAATAAAAAATTATTGCCATGCAACCAAACAAAATAGAAGATTAAGATTCCATCAATAGCATACAAATAAAAAACAAAAGAGATTGAAACACATAACAAACATGATCCAAATGCTAACAAAGAGTCCCAAGACCTTTTGGATGGACTCAATTGTTACTTTTGATTTATTATCTTGAAATAAAATTATTATCTTAAAATATTATACATATGCATATCCTTGGATTTGTGAAATACATGTTTTCAAATATATTGTAAAACTCAACTTCCAATATTTATGTCAAAGGCATGTAATTTATCATGGTCATCCTTGTAAAACTTGTTATGTCGAAACTATAGTAGTAAGATTGGACCATATTGACACTTGATGTACGGAAATTTGGACCATGCTGAAAATAGAGACAGTACGAGTACGACCACTCAAGAAAAGTTGAAACTTTCGAGGTATGAGAGCCTCAACGAATTCCCCAGTTAATTGAAATTTGAAAGTTTGATATTATAATTTATCATATCGTTGCTCTATGACTATTATATAAATACTGTGAGAATATTTTTGCTAATTTGTTTATGAACTTTTAAGTTTTCAGTGTTCACTTTAAAGTTTAAACTTTTTACTTTTGAAATTGTATTTCTAAGAAGGAATAGTTATCATTACAAATTTGTAACCTGTAGGTTTTATAAATATATAGTCATCATGGAATTGGCCTTAAATCTCCCATATTTGAAAGCTTCAAAGCACCCGACTGACTGCTACTGAAATCTGGGCTCTTAAAGCATTGAATTCTGAAGCACTTATTACATCCTCTATGAATCAATATGGCTCACAGATTTATTTGTCAACGAATGAATGGCTTTGCTATGTAAACATTGTGTAAACATATAGGAATGCATTTTTTCACTATGTTATGTTGTCCACTGAACGGTGTTACAGGCTACAACACCAAGCTATTCTTTTAAATTTTTATTACAACCTACGTTTACCTTTTTACCCATTTGCTAATGCTCATTGAAGAAATAATTAATTAAAATTTAAAAGACCTCTTCATATTTTAAAATCTATTTTCTTATGATGAAAATACTTTGTGTCTAGGTATTATGCTTTAATTTAGACTTCCTATTCTGATTAAATTTCTGTATGTTGAAGTAAATAATGCCAATTACTTTAGTAGAAGAATGAGGAAATGATTACTGATAGAGCCAAAATAAGAATGAAAAATAAATTTGAAAGTTTGTAACTAAGATAGCTGAAGCTTACATATCAGACCAATTATTTTTGTGAAATTCAAAGCTTTCATGGTTAAATTAATTGTTCTCTTTATCTCTTTGAACATAGATTTATACATTTGAGATTTTTATCTAAAACGATTAGAGGATGAATGTTTTATACACTACATCCTACAGAGACCATTCAAAGATAATTGCAGTCGTGCATCCTAATCTTCCCTATTTACCTTATCTACGGCTAAGCCAACAATTAAACAAAAACAAATTGAAATACCTCATTCAAATTATTTCTCATAAAATTATGATATAATTGAAAGCATAGATGCCCGAAAGTTCATTACAATGATTATTACAGTTTGTCATGTACACTCTCATGATCATAATCTAGCAAACTAATATTCCGTGTAGGTGGCATATTATTTTTCTTTGTGGATGGTAAGTTGGATAAGATCACTTCGTAGTTTCTGCAATATCACATCGCTTCCATATCAGACTAATTTCTATCTTCTGAGTTGGACAATTCATTTCCAAGTCCAATTGCATGAGTTGAGAGCCAACAATTGTAATTGTTTCTACTAGGTCATGCCCTAGTCTTAGTCTTAGTGTTGGTGGTTGAATTGTTATATTTTCTCTATGTGTGATCATCACAGATTCATTTTAAATTTGGATTTATCAAACACCAAGAGCGATACAATTTATTGAGGTGTAAATTTTTTTTATCTTAAATTTTTTACACATCAAGAAAAAATTTAAACCTTCAAAATTTGATCCCTCTCTGTGCTCGATAGATCCGGGCTTAAGATGGATCTATGTTGGTTTTATTTTATTTTTATTTTATGAGTTCACATCAATTTTTTTATTTATTTTTATTTTTTGTAATGTTATTGTTGGAAACGAAGAATAAGCATGGAATTCTTTTCATTAACATATATGTACATATAAATACAATCACTATGACCCTTGGTTTCATATTCCAAGGTGTCTCTTGGACTCTTGATGACTTTACCTATTCACTGTGACTCTTGGTATCCAGCTCACGTGAATAGTAATACAATAATAATTACCCTAAAGGAATAATGTTTCCAACATCCCCCCCTTAATCCGAAGGGGTATATATGAGTCAAAGCAAAGAGCTGAAATCTGGAGAAGGAGAGTTGCAAGTGGCTGAAGGTGAGAAGAGGTGGTTTAAGGATGACCACGAACTTTGGAACTTAGCGCTCACTTTGATACTAGTTCAACGGTTCCCTATGGAACTTGACTCTTATTAGTTTTTCATCATTTAATTCAATATGATCTATGATCTTAACTGAGAGAACAACATGTACATCATATCAAACATAAGAGACAAGAGGCACAAAGCATTTCACTGGGGAAAACCAAGAAGGTGAAAAACCTCGCAACTTCCTCAGAGATAGAATAAGCACCAATACAAAGATCACAAAGATCAAACCCCAAAACAAGAGATAGTCTCCTAGCGGCTTCTCCTCCTCCACTTGTGCACACTCCTCCTCTCTCTCACTAATGCGAAGTGAGTGAGTGAATGAATGAATAAATAGAGATGTGCTCCTCTCTATTTATACTTTACCTTTTCTTTCCTTTTACTCTAACTGGGCCGACCTCCCTTAGGAGAGTCTAATAACCCATTACCACTTGTCACTGGGCCGACCCCACTAGGGTGGTCTAATAACCCTTCAAATATAAGTCACGACACTTACAATATAACTTGCAACACTTGCAAATACAAATGACGGCACTTCCAATCGGAGGAATAATACATCTCCGTTGGGGATACAATAAAGTACAAATGTAATACATACAATATACAAGTGAATATCTTCCGAAGTTACAAATACATAAACACTCCCTCGTAACTAGGAAGGTATTCTCTTGACACAGGTCATCAATACATATAGGCACAAGTCTTCAATTCTAGAGCTGGATCATCATCATTGGATCACGGAGCATCATCGTCACTGTTGTTGTACTCGTCATCTAATCACTAGTTCTATCTCTCAATTCTTCTCGTCATAGGAATTTCTACAAAGCCAACCCTTTTTCATGTTGGATGTAGGCCTAACCTACTGTAGGTCTTCATCATCTCTGGGAGCGGGCCATCCTATGGAATTATTAGGGTTGATTATGTGCATCAACAAAACTTTGAAAGAGCATCCCAGGACTGATTACGAGCTTACTGCTCAACCTATAGGATTTCCCAGGGAGATATTACATGTGACCTCCACAAAACCTTAAAAGAGCATCTTGCGACCTGTAAGATCTCTATAGAGCATTCCAGGACTTTTATGTGATTAGCACAACCTGTTCGGATCTCCAGGAATGATTACATGTGATCTCCACAAAACCTTAAAAGATCATCTTGCGACCTAGAATATCTCTAAAGAGCATCCCAGGACTTTTACGTGACTAGCACAACCTATCCGGATCTCTAGGACTAATTACATGTGATCTCCACAAAACCTTAAAAGAGCATCTTGCAACCTGAAAGATCTCTAAAGAGCATCCCAGGACTTTTACGTGACTAGCACAACCTGTTCGGATCTCCAGGACTGATTACATGTGATTGCACAACCTGTCCATGGCCACGGAGTATCATCCTGATACTCATGATCACACTGATCATCTTTGCATGGAGCATCATCCTGATGCTCATGATCATACTGATCATCATCATACAGTGCATCATCTTGATGCACATCATCATCACATGATCATCCTGATCATCATCATAGCATCATCCTGATGCATATCATCATCACAAGATCATCTGGAACATTGTCCTGATGATCATCACACAACGCTTACATCCACAGCCATGGAAGGATCCTCCTACCACCATGCTTGGAATGGCTCCTACAAATGTGTCCCATCACTTCCTCCTTGAAGTATCTTCTATCTAAAGAACACCAAGCCTCTCTTTGAAGTACTCAAACTTTACTCTGGCTAGTGGTTTGGTCAACACATCTGCAATATTCTCATTTATCACAACATACGGGAGCTTCACTATTCCTCTTTGCACCATATCCCTGATATAGTGATATTTGATCTCGATATGCTTCAACTTGTCATGAAACACTGGGTTCTCTGACAACTTCACAAAACTTTGGTTGTTACAGAAGATACAAGTAGCATCCAATTGGAGATCAAATAAATATGACAGTAGCTTCCTTAGCCATACTGCCTCGCAACTGACCGAACAAGCTGCGACATACTTTGCTTCGGCTATACTCAGTGCTTTGCAGTATTGCTTCTTGCTAAAACAAGAGATCACAGCTGATCCCATACTGAAGCAGCACCCCGAAGTGCTCTTCCTATCTGCAGCACTTCCTACCCAATCTGAATCAACATAACCTTCTAGGTTAAACTTTTGATTCGCATCATACTTGAGCCCATAATCAAGCGTACCCTTCAGGTACCTCAGAATATGCTTTACAACAATCATGTGAACATGTATGGGATCCGTCAGGAACTGGCTCAAAGTGTTCTCCACAAAGCAAATATCTGGTCTCATGTTCGTCAGGTACATCAAGGACCCAATCATCTGACGATACATCGTGGCATCAACCGACTCTGATGAAGCATCACTCAATAGCTTCAGGTTCGATGCCATAGGTGTGGCCATGGCCTTGCATTCCATTATCCCGAATCTCTTTAGGATCTCTATTGTGTACTTCCCTTGTTCAAGGAATATTCCATCTGCACTCTTACACACCTTCATCCCTAGAACATAATGCATCATACCCAAGTCCTTCATCTCAAACTCGGAAACAAGCTTCCTTTTCGTGTCGGCAATCAATCCAATATCACCTGTCAGAACCAGGTCATCTACATACAGTAGGAGTATCACTGGATTGCCTTCCTCAACCTCGTAGTAAAGGTTGGAATCCGCTTTACTCTTGGTAAATCCCAAACTAGTCAGGAAGCTGTCAATCCTATTGTACCATGTCCTGAGTGCTTATTTCAAACCGTACAAGGATTTCTTCAATTTGCACACATGTGACTCCCTGTCATGTGTCTCAAATTCGAGTGGCTTCTCCACATACACTTCCTCTTCGACTACACCATTCAAGAGAGTTGTCTTGACATCCATCTGGTGTATCTTCCACTTCATTACTACAGCCAGAGCAAGTACTGTTCTAATGGAAGTGTATCTAGCTACAAGTGAAAAAGTTTCTTCATAATCTATCCCTTCTTTCTAGGAGAAGCCACGAGCCACAAACCTTGCCTTGTATTTCTTTATGCTGCCATCTGCAGCATGCCTGATCTTGTAGATCCACTTGGAAGTCACAACAGACTTCCCTTCTGGTCTTGTGACTACATCCCAAACATCATTCTTCATGATCGACTGGTATTCCTCGATCATGGAAACCTTCCATTACTGCATCTCGGATCCTGGGAACTTCAGATTCTTCAATATCTTCAATAGGTAGTTTTCTTGAACAAATGTTGTTGTCCTTCTTTTGTAGGTGATTGTACACAATCTTTACTACAAGTCAAATTCAATTGCATGATTAGAAACATCTCATAGATTTCAGAACAAATTATTACACATAAATACGTATGTCATACAGTCATGCAATTATCTTAGCCAATGCTTCAATACAACATTTATCCATATCTCGTAACTTTCTAGATGCCTTCCATCTCTACCAAAACATTGTTAAGAGTGTGCGCTACTCCAACTTGTCAGCAAAGAGGTTTAATTCTAGATACGTAGAAATGGAGTGTTGTACAGTACCATAGGCCACTTACCCATTACTATATTAGTAGTATCTTGTTCATTAATGCAACTTTTCTAAAATGAATAATGTACATCCTAAATCTAGGAACATAAGTATGTACATGAATGAACAACATCATTTAAGTAATAAGAAATGACAATTCAAATACTTATCTTTGTTTGCTTGTTGGGTGGACTCCCTCTCAATCTTTGCTTCCTTACAGGAATTATTGGAGTGTGCTCCCTCTTGATCTTTGCTTCCTTGCAGGAACTACTAGAGTGTGATCCCTCTTGATCTTTGCTTCCTTCCAGGAACTAGAGTGTGCTCCCTCTTGATCTTTGCTTCCTGGATTATTTGTCTTTGAACTTATATCCATCCTAGACCACTATGCATGTTTAAGTGTGCACTAGTGTCATCATTGTGTCATCTCATACATAATCATACATGCATTAGTATAATCTCAATACTATCAAAACATTATGATTCTAAATATGTATGGTCATGATAATTTCATACACATGTAATTTATCACAAGCATTAGTATTCAAGGTTTCAGGGAGTACTTCTTTTACTCATGCATATTTGACCATAGGACTCTTCTAGTTTGTCATATCATCAATCAAAGTAAGAAGCATGATATGCATAAACCCATGATTACTCAAACTTATAAATTCATGGATAATCATTATCAATCATACAAAATGTATACTTATATAAGATCCTAACACAAGGTAGGATTCTAACTTGATATAGGAAAAACATAGCTGGATTATCATGTTTGCGAGTTATGTCTAACATACCCAAACAATGTCTTCTTTGTTCTCTTCAATGATTTAGAGACCTTGTGCTAGTAACCTGCATATATCATAAGTTAAGCATTGTAGAACCAAATTATACGTACCTCGTAAGTAGAGATTCTATGTGATCAATGGCTATGGATGTGTCTTTGTCTTCATGTCACCATGGTCATATGTTCTTGATCTAGAACTTGATTTGTCTTTCTTGATGTACCTTTCATGTTAGCGGACCACATCATCCTCATACAACACCACAGTGCATTAGTACAATAATAAGTGTCAAAACCCTAATTAATGAATATCTTCTATCATTCACATGCATTCATACTTTTACTAAGGTGATAAGACAAGTCTAAAATTAATCAAGATTGTACTAACCTTAATAATATGAAGACAAGCTTAATCATGAACATATTTCAAAACATACATGTATCTCCTCAAGTCACACCTGTCAATATTGCTTAAGTCTTCTTATGTAAGGCCTTAGCCTCATCTCCCTATGGAACTGGAATCTCTTCACTTATGTAGGTGTCCAATTCATCCTCTTCTAGGATTAACCCAATCCACTTTGATTTGTTGAAACTGGATCTAGAGCTGGCTAGGGTTTGACAGAGAAACCCTAAAAATCCAAACTTGGAATTTCAACCTTCTGTTTGGATAGGGGGATGCAATTGACTCAGGCGAGAAAGCTGGTGTACTCATATTTTGAAAACTCCAAAAATTGACCCCTCAAAATTGACCTGCAAATTTCGTATCTACAACTTTTGTCAAATTCTGGTTTTCTAGTTTTCTGATCCAAAACCTGAACTAGGGTTTGATAGAGCTCGGGGTTCTGCCCAACCAAAAAGTTCGATCTTGGTCTCTAAATTTCAATTTTGCTGAGGAGATCAATCCTGTGCCGAGAGAACTCCAAAATTCCACTTCTGTCAAAATCCCTAATTTCCCGCAATAGTGACAAGCCAAGAATGGAAGTGCTTAGAATTCAATTATGTTTTGACAGAAATATATGCCATATTGCTTCTGGTGCATCTCTAAAAGTTAGGATACTCAGGGTCTGAAACTTCGACCTGTGGTAGATTGACCTGTCATATTTCCAACCCCACATATCCGAGCTTCAATGGATTCTCCATGAGAGAAATATGCCACGTGTCGCAACATGACCTGTTTATGGGATGAAACAACATAACGAACTTGTACGGAGTGCCATGTGTCACTATTTCAACTTCGGCCTTTGAAACATGGACTTATGAAACTAAAGTCCGTGCCCTAACTGCCAATTTTTGCGGAATTCCATTTGGAGCTTCCTAGCTCGAGATATGACCTTTGTTCCTAGGTCACCTGTTTAGGGCTACATTCTGGAAGAGGCAGAAACCCTAACTTGTACGAATCATATCTCACAAAGTACAACGAATCTGGGGCTGATCTTCGGAAACAAGGTACATGAACATTTAATCTTCGGCCTGTAAAAGTGTTAGATCTTGAACCTTCGCCAAAACTGATTTATAGTGAAAGTGCCATGATGGATGGTTTTTACTATACCAAGCCCTAGCTTCCAATTTGTTGCAAATGCAAAAAGTGTTGTAAATTCCATACAATGCCTTCCTTCAGGCTAGCTCTAATACCATGTTATTTTTTCATCATTTAATTCAATATGATCTAGGATCTTAACTAAGATAACAACATGTACAACATATCAAACATAAGAGATAAGAGACACAAAGCATTTCACCGGGGAAAACCAAGAAGGTGAAAAACCCCGCAACTTCCTCAGAGATAGAATGAGCACCAACACAAAGATCACAAAGATCAAACCCCAAAACAAGAGATAGTCTCCTAGAAGCTTCTCCTCCTCCACTTGTGCGCACTCCTGCTCTCTCTCACTAATGTGAAGTGAGTGAGTGAATGAATGAATAAATAGAGAGGTGCTCCTCTCTATTTATACTTTAACTTTTCTTGAATTTTACTCTAACTGGGCCGAACTCACTTAGGAGAGTCTAATAATCCATTAACACTTGTCAGTAGGCCGACCCCATTAGGGTGGTCTAATAACCCTTTAACCCATACTGGTCCGACCCCTCTAAGGTGGTCTAATAACCCATCAAATATAAGTTACAACACTTACAATATAACTTGCGACACTTGCAAATACAAATGACGACACTTTCAATCAGAGGAATAATACATCTCCGTTGGGGATACAATAAAGTACAAATGCAATACATATAATATACAAGTGAATATCTTCTGAAGTTACAAATACATCAACAACTCTAAGGCTTAGTGGTTCCCTCTAGAAAATGGTAGTTCAAAGATGAGCAAAAAGTAATGTCTATCAGAAGCAACAGAGGCTAATGTGTTCTACTAAATGGGTTATATTGGATGACCACAAACCAAGATGTGGTTTTAGGATTACCACAAACCAAGATGTGGTTTTAGGATGACCACAAACCAATGGGTGTTATTGAACATGACGCTAACTTTGTCTTATGGTTGTAGCCGTGACTCTCACTTTGGCTCTGCTTGAGGCTCTGGAAACTGGCACAGGGTTCTGGCTATGGCTCTAGCTCTGGTTCAGGTTCACTTGTTTCGGCATATGATAGGGATTTGAAACTTGAAGCATGAATGTCAATCCATGATGCTCCCCCTTGTCAGGTACACAATGAGAAGGTAGGAAAATTTTTCTTGGTGTGATGGAAAAAGTGCATGGATTTTCCTCCAATGGTAAGATATATCAAAGAGGTAGGGTTGAGTGTCAAAACTAGACACAATACCTATCCGAACATCTGATAGTGGTTTTGTGTCAAAACTAGACCAAGAATACCACGATCCAAACTATGAATTATTGGAAACACATCAAGTCTTTCAGTTCTGATACCTAGGAGGGATTCTTCCAACTCGAACCTTTAATAGTAAGACTCAATCTTAGAAATCAAGGGTGTCAATTTCTACTGAAAGTGCACCCAATGCAATTCAACTTAACTTTACATGACACTCACAAAAAACTAATGCAATTAAACATACAAAAACACTATTTGCAAGTTATAATTGCTATTGTTCTTGAGTGTTGTTATATGCTCACCTTCATTAATAGATTTATTGTTACTTGAAAAACTTTGAATAAAAACTTTGAATAAAGGCATTACGATCTTTCACCAAACCATGTCCAAATATTATCTTAATAAGATCTATCAAGTCCGTGTTGGACTTAATGTTTTCATTGATGTCAAATGGGAGATTGTTGGACTTAATGTTGTCATGGATGACAAATGGGAGATTGTTGGACTGAATTTTGAGGTTGTCTATGAGAATCTTTGAAGCCAGATTGAAGAAGTGCGTAACAGTTACCAACAATAGTTACCAGTAGAAGTGTGCAATGGTACACATGTCGAAGCAGATAGTCAGAGTGTGCAAACAACCAATATATCGAAGCATGTTGTGTATCTAAGTGTTCATGTCGAAGTACACAGATAATAGATAAGTTGAAGTAAATACATATAACAAGCAAGTAGTGTGTCAAAGTGTACACGACAAAGTATGCTTGTCAAAGTGCGCATCACAATTGACAAGCTGACAAAGTATTGAAGAAGGATGGGATATAAGCCCCTCGTTGTGGTGCAAATCCTTATTCTTCAGATAATTGTTGTGTTCAATTGATTAAATAAAGGTAATAAAGAAAATATGTCTCCCCCCATGTGGACATAAGAAAAGATATAAATAGATAAGGACTAATGCACTTTGTGTGTGGGGTGTGCGACTATGGATGATTTTAATTTTTAATTTCTGAGGTTTTGAAAGGGAATAAATGGCTACTTGATTTGGAGAAAAAACAGAATTTGAAGCAAGTATAGAAACAATTCGCACATCATAGTTGAAATACCGCAGGAGAGATTGAGGCAAGTTTATAATCAAGTTGCACGTCACAGTTGGATAAGTTGGAGTAATTTACAGTTTTGAAGAAGTGAAAGATGAGCATAATTTGAAGCAAGTTTATAGTTAAGTCACACGTTGTAGTTGAATAAGTTAGCAACGTACACACATAAAGCAAAGTTTGGTGAAGTACAAAACCTATTTTGAAGGAAATTCTATAAGCAAATGCGAAGTTATGGAAGAGGCAATGAAGTAATCTGAGATTGAATTCAGAGTAGTTTATTGTTTTGAAGTATGATTGATAATGAAGATGTCAAGATAGCTTCCAAAGACAACATACAATGAGCATCATCTGACGAATCGAGCAATGAATGAAGATGTAAAAAGCATGGTTTAAGTGCATAGTAAGAAGAAGCATTTGCACGATTCTTTTGAAAAATATCTAAAGGATCTCTAAAGAAGAATTGTGCATCAAACTTAATTGGTGACACTCAATGGAGATTGATATCTTCATTGAACAAGATGGTTCTTGTTTTCAAGTTGGGTCTTGCATTGAGAATTGGATCCCTCACTACAAGTTGGATTCTATCAGCAAGTTGGGTCTTGCACGAGGGTTGGATCCCTCACCTCTTAGTTGGTGCTGAAAACCTGAACATTGGTGTCTTTTGAAATTGATGTACTGATGATCTAATAAATATTGAAAAATTATTATTTGTGTCTTTTACTTGTGATGATCATTGTTTACTTAGAGAAACATTTATTATATTGTGACATACTAAATAATGGAATGATTGAATTAAATATGTGATGCATTGATTCACCCCCCCTCTCAGTGCACTTAATGAGTTCAATAATTGGTATCAGAGCAGGCTCCTTCACAAAAGTATAATCAACTTAAAGGAGATCCTTGAGAATACAATGGATAGGAAACCAATGTCGACTACAACTGAAGCTATTTTTTTCGATGGGATAGACTACTCTTCTTGGAGAAAAAGAATGAAGGGATACTTGAAAACAAAAGGACCATGTTTTTGGGAGACAATTGCATGCAAACCTACGAGTACTGTAAGAAACAAATCAAATCATTTGGAAAAAATGGAAGCCAAGAAAAATGACTCAACAACAATGATGGCCATCTTCAACAGCCTATCAAATTGAGTCAAAGAAAAAATGGGACAATGCACATCTGCTAAAAAATTATGGCTCAAATTGAAGAATCTTTGTAATGATGAAGTGAACAATCTAGAAGATAGTTCATGTAAAGACCAAATGCAAGACTCAGAATCAATAGAAGCAAAACTCTATCATGATATTAATGAAGTTATGTATTCTCCTAGACATCAAGATTGCAATAATTCAAATAGTGAGGATAATTGCTCTGTTACAGATGAAGAACACGATATAGAAAAGATTAAGATAGATGTTTAAGAAACACTAGAAGAGGTTAAAGGGTTAGAATATGAGTCATATGTTGAGGTGTCAAGGGATGACTTGGATATTCTTGAAAGTAAAATTATGTGCATTTTAAAAGAAATGGAAAGAGGTCAGAAGAAAAATGAGTTGTTACAACAAGTGCTTAAGGAATCTAAATGAAAGGAACAACAAGAGCATGAATAAGTTACTAAAGAAATGATTGAATTGAAGAGTCAAGGTGCACAAGTATTAAGGACCAAAGAATATGAAATCATAAACTTGAAAGAAAAAGTTGCTAGTTTGTGATAGCTGCAGGACATTCAACAAATACCATACCTCATACTTCAAGAAAGAAAACTGATAATTTTTGGATGAAAATAAGTGATACTTTGCAACATCAAAGGATACATTCAGATAAGTCTGCATACACTCAAAAGTGGATAAGAAAAACTCCAATGTATGTATTGTCGAAGCAAACAATAGTAGTACAAAGGCAGCAAAAGATTGTTGCATTTCATGCTAATCTCTAGAATATTATATGAAGATCCTTGAGTTCAAAAGAAGATTATATACAATGCATGAATTCAAGGAAAAAGTATACCGAGCCTAAAAGATGAAAGGAAAATTGAAGTTAGAAGACATTTGAAGACTACCATGGATCCATTTGCATTGCTACTAAGCTAATTAAAATTGATATAGGAGTCATTATCTCAGACATTACATACACTTCAATTGGAAAGGATATCAACGATACAAAATAAGCTTCATTACATATATGAACAAGAATGAATTCATCCATAACAATTAAATTTTATTAAGAATTGCTTTTGCAGAAGTCAGAGTCAACATAAGTACAAAATATTCCATATTAGCAAGACCATCAACTGGCATTGGTTTACAAAATTGTTGGTTCATTCTCATTTACAACTTTAACATTTGAAGAACCAGTCAAAATTACAACAGCACTAGCGGATAATTTACTAACAATTGAAACTCAAGTCAATGTCAATAATTCGACAGTGAGAGGTGCAATTCAGTATTCGACGACGATCGTTCTTTGAAATTTGTAGTGCCAAGCATTATCCGAAGTTGTTTCAAGAGAATCATAATTTGTTCTTGCTGCCCTTCCCACTGATCAATTTGTTTTTCATAACCTCAATTTCTTCAACATTCCTCTAATTAATCTGTTTTTGAGCATACCACTCTCTAATATCAGCTTCTTTTACTTGAGATGCCTATTTCTCCAAGTTTCTCTTAAGGTTTGTAAACTATTTTTGTTGTGAGTGAACTACTGCGAAAAGATTGGCCACCGATTTAACTTGATGAAAAGGATCATACATTGCAACGCAACCACCAATGGAATTGAAATGATTACCAAATTAACATAATGATTGTTTACTGAATGGATGAACACCAGGAGAATGAAACACAAAGCCAATGTACCTAGAAGAATTGCAGAATCTCGAAGGATTTCAAATACAATTACTAAATATGGTAGGATCTATATTTAATTACCACTCATAAACAATGTTGTTTGCATTCAAAAGCATTTGCGATTACATGCTCCCAGAAAGATTGAAATGACACAAAAGTAAGGTTGCATTCATGAATGATTTGAGGGATTTCTCTCTATCTGATTTAATGTTGAAGATTGCACGCTTGTGTTAATTCATCACCCATTTCAAATCCTTCGCATTTATGGGTATATTAAAAATGATGGATCAAGTTAATGTTATCCGGAGGAGCGAATCTCAACTTGGATATGCAAGATTGGAAGAGTACTTGTGACATTCTAAGAAATGTCTAATGAACAAACAATACAAGTAAACAACATAATGGGTCAGCAGTGAGCTCCTGCTCATGGGGGAGTAGCAATGCAAATGTCACATAATAAGAATGTGAAGACCTTTTCCATTGATTTCAAAGGGAGAGAAATGAAGATAAGGGGAGGAAACAATAAGTAATTAGAAGCCCATTGTAAGGGGGAGCTCAAAAGTAGAAGAGTGTAACAACATAAGATTCGAAGTGTTTCCATCAATGAAAAGGGGGGAGATTGTTGGACTTAATGTTGCCATTGATGTCAAATGGGAGATTGTTGGATTTAATGTTGTCATGGATGACAAATGGGAGATTGTTGGACTGAATATTGAGGTTGTCTATGAGAATCTTTGAAGCCAGTTTGAAGAAGTGTGCAACAGTTACCAATAATAGTTATTAGCAGAAGTGTGTAGTGGTACACATGTCGAAGTAGATGTAGATAGTTGAAGTGTGCAAACAATCAATATGTCGAAGCAAGTTGTGTGTTGAAGTTCTCATGTTGAAGTACACATATAATAGATAAGTCAAAGTAAATACGGATAACAAGAAAGTAGTGCATCGAAGTGTACACGTCAAAGTATGATTGTCAAAGTATGCAACACAATTGACAAGCCGACGAAGTATTGAAGAAGGGTGGGGTACAAGTCCCTCATTTTGGTGCAAATCCTTATTCTTCGGATAATCATTGTGTTCATTTGATTAGATTAAGGTAATATTATCAAATATGTTGGCCCTCATGTGGAAATAAGAAAAGCTATAAATAGACGAGGACTAATGCACTTTGTGTGTGGGGTGTGCGACCGTGGATGATTTGAGGTTTTAATTTCTGGTGTTTTGAAAGGGAATCAATGGCTAGTTGATTCAAAGAAGAAGCAAAATTTGAAGCAAGTACAGAAACAAGTCACACAACGTAGTTGGAAGACCGCAGGAGATATTGAGGCAAGTTTAGAATCAAGTCGCATTTTGCAGTTGGATAAGTCGAAGTAATTTACAGTCTTGAAAACGTGAATGACGCAATAAAATTTGAAGCAATTTTATAGTTAAGTCACATGTTGCAGTTGATATTAGGGGAATTTTGAGGTCTAGAATGGGTCTCTTAAGAGATATAATAAAATATTACAAGTTAGACATTTTGTGGGGGAGGTATATTTACAACTCACCTCTTACACTACAACCAAAGTAACTATGGTTAAGTTAAATTGAAAAGATGTCTAAAATAAAATCAATAAAAAATATTTATTTGATATGACTAAAAGTAGGAGCACTCTTGAATACACAAATTGCTTTTGAATATAATATGATGAATGTACTTGTAAAATAAAGTAATGTACTCAAACTAAAATAAAGTATATTATTTTTGAATTTTGAAATATAACTTATTCAATATTCAAAATATGATTACAATAACATGTATTTATAATTTTGAATTTTAAACATAAATTAAATTTCTATGAATAAATTGTCATTTCTTTTAAAAGTATATATTCATTATATAAATCTAACTTATATTCATTAAAAATAAAAATCAATTATATAGTCAAATAAATCCAACTTATATTTCAATATTTGTAAATTATGTTGAATAACTATTATATATATAAAACTTAAATTTATTAAAACTAAAACTTAATAATCTATTTATATAAATATTAACATTATTTAAATACTACATCTATTTACATAAATATTTACATTATTTAAATATATTTTTATTTATAAAATAATTAATTAATCAATATATTTATATTAATACTACATATTCATAATTTAAATAATTTAGATAACTGAAATAAGTATTCATTTAGTAATTTATGCATTTATTTTTCATTTGTTTTAATTTATATCTTTTATACATTTACTTTTGTTTTGTTTTTTATTTTATTTTACTTATCCTACATATATTAATATTTATATATTTAAAATTTTAAAAATATATATTATATATATAACACTTATTCCACACATATATCACGTGTTTATGAATTTAAAATTAATTTAAAATTAGAATATACTAAAATAATATATGAATTATGAATTTAAAATTAGAATATTATGAATTATGAATTTAAAATTAATTTAAAATTAGAATATACTAAAATAATATATTCATAGATTACGTATTCATAAGAATCTTGTATTCATAAGAGAAGGTTTAAAAAGTTTAAATTCCTTATTCACAAGATAAGGTTTTACAAGTTTAAATGTCATGTCACTTATCCCAACCTTTAAGGTTGAATAATACATATTCGATAAGGTTTTAAAAGTTTAAGAACATTTTAAATTATATATATATATATTTTGATCTAGTTAAATAGTGCATATTTATTAAATAAGGTTTTAAAATTTTATCAATATATTGAAAATTGTTATACATCATATATTATTATTATATTGTAAATTTATTTAGATAAAGTTTTATGATTATATATTATATATTGTAAATTATTTATATGATTTTGAATAGAGATTTCAATTTTTATTATTAATAATTTTTTTTATTTAAATGTATATATCTAAACGTAATTACATAGTTTGATTTTGAATTAAGTATTATTTTTAATATTTTTAATTTATTATTTTATATTGAAACATAAATAGTATTTGTTTTATGAGTACTTTAAGGTACTTTAGTATATGTATATTATATTCAAAAGTAATCTATGAGTACTATTTTCATTATAAGTATTTTACTTACAACATTTATATGGTTAACTATGAGTTTTTATTCACCATTTAGAAATTGACAAATAAGCATCTTTACCTCAACCAATGCCACCTCAATCATTATGGATGACATCATCCTCTATAATGTGATTGGTTCTTTAAAAGTTGATTTTGATAGTACATTTTTTTTGTTTTGAGGCTCATTTTTTACCTCAAAATTCTCCTAATGATAAGTTCACAAGGTACACACAAAAGCAAAGTTTGGTGAAGTACAAAACCTATTTTGAAGGAAAGTCTGTAAGCAAGTGCAAAGTTATGCAAGAGGCAATGAAGTAATATGAGATTGAATTCAGAGTAGTTTATTGTTCTGAAGTATGATTGATAATGAAGATGTCAAGATAGCTGCCAACTACAACATAGAATGAGCATCATCCGACGAATCGAGCAATGAATGAAGAAGTAAAAAGCATGGTTGAAGCGCGTGGTAAGAAGAAGCAGTTGTTGGATTCTTTTGAAACATATATGAAGGATCTCTAAAGAAGAATTTTGCATCAATATTAACTGGGGACACTTAGTGGAGATTGATATCTTCACTGGACAAGTTGGGTCTTGCACTGAGGATTGGATACCTCATGACACGTTGGATTCTGTCAGCAAGCTGGGCCTTACAAAAGGATTGGATCCCTCACGACATGTTGGATTCTGTCAGCAAGCTGTGCCTTACAAAAGGATTGGATCCCTCACCTCTCAGTTGGTCCTGAAAACCCGAAGATTGGTGTCTTTCGAAATTAATGTACTAATGATCTAATAAATATTAAAAAATTATTCTCGATGTCTTTTACTTGTGATGATCATTGTTTACTTAGAGCAACATTTATTATACTGTGACATGCTAAATAATGGAATGATTGAATTAAAAATGCAATGCACTGATTCACCCCCCCTCTCTCAGTGCACTTGATGAGTTCAATAGCTTGTTTCTTCTTTATCATCTTTCCTTCCTCAATTTTTCTTTCATCCTAGATATCCACATAGGCATGAAATGAGAGGGAATTCAACCACATGTCGATTTTCGGGCCTTATTCTTAAGCCAACATTATTCCTATGCACTTTCCAACCAATGCTTCTAAAGGTAGTCAAATTCCTTTTGTAGAAGGAAACCAACAACAATTGGTTTGAGATATTTAGTAACACCTTATGTTGATTCATGTGTTGTGTGAGTTGTGCCAAAAACATCATTAACATAAAGGTTAGCAACAAATGTGTGACCCTATACCCATCGCATATAAGTAACCACAATGGCCAAGACAATTTATTTGACACTCAACCATAGATGGAACTATCATCCATAGATTGATTAGGTATGCACATCAATTTGGACTAAAAAGACCACACCCCTAGTATTGGAGGTTTTATAATAGGTAAGACACCAACAACCACAATTGGAAAACATGTTAGCCATGATAAGAGTACAAGAAATCCCAAAAGCAGACAATCTGATGTAAGTGATTCAGGTGGCGATCCGATACTCATTTATTAAATATATCTAAACAACACAGTATTTATTTTGAGTTTGTAGACTTCTAGCCAATCAATGGTATGGGATTGATTTATTGCACTTGTGGTCCTACGGAAAATAGAATTTTTTTATAATTCTTTCTTTGAGATTCGATAGTCCCGATTCATACTCTCATGCTCCACATACAAAAGATAAGTTAAGTGGAGGAATTGCATGGATACTCGCTACAATTTGGCAAATCAAACTAAGAGCCTTTGAAGCATTCTCCAATTGACCCTCAAGATACGTCCAAAGCCTTCGATGTTGATCCCTCGATGTTTATCAATGATGAAATCCGTGAAAAAGATGGCACTGGTAGGCTATGTATCAAACGCAGTACAAGTGGTAGTGATTCGAAGAGACACCACTGGTGGAACAACCGTATTCAACACATTTCTCCAGTCCTTCAACGTTGCCATGCTCTATGTGTGTGTTTCATCAATTTCCATGCTCAATGTTTTCTCCAAACTCTGCTCGTCTAGGGGGAATGCTACTTCATTCATTTCCTCGGATTGAACCGTTGACTTTCCAATTAGATCGGAGAGATTTTTGGTGTTCTATGGCCAAATGAAAGCTCCAGAATAAGTACACTCCCTGAAGTAAACCCTTGGACATTGTTGACTTAAATCCTAGGGTTCTTCAAAACCCCAATCATTGGATGTTGCATTTGGAGGAGGTATGGATAAAGAGATACAAGAAAACCCATCCAATATAATAGTGATTAAGGATTCAAACTCTGGAATCAGCCTAGCCATGGCTTCTGTGAGTGCAGTTTCACAGTCACCTCTAACAACATATGCTTTAGCACGAGAGTTTTCTGCATGTGAAATAAATTGTTCCTCTGTTAGTTCACTTCCTTTTGAAAAACTTACAACTCGCATACAATTGACTTCTACATTACAGGTTGTGATGGTAGTTCTAACTCACATTGAGAGTCAACTTTTTTGTGTCACAAGCAAGTCAAAACGCATAGGTAAGATTAGCACGCATAAGCAATTTGGAATGAAATGATTTAGGGTTGCTAGAAGAATGAACAACCACACACACCTTTTGATTTGGAAGAGGCTCAATAATGCATTATACCATTATAAACATTAAACTCTTCCAATTATCCAAGATCTTAATTCTGACCAACACCTCATTGTTATGTGAATGCATTACTTTAACTAAGTTCATTTAATGATGTCTCTTCTAACTTGTGCTTTCAATGTACTTTATGAAAAATTCACCATGAAGATAATGAGACAACAAAAATGCAAGCACAAACACACAAAACATTTGGGAATGGAGTTCACCGGACTTCCTGGCTACGTCTTCTGGCCCGCTTCAACCAGTAAGACCACTCAATTAATCTTCAATTGTAAAAAAAAATACAATAATAAATTACTTACAATAGGTGAATTGAAGAGCCCCTTTAATTATGTAGCTCAAATGCAGAAACAGAGGTAAAAATGGATTCCTCTCAAAAAATAGTGAAACATGAGTATAAAATTGACCACTTTCTGTTCTGGAGACCACATACCCCATGTAGCACGCAAAACAAGACAATACTCAGCATTGTACAAATCCCTCCTTGAGATTCGCACCAAGCCTCTCACGAAGAGCTCACCCCGAACTCTCTTCAAGAGCTTCACTTTGAAATCCCATGAGAAAATAGTGAGGATGCATCACCTTTTATAGTCCCCAAAGAGCACATTTCGGTTACAACCATGTATTAACTTCATAACAAAAACATTAATTTCCATTTCTTGATATAGCCAAAGTTGTTGGCATGTTGGTTAAAGTTTTGGAATTATACCCCATAAATTAGGGTTCAAATCCCATATTAAGCGTATACGTTGGTTTCAAATCCAATATTAGGAATATACGTTGGTTTTGATTTGTTGGTTTAATATATATATAGATTTATAATAACCAACAACCATATAAATAACAAGCCAAATAACAATTCGTTGAACCATGGAGACCATAACCACTTGCACATAAATCGAGGAGGCCATATGGAGGTGCCACATGGCATCGTGTGATTGGTCCACATGTTAACCATTCATTGGTCATTGCTACATCATCACTTCCCAGTCACACGCCATGTCATATTCTTAGTCAGCATGCCACATCAACATGCCAGTTATATCAATTGCCATGTGTCAAGTTCTCATTGGTCCACCTGTACCTATAGGTGCTGCCAAGTGGCACTTTTTTATTGGTCCATTTGGACCCTGAAAAAGGCAAAAAATGAGTGACATGTGGAAACCTCTCATGTTTCCATGTCATCATGTTGACATCAGCGCTACCACGTGGCACTCTGTGGGGATACCATGTGGAAGCCCTACATTTTTTCCCTCTATTCCTTGGAAACTTCAGACTATGATATCTCCCTCATCTGATGTCCATTTGAGGTGATTCTTGTGCTCTTGGAAAGCTCTTTCCAAGATCTACGCAATGGTTCTATTGTTTTTTACAATTGAGCATTTTGATTTCTGATCATTTTTGGATCCTCCTGGATCAATCCTCCCCACTGAAAAACTTTTGGACCTCCAAAAGTTTTTATATATCGACTAAGTGAGGGCACTGCCTCCCCACTTTCTCTGAATCCACCCATATTGTCTGAATCATGAACACCTGATACATCACCACAATCTGTCCAAACATGATAACAACTGCAATCATATTGCTGACATCAATGTTCATTCCTTTATCTCTGTAATCCCTTGTATTCATGGTCATGTCAATTAGCCAGAAACAATGAGCTAGCAGTAGGATGAAATACATTAGCGCTAAAGGAAATGAATCAACAGTTGTTTTCATCTTTTGAACAAGTTTACTAGAAGAATTTACCAATTCCTGTTGGAGATCTAGACCACAACTTGGAAGAATATATGATACATCTTGTTCATTTACATGAAGAGGTTCATTTTCTTCCTTATCATCCATACCATATTTAGACTTAGGATGTTGAATTGAAGAAATGGAACTAGCAAATGATATGCCTTTGATACCCACGGTTGTAATCAGTGCCTCATCTCCTGAATATGATCCTAGATAATGTTGCACTGTCGCAGTAGTCTTCATCTTCCCCTTGTTCCTGAACTTCTCTGGTAGCAACTTAGGATGTAGTTTCCAGCACTCGTCCTTTTCATGTCCCTTCTTGCTGCAATGAGTACATGTAGGATTCTCTTTCCTTGTTGTAGCTACCTTCTTCGATCGTGGCTCTGCAAAGACATCCTCCATACCATACTTACCCTTGCTAGCTTCAAGATGTGTAGGTTGTACTGAGACTTCATCTAGGTTAATCGGGTTAAACATTAAGAGGGTATGTCTCAAATAAGAATGCAAGCCACTGATGTATTTAAGAAGAGTCTCTCTAGTATACAATGGAATCCCCAACGCTAGTGCTCTCTTTTTAAACTCTTGCATGTAAGCTTGCACATTTTTCCCTTTCAATTGTTTTAGATGTAGCCATTCTATCATGGTCGTCTAAGTGTATGCTAATGGATATAATTATTTCCTTATTGCAGAAATGAATTCAATCTAGGAAGAGATTATTTTACCCTTTTGTGGAAAATCTTCTTGAGTCTATCTCTCCCACCATACCAAGGTTGAGCCACTCATGCACAAGGTAGCCAACTGTATCTTTCTCACATCCTCTTTGATTTGTTGCACCCTACAATAGGGCTCTATTTGCTTGATCCAATTATCAAGGTTTTTTGCATTCAACTACCCATCATAAATTGGAAAATCAAACTTTCATCTAATTTCAATGAGGGCATTCTACGATAATGACAGGGTTTGAAAGAGTTATCTTCAGAATAATGCTCATCTCTACCATTTGTTGATGATGATGGAGAGGAAGGCTCTGAAGGACCTCTTCCTACACCTCTTATCAAAGACTTTGTAGCTTCATCCTTAACATGACTGGTGCCTTCTCCTTTTCTTTGTCCTCTTTCATTGTAGAGTTCTTCTTGAAAGAATGCTCATCTCTACCATTTGTTGATGATGATGGAGAGGAAGACTTTGAAGGACCTCCTCCTACACCTCTTATCAAAGACTTTGCAACTCCATCCTTAACATGACTGGTGCCTTCTCCTTTTCTTTGTCCTCTTTCATTGTAGAGTTCTTCTACCATTACTTTCATTGAATTGAAAGCTTCAAGGAAATCATCTTCAGAGCTGTAAGGTCGTATGCTTCTTAGTGAAGCCATTTTTCTCCTTTGAATGTTTCTTCTTGAACCAATCTCAGGATTGTAGCTTGCAAGTTTTCCTTCACAACGCTTTAGCTTATCTCTTGTAAGCATCCACCTATAAAAATACCTACTCTAATTCCAGTTGATCTGGGAGAGGCTCAATAATGCATTATGACATTCTAAACATTAAACTCTTCCATATATCCAAGATCTTTATTCTAACCAACACCTTATTGTTATGCGAATGCATTACTTTAACTACGTTCATTTACTGATGTCTCTTCTAACTTGTGCTTTCAATGTACTTTATGAAACATTCACTATGAAGATAATGAGACTAAAAATGAAAGAATAAACACACAAAACATTTGGTAACAGAGTTCACCAGACTTCCTATATACGTCTCTAGGCCCGCTTCAACCAGTAAGACCGCTCAATTAATCTTCAATTGTAAAAAAAAGTACAACAATAAATGACTTACAATAGGTGAATTGAATACCCCCTTCAATTCTGTAGCTCAAATGCAGAAATAGAGATAAATAATGGATTCCTATCAAAAAAAATGAAACATGAGTATAAACTTGACCACTTTCTGTTTTGGAGACCAAATACCCCCTGTAGCATGCAAAACAAGACAATACTCAGCATTGTACAAATCCCGCCTTGAGATTCATACCAAGCCTCTCACGAAGAGCTCACCCCAAACTCTCTTCAAGAGCTTCACTTTGAAATCCCATGAGCACCAACAACTATATAAATAACCAACAACCATATAAATAACAAGCCAAATAACAATTCGTTGAACCATAGAGACCATAACCACTTGCATGTAAATCGAGGAGGCCATGTGGAGGTGCCACATGGCATCATGTGATTGGTCCATATGGTATCCATTCATTGGCCATTACCACATCATCACTGCCCAGTCATGTGCCACATCATATTCCTGATCAACATGCCACATTAGCATGTTGGCTATCTCAATTGCCATGTGCCAAGTTCTCATTGGTCCAACTATACCTGTAGGTGCTGCCATGTTAGCATGCCACATGGAACTTTTTTATTGGTCCATTTGGACCCCAAGGTCAAAAAAGAGTGACACATAGAAGCCTCTCATGCTACCACATCATCATGTTGATGTTAGTATTTCCACATGGCACTTTGTGGGGATCCCACATGGCAGCCCTGCATTTTTTCCCTCTGTTCCTTCGAAAATTCGGATTGTGATGTCTCCCTCATCCGACGTCCATTTGAGGCAATTCTTGCACCATTGGAAATCTCTTGCCAAGCTCTACGCAATGGTGATGTTATTTTTGACAATTGAGCATTTTGATTTATTACCATTTTCAAATCCTTCTAGATCATCTTTACAATAGACCCTACTTTGAGGAGCGTTCCAATGATTGAGGGTGATGATGAATGTAACAAAATTCAACTTCTCTTATGGCTCCATGAATATCACCAAGAGACACTTGATAATGTCAGGGCTTCCATGCACAATACGCAATACTAGAGACAAGGAGTAGTGAGGTAGAAACTTCACGCAAAAGCGAAGGTTCTGGGTAGGAAACAGTCGCACGCACACCCAAACACTCAACAACTAGGGTCCACACAGTTCGTGAGTATGAAGAAGAAAAATACACAAAGAGAAACAAGCATTTGGAGTAGCATGCACATGGATTAGTGTTTGTGGTCACCAAGGAGTGGGGAAGGAATGAAAATCCCAAGTTTGCAAATAAAAGATCAAATGGCAGACTAGTGAGAGTGTCATACTGGGGAATCATGACAGAAGAAACGCTTGCAAGGTTTGAGGAGGGAAAAGAGAAAAATGAGTTATGGATCTGGAGACTTTTTGGCAAGCAAAGATGGAAAGTTCCCATAGTGCTCAGAATAGCACATGATACAAATCTCAAGAGAGTAACAATAGTCACTAGATCTCAAGAGAGTAACAATAGTCACCAATTGATAACTATGTGGAATGTTACACTGCATTGATCATAGGATGTGCTTATAAGTTCAATATTACCATGGAATAAGTGGATTTTATGCACCAAAAAATACCACAAAAGATGGAGAATGTGAAGAAGATGTTTTCTATGCCAATAGTGGACATTCCACGCACAAATGATGTGACATGTATATCAAGATGCAACCTCCTGTCATGCCAAATGATGGCCACACTTAAATAATTTCCCCACTAAATAACCTCCACAAATGAATTTGATCACACAATTTTTTTTGTTTGAGAAAAAAGAACATCGCTTCATTCCCGCACTTCTATGAGGATTGATACTCATTTCTCCGCATCTCTTTTGCTAGTTTTGGAGCCATAGATTGAGACTCATTTTTCCGCATCTCTTAGGGTAGTTTCCGAATCCTCGACAATGTTAACTTGGATGCCACAACCAATATGAGGTGCATTGTCTATCTTCATGCCCAAATTAAGACCAAGAAGTCAAAGAGGTCGACATTTAAGGGCAAACTGAAGGGACTAAGCCATAAGAAGTGTTGAAAAGATAAATATGGAGGTCCTCCCTCATATTTTTGGTGTGGGTGTGATGAGAGGGACTTGAAAGTATTTGTTCCTTGTACATTTATGTAAAAAGTGACTTTTATATAAATAAAGTGTGATATTTTGTACTTTATTAGTTTGGGTCTCACTCAAGTGAAATATTTAATAATTAATGATTTAATTATTAAAAAGTGAGTACATGTATTTTAGACCCTAGATTTTGTAATTTAATCTCAACCCTAGATTGGGTAGTTAGAATTTAGTTACAAAAAGACAAAGTATAAAAGAAGAGAAGGGGAATTGAGATTACACTAACCATCAGAGAGAGGAAGAGGGATATTGAAGACCAAGAAGAGTTCCCAAGCAAAGAAGGGCACGATTTCCAAGAGAGAGGATCAACACACACCCCTATGCATCCTGTGTAGGCCGTACAACAACATTTATGACAGTCACATGTGTGGGATCGAATCCCTATAAGACTGGCTTGAATCCCAAGAAAGTTGGTTGAGTATTAAATGCACGCCATATAACATTGATTGCAGGCACGTGTGGGCCCATAAATCGAGGCAGAAGTGCAGCAGGCCGTACAAAACCGTACAATAGGTATAATAGTGTTTAGCACCGATTTCAAGGTTCACACAGAAATCGAGGTTGGCTGAGATTTTGAGGTAGTTTGCTGCTGAAATTTTTTGTGAAATTTTGTTTGCTAGGATTGAAGAAGAAATTTTGTGTATTAGAGTTTTATGTACTCTTCTTAATGAAAAATCTCTCTTTTAGGGTTTTCTCCAAGTTGGGTTTTTTCCCGGTCTAGGTTGACCAAAATACTTGTGTTCTATGTGCTTGTTAAAATTTCAGTATTTGAAGGGATCTTGAAGTGTTGGTTTTAGTTTCAAAGAATTCATAGTTAATCTTTAATTAAAACCTTATATGTTCAAGTGTTTGAGAGAATGTGTGAATGAGAAATTTCATACTTATGTAATTTTTCTTCAAGAAGAACAAGAACCCCCGTTATCGGATCCTCAGTTTGGTCGAATACCGAGCATTCCTCAGACTGAACCATCGAGCAAAGAATGTGTTAGCCCAAAAATATGCAAATTCAAAGGAAAGAGACAATGAATTCGAGGGGTCGGGTGGGCAAGAAATCGACCATGGAAACTCTTCTTCAGATAGACGAAATGAGCATTTCCACAAAACCCATCTGCACTTCAAGTTCATGGTGGGAAAGTGCCATTCCAAATGCCACAAATTTGCCCACGGAAGAGAGCAAATGATGTAGGATTTCCACAATTTTCAACGAATTAACACCGAAGACGAGTAAAAAATTCACACAACTCGCAATGCAAAGAGTCTCCGGGGAGACGATTCGGCGTTGAGGGATAATGAGGTGATAAACATCATCACAAAGAACGGCTAGACACTATCATAACAACCATTAAATATGCTACTAGAATTTATACATGATCCTAGGCGACTTTCTAACCTGATGTTGACTCCACTGTGTTGGATGTGAAAATTTGTTGACTTTGGGGAAGCTTCAGATCCCAGGTCTTGTCACAACATTTAACATTCTTTTCCCAACCACAAATTTGGCACATAGATTGGGATGGGGTGGTAGTACAATAAACACACGTTGGTTCGCAGAGAGAGGGTATATGCACCAATCTATATGCACTTGAAATCACTCGAGCACAATATCAATGGATTTTGAAAGGAATAACAAGTTGATACAATAGTTCAAGGAGACAATACACCACAGGTCTAAGGAGAATATTAATAGTCGATAGATCTCAAAGGAGACAATCGACAGTTTTGGAAATGGACAAATTGAGAGAGGTTCTTGTAATGGAAAGACTAAGAAGATTGGAATGACATTCAGATCAAGGAAATAATGGAGCTAAGAACTATAGCTTCATACAAGATCTGATAAATACACAAGGAGAGAGACTATGCATGTCTCACGTAGAGGTAGATAAAGAGACAATCCCAAATTCAGAAAGAGAATGCAACCAAATTAGGGTTTTTATGTGATACTCAATGAGAAGGAAATAGTTAGCTAGTGAATAATATGTACATCAAATATCTAACAGATAGATATCATACACAAAAAATAGATAGATGGATACAATAACATATACAACAAACATAGAGATATATAATTGCATCATAGATACCTTAGCAAATAAGAGTATCCTTAGCAAATAAGAGTATCTATTGAATGACAATATTCGTTGCGTGTAAACGTGAGTAGAGACTCCGCATATGCTTTCTATAGAAATGAAGAACTATTGGGATCTGGTACTACTGTTGGAATACCCAATGAAAGAATAATCGTGAATTTTCACTTTTCATTTAAGAATATACACATATAAGTACAATGAGAGGTGATGCTTGGTTTCATCTTTCAAGGTGTCCCTTGGACTTCTCTTGACTATTCATCTTTCTTTAATATTACCTAACCTGAAGGATTAAGTTTCCAACAGTTACATTACAATATTAAGTGGCACTGAAGCAGATACAAAAACCGATACAGATACAGGGGGAATGGATATGACAATTTTTAAAAAAATCCAGATACTATACGGTGGGGAAACGACATTATATATATATATATGTGTGTGTGTGTGTGTTGGAGTATCTGTTGAATAACCGCTGCACCTCGGAATATAATGTGGACTAATTGCCAAATTAGGATCATGGGACTATGTGATTGTTTTCAAATGTTTAACAACATTTGGAGTATTGGTTGAATAACGGCCGCACCTCGGAATATAATGTGGACTAATCGTCACATTGGGATCATGGGACTATGTGATTGGTTTCAAATGTTTAACAACATCTACAGGTTTTGGTGTAACAACAAACATTACTATATATATATCATTGTCATCATAATCATCATATATTATCATTGTACATCATCATCATCACCTGAAACTACTATTGGATATCATCAATCATACATGTAACATGATACTATGACAAATTTTAACTAATATCATAAATAATACATGATACTATGAAAACTTCTAAGTTTTTAACTTGCTTTAATTAGGGAATTATAGTATCATATTCATAATTCAATGTGTTAAAAATCTATGTCAAAACACGAATAGTCTACTAGCAAACTTAGCTAGGGAATATATCAAACACTTAGCAAACTCTGATTTCTACCTCAATCAACTTTAACAATGATGCATTCAACTCAACCACAATCAATTGTACTTTATAGGCAGAAATACAAATGCTAAGTAAATTGAAAATTATAACAGTGAACAACAGTTTCATTCAACACATTAGACACTTGATATTTTTGGTCAAAAGACCTTGGAAAAACCCCTGAAGGGGAAAACTAGTCAAGAGAGAATTTTATTAAGAACCTGTTATCACATCCATAGTAGTCGGGATACCATGATTGCAAAGCAGTTCAGTAAATATTTTTGAACTTTTCCTTTACACAGTTTTAGTGAGATCAGCTATGATGAGTAGTATTCCTTATGATCACTCACACATCAGTGCATCCCTAGATCATATATGTAATAGACCTTATGCCACGACTGAGCCTCTTGACCTCATATTTGATGCTCGAGATGACCTTTTATCCCATACAGATGTAGTGTAGTGCCCATATGTTATTAGCAGCAGTGTTTCAGTGGTTACAGGTGATCCGGGTAGCAAATACAAGTATATGGCCCAACAGGTATATGATGTGCATTGGTTTTATTATCTTTCTCTTTTGGTCATTTTGATAGCTTGACTTAGTATCTAGTAATCATGATCTGGCAGTATATCTATATAAAATGAATATGGTTTTTAATGATTATCTAAATGGTTTGATTACTTGCATTTAGAAGCTCTTGATTTATACTCATTAGTTTTACCCTCCTAGGAGTGTGGACATGATCATTCCCACCTTATTGGCTTGCTAGCTTAGGCATAACCTTCACATTCCCCATCCATCTGTTACCTTCCCAATTTTGGTTTTTGCCCTGACTTACACCTCAGCCTGTGATATGGAAGACTTCCCCACTTTTTACTCTGTGTTGGATAACATCCCTATTACTTTGTGTCTCGGCTCTAAGTTGGCAACAAAACTTACATTGTGTGAGTTGGATTTGATACCTTGATCACTCTAGTCGGTTTTCCCGATGTTTGGTATTGATTGTAGAGAGTCCCCCTAGTTTCATGAGTTGTGTTGGCTAAAACCTAAAGCAAATTATACTACCATCATTTGAGGAAACTTAAATGAATAAAAACCCTGGATGAGAGCTTCAGTAGTTGTGTTTCTAAACACATGCACAGTCCCCAAAAGGGTTGTTTATGAAATGAATTGGAAACTAAAAGCACCCTGGATGAAAGCTTTAGTAGTTGTGCTTCTAAGCACATGAAAAATCCCCAAAAGGGTTATGAAATGAAATTATTTGGAAACTCAAAGCACCGTGGATGAAAGCTTTAGTAGTTGTGCTTCTAAGCACATGCAAAATCCCCAAAAGGGTTATGAAATGAAATGATTTGGAAACTAAAAGCACCATGGACGAAAGCTTTAGTAGTTGTGCATCTAAGCACATGCAAAATCTCCAAAAGGGTTATATAGGCCTAAAGAAATCAGTGGTTAAATATATGCTAAATCCAAAGACTGTTGGCCAAGGAAATGAAATGAAATGATGTGATTTGTAGACATTTGCCAAGGTTGAATAAGCACTCCTCTAAACAAATTATTCCATTGGTGAGACATTGTCATTGCCTGTGTGTTTATTATCCGACATATGCTTAAGTGTGTATTCCCTTTCCCTTATCCAAAGTATCATAGTGTTGAGTTAGTTAATTCATCCCCTTGTCCTAGCCTTGTATTCTTCATCTTCACCCTTTTCTAGAAAATTGATCATGTCTGCATAATGAGTATATCCTTGTGTTAGGAACCCATGTCAACCCTTCTATTTACTTTGTTAGTATATTGTTGTTGGATGCATATGCTTTGTAAGTCGTCCTGTAGTATTTGTTGATCCATAGTTTGTATTATTGTTGTTGGACGCATATGCTTTGTAAGTCGTCCCGTAGTAATTGTTGATCCATATTTTGTATTGGCCCATGGTTTTTATTGACACATGGAATTGGCACCTAGACTTAGTATATAAGTTTGTGTTGAGACCAATGAAGGTACCATGAAGTTATTTGTACTGAGCTTGATCAAAGGAGGTTGCCCCCTCGAAGTGGCCTGCGATCAATATAAAATTTATTTTGAGTTCTGTTATTTCTGCTATTTTGTGTGTTTTCATTAATTAATTATTGCAGGTTCTTCACATTTGGTATTAGAGCACTTTATTGGGCTCGCTGGGTGAAATTTCTACCAAATTTTTTTTCACATCTGTTGCAGCTTCGGATCTAGGAATAATCCCTATCTGCTTAACTGTGGGAAGTACTTGGGCATAATCCCTAAAACTCATTGTGAGGAGTACCACAGGAACCCCAAAGTAGTTGTCCCATTGAGAGGACCTGCCAGTGAAAAGGGCGATGACCCCTACCTGATTGACTAGTTCCCACCCATGAGGTAAACCAAGAGTTGTCGTTTGTGGCAAAGTAGTTATCAGTTTTACCTCAGCCGTGGAGTGAGGAGTACTGCTCCAATACACAAGCCGTTAGACAACATTGGTGGCCGAGTGAATTCCTTGAACCGATAGGAGGCCGCACATACCTGGGGTCCATATTTATTTTTAGCTGAACTGTTGCCGATCACTTCCACGCCATTTCAGATTTCGAGTTGTTTTAGATCCATTATGAGCCGTTTCAGATCCATTCTGACAGTTTTTCCAGATCTATTCTGAAAGCCATTTCAGATCCAGCTATTTTTTATCCATTCGACGTTGTTTCAGATCCATCTATTTCCGATCCTGTCCGCGCCATTGTAGATCTATCTGTTTTCGATCCCTTCCACGCGTTGTTGTAGATCCATTCTTGAAAAAAAAAAAAATCCTGGTTATGGTTGTCACCCGTGCAGGAGAAAAAACCATGGAGGAAGCACTTGCAGCCATCCAAACCAAACTCCAAGATCTGGATGAAAAATTTCTTAGCCTCCATCTTCAGCATTCAGCCATGAACAATAACCGACAGCAAGAATCTTCTGTAGCCAATGGGTTCTCTTCTTCCAGCACTTTTCATGGTTCAAAGCTTGAATTTACTCGCTTCAATGGTACTGATCTGATTGGATGGATCTATTGTGTAGAACAACATTTCAGTCTACATAATACTTTTGATGTCCAAAACTTTCCACTTGCATCCTTTCATTTGGAATAGGAATCCCTTCAATGGTACTGTTGGTACATCAAGGCTCATGACGAGCCAAAATGGATAGATTTTTTCCAACTCCTTTTGCAACGATTCGGTCCTAGTGCTTTTGATGACTTCACCAAACCACTTACTAAACTTCGTCAAATTGGCACTGTGAGAGAGTATTAGATAGAATTTGAGAAACTAGCCAACCACATAAAAGGATTGTCTGATGATTTCTACAGGAGTGGTTTTATCAGTGGTCTTAAGGATGAAATCCACCCAGAGGTGAAAATGTTCTGTCCCAACACAAAGATGGAAGCCCTGGGGTTGGCTAAGTTGGAAAAAGACAAGATTGCCGCCCAATAACACTCCAAACCCACTTTTGGTCCCTTCCAAAATATGGGTTCTCAATGACCTCCCATCCCGCCATCTCCTTGACCAACTCCTATCAAGCATTTGTTCGAAACAGAGATGCAGGCATGCAGAGAAAAAAGGATTTGTTATAATTGTGATGAAAAATTCACTTGGGGACATAGATGTGTTCAACAAAAGCTTTATCTCTTGGATGTGGATTCTCCGCCCGCCTCTGAAGTTGGTGAAGAATCTTCAGATACACTAGATGATCAAGTTGACATTCAGGAGCCGCCTATTGACTTCCCATCTCAGGAAGACCACCCAGAGATATCTCTCCATGCTTTATCCAGCGTCACCACCCTCCAAACAATGCAGGTTAGGGGTTACTTCAAGAAGCTTCCTCTTACAATACTCATTGATTCTGATAGCACTCATAACTTCATTGACCCTCAGATCGCCAAACATGCTGATTGTTTTGTCCATCCTTTCTCCAACTTTGATGTCATGGTTGCCAATGGGGGCACCTTACCTTGCAAGGGAAAGTGTCATAATGTGCGTATCTCTCTGGAAGATTATAACCTGTGCTTTGACATGTTTTCCTTGTCCTTAGGAAGATGTGATGTGGTTTTGGGCGTTCAATGGTTACGCACACTTGGCCCCATCTTATGGGATTTTGCTGAACTTTAGATGCAGTTTTCAATCAATGGGACACAACACAAATTTATGGGCTTACAACCAGAGTCTCTCCGCATCATCAGTTCACATCACCTGGAAAAGATCCTTAAGAAGAATTCACATGGTGTCTCCACTACTTCCTTGGATAGATATGCATGTGTCTTTGTTGCACTAGTGGGCTTGCCGCCTTCAAGAGACCTTTCCGGTAAGCATTTAGCCGCATCTACATCTTAGCAGTAAATGATGGCTATTTTACATGCAGTGCAGAAGTGGAAACCATCCCTATTAGGAAATTATTTCTGCATCAAGATTGATCTACAGAGTCTGGAACATTTTCTGGAACAACGGGTCTCCTCACCAGCACAGTGGAAATGGGTTATCCAACTCATGGGTTATGACTATGCGATCACTTACAAGAAGGGTAAGGATAATATGGTGGCAGATGCTCCTTCTCACCAATTTGATGACCCAGTTTCTCTTATATCTATTTCTCTGCTTGTTCCAAATTGGTTTCAATCTGTTCAATGGGGCTATCTCTTCTATGAACTCCATGCTTCTTCATAGGTAGGGCACTCTAGGTTCCTCAAAACCTATGACCGGGAACAATGTAACTTATTTTGGCAGGGACTGAAAATGAAAATTCACCAGATGGTGGTTGAGTGTGATACTTTCCAAGTCAACAAAGGTGAAACAACACTCCTTTCGAGACTATTCGAACCCTTTCCCATCCCTACACAGACGTGGACAGCTATTTCTATGGATTTCCTAGAAGCGCTCCAGTGGTACAATACCACATCTAAAAGGACACCATATGAAGCAGTTTATGGACAAGCACCACCAGTTCTTCTTCCATACATGCTCAGCAGCTCCCCAGTTCAGGAAATTGACTCGGTTCTTCGAAACCGTGATCAGATTCTTCTCATTCTGCAGGACAATCTTCACATGGCAAGAATTCGACTGAAACAACAAGCCGATCAACACCGTTCTAAGCGCACTTTTCACGTAGCTGATATGGTCCTTCTTTGTCTACATCCTTCCAAGAAATCCTCCTTGAAACTCAAAAGGTGTCGGTGGGCCGGAATGCAACCCGAGGAATCTATAGGGGAACCACTCCTTCAGATTCTGCATCAATTTCCAAATCTAAAGCTTTGAGGACAAAGCTTTTTCTAAGGGAGAGGGGATGTTAAGAACCCATGTCAACCCTTCTATTTACTTTGTTAGTATATTGTTGTTGGATGCATATGCTTTGTAAGTCGTCCTGTAGTATTTGTTGATCCATAGTTCGTATTATTGTTGTTGGATGCATATGCTTTGTAAGTCATCCCGTAGTAATTGTTGATCCATATTTTTTATTGGCCCATGGTTTGTATTGACACATGGTATTGACCCATGGTACAGACTTAGTATATAAGTTTTTGTTGAGACCAATGAAGGTACCATGAATTTATTTGTATTGATCTTTCCCCCTCGAAGCGGCCTACGATCAATATAAAAGTGATTCCGAGTTCTGTTATTTCTGCTATTTCGCGTGTTTTCATTAATTAATTATTGCAGGTTCTTCACACCTTGAGGTTCTTTTGTAAAGTAAATAATTATTTGAACTTACGCTTCATGATATTATCTATTAACTGCCAATGAAATGATATTTAATAATTTAATTCTATCTATGAGAATGATTAAAAGAGTATGTCTTAACCATTTGCACTTGCAGCAGCAGGATTTTCTACATGGGTCATATTTTGATTAGTTTTGACCTGGTCAAACCTAGTTTGACCAAGTCAACCTTAGGATCCATGATGAGTTGGACCAGTGATGTTGTATGATGATTATTTATGGTCCTTTGATACACCTTTTATGGCTCCATACAATGGACACAGGTTTCAGATGATGGTTGATGCACTTTTTTATTGGTTATTATTATTTCCAGACCATTATATTATTATTGTCCAGGTATGGCTGAGGCTACAGATGATCTTACAGGTTGCCATAAGGTGTATGAGTACTCATCTCTAGTATATTTGGACCTTCTGAGTCTATTGAGACACTCAGTTATTAGTTTCAGGAACTCTTAGAGATGATATGCTCATATTTCCACTTTTTTTCCAGTTTGCCATGCAGAAATGGCATGTCCAACAACAACATTGATGAGGCACGTTTTCTGTAACGGTAAGAATCCATTTAATGGAACTTCTCAAACTTTCACTTTCGAAAATACAAATAATCCATGAATATATATAAAAGTTGATAAAATAGATATGTTTTTTACAAGATAGACTTTCCCGTATTTATAATTGTTTAAAGGGTGTCTAATGCAACTCTTCATAAAGAGTTACACCATTTCACTAATTAATTATATTATTATATTATTCTTGTTTGTTGTTATTATATATATATATATATATGTTGATGTTTATTTTATTATTATTTTATTCATAACATTGCCTCTCTCTTAGAAAGGCTTTGTCCCCTTATAACATTGTCGCACCATTCCTTGTGACGTCGTAGCTGACGAAACATGTCGGTACGAACTTCTAAGTGGAGAACATAACTTTCAATATGTTGATGGATCAATCCAGCCAAAATTGATTTGTTGATGATTGTTGGGATTCTCTATTGATCTGTCGTCATGAGCTTTGAGCACATTAGTACCATTATCTTTAGACAATTCCCACTTTTTAGGATATTGGTTTATATGGTTGGGGTGACGATAAGGAGACCTTGTTGTCTATTCTTTTGCTTCGTTGCTCTGAGCTGGAAGTTGTATTTTCGTCCCTTGATGTTTAAAGTTTTCGTTATGTATCTTTTCCAACTTGTTTTCTAACTGCATGTTATCATTTTGACACTTTTTAATCAATTCTACTTGCGATTTTCTTTCATCTTCAGACTTCTTAAGTTGTTCCTTAAGATCTTTGTTATGAATTCTGATGCAACTATTTTCTTCCTGCTTGTCTAGAAGTTTTCTTTCAATGTCTTCCATAGATTGTTTTGTCTTTCGACTATTTTTCAACTTCTTAATTTTTGTGACTAGTGTCTTGTTATGATTGCTTAATCTGAAAATTTCTTTGGAATTGTTGGATATTGTTTTATTACTTTTTGTGATCTCTGACTTATGAGTCTTTTTAGACTCATCATTTTGTTGTTGAAGAACTTTTATCTGTTGTCAATACTAGTCGACCACTGATTCTTGATCCTTTAATTTCTTTTGTATCTGCACTAGTTCTTCATCCTTGTTGCAAACAATTTTGTTCAAGCGTATTATTTATGCTTTGTAATCATTTATTTCGTTCTTGATATCTTAATTTTTCAATCTCTGATTGAAATCGTTTTCATTTTTTAACTCCTCAATTTGCGTAGATAATCTCTCAATACAGTTTTTTTTATAATGATTCTCTTGTTCCGTTAATCTCTTAGACATATCCTGCTTCATTATGTCAAATGCTTCTTTTAGTTTGGATTGCAATTCTGCGTTAAAATTCGCCATATTTCTTGGCTTGGACGATAACTTGGTCTTCTTGATTGCTTTTTTTTTTTTTATTCCTTTAGCGATAGATAGACTTTGGCTTCTTCAACGATAAATTGTCTTCGACTTTTTCGATGATAGAAGGTCTTTGAACTCTTTGACTAGTCTTCTTTGACTTCTTTTTCAACGATAAATAGTTTGACTTCTTTTTCTTTTTCTTTGACAATAAGTAGATACAGAAATTGTAATAATTCCCAATATGTTTCTCTTGGAAGAACCTTCTTTGACTATATTTTTTTTCTTATCAGGTCAATTAACCTTTTTTTTCCAAAAATAATTATTATAAAATAATTTTATTTATTTATAATAATAATTATTAATTAATTAATTAATTAATAATATTATTATATTAATTAATTAATTAATAATATTATTATATTAATGTTTTATAAACTATATATATATACATATATATAGTTTTTTTTTCCAAAAAACTAAGTTTTTTGTTGGATTACAAATAGTTGAGCCTTTGAGATAATAATAATATGTATTATTATTACTATAGTTATATAATAACGAAACTCATCCTAATTAAGGTATGAGTTATTATAAATAATGGTTTCTTTATAAAACCAAGGCTGGTTTTAGAAAACCACGGGATGGTTTTATAAAACCAAGGCAATATGTGGTTTTATAAACCCAAGGTTGGTTAAATAAAACCTATGTTGTGTTTTTTTTTTTATTCTCTTTTTTTATGCGGTCTTCTTTCTTGTTCTCTCTCTTTTTTTAACTTCTCTTTTATTCCTTTCTCCTTTTTTTTTCTCTCTTTTAATAATTTTTTTCTTCTTCAATAAGGATGGCTAAAAGCCTAATGTAAGGTTAAAAACCTAAATCTAAAAGAAACTTTGACAATTTGGCACAAGCCGGAATCAACAAGCTCTGATACCACTGTAACGGTAAGAATTCGTTTACTGGAACTTGTCAAACTTCCACTTTCAAAAATACAAATAATCCATGAATATATATAAAAGTTGATAAAATAGATATGTCTTTTACAAGATAGACTTTCCTGTATTTATAATTGTTTAAAGGGTGTCTAATGCAACTCTTCATAAAGAGTTACACCATTTCACTAATTAATTATATTATTATATTATTCTTGTTTGTTGCTATTATATATATATATATATATGTTGATGTTTATTTTATTATTATTTTATTCATAACATTTTCCTAGGGCGCTATAGAGGAGAGGGGTGGTCCAACCACTTGTTATTACCATATTAACCCCTCTCCAGACATGATGGTACAATCATATTTTGTGTCGGGCATCCAAGAGTGGGTTACAGGCATTTTGATGGTTTTTCAGGTGGAATAAAAATGGAATAAAAAGGCCAATAAGGAAATCAATTTGGGCTATTGAGGCAATATTTTGGCATGATATCTGTTCAGAGGTCATCTATGATGTATCCCACTCCTTCCACATCAACTTGCAGCATTCAGTGGGGTCCACATACTCTCTGGGTTTTCATTTGATGAATTCTTCTCTCAGTTGAGGGGGGCACGATTTGATCGTTTGGTCATTTGGACATGTCATTGAGTCATAGTTTATATCATTGTTCCATGGGGTGATGATAGTGAAAGATAATAAGACCTCCTATCCCCACCATGTGCTCCTAGTCACTTGTCCTAGTCATCTTATGTGGCATACACTTGTTTTAGTCATCTTTATGTGGTGCGCACTCCCCTAGGGCTTCTTTTAGTGAGTGCGCACCCCCTCATGTGAGTGGATCCATGTTATATTGTACTGGATCATCTTAGCCGTTGATTGTATTGTATTTATCTTTTGATATCAACCACTCATTCATAAAGTGGTTAGGGTTTTGGTCTCTCTCCTCCTATTTAAGGAAGATACCCCCTATTGTAAAGGCACCTTTGGGGCTCTGGAAATAGTGGAATAAAATACTGTTTTTGTGGATATTCTTCTCATGATTTGATTGGATGCTCTTGTACATGATTATACATCTTTTTCTTTAGACGTCTAGGTTGCTTGTAGGTGATTTTGACAATTACAGAGGGAGGCCGAATTGAATTGTTGCAAGGGTGCGAATTGCTTGGAGAGAAGATTGTAGGGGTTTCTCACATCCCCCTCGGGAAAGACGTTTTCATCTTGAAGGGAGTTTTTCAATTGTGCTTTTTCCATTGATTTACTTCTTTTGATATGCCATGCTTAGATCTTATTCATCTGTGGATCAAATCTCACATTTTGTAGTTTGTTTTGTGGGTGAAGCAGGACGTTTTTCCTCCTTGGACTTGGACATTTAGCTTGGAATCACTTGGATCTAGCTTGGAATTGTAACTAAATGCAAGGATCATTGATGTATAAGGAAACCGAAAGAATTTCAAGTAAAGATATACAAGGTACATATCCATTTTCATGTATTTCACCCATTGGTCATCTCAAACCCTCATATTATTTTTATTTTTTTAGATCCGGTGAGATCTAGCGATTGTTTGGGCTTAATAACTAAAACCAACCTAAATAATAATTAATCAACCTTGGATCTGAAATTTGGTGGGCATCCGAATCCATTTACCCCCTAATCTAAGGCACTTGGCCTCTCCAAGGGAGGTCGCACTTGTTGGGTAGGTGGGATTTCGCTAAATCCATCACCAGGGTATTTTTTAAGGATTCTAATATTATAGTTAAGTATAGTATTTTAGGAGATTATTTTGGACTGAAAAAAACATATATATAGATAGGTAGGCGAATATCAAATATGAAACATACAATTTACTACTGAAATTTGTAAATTTTGGCGAAAATTATGATTAAAAAACATATTTTATGTATATATAGGTGATATTAGAGATTAAAAATGACCAAAAAACGAATTTATTTTTTGAAAAAAAAGCCCAAAAAATAGCCAATTGGCTAAATTTCGCCCCTAAAAATTACCCTATCCATCATGTGGGCATTGCTTGTTCCTCATCAAATCCATATATCTATTGAGTAGCAACCACTCTAGTGCCATTTCACCTTTATCTTTACCTTATAGACCCCATTTTGACCATTTTCCATATTTTAAGGGTGGGCCCCACACCAATCCTCCTACCGCTTGTATATTTGGGTACAAGGCCACAACTTCACCTTTAGATTTTTCCCAAATCCCTGGTTCACCCCATGATATGCCCGACTCATATTTTGAAAATATCCCTAAGTTTAATGGGAATTGTGCGACCTCCATTGAGGACCACATTGAGAATTTATGGGCTCACATGGAGGATTATGGGGTAGAAGAAGAAGATGTTTACATGAGGGGTCTATTTGCATCCTTGGAGGATGATGTTCGTAAATGGTTTGACCATTTTCCTGCATCATCAGTCATGGTATATGATGACTTCACAGAAAAAATTAAGCATGAGTGGTTAGTCAAGTTAGACGGATGTTTTCTTTTGAACCAACTTTTTGAAGTAAAAAAGAAAGAAAATGAGTATGTCCATGAATTCAACCTCCATTTTGATAAGATAATGGCCAATATCCCTGATCATATTAGGCCTAAAGAGAAAGATTGGTTGATTCATTACCTCAATTCATTTGAAGGTTACCTAGGCTACCATCTCAAAGACAAAGACCCTAAATACTTAAAAGAAGATCAAGAAAATGCTAGAAGGGATGAAGCTAATGCTTCCTCTATGGGGAAGCAAAACTTCTTTGATTCAATTAGTGCTTCATCCTCTATATATGAGCCCAAAGCCAATAAAGGAAAAGAACTGGTTAAAGATCCCAATGAATGCAAGAAATGATGAAAATTTTGATTCTCCTGACTAGGGATCTAGCTAAGAGCAAAGATTCAGAAAGGTATATGCAACCCTATGGCCCAAAGCCTTATTGGAACTCTCAAAAGAGGCTTAATAATTATGAAAATATAAGAAACCCTGTAACTCAAGTGTCACCTGAGCATCCTAGAATTAACTAGTCGGAAGAACAAAAGGAGGAGGATCCTGTGTACCCTACTCATAGTGAGGATGCCCAGGATTCCCCAAGAAACATTAATTGGGTCAATGATTTATAATTTAACAAATAATTTGGGCATATTTTGATAAATCAAGAAGAAGAAAGTGAAGAAAGTCCTAGTCCTAGTCTTCTAATTTTTGCCACTGAACAACCTAAAAGTAGTGGCCAAGCTCCTATTAGAATTTATCAAAGAAGAAAGGATGGCAAAAATCCTACCCCATTCATTGAAATAAATAATAGTGAGAATCCTAGTACAGTGAGTGAACCAACTTCTGTTCTCCTAGATTATGACTTAGACATCAACATTGATAAAGAATTGGACAAAGTTATGCATAATATTCCACTCACCGAACTTATGAAAATCCCATCCATTAAAGAGAAAGTGGTAGAGTTTTTTGAGAGTATCCCTGAGATTATCAATAGGCATGGTGAGGATAAAACTCTTCCAGACTTGGAACCTAGTGCCATGGCTGAAGACGAGGAAGATCCTCCCATCAACATCCATACAACCTTGTATGAGAGGAAGAACGGTGGTCACCTACCATTTTATCTTACACTTCACGTAGGTGACCTCCTTCTTCACAATTGTATGTTGGACTCTGGAGCTTCCATGAATGTCATGCCATTACAAGTTATGTAAGCCACGGGATTAAAAATAACTAGGCCTTACAGGAATGTGTGCGGAATAGACTCAAGACCCGTGCAAGTCTTTGGATTGATAAAGAACTTGAGAGTTGACCTGTTTTCATGCCTTGATATGTCAATGCTTATGGACATAGTAGTCATAGATCTAACCCAAGTCTATGGAATGATTTTGTGTAGAAAGTGGTCTGCTGGACTAGGGGGTCATCTTCAAATGGATTTATCATACGCTACTATTCATAACTCTGATGGGTTGCTATTTAGGATTTATCGGGAGCCATTTTATGATGGTAATCTTGAAAGTTATGAGGATGGTGTAAGGAACACTTACGGTGAGGGTGAATTATTGCCTGAGGGTATCTTTATGGTCACAGGAAGCCAAAGTGAGGATTATAGTACTGGAAGAGAAGATATTCGGAGATCTTTTGGAGATAACGAATCTTCTGAGGAGCAAAATGAAAGAGCTATTTTTGCTAGAGAAATCAATCTTGAAATGTATTATGGGGAAGTGTATGAAGAAATTCAAGTTTTAAACCAGTTAGGTGATGAGGAGCCACATAATGACCAACTTGATCCCATCACTGAAACAAATAAATCTGAGAAAGATTTAGATCAGATAAGAAGGGGTGAGCGTGTACCTAGGATGGTTACTGAATGGCTTACATTGGTTAACCATAATATGGAAAGAGAAAGACAAGGACTTGAACATGTTCTTCCTTGGACAAATCACACTGAGGGAACACATCCTTCTCCTGTTTTGGAGAATGATGAAGAACCAAATGAGTATCATTACTCTGATGTTCTTGATCATTTATCTCATATGTGCCTAGAAGATGGTGTATTAAGGAAAGTAAATGACAATTCTATGAGTTGGAAAGAACATGCTTTGATACATGATGCTCCTAAAGGTGAGTTCTCTCTGAACAACCTTGCTATGTTTTAGGAAGATCCCTATGTCACTATTACAACCAATGAAGATGAGTTGTCATCTAGATATCCGTTACTGAGGGACATACCTAGTTTTCTTTCACCCCGAGAATTACCTAATGGTGAAGAAAGTATGCATCATAATGATCCATATCACATTCCTACTCCTTCGCCAACACCTTTAGAGTCAGGAGCTCGGAGTTCTCAAAGAGAGATTTTGAGTCATTCGTCATTTCCCACTAATCATCTTACAATCATGAAAAATATGGTTATTCCCATCCCATCTAGAGAAGATAGTAGTAGAAGTAACGAGAGTCAAAATATGCCTCCTCCAATGGATAATGAGGATGAAGAGGTAGTTGTCAGAGACTTTTGGACTATGGGAGAAACTTCCAAGTATATCATTCACCCACAGAGTGAAGAGCCGAGAGAAGAGCCTGAAAGGAGAAGAGTGATTCAAGAAGTCCTTATTGGTAGGATATCCATTCCTTTAGAAGGTGGACCTCCTAGGTTTGATGCAGTTATTCCTGATAGGAACTCAAGGATGGTTACACCTCAACTGTGATCCCGAACTGATATTCATCCCATCCTAATCCGCAATGTTGAAGTGATCCTTGATTCTATTAATCGTTGTAAGTTTTATAGTGGTGATAAGGTCATAGTGCCTAATCATATATTTTACATACGATCCAAGGGATCTGATGATATATGTGTTGGACCACTCACGGTTGAGCGTTGTATTGATGATATGTGTTTCCCCAACTTGACTTGATTTGGAATCCTCTTGCATGTTCAGAGTAGGTAGGTTTTTGAATAAGCTCGCTTGAGCAATAGTTTTTTAGTGCTTTTTCTTTTTCCTGAGTGTTGAGTTTCTGCTGAGTTTCTTTCGAGTGCTGAGTTTTTGCCTGAGTTTCCCTGATTTGGTTGAGTTTGCTCCTTTCTAAGCTTTCCCTATTGCCTGCACAAATAAAAACTAATAAAACATTCAAGCATGATTAATTGACTTGATTAGTATCTCTCATTTCATGCATTTAATATTATGCTTTAGATTAGAATTTCATGTCAACATTTTATTTTTATTTTATTCCATACATGTTGCTCGTGGTAGTTTGATTCCATGTGTGTAGGAATAGGTACAATTAAAAATGAAGAAAAAAAGTTAGGTGTTGGATTGAATATTGATGCAATTAGTGTTAGGGACCAGAGATTCTGGGGTTCTCAAGTACTCTCTCCCTTAGAGCAATTTTCTCAGCTGGAGCCAGATGTTCTCACATCCATAGTAGCTGGGATACCATGATTGTAGAGTAGTTCAATATATATTTTTGAGCTTTTCCTTTACATAGTTTCAGTGAGATCATCTATGATGAGCAGTATTACTTATGATCACTCACACATTAGAGCAGCCCTAGATAAGAGATGCAGTAGACCTTATGCCACAACTAAGCCTCTTGACATCAGATTTGATGACCGAGACAACCTTTTATCCCATACAGATGCAGTGCAATACCCAGAGTTTATTAGCAGCAGTGTTTCAGTGGTTACAGGTGATCCAGATAGAAGATACAGGTATATGGCCTAGAAGGTATATGATGTGCATTGGTTTTATTATATTTCTCTTTTGGTCATTTTGATAGCTTGACTTATTATCTAGTAATCATGATCTGGAAGTATATCTATATAAAATGAATATGGTTTTAATGATTATCTAAATGGTTTGATTACTTGCATTTAGAAGCTCTTGATTTATACTCATTGGTTTACCCTCCTAGGAGTGTGGACATGATCATTCCCACCTTATTGGCTTGCTATCTTAGGAATCACCTTCACATTCCCCATCCATCTATTTGTTGAATATGATTGTGATTGATGACAATACATTAATGACAAAGGATGAAGTGATGCCAAGCTAACAAGATATGACATGAAGGATAATGGCAAGTTGAGAGGTCAAAGGTCAAGTAAGGACAATGAATGGAAGACAATATTGGCAAGCAAGCCAGTGCTGATGACATGGCTTGTGGACAAGTTAGCAAGCAAGTGTGAAGGAAAAACATGAAGACAACCAAGCATTAGGACATGACAAGTAAGCATGAGGACGTTGAATATCACAAGCACATGATGACAAGGCTGGAGACATGGAAAGAAAGCACAAGGACATTGGATGGCTTGAAGGACATGATGACAAAGCATGAAGTTGACTTGGAAAGCATAATGATCCCTAGTGGGATATTCAAGGCCAGCTGCGGGCATCTTGAGGAGATTGCTTGGGGGAATTTGATGGTCCTTGCAGGCATAAACCAAACACCACTTGTGGGTACTTAAAGGATACCATGCGGAAATTTAAACTCATTCTTCTGCGGGCATATTGATAAGGGCCCAGCAGGAATTTTGATGAACCTCTACGTGCATATTTTATGGCCTCTTGCAGGCATTTCCTGAAGGATTTGTGAGAATTATTAGGCATCCCTGTGGGAATTTTTCATGACCCTTTGTGGGCATGTGGATAGGTTTCCTACGAGCATTTTATAGACCACCTGCAGGCATACTTTAATGGCACTGCTGGCATTTTAAGAGGGGCCTGTCGGAATTTGGTGGTGACATATGCGGGCATATTTTGAAGGGTTGAAAAATCCGTTGCGGGCATCTGAAAAATGACCTCCTGCGGGCATATTTGGAGATGAGAAAAAGAGCCCTTATGGGCATCTTTTAACGAAGCATGTGGGAATATTGACCAGCCCTTGCGGGCATATTTAATGAAGCATTGCGGGCATCATGGAAGGCCATCACATGGCATGAAAAAGATAAAATAAAATGATGATGATGTGGCAGCAAAACTTAAATAGATCCATATATTTAATTGATGAGGATAACATGGAAATGAAATAAAAATATATTTGATTTATTATTTAATAAAAGTGAAAAGACAAGTTGGCCTCCTAATTACATGGACAAGTCAAGTATAAATAAAGTTCATTTCTTTATTTTGAAGTAGTGTATTGTGGAAGAATTCGGATGTGTTGAGGAGAGCTCTGATTTCGGGTGACAGGAAGATGAGGACAGTTCAGTGAAGTAGGAGCATCAGGAGGATCAATGGGAGAAACACTGTAACTATATTTTATCTTTATGTCTGGGTTTATTTGAGGAAGCTGGTTGATGAAGACATGATGTTTTGGTTGATGACATAACAACAACATGATCTCTTATTTCTGGGCAGCAGTATGGGTAGTTTGATGTTCACAAAAAGAATGATGAAGATGCTGGGCATGACAGAATGCTAATGATGAGTTCATGGACAGAATGTTGTTGGTGTGCTTCTTGAAGATGTGATGTGATATGACTGAAAGTAAGATGATGTATGAAATGTAATGTGATAAAAGTGTATGTTAAATACAAGTAGGGCCTTGTAACTATTTTTCTTAGTAGGATCTAAGAAAAAGACCAAACAGTGTCTTGGAATAGAAGTTGGTGCTTCTTATTCAATTGGTGCCGATTTACCTCACGGTTGTAGCTGGTTGAACAATACAAAATATTACAAAACTATATCTTGTATCTCTTGCAATGTGTTGATGATTAATGTGTTTTACTTGTTGAATGACATGTGTTTAGTTGATTATTGAAATACAATTCATTGATGAATATGATATTGAAGTGAATGATGATATAAGATAAGAAGAAGAAGTTGAAATTGAATTAAGTCCTAGCTCACTGATTCAACCCCCCCTCTCAGTGAGCCATTGTGTCTAATAATTGGTATCAGAGCAGGCCTTCATCATAATCCTAACAAGCTTGAAGGATTCGTGGACACATTATGGAAGGACCAATAGAAGTCAACATGAAGTTCCAGTTTTAGAAATATCAGATTACTTTGGTTAGAGAAGTAAAATGAAAGATTATTTGAAGAAATTTGGTGTTTGGGAAATTGTGATTAACCCACATGTCCAGCCATGCAAGAAGACAAAGACAGCAGCTAAGAAAGACAACAATATTGCTTTGAAGTTTCTGATGGAAGGACTCTGAAGCCCTATCAAAGAAAGTCTAGGAAAATGCACCTCTGCCAAAGATCTCTGGTTCAATATGGAAGGTGAGTATCAAAGGAAAGTTCAAGACATAGAAACAAAAATCAAGATATCTGAAGATGAGAAGCTAGGAGAAAAGAAGGAACAAGCTTCAAATGTAAGTGAAGGTAAGGACACTTCTGTCAGTGATAATTCTGAATGTGACAATATTGGAACTTTAATTACACAAGATGAGGAGGAAGACTTATTGAAAGTTAAAGAGGCATTTGCATGTACCCTATTGGATAGGGATGTCAAATCCAATTCAAGTCTTAGAAAGAAGATTATGGGAGCATTTGAAAAATACCAAAAGGAGACAAAGGCATTGTTCATGAAATTGAAACTCAAGAACAAAGATTTGCAAGATAAGTTGGAAGATCAAAATGATGAAATCAGAGAATTGAAGATTGGATTATAAAAAGAACAAGAAGAGATTGGTGTAGATCCTAAAGAACTTGAAGAAACAAGATGGGCTAATTTTGATCTAAAAATCCAGTTGGAGGAAGCTAAAAGAAGAGAAGAAACTATGAAGATCCAGCTAGAAGATAAAGAGAAGACTATGGACCTTCTCAAGACAAGCTTACAATCAGGGCTAGAAGACAAGGATAATGAATTTGAAGGATTAAAGTCCAAACTTATCAATTAAAGAGTGGCTAACTCAAAAGAGATTGAAGAAAGAAGAAGGGACAATGTAAATCTGAAGACTCAACTTCAAGAAGCCAAAATAATGGAAGAGGTATTGAAAAATCACTTGGATGAAAAGGAGAATATTTGTGAGCACATTGAAATGGAAGTAGTTGGACTCAAAAAGAAAAATGAGAAGTCTGATGCATATGGCAAGTTCAAACACAACTCAGCTACCCTAGGTGAGATATTATATTGTCAAAGGTCCCCATTTGAAAAATCTGGCCTTGGGTACAAAAAGGTAGAAGACAAACTTGAAGAAGACATGAGGTCCCCCAAGACTTTTGAAGTTGGATCCACATCTCTCAAAGGAGAAAGAAAAGATCCCCATGCACCTGCATAAGACAACAAAACGTTTGAAGGATCAAGTATGTATCAAGAAGCTAGGCCTAGTCATCAAAGAAATCTAATAAAAGAAACAACTCCAAGATGGAACCAAAGTCCCAAATATGAAGTTAGATTTAATGGCTATTTTTTTCTTGTTCTGATTTTGGTCACAAGGCCATGGATTGTAGATCCTATGGAAGAAGAAGTGGTGGAAGTCCCAGTCACGCCATTAGATGTTGGACTTGTGATTGTATTGGACACATTGCTGCAAACTGTGACACTATGAAATGTTATAACTGTGGTGGAGTTGTCCATAAAGCTCAAGAATGTGCAAGTCAAATAAATCAATCAAGGAGGAGTCTGTTATACACATCAATAAGAAGAACAAGTGAACCTTGGAAGAATACCAATGCAAGACGATTTGAATAGAAAAAGACAAGAACCTGCAGTCAAGGACATTCTCAAGGATGGAGAAAAGAAGTTGATCATAGAAGTGTTGGAAGCTCCAACAACTCACTTAGGTGCTGGACATGCAATCGGTTTGGTCACTGTGTTGCATTTTGTCTGACTAAGAAATGTAATGATTGCAATGGCTTTGGGCACAGATCTCAAGACTGTTGGAACACCATGAGAAGACTAACATACATCTCAGCTAAGAAAACCAATGGAGAAAATTATGAAAAGATGGATGTCAAGAAGCAAGTGTGGGTGAAGAAAAATATTTTGCTAGATCTAAATGAAGTAGATAATAAGTACACAAGTGGAGATGGCTACCATGTGGCAAGCCATACTTGAGGTCTCTTGAAGACTTTAAGTACACCTTGAGTTCATGGTAAGTTGGAGGATGGACTCAAAGGTATATGGTGGTCGCTCCAAACAGGTCCTAGGATAAGATTACTGACATTAAAAAATGGCATCAGTTTGACAGAACGTTTTGATGATAACAATAGTATAAGCTCTGGGGGAGTATGGAATATTGATGCATGCTTACCTTTTATAAATTTACTAAATGTTTGGTTTCATACAATATGATATTGGTTGAAAACAGATTGAAATCATTGTTCGTATGGTGACCCGATGGAAAGAAGAAAGAATGAAAAATATTGGATTGTGGCATGGTGATCTATATGAAGAGTATAAGGAAAAGTACAATGAAACTTGAAAAAACCAGATCCGAGCTAACATGACTGTGATAGGTTTGAGTTAACAAGTTTGGTAAAGCATATTTAATGCAATTTGTCATGTGATAGTTGGAGCTTGAATTGTTCAAAACAAATGGAGAGTAGAACTGGTGGATCATTGCTACATTGGCTAGTTGATAGAGGGAGCAACCAGCTCAACAAATAAGAAGTCAAGATGGAGCAAGAGTATAAATTTTCTTGAAGAAAGAAGATATATTGAGAATGTTGTAAAGTCAAAAGAATGGTGAAGACAAACACAACTTTTTACTGATGCACGCTGTGAAAAAATATTTGGAAATTTTTTTGAAGCATTATTTGAAGCTTGTACCAAATGACAGATTTGAAGCTCCTTGAACAAAGAAGTATACTTATGAAAGGCCCAGTCTCAGTATGCCGTGAGTTTGGGACAACAACAGCCTATGTGATAACTTAGTGGCATGACTCAAAGTTCTTTTGAAGATAATTACAAATACATCAAGCTATGAGTTTTTATTTGAACAGGTCTAAAATATTTTGGTAGACAAAGGACATAAAGCATTATCTTGGTAAGGTTGTTGTAAACATCAAAGGTTTGGTTGAAATCAAAGATTGGTGGTTTGAGCAAGCTGACAAGTATGTCAATTAGATGTAGAAACAAGGGAACAACAGTATGAACCGTGAAGAGGACATTGAATAGTTGGACTTGACTATGGAAACCTAGTGACATGATAGTGACAACAGTTGATGACATGGTTGATAGGGGGAGTATGCTACAACATACTGGAGAAACAAGAGATCATCCATGTAAGTAGAGCACACATTCAATGGGCTAACTAAAACAATTTTTTGGGGCTATATATCATAAATTGGTACAAGCAGCATGTCAGATAAGGGAAGTAATAAGGAAAGAAGAACAACAGCAAAACTCAACATCCCAACAAATCAAGAAGTCTACATGAAAGGGGGAGTATATATATATATATACTTATGAAAAATTTGAAGTTGACAAGTAGGACTAGAAACAACACCAAGCTCAGTCAAAGGAGAAGATCAATCAAAAGTTGACATGGTATGATTTTATGAATTTTTGTAAAGATACAATTTTTTTGGGCATTGTGAAGCCTTTAATGGCTAATTGGCCCTTTGTCATTAATGTCAAAGGGGGAGAAAAAGAAAGGTTGGTTTCCATCAATGACAAAGGGGGAGTTTGTTGAATATGATTGTCATTGATGACAATACATTAATGACAAAGGATGAAGTGATGATAAGCTGACAAGATATGACATGAAGGATAATGGCAAGTTGAGAGGTCAAAGGTCAAGTAAGGACAATGAATGGAAGACAATGGAAAGCAAGCCAGTCCTGATGACATGGCTTGTGGACAAGTTAGCAAGCAAGTGTGAAGGAAAAACATGAAGACAATCAAGCATGAGGACATGACAAGTAAGCATGAGGACGTTGAAGATGACAAGCACATGATGACAAGGTTGGAGACATGGAAAGCAAGCACAAGGACATTGGATGGATTGAAGGACATGATGACAAAGCATGAAGTTGACTTGGCAAGCATAATGATCCCTAGCGGGCATATTCAAGGCCAGCTGCGGGCATCTTGAGGAGGCTTCCTGGGGGCATTTGATGGTCCTTGCGGGCATAAACCAAACACCATTTGTGGGAACTTAAAGGATACCATGCGGGCATTAAAACTTAAGCTTCTGCGGGAATATTGATAAGGGCCCAGTAGTCATTTTGATGAACCTTTGCGTGCATATTTTATGGCCTCTTGTGGGCATTTCTTGAAGGATCTGCGAGCATTATTAGGCATCATTGTAGGCATTTTTCATGACCCTTTGTGGGCATGTGGAGAGGTTTCCTATGAGAATTTTATAGACCACCCGTGGGCATAATTTAATGGCACTAAGGGCAATTTAAGAGGGACCTGCGGGCATATCTTGAAGGGTTGAAAAAGCCCTTGCAGGCATTTGAAAAAGGACCTCCTGCAGTCATATTTGGAGATGAGAAAAAGAACCCTTGCAGGCATCTTTTAAGGAAGCATGTGGGCATATTGACCAGCCCTTGCAGGCATATTTAATGAATCATTGCGGGCATCATGGAAGGCCATGACATGGCATGAAAAATATAAAAGAAAATGATGACGATGTGGCAGCAAAAATTAAATATATTCATATATTTAATTGATGAGGATAACATGGAAATGAAATAAAAATATATTTGATTTATTATTTAATAAAAGTGAAAAGATAAGTAGGCCTCCTAATTACATGGACAAGTCAAGTATAAATAAAGTTCATTTCTTTATTTTGAAGTAGTGCATTGTGTAAGAATTCAGATGTGTTGAGGAGAGCTCTAATTCCAGGGGACAGGAAGATGAGGACAGTTCGGTGAAGTAGCAGCAATAGGAGGATAAATGGGAGAAGCACTGTAACTATCTTTTATCTTTATGTCTAGGTTTATTTGAGGTAGCTGGTTGATGAAGACATGATGTTTTGGTTGATGACATAACAACAACATGATATATGATTTTTGGGCAACAATATGGGTAGTTTGATGTGCACACAAAGAATGGTGAAGATGATGGGCATGACAGAATGCTAATGATGAGTTCATGGACATAATCTTTTTGGTGTGCTTCTTGAAAATGTCCTCAACATGAAGACAGAGACAAGTGCTGATGTGGACAGTTTTTTATTAGACAAAGACAAGTGATGTGATATGACTGACAGCAATATGATGTATCAAAATGTAATGTGATAAATGTGTATGTTAAATACAAGCAGGGCCTTGTAACTATTTTTCTTAGTAGGATATAAGAAAAAGACCAAGCAGTGTCTTGGAATAGAAGTTGGTGCTTCTGATTCAGTTGGTGTTGATTTACCTCACGGTTGTAGCCGGTTGAACAATACAAAATATTACAAAACTATATCTTGTATCTCTTGCAATGTGTTGATGATTAATGTGTTTTACTTGCTGAATGACATGTGTTTAGTTGATTACTGAAATATAATTCACTGATGAATATGATATTGAAGTGAATGATGATATAAGATAAGAAGAAGAATTTAAAATTGAATTAAGTCCTAGCTCATTGATTCAACCCTGCCTCTTATTGAGCCATTGTGTCTAACACTGTTACCTTCCCACTTTTGGTTTTTTCCGTGACTTGCACCTCAGCCTGTGATATTGAGGACTTCCCCACTTTTTCCTCTGTGTTGGATATCATCCGTGTTAGTTTGTGTCTCGGCTCTAAGTTGGAAATATAACTTACCTTATGTGAGTTGGATTTGATACCTTGATCACTCTAGTCGGTTGCCCTGATGTTTGGTCTTGATTGTAGAGAGTCCCCCTAGTTTCTTGAGTTGTGTTGGATAAAACCTAAAGCAAATTATACTACCATCATTTGAGGAAACTTAAATGAAAAAACACCCTGGATGAGAGCATGAGTAGTTGTGTTGCTAAACACATGCACAATCCCCAAAAAGGTTGTGAAATGAAATGAATTGGAAACTAAAAGCACCCTGGATGAAAGCTTTAGTAGTTTTGCTTCTAAGCACATGCAAAATCCCCACAAGGGTTATGAAATGAAATGATTTGGAAACTCAAAGCACCCTGGATGAAAGCTTTAGTAGTTGTGCTTCTAAGCATATGCAAAATGCCCAAAAGGGTTATGAAATGAAATGAGTTGGAAACTAAAAGCACCCTGAATGAAAGCTTTACTAGTTGTGCTTCTAAGCACATGAAAAATCCCCAAAAGGGTCATATAAGCCTAAATAAAGAAGTGGTTAAATATATGCTAAATCCAAAGACTGCTGGCCAAGGAAATGAAATGAAATGATGTGATTTGTAGACATTTTCCAAGGTTGAATCAACACTCATCTAAACAACTTATTCCATTTGTGAGACACTGCCATTCCCTGTGTGTTTATTATCCGACATATGATTAAGTGTGTATTTCCTTTCCCTTATCCAAAGTATCACAGTGTTGAGTCAGTTAAGTCACCCCTTTCCTAGCCTTGTATTCTTCAACTTCACCCTTTGCTATCAAATTGATAATGTCTACAGAATGAGTATATCCTTGAGGTTCTTTTGTAAAGTAAATAATTATTTGAACTTATGCTTCATGCTATTATCTATAAATTGCCAATGAAAAGATACTTAATACTTTAAGTCTTGCTATGAGAATGATTAAAAGAGCATGTCTTAACCATTTTCACTTACAACAACAAGATTTTCTATCCTGGGCCATATTTTGATCAGTTTTGACTTGGTCAAACCTAGTTTGACCAGGTCAGCCTTGGGATCTGTGATGAGTTGGACCAATGATGTTGTATGATGATGATTTATGGTCCTTTGATACATCCTTGATGGCTCTATACAGTGGAAACAGGTTTCAGATGATGGTTGGTGCACTTTTTTATTGGTTATTATTATTTCGAGACCATTATATTATTATTGTTCGGGTATGGCTGAGACTACAGGTGATCTTATAGGTTTCCTGTTAGGAACCCATGTCTTTACTTTTTTAGTATGTTGTTGTTGGACGCATATGCTTTGTAAGTCGTCCCGTAGTGTTTGTTGATCAATAGTTTGTGTTATTGTTGTTGGCGCATATGCTTTGTAAGTCGCCCGTAGTATTGTTGATCCATAGTTTGTAACGGACCATGGTTTTGACCCATAGTATTGGCGCCTAGAATTAGTATATAAGTGTGTGTTGAGACCTATGAAGGCACCGTGAAGTTATTTGTATTGAGCTTTCTCATAGGAGGTTTCCCCCTCGAAGTGGCCTGTGATCAATATAAAAGTGATTCTGAGTTCTCTCATTTCTGCTATTTCGCATATTCGTATTAATTAATTGTTGCAGGTGCTTCACATCTGGATCAGAGCACTTTCTTGGGCTCGCTGGGTGAAATTTCTGCCAAATTTTTTTCGCATCTGTTGCAGGTTCAGATTTGGGAATAATCCCTGTCCTCTTAACTGTGCGAAGTACTTGGGCATAAGCCCTAAAACTCATTGTGAGGAGTACCACAGGAACCCCGAAGTAGCTGGCCCATTGAGAGGACCTGCCAGTGAAAAGGGCAATGACCCCTACCTGATTGACTAGTTCCCACCCGTGAGGTAAACCAAGAGCTGTCATTTGTGGAAAAGCGGTTATCAGTTTTACCTGAGCCGTGGAGTGAGGGGTACTGCCCCAATACGCAAGCCGTTAGACAGCATTGGTGGCCGAGTGAAACCCTTGAACTGTTAGGAAGCCGCACATACCTGGGGTCCATATCTAATTTCAGCTGAACTATCGTCGATGATTGCTGTGCCGTTTTACATCCAGTCGTTCAGATCCATTTTGCAAGCCGTTCCAGATCCAGCCATTTTCAATCCATTCGGCGCCATAGCTGCTCCAGTAAAAAAAAAGAAACAGTTTTTTCTCCATATCTCCCTTGTTTTCACTTTGTTTCCCTTGAAATTTTCGGGGAACCCCTGTCACCCCATTCTGCATATTTCATTCCTGAGGACCCTATCCACAATTCCCCTTCCCAAAGCTCGAAATCCCACATTTGTCTATTTTTAGGGTTTGCCATAACTTCCTCAGATTTCACCCAATCACCCTCAAATTTTACCACGGAGTTCATTTATGAATTCTGCTTCTTTGTTCCCCTCTTCCCAATTTTCCCATTCTTTCACCCCGCTTCTGGAATCCTCATTTTTGTTTCCCTGTCTATTCAACAGTGTCCAAAACCTAGTCAAACCCCAATTACCCTTTAGATTTTTTCCCTAGTCCAGATTTTCCCTTACTGAAGTAGTTTCTGTTTTTGTTTTCCTACCTAGTCAACCAAAAAAAAAAGAAACTCCTGGTTATGGTTGTCACCCGTGCAGGAGAAAAAACCATGGAGGAAGCACTTGCAGCCATCCAAGCCAAACTACAGGATCTGGATGAAAAATTTCTTAGCCTCCATCTTGAACATTCAGCTATGAACAACAAACGACAGTCCGAGTCTTCATCAGAAAATGGGTTCTCCTCTTCCAGCAATTTCCGTGGTCCGAAGCTTGATTTTCCTCGCTTCAATGGTCCTGATCCAACTGGATGGATCTATCGTGCAGAACTGTATTTCAGTCTGCATAATACTTTTGATGTCAACAAAGTTCCATTGGCATCCTTTCACTTGGAACAGGAAGCTCTTCAATGGTACCGTTGGTACATCAAGGCTCATCCAGAGCCCAAATGGCCAGACTTTTGCCAGCTCCTTTTGCAACGATTTGGTCCTAGTGCTTTTGATGACTTCACAGGAGCCCTCACTAAACTTCGCCAAATTGGCACGGTGAGAGAGTATCAAACCGAATTTGAGAATCTAACCAACCACACCGAAGGATTGTCTGATGAATTTTATCGGAGTTGTTTAATCAGTGTTCTAAAGGATGCCATCCGCTCTGAGGTCAAAATGTTCTGTCCCAACACAATGATGGAATCCCTAGGGTTGGCTAAGTTGGCAGAAGACAAGATTGTATCCCAACAACGCTCCAAGCCCACTTTTGTTCCCTTCCGAAATATGGGTTCTCAGCGACCACCTATACCGCAGGCTCCTCGACCGACTCCTATCAAGCGTTTGTCTGAAATAGAGATGCAAGCATGCAGAGAAAAGGGGCTTTGCTATAATTGTGATGAGAAATTCACTCGGGGACATAGATGTGTTCAACAAAAGCTCTATCTCTTGGATGTGGAGTCTCCGCCTGCCTCTGAAATTGGTGACGGAGATCCAAAAACACTGGATGCTCCGGTCGACATTCAGGAACCGCCTATTGACCCTCCATCTCAGGATGACCAGCCAGAGATATCTCTCCATGCTTTACCTGGAATCACCACCCCCCAAACAATGCAGGCCAGGGGTTACTTCAAGAAGCTTCCTCTTACAATACTCATTGATTCTGGTAGCACTCATAATTTCATTGACCCTCGGATCGCCAAACAAGCTGATTGTTTTATCCATCCTTGCTCCAACTTTAAAGTCATGGTTGCCAATGGGGGCACCTTACCTTGCAAAGGGAAGTGTCGAAATGTGCGTATCTCTATGGGATATTATACCTTGTGCTTTGACATGTTTGACTTTCCCTTAGGCGGATGTGATGTGGCTTTGGGCGCTCAATGGCTACGCACACTTGGCCCTATCTTATGAGATTTTGCTGAACTTTGGATGCAGTTTTCCCTCAATGGAAAAAAACACACATTGACAAGATTACAACCAGGTTCTCTCAGCATCATCAGTTCACATGGCATGGAAAAACTCCTCAAGAAGAATTCACATGGTGTCATTGTTCAGATCCATTCCATCCAGATGCAACCATCAGCGGTCTCCACTACTCCTTTGGATCTACAACAAATTCTGGATCGATATACAGGTGTCTTTGCTGAACCAGTGGGATTGCCACCTTCCAGGCCAGAAGACCATCGTATTCAGCTCCTTCCTGGTAGCGTTCCTCCCAACATCAGGCCCTATCGCTACCCATTTCACCAAAAAATGGAGATTGAAATGCTCGTTCGGGACTTATTGAAGCAAGGTATTATTCGCCCAAGCACTAGTTCCTTTTCTTCTCCAATTATTCTTGTCTGCAAAAAAGATGGGTCATGGCGCCTCTACATTGACTTCCAAGCACTTAATCACCTCACCATCAAGGATAAGTTTCCAATTCCTGTTGTTGATGAGCTTCTTGATGAGCTTCACGGGGCTCACTTTTTCTCCAAGTTGGATCTTCGTTCTGGGTATCATCAAATTCGGGTTCATGAGGATGATATTCCTAAAACAGCTTTCCGCACACATGATGGCCATTATGAGTTTTTGGTCATGCCCTTTGGCCTCACTAATGCTCCTTCCACATTCCAGGCCTTAAGGAATAAAATATTTCGACCCTACTTGCGGAAATTCATTCTGGTATTCTTTGATGATATCCTCATCTATAGTAAAACATGGGATGAACATCTCCAGCATCTGGATCTTGTCATGCAACTTTTCTCTGACCATCATCTCCATGCCAAGCAGTCTAAATGTGTTTTTGGACGGAAGGAAGTTGAGTATCTCAGGCACATTATCTCAGCACAAGGGGTTCGCGTGGATCCTGCCAAAATCGTTGCCATGAACAATTGGCCGCATCCTCAGACACTCAAGAGCCTTCGTGGTTTTTTGGGGTTGACTGGCTACTACCGCAAGTTTGTCAAGGATTATGGGAAGATTGCAGCTCCATTAACTGCTCTATTGAAAAAAGATGCTTTTACATGGACACCTGCAGCTCAGTGTACATTTGACAAACTAAAACAAGCTATGTGTACTACACCTATGCTAGGTATGCCCGATTTTTCCAAGCCCTTCACTATTGAGAGTGACGCTTGCGGCAATGGAGTTGGTGCTGTTCTCCTTCAAGATGAACACCCCATTGCGTTCACCAGCAAAGCCCTTTTAGGTAAGAATTTAGCTACCTCTACCTATGAGAAGGAAATGATGGCTATTTTGCATGCAGTACAGAAGTGGCGCCCATACCTATTAGGGAATCATTTCTGCATTAAGACTGATCACCAGAGTCTGAAATATTTCTTAGACCAACGTGTCTCCTCCTCGGCACAACAGAAATGGGTTAGCAAACTCATGGGTTATGACTATGAGATCACTTACAAGAAGGGTAAAGACAATATTGTGGCAGATGCTCTTTCTCGCACATTTGATGCCCAAGGTTCTCTTTCAGCTATTTCTATGCCTGTTCCAAATTGGTTGCAATCTGTTCAACAGGGTTATGTCAATGACTCTTCCTTATCTCAAATCATCCAACGCTTGACCAACATCCCTTCTGCTATACCATATTACTCTTGGGATGGTGCTTCTCTGCGATACAAGGGTCGTTTGGTGCTTCCCTAGAGCACAGATCTTCAACAGGTTGTCTTCTATGAACTCCATGCTTCTCCATCGGCAGGGCACTCTGGGTTCGTCAAAACGTATGAACGAGCACGGCGTAACTTCTTTTGGCAGGGCATGAAAAGGACAATTCAACAGATGGTGGCCGAATGTGACACCTGCCAGCGCAATAAGGGTGAAACAACACTCCTTCCAGGATTGCTTGAACCCTTGCCCATACCTACACAGATTTGGACAGATATTTCTATGGATTTCATTGAAGGGCTCCCTAAATATGGCGGGAAGACAGTGATTCTTGTTGTGGTTGATCGCCTCTCCAAATATAGTCATTGTTGTGCTCTCAACCATCCCTATACAGCCTCCTCCGTCGCTCAAATTTTTCTGGACCAGATCTTTCGTCTTCATGGCATCCCTTCTTCCATTGTCTCGGATCGTGATGCGACTTTCACCAGTCATTTTTGGACAGAACTATTTCGCCACACTGGCACCAAACTGAAGATGAGTTCAGGGTATCACCCACAAACAAATGGACAGACTGAAATTGTCAATAAATGCTTGGAAACTTATCTTCGTTGCTTCACCTCGGAACAACAACATCAGTGGGCAAAGTGGCTCCCTCTCGCTGAATGGTGGTACAATACCTCTTACCACACTGCCTTTAAAATGACCCCATATGAAGCAGTCTATGGTCAGGCACCTCCAACTCTTCTTCCATACACCCCCACCAGTTCACCAGTTCAGGAAGTTGATACGGTCCTTCGAAACCACGATCAGATTCTTCGCATTTTGCGGGACAATCTTCACATGGCAAGAAATCGCATGAAGCAACAAGCTGAACAGCACCGTTCGGAGCGCACTTTTCAAGTCGGCGATATGGTTTTTCTTCGTCTCCATCCATACAAACAATCCTCCTTGAAACTCAAAGGGCGTCATAAGCTCGTTCCAAAGTTCTATGGGCCATATCGGATTCTTCAGAAGACTGGGTCCGTTGCTTATAAATTGGAACTTCCTCCTTCTTCTCGCATTCATCCAGTCTTTCATGTCTCTTGTCTGAAGAAAGTTCTTGGCACCAACATTAGCGGACAAACGATTTTACCCGAACTGGATAATGAAGGATCCATCCTTTTGGAGCTAGAGGCCATCCTCAATCGGCGCACGTGTCAGCTTCGCTCTCGCTCTATCATAGAGGTATTAATTCAGTGGCACCGCATGCAACCAGAGGATGCTACATGGGAACCACTCCTTCAGATTCAACAACAATTTCCACATATAAAGATTTGAGGACAAAGCTTTTTTTAAGGGGGAGGGGATGTTAGGAACCCATGTCTTTACTTTTTTAGTATGTTGTTGTTGGACGCATATGCTTTGTAAGTCGTCCCGCAGTATTTGTTGATCAATAGTTTGTGTTATTGTTGTTGGCGCATATGCTTTGTAAGTCGCCCGTAGTATTGTTGATCCATAGTTTGTAACGGACCATGGTTTTGACCCATAGTATTGGTGCCTAGAATTAGTATATAAGTGTGTGTTGAGACCTATGAAGGCACCGTGAAGTTATTTGTATTGAGCTTTCTCCTAGGAGGTTGCCCCCTTGAAGTGGCCTGTGATCAATATAAAAGTGATTCCGAGTTCTGTCATTTCTGCTATTTCGCATATTCGTATTAATTAATTGTTGCAAGTGCTTCACATTTCCATAGGATGTATGGGTACTCATCTCTAGTAGATTTGGACCTTCTGCATCTATTGAGACACTCAGTTATCAGTTTCAGGAATTCTCAGAGATGATATGGTCAAATTTCCACCTTTTTTCCAATTTTCCATGCAGAAATGGCCTATCCAGCAATGTTACCGGACAATCTACCGAAAGCGAACTTACGACATGATCTCCTAGTTCAATGTGAATCTAGAAAAAATCAGACAGAATACAAATCGACCTTCCTAGATCAAATTAGAGATTAAGTGATTTAAACATCTTACCTTTCAAACCTGTAGATCTCCTTCTCCTTTATCACTTCAGGCTCCACGGTCGTCAGATCCGTAGCTACAAGACCTGTCAGAACATGCAAGAGACAAACAAGCAGCAATAGTACATCTACACAATAATTGATCTAAGTAAACGGTTAAGGAAGTAAACTATAAATATCAATGAACAACAAGACATTAATGGAAAGAGTTTTGTATTACTGTATAAAAATGGGAATAAAAAGAAGAATGAGGATTACAACCAAGCCCTAACGTTGCAATATTCCTCCAACAAGACAAGCCAATGCCTCTAAGGGGAAATGGGTGCCTCCAAGAGATGAATGATGATCTCCCAAGCTTATTCCACAATCATATGGATGCTATAGCCTTCCTCCTCCTTGGAATGGAGAGGAGCTTCATATATATAGGACTAGGAGGATAGGATAAGTTGAGAAATAGTGGGAGAGGACTAAGGGATCCTCCCAAGGGGTTAGGGAACCGAATGCCAGCTCAACTACAAGCTAGGGATAGAGATCCAAGTCATACACCTTTGAGAAATCGCTCGAATATGCCCTTTATCCACATTAAATGACACTGATGCAAGTTGTATTAGGACAAACTGCGCCTGATAGGGACGATGCATGTTGAACAAGGGTGACATGAGCCATTGGTGCAAGCTGGAAGGTGACCACCTACGCTTGACCTAGTTGGGCGCAAGTGCCTATGGAGCAACCTGCACCGACCCAAGTAGATCCTGTGATAAGGGGTCAACAATTTATCCAGTTGAACTTCCTAGTCATGGAAACTTCAGGGATGTTTACACTAAGTCTTATGATGGCAAGATTTTAGGTGTAACAGAATGCCCCCCAAAGCATGAAGCTGTTGAAACTATACAGGTGAAATTATTTGATAGAAGGATGGAAAGGACTTGTCGGATGGAAGATTATGCTGCAGTACAACTTACTCTGAGAACGCAGTCCTGTATGACTCACAACATGGTTGTCGACCAATACAATGCAAATCCATGGTAGTAAGGACCAACTGAACACAATCATGGCTACTAGACACAATCGTAGATCCATGATGAGATGATAACACAACCACGACCAATACAAAGTGGATCTGTGTAATATAACTCAAACAATCTCCATCGCAACCTGGGTAGAATATAACGTACCTAGGGTCTTCAAGTCGAACCCGCAATGATACGAATATATCCATGTGATTACAATGTTTTGAAGTCGAACATGGTAGAAACCACTTGATTAACGGTCATTAATGTATACCATTAACAAGCGCAAGCAAAATCATCATTGATGTTGATGATCCCCAAGGTATCATAGTACATATCACCAAGCATGAATAAATGAGTTGAAGTCGAATGCTTGATGAAATATTTCAATAAAGATTCAATGATGTAAAATCATGGTAAAAGAAAGGTAACCTGCCATTGAGGCATGCAGGCCCAAGGTACTCGATTAGTTTCTAGATTCAGTCCTCGAATGATGTGTTGAATTTGACAAGGATGAATCCGTCGAAGGAGGTCCATGATGAATCCCCCATCATCGACACAAAACTTGATAAAATATGTTTGGAGTAGATCGGATGGTATAGTAACATGTAAGACTGACTCAGAGTAGACCAACATGATAGAGAGTGTACTGACTACAAATGATGAGCGATGAATGTATCTTGAACATGGGCGTGGCATGACTTGGCAATATTGACATGACAAGAATGAAACCAACTCCTAATGCAACTGATGGTGGGAGTATTCTTTGGATGAACCAAAGGAGTAACAAGACTCATGAAGCTAGCAAGACTCGAGGACAAATGGATGACCCAAGTACGGAATGAAAATGCAAATGAGTTCCATGTTCAAGAATGACTAAGTACTGCCATAGGTTAAAGTGTAACAAAAAAAAACTTTCCTTTTTCCCCATCATGGCTGATGAGTGCCTCATGTGAGTTTTAATGAGCTTGAGGAGGGTAACCAGATGCTTGGTATAGCTCATCTCATAGATGAGTCCAATCCAAAAAGTTTTTCGAACCTGGGAAAGGAGGGGTTCGTCCCATGGTGGGACCTTCAGTGTTGAATTTTAACGAGTCCATAGAAGGTAAACTCAGCGTCATTTCATGTTTAGAGAGTTTGAAAAGAACTAAAGAAGACTCCAAAGGTCCTTTTTCGTATGATTAGCCTCTTCGCCCGGAAAAGGGTAAAACAACACGAGAGAAGACTCTTCCATTCATGATTGGCTAGAGTATTCCTTTTTCGTAAGTAGTGCCCCTTGGTATGAAAAAGGGGGTAAACTATCACCAGGAAGACGATCATTCAAATACTTTTACAAGCGTGAACGCATCAAGTTCGCTTGGTGATCTTTTCGTATTTAGAGAGCCTGAAAAGAGTTTAAAGAAAGACTCCGGGGGGGTTCCTTTTTCGTAGGAGTTTAATGAGTCCGAAAAAGTGATAAACTATAACTCGGTGACTTATTTTGATCGTTTTACGAGCACGAGAAAGAACAAAGAGTAAGCTTGGTGTCATTAGTAATTGATTTTAATGACAGAAATAATGAAAAAAAGACGCTCGATGAGTTGTTCATACCTGATAATACTTGTGAGATGATCACCACGACGAAAAACGACATTAATTAGGCACCTAACTTCTCATGCAGCTTAAAGACTAGGTCAAAACGGTTAACCAAGTGTTTAAATGCAGAAAATAACTCAAACTATAGTAAATAACCCACTAAAGCACCAAATTAAAAAAGGAATATTCCCTTTCTAGTTATAAAATGGGAAAAATAGTGAAAAAGAATTACAATTGTTTTTTCCCAAGTTTGGAGAGTGTGAAGTGCCATTCGGAGCCAAATTTGTTTGCTAATTCTGGGAGCTACAATCCACCGTTTCATGTGCCGTTAGAGACAGATAAGCCTAAACTCAGCTTTGCAACTTTTCAATGGATTACATTTATGTTTTTCGCTTAATTTTTAGGGATTTGAGTCGTTTTGGTGGGGGGATTTGTGCCCATGAGTCGGCGCAATCCCTCCTTATGGGAACTGCGCCGACGCAGAACCCATAAGAGCCTTTTGTGTCGACAGTGGCTTGTCAACAATGACGTCTTTCGTTGGCACAAAATCCCAAATGCAACTCAACGCCCAACCCAAATGAAAATATTTTGATGATTGGAAAGAGTTCTAATGGTGTTTACTTGCCATTTTTGACAGGTTCATGGTGACAAATATGGTTCTCGAATGGCGAGAACGAGAGCATGAGGTTGATGATGATCAAGCCAAGAATGTTCCTCAATGCATTGTTGCATTTAGGCACTATGGGTTACTCAAATACTTTAGACTTCCGGGCATGAGGGCCCAAGTTCCGTTGCTAATGCACACGATCCAATGTTGGGATCTGGTACAACAACACTTTGTGATCAGAGCGCATACAGTGAGCATAGATGTTGAGGACATCTACTTCTTGACAGGGTTATCCTAGCAGGGAGATCTTGTATCTCTTACCGGATCATGAGGAGGTGATCGGACAGTGGATGATATGATTGATCAGTGGTGCACTGGAGGCACTACGGCTATTGGTGGGAAGATCCCCATGAAAGATATTTGAGACCGTGCTTTACGTACTGTGCTCTTCACCATAGTGAGGGTGGCGGGAAGTTGATCTGCTCACCTTGCGAGCAAATCACAGTTGATGTACGTAGAGGAGTGCATGGCTCCAAGGGTATTCAATTGGTGTGAGGGGCTCCTCACCAACCTATGGAGTCAGTTGACCAAATTTCGGCATGGGGTACTGAAGCAATTTGGCTATGGGTCGGTGGTGATATCATTTCTGTTGGAGCGGGTGCCCCATCTGCATCCGCAGGTGGAATTGGATGACCGAGATGCTCGGGATCCACACATGACCAAGTGGGAAGAGGTGATGGCCCACCATGGTGGCATAGGTCCCATCATAGGCTTCGGTTCAGGATTTTTCACTTGGTTGGAGGGATAACTCCTCATGATAGAGGATTATCCATATAGTGGGACAGATTTCAGAGGCGGCCCCGACCTGGTGCTTCCTGAGGGAGCACTATGGGGTGACATCGGTCAGAACAACAAACATTTTGTTTTCTATTTTATTTTATGTATTTATATTTTCCTTGGAGTAGTGCTAATGAATCAACAATGTTTTGTACAGATGTGGGTCCATCGCGACCAGTTGGAGTCTCACTCATTGTGAGGAGAGGGGATGTGTTAGGTCCGCTGATGTGAGATGCCATTGAGGAGATGGTGGAGGTCCATTATAACATCCACAGGTTGAAACTGGATATCCCAGAGCCTATTGTCCATGATCTACCCCGGGGCTATCATAAGTACACCGTCGGGGTGTCCTTATGTTTCTGCACGCTGCTCCGCAAAGTGGCGAGGGCCGTAGTATGCTATTCTGAGCAACCTAGGGATTAGATTCATGTTTATGTATGTATTGAAAGCTTATGAGCTTCATATTTTTTAGAGATGAATCTTACTGAGAGCTAGTATGCTTCAGACTTTTGTATTAGCCCCATCATTTTGTATCGATATATATATATATATACAGACATTTCGACGGTTTTTATACATTTTGTGTTCCATGGATGATTAATGAGATATTGTTTACATGTTTGCTTATACAATGGATTATTTACATGTTATGTATGCCTATATACTTTATAGATATGTTATGTGTGTGCAATGTACCAATCTAAGATGAAGTTGGCCATCGAGTTAGCAACTGTATTCATGTATCGTGGAATGTGTAGGTATTGAATAGATTCAAAGGAACTTTCCAAAAGATGGACTCGTCGGAAGAGACAGAGTAGAGTAGGGTTGTGGATAGCATAGATCCGGTTAAGATGAGAAACCACTAGTCGTGAATCCAAATGTATGACAACATGGTTCATACCCAAGGAAAGAGTGTCGGTTAGGGTTCCAATCATCGCCTGATACTCTACGTCGTTATTGGTTGCGTATCCTAGACAACTTCCTCCTGAGATGATAAGCTCGCCGGTGGGAGAACAAAGTACCCAGGGTGCCGAAGCAAGGTTATAGGTATTCCAGATGGCACTGTCCGTGAATCCATAGCAAGTTTCCATCTGCACATGCAGATAGAACATGGTATAAGAGATGAAACAAGATCTAGACACACTAAAACAAAAGCGTCACACCACATAAAACACACACGCCATGTACAATATATACAAGATACCTATGCATGAAAGACTCAAGCATAGTACCTCTTCGGGTAGAGCCCATTGCAGGGCTCTCCCAAAGTTATCCCATCATATGCCTCTAGTTCGGATCCCTTATCCAAAACATGTTTCACTATGTACGGTCTGTGCCACATGGACTCGAACTTACCTGCCCCCAGCTTATTGTGCTTTTGGTCATATGTGAGGACCAAATCACCCTCGTTAAAGACATGGGGTTTAATTGACCTATCATATTGTGCTTTGATGCACTTCTTATGTGCCTCGTTGGCAAGAGAAGCATCGTAGCGGGTCTCGTCAAGTTTCGCTAGGGAAAGAAAGCGTTCTTCCTCAGTAGTGGTGTTCAGAGGAAGTTCAACTGCGAGTTTGAGTGATGGAATATCACACTCTATTGGTAGGACTGCCTCCAATCCGTAAACTAAATGGAATAGTGTAAATCTGGTGGCAGTCTTGACGGAGGTCCGGTATGCCCATAGTGAGGAAAAGAGCATGTTGTGCCAGTTAGACTTGTGCGTACCCACCATGCATTGAATCATGGTTTTCAAGACCTTGTTGATGGCCTCTACTTGTTCGTTGGACTGTGGGTAGTAAGGGGTTGAGTTTTCATGACGAAAACCTAGTCTGGTTCTCAATTCATCTACCACATGGTTCTGAAAGTGAGATCCATGGTTAGTGATTATGGCTTGTGGAACATCGAACTATGCAATAACATGATTAAACATGAAGAGTGCAGCGGTTTTTCTGTCTTCATTGTACGTAGGAATAGCCTCGGCCCATTTAGTAAAGTAATCCATGGCTACTATGATGTAACCATGCCCCCTGACTGAGGTAGGCTTACAATGCATGAAATCTATGTCCCATTTTGCAAATGGGCCAACGGAAATAACCGGGTGTAACAGGGCTGGGTGGGTGCATTTTTTAGTTTGAAAATGCTGGCAAGGGGGACATTTATTAACGACCTCGATACAATATTTAAAGATGGATGGTTAGTAATATTCCACACGTAGTATCTTCTGGGCCATATCCATCCCAGAGAGATGACCGCCATAAGCCCCAGAGTGACAGTCATTCAAGACGTGTTCATCCTCCTCATGTTTCAGACAATGTCAAAGAATAGAATCAACACCACGGCGATAGAGAGTATCGCTAACGATCAAGTAATACTTGGCGTGGTGAGGTATACGACGACGGTCGTCGCGAGACAGTTGGGGGTTGAAACGTTGGGTTTGAAGATATAAGGTAATATCCCCATACCACAGGTCAGATGTGCTAATAAGGAAAAATGATTCGTCCGGGAGAGAATCATTGGGATCAGATCCTAAATCAACACAGGGAATATCACAAATGAGCTCGGAAAACACAAAAGACTTCTTAGACTTGGATTTCTTGAAGAGGAGATCAAAATCCTGAAGTATCACAATCCAGCGTGAGTACTTTCCCCCGAGTACTTGACATGTTAAAACGTGGTACATGGGGTTCAAGTCAGCAATAATGGTGGTGGTGCAAAGAAATATGTAATGATGGAAATTTTGGACGGTAATGACTGCTGCAAGAGCGGGCTTCTCAACATGTGAATAATGAGTTTCAGAGTCAATAAGACCCTTACTTAGGTAATAGATCACATGTTCCTGGGCGTTGTTGTCCTTTTGTACCAAGACCATGGCGATTGTGGTGGGAGAAGCAGAAAGATAAAGGATATAATCCTTGTAGTAATTGGGCAGTTGGAGCACAGGGGCATGCGTAATGGCACGTTTCAGGCTATTGAAGGATTGTTGCGCTTGATCGTCCCAAATGAACGGGACGTCCTTCTTCAACAATCTCATGTAGCCCTGTGTATTTTGAGCGAAATTACAGACAAAACGCCGTAAATAAGTTTCCTTCCCTTGCAAAATTTGAAGTTTCATAATGTCAGTAGGAGGTGGGAGAGAGACAATGGATTCCACCTTCAAGGGATCAATGCAGATCCCATCTTTCGAGACAATAAAACCTAGAAGGCATCCAGACTCGACACAGAAAATACACTTGTGAGGGTTCATAAATATATTATATCATCTGCATATGAGGAATACTATTGTCAGATGATGGATGTGGAACTCACGCTGCTGCGAATGAGCAGGGAGATCGTCAAGGTAGGGTTCCACAAATTCCTTCACATCATGAAAATCGTACGACATGGCCCACTGGAATGTGGCCCCAACATTTTTATGACCGAAAGGGGGATTGCGATAAGCAAACATGCCCCAAGGGCAGATGAAAGTTGTGTTGTGTTGGTCGACCGAGTGGATCTCAATCTAGTTGTAACCAGAAAATCCATACATGAATGAAAATATGTCACTTCTGACACAATTGTCTATGATCTGGTCGATGAAGGGAGTGGGGTAATTTTCCTTAGGACAAGCCTTGTTCAAATTATGATCATAGACACAGACACAAATGGTTCCCTGCTTCTTAGCCATAGGGATGACATTTGAGACCCATTCTGTTAATGGAACAGGGTAAATAAGGCCAGCCTTCAAGAGCTTTTCAATTTCTACCTTAATCCTCGCATTTTTTCGAGGGTGTACCGGTCGTAACTTTTGTCAGACTGGTTTAGCATCGGGATAGGTTTGAATCTCATGCAAAACAATAATAGGGTCTATCCCGGGAATTTCCTCATAGGTCCAAGCAAAAAAGTCTCAGAATTGCTTGAATAAGGCCGTGAAAGTAGTAATCTCTTCAGGGGAACATTTCTGGCCTAAGCAATATGCTCCACTACACCAAGAGTAACTAATATGTCTACTAGAATGGTAGGTTCAATGTCTTACAAGTTTCCCTCAGTGTCTGTATGACATGTGAGTATCGGGGACTGGGGGCAAGGGTAGACATCCGGTGTAAAAATGGTGGTAATTTTGTTCTCTACAGAATCCAATGGGGGAAGGAAAAATGATCGATGGTGGAGGTCTTCCCATGGAGGGTCATCCTCACACATGATCTCCATAATTGACTCGTTAGAATGAAAATTCTAGAGCATAAGATCAGGTGAGGATGGTATCCGCTGTAGAGAACAGGATGTAGAGGCCATAGCCAAGTGGTCCTCAGGTGCTAACTTGATAGCCTCGTAAGTGAGTTCAGCGGGTGAAAGAGGCATGGTATCTCTAACCAGATGCATAGTGGCTTCATCGGGTACAAGCCATTAGTCGTTAGAGTTGGAAAAAGATGAAATCATGTGCACAGTGGAAACATGGTTAGGGGGATCTGAGGTTGAAAAAACACTCATAAGAGATGAGTCTTTTATGAGGCCGACCCCCATGCTCTCATATGGTTGCGAAGATTTCCTGAGTAATGGGACATTATCGTCGGGATGAGTAGCGGTGTTTGGTGTACAAAAATCCAGTTGGTCGACTGTGGCAATCCAACCCTGGTGGGGGAATTGCACAATGCAGAAGACGGATGATACGACCACAGTCATGGCATAAAATCAATTACAACAAAGTAAGAGATTATAATCTAAAGGGGATGTGACGACTTCCACGTTAATGGTTACAGTCTTACCCCCCAAGTCTACTACCAAGGTTTATAATAGCCCATGGGGTTGGAAGCCACGACCATCGAATGCTTTCAAGGTGGTGGGAGAACGGTTTAACTTGGGAGAGCCAATGGCTCTCCAACACAATATCCACATGAACGAGGTAGAGGAACCTTCATCTAACACAGTACGATGGATTTTCTTCCCTTGCCAGCAATCTTCGTGGAAAATTGAAATGTCAACTGGTGGGAAAGCCTCGGTTTAAAGTAATCGAGGAGGAACATAATTGTATTAGAGGAATCTTGATCAACCGTGCCAATGGCAGTGAGAAGAGTCTTGCACTGGTTGGGACTATTCTGCAAGACCTCTAGCGTCGACATAGCACAAGGATCTTGCACCAAGTCCTCTATGATGTTGTAGTTTTGGGCTGCCCGAGCATTGGGATTGAAAACTTCTTTTCGAATGGTGCTCTTAGGCGGGCGCAACACTGACTCTGAAGAAGTGTTGGATTACATAACTATCTTTAGGTTTTCTATAAAGACCCAGGTTTTTCGTGGTTCAACGAACCAACAAAACCCCTTTTCACTGGCCCTTTCGGCAACAATCTGCGAACAAACTGAGGTCTCACCCGAGGAGAAGTTATAGGGGAGATGCGGAATTAGGTTTCCACAACTAGGTGATGAGTGTTCAAACAGATCTGGAAAATAATGCACTACAGGACTCATGCTGTGCACCTAGGACTGCGTGCAGCTTGACCCCTTCATGGTCAACACTTAGACTATGGCGCATCCAAGGACTACACGATGTTAGATGGTCTTTCGACGACAGGACAACGCAACTGACAACTGCGCTTCCTCTCTGGACTTAACCAACTTCAACAAGATGTACTTAACGGTTCTTACACATTCCATAATTGCCTTAGGTTGTTTATCTTACAATTCATGCAATATGACAAACACAATATATTATGCACTTCCGGTGCTGCGCTTTGAGGGAGTTATAGTGCACGAGCTCTACCTACTTAGGTGATTATCCAACTGACTTATGCATTGACAGGCTTAGAAATAATTGTGCATCTAACATTCATCCATATATGCGATACTTAACATATTATTCTCATCTTCATTCTTTATGGTAAATACATATAAAAGTAGAACACATAAACTGATAAGCAAGATCTTAAGCATTCATTGTAAGCAAATATACAGATTCAAACACATAACAGTCGCACAACACAAAATTTAACGTAGTTCAACCCCAGGATGGAAGCCACGTCCACAGGAAATGTTGTTATATTATCTTAGGAAGTGTACAATAGTTCCAGTTTGCGCACTCAGCTGTAGACTCTCTTCTCTCTCGATAGGCCTCTGTGCATGCAGCTTGCAGAGCCTTTACAATAGCATTCAGCAAAACAAACAAGTATTGCTCAAGATTATACAATGAATATTTGAGATTAACCATTTCCCTTACAAAATGTTCCTTCTTATAGATCATGCCCGTAGGTCATGTCTTTACAATGCATAGGAAAAAACCCTAAGGTTTCCCAAAACTATCATGGTTTTCCCTTAACCAGATTGTTAGGCATTGATAGCGACTCTTCCATCGTGGCCATCCTCTGCACGTGGTCACGTCATTTTCAACCTGCCCTGTCGACCGCATGCCGACTGTTGCTTTCACCCATCCGTTCCTTCTCTAACGGCTTTATGTGACAGGTTCACGTCGTGCTTCCCTTGCTCGTGTGACTAGTCGCTTTCCTTCCGCGATACTCCTTACCCGCCTTCTTGGTAATCATGGAGTATCTTAACCAAAAATAGACCACCGATGGTCTTACCGGAATATGTATCATTTTCCTTCCATCATTCTTCCTTCCTTTCCAGATCCCCACGTATCAGGCTCTTCGCAGCGCTGTCTCTTCAAGGCATTGACTTCCTTTCTCTGTCGATGCTATGCTGCGCTTAACTTTGCAACTCCCAAAACTGTTTTGTCCAAAAATTCCTTACTTGGGCCAGGCCCAACAGGCCCCTAACACTTACATGTGGCTCATCCCCGAGCCACTTTCAACTTCTGGTTCGCCTAGCTGCTCTTCCTCCTGTGGAGCTAACTTAGCCATGAATTGTTGATAGGTTGCACTCAGCTTTGCAACCAAATCCTTGGCATCCTATTCAATACTTTTGATGGTTTCTAACACATCTGGTTCTATTTCATTCTCAGTGTGCTCTTTGACTGAATCATGCGCGTCGCAGAGCTCTATCAGCTTTCCTTCTATATTTTGTGTTAGTTCGTGGGCTTCCTCCTGCAGGGGTTGCGATTTATCTCCAACTTCAGTCTCCCTTTCTCTCAATACTTGAAGTTCCTTCTTCATTTCTCTAACTTACTGATATATTTTTAGTCTCTCTCTTGGCTGCAGGGCCTTCACCTTTGCGTCGAGGGCTTCGAACTCGACCTATTTTTCCGTCACAGTATTCTGGACTTCCAGCAGATCTGGGTCCTCTTCCAATGCAGTAAACATTCTTGCCACCTCGTCCAACAAATTTTGGCATTTAGCCACTTCAATGGCTATAATTTCTACAACAGCTTTCACTTCCGCTGCTCTAAGTTGTTGCTGATCAGGTGGTGTCTTCGGTTGATTCTATGCTTCCAAGGCAGCGATCTTTGCCTGGTAATCAATCTCCATGTTTTTCATCTCAGCCTTAATATCACTGACCACCAAGCCTATCTTAAGGATAGTATCTGCAGGATCTAGCTTCTCTTCAAATTTGGGTATCTTCGCTACTACCGAAGAGAACGTATGCTCAAATATCATTCACCGGTCGTGCTCATCTTGAAGTTGCATGGTCCTCTTTAAGCTTGATTCCTGCAGCTGCTTGAAATTTTCCTGCAGTTGATGGTGCTAGGTCAAAGATACCATACTTCGATCATGTATCTCTTCGACAACCTACAAGTGCAGATTGTCTAGGCCCTCTAGTGGCAACATCACAATCTCGACGTCCACAGGCTCTATGTTCTGTGTGCTTGAAGCCAACTGTGCATGTGGTAACTTTGTGCTTAGTGGGTCAAGCTAGACTATGCGTGACTTTGGTGGCAAGGTCAGGGCTAAAGGTACTTGCTTCAGCTGCGAGGTATCCCTTGAACTTCCTTCTGACTCTAATTCTTGCAGCAAGGGCAGGTTACGCTGGACTTGCTCAAACTTTTATGTTATGCCTTACAACGTAGTCAGGTTCTTCTGCAAACTCTCTTGAATCGCCTCATCCTTTTTATCTTTGACGGCCAGCAGGTCTTCCATCTGCACAGTGACCGTGGATGCAATCATCTCATAATCTTCATCGTGGAGCTTTGCTTCTGATTGGGTCTTAACATATTTTTGCTTCTTTTTCTGTGTTTTCTCAGGTGCGGAGCTTCCTGGGTACTTCCTTTTTCCCGACCACTACTCTTCAACAATAGGTGTAGGGATTGGATTACTCTCCGCGGAGTCACTCTCAATTTCCACAGGTCCTTCGACTTTAAATTTAGGTATCCATTCCTTCATAATGCCATTGATATCATCTTCTCCCATGTGATAGTTCCCTTGGAACCATTCTGGGTTCTTTTTCTGAGCCTTTGCTAAAATGTAGATAGAATGCATATCAACGGAAAAATTGACGGTGCGAATATATTTAGCTATTACCTCTTTTGATATCCACGGCTTGGCAATAATGACTTCGCACAGCTGCTCGTAGTATGTGTAGAAGACTTCAGTTGTCGCGCGCTGTCTTTCTGCTATCGAATTCGCCCATAGGTTTGCATATTTGGCTCCTCTATAGTCACTGCTTGTAACATCCCGTAAAAATACCAAAATTTAAAAAAATTTAAAATAGCAATAATTATCAAAGTTGTTAATGCGGAACATATAAATAATTAAATTTCTTAACTAGGATAATTAATGACGACAACATGTCATAATTCTCAAATAAAATATGATGTGATTGTATTTTCTATTTCAAATTTAAACAGATGCTAAACTCCTTAACAAAAGATCTTTTTATGATTATGCACAAGAATACAATTTACAGATCTGCTTAAGTTTTATATGCGATTACATGCTATTCATAAGTTTGTATCAATATGATGTTCTTGAAGATGTGCTGATAGTTTGTTTGTATGATGACGAAGGGGTCCTACGAGGTACCTTGGGGTTTACTTAGCTATGTTTAACTAAGGAATTTGAATCCTGTTTCCATGTGCAGACAACAGGTAATAATTTCTACGACAACATGTGTTAAGAGTACATGTGTCTTTCAATTCATCGTCAATTTAATATTAAAATGATAAGTACTTGCAAAAAAAGTTACTGGAGGTATGGATACTTTTTTCTAAATCTAGCTCATGTGCCGACTCACAAACTCTTCAGTGTTATGAATTCATGTCGTCCATTTAATTTTTATAATACTATGTTTATTATCATAGGACTATCGTCATTAATATCAAGCGGCGTTACCAATGTCCTTTGGTAGTCTTGTTTGAAAGCTTGTAGAAAATAGTGTTTGTACTATTTAACTATCATTATATTTTGCATCTACAGAACTTAGACTATTCTAAGTTCTGAATTTATCATTTGATTATCATTACACAGTTAATATATGAACGGTATAGTGACTAGTGCTTGTGCTATGAACTTAGCATTATAGTGTATAACGTCGCCACTTAACTATACCTATGGTATTACTTTTATCATTAGATTTTGCAATACAAAGCTATTTGTGTGAAATATATAATGAATATAGTGTTTATGCTAGTAATTAGCATTATAATTTGCTTGAGAACTATTCTTATAGTCCTACTATTTTCAATTGATTACAATATAAAGCTAATATGTGAACCATATCATGTACATAGTATCTATGCTAACATTATGCATAAATAAAATCCTAACTAAATCTATGGTCTCTATTGATCAAATGATTAATAATTTATATGGCTAATTTATGAGACATATATGATTTATCCTATATGACTATACCTGAACCATAGAATGAAATGTAAATATTGTAAAGTGACTATGTGTTCACACAAAACATTTGGCATATAATCCAATGTTACGATACAAACAATAAACTATAGAGATTATTATGAAATACGATCCATGAATCTAACATACAAATATTTCGATGTTGACAGGATATTAAAGCTTGTACTTTGCATGCCTTCCAAGATGGCGTTGACAAGCCTAGCATTAACGTCGCTCCACGGTTGAGTGATGTGGAAGCCCAGTTGTAAGGTCTTCACGTGGTTTGTGTTTGTTAATGAGCATCATAATAAGCTGAGATGTGCCATGCACTGGCTCTCGGTCTGCTTACTTGGAAATTGGTATATGAAGTAATCAATGCAATATTGATTGCAATCGTTGCTCGAATATCAACGTGCCTTAACTGGCAGATATCCCACTGTTGATCTCTGCAAGATCTGGGGCTGTGAATGAAACCCTATTCACGCGTTGGTAAGTAATGGAAAAATGGTTTTCTAGCATTCATTGTTGCGTTTAGTGGTAAGGTTGTAGAGCCGACCATTTGCTGCAATGTAGGGTTTTGGACTCCTTCCTCGGTTTTGAACCTTGGACCTGTGAGGGATAGTTTTAATAGTTGCAGGTTTACACTCTTGTACCATGGTGCTACGATATAGTCATGGAAGTTGTGTATGGTCCTTTTGTTAGTTCTTGAATGCGATAGTTCAAACTGGGGTTCAATCCTCCAGTTGGTAAAATGGTCTTCTGTGTTTAGCTTGTGGTTGCTGTCAAAACCCATCAAGATTTGTCGTTTTTGCTGGTGTGGTGTGCCAATGTTCAGAGCTTCATTTCTAATGGTAAGTACTCACGATAATGAATGTATTACTATGTTATTTTCTTTTATATTTTTGTTTCTTGTTTTGTAACCCTTCGAACTGTACCTTGGCAGGTACCCAGTTTGTAGGAGGTTGCTATGCAAAGGGTTTGGAGTGGAAATGATACATCCACTTCCTGGTAAGCTTCGGTGGTTCTCGAAACCTTGTAGGTGCCTTTGGGCATGGTTTTGATGGTGATTACTATGTGCCGAGTGTTGGAACTATTCGACCTTATTTCGGTGATGGCCGAGTGTGAAGTTTTAAAATCTTGTTTTGATAGATGTTGTATAGAGGATAAACTTCAGTTATTTAAGTTGTTATTCGACTATTTGATGCCTGGATGCGTCGTTCGATAAGAACTTCGCACTCGTTTTTGTGCTGCTAAAAGTTAAGCGTAAAACCCTGTGTAGTTTGTGGATCTTGACCTCATTTTAATGTTTTGGTTGATAAGGGGTAAACCTCTGTGTAATGTTGGAATTGTAACAGGTTCGATATGTAAACTCTGTTATTTATAAATGTTGAATGCATAACCAAGAACCGAGGGTTCACTTGCTCTTCTAAAATAGTGGCTCGTTTGTAAAGAAGTGTTTTGTTTTGTTGTAATTGTTGAAGGGTTGTTTATATAACTGTTAAGTGGTGCTGAACAACTATAGTTGTCTTTGGCCGAGAGTTATGGTTTGCATAACTGTAGATAGTTGATTCCTGTACTTCGTTATTGTTGTTGATAATTACGTTTTTGGAATCGTGATGAAATAATTTGGCTGTTAAGTGCTTTTTGAAGGGCTATGACACAATGTTCGATTTTGTTTCACGAATGAAAACCTACCTGTAGATTTCGTTTGCTATCTGGCTTGTACTGAGCTTTTGTACTTGAGACTTAACCTGTGTATCAAATGGTTTCAATGTTGTGTATGTGTTCTTGCTAGGGTTGTGAACTATCATTAGACATTGATACTGAATCGTGCTTTTTGCTAGGTGATGCTTATTGTCTGGTAGTAGTCTCGATATGCTTAAAAGATAGTATGGTTATATGAAATATTAGTTAGGGTTTTGAAATCTATAATTGTTATAATCTCAGAAAAGAAATGTCTAAAGTTTGCCATGAATGGCTTGAGAAGAAATTTATGAACTGTGTAAACAGAAACTAGGGTCTGTGATATCTTAGGGTTTGATGCTACTGTGCAGGTATTTGTATTTCATAGTTGAAATCAAATGTGATAGTTTTTGGAATAAATAAAATGTGTGTACTTAGAACAATTTTGTACATAACATAGTTTTTGCAGTTGCTATATTTCTTAGAATGTAAGTACTTGAAAATATAAAATTTATGATATTGAAATGCATGTGATTACTATATGAAATAGATAGAATTGAAAAGAAAAGTATAGAATTGTGCAGAAACAAAATGTGTTTTTATTTAACAATGAGATGAAGGTTAAGCAGCTGTTTATACTATACTGTATTATATCCTGCGTTTAAACATAAGACATAATTTAAAAAGAACACTACTGTATTCATCTTTTCAATCAATGGCATTCTTCCTATCTCCCATATTTCTTAATTTACTTCTCTATACTGGAGTACGATGCAGAAAACATGGGTAAAAATATAGAGATGGTTATCGATTCAACCATTTTATAAAACTTTTTCATTCAGAATCATACTTAGATTAGAAAATAAAATTGTTTCTTCTATATGATTGTAATTAATAATTCTATTATGCAGAAACATTTAACTGTAAACAAAAGTAAGAATAGTAAAACCTGGTTGACTGTAGGAGAAACAAACAAACTAAGGAACCTGTTCCACCCAACCTATTCCTGAAGACAGCCAAGTTACTTGCCTTAGGACCCTCGAGCCTGTTCACTGAACCACCAGGAGGAATATTCTGTAGAAGCCTTAGTATAATCAACTTGCAGTAGAATATAGATTTTCTAGTCATAAAGACTCAACAGTCAAAGAGACCTGCACCAGCACCTGTGGTTTTCCTTCTCAGTATAACAAGCAGACTCACAGTTGCACTCTCACATAGCCTCCCTATTCGAATCTCTCAGTGATAACCTGATGCACTTGAGGAATATTTATGAAGAAAATATTGTAGGGGCTTCCTGCCCAATTCGAATTGCCTTATCTAGGCTACCTAGGAATTTTAGTGGTTAACTGGTCATTAATGAGCTGCCTGCTCTCTTCCACCCACCTGGGGGATAATGCCACAAATTTAGGGGTAGTTGTACCATAACCAACAGCTAGTGGTGGAGTGCAAATGCTGCCATCTGTCCCATACCTTCTAACAACTTCCATTCCTCCTAGTGGGTCAGTGAACACTCATTTAACAATTCCCTTGGGTGTTTGTCTCCTATTTTAATTTATTAAATAATAATAATCAATAATTACAATCATCCTTGACCAAACTTGGTTAGAATTACAAAACTTTGTAATTATAATTTAACATAAATTATTTTGCAAATAAAATAATAGTCTCAGAATTTGGGTAGGTGACACTGCTGTCAGTGATCAAGCCAACATAATGTTTTGGGTCCTTCCACCCTACAAATGCAATCAACACTATCAACCAGGTATAATGGAAATTGTTTCCGTGTGTATGTGTATCACTCAATTCTTCTAGAAACTCATTTAACAGGTACTGACACCAGTTAAATCTTCCTCCCATCGCGACCTTTTCCCCAAGGAGCACTGTGCCAGCAGGTACTTCATTAGGTCTTGCTTTCTGCAGAATTTTTCCTGCTAGCAGCTGTGTTAAAAACCATGTAGCCTCATCGTCGATATCATCCGTGATGAAGCCTCTCTTTCCTTTCACGACAGTGTGTGTTTTCTTCATCGTTGCGGCGAACTCCTTGTCCCTGTTCTTTCTTTGAAAGAACTGCTTGGGGTCCTCGACTCTCTTTATTAGCCCCCTGATGCGATGGATCAGGTTGATGTTGCAATCCAACCATAGATAGCCTTGGTGAGTGCATGACATTAGAGTGTGCACCACTGCATTCAGCTCTGGTGTTCGGTTGAAGTGTGGGAACCTCAATATGTTGAGCAATCCCCATTCTACTACTCCGGATAACTAGTTATGCACGACCACCACATCATTTCCTTTCATGTCCTTCCTCTAGCACATATATTGATCTGCCTGAAATTGATGGTACTTTGGCTTAGCCGGGTCCTTCTGCATCTGAAGCAGGTCGAAGTCTTCAAACTTACACTCTGTAATTTTCCCCAACAGATTTCCTTCTAGCTTCACATGCTTCGATATAGGTGGAAGCGGAATCTCATACTTCGCATTCTTTAACATCTTAATGGCTAGTGCATCCTCTGCACATGGTGAGATATACTGAGGGGTCAACTTAAGTGGTATTTCCTTGTCGCCCAGCAGAAGTTCTGGTACTGTGGAGCTCATCATCTTTGGTTTTGATTTATCCGCTGCTGGTGCTTTTCCCTTGTCTTGCATAGCTGTGGAATGTCTTGGCGATCATCGGGAACCTTGAAATTGCTTGGTAACAACCTTCTTAGCAGGGGTTCTCATTAACCCTTCAATCCCACCGTATTGAAACACCCTCACAGTTTCCCTAACTGTGAATTCTTGCTCAATTGAGGAGATTTCAGACATTCACTGGATGTTCTAGACAGAATAACGGGATTACTGATCACTCACTGTAAACAAATTTAGAGTATGGCTCACAAGAAAATTTTCAGAATCACGTTAACACCCGCGAGTGCAAATACAGGAATATTTATAGGCGCAGCGAGGCCCAGTCAGGTTTTTCAACGGCTAGAAAATCCTTAAATGGCATGTCCATTGGTCAAATCCTCCGTGGATTTGGGTCCTTTCATTCATTAAATTCTTCAGAATGGCTATTTCCGCGTTAAATGCTCAAGCGGTCTTTGGCAAAATCACTGTATAACGGCTAGTTTTTCGACCGACATTCTAACGGCTAGTTTCTTGGAGTGTTGTGTCGAACTGCGCAGCGGATCATCACTACTCCAGTGCAGTTACTTCATGATGTCGAGCTTCTTGGTCCTGAACTTTGCATATTCTCTGCTTCATTGGATCTACGCAGCTACCTTTTTGAGCTTTGAGTTGCACAGTTCTTCTTTTCTTTTCTTTTTCTTTCTTTCTCCTTTTTTTTTTCTTTCTTTCTCCTTTTTTTTCTACTTCGCAGCTTCATTCTATTGAGGGTTCTGCGAAGCAGGCCTATCCCAATAGGGTTTTAGCCTACTTCCATTGACTAATATAGGTAGATTGTCTCTAGCTAATGTGGCTAACTGAGCTGCGCCACCGTTAGTAACATGTACAACAATATATGGACCAAGCCAATGCATCTTAAACTTTCCAGGAAATTTCATAAACTTGCTATCGTACAGGAGGACTAGATCACCTACCTGAAAGGTCTTGTTCTTAATATGGCGATTGTTGATGCCCAATTTTGTCATTACTTTTGATCATTAAACGTGTTCTGTTGGCATTATTTTCACTATTTTTGATATGATAAGTCATACTTCTTGCCATTCATACCACCATTTGAACTCGGGTATGAATACATTTGAATATTTCATAAATCTTAATTGATTATCATCATTTTGTGGTTTATTAATGTTAATTTAACATTTCTCGGCCTACTTAGCACATAGAATTCATTCTGCAGGCCATGGTTTTCAAACGGACTCTCATCTGAACGCGCGTTCATGCGAAAGATGCCCATTCGCATTCGGACTATCATTCATCCCTCCGTTCGCACATGCAGATTCGTTGGTTGGAATATTTCGGGGCACTAAAGGAAAAAACCATGACATGGGTTCTGTTGGCAATGTGTCCCTCATGGTTCGTGAGCCCTCCTTCTAGCAGATCCATGATCCTGTTCTCCTAGCCTCACAATGCATCAACTGCCCACGTCAAAGAGAATCAATGCCCACAGAAGAAGGAAAATGGTATGTACAATTTAATGGACCGTTCTTGTAGCTGTTAAGACCTCCTATTTTTAGAGAGGTTGACCACTGAAAGGGTCAACCTGCTCTCTCTTTGTAAAACTATATAAAGACGTCTCAGGTTGAGAAACGCATACGCAGAGCTATAGAGAAAAATGTTTTGTAACCTTTGATTCAGTTTAATAGAAAGTCTCTGATTTTAGCTGTTAATGAGTAAATTCATGTTCTGTTGGTGATTGATCTGAGTTAGACACAATCCCTGATTGCTGAGAAGGGCCCCTAAAAAACCAGAGGTTTTTATTGTGTATATTCCGTTATTTCTTTTCTGCAGATAAGTAGTTTTCATTTTCAATATATGTATTTAACTTGGTCTTTCCGGTAGATGTTGTTTTTCTATTTCCTGTAATATATTCATTGTTGTTAATACACTTTACGTTTCCAAAATTTAAAATGACTGGTCATGCGTAGTTTCTTTCAGCATGCCTTTTAGCTTTTCCATTGCAATTAGATAGATTTTAATTAGTTCAGTATTTCAAGTTCAGTTTGTAATTAGATTTAGGTCTGTGAATGTTACCGTAGCTATAGATTAGACTTGTTTACCTTTTAGCTCTGTTTTATTATGCAATAGAAAATGGTTTCTTTCCTTAGATACAAATGAGTGTAGTTGCTTCCTATTATTTCAACTTTAAATAGCTTATTTACTGCTTTGGTTGCACCGTAGACTAATATGCATAAACCAACTGGTGTTAAATTTATTTAGCTTGTTTATTTTCATAGTTTGTATCATTTCTGTCATCCGGACTGTCATTCGGACGACCATTCGCACCTTTCATTTAGACCTTCTTTCAGACCTCCTTTCAGTCTTTCATTTGAACTTAGACAAAATTTTCCAGAATTGCTAATATTTCATTTTATGCAGAAATAGTTAGTTAGAGTCTAGGCTAATTTTCTAGTACTTTAACATGTTTTGTAACTAGTTTGAGATTCAAATGTATCTTTAACATTTTTAGCACTTTATATTCGGTTTTGTATTCACATAGAGATTAATTATTTCAAGTTTTATTAATGATGGAATCCATTTACATTCAACATATGTTTTACTGTTTAAATGAGAAATAGTTTTGGTTTAAGTAGAAGCAGTAAAAATGTATTTTGCTTATGATTTAGATAGTTTATAAGTTACTTCCATTTACTTTCATGCCTAGGACCTAGATTAGCTTAAACTTGTTTACAATGTTATCATAGACTTTGCTTGAATCTTAGTTTGTCTTATTTCTGAATCAATTTAGTATTTCATTCCCAGTTTTCATTTCAAGTTCCTAATTAGTCTTTCACTTTTATTCACATAGTGTTTCAAGTTCATTGTTTCATTGTTTCAAGTTCTTTCATTTCTGTAAGTAGAATAGACTAGGAACTAGTTGCAATCCAAGTTTAATAAGTTCATATGTGTTTCATATAGATGCATTAATTTTCAGTAGTCATTAGAGGTCAAATAACTTAGGATTTGTACTTTTGTTAAGCAACATTTCATTTCGAGTACTATAGTTAGTTTTTAAGTATTATTTGCTTATGGATAAAGAATAGATTACAATGTTTAAAATCAATTGCAATTGGTCACTTTTTACCTTGCATCTCTTTGTAGAAGTTAAACTAGATTTACTTCTGTTTTGTTTCTCTGTCACATTTGAAAGTCATTTTGATACATTTTCTCCAGTTCCTATCACATTTGATACATTTCCTCAAAATACTCAAGGAGAGTGGAATTAGGTAGCTTAGCTTAGTCTTAAGTATTTGTTGAATGCATGAGTAGTTTAACTGTTGGATTTCTTAGGTTCATTAAGTAATTGTAGTCTTGCTTAAGATAGTATAGCTTCTTATCTTTACATAGTTAGTTGTAAATTGAATCATTTCATAGATAGGTTTCTGAACTTGTTCATAGTTATTCCATAGTAGCTAGTCTTTATAATTCCTAGATTAGAGTTTGAATAATTGATCAGTAGTTTCCATTTTCATAAGAGTAGTTTTATTTTGACCAAGTCCTGTTTCTTAGAGTAGTATTGTCTTTTGTAGTTTCAATTATTGTTCATGGAGTAGAGTAGTATAGATTGATACTATTCTAATCTATCACTTAGGTCTAATCAACTTAGTAGTTGTATTTCTAAATTTTGACTCGGTTTTTCATTTTGAAATATCTTTCGATCTTTTCATTATTAAACATTTCTAAGGTCCGTCAAGCCGAAATATTAGGTACCCTTATACCTCAGCATATACTGTGCCACAACTCTAAGATTACTGACCCTGGTTGAAAATTAAATATTTGGTGAATTCATTAAGACAATAATACACCCAACAACGATCATGCCATGCTTTTTCTCTATCTTTCTGCACTTGCTAGTGGAAGCCTGCGATGAAGCGATCTTCCTCCAACCTAACCAAGTGTAGAAGCCTTTCTTCTAGTGCCTCTTGATCTTCCTTGCCTGTAAATGCGGTTATTCTCAAGTGGGGTACAATGTACTCCATAGGCATCACTTCTTCCTATCCTTAGGACAACCTAAAAGGTGCGTGGCCAGTCAATTTCTTGCAAGTAGTTCTGTATGCCCATAACACAGTTGGCATGCGTAGATCGCATTAATCCCTATTGACATTGCATACCTTTGTCAGCGAATGGTCTAATACTTTGTTGAAAGCCTCAACAGTTCCATTTGCTTGAGGATGGTATGGCGTACTCCTTTGATGATGAATGTGGAACTCTTCAGTGAGGGCCTCAATAGTTATGTTCAGAAAATGAGTGCCTTGATAACTCATCAAAATCTCCAGGCATCCAAACCTAGTAAAGACGTTCTCGAATATGAACTGCGCTACAGTCCTTCACTGGATTTGCTTCTGCCCATCTGGTGAGATAATCAGTTGCAGTGATAATATATCTCGCACCAGTCCCTTTTCATGGTGGGTTAATGGGTCCCACAAAATCAATAGCCCATTTCTCAAATTCCTGAAGTGTCAACTATGGCATTTCATCTCTTCGTGATGATTTTTTTTTTCTTTGACAAACATCGCAGCTCTGGCAATATTCCTTTGCATCTTTGTTAATAGTAGGCCACTAGAGCCCTGCTCGCAATATCTTCTGCATAGTGGCTCTTCCTGCGTAATGGCCTCTCGATATACCTGAATGTGCATCAACCAATATAAATGGCTTTTCATGGTGTAATACACATCTACACAGCACTTCATCTGGTCCCAACTTACATAATTGTCTCACAATTATGGTGGAATCTGCTGCTCTTACTACTGGTTGCTTCTTCTGCTGCATAGTAAACTCTGTCGGTGCCAATCCCGAAGTCAAAAAGTCGACAATGTCTTTAGAGTAGTCATCTGCAATCTGGATAGCAAATAACTGCGTGTTAGGTAGACTATCTTCTAGATTAGTGGGTTCCTCGCCTGAATCAATTCTTGAGAGGTTGTCAGCTCCTAAGTTCAATATTCTCAGCTTTACCACAATTTCAAAGTCATACTCTTGGAAGAGTAACAACCATCTGCAGATTCTCCCCCCTAACATTGGCTTATTGACTAGGTACTTCAAATTTGAATGGTTAGTGTACATGGAGAAGTGCGCACCCAACAAATAGTGCCTAAATTTTTGGAGCGCGTATACCATCGCTAAGCCATCTCTTTCAGTGGTCGTATAATTCTTTTCAGCGGATGAGAGATTTCTGCTCGAAAATGAAATGGGGTGATCAATGCCCCCTTCACCTGGTTGAGCAAGCACAACGCCCAACTCTATACATGAAGCATCAACATGTACATGGAACGGCTTCTCCCAATCTGGAAAAACTAGGATTGACGCAGTTACCATTTTCTCTTTTAGCGTGTCCAATCCCTGCTCACATTCTGCGTTCGATATAAACTGCACTTCTTTCTTAAGCAATTTTTCCATCGGCGTGGTTATCTGCGTGTAACCCTTGATGAATTTTATGTAGTACCCTATATGCTCCAATGTGGTGTGAAGCTACTTTATTGAGGTTGGTGCAGGTAAATTCACAATCACTACGATCTTCGCAGGATCAACCATCATACCTTGTATGCACACAATGTGTCCTAAGAGAATACCATAAGGCACACAGAAAACACACTTCTTTAAATTTAATGAAATTCAATGTTGCCTGCACTTAGATAAAATCATTCTGAGGTTCTCACAGTGGTTCTTCAACAAACCAAAGACAGTCCAATCATCAAAATATGCTTCTAAAAAATTATGCATGAAATCTTTAAATGCTGCAACAACAACTCTGGAAAAAAAGGCAGGTGTGTTCTTCAAGCCAAAGGGCATAACAGTGTATTGAAATGAGCCCCATTCAATAGAAAAATTTGTCTTGTGTCTATCAATTGGATCAATCCTTATTTGATGGTGCCCAGAGAATCCATTAGTAAATGAATAGGCCTCATTTCCTCCAACATTGTCTAGCACTTCGTCTGTAAAAGGGGTAGGAAATGGGTCATGCAGCGAAGCATCATTTAGCTTCCTGAGATCTACGCAGATCCTGATCTCACCTTTAGTCTTTTTGTACTAGATAACCATAGGGATTATCCACTCTGATTCTTCAATGGGATCAATGATCCCCGCATCGAGCATCTTATCAAGTTCTCCCTTGACTCTTTCTTTGTATTGAGGATTCAATCTATAGGGCCTTTGCTTAACAGGCTTCATGCCTGGCTTGAGAGGTATCTTCATAACCCCCAAGTCGCCCAAAATACCCTTCATTTCGATGAACTTTGTCGAAAATAAATCCTAATATTCATCTAGGAGGTCTGCGATCTGCACGACCGTCTGATCATCCCAATAGTCTCCAATATATGTGAACTTTGTCTCTTCACTTGTGCCAATGTTCACTTTTCTTGTCTTCACAGGGCCACTCATGTCTAGGATTTCCAGTGGAGGTCCCTCTACATCGTGCGCACCCTCTGACTCAGGTATATTGACGTTGCGTAGATCCTCCTCATCGCTTCCTTCTTCTCCTTCACCATTTTCAGCGAGGTTATAGCATTCAAGAGCATGTTCTATCTGCCTCCCCCATTTTGGATGTACGTTCAGTGGTACATTTACATCTTCAAACAGTCTCTCTTTGAGTTCCTCCAATGCCTCGTTGATACTCGGGCATTCTACTCTAAATATCCTTTCCTTAATAACGTGCAGAGCTTCATTTATACTTGGAATTTCGTCTTCAAAGCTGAAATTTTTTTGGAAGTTCGCAGCCAACATCGCCCAATCTGTGGTCCCTCTGCGCAACTCCATGTCTAGATGCCAATTCTTAGGAATCCGGTCTAATGTGTGCATAAATAGATGAACCCATTATGTTTGTGGTATCTTTATCCATGCTTTCGAACATATATCTACGTGATACCTTGGACTTGTCTATCCATTGTACTTTGCCATGGTCAGTGCAGTGGTTTCCATGAATATGATTTGCATCATATGCCTGCACTGGTCCCATGTGGTCAAAGTCTGCTTATGCGCAGCCTACCATCTGGCAGGTGTCTCGTGCAGTGCCATGTCTAATGCTGGTATGCGATGTTCAACTGCAACTGATACAGTATATTCTTGGATAAATGAATAAACATTAGATGAACCATCATAGGTGGGGATTGGACTTACTTCAGTTCCTATCCAACACAATGACTTTGTGATCTGCGCACATCTTCTTGCAGATACTTCATGCATACGGCTTTGCCAATTCTCCAGTCCTGTGTCAGAGTCTGAGATGCAAGAAATGTCGCATCGCCAACTAAGTGCTCCATCTGTAGTAGGATTAATGTAGTCATCCTGATTCACAGTCATCTTGTAAATGTGATCAAGATCCCTTGCTCTGGATTCTTCCTGAATCGGCTCAGTGTATCTTTCTCCTTGTGAAGGTCCCAATGGTGAGATGACCCTTATGTCCTGACCTTCAAAGATCATCTTCTTGGTCTTCAAATTTATGATGGCAAGGTTATCCACGGCCCAATCTATACCCAATAGTGCTGGATAAGGCTGGCTATCATCCACAATTTCGATAACCTCAAAGTCTACATGACTTCGCACTCCATCGATGTCAACAATAATATTGGCTAGTCTCCCAAAAGGTATGACTTTCATCTGATTTTATAACCTCAACTGTATGGATGACCATAACAACTTTGGTCTCCCCATCTACTTCCATGTCTGCTTAGTTAAGACATTTACCTTAGATCCTAAGTCAAGGATGATTTCATCCATCTCATAATCTCCTATTTGCGCAATGAGCCTCATTTATTTTCCTGTTATTTTATAGGTCTTGATGTGATGAACTGTGCTTTCAACACTATCCTTCTCACTGCGTGGCTCATACTCATTTAACATTTTTGTAATTCCACTACGGCATCTACGCTCTTTAATAATTTCATGCAGCTCCGTAGGAACTGCACAACAGAGGTGCATGTCTCTGCTGCGTAGCACATTTTGTCATATGCAGTTGGAAAATCCTCCATTTGTGGTATTTCACTTCGCAGTGGGATTCTTGGTGATGTAGGTTCTTGCTCTTTGAATATGTCTCGCGCTTCTTCAAAAACTTCTTTTTTTTCTCCAAGTTGAAAGAAGGTGCCTTCCCAGTATCTTTTCTGATCCATATCGTTTCAATAGGGGTCTGCTTAGTGTCAAAATCTCTAGAAGTCAAAGATTCTGCTCCCCTATCTCTTCCTCTGGCAGTGCCACTTCGGGTCACCACATTAATACTTGGATCCGCAGCCCTTCTCTCTGCTGCGATCAACTGAATGTTCGGCATCTTGCTTTCTCTTCTGGATTTCTGCTGCTAACACTGGGCACTCTTCAATAACATGGTCAAAATATTTGCAATAATTACAAGTAGTAAATGGATTGGTACAATCTTTAGATAAGTGACCTGGCTGGCCACAGTTGTAACAGATCATCTGGCCTCTTCCTCTTCCTTGTCCTGGGCTAGTATTTATTCCTCTTCCTCGGAATCCTCCACGACCTCTATATGCGCCTTGATCATACTGCGCATTATCTTGTTTCTGCGGAGTTTCTTCTTAGACTTTGTATACTCCACCACCCTTCATATGCTCTAGATCTCGCTTTCTTTCTATCATGAGCTGATATGCTCTATAGTTGGATTCATCATGTCCAACTAACTTACAGAAGTTGCAATATAAATTATTAGGGTGCGCACATACTTCTGAATTAAGTAGCAGTCTTCTTGCCATTGTTGTCTAGTTCTACAAATTTCACACCATGGCGCTTGGTTTTGATTCAGTGAATTTGGTGCTCCACTGTTAAGGTAAACTGAAAATAAAGGACAGTGCTCACTGGTGTGTCCTTATCCTTTCCATCTTGTACACTAGACTTCTTGTATTTGTTCTTTCTTCATGTCCTGTAACTGTAATGTCAAGGTAGCTAGCTGAGTCTGGATCTAAGACATTCCAGTGCTAGTCTCTCCTACGGGTGAAGCCTCCAACTTCATCGTGATCTCCAAGGCTTATGCCTGCGAAGCCACTTTCTATTGCATCAAAAACAGTTTGATATGGGGAAACAACGCGGCTATAAACCATTCTTGGTGCTGTTGCAAAGCTATGACAAAACTGACTTGGTCTAGTAGTGTCTTAACTGGTCAAATTCCCAAACTGTCTCATTAGGTTTTTTCTTAATTTCCTTTAATTCTGTTATACATTGGGATTTTGAATTTCATTTCTTGAACTCACTTAATAGTGCAGCCATAATCTCCACTAAGGTTCGATTATGTCCTTGAGAATACTTCATGAACCAATTCAAGGCTCTATCTCTAAATGTAGTGATGAGCTTCGCTTGCTTCACAGCATCATCCTGAACTTGCTTAACACTCCATACGGCTTCACATAGAAACTAGTGTTGCTTAGGGTCTTCTAGAACCATTCCTTTAAATTTCGGCAGTTTAATATCGTCGGTCATCCTTCTCCTAGGCAGTACAGGGTTCTGCACAGTGTTCTGAGTGGTGTTAGGGATGGTACTGCGCAGAATGTTCTGAATCAGAATATTTTGAGTCAGAATGGTCTGAGTACCCGCTCCCGCGATGTTACTGGTATTGATGCTCTGAGGATTAGGAATATTAGCAATGGGAGGGTTCTGAACTGATGGATTCTGAGAAATAGGAGGCACGGTACTTACAACCAGCGGATTCTGCAGAGTAATAGGCTGATAGTTGGCTGATAGGGGTGTGATTTGGCTATCAAGCGTGGTTTGTAAATCAATGTCTACGTGGAGTCCATGTTCACTGGAAGTCTTCTTAGTAGTATACTTATATCTTTTTCCACTTCTCAAATTATGTGTCTCTTCGTCAGAATCACTATAGTTGCTATTAATGATTACAGATTCAAAAATTTCTGTAAACTTTACTGCATTCTTAAAACACCTTTCTCAGCTAAAAGCATTTTAATATATAAAATCATATTATTCAAGTACTTACCTCTGAAACCTTTGAAAAACTCTCCTTCGGTTGCACTTGAGGATTTCAGGGTGTCCACAGTGAACTCTGTCACGAAGCCTTCTAGTACACTGTCAACCCAAAAATCAACTGCTCTTGAGAGTGGGCTATCTATTGCCTTAAGCCTCGCAATGAGCTCTAGAGTCCACTTGGTAGGTACTTTTGGCTGGAAATTTCTTTCGCTCTACGAGCCTCAATAACCACTCGTGCAACTTGTTTCCAAAGGATGCCCATAAAATTTTGTGAATATATTTCCATAGGCATTTGTTCAACCAATTTATGTCAAAGAGATGCGGATGTCTATTTTCCTTCCTTACGAAGTCTCTTTCTGTCTTGTCACACCAGGCCCAATTCTATTTCTTGTCTAGGTGCCAATTTTCTGCAATCAACGGAACCTTTTCTTTCGAGCACATCACTATTTCAAGCGCAACAACTCATCACCGATTCTTAGCGTGGAAACGGAACCATTCTTTGGTTTACATAACTGTCTTGAGGTTTTCTATAAAGACCTAGGTTCTTCACGGTTCAACGAACCAAAAAAACTCCTTTTCACTGGCCCTTTCGGAAACAATCTGCGAACAGACTGAGGTCTCACCCGAGGCGAAGTTATGGGGAGCTACAGAATCAGGTTTCCACAACTAGGTGATGAGTGTTCAAACAGATATGGCAAATAGCACATTGTGGGACTCGCTCTGTGAACCTAGGGCTCTGCACAGCTTGACCCCTTCGCGGTCAACACTTAGACTATCGCACATCCAAGGACTGCGCGATGTCGGATGGTCTTTTGATGAAAGGACAACACAAGTGACAACTGTGCTTCCTCTATGGACTTAACCAACTTCAACAAGCTATACTTAACGATTCTTACACATTCCATAATTGCCTTAGGTTATTTATCTTACGATTCATGCAATATGATAAACACAATATACTGCGCACTTCCGGTTCTGCGCTTTGAGGGAGTCGCACTGTGTGAGCTCTACCTACTTAGGTGATTATCCAACTAACTTATGCATTCACGAAATTAGAAATACTTGTGCATCTAAAATTCATCCATATATATGATACTTAACATATTATTCCCATCTTCATTCTTTATGGCGAATACATATAAAAGTAGAACACATAAACTGATAAGCAAGATCTTAAGCATTCATTGTAAGAAAATATACAGTTTCAAACACATAACAGTTGCACAACACAAAATTTAATGTGGTCAACCCCCAGGATGGGAGCTACGTCCACTGGAACTGTTGTTATATTATCCTAGGAAGCGTACAATAGTTCTAGTCTGCGCACTCAGCTGCAGACTCTCTTCTCTCTCGATAGGCCTCTACGCACGCAGCTTGCAGAGCCTTTACAATATCATTCAACAAAACAAACAAGTATTGCTCAAGATTATACAATGAATATTTGAGATTAACCCTTTCCCTTACAAAATGTGCCTTCTTATAGATCATGCCCGTAGGTCATGTCTGTACAATGCATAGGAAAAAACCCTAAGGTTTCCCAAAACTATCGCGATTTTCCTTTAACCGGACTATTAGGCACTGATAGTTAAATTTCCATCATGGCCATCCTTTGTGCATGGTCACGTCGCTTTAAGCTTGCCCTGTCGATTGCATGCCGACTGTCGCTTTCACCCAGCTGTTCCTTCTCTAACGGCTTTATCCGACCGGTTCTCGTCGTGCTTCCCTTGCTCGTGTGACTGGTCACTTTCCTTCTGCGATACTCCTTACCCACCTTCTTGGTAATCATGGAGTATCTTAACAAAAAATAGACCACCGATGGTCTTACGGAATATGTACCATTTTCCTTCCATCATTCTGCCTTGCCAGATCCCCACGGATCAAGCTCTTCACAACGCTATCTTTTCATGGTGCTGGCTTCCTTTCTCTGTCGATGTCACACTGCGCTCAACTTCGCAGATCCCAAAACTGTCTTTGCCAAAAATTCTTCAACTAAACTGTGCTCAACTTCACAGTTCCAAAACTGTTTTGTCCAAAAATTCCTTACTTGGGCCAGGCCCAACAAGAAGGCTTCTCAATGGTCATAGAAGCGGGTGGCACGGTGATGTCGGGAATAGAAGTGGAAGATTTTTCAGTATTAATTCCAATGGGTTCCTTATGAGGGACTAAGTCACACGAGCGTGAACATGTGTTCAAGTTAACCATCTCACTACACATCATGAGAACATGCACGGTGGAGGATGCCTCTCCATGTGAAGGAGAGGTGTGAGTGATGAGTTGTTAGTTCTGAGTGGGGAAGGGATCGTTGAGAACTACGGGAGTAGAGTTTTCTTTCAAGAAACTTTTGCACTTCGTCTCAGTGATGACATTCCTTTGAGAAATGGTCACCACCACACAGTAAACAAGGATACTTCAACTTCCTCTTCTATTTGGTGTCTTCAGGGGTGGGATTGGGCTCCTGTTGATTATAAGGTTTCTTAGGTTTCCCTTTGTTTTTCTTCTTACCACCGGATTTTTGAGGCGAAGCTAATTGAACAGAATTCACTTCTTCGGTGGAGGTATGAGTGGGTGACTTGGTGGTGTTGTTTCCAACCTATGGTGGGGATGGGGAAGAACCCTAGGGGTTCGATGGTCCACCAATTTGAGTAGAAGGATGGGAGTTAAGGGAACAAATGATGCCATCGGCTTGAGGTCCCTTAGGTGGTTTTGTAGGGTCGTATGTAGGGAAGGGCGCATCATGAACAATTTCATACAATGTGCCAGATTGATCATAGACTAGGTCTAAGTAATGGGCATGGGAAATAGCCTGTTCCTCGGTGAGGACCCCTCCCATGGAGACATCTCGAGCTACGACAGGTAAAAGAGACTTTGTGAACCAGTAAGCTAAGAGTTGGTCTGGAATGTGAGCCTTAATGAGGCCTCGTCTTCATCGCCAGTCATGGATGTGATTTGAGATATGAGTTGCGGTATTCTGGAAAAGAGAGGTCAATAAGTCTGTACCAGTCTCATAGCGAATGGGAAACTGGAAATGGGTTAAAAAGGACATAGCAAGAGAACAAAAATATGGAAAGGAGTTCGGTGGTAATTCAATATACCACTCGACAGCTGGGCCGGTGAGAGTCCATTGGAATAACCTAAGATGGATCAAGTCGTCCATTAGGGAGTTGGATGAACACCATAAATGGTATGTCATCACATGATTTTTGGGATCCTCACCAGGTTTTCCATCAAATTTGGGAATATAAGACGGTAGTTTAACCGAAATTGGTGGCCAATTGTATCCGTGGAAGATGGGGTCATTAGTCAGACGAGATAGGTCAGGTAGGTCCAAAGTGGACAAGAAAGGTAGATGTTAATTTGGATGTGGGTATTGATAGGGCATATATGGACTAGTGGGACCTTGTATCGACTGGTTGTAGGGTGTTCCCGGAGGAAACTGGCTGTAAGGGGGTGTGCTTCCCGGATCATATGTAGGTCCGCCGCCATAATAGGGTTTTCCATTACCATACAGTGGGGGTTTGTCACCGCCACTTGGAGGGGGTGGGCCTCCTCCAAATGGTGGGGGTTCGTTGTAGCCTCCGAGAGGGGGTGGGATTCCTCCAAATGGTGGGGATCCGCTGCTGCCGCTGGGATAAGGTGGACCTCCACCACCTCCACCAGGAGGGGGTGGTGCTCCACCGCCTCCGTTAGAAGGGTCGGGGCCTCCATCATCACCACTAGAAATGTGGGGCCTTCGCCTCCACCTCTATCAAAAGGGTGTGTTTGATCTCCACCAAAATATGGTGGTCCTCCATCGTCGCCACCAGAATAGGGTGGTACTCCACCATAAGGTGGGGGTCTACCGCCATCGGGAGGGTGGTCCTTCACCTTCCTCGGAAGGGGGAGGGCCTCCACCTCCGCCGTCAGGAGGGGGTGGGCCATTGTTTCAAGAATGAGGTGGTCCTCCGCCAGAAGGTAGAGTTCCGCCTCCTCCGGAATTATATGCCCCCTCGGCCTCCAAAGGTAGGTGGAGGGGGATCGAACGAGGTTGGTGGTACTTGAGGGACGGTTGGTGGGGGTCCATTTTGTAAAACATTTTGGTGCCCCCATAGAGTGTATGGATTATCAGGATAAGTTATCCCATAGAGTGTATTTCCAGGATTGAATTGTCCCGACACAGGGTTAAGATAACTTGGATACGCTTGACTCCATGGTGGTTGGGTTAAATTGGATGGCCCCCCAACATGAGATGAATCCATGGTGGATCCTACAGTGGGTAAGGAAGTTCCAACGAAATGACCGATAGGAAAACCTCCACTTGGATTATGGTTAGGAAGCAGGGGTTTCCCCCCAGTAACAACATGCTGACCACTAATCGATGGTTAACCCATAATGGGTTGTTGATTACTTGCTACGGGATGAACATTACTTGTAAGAAAATTAGGGGGTAAAGAGTATCCTCCCCGTGAGTTTGGGGGTGGGGGAGGGGTGGGTAATGTAGCCGTAGTAGTAAGAGGCATGTTGGATTGTATTCCTTCAACATGTTAAGTTACTTGGGGTATGGAACCGGTCTCCTGTCTAAGGGGTGTACTTGCAGGAAATGGGGGTTGACCAGGTTCATGAGTGGTCATGTTGTGGATGGATGGTTCCGGTGAATCATAAGATAATAAATGAATCAGGATATGTTGGTATGTGGGTATCTCCGTGTCTTCAGCTCTTTGTAAGAGACTTTGTCTTCGAAATTCATCACCCATGGCATGTAATCGATCTAGGCGATCACGAATGGGTGCGAAAAGCACGTCAGGAGTAGCTCAACTGGGTGGGGATGAAATGGAAAAATGAGCCACTTGTTGACCTATAGATGTTTCCCAAAAGGGTGTAGTTGGACCAAATGCAACGGATACAGGGTCTTCCTGGGATGAATTTAACCATTCTAAAGATCCAGGCTCTCTCGACAGGGCGCGAGGGAGAGATGTGTCTTGTGAAGTGGAAGGTTGCACCTCTTCACCCCTTGAGGGGTTGGAGGCTGGAAAGTCTGGAGGAAACATGTGTGATCCTGAATCCATAGTAGGGTTTTCTACTTCAAGTGACATGACTGTGACGTGTGGGTCCATTCTTACCCTCGAAAGTACCTCCTAATTAAGGGGATATTCAGGTGGTAAGTTTAAAATTCTGTGGGACCTTCTCCAAGGAAACTGAGCCAGAGTGACTGAATAAGAAATTCTCCTAAGTGTATACTAAACAAAATAAAAGCAGTCCACAAAAATCTACACAAACTAAGGCCGCAAGCAAACTTATGTGATAAGTGTGGATTCAAAAGTCTGGAACCTCATGAGATTTTCAAGGCTTCGCAACTCGCGATATACTCCAGGGTCCAACAGTTATACTCAGACCAATATTTCATAGCACTAACCAGGGAGGATTAGGACCGTACCCCTGACCATATAACCCGACTACCTGATAGTATGCGCATAGTAGCTCCCCGAGCAATGTTCTCATTGTATTGATCCACCAAGATGGCCAAATGGTTAGCTCAGTTGGTTTTAGGAATCCTAGGAGTATCTCCCGATATACTCAAGGTACGTGGGAGTTCAAATCTGTGTTGGTGTTGTCTAATGCACAATCGTACAGAAAGAGCCTTTCGATATACTACCAATTACGTGAAACACCTTTTGATATATGCGGATGTAATATCCTTGGGAATATTCGACGAAGATGTTAACTCTAACTTTAGATTTTTTAATAAAGTTTACTAGTTAAATTTTTAACAATTTCTTCGAACAGAGCAGGAAGTAAGTGACCGGGACTGAGGAAAGATATGAGGATGGTAGGATGAAAATTTAATTCTAGAATTTATATGAGGAATTTGCAGCAGCATCAAATCAGATCAGAATGAGAGTTCTAAGCACAAAGAACTAGGGCCATTTATGTTTCGAGCATCAGCCATATTGAAGTCTACTCCAAAGCTTCCTGGGCACACCACCATATGTTTACTAGACTGGGTAGGTTCTTGAGAGTTCAAGGATGATTTATGATAGTCAAATAAGCTCAATGGGTGTACTGGAAAACATTCATAAATATTTGGGAAGAGTAGGAGAGGTTTGGAAGTTTTAGGCCCTGTAGGGATGACAGAGCTAGCCAAGTTTCAATCTTTACAAACAATGGTTAAATCCTCCCAAATTACTAAATTATGGACTTGTATGGCTTATATGATGTATTATTGACCTTCTACAACTTACAGAAAGTAAATTTGACATTTAAAACAAATTTGGCAGCCCTTCTTGCAAAACTAGTCAATAAACAGTGCTCAATGAGCTAATCTTCCAATCTGAGTTAATAAATGACTTTATTTAATTAGATACTCTGTTCTGAAATATTAATATGCTCTGATATAGTGTAATGAATAGAATCAATTCGAAATATTACTCACTGAACCAATTTTGTACTATTTTAATAACTCCTCTTCAGTACAATGTCTTGTAGACTAGAAAACCCCCTCATAGGGCCATAGAAGAACTGTAAGAAGAGATGTAATGACCAAATCTCTATCCTGAAGGTGTATTCTGGTCTTATACAGCTCTGAAACATATTATGGTCTGCACACTAAGTCTCTGAGAAAGTAAGGGGCGCTATCCACAATTCTTCTCTTCCTTATAGGGAAAATGCCTCCAAATCTAGCTGTGGTTGAGAGAAAGAGTGAGAAGAAGAGGGTGGATCAGTTATGAGGATGCTTTCTGATACTGGAAATATCTATTGACTAAACATATGGCTGTAACAACCCTCCATCAATCCTTGGGCACATTCATTGGAGCATTCATCTTCAACTGAAGGAGCTTCACCAAAACTAACTAGAATTTCACTGTAAGAGAGATCTTCTCTCCAAATTGACTATGTAAATTCAATGCTGAACAGATATGAATGTTATTGGCTGTAACATCATGTTCTGGACCTGTATATCACTCATTGGAAACTCATAGGACCTTGGGGCACATATCCCAAGAAAGACTTGTTGAGGAGCATCACTCAACTAGAGGGCTCAGAGCTCTCTTGCACAAATTTCACAAATGATAAAAAGTTGTTAATGGGAGTTGGTTGGATTCTTTTATAAACTTCATGATGACTTGTTGAGAAATTTACTTGGCTGGGTGACCTGTGAGAATAGGTCACCCATGAGTGGACATACTTTCCTTGCTTTGATTTTCTTTGGCCTTCCTCTTTTTCTGATTTTCCTTCCTTTTCTAAACTTTCCTAATTTCAAAACTTTCCTGCTTTTCCAACTTCCTGCTTTTCCTGGATTTATGCTACTTTTCCTGAAATAAGCCTCTTTTCTCCATTTTGGAAACATTTTTGGACTCTAGTGTTTACTTGACTTCTACTCCAAGTAATTCCTCCACCCTTATCAACCAATTCGAATTAGTGGGCCATGTTCTCCATTTATTCAACATAATAAATAAAGATATTAATAAAAGATAATACAACTCAAAATTGATTCAACTTAGCAATTAATTAATTATTATGGTGCAATGCCTCAACAAATATCTCCATTAATTTAATGATAACTCCATTAGTTTCTTTAGATCCTTAGTTTGGGCATTGATATCTTCCAGGAGCCCACCTTATCCATTTAATACCCAAATACAAACTTAGACATCTTCCATAAGATAGTTTCCATACTTGCTCATCAATTAAATAATTATTTCCTAGGTGACTTAGGCCAAAATTGCCTCATGGACCATAGCAAAATTCTGGGGATATGACAGTCCTCCCTTCCAAAGATTGCTTGTCCTCGAGCAATTTTAGGATCCCACCAAGATTCTAGTGCACCACTCTGATTAAATTTGTTCCCATCCACTGAACAGTCTGAAAATTAAACTTGGGCCTTCAAAAAAAAAATGAAGAAAAACTGCACTATAATTTATATCTACAATTGACCAGCAATGAAAAAAAATTTCATCCCAGCTAGAATAACTTGAGTAGAATTCCTGGATTCTTACTGTTTCTCCTATAAGGACCAAATTTTTTTTGTCACCTTTGGCAATCTGTCACTCCCATGAATGCCAGGATCCCAAAGTATCAACTCCAAGCATGTGAATTCCCTCCACATAGGCCAACTTTTGCAAGTAATCATTAATTTATCTTGGCAACTTGCCTGCTTAGTTGCCTTCCCTTGACCATAAGCATAAACATTTTTGTAGGGATATTTCATGTTTGTTAGGTAATCTTTCAACCAATCCATATGTAGATGAGTGACATCAAATGGTTGCAAAATATACCTTTGTTGTTGCTCACAATTCAAGACAATGTCATTTATAATAAAAACTTTATTGCAGAAACAAGAAACCCTTTTACCTTCCAAGGTCTTCACTGCAATTTTGCCCCTACCCATCCAACCAATGGATGGACAAGCACTTTGATTTGCTGAGTCATATGGAATGTGATCAACCATATGCATGTCCTCCTCACACAAAGAGAACTCATGATCCCAATGGAACTCCATAGGTGTTCCCCTCTTCATCCAATGGCTCAATTCTCTGCCATTGATCCAAGGGTGCAAAACTGCATCAAATGACCCACACATTGAAATTAAGTGTGGATCTGATACCTCCTTGTCAAAAGTGGCTGCACACTCAAGCATGGTCTGACTCCACTGCTACGGGTTAAGAAACATGTCATCAGCCTCGATTTTTGGATCCTCCTGCTCATCATGTGACACCAAGAGGAAGAATCCTTTTACCCAATTTTCATTCCCACAATTTGTGGTTGAATGTGAAGTGGGGAATGAAGGGTGGTGAGCCATGCTTCTGAACCTTTCATCCACTTTTTCTGCACTTTCTTCCAACACATACTGAACATACTGCTCCTCATGGTCCACCCACTCATGAAGTTCCTCCATAGACATTTTAATGTCATTTACCCAAAAGGGATGACTCTCAGGAAAAAATGTGGGTTCAGTCAATTCTTGCCACTCTTGTTGGAATTGTTTTATCTTCATTTGTGATTCTAAGAGGGCACTTTGAGTGTATCTCAAAGAATCTCGGGTGGCCAAAAACTCACCTTTGAGCTTGTAGTTCTCTTTTTCATATATTCTAATACTCTCTTCATCATGCAGTGTTGCTTCTCACAATAACTCAACAAGCTCAAACATGTAATTTTTATCAGAAAGCAACTGTGAGAAATTACCTTTGATTGTGGACATTGCTTTCTGGATATTTTCCATGGCTTCAAAGGAAGATTGGTCTTCCATTAAAGTAGCTTCCCAACACAACTTTGACACTGAAGCATGAGTTTCATGGAGAATTTTCAGGGCCTCTTGGATCTTCTGTTCATCCATCTTTAAAGATCCTACAAGAATACGAGGCTCTTGCAAATGTTCCTCCTCTTCATTTTCCATCGCTAGGTCAATTTCATGCAATGCACTTGAGGTTTTGAAATCTGATCTATATGTTGCTGCTGCAATATATTCATCTTTCATGTCTTTAAAAATATAATTTGGGCTGCAACATAAGTGCTCATTAATCCTTGGTGCAACAAAAAGATCTTCTCTCAAGGTTTCATCCTTCATATTTCTTTCATTTTTTACACCAGAATTCTGAATCTTATCACTATGGGGATCAACCATTCTGAACTTTTCAATGGAAGTGGCTGCAACATCAGATTGACCTAAAGACACATTAAAATCAGAAATTACTAATTCACCAGGTGTCATGTTCTCCTCCTTATGCGGTGGAATTTTGATGGCTTGTTCATCCACCCATTTCTCTGCTTCACACCCTACTGAGATGTGCTCAATTTTTGCTTCCTGGTGAGGATCAAGGGGTGATTGTAAATCTGAATTATGTCCCTCTTTTGGATTGTATCCAAAATATTTATCACCTTCATCAATTTGTCCCATTTCTTCTGCACTTGTTTTGAAATCAACCATTAAAAGATTGAGAGTGATTTTACCTCCCTCATCACCAACAATCAAATGTTTGGCTGCTGGATCTTCCACTGTGCATTGATCTTCTTCATCCCCTTCTTGGAGTAATGGGGCACCAGCAAGGTTTTCTTGGTATTTTCTTTCCAAGAAACTTGATGTCTCTTCACATTGTGTGGTGCTAAGATCACAACCTTTGGACTTCCTTTTTGAAGGAAAACCAAACAGTCTCGCAATGCTTGGCCCTACCAATGGCCTTGTTGAAACTTCCTTCTTGATTCCTTTTCCCTGAGATTGGGATGGATCCATATGTGGGGCTGCAACTTCATCTTTATTTTTCCCTACTTCTTCTCCACCCGAAGAACTAGGTGGCTCTTGGTTTCCTCCTTTGATTTTTCCTGGCTGTGAGGACACATCTTTATCCCTCCCTTCCATCTTAGCTCGTAGGGGTAAAAATCTTGCCTCAACTTATTTGCACACACCATCAACCATATGTGCAATCCCTTCTTTTTATATCACTATTGTAGGGGTCTTTGAACAACCTTTGAATCTCCAAATCACAAAAGTCTCTAAAGGTCAGGGACTTCTTAACCTCCTTTTTCAAGGCAGAGTACTCCATGAAGTACTCATAGGATTTCTTTGGGTTACCTCCATAATTCCAATTAGTCATAGGTAGATCATTTCCTATGTCCTCTTCAAACATTTGTTCAGCAAGGTAATCATATTCAAATTTTTGCAAATAGAAATTTCCCACAGGGGTTGTCTCCTCCTCTTCATATGGCTCAAAATAAAATTCTTCTGCTTCACTGACTGCTATGAGCCACATTTTTCATTTATGAGAAGATATTCAATCTTCCTTCAATCATTGAGATTATTTATTTCCATAGGTTGAGCCAAGGAAAGTGCTCTGATACCACTGTAATATCCTTGGGAAGATTCGACCAAGATATTAACTCTAACTTTAGATTTTTTAATAAAGTTCACTGGTTAAATTTTTAACAATTTTTTCGAATAGAGCGGGAAGTAAGTGACGGGGACTGAGGCAAGATATGAGGATAGTAGGATGAACATTTAATTCTGTAATTTATATGAAGAATGTGCAGAAGCATCAAATCAGATCATAATGAGAGTCCTAAGCACAAAGCACTGGGGCCATTTATGTTTCGAGCATCAGCCATGCTGAAGTCTACTCCAAAGCTTCCTGGGCACACCCGCATATGCTTACTAGACTGGGAAGGTTCTTGAGAGTTTAAGGATGAGTTATGACAGTCAAATAAGCTCAATGGGTGTATTGGAAAACATTCATAAATATTTGGGAAGAGTAGGAGAGGTTTGGAAGTTTTAGGCCCTGCCGGGATGACAGAGCTAGCCAAGTTTCAATCTTTACAAACAGTGGTTAAATCCTCCCAAATTCTTGAAGTAGGGACTGATATGGATTATATGATGTATTATTGACCTCCTACAACTTACTAAAAGTAAATCTGACATTTAAACAAATTTGGCAGTCATTCTTGCAAAACTAGTCAATAAACAGTGCTCAATGAGATAGTCTTCCAATCTGAGTTAATAAATGACTTTATTTAATTAGATACTCTGTTTTGAAATATTAATATGCTCTGTTATAGTGTAATGAACATAATCAAATTGAAATATTACTCATTGAACCAATTTTGTTCTCTTTTAATAACTCCTCTTCAGTACAATGTCTTGTAGACTAGAAAACTCCCTCACAGGGCCATAGAAGAACTGTAAGAAGAGATGTAATCACCAAATATCTGTCCTGAAGGTGTATTATGGTATTCTACACGTCCAAAACAGAGTATGGTCTGCACACTGAGTCTCTGATAAATTAAGGGGCACTATCCACAGTTCTTCTCTTCCTTATAGTGAAAATGCCTCCAAATCTAGCTGTGGTTGAGAGAAAGAGTGAGAAGAAGAGGGTGGATCAGTTTTGAGGCTGATTTCTGATACTGGACATCTTTTTTGACTGAACATATGGCTTTACCAACCCTCCATCAATCCTTGGGCGCATTCACTGGAGCATTCATCTTCAACTGGAGGGGCTTCACCAAAACTAGCTAGAATGTCACTATAAGAGAGATCTTCTCTCCAAACTAACTATGTAACTTCAATGCTGAACTGATTTGAATGTTATTGGCCGTAACATCATGTTCTGGGCCTGCATATCACTCACTGGAAACTCAAAGGACCTTGGGGCACATCTCCCAAGAAATACTTGTTGAGGAGCATCACTCAACTAGAGGGCTCAGAGCTCTCTTGCACAAATTTCACAAATGATCAAAAGTTGTTAATGGGAGTTGGTTTGCTTCTTTTATAAACTTCATGATGACCTGCTGAGCAAGTTACTTGGCTTTGTGACCTGTGAGAATAGGTCACCCATGAGTGGACATACTTTGCTTGCTTGCTTTGCTCTGCTTTTCTTTGGCTTTCCTCTTTTTCTGATTATCCTTCCTTTTCTAAACTTTTCTACTTTCAAAACTTTCCTGCTTTTCCAACATTCCTGCTTTTCCTGCTTTTCCTTAAATAAGCCTCTTTTCTCCATTTTGGAAACATTTTTGGACTCTATTGTTTACTTGACTTCTACTCCAAGTAATTCCTCCACCCTTATCCACCAATTTGAATTAGTAGGCCATATTCTCCATTTATTCAACATAATAAATAAAGAATTAATAAAATATAATACAACTCAGAATTAATTCAACTTAGCAATTAATTAATTATCCAGTAATTAATTAATTATTATGGTGCAATGCCTCAACAAATATCTCCATTAATTTAATGATAACTCCATTAGTTTCCTTAGATCCTTAGTCTGGGCATTAATATCTTCCGGGAGCCCACCTTATCCATTTAATACCCAAATACAACCTTAGACATCTTCCATAAGATAGTTTCCATACTTGCTCATCAATTAAATAATTATTGCCTAGGTGACTTAGGCCAAAATTACTGCATGGACCATAGCAAAAATATGGGGATATGACAGTGGAGTATGTGAAGTACCTTTCTATATACCCTAAGGTACGTGATAGTGTCTTCAATATACCGGTTGGTATGTGAAAGAGCTTGGATATACCGGTTGGTATGTGGAAGAACTACAATACCCTGGGAATGCAGTGCAGGAAAGTAACGACAGCTGCCATGTTTTAAGATGTCGGAACATGTCTCTAACTTAACACACAAGTTACTAAAGATTTTAACCTAGTTCTACCGTTAATTTTATCTGGACGGTTAGGTGAATGCATGAAGTGAGCACATAAACATAAGCATAATGAAAGCCCTAACTACATGAAGAAATGCACTTTTTCTTTTGATGAAATCTATGTACGGGAAGGATAAATCATTTTCCAAGTGGTTTTACCAAAACAACAAATTCCAACAAAATCCCAAATCTACCAAATTTGACAATGAAAGTACTCTTTTTCGTTTTTCAAGCAAAACACGAAAATCAACAACATCAAACCTAGATCAAACCATTTTCTTTTTGTCTTTTCAATTAGAAGGAAACTAAGTGATGAAAAGAAAGAAATTCTACTTAGAGCACACTAACTCTTCACTTTTCACTATGATAGCCCAAAAGCATGAAAATAAAAAAACGCATATAACTTTTTCAAGCATGGAAATACTTTCGCAAAAATTTTGACCTCACTTGGGTTTTTCAAGAAAATGAATGACTCATAATTCATGAAAAAAACAAACAATTAACTTCTTTTCAAATTTTCAAAAAGACCAATGAATGACGAATTCCAATGCATGAGACAATTTTTACAACAATTCTCAAATGAACTTGAAAAATGGTAAAAATGAAGCACTTTTATTTTTATTTTTCCAATGAATGCACCAAGACAATACTTGATAATAATAATTCTTTTAAATGTAAATGGCTGAAAAGAAGGGACTACGTGCAACACTCTAATCACTCAGAAATTCTCAAGAAAACGACAAGCATTCCAATAAACCAAACACACACAAAACACTCAAAATAACCCAGATGCAATCAAACTAAATGATGCGTGTAGAAAGAGGTCTAGAAGTAAATCAAATACAATGACCAGATTAGGTGAGGAGAGGAGGGAATGCAAGGTTAAGCGGATGAAGGATGGGGAGTATAAAGTGTCCACCACTACCAAATATCAAACTTATCCAAAATAAAACCCAAAACCAATCCAAACAGGTCCAAACACTATCAATGCAACATCAAGAGATCTCTGACTGGAAAGTGCAGTACAGAGAGGTCTGCAAATCAAACCAAACTAAAAAATGGAGAAGGGATGTCCCAAGAACTAGGCTTGACTACTGGACGCAGCCTGTGGTCAGGCTCAGAGTGCCCGACGCAGGTTATGGGTATGTGGTTTGTGCCGGCGGTGCAAGATGCAGATCTGGACTGAGCGCCGAAGGTGTAGGTTGCAGAGAAGCAGATTGCGCCCGTGAGGGTACGATGCTCTAGCTATACTGCCCAGGTGCGCCGGGATAAATCCCACTGCAAGGATGAAAAGATCTCCAAGAATGAGCAACTAAAAGGTTTGATGATCATACATACAGACTCAAAGGAAGTCAACAAAATCTTCAAAGAGAAGATCTGGTGGTGAAAGAGGCTTAGGAGGAAAATAAAATGTCTCACACAGAAATCAAAGAAGATGACATTCAAATTGAAAACTTAAACAATGTACGTATCCCTAGTATGGTCGCCAAATTTGTTATCGGATAAACTACCAAAAGCAGACTTAAGGCATGATCTCCTTAGTTCAATGCGAATTTAGAACAAATCAGACAAAATACAAATCTACCTTCCTAGATCAAATTAGAGATTAATTTATGTAAACATATTACCTTTCAGATCTGTAGATCTCCTTCTCCTTTGTCACTTCAGGCTCCATGGTCGTCAGATCCGTAGCTGCAAGACCTGTCACAACATGCAAGAGACAAATAAGTAGCAATAGTACATCTACACAATAATTGATCTAAGTAAACAGTTAAGGAAATAAACTATAAATATCAATGAACAACAAGACATTTATGGAAAGAGTTTTGTATTACTGTATAAAAGTGGGAATACAAAGAAGAGTGAGGATTACAACCAAGCCCTAACATTGCAATCTTCCTCTAGCAAGACAAGCCAATGCCTCTAAGGAGAAATGGGTGCCTCCAAGAGATGAATGATGATATCCTAAGCTTATTCCACCAGCATATGGATTCTATAGCCTTCGTCCTCCTTGGAATGGAGAGGAGCTTCATATATATAGGACTAGGAGGATAGGATAAGTTGAGAAATAGTGGGAGAGGACTAAGGGATCCTCCCAAGAGGTTAGGGAACGAAATGCCAGCTCAAATACAAGCTAGGGATAGAGATCCAAGTCATACACCTTCAAGAAATTGCTCAAAGATTCCCTTTATCCACATTAGCTGACACCGATGCAAGTTGTATTAGGACAACTTGTGCCTGATAGGGACGGCGCATGCTGAACAAGGGTGACATGATCCATCGGCGCAAGCTGGCAGGTGACTACCTGAGCCTGATCTAGTTGGGTGCAAGTGGCTAGGGAGCAACCTACGTCGACCCAAGTAGATCCTATGATAAGGGGTCAGCAATTTCTCCAGTTGAACTTCCTAGTCATGGAAACTTCAGGGATGTTTACACTGAGTCTTATGATGGCAAGATTTTAGGTGTAACAAGCAACAACATTGATGAGGCATGTTTTCCTATGGAGCTACAGAGGAGAGGGGTGGTCCAACCACTTGATATTACCATATTACCCCCTCTCCAGACATGGTGGTACAGTCATATTTTGTGCCTGGGCATCCGACAATGGGTTACGGACATTTTGATGGTTTTTTAGGTGGAATAAAAAGGTCATTAAGGAAATCGATTTAGGATATTGAGGCAAGGTTTTGGAATGAGTTCTCTTCAAAGGTCATCTGTGATGTATCTCACTCCTTCCATATTAGCTTGCAGCAGTCAATGGGTTCCACACACTCTCTGGGTTGTCATTTGAAGCATTCTTCTCTTAGTTGAGGGGGCCACGATTTGATCATTTGGTCACTTGGACATGCCATTGAGTCATAGTTTATATCATTGTTCCATGGGGTGATTCTAGTGAAGGATAATAAGACCTCCTATCCCCACCATGTGCTCCTAGTCACTTGTCCTAGTCATCTTAAGTGGCATACACTTGTTTTAGTCATCTTTATGCAGTGTGCACCTCCCTAGGACTTCTTTTAGTGAGTGTGCACCCCCTCATGTGAGTGGATCCATGTTATATTGTACCGGCTCATCTTAGCCATTGATTGTATTGTATTTATCTTTTGATCTCAACCATTCGTTCATAAAGTGGTTAGGGTTTTGGTCTCTCTCCTCCTATTTAAGGAAGAGACCCCCCTATTGTAAAGGCACCTTTGGGGCTCTGGAAATACTGGAATAAAATACTGTTTTTGTGGATCTGATTCTCATGCTTTGATTGGATGCTCTTGTACATGATTATACATATTTTTCTTTAGACATCTAGGTTGCTTGAAGGTGATTTCGATGGTTACAAAGGGAGGCCGAATTGAACTATTGCAGGGGTGCGAATTGCTTAGAGGGAAGATTGTAGGGGTTTCTCACATCCCCCTCTGGAAAGACACTTCCATCTTGAAGGGAGTTTTTCAATTGTGCTTTATCCATTGATTTACTTATTTTGATATTCCATGCTTAGATCTTATTCTTCTATGGATCAAATCTAACATTTTGTATTTTGTTTTGCAGGTGAAGTAGGACGTTTTTACTCCTTGGACTTGGACGATTAGCCTGGAATCACTTGGATCTAGTTTGGAATTGTAACTAAATGCAAGTATCATCGATGTATAAGGCATATGCAAGCATTTAAGGTAAGATCTACAAGGTACGTATCCATTTTCATGTATTTCACCCATTGGTCATCTCAAACCCTCATTTTTTTTTATTTTTTAGATCCAGTGAGATCTAGAGATTGCTTGGGATTAATAACTAAAACCCACATCAATAATAATTAATCAACCTTGGATCTAAAGTTTGGTGGGCATTCGACTCCATTTACCCCCTAATCTAAGGCACTGGGCCTCTCCAAGGAAGGTCACACTTGTTGGGTAGGTGGGATTTTGCTAGATCCATCACATGGGTATTGCTTGTTCCTCATCAAATCCATAGATCTATTGAGTAGAAACCCCTCTAGTTCCATTTCACCTTCATCTTTACCTTGTGGACCCCATTTTGACCATTTTCCATATTTTAAGGGTGGGACCCACTTGGATCTTTCTATTTGGCATTAGATCTATCTAGATCTACTAATATTAACCCATAAGTGGCCTAATCATTCTTTGGTTGAACATTTGTCCATCTCATAAGCCTCTTCAACCAAGCCCTAACTCCTTGGGTTCACTTATCAATACCAGATCTAGATCTATTCACTCTTGATCTCTTCCTATTTCATCTTTCACATTTACCTAGGAGGTCTTGAGTAGGTTCGCTAGCCTTCATAGGTTAGATAGGGTCTCCCCCTTGGTCTTGCTTAGGCTAGATCTAAAGTGAAGAGTGACTCGGTTAGCGTGACAACCAATTGCATCGGGAACTGTGGCATATCTTGGGTCACCTCTTTAGTTGTCCAATGCCTCTACCATCTTGGATAGGATCACCTTTAGGGACAACTACAAGTTGTGTGATAACAGAACCCACATAATTTTTCTGAGTATTTACAGCAATAAATGCACTCAAACTTATATCAAAACAAATTCCAACCTTCAACAAAAAATGCACAACAATTAATAATTGTACAACCCTCTTTATCACTGTTGTATGGTACAGAAATGACAGTTCTGTATGGCATAATGCATATAAATCAATACCCACAACCTATATGTCCCACATGTGTGGTACATATGGCTAAAAATCACAGCAAAGAACTCTCCCTCGATTTATGTGCACACAAATGACTATATGGTCTACAAATTTCTCTATTGTATGGTACTCTTTTTGCTATACGGATCCACCTTGAGTTATTTGCCCTCACTTTGTCTTGGGAATAGCACCCCTTCTATCTTGCTGTAAAATCTTCTCTTTCTTTAGTTCTCCCCTCTCTTCTCTCTTCTCATTAATTTCTCATTAATGAATGATATCTTTCTCTCCTAGGTTTGCTTTTTATTTCTCATGAGAAAGTGATTAGGTAGTTTTTAATATATAAGGGATGAGATTAAATCCTAGCCCATCTCAGATATATGGTTGTCTTTTAATCTCTTATTGACACAACTTAAATGTACTTTTTTCTTATTAAATAAAAAGTCACTTGAACTTTATAAAATAAATTTCATCCCTAGGGACCCCTTTTATGTCCTCCCCATGCTAGACATCAAAGTCATGAAGAATACCTTCCTCGCTAAAAAACTCAACACTCCCTCTTAGCCAGGGAGGTTCTTCTGACACCTCCACCACCACCTAGATCTGTCTCCAAGCCCATAACATTGTTCGCTGTAGTAACTTCCTATGATCCAGGAACCTATTCCCCTACTTTCTTTTAATCCCGTGTTGAAGACCAGTGCTAATCACCTTTGAGATGAGAGTTCACCTCACTCTCCTACTCATCCTCCAATTTCTTTTTGCACCAACTTGGTCTCCTCACTGAACTAGAAGAAGTCTCTCCCTCGAGAATATATGACACTTCCACTGAGTCCAATATCCCCCCGAAATCACCATCTACAGGATTCCACAACACCTTTTACATCCTCCCATCTTTGATTCCCATCACTCATGCTACATCCAATCTCTCCCCCATCAGATAGATAATAAAACGTCCATTGCAGTATAGGACCGCATATATGTCGTCCTCCAAGAGATGTCACTAAGAGAAAGTTCTTCATCAACTCTGGTACCAACAAAACTTTGTCCACCTCTAGATAACCACCTGACTCAAGTTGGAATCCATCCCATCCAACCCCCTCTACATCTTGAGGGGTATCAAACCCATCCTCTGCATGCATCCCTTGTTCATTTAATTGTAACTTCAGAAGATATTCACTTGTATTTTATATTGTTATTATTATTGTATTTTATTTGTACCTCTGATAGAGTTGTTTATTTCTTTGGTTGGAGATGTCATTATTACATTTGGTCATGTAAATTCAGTGAGGTAAATCCTCCATTGTAAGTCAAGGCATTAGATCCCCCTAGAGTCATTTGTATTAGGGTTATTGAGTCTTCTAGAAAAGTCGGCCCAGTCAAGTTTAGCTAGGGCCGACCTAGCAAGTGAAAAGGGTCAAGTGAAAGTAAAGTATAAATAGAGAGCTTATCTCTCTCATTTGAACACACACTCACTCACTCAAGTTCGCATAAGTGAGAGAGAGAGGACAAGTTCGCATAGGAGAAAGAGAGAAGAGCTGCAGAAGACCATCTTTGTCTTGGGGTTTTACCTTTGTGATATTGTATTGGTGACGATTCTATCTCTGAGGAAGTTGCGGGGTTTTCTCCTTTATGTTTTCCCCGAGGAAAATATTTGTGTCTATTGTGTTATGCTGTGCATGTTATTCTTTCAGTTAAGATCCTAGATAATATGGATTAAAAGTAGAAAAAAAACTAACATGGTATCAGAACTAACCTGAAAAGAAGACACTGTGCAGCTGCAGAAGCTAGGGATTCTAAATTTTGGGTCTTCTCTCCGCAAATAATCAATGAAAAGAGGGTATGCTAACTCACCCTAGGAGGGAGCATCTTTTTGTTGAAGCAGAACTTAATTCCGAGAATTTTCAATTTTTGGCCCGTCACTACTACCGGAGGAAAAATAGGGCATCAGATATTTTGGGTTTATGTTCATTGATTTGGGGAAGTGATTACATTGGGAAACTCGCCTTGAGTAGGCGCATCTATCTGTCCAATCAGAAGTTCCAAATTCCAAGTTTGAAAAATTAGGGTTTCTCTAACAAACCCTAGGGCCAACTAGCTCCAGAACCAATTTGGGCATCTAAAAGTGGTAGGACCTAAAAGCTTTGCTATTTCCATTTAAAATTCTCATTAAATATGTCTCACCACACCAAGCTTGAGTATAAGCTTGAAGGGGATGATAACTTCCGAGCATGGAAGTATAGGATTTCCCTTGTCCTTGAAGAGAATGAATTGGACATGTATGTAAATGAAGAGGTTCCAGCACCAGAGGGAGATGAGGCTAAAGCCTTGCATAAGAAGAACTTTGTTAAGGCCAAGAGAATCATTGCAGATTCCATTAAGTATCATCTCATCCCACATGTGTCATCTTTGAAGACACCTAAAGAGATGTTTGATGCTTTGACAAGTCTATTTGAAGGGAAGAATATAAATCAAAAGATGACCTTGAGGAACCAACTCAAGAATGTGAAGATTCAAAATGCAGAGACCATGCAGTATTACTTTACAAGGGTCTCTCTGTTAGGTTATTCCTAGACTCCATCCTAGTCCTACCAGCATTTCAGTTATTTTCATTATCAGTATTGCATACATTTTTGCATGCAACATGCATGCATGCATCCCAGTCATTATTCCCAACACCTAGCCATCAATTAGCTAGCCCTGAGAGCTTCTCTTAGATCATTTTTAGCCCTCCTAGATAGGGAGGCGCCCACTTCTCACCCACCACTTGAGAAGGGCGCCTTTTCTCACCTACCACTCTAGTTGCACTTCAGTTAGTTGAGTTATCCTTAGTTCTCTCCTTGATTTAAGGATAGACTGTCTCTCAACTGATTGTAACACTCCAATGGACCTCCGATGAGACTAGAATTCCTATTTTGACTCCAGATAGCTCCTCATGTGCCCTCCACTGGGCCTCCTTCATTCAGTTAGTGCCTCCATGTGCCAGTTACACCTACCACACTCAATTATACTTAGTTTGACTGATGGTTGACAATTACTTGTGCATTGATGACTCCACCGATGATGAGATAGACTTCTAGTTTTTTTTTGATGACACTCCACTGATTTTGGATCTATCCATGCAGGCTAATTCGAATCACACCTAGTGTATTCGAATCTTGAGCATTGTCTAATTATTGTTTTACTATTCATATTAATGTAACATGTGTAATTATTCTGCCTCTATCTGAGCTCCTTTGGATCTATGTTTTGCTGCTCTATTCTTCTTCTATTATTCCTAAATTCTTTCATTGTGAGGTTTACATCATCTCTTGGATCTACTCTGAGCATTTTCACATGGTATCAGAGCCATTTGAGAGTATATTCTACCTCTTTTATTTAGAGTTGTTTGCAAGTATTTCGAAGTTCCAGTAGTTGCAGTAGTAGTAGCAGCAATTTCACTTTGCACTCATTCCAACAGTCAATATGAGCAATTCGAATGCTCCTTCCTCTCCTATGATCCTCACTCCCTTCAATTACTTTGATTGGAAGAGTGAGATGAAATTACGCTTGTGGAATAGACAGCTATCCAGATTGGTATTAGAAAAAGATCCCATACCACATGCAACTGTGGAGAAAACCAAGCATCTAAATAAAATGGATGAAGCCTTTGGTTACATATTCCTTCATATGTCTAAAAATCTATTGTTTCATGTTGAAGGATTGAAGTCTCCAAATGAATTATGGACAAAATTGGAGAGTCTTTTTGGCAAACAATATGGGCTAAGAGGCCACATTCTCGAAAATGAATTGGTTGCCTTACAACCTAGCAAATTTGAGAGCATTCAAGAATTCTTCTCAAAATTTAAGAGCTTGGTTTTGCAATGCAAGCATTGTGGCATCACTAAAACTGATGAACAATTGGTTCTCTCCATTCTGAGCAAACTAGGATCTCAGTTTTCATTCTTTGTATCTATCTTCCATTCTAGACGAATGTCAATCCCTGGATGGAAGATTCCAACCTTATAAGTCTTCACTGAAGCTCTCATTCAAGAAGAGGATATATTGATTCAAATGGGTGCCATGGAATGTGAAAGGGAGGCAAAAAGACGAGGATAAGAAGCCATCTAAATCCAAGCTGGATGATAAGTCAAGTTCATCAAAAGGAGCCTCCAGCTCCAAGAAGGAAAAACATAAGAGATCTACATGTCCCTCCTGCAAGAGAGGAAACCATCCTTAGAAAGCTTGCATGCACAAGAAAATAGACCTACTAACCAAGATTCTTGAACATAACAAAATTCTGATTCCAAAAGATGCAAAGATGTCTGATTCTGGAAGTGGATCTGATGGTCATGAGGATTGCCATGCATTGATGGCTGGTTTTTCAAAATCAAAGGCCCTCCTCATAGATTCTGGAGCCTCCAACCACATGGTTGCCTCTGAAGAATCATTTTCTTCTTTAGATATCAAAGATGGGCCTACTATTCACATGGGAGACAACTCTCAGATCTGTGCCAAAGGATCGAGTACAGTACATATGGAGCATGGCAAGTTCAAGAATGTTCTATTCATTCCCTCCTTGATAGCAAATTTGTTGTCTGTATATCAGATGACCCACATCGGATCACCTAAGAAGGTGACTTTTGGTCCGGACACAATTGAGATCACAGAAATGTCTACTAGGAAGACTATAGCGAAAGGGTTTTCAAACCATGCCTCCAAGGCATATGAGTTCTCTCATTTTCTGCCCTTCTCTCTTCCTACTACTTCGGAATATGATGAAGATTCAAGTGAATCTTCTTCTGATGAAGATGAAGATCTTTATGTTGAGATCAAAGTTTAATAACATTCGGATTCAGATCCAGAACCAACACATGTTCTCAATCCAGAGACAAGACCAACATGGGCTCATACAGTCCTTGCAGCTACTGAGAACACAGTTGAGGATCCATATGCTCACAGAACTACCAGATTTCAGCACCATGCCAACCTTGCATTATGCCATCTACCTCTCCATAATAGATGCAGCATGATGATGGGGTTCACTCTTCCATCCCTTGGGAAGACTCATCATGATCCATTCATTCCAGTTACAGAACGAATTCCTGAAAGAATTCCTTTGTCCAATACATCCTCTACACAGTGGGAGGCACATCCGAAGACCAGATCAAGATCTAGCACCTTCTTTGGCATCCTACAGAGGAACAACTTTGTTAGGAACCTGTGTCAACCCTTCTCTTTACTATTTTAGTATATTGTTGTTGGATGCATATGCTTTGTAAGTCGTCCTGTAGTATTTGTTGATCCATAGTTTATATTAGCCCATAGTATTGGACGCATATGCTTTGTAAGTCGTCCCGTAGTATTATATGCCCCATGGTTTTGACTCATAGTATTGGGCATAGACTTAGTATATAAGTGTGTGTTGAGGTCATTGAAGGCACCGTGCAATTAATTGTATTGAGCTTGCTCAAAGGCGGTTGCCCCCTCGAAGTGGCCCGTAATCAATATAAAAGTGATTTTGAGTTCTGTTATTTCTGATATCTCGTGTATTTGCATTAATTAATTATTGCAGGTTCCTCTCATATGGTATCAGAGCACTTTCTTGGGCTTGTTGGGTGGAATGTTTGCCAAAAAAAAAATTCGCATTTGATGCAGCTTTGGATTTGGGAATAATCCCTACCGCTTAACTATGGGAAGTACTTGGGCATAAGCCCTAAAACCCATTTTGAGGAGTACCACATGAACCCCAAAGTAGCTGGCCCATTGAGAGGACCTACCAGTGAAAAAGGCAACGACCCCTACCTGATTGACTAGTTCCCACCCGTGAGGTAAACCAAGAGCTGTCGTTTGTGGCAAAGCGGTTATCAGTTTTACCTGAGCCGTGGAGTGATGGGTACTGCCCCAATATGCAAGCCGTCAGACAACATTGGTGGTTGAGTGAAACACCTGAGCTGTTAGGAAGCCGTACATACCTAGGGTCCATATCTATTTTCAGCTGAACTGTTGCCGATCACTTTCGCTCTAGATCTAGCCATTTGAGATCTATTCTAAAAGTCGTTCTAGATCCAGTTGCCATTTCAAATCCAGCCGTTTTCGATCCCTTCCATGCCGTTGCAGATCCATCTGTTGCGGATCCCTTCTGTGCCGCTGTTGTCAATCCATTTCTGAAATAAATAAATAAAATAAAAAATAAAAAATTTCTGTTTTTCGGCCATATCTCCCTTGTTTCAACTCTGTTTTCCCTGAAACTTCACTAACATCCCTACAATCCCATTCTGCATATTTCATTCCTAAAAACCCTATCCCAAATTCCATTTCCCAAGACCAAAAATCCCACATTTGTCTATTTTTAGGGTTTGCCATAACTCCTTCAATTTTCACCCAAATGCCTTCAACAATTGCCACCGTGTCCCTTTTCTAATTCTGCTTCTTTGTCCCTCTCTACCAAATTTTCTCATTCTTTCACCCCGCTTCTGAAATCCCCATTTTTAGCTTTCTTGTCCATCAGAAAGTGTCCAAAACCTAGTCAAACCCCAATTACCCATCCGAGTTTTTCCCAAATCCAAATCTTCCTTTACTAAATAAGCTTTTGTTTGTGTTTTTCTGTCCATTTCCAAAAAAAAAAAAAGAACTCTTGGTTGTGGTTGTCACCCGTGTAGGAGCAAAAACCATGGAGGAAGCACTTGCAACCATCCAAACCAAACTCTAAGATCTGGATGAAATTTGTTTTTAGCCTCCATCTTCAGCATTCAGCCATGAACAATAACCGACAGCCAGAATCTTTTGCAGCCACCAGGTTCTCTTCTCCCAGCAATTTTCGTGGGCCGAAGCTTGATTTTCCTTGCTTCAATGGTACTGATCCGACTGGATGGATATACCGCGCAGAACAATATTTCAGTTTGCATAATAATTTTGATGTCTAGAAAGTTCCACTTGCATCCTTTCATTTGGAACAGGAAGCCCTTCAATGGTATCGCTGGTACATCAAAGCTCATCCCGAGCCAAACTGGACAGATTTTTGCCAACTCCTTTTGCCACGATTTGGTCCTAGTGCTTTTGACAACTTCATAGGAGCACTCACTAAACTTCACCAAACTGGCACAGTGAGAGAGTATCAGACAGAATTTGAGAAACTCTCCAATCACACAGAAGGATTGTCTGATGAATTTTATAGGAGTTGTTTTATCAGTGGTCTTAAGGATGAAATCTAATCAGAGGTTAAAATGTTCTGTCCCAACACAATGATGGAAGTCCTAGGGTTGGCTAAGTTGGCAGAAGACAAGCTTGTATCCCAACAATGCTCCAAACCCACTTTTGTTCCCTTCCGAAATATGGGTTCTCAACAACCTCCCATCCCGCCAGCTCCTCGACCAACTCCTATCAAGCATTTGTCTGAAATCGAGATGCAGGCACACCGAGAAAAAGGGCTTTGTTATAATTATGATGAGAAATTCACTCAGGGACATAGATGTGTTCAACAAAAGCTCTATCTCTTGGATGTGGATTCTCTGCCTGCCTCGAACTTGGTGAAGAAGCTCCAGATCCAGTAGATGATCAGGTCGACATTCAGCACTCGCCTGTTGACACCCCATCTCAGGACGACCCACCCGCGATCTCTCTCCATGCTGTAACCGGTGTCACAACCCCACAAACAATGCAGGTCAGGGGATACTTCAAAAATTTCCCTCTTACCATACTCATTGATTCTGGTAGCACTCATAACTTCATTGACCCTCAGATTGCCAAACAGGCTAATTGTTTTGTCCATCCTTGCTCCAACTTTGAAGTCATGGTTGTCAATGGGGGCACCTTAACTTGCAAGGGGAAGTATCACAATGTGCGTATCTCTATGGAAGAATATAACTTGCGCTCTGACATGTTTGCCTTGTCCTTAGGCAGATGTGATGTGGTTTTGGGCATTCAATGGTTACGCACACTTGGCCCCATCTTATGGCATTTTGCTGAACTTTGGATGCAGTTTTTAGTCAATGGGGCACAACACAAATTAATGGGCTTACAACCAGGGTCTCTCTGCATCATCAGTTCACATCGCCTGGAAAAAATCCTTAAGAAGAATTCACATGGTGTCATCGCTCAGCTCCATTCCATTCAGATGCACCCATCAATGGTCTCCACTACTTCCTTGGATAGATATGCAGGTGTCTTTGCTGAACCAATAAGCTTGCCACCTTCAAGAGACCTTTTCGGTAATAATTTAGTCGCGTCTACCTCTCAGCAGGAAATGATGGCTATTTTGCATGCAGTACAGAAGTGGCAGCCATACCTATTAGGGAATTATTTCTGCATCAAGACTGATCTCCAGAGTCTGGAAAATTTTCTGGAACAATGGGTCTCCTCCCCAACACACCTGAAATGGGTTATCCCTATGTGATCACTTACAAGAAGGGTAAGGACAATATGGTGGCAGATGCTCCTTCTCGCACAATTGATGACCCAATTTCTCTTACAGCTCTTTCTCTGCTTGTTCCAAATTGGTTGCAATATGTTCAACAGGGCTATCTCTTCTATGAACTCCATGCTTCTTCATCAGCAGGGCACTCTGGGTTCTTGAAAATATATGACTGGGAACAATGTGACTTCTTTTGGCAGGGAATGAAAATGACAATTCAACAGATGGTGGTTGACTGTGATACTTTCCAGGTCAACAAGGGTGAAACGAAACTCCTTTCGGGATTGCTCAAACCCTTGCCCATCCCTACACAGCTTTGGCTAACTATTTCTATGGATTTCCTAGCAGCACTCTGGTGGTACAATACCACGTCTCAAAGGACACCATATGAAGCAGTCTATGGAAAGACACCGCCAATTCTTCTTCCATACACCCTTAGCAGCTCCCCAGTTAAGGAAATTGACTCGGTTCTTCAAAACCGCGATCAGATTATTCTCATTTTGCAAGGCAATCTTCACATGGCCAGAATTCACCTAAAACAACAAGCCGATCAGCACTGTTCTGAGCGCATTTTCCACGTAGCTGGTAGGGTTCTTCTTCGTCTACAGCCTTCCAAGCAATCCTCCCTGACACTCCAAAGGAATCAATGGCCCGAAATGCAACCCGAGGATGCTACCGGGGAACCACTCCTTCATATTATGCAACAATTTCTCCAACCAAAGCTTTGAGGACAAAGCTTTTTCTAAGGGAGAGGGGATGTTAGGAACCCGTGTCAACCCTTCTCTTTACTATGTTAGTATATTGTTGTTGGATGCATATGCTTTGTAAGTTGTCCCGTAGTATTTGTTGATCCATAGTTTATATTAGCCCATAGTATTGACCCATAGTATTGGACGCATATGCTTTGTAAGTCGTCCCGTAGTATTGTATGTCCCATGGTTTTGACTCATAGTATTGGGAGTAGACTTAGTATATAAGTGTGTGTTGAGGTCATTGAAGGCACCATGAAGTTAATTGTATTGAGCTTTCTCAAAGGAGGTTTCCCCCTCGAAGTGGCCCATGATCAATATAAAAGTGATTCTGAGTTCTTTTATTTCTGATATCTCGTGTATTTGCATTAATTAATTATTGCAGGTTCCTCTCAAACTTACCAAGTTTTTTGCAAAATTTTTCACTGATGAAAGATTCTTTCTTTTCTGCTTAGTATGATGGTTCTTTGAGTTATTTTACTGTTCTTTTGAGGGGGGGTATTTTTCCCTTGAGGTTTTCCCCATTTCCTCGGTTTATGGACAGTTCTTTATTTTTCTATCATTTATTTTGATTGTATGGGTGACCTTTGGTCCTAGTTACCAGGGCCTAGGATGGATTAAGGGGGGGTGTTAGGATATTCCTATACTCCATCCTAGTTCTACTAGCATTTCAGTTATTTTCATTATCATTCTTGCATGCATTTATGCATGCATCATGCATTCTGCATGCATGCATCCCAGTCATCAGTCCCCGCACCTAGCCTTCAGTTAGCTAGCCCCGAGAGCTTCTCTCAGATTAGTTTTAGCCCTCCTAGACAGGGAGGTGCCCACTTATCACCCACCACTTGAGAAGGGTGCCTTTTCTCACCTAAAACTCCAGTTGCAATTTAGTACTTGAGTTATCCTTAGTTCTATCCTTGATTTAAGGATAGACTGACTCCCAATTGACTATATCACTCCGATGCACCTCCGATGAGACTAGACTGCCCATTCTGACTCAGGATAGCTCCTGATGCACCCTCTACTGAGCCTCCTTCATTTAGTTAGTGCCTCCATGTGCCAGTTACACCTACCACACTCAGTTAGACTCAGTTTGACTAATGGTTGACAGTTACTTGTGCATTGATGACTCCATCGATGATGAGATAGAATTCTAGTTGTGCTTTTATGACACTCCACTGATTTTGGATATATCCATGCAAGCTAATTCTAATCACACCTAGTGTATTCGAATCTTGAGCATTGTATAATTACTGTTTTAATATTCAGATTAATGTAACATGTGTAATTATTATGCCTCTATCTGAGCTCCTTTGGATCTATGTTCTACTGCTCTATTCTTCTTCTATTATTCCTAAATTCTTTCATTGTGAGGTTTACATCATCTCTTGGATCTACTATGAGAATTTTCACACTCTCAGATCAAGGAGCAAATTGAAGCTATGGGAGAAAAGGTAGAAGAAGGAGAAATTGTGATGACCACCTTGAATGGTCTCCCAAGATCATGGGACTCATTCATTGAAGGGATTTTTGCTAGAAAGAAGTTAATCACATTCAGTAGGCTATGGGAAGAATGCTCACAAGAAGCTCGACTTGTGGATCGAGAAGAAAATATGGGAGAAAATGATGATAAAGCTCTCACGACACACACCAGAAGGAATAATAACAAGAGGGAGCACCATCATCACAGTAAGAGGGAGAAACACTACTACCAAAGTTAGAGGCATAACTTTAGAATATCTAGGAGAGATATATCTAATATTAGATGCTATACTTGTGATGAGAAGGGACACTACTCCAGAAATTGTCCTAGAAATAAAAGTGGCCCCCACAACAAGAAGAACAACAAGAAAAGGCATCATGCCCACACAGCAGAAGATGATGAACCTCCAAGGAAGAGAGCTAGAGAAGAAAGTGATGAATCTTCAAGTGATAAATAGTATGTCCTGATATCAACACTCACGGCACTGTCACACATGGAAGTAATGATTGGCTTGTAGATAGTGGGGCTTCCAAGAATATGACAGGATATAAAGAATCCTTCATAAATTGATCTAAGCATGAGTCACTTCACAAGGTGAAACTTGGGGATGATTACCAATACCCCATTAAAGGAAGTGGAGAAGCTTCATACAAGATAGACTCTGGAAAGTCTCTGAAGATGAAGGATGTCCTATATGTTCCAGGACTAAAGAAAAACCTTCTCTCCATATCAACACTAGATGCAAAAGGTATGAGGGTTGCATTTTTTGATGGCCAAGTTCTAATGTGTCCAAAGGGAAAGTCTATAGATGATGAAATTGTGATTGGAGAGCAAGAGGGAGGTTTGTACAAATTGAAGGGCCAACCTGAACAAGCCTTGGTCCATGACTCCATGGAGCCAACTGAATTATGGCATAGAAGGCTTGCACATGTGCACTATAGAGCACTACCCATTGCAAGCAAAGCAATTGAATGACTTCTAGAAATCCATTCAAAGCATGAAGGTGTTTGCAAAGGATGTGTGAAGGGAAAGAATGTGAAGAAGGAATTTCCAAGTAGCGAAAGGAATATTGGAAATCATCCACTCCGATGTATGCGGTCCCATGTCATCCAGTTCATTGAGTGGGTATGTATATTATGGTTAATTTATTGATTACTTTTCCCATAAGAATTGGATATACTTCTTGAAGAGTAAAGATGGAGTATTCAGCAAGTTCAAGGAATTCAAAGCCTTGATCGAGAATCACACTGAGAATAGGATAAAGACCTTTCAATCAGATAATGGCAGAGAATTTACCTTGGAATATTTCAAGAACCTATGCAGAGAATCTAGGATTAAGAGGGAGTTGACCACTCCATATAATCCACAATAGAATGGAGTTGCAGAAAGAAAGAATAAAACAATAATGGAAGCAGCAAGAGAAATGCTTCATGACCAGGATCTTCCGATGCATCTATGGGAAGAAGCTGTGAGGAAAGAGGTGTATGCATAGAACCGTACTCCTCATAGATTACTAGAAAACAAGACTCCAAAAGAATTCTTTGGATTCCCAGTGTGCATACACATTCTGAAGGAGAAGAGGAAGAAGCTAGATCCTTCAGTAAAGAAAGGTATATTCGTAGGATATAGTGAAAGCTAGAAGGCCTATTGAATATATTTCCTAGGATTCAAGAAGATCGACATCAGCAGAGATGTAACATTTGATGAATATTCATCCTACAAAAAATCCAAAAAGTTACCTATTGAAGACACTAAAGAACCTGAAGCTCCCAGAATCAGAGATACATCAATGGAAGAAGTGATTCCATAAGATCACGAAGACGGCGAGATGGAAGAACCACAAGAACCTATAGATCCACTCAGTGAGAAGGAATCCCACAATAGGAAACCAACATGGGTACGAGAAGCAATACAAGATGCAGAGAAGTATGGTGCTCCAGAGGGGATGTACAAAGAAAGCAAGAGACCTAGGCCATACTCCAGCTATGTAGCCCTGTTGTGTGACATCATTGACAAAGAACCTTCCAACTATGAGGAAGCAGCAGAGAAGAAAAAATGGAAGGATGCCATGATCGAGGAGTACCAGTAGATCACGAAGAATGATGTCTGGGACGTAGTTCCGATACCAGAAGGGAAGTTTGTTGTGACTTCTAAGTGGATCTACAAGATCAAGCATGCTGCAGATGGAAACATAGAGAAACAAAAGGAAAGGTTTGTGTCATGCGGCTTCTCCTAGAAGGAAGGCATAGATTTTGAAGAGACATTTGCACCTATAGCCAGATACACTTCCATCAGATCTGTAATTGCATTGGATATAGTGATGAAATGGAAGGTACACTAGATGGATGTCAAGACATCATTCTTGAATGGTGTAGTAGAGGATGAAGTGTACGTGGAGAATCCACTCATATTTGAGACACATGACAGGTAGACTCATGTTTGCAAATTGAAGAGGGCCTTGTTCGGATTGAAACAGGAACCCAAGATGTGGTACGGCAGGATGGATAGTTTCTTGATCATCTTGGGATTTACCAAGAGTAAACCGGATTCCAAACTTTACTACAAGGTTGAAGTGTAAAATCCAGTGATACTTCTACTTTATGTATATGACATGTTTGTAATAGGGGAGGATGAGCTCATTGTAGATACGAAGAGGAATCTTTCCATAGAGTTCAAGATGAAGGATTTGGATTTGATGCACTATTTCCTAGGCATGGAGGTGTGGCAGAGTGCGGATGGAATCTTCCTTGGACAAGGGAAGTATGCAGTGGATATTCTAAAGAGATTCAGAATGATGGACTGCAAGGCTGATGGCCACACCTATGGCATTGAACTTGAAGCTACTCAGTGATGCTTCATCAAAGTCATTTGATGCCACGATGTATCGTCAGATGATTGGTTCATTGATGTAATTGACGAACACAATACCAGACATATGCTTTGCTGTGAACACATTGAGCCAGTTTTTGACGGATCTGAGACATGCTCACCTGATTGTTGAAAAGCATATATTGAGGTACCTGAAGGGTACAGTTGAGTAGGGGCTCAAGTATGATGCGAATCAAAATATTAACCTGCAGGGTTAAGTTGATTCGGATTGGGAAGGAATTTTCGTAGATATGAAGAGAACTTTGGGATGCTTCTTTAGTATGGGATCTAGTATGATCTCCTGGTTTTGCAGGAAGCAGTCGTGCGTGGCACTAAGTACAACCGAAGCAGATTATGTTGCATCTTTATCAGCTAGTTGCGAGGAAATATGTCTTAGGAAGCTACTGTTTGATTTGTTTGATATCCAGTTAGAGGTGACTTGTATATTCTGTGACAACTAGAGTTGTGTGAAGTTGTATGAGAACCCAGTGTTCCATGACAATGTCACGTCCCCTCCCATCATACCAGCTAGATGGAGGGGATCGTGAGGCTAAAACCGGGCATCTAGCCCCATAAACTTTTTAACCAAGCATTCAAATAATTTAAAAGAGATATGGGATGTAAAATTATAAGCAAAACACAGCGGAAATAATCAATTACACACCCATTATACAGTCAGTATATTCATGTCGTTCATCAATCTAAACGATATCAATTAGCAAATGAGAATACTTATCTTAAACCAAGTAATCCCTGAGCAACCAGCTACGCTTCTGCAACTTTCCACCCAACCGTAGGCTAGTGAGCTCCTTAATCTCTCAGCACCACTGCCACCCCCGAGCTGGGCATGATCTCCGCAAGGAACTAGGGAACCACAGGGTCGCACATAACCATAGATACACCAGAGTCAGCCATACCAACCAGCAGTCGGGTTTCTGGGGCTGCTGGGAGATGGATGCATTTAACAACAAAAACTGTAAGTGCTGGGCATGAGAGAAACGTTTCAACAGTGGGAGGCACGAGATGGGGTTTCTTGAGCTTCAGAAAAACGTGGGTAGGCTCAAACGAATTGGAAAACTGGGAAAATTCGATTGGGAGAGCAACCCATTTCAGAAAAATGCCCCAAGGGCAAAAACGACCTCTCCCTCAACCCAAAATTGTGTCCCTCCTTTCCCAGCTACTTCACAATACCAAAAACGAGTTCCTGGACATGGAAAAACGCAGGGTTATGGTGAAAAACGTGAGGATAAACTCCAACAAGTTCAGACTGCGTGAGAGAGAGAATGCCATGGGTGAAGAATGGATTTTGGGCCAATTTCGTGGGGGTTTTCTTGCCCAACAAGCAAAAACACGTTTTTCCAAGTCGATGGCTTGCCCATGCACAAAAATTGACAGCCATACCTCTCCCATCCCAAGGAATTTATTGTCTCAACCAATTCTTGGAAGAATTAAATGATTGGGTGCATGAGACCAAATGGGTAGTGGAGAGTTCATGGGTTTCCTCAATGAAATGGCTTAACACCATGGCTCAAGGGTTTGGTTATTTTTCCCTCCCTATTCCTTGTAAAGATCATGCCCCCATCTCTTTGTTGCATTGAGTAGCTGGTTGTGGGTATCTTTCATTAAATTCGTATTTACATGATGTCTTATTTACATTGTGCCCTTCTAGCACAAGAACCATAGGCATCTATCTCTTAATTTTCGGTACATAAAACGATACATCAATGGCGGGGCCTTGGCCTTGAGCTCCTCACCATGATTAAGTTACAATAATTACATCATTTACGATTTAGTGCAAAGGGGGTCAAAATGGGGACGTGACATACCCCTCCCCTTGGAATAACACCGTCCTCGGTGTTCCAACACTTTGGAAAATAAATACCCACTTTACATATGTCCAAAATTCACAAAAACTTTGCAGATCTGCCCTGCATTCTGTTCTTTACATTGAACTTTTAGGACCAAGTCCTTTGATCTTCACGAGCTGCTCCTGCTGATTCGGATCTTCTAGCTCATCCATAAGTCTGAAAACTTTATGGCTGCTACCCTCTTGAGGTTCTCTTGTTGGGTAGTTGCAGAGTTAATGATCCCCCTCACAATTCCAACACTTCACGGGTTGCTTCATCTTTATCTGCTCAATTTCCTTTGAGTCTTCCCACCTGGACCGTTTCTTAATCGGACGATTGGATGAATGCTTCTTCACTGATCCACTTTTCTTTCCCTTGCCGATTGCTTTCATAATGCTTTTTACCTCTTTCTGCAGACGAATAGAGTCCTGCAAGACCTTGTGGTTCATCTTGTTCTGCTGCTTTTGCATCTTGAGCATCTCTCCAAGATTTTCTTGGGTCTTGGAAATTGTTTGAAGAAGACTTCCAGCCAATCCTAATATCCCTTGGTCTGCCACCATGGTCAATGGAAACAACTGACCACACTTTGGTCACTAGCACACCTGCCTGTACCGACTGCAACCAATTGATTCAATTTCACCTGTGAAATTCATCATTACAATTCTTGTTAGGTCAAGCATAACCCAAAACATTAAAAATCAGTCAATGGTTTTTCCCCAGTTGACATGGATAGTCCATGCTTTACTCATGAGACTCCCACACTTTTTATGCTTGCCCAACATACACATGAATTCCTTCATGTTTATCCATTCACAGGAAATTCATTACTTAGCATTCACAATTCACTTTCATCAAATAAACACACTTTTACTTTCAGTCATGCATGCATTCAGCATTTTTCTAATTCTATAATTGCATCAATAAAAGGGAAAGAGAGAGAGCAGTAAGAGTTTCTCCTCTTAGTCTTGTTCCATTCTGGAACCCACACCACCACTGTGGTTTTCCTGCTCCTGTCCTCTTTCACTTCAACGTGAATGCTTGACCTTCTCTTCTTGGCTATGACACGTAGTGTCTATGGTTTATTCTAGACCTCTCAACCATGGAGTTCCTCCACTTGGTTGGTCTAACTCTTGGCCGCTAGGACTCACACAGCTCCACTAGCCCCATCTTTCATTACTGCTCATGCTGAGCTCTTTAGGGTGGTTACATGTCCACATGCATCCCTAAGATGCTTCAAGGTTCTTGCTTCCAACAATACCTGCGTTGGATGTCTTCGCTTTATTCCATAGGACCCTTCTTTGCTCTACAGGCCTTGGATCTCCTATGGGTACAATAACGAATGTTGGGATAGCATGCAGGCTACTTCTCAACATCAATTAATCAATGCTCAACCAGCCACTTTCTGGATTTACCAAGCAGCTTTCAGTTCTTTCAGGGTCCCTGCTTCCTGCATTGACCAAGGTTTTCAACAGACAAACAATAATGCATCAGCTCACTGTTGCAATATTTATGCTTGAAACCTTCAGTTTTTCAAATAAGAAATGAATGAAATTGAATACTTATCTGTATTGTGCATTTCCTCGCTACTCCATAGGTTTCCTTCTCTTCTTTACAAGCCTTGGATCACCTGTGGGGTGGATGCTTGGCCAGCACACATGCTGCTCCACAACATCATCCGAATAGGCAATGTCAAGCCAGTACGCCGACTGGGTTTATCAGGCATCCCAAAGATCAGTATGCTAAGCCTGTACACCGACTGGGTTTATCAAGCATTTCAAAAATCAGTATGCTAAGCCAGTACGCCGACTGGGTTTATCAAGCATTTCAAAAATCAGTATGCTAAGCCAGTACGCCGACTGAGTTTATCAAGCATTTCAAAAATCAGTATGCTAAGCCAGTACGCCGACTAGGTTTATCAAGCATTTCAAAAATCAGTATGCTAAGCTAGTACGCCGACTGGGTTTATCAAGCATACAGTAACCATTTCCAAGCCAGTTCTCCGACTGGGTTTGTCAGGAAATAACACCCTTCACCAATACCTCCACAACATGCAAATCACCAATGCCAAGCCAGTACACCGACTGGGTTTGTCAGGCATTAATTTAACAACATGCCAAGCCAGTACACTGACTGGGTTTGTCAGGCATTAATTTAACAACATGCCAAGCCAGTACACCGACTGGGTTTGCCAGGCATTAATTTAACAACCATGCCAAGCCAGTACACTGACTGGGTTTATCAGGCATCCAGCAAGCTTTTGCCGCAACACCCCAAATAACCAATGCCAAGCCAGTACACCGACTGGGTTTATCAGGCATCCAGCAAGCTTTTGCCGCAACACCCCAAATAACCAATGCCAAGCCAGTACACCGACTGGGTTTATCAGGCATACATAATATGATTATGTGGCTCCTTCTCTTATGCAAACCAGTGGTTCCCTCCAGGAAATCCATAGGTGACTCACCCGACTGCAGGCTAGCATGGCCCCACAATACCCACTCACACTACACAAGGATGATACCCCTTTTTTGCAACACGGCTCCTCGGCCTATCCATCCCTTCTAGTGTCCTTTAGTGTGAGCGTAGAAAGGTTACCATTTCCCATACAGTCCTCTTGAGCACCCTTTCTTCACTTTGCCTCTTACGTGCAACACCAAGTTGCATTTGTGTAAGCTGTTAACACAAGAAGGATAAGCAGACTCATTAGTATTGCTGCTTAAAAATCGTAACCGTATTTCATAACATTCACTATCAAGTATTGAAACACCAGGAATGCGTCCATTCCCTTAGGGTGTAGTCAATATTGAAAACCCTACCATGACCCAGCACCAGAAAATGTGTGCACCCCCTTTCTGATGTGCGCCATGTAGGCCCTAATTATACTCAAGCAGTTTGCAATGATATAAATAAGATAGAGCATGCTCTGCATATTAACCCTAATAATTTAGACATGCATGTTCTTGTCTAGGGTCACAGAATACTCCTTCATTTTGCAGATGTGTCTCACATGCCTCCTAGGCATAGCTTTACCATCTCACTTTCATGGTTTACCAACATGTGGTTTGGCTGAGATAATGGTGTTTCACCCGAAACCCATTTCCCAAGCATGGGATCCTTCCCATCTAGTGTGGCTTCTGCAGGCCATCACACATGGTCTTCCTGCAAGGTGTCATCCTAGCACACTTTATCAAATAGCCAAACAATCAGCAACATTTATCAATAAGCTTCAAATATGATGGTTTCATAACCAATCAATGTCATTAATAACTAAATTCAACATGAATTTTACAATTCTGTCTTCTACAGAAATTGATTGCTTATCCATGAGGCTATCCTCATATTGTTTGGCTCCTGTAAGTGACACCACTCTGCCCGCTATGGTCTTATGCTCGCTGCCCTTCATGAGCATCCACTTACAGAATGTCCTCCTGACACATTTTCATATAAGCCAAACAGTCATTTAGCAAAAAAAATTTCAAATATGAAACATTTACAAATTTGATATTTACAACTGTTCTTACTAACAGAACTTAGAGCTCTCAACCATGAGATTCCTTCTCATAAGTTCTAGATCAAATTTCATAGTCATATCATTCATACAATGCATCACAAGATTTATAAACTCTCTCAATGCACATCTACTCAATGCTACCTTGCATTGTTTCATGAGTACTATGCATTCAGGCATATTATGATCGACACATGACTATCTCATATAACTTGCATTACCATAATCAGGACCACCAGTCCTCACTTGCTTTGGTTATCAAGCACGTAACCAACATACACATGGCATGATATAAATTCATATGAATGCATTGAGATTTCTAAACAGTGATAGGGTGTAAGGATCATTTCCTTCACTTACCCACACCGTACCAAGCTTGGTAGGTTAACAGTCCCAATCAGTATTCAATATCACATTCAAATTAACTCAACATAACTCAAACATAGTTGAAGAGATCTTACCAAATCCTCTTTCAACATTCATGCACTTTGGCACCAATACTCATTACCTGCATGGTTATCATTAACATCGTCTGATGTTACCTGATCCGTTGGCCTCTTACCTAGGCTGCTCAGTCTTTTTTCCAATTTTATGGTCATAGATTTGTTGCACCATCCTTTCTGCATAAGGTTGTTGGCTTCATGCAACAACATCCTCAGCGCATTTAGCCATGCTCTTTGTTATCTTTGGTCCTACAACCAATACCAGCATCAATAGTGATTATCAACCACAATATTCTCCATTAGGGGTTCATTGCATATGCAAACTTCATTATTCTACCAATATGCAATATCCCCTTTACGCACAAGCATTTCCATATGCACTATGCAATGTTTGTTAAGATGCCATCTAGTGCATATACATCTATGTAATCCCTTACATTTTTAACATTTTTATGCCATATGACAATTTTATAATCATAAGTATGATAACAACAGGGGTTTAAAGAATTCTTCCCTTTCCAATCCCTTATTGCTGGAATTCCTCTTCCATATCATGCAATTGTAGAAATTGCCCACATTGACAACAAAATTTGTTTGTCAAAACAGCCGCTGGCACTCTTCTGCACTAAATATATATGATATATGTAGACCTCATTCAAACTCTGGTCATGCATCATTATTCCCTGCTGGACAAGCTTTCCAATGCCTATCTTCATGCTCCATTCCAACATCAGGCGCAGAAACTACGTCTCTTCAAAAATGGCAACTTTCACTCCAATTCTGCACATTTTACATAGTTGCATTTTGGTCCAGAATGCCAACTTTAGCCACCCGTGGAAGAAAATCCATGAGGAATCACAAAAACTTATCTATCAGGCGAAGTTAGTCCATATAACAAGGAACACTCAGCAATTCACGGATTTCAATTCCGATGCACCATTCATCTTCTATGAATTTTTTTGGGTTTCACTACTTCTCACTTTTCACATTTTTCCAAAATTCCAAAATTTGGGCCAAAAATGGCTATCTCCCAAATGGTGCATTTCTGGAAAATCTTTGTCTAACGGAAACTGTCCGTCTTAATGAGAATATGAAATGTCTAGTTCAGTAAAATTTCTGATTCCCACATCTAGGGTCACTTTTACTGTCCACCAACTTTTCAAAATCCCGAAAAAGTGGCCCGGAACAGTGCTTTTTGGCCTTCTTGCTCACCCCGACTCCACATCCCTTGGAGTTTGGCTCCGAGATTCTGAAATTAACATCGTTCCTGCTTCATGACTACCTCATATCAATTTCAGCTCAAACCGACCTTCTGTCAAGCCTCGGGACTCCGTCCTTCAAAAGTCACTATTATCCATTTTCTGTCAAATCGGAGTGTAATGGGCTCGGGGTCTTCACTGGTTCTTTCATGGCCCTCGTCAATGGCCTCCGAGCCCCACAAGAATCATTCCATTCTGAGTTTGGATGCTCCTCCTATCAAAAAAACAAGTTTTGGCCACTTTACTCTTTTTTTTTTTTCGGGGCAGTTCGGCGACGGCTTCCGCAATTGCGGAGTAGTTCGCCGAACGCTTCCGCAATTGCGGAGCAATTCGCCGAACGCTTCCGCAATGGCGGGGCGATTCACCGAACGCTCCCGCAACTGCGGATCCATTCGACGAATGCTCCCGCAATTGCGGAGCATTTCGCTAAAGCCTTCCGCAATTTCGGAATGATTAGGCGAAGTCTTCCGCAACTTCGGAATGACTCGCCGAAGTCTTCCGTAACTTTGGAACGATTCGGCGAAGTATTCCGCAACTTCGGAATGACTCGGCGAAATCTTCCGCAACTTCGGAACGACTCGCCGAAGTCTTCCGCAACTTCGGAACGACTTGGCGAAATCTTTCCGTAGTTTCGGGACGACTTCCCGAATTCTTTCCGAAACAAACTTTAAACAAAATTTTCAAAAACACTTAGAAAATTTTTCTTCTTTTTCGGAGCATTTCGCTGAATTTTTCCGAGTTGCGGGACAACTTGCGGAATCCTTCCGCAAATTTCGGAAGAGAATTCCTTCGGCAAATTTCGCAAGGGAATTCCTTCCGCAAATTTCAGGGCGACTTCCCAAACTCTTCCGCGTTGTGGAAAAACTCGCGGAATGCTTTCGCAGTTTCGGAGCGATTCGCCGAATGCTTCCGCAGTTTCGGAAGACATTCGGGAATTCCTTCCGAAACAGTCTTAAACAAATTTTCAAAAACTTACTTAGGAAAAATTTGAATTCACAGTATACCAGGAAAGAAATTGCACTTCTTCATGTTTAAGCATGAAACAGCAAAACAACAAAATAGCATCAGATGGCAGAGGTTTCCCCTCCCTCTTCTATTTCACGGAGGCAAACAGACAATTACAAAATGCATGTACACACAATGATTTATCTCTGTGAAGGGCCCAACAGCCGTAGTGTTGAACCTAGGGCTCTGATACCATTCTGTCACGATCCCCTCCATCTAGCTGGTATGATGGGAGGGGACGTGACAGACAAATCGAAGCACATTGAGATCAAGTACCACTATATGAGGGATATGGTGCAGAGAGGAGCAGTGAATCTCCAATATATAGAAACGGACGAGCAGATAGCCGATGAGTTGACCAAGCTGTTAGCTAGAGCTAAGTTAGAGTACTTCAGAGAGAAGCTTGGTGTTCCCCATATTGAGGTTCCTTCCAAGAGCAAGTGATGAGTCCGAAAGATGCAAATGCACATGGGCCATTCTCGCATAGTGGTAGGTTTGTGCCTCCTATGTTGGTATATGTAAGGGTCGTGCCATTCTCACATAGTGGTAGGTTTGTGCCTCCTATGTTGGTATATGTAAGTACCGGGCAATTCTCGCATAGTGGTAGGTTTTTGCCTTTTGTGTTGGTAGATGTAAGGGTTGAGCCATTCTCGCATGGTGGTAGGTTCGTGCCTCCCATGTTGGTATATGTAAGGTTTGGGTCTCGCATGGTGTTATGTTTGTGCCTCCCATGTTGGTATACAAGGGTCTCGTATGGTGGTAGGTTTGTGCCTCCCATACTAGAGACGTACACCGACCATAAGATACTGTGTGTGCGCCTAGGCAGGGTCTCGCATAGTGGTAGGTTTGTGCCTCCCATGCTGGTAGACGCGGGATGACTGTCGTGGGACATGTGATGTGCATTTGGGCTGTGTTCCGTGTGACGATGAGATGATATGAAGACGATGAGGTGACAGTAGGAGACATAGGTGTTTGCAGTGGCAATGTAATGACTGGTCCTGGGCTGTACCTACTTGATGGATTGCTTGCAGAGATGATGAATAAATACATGAGGGCTAGGCATACATCCAACATGAAAAATGGATGGCTTTGTAGAAATTCCTATGATGAGTAAATTTGAGAGATGTCACCAATCGATGATCGACACGATGAGGATTGTAGCAGCAACGACAATGATGATCCAGTTCTGATGATGTTCCAGCATTGAAGATGATCCAGCAATGAAGACTTGTGTCTAGATGTGTTGATGACTATGGCAAGAGAATACCTTCCTAGCTAAGAGGGAGTGTTGATATAATTGTAACTTTGGAATATATTCACTTGTATTTTATATTCTTATTATTATTGTATTTTATTTGTACCTCCGACAGAGATGTTTATTCCTCCGGTAGGAGATGTCATTATTACATTTGGTCATGTTAATTAATTGAGGTAAATCTCCCATTGTAATTTGGGGCATTAGATCCCCCTAGAGTCAGTTGTATTAGGGTTATTGAGTCCCCTAGAGAAGTCGGCCTAGTCAGGTTTAGTTGGGGCCGACCTAGCAAGTGAAAAAGGTCAAGTGAAAGTAAAGTATAAATAGAGAGCTTAGCTCTCTCATTTGAACACACACTCACTCACTCAAGTTCGCATAAGTGAGAGAAAGAGGACAAGTTCGCATAGGAAAAAGAGAGAGGAGCTGCAGAAGACCATCTTTGTTTTGGGGTTTTACCTTTGTGATATTGTATTGGTGACGATTCTATCTATGAGGAAGTTGCGGGGTTTTCTCCTTTATGGTTTCCCCAAGGAAAATCTTTGTGTCTATTGTGTTATTATGTGCATGTTATTCTTTCAGTTAAGATCCTAGATAATATTGATTAAAAGTAGAAAAAATGTTGATTCCCAACACTCATGCTACATCCAAGCTATCCCCTGTCAAATAGATAATAAAACGTCCATTGCATTATAGGCCCGCACATATGTATTCCTCCAATAGCTGGCACTGAAAGCAAGTTCTTCATCATCTCTGGTACCAACAAAACTTTTTCCACCTATAGATATCCACCTGACTCAAGTTGGAATCTGTCCCATCCAACTTGCTCTACATCATGCGGGGTATCAAACCCCTCCTCTTCATGCATCCCTCATGGGATATCTGTCAAGTGCAGGAACGTAGCTCCAATTCCTATCATGTGACATGTTGCTCCACTATCCACATACCATGAAACAGTGTCCAAACTCTTGAAAACACTACTACTCGATACATGACTCACCAAGGAGAACTCCTTCTTGAACATTTTGGTGCAATCCTCCACTTCTATTGAAGCGACTACCTCTATCTCATCCTTCTTCTTGTATTTATTATTGTTAGGACACTAGCCTGCATAGTGGCCATATTTTTGACATGCAAAACATCTCACCTTGCTCATGTCCTTCTCTATCATGGATCCACTGCACAATCCCTTCTTCTTATTTCCCTTTGTTGAAAGGGACACATCTTGCTCATTAGTACCAGTATTTACCTTCTCTTGAGACCCCTCTTGGATCTCCTCATGCGTAAAGTCATCCCATAACCTCTCCCAAGATGGAAATTTTTCTTGTCCCACCACACATTTCATGAACACATCCCAATATTTGGTGAATGCCTTCAGGGCTATACACACCAAATCTAGGTCAGCAATTATCCCCCCACAACACTCATTTCATCCTTCACCTACCTAATACAAGTGAGATAAGAGGCCACATTTTCACCCTTGGCCATCCTCATGCTACAGAGTTTGTCTTTCAATGCCATCTTATGGTTCTCATGTTTGTTCTCATACAGGTTCTTCAGTGTGTCCCACATCTCCTTGGTTGTCTGCTTCTCAGCCAGATGTGGAATAAGGTGGTCCCTCACTTCATCCAAGAGTATTCTCTAAGTCCTTTCCTCCTTCATCTCATGATTTTCCAAGGAAATGGGATCTGACGAAGGTGGTACCACTGTGGTACTAACGAAAAACCACAACTTGTTCTCTCTGGGAACAACTACAATCTGAGTCTTCCATTGTAGGTATTTGGAGATCCCCTCCAACGGATTTTCATACATGTTAATGGAAGTCATATTTTCCTCTTCTTCTTTCCAAGAAAAACCAAGCAACTCACTTGCCACCCAAGTGCCAAAATATGAACCACCCTGCAACAACCAACAAAACTCTTTCCAAGAAACTCTATTATACTGTCCACAAAAGCTCATAACCCTAGCTCTGATACCATGTTAAAAATATATGTCAAAGCGCTAATAGTATGCTAGCAAAATTAGCTAGGAAATTTACCAAACACTTAGCAATCTTTAATTGCTACCTCAATAAACTTCAACAGTGATGCATTAAACTCGACCACAATCAATTGTACTTTATAGGCAGAAATACAAATGCTAAGTAATTGAACATTATAGCAACCGAAAATAATATTGAACAACAATATCATTCAACACATTAAAAACTTTATATTTTTGGTCAAAAGACCCTGGAAAAACCCCTGAAGGGGAAAACCAATCAAGAGAGAATTTTATTAAGAACCCACATAAATTTTCTGAGTATTTACAACAATAAATACACTCAAACTTATCTCAAAACATGTGCCAACCTTCAACAATAAATGAACAACAATTAATGATTGTACAACTCTTTTTATCACTATTGTACGGTACATAAATGACAGTTCTATACGACAGAATGCATAGAAATCAATGCTCATAGCCTGTATGGCCCACACGTGTGGTACGAATGGATAAAACTTACAATAAAGAACTCTCCCTCGATTTTTTTGCACACAAATGACTATATGGTCTACAAATTTATCTATTGTATGACACTATTGTTGATGTACAGGTTCACCTTGAGATATGTGCCCTCACTCTGTCATGGGAATACCACCCCTTCTCTCTTGCTTCAAAAATATTCTCTTTCTTTAGTTCTCCTCTCTCTTCTCTCTTCTCATTAATTTCTCATTAATGAATGATATCTTTCTCTCCTAGGTTTCCTTTTTATTTATCATGATGAAGTTATTAGGTAGTTATTAAGATCTAAGGACTGATATTAAATCCTATCCCATCTTATATCTACGGTTGTGGTTTAATCTCTCATTGACACAACTTAAATGCATTTTTTCCTCATCAAATAAAAATCCACTTGAACTTTATAAAATAAAGTTTATACCTAGAGACTACTTTTATGTCCTCCCCATGCTAGACATCAAAGTCATGAAGAAGACCTTATTGCTAAAAAACTCAACACAATGTTCAATGTTCATAAGTTAAACTTAAAACATCATTACAAATTAAATTCACAGAATCACATATCTTCAAAAAAGTCTTTTTCCATGTAACGAATCTCAACATCATCATGTTCAACCTCTCTATAAAAAGAAATGTTGATGCCATGTACACTTGAATATGCAATTATTGGTGCATCCTAATCAAAAAAATTAGGATGATACATGGCACTCAATGTCATATCCAATCCAGCCAACTCTAGTTCTAGATCCCATAGTTTGGGGGGTCTTGATTTGTATTCATCCTCTGATGTTATAGAAGGTGAAGGTTAGAGTGAACATACACAAGGTCCTCGGACTTCTTGGGTTCCAATTTGTTTTTCTTCATTGAAAGGATGAAGCCATATGTACTCTAGTCCTTATTTGTCAATGAGGAACTAGCAACCTATGACAAGATCTCAATTCCCAATTTTTGGCTATTTGGGATTTATCCACCATGGAATTTCCACCAATCAATTGGATTTTGTGAGGTCATCTCCTGCATAGACTCAAAATATGCACCCAAACCCTCAGATCCCACAAAATGAGAAAACTCAATATGAATTTGAACCCCAATATCGAGATCTAGAAATAGTTCTCTAAAAGAGTTTTTAAACCCAAAGGACACTTATGGGTCCTTGTTTTGTGTAGGTTTGTTTGGATCACTCAACAACTCTACAAAATAATATTTGGGATCATATTCATATGTATCCATGAGAATTCAAACCATTATACACAAATATGCAAATTTTCTCATGTATATAGCAAGAGTGCATACAACCAAAATAACACTGAGTGCAAACCATATTTGAACCAAATTACATCAATAAATAGGCTACAAATGTCCTCTACAGTCAAAATACAATCATATAACTATAGTTTAAACTCTAGAATCTACAACCTAATCATATGAATCCTCATGCTCGGAGTCAAATTCATCCTCTATATCCTCAACAAAAGTAGACCCAAAATAGGGACCTCGAGCCTAGCTTGATTCCCCTAGACTTGAAGGCACCTTTCCAGCACCAATGTTCGCATCCTTTGGCTGTGGAAGTGGGTCCAAGTCCATCCAAGACAAAGGAGTTCAACAATCAGCACTACCAACATCAAGGTACATAGAAGGGTTGATGTGCTTGATTCAATTCCAATCTCATACCCTAATATATGATAGAATCCAGTGGAAAAGTTGTGATCTTGAAATCTTGAACTCTATTGAATTTTTAATGGGATAAAAAATTCCACTTTTTGCAAATGAAGTCCAATGAGGTTGGAACTACTCAAACAATTAATGGTAATGTTAAAAATTCAAGTAAAAAGATATAAAATGAAATATAAGGAGAATGTCACATTAAGAAATTAATATTACCATTTAATATTATTTTTAACTTCCATGTTCTAAACCATGGCATACTCCCTTTAGCAAGGTATATGTGTTGGAGGGGTCGTGGGCCCTTTAGGGTTTGAACATAAATCACGAAAACAATTAAAAATTGATTTCAAGAATAAAATATCACTAGAAAGGTGGCCCTCTCTCCCTAATACGTTTCTCGATTTTCTGAAACGTATCACCTCTAAGATGAAACGTATCACTTTAACCCTAAAATGTATCCAAAATCCTTGAACATATTTGTACCGGTATGATGCATATCAGTGACATTTCAAGGCCATATCCCCTTTGTTTAGGATCTGAAATGGGGAACACCATTTTTCTATGGCTATTGGAACAATTTTGGTAACTTAGCCCCATATTGGACTGTATAGTGCCTCACTACTCTCATTGCAATTACCATGAGCATGAAACATGGGGTGTCAAAATACCAAACCTATCCATTGTTCTCATATACACTAGGTGCTCTATTCAAACTAGATCTCATAATCCCCAATATTGGTAATATAAAGTTATAATTTTGGTGGTGGTGTCTTCCCCACAAAATCAAAGGGAAACTATGAGAACTAATAGAACACTTAACCAAAAAATATTAAATTCATTGATTATTATAGTATAAGTAATAGATAGACTCCACCCATCATCCAAGTTGGAGAGAAATTCATCCACCCACCAACTCTAAAATTCACTATTACTTAGTTTGGATGGCTCTGTGGTAATAATATCCATCAATATAATTTTTTTCTTTTTTCCTTTTGTGTTTCTAACACATTTTTTATGATAATATTTTCTCAAATTCTAATCTAGTTGTAATTAGGTAATTCAAAGACCTTTGCTATTCTGAATTTACAAAAGCATTACACCATATATGGAATTGTAACTGAAGGCATTGCTACATAAAATATCCTGATGATTATCTTTAACAACAAAAATATCGCCTAAATCACTTCAGTGTTCCCATTCACCCATTTATGGAGTACGCTCATAGTTTTTTCATATAGCAATTTATGTGTGCAACAATGTTGTCAAACATTGTCCTTTTTTCATACCTCTCCACATAGCATTCCAAACACTCAAGACTTTACCGTTCTCTACTAAGATGTGAGGATGATATTTTTCCATCAAATCTTTGTATCCTCTAGATATTTAAATTCTATGTTTTCTTCAAATAAAATATATCATCAAAATGTAGTTTTCCAGGAGACTGCCTTTGCCATGCAAATGTATCTAATAGATTGTTAATATTTGGTTGAGATTTGATCTTAATTCTTTTAGATGTCGAAACTTGAAGAAATGAGACAATTCAATCACATGAAATTCATACAACGATAACATAAGATATACCCTAGGGGAAATCCTCAAAACTATGAGAACAAAAACCCCAACAATTCTTCTTAGTATAATATAATGGATAGCAAAGAATGATTTCTTTTACAACATAGCAGATTGCTTTCGAAAGATAAGATATCACCAAAACACTCTTGGTGAATATACAGAAGCAATATAGCAGATTGCTTTCGAAATATAAGAGATCCTCAAAACTATGAGAACAAAAACCCCAACAATTCTTCTCAGTATAATATAATGGATAGCAGAGAATGATTTCTTTTACAACATAGCAGATTGCTTTTGAAAGATAAGAGATCACCAAAACACTCTTGGTGAATATACAGAAGCAATAGAGAAAATAGATCAATCGGATGTGTTTTCCAATGTGCCCAACACATCAATAAAAATCAAGAACAATAACCTCGACAAAGAGAAGCACATTTCCTTCAATGGAAAGAGAATTCACTTCACATTGAATTCATCAATCTTGTATAACATATTTATACATTCTTATCATGCATCAGCTTCTTCTAACTTCAGTATGAACTTGCCCTCAGACTGGATGTATCAATATTGCATGAACAAGTGTGCCCCACTTCTCATGCAGTGCTTCATATCATTGAACTCTCTCTTATGATGAACTCACCTCTTAACTGAAAATTTTCCCACTTAGCTAGGTGGCTAACTTAAGTGTCATCATGCAAGTGTCGCAACTCAAGTGTCGTATTTTAGTTTAACAGAAGTGTCGTCATGCAATAAAACTTAGTTAACTAGATCTTATTTGTTACCACTTAGTTAACTCTCTTTAACTGATTCTTTCTTGATAACATCATTGTAGTGATCCATTCGAGTTCTCCTTGATTTACTAAAGTGTCGTATTTTAGTTTAACTAAAGTGAAAACACTTTAGTTAACTAGTCATTTTTATTTAACACCTAGTTAACTATTATTAACTGAAATCATGCTGATTCATTTACTTGTAGTGACCACTATGAGTGCTTTAGTTAATTGAGGCATACATTGTGGCTTTAACTGAAGATTGACAATTCAAGTTCAATTAGTCATCTCCTTATCAATACGAATTCTCTTTTTCTCTATGCATTTATCTGTATCTCTTTATCTTACTGGATGGTGAAAATGTGCCAACTTTAATTATCCATCACATTAAATTATACTAAGAAGAATTATTGGATGTTGTGATCATGGTATATTATTCCGGACCAAATGATCATATGCTAAAGTAATTCAGTTTAGAGGTGATCAATCTCTAAAGGAGACTTAATAACAATCTAGTGATCATGGTTAATAATACATCACACAACATCAAATGCTTTTAACAAGTAAAGCATAACTTTTATATGGAAGGTCCACCTCTATACGGGAGGTCCATCCCATGGATACCTTTATATAGAAGCCTTCACATGAGAATCATGACTTGACACACAAGTCCGAAGCCTTGTCCAACAAGACTTTACAACATCATTACTTTTATCAATTACATCTATACATGAGGAATAACCTTTACGCGAAAGGTAATCAAAGTGTTCACCTTTATACTGGAGGATCAATCGTGGTTGCACAATATTGGTTTGGATAATATATCCTGATGCTATACATTTAACACTCCCTCTTAGCGAGGGAGGCATTCCCTTCCATACCAAGCTTATCTAAGAAGTACCTGAACTTTGTCACTGGCGGAGGCTTTGTTAACACATATGCAATCTGCTCATCAGTAGAAATGTATTGAAGTTTCACTGTACCTTTCTGGACCATGTCTTGGATGAATTGATACTTCATTTAAATGTGCTTTGACTTGTCATGAAACACTAGGTTTTCAGAAAGCTTGATGCAACTTTGATTGTCACACCTAATAATTGTAGTCTCATTATTTTCACTGAACAACCCTGCAAGTAGCTCTCTAAACCACATTGCTTCTCGACAGGAAACACTAGTAGATATATATTTTGCTTCTGTAGAGATATGGGCTACAAATCCCTACTTCCTATTGGACCAATATATCATAGTTGATCTTAGGCTATAATAGTAGATGGATGTACTCTTACGGTCCACAATGTTTCCTCCCTAGACGGAGTCTGTATAACCAAGTAACATGAATTTTCCACTTGAGGCATATCTGAGTCCGTATGAAATTGTACCACGAAGGTACCTAAGCACATGCTTAGCATCTATCTAGTGTCTGTGTCTTATATCAATCATAAATTGACTCAGAATTCTCACGGCATAACATATATCAGGCCTTGAATGTATCAAGTACATTAGTGAGCCTATAAGCTGTCTATACAAAGTGGAATCTATTGGATCTAATCCAGATATTGACTCATGAAGTTTATTAAATTTGGAAACCATCGGTGTAGTCATAGATTTGCAATCTATCATGCCAAACTTGCGCAATATATCCACAGTGTGCTTCCCTTGAGTTAGAAAAATTTCATATTTTCTTTGCCAGATCTCAAGGCCAAGAAAGTAGTACGTCAGACCTAAGTCGTTCATCTGGAAATATGAGGTGAGGTCCCTCTTGCACCAAGCAATCAGATTCATTAGAGGAAATTTGGATAAAAAATGGGCCTCCTAAGGAAAATAATAAAATAACAGTAGAGAGAGAGTAAAAAAACTACTTTTTTGGATCGTATTTTCAACTTATGTCCTTGTAGGTTTACTCAAGTTTCAAGCGGGAGGACTCATTGGATGCATAATTAAATTATACATCCAACGAGTACCCATGTTGCATACTTTTAACAACATCCACACCATGAAAATTTGAAAATACATTAAAAAACGTGTTTCTAGTGAGAGAAAACACGTTTTTTAATGTATTTTCGATTTTTCATGGTGTGGATGTTGTTAAAGGTATGAAATATGGTTATTCATTGGATGCATAATTTAATTATGCATCCAACAAGTCCTCTTGCTTCAAATTTGAGTAAACCTACAAGGAGATAAGTTGAAAATACGATCCAAAAAAGTAGTTTTTATTTTTTCCCTCCAATTTTTTTACATGCACCTTGTTTGAATTTTAAAGCATTTTGATTGGCTAATATGTGATGACAAGAAATTGTACTTTAGGGTTAAAAGGCCCATTTTTCATCCAAAATTCTTCTAAAAGTTTCTTCAATTTGGAAACCATCGGTGTAGTCATAGAGTTGCAATCTATCATGCCAAACCGACACAATATATCCATAGTATACTTCCCTTGAGATAGAAAAATTTCATATTTTCTTTGCCATATCTCAAGGCCAAGAAAGTAGTACATCAGACCTAAGTATTTCATCTCGAAATCTGAGGTGAGCTCCCTCTTGCACTGCTATGAATATTATATATATGTTAATTAAAGTTATTAATTATTAAGTGAAAGGGTGTAACACTTCACTATACACGCTCAAGCTTATAAAAGCGAGCCTCATTGTAAATTATTAAATCATCCTTTATCAATTATATATTATTATTTTATCAAATGGAGTTATTTTCCATTGGAGGATTATTCGCTTGAATAATCACTGAGTATACCCGGATTCGGATATAGCATTGGTATCAGAGCCTCGTTTCGGCTCCTCCAACCTGAGCTCGGATTCGGCTCCTCCAGAGCGACGTTCTGGTCTGGCCTTTGGCCAAAAACTCAGACTTTGTCTGATCGCTTTCAGAGTTTCTCTAAGATTTCGTGGTCTTTGACCATAACTCCATATCACCTGCACTCGCCGGCCTGCCGCTCCACCCCCAGCATTCCACACTCTCTCCCATTGTTTCATGCGCACTCTTCCATCCACCTTCCTCTCACGACCGCCATATCATCACCCTCACACCGGCTGTACCCCGCGCTCATCTGATCCACATCGCATCCACCTTTTCCCACGGGCCATCCACTCCCACAGCAGCTCGTCTCCCACGCCATCGCGAACTCTTCCTCCCGGGCCACGCCTCCGGCCAACTGCGGCCTGCGCAGCCTCCCGCCATCCTCCTCCACTCTGTCGCCGTGCTTCCCGCCTTTCCCCGTCACCCTCCACCACCTCCCTCCCGCGCAGCACTTCCACCTGCTGCCCCACACCACCCCCACGCGTTTTCCGCTCCCATCCATCCCTCTCCTCCCTTCTGCGCCCTCACCCCACTTGCGCCTCCCTCACTGCACCTCTTCCGCCTGCAACATCCGTCCATGCTCCTCTTTTCCACCGCACCTCCAGCGCATACCTCTCGTGCATCCCCTCTACATTCCCACACGCATCCACCCCTCCATTCCAGCTTCCCGCCGTATCTCCAACACTCCACTACCACTCCACCGCCGGCTCCCTCACGCCACCACCACCTCCACCACCAACTCCAACGCACACCCAGCCTCCGCCCTCGCCCTCGCCTCCATCCTCACAAACCCTAACAGAATTTTCAAAAAAAAATATATTAAACATTATAATATTATTATATTGTTTAAATATTTCAAATTTTTGGAAAACATATATATAGTTTATAAAAAGTTAATATAATAATATTATTAATTAATAAATTAATAGTTATTATTATAAAAATATATATATATATATATATAATATTATTATTAAATTTTAATAATAATTATTATTATCAAAGGAAAAAAAAAAATCAATTCTTTTGAAATAAGAATTGTTTGAAGAAACAAAGCAAATTCAAGCCAAAGAAGACCAAGTCAAAGAAGAAATTAAAGACAAAGTCCAAGAAAGACTCCTTATCATCAAAGAAGTCGAAGAACACTTATCATCGACGAAATCAAGTCAAAGTAAAGGAAGGCTCATCAAGAAGTCGAGACACGTTAACGACAAGGATGACCAAGTTCGACATTGTGAGCAAGGAACAAAAAATGTTAAACCAAAAAATGACGCAGAACCATAATACATTAATGGAGGTGTTACAAAGACTAATGCAAAAAAAGGACCAAGTCGGTAGTCCAAATGTGCTAGATGCCTCATCTTATATTTTCACACAGGAAGCACTTGCCAAAAAGCAAGATATAAAGAAGGAAATAAATAATTACGAAGCAGAAATAATACGCTTGAACAAAATCGTTAGAGACAAAGATGAAGAACTAATGCAGTTACGACATAAATTAGAAAGTCAATAATCAGAGGTCGACCAGTGTCGACAACAGATAAAAGTTCTTCAACAACAAAATGATGACTCTAAAAAGACACATAAGTCAGAGATCGCGAAGAGTAATAAAGCATTATCTAACAATGCTGAAGAAATTTTTAGACTAAGAAATCATAACAAGATACTAGTCACAAAAATTAAGAAGTTGAAAAATAGTCGGAAGATAGAACAATCTTTGGACGACATTGAAGGGAAACTTCTAGACAAACAGGAAGAAAATAGTTGTATTAGAAGTCATAATGAAGATCTTAAGGAACAACTTAAGACATCTGAAGCTGACAGAAAATCGCAAGTCGAATTGATTAAGAAGTTTCAAAACGATAATAGGCAGTTAGAAAACAAGTTGGAAAAAATACATAACAAAAACTTAAATCCTCAAGAGATGAAAATACAACTTCCAACTCAGATCAATGCTCTAAAGGCGACATCCGAAAACGAAAATGACATCGTGAAAGTCCCTTATCGACACCCCAACCATAAAAATCGATATTTAAAAAAGTGGGAAAAGTCGAAAGATAATGGTACTAATGTGATCAAATCTCCTGACGACACATCAGTAGGAAATCCCATTGGTCCACAACAAGTCAATTTGGGATGGATTGATTCGTCGATGTATCGGAAGTTATGCTCTACACTTAGCAGTTCGTATCGACATGTTTCATCAGCCATGGCATCGCAAAGAACAATGCAACAAATTATAAGGCTTTGAGGACAAAGCCTTTCTAAGAGAGTGGCAATGCTATGAATATTATATATATGTTAATTAAAGTTATTAATTATTAAGTGAAAGGGTGTAACCCTTCACTATACACGCTCAAGCTTATAAAAGCGAGCCTCATTGTAAATTATTAAATCATCCTTTATCAATTATATATTATTATTTTATCAAATGGAGTTATTTTCCATTGGAGGATTATTCGCTTGAATAATCACTGAGTATACCCGGATTCGGATATAGCATGCACCAAGCAATCAAATGTTTCCTCTCTAGTGAGAAAAAAATCATCAACATACAGAACCAATATCAATGGTTGGTTCTTCACTACTTTCAAGTACAGATTTAGATTAGCTTCACTCTTACAAAAACCCAGTTTTTGAAGGTAGCTATCAATTATGGAGTACCAAGCCCTGGGGGCTTGCTTAAGCCCATATAGAGATTTCTTTAGCTTGCAAACATGGGACTCCTTCCCATGCACCACAAATCCTTCAGGATGTTGAATACAAACCTCTTCCTCAACCTCACCATTAAGGAAGGTTGTCTTCACATCCATCTGGTGAAGTTTCCATCCTAGAAAAAATGCAAGTGTAATCATTGCTCGGATTGTGGTGTACCTTGCCACAGGGGAAAAGGTCCCATCATAATCGATGCCTTCTTTCTAAGAGAAATATTTGGCAACGAATCTGGATTTATACTTCTCAATGATACCATCTGCAACATGAGTTATCTTGTAAAGCCATCTGTAAGTCACAATGGACTTCCCTTCAGGTTTGGGAACAAACTCCCAAACATCATTCTTCATTATAGAGTTGTAATCTTCTGTCATTGCATCTTTCCAAACTTGATTTTTTGCAGCTTATTCATATGAGGATGGTTTTGAATCACTGATGTGACTCATTAGTGAAACATACCCTGAATATTTGTTAGGTTGCTTGCGCTCTCTGGATGAGCTTGCTGGTGCTCCATGTTTCTCTGCATTTTGTAAGATATCTTGGCACCAAGAAAATCTTCTTTTAGCGGGAGGTTCATCAGGTGACCTCTCAATCAGTTCTATTGGTTCTTCAGGAGCTAGCGAATATGAGGCATCTTTTGGTTTCTCCCTCTCAAACTCTAAAGGGGGAGAATCAGACTCGGGATCCTCCATCTATGAATCACATTGAATTTCTTTCGATCTTTTGAAAGAAGCTTCCTCATGGAAGGTAACATCTCGGCTAAATTCAATGTGTCTCTCACCAAGTACATATATTTAGTATGCTTTGGATGACTCGCTATAATCCACAAAGGTTCCTTTCTTTCCATAAGGCTCCATCTTTGTTCTCTTTTCTTTCAATACATGATTTTATATTAGGCTCCGAAAGATCCTCAAGTGTGAGATGTCTGGATTCTCACTGGTAAACACTTCTCCTGGTGTCTTCTCATCTAGAATGGCATGTGGGATTCTATTATGGATGTACACAACTGTACTGGTGGCTTCTTCCCATAATGAGGTAGACATTTCTTGATCATGCATCATGCCTTTTGCAGCCTCGCATATGGTTTTCTTCTTCCTTTCGGCAACCCCATTGTGTTGAGGGTTGTATGGTATTGGTAACTGTCTACATATTCCTGCATGACTACATAGCTCATTAAATGCATGTGAATCAAATTCACCTCCATTATCAGACCTTAATGCATGGATGTGCTTTGCTTTCCGATTTTCAACTAGGGCGTTAAACTCTTTAAATTTGCTACGAGTTTCACTTTAAGCCTTTATGAAATAGTTCCATGACTTCCTAGAAAAATCATCTATGAACAATACATAATATAAGAAGACACTTAGGGATGGGGATGACATGGGACCACATACATCAGAATGTATTAAATCTAAAATCCATTTAGATCTAGTAGTACTGCTAGAAAAAAATTTCTTAACATTCTTCCCAAGTGCACATCCCCGACATACACTATCATGCTCAAAATCAAATATGACCATACCTTTTACCATCTTTTCAAGTCCCGGTAGCGCTTCGTAGTGTAGGTTTCCAAGCCTTCGCTAGCCTAGCTCGCATGGGATGATAGTGTGGTGAATCATAGTTTGGATGTACTTCCCAGGCACCTTGTAGAGTCCTCCCTCTCGAACTCCAATCACAGCAGCAAATTCTAGGATTTTGTTCTTCGACCATAAAAGTGATTTGTTATCCATGAAGATAACTCAGAATCCTTTGTCTCCAAGAACCAAAACTAACAGGAGGTTCTTCTTCAAGCCTAGAATATATAGAATGTCCTCTACATGTAAAGTTAGATCAGTGCTCAGCTGGAATGAGGTGGATCCAACTCCTTGGATCGAATATGTTGATTTTTCCCCCAACTCTACCATGCATGTGAAATTTTTCTCCTTTAGGTCAATGATGGCACTCTTGTAACTAGTCATATGTTTGGATGCGCCACTATCAATGAACCATGTGTCTGCACTTGTGATGGCGGATCCCTAAAGGGATGAGACAAGATAATACTCCCTTCTTGCCTCCTTTTCTTCAGATTCATTCTTTTGAGCGGTTTCATCTTTTATGGTGGTAGAATCATGAAACTTTGTTTTTCGCTTTGCTTTGCACTCTCTTGAGAAATGGCCTTTCTTGTTGCAATTGTAGCATCTAGATTTTGATTTGTCAATGTATGTTTTTTTCCCTGATGTCACTAATCCATCTAGGAAACCTGAGATCTCAATGACTTAGTGTCTCTATAAGCCAAACAAGCCCTACTTCTCTTCGCTAGAGAAGATTACAAAAAAAACTGACTCATAACTTAAAGTACTAACATATATCTTAACAACTTGATGAAATAATAAGTAATCACACAAATTTGAATCACAAAGTTTACCCTGGAAACCGCAATGGGGAAACCTAGCTCTGATGTGGCTTTCTTATTTCTCAAGCCCAGAGAAAATTAAAAGAGAATAGTTACATACAACAACTCATAAAATGCAGTCAAACCTGATGGGTATAAAACCATAGATCTGCATCAACTTCCACTGCTGCTCTTGGGAAATTTGCATTTGATGTCTTTTTGGATCTCAATCTCTCTAAAAGACTATCTTTGCTTGTATAAGGATGTAGTACTACCTCTCTCACTCCTTAGCCTCCCTCTCTGCAGATGCGCCCCCCTCTCCATGGAAGTCTCCCACTCTACATGCACAAGTCGCCCTCACCCTCAATCTCCTCTCTCTCTTAAGAAACTGCTGAGTAACCTTTGTCAGTGACCTCCTACCTCCTTATAATAACTCACCCATCAATTAGGATTTTCGAAACCCTAATATGAGTGCATGAAAAAATCCCGCTTTTGCATGCTTTTTAATTAAAAACTGTGCTTGCAAAAAGTTACATGCATGAGGAAAATCACCTTAAAAGGTCCACATGCATCCACCATTGGATTCATTCCATCTAGTAGAGTACATCTCACCCTCTACCCCATCCCGATGCATATACTGAAAATGCACCTCCATGTTATGAATTTGAACATGGAGGACAACCTAAGATATCACTATCTCCAACATTCCCTCTTATCAAGGGAAGTCTGACCACTGATGCCTGGATTCAACAAATCCTATGCAGTTGTAACTGACACATCTATGTTGACTGTCACTGATGCACTCTGATTTGAAGTATCATGATCCACTTCCATCAATGTATCCCTAGGAGAAGCTTCTCGCTCTCTTTTAGACCTTTTCAATGATCCTTGATCCAAAATACCTCTAAATCTCTGTTGTAGCCAATCTCTGAAACTGCCATTAAGTGGATCCACTAACCTGTAACTAATATCCCTCTCTCTTTGAATTGACTCATCTCTCTCTTGAGCTAAGTCCATCTTGGTCATTTCATACCAACTCAATCTTCAGCTGGTACCTAGATGAGAATCGTGCTCATCCATCTGATCTGAGTCCAAAGACTCACTCCTCTGTGCCTCATCACCACCGTGAGCATCTCACTCACCTATCTCCTATGAGGACTCACTCTTCCATGCATAATCACTACTGTGAGCATCTCGTTCCCCGTATGACTTAGACTCTGCTGAAGATGCAGCCAAACAACCAGATGTATCTGTCGTGGGATGACCCCTAACCATATACTCATTATCAATCCTGTGACCCAACAACACTGGATCAACTCCCTCTCGATATGTGAATATAATCTCTCTCTGAAATACTACAGAGTAACCGACAACATCCGATGTTGGTATTGAAAGTATGCTCACTCTCAGTCTTGGAATGTAGAGGACTCCTTACACCTCCAGGAGTTATCCAAACTCAAGTAGGAATAGTATTTGTCCCAACCCTCTGACTACATACTCCCTCTTTGTGAGGAAGGTACTTTTGGAGAAGCATCCACTAGGATCAAACACATCCCTTGTTGTTGAAGCTTCTCCCTCTGAACTGAAAGACTTCCTGGATGCATCTGCTACACTTTGATATGAATATCTGCGCTCCTCATCTATCAATTCCATCTTTAGATAAGCCTTGCGCTCTCCCTCTATCACTGACACTGAAATTGCATCCAAGTTCTCCCTAGACCCACATACAGGCTTTCCCAACAACTTGTACAACTTGCCTTGTATGATGCCATGCCTCACTACCGCATCTAAGATCACTCCATCTGAATATAGAAGCATCTGTCCATACCGGAACACAATACTATATCCCTCATCCTCTAGAGTTGATATTGAAGGTAAATATGTCTGCTATGGTACATGCATCCCTCCTACCATCCTCATTATACCTTCTAACTCCAACGGGAACATCATCGAACCAACTCTCCTCACTGCTAACCTCTCATAGCATTCTAATTCTATCTCTGAAACACTGAAGAACACTTCTTGTATTCTCGTCATAGAACTATATGCATAACTGTACAAAGTCCTGAATCCATGACTCTGTAAATCTGATACCACCATTGGTTTGAAATATCTGAATTAGAACCAACCTGTAGATTTGTACATTGGTGAACAAGCTAACCATCTCTTTCTTAGATCTAGGGTTTTCTCTCCCAGATTTGATCTCTGTTTTTACAGATCCAGTCTCTTCCCTTACAAATCTGATAGATCTAGTATCTATCCTCACAGATCTAATGTATACACTCACAGATTTGATGGATATGGTATCTATCCTCACATATCTAATGTCCACACTCACATATTTGATATATTTGGTATATATCCTCACAGAGGTGATGTCTGCACTCACAAATATGATACATGCATGCACATATCTGAACTTTGCTCTCACAGATCTGAACACTACTATTCAAATCTGATATATCTGCCACAAATATGGAATATGCTCTCATAGATCTAAACACTACTCTTCAGATATGATATATCCACCACAGATCTACCTCTACTCTCACAGATTTGAACACTACTCTTCAGATATGGTATATCTCTACATAGATCTAGCACCTGCTAGCCTAGATCTGAAAGAGCTACCTCATATCTCACATCCAAACTCACAGATCCGATAGATATGACCTCTACAACCACAAATCTGAGCTCCACTTTTCATATCTGGTAGATCTGGTCTCTATCTCATAGATGTGAGATCTCAACCGAGTCTCCACACATATATGGTACACTTCTAGCAGATCTGAGTGTGAATGCTCCCCCTGACCCTAATTACCAGGGTTCTGATACCATGTAAATTTATGTCCCATATGTCACTACTCGATCTGGGAACCCTGATATATCAATTACTTAGAATCTTTATAATCCAAAAAAGCCTTGCTTCTCCTCGCTAGAGAAGATCCCAAACAAAATTCACTTATAACTTAAAGTACTAACAAATCTCTTAACAACTTGATGAAATAATAAGCAATCACATAAATTGGACTCACAAATTTTACCCTGGAAACCCCAATGGGGAAAATGAACTATGATGGGGATTTCTTCTTTCTCGAGCCCAGAGAAAAATAAAAGAGAATAGTTACATACAACAACTTAAAAAATAGAGTCGAACCTGAAGGGTATAAAACCCTAGATCAGCAACAACTGCAACTTCTTCTCTTGGGAAATGCACCCATATTGTCTGTTTGGATCTGGATCTCTCTGAAATACTGTCTCTTCGTGTCTCAAGATGTAGTACTACCTCTCTCACTCCTTATTCCTGATCTTCTCTATCAAATATGAAAGTATGAGACCTCTCACTTTGGAATGTGCCCTTCTCTCTGCATGGAAAAGTGCGCCCTCACTTAGACAATGAGAAGTCTCCCTAGCTCAGATCTCATTCAATCTCCTCTGAGATCATCACAAATATTCTTCAATCACTGAGGAAGACTTATCTTGCAAGTCTCAACTTCCCTAGCCTCAAGCTGAATCAACTATGTCCTCCTCTCCTCAGGAAGTGTGCCCCCTCTCTTAGCAAAGTTTCCCAAGCTCAGAACTCTAATAAATATCCTCTATGATGCACTCTCTGCTCATAGTAAATGACAGACAGGTTCCTCTTATCAAGCGAGGATAGATCCCTCTCAGATCCCCTCACTCTCCCTATCTGCAGATGTGCCCCCCTCTCTTTGGAAGTCACTCACTCTGCATGCACACGTCTCCCTCACCCTCAATCTCCTCTCTCTCTCTGAAGAAACTACTGAGTAACCTCTGCTGGTGACCTCATGCCTCCTTATAATAACTCACTGATCAATTAGGGTTTCTAAAACCATAATACGTGATTTTTAGTTAAAAACTGCGCATGCAAAAAGTTACATGCATGAGGAAAATCACCCTGAAAGGTTCGCATGCATCCACTGTTGGATTCATGCCACTTGGTAGAGTGCATCTCACCCTCTACCCCATCTTGATTCCTATACTAAAAATGAACCTCCATGCTAGGCATTTGAACACGGAGGACAACCCGAGATACCACTATCTCTAACAGTCAAATCCTTTGTTGAACTCCTTCTTCTTTGGATGAGAACTTATTTGGGAAGAAGAGTTCTTTTCATTTCTTGATTATTCCTATGAGGGAAATATTTTCTTCTTTAGTGCACATAGCTTTGATCTGGATTCTCCCTTCCTCTTGGATACAGTCATGCCACAATATTTCAAACCTAGGTTGTACTTCTCAGGCATTGATAGCAACCAAGAATGTGTCCCATGAAGTTGGGAGACCATCAACGACAGTTTGGATGAGATCATCTTCATCCACTACAACTCCAATGTTAACAAGCTGATCTCTTACCAGAGAAATATTACTGAAGAAGGAGTCCACTGTCTCTTCCTTCTCCATATTGAGGTTTCGTAACTTGTTCTTCAATGCCCTCTTTTGAGTTGGGGATTTATTCTTATATAGATTAGTCAATGTATCATAACATTCTTTTGCGGTCTTCGGTGGTGTGATCACGGGCATCAAGTTATCTTTTACCGAATCATAGATGATTCATTTGGCATTATCTTGATTCTTCTTGAAGTTGATGCGCCCCGCATCAGATGTTGGCTCCTCCACCACAATGGATATGTAGCTATCCAAGTCATGTTCCTCTAGGATGTTGAGAATCCTATCCTTCCAAGTGTTGAAGTTTGAGGTGCCCTCGAGATGGTCTTTCAGTTGTATAGAGATTGATGCCATAGTCTTCAAATCTTGTGCTCAACTTCTTAGGATCTACATAGACTCTAGATGACATGAAAAACAAAGCTCCTTCACGCACTGAGCTCTAATACCATGTTAACCTTTGGTTGAGATTTGATCTTTAATTCTCTTATATTCCGAAACTTGAAGCAATGAGACAATTCAATCACATGAAATTGATATAGCCATAACATAAGATATACCCTGGGGAACATCCAAAACTATGAGAACAAAAACCCCAACAATTCTTCTCAGTATAATATAATGGATATCAAAGAATTCTTTGTTTTACAACATAGCAGATTGCTTTTGGAAGATGAGAGATCACCAAATAACTTTTAGTGAAGATACATAAGCAATAGAGAAGAGAGATCAATCAGATGTGTTTTCCAATGTTCCCAGCACATCAATAACAAGAAAGAACAATAACCCGCACAAAGAGAAGCGCCTTGCCTTCAATTGAGAAGAGAATTCGCTTCACATTGAATTCATCAATCCCGTATAACATATTTATACATTATTCTCATGCATTGGCTTCTCCTAACTTTAGGATGAACACGCCCTCAGACTGTATGTATCAATCTTGCATGAAGAATTGCGCCCCACTTCTCATGCAATGCTTCATCTCACTAAATTGTCTCTTAGGATGAACTCGCCTCTTAATTGAAAGCTTGCACACTTAGTTAGGTGGCTAACTTAAGTGTCATCATGCAAGTGTTGTGACTCAAGTGTCATTTTTTAGTTTAACATAAGTGTCATCATGCAATAACACTTAGTTAACTAGATCTTCTTTGTTGTCACTTAGTTAACTCTCTTTAATCGATTCTTTCTTGATAACATCATTGTAGTGATCAATTTGAGTTCTCCTTGATTTACTGAATTGTCGTCTTTTGGTTTAACTAAAGTGAAAACACTTTAGTTAACTAGTCCTTCTTATTTAACACTTAGTTAACTATTATTAACTGAAATCATGTTGATTGATTTAGTTGTAGTGACCACTGTGAGTTCTTTAGTTAATCAAGGCGTACATTGTGGCTTTAACTGAAGCTTGACAATTCGAGTTCACTTAGTCATCTCTTGATGAATTTGTATTCTCTTTTTCTCTATGCATTATCTTATCTCTTTATCTTTTACTGCATGGTGAATATGTGCTAACTTTAATTATCCATCGCATTACATTATACTAAGAAGAATTATTAGATGTTGTGATCATAGTATATTATTCTGAACCAAATGATCATATGCTAAAGTAATTCACTTTAGAGGTGATCAATCTCCAGAGGAGACTTAATAGCAATCTGGTGATCATGGTTAATAGTACATCACACAACATTAAATGATTTTAAGAAGTAAAGCATGATCTTTATACAGAAGGTCCACCTCTATACGGGAGGTCCATCCCATGGATACCTTTATACAGAAGGTTCACATGAGAATCATGACTTGACACACAAGTCCGGAGCCTTGTCCAACAAGACTTTACAACGTCATTGCTTTGATCAATTACCTCTATATGGGAGGAATAAAATTTACACGGAAGGTAATCGGAGTGTTCACCTCTATACGAGAGGATCAATCTTGGTTGCACAAGATTGGTTTGGAGAATGTCTCATGATGTTGTACATTTAACATAGGCATATTGTGATCCTAGTCACCTCATTCTCTAATCCATATATTTCCAACACAAGATTGAACATGTTTAGATAAGATAAGATAAGATAATTATATTAATATTCAACAAATGACCACAAAGTAGGTCAATGGGGTTGTTTTAGATTTAACTTACTTGTGTAGAAATTTCACTTCTCAAATAGACTTTAAGTTTTGCATGGACATTCATTGTTCAATATTTAATCTCATTCAATTAACTGCTGCAAATAAGATTTTACTAATGAACCATATGAACTTAAAGCACAAAAATAATTTCTACCATCTAAAATCTGAGCATATAACATAGTCTTCATGTGACATTTCAAAGACACGAAAATTTAGCAGACTTAGGAATTTTTGGCAAAACTGCCTAGGAAAAACCCATAAGGGGAAAACCTGTTTGAGAGAGAGTATTGTTATTTCTTCTTAAATGAAAGGTACAAAAATTAATAAAAATTTTCAAGTCATACTTATCTCAACCAACAGTCTTCCTCGATTTTCATGCTAAACCTTCCTAGAATTATGTGCAACAGTCTCGAAATTCATGTCAAATATGTACTGTATGGACTATCAGTTTCTGGCCTATATGGAGCTCAAATTTTGTGCCCAGAAATGATCTTTTCCTTCTTGGAATTCATGCCCACTATCACAACTAATTACTGCCTCGAATTTCATTCCCACTTTGCCTTGAAATTCATGCCCAAAATCTACTTGGGAAATCATGCCCTCAGTTGTACAATTTCATAATTAATTGCAACGGTACTGTACCTCGATTTGTGTGCTAGAAGTCTAAAAAATAATGCTCTATCTCTCCTCGATCTATGTGCTCATTAATTGATATTGTAGCTACCTCAATAAGTGTGCCCACAATCTTCTCTCTCTCACTGCTACATCCTCCTCTTCTCAAGAAGTCGACTAGCTCCAACTCTCTTGGATTTCATGCCTCACCAAAAAATCTCTTTTTGCATGCTCAACAATGGTAGAGGGAATTCCTTTTAATTCAAATTCCTTGTCTTTTTGTTTTCGTCTCAAGGGTAGTTGAATGGTCATCTAATACAAGGGCCCACATTGGCTTAGATCAATGGATAAGAATAAATGCTCTTTAATTCTCTCCATAATTAATTTTATTCAACCACCACTTAAATACATCAAAGGTCACTTTATAACATTAAATTGAATTAATTTATCATATCAATCAATTAATACAAGGTTCATGTCACTTTTCCCTCACTTAATTACTTAGGAAAAAAATGCTAGGGGAACACTTCCTTGGTAAAAATTTCAACACTCCCCCTTACCAAAGAAGGTGTGCTCCCTCACTTCCAACTTATCCCTGAAGAAGATAAAATGCTTCCCCACCAAAGCTGGTAAGTTTCTCATGTGCTTCTCGCACAATATCGGAATCTACTCATGTGCTTGTCACACAATATTGGAGATGCCCACCCTTTCTAAACTCTACTCTAGAAAGGTCAAATCAAATTTCCATTCATGTTAGACATCATCACAGAAAGGAAATATTGAGATGCAAGTCTCAATGCTTCCGCTTCGCGCGGGAAAACCTTATGGCATATCCTCTGCCAAGACCACACTCCAATCTCACACTGTCAGCAGTAGAAGCTCCCCTTGTCTCTGAAATCTATCACACATCCTGCATTGATGCCTCATGTTGGGACATATCAGCTTACTCATCCTTCAGTGAAACGTCATACTAGATGACCCTCTTGCCAGCACTGGAGAAAGTATCCTATTGTTGACTCCCCTGAATAGAAGACGAACTACTCGGTACCACAATAATCTCTAGAGAATCTCGCTCTCTCCTTTGAACGGCATACTGACTACTTAGCACCACACCAATCCTCAAAGCATCTCACTCATCATCTGTCTCATACTCAGGACCTGTTATCCACCTAGATCCTCCTGTTGTAGGTTGTCCATGCACTACATACTCACCATCTCTCCAATGACCTATAAGCACAGGGTCAACTGGATCCACTCCCAATAAATAAATGAATATGTGTTCACTCTTGAAGAAAACTGCATATCCTGCTCCCTCCAAGGCTAGAATTGAAATTCTGCTCTTTTGTAGCCCTGGAACATAGACTACTCTTGAAATCTCTAGAATCTATCCAACCTCAAGTTGGAACCGTACATGTCCCAATCCTATGACTTCATGCATTGTCCCATCACTGTCATGTGCGATTTGTTGTCGAATAGTCTTAATAATGAGGAAGGCATCTCTCTTTCCAGTCATTTGACTGCAAAAATCATTATCCACAGTCCACTTCCTAGCATCCACTAGTCCGCTACTACCGCAACTCGAAACAATAGTGGCAAGAGAGAACTCTTTCTCGAACTATGCAATGTACTTCTCAATCTCTATTGTTGCTACAACTTGTTCCTCTTTCTCCTGCTTTCCTCTCTTCTTCTTAGGACATTGGCCAACATAATGGCCAAAATCATTGTATGCATAGCACCTGACTCTGCTCAGGACCTTCTTCTGCTCATCCCTATGCTACTTGGTCCCTCTAGTAACACCCAAAAAGTGCTCACTAGCTCATTCCCTTATTCACATGACCCATTTATCCACTTTTTCCACCATTTGAGCCTCTAAAACCTTCAAAAGGTCACCAAAAAGACCATAATACACCTTTTCCCCCTCAAAATATGTATTTTTCCTCAAAAAACCCTAAAAAAGGGTCAAAAATTCCCGAAAAACAATTAAAAGGGAATAATATTCAAAAAAGGAAAAAGAAGGAAAAAGAGACCTAAACCATGTTGGCCAATACCATTGGTTTCCTTAAACCATAATGGTATTCAATCTAGAATCATTTGTTTTTACTGTTTACTGCTATCGATTTACCGTTTACATTTGCTTACATCCATTATTTTATTTGAGAACTGCTGCTACAAGTTAGCAGGTGCCCTTTAGCACATGCTTGGTTGAAAAACCAAGCAACACCCTCCCATAGGGCCCTTCTTGGACTTCTTGCCTTTGGCTAATAAGTGTTGTTGTAAATGTAACTTCGGAAGATATTATTTTGTATATTCATTATTATATTATTATTTACTTTTATTGTACCTCCATCGTAGATGTTTTTCCTATGTTCGGGGATGTCATTATTGTTTTTGGTCATGCTAGAATATCGAGGTAAAACCTCCATTGTAAGTCGGGACAATAACTCACCAAAAGATAAATGTAAATTGTATTTTTGAGTCTCCCTAGGACAGGTCAGCCCAATCAGTTAGAGAGTTCGACCCCAATGAGGAATTAGGTCACTCACACTTAAAGTATAAATAGAGAGGATCACTCTCTCATTTGACAACACACTCACCAAGCAAGTTCGCACCAAGTGAGAGAGAAGACAAGTTCGTTGGAGAAGAAAGAGAGAAGATACAGAAGACATCTTATATTTTGGGTTTTCCATCTTGCTTGATATTATACTAGTGACGAATCTATTTCTGAGGAAGTTGCGGGGTTTTCACCTTTATGGTCTCATCGAGGAAATTTCTTGTGTCTTTTTTGTTTTGTTGTGCTTGTCTATCTTTCAGTTTAAAGATCTAACATAATTGAATTAAAATGCAAACACTAACATGGTATCAGATCCATCCTGAAAGAAGGTACTGTGCAGTAGCAGGAAACTAGGGCTTCCTATTTCAAGGTCTTCTCTCCACATATCATCAAGAAAAGAGGGATAGGCTAACTCTCCCTAGGAGGGCACATCTTTTGGAGGAAGCTGAATTCAATTTGGAGAATTTTCATTTTTGACCCAATCACTACTGTCAGGAGAAACTAGGGCTTCTTGTTTTTGGGAAATTTTCTCCACAGGTCAACTTGAAAAGGAGGTCATTCCAAATCTCCCTAGGAGGGCGCATCTTCCTATGGAAACAAAATTCAAAACCGAGAATTTTCATTTTTGGCCCTATCACTACTGTCGGGGGAAAACCAGGGCATCATTTATTTTGAAATTCTCTCCACAGATTTGAGAAAGGGAGTACATTTCTCAACTCGCCTTGAGGAGACACATCTTTCTATCCAAGAAGAAGTTCAAGATTCCAAGTTTGAAAAATTAGGGTTTCTATGTCAAACCCTAGGTCATCCAACTCCAAAACCAGGTTGGGAATCTCAAATTGGTAAGATCTAATTCCTTGATATTTCCATTTGAGGTTCTCATATCAAAATGATAAATCACACCAAGCTTGAGGACAAGCTTGAAGGAGTTGATAACTTTTGGGCATGGAAGGATAGAATTTCTCTTGTCCTAGAAGAGAATGACTTGGACAAGTATGTTAATGAGGAGGTTCCATAACTAGAGGGAGAAGAGGAAAAAGAAACTCACAAGAAGAACATGATCAAGGCCAAGAGGATCATTGCATACTCCATCAAAGATCACCTCATCCCTCATCTATCATCCTTGAATACTCCGAAGAATATGTTTGATGCCTTGACCACGCTATATGAAGGAAAGAACATCAACCACAAGATGACTCTGAGGAACCAACTCAAGAATGTGAAGATTCAACAATCATAAACCATTCAATCTTAATTCACAAGAGTTGCTCAGATCGAGGAACAACTTGAAGGAATTGAATAAAATATTGAAGAAGAAGAGATTATGATTACTACCTTGAATGGTCTCCCAAGATCATGGGACTCATTCATTCAAGGGATATGCGCTAGGAAGAAGCTAATCACATTCAGCAAATTATGGGAGGAATGCACCCAAGAAGAAGCTCGATTAGTAGCAAGAAAAGAAAATATGGGGTCTAATGATGATCAAGCCCTAACTGCTCATGCTAATAAGTTTCAACACAAAAGGGAGGACCACCATCACAAGAATCCTAGAAGATACCATAGGAATCAAGGACCTAGAAGAGACCTCTCCAGTATTAGGTGCTTCACATGTGATGAGAAAGGACATTATTCAAGAGAATGTCCCAGAAACCAAGGATGTTCCAGGAAAATCAACAAGAAGAGGCATCATGAACATACTGCAGAAGATGATGAACCCACGAGCAAAAGAAAAAAAGAAGATTCTTCAAGTGATGAAGAATATGTATTGTAATAAATGAAGGTAACCCGTTACAAGGGTTCATTTAGAAGGTTCCACTTCATAAGATGAAGGGACACACAGAGTCTACTCCAGTACAAAGAACAAGTGATCTATGGTGTAGAATACTTGCTCAACATTTCTGATCATAAGCAAGAAAGACACAAGTCCCCAAAATCAAACGATGAAGCAGAACACACTATCAGAGACTCCAGTAATTCCTGCAAGGAAGCAAAGATCAAGAGGGATTCCACCCAACAACCAAACAGAGATAAGTATTTGAATTGTCATTTCTTATTAATTAAATGATATTGTTTAGTTGAGTACATACTTATGTTCCTAGATTTAGGATGTGTATTATGCATGTTAGAAAGTTTGCATTGATGAAAAGAATACTACTAATATGCAAGTGATGGGTAAGTGGCCTATAGTGCTATACAACATTCCATTGCTACTTATCTAGAATGAAACCTCTTTCCTGACATGTTGGGAGTAGTGCATGCTCTTAATAATGTTTTGGTAGAGATGGAAGGAATCTAGAAAGTTACCGTATGCATACGAAATATGGATGAATGTTGTGTTGAAGCATTGGCTAAGATAGCTGCATGACTATATGTCTTTATGCATAATAATTTGTTTTGAATATTATGAAATGTTTTTAATCATACAACTAAATTTGACTTGTAGGAAAGATCGTGTACCTACAAGAGAATAATGATGAGACTTGTTCTAAAGAACAAGTGACGATGGTTCAGATACAACATTCAAGAAGATTTATGAAATCAAGCATAAGTACAAAGCAAGGGTTCTCTCTGAAAGAGGGAGTTGAATATGATGAGAATTTTCTCTAGTTGTGGATATTACACTAGATAGATGGTGTAATCAAAGAAGAGGTGAATATCGAGCAACTGCCAGGATTCAAGACTCTCTACATAGAACCACATGTGCGCTGATTGAAGAAAGATTTGTACAGGTTCAGAAGGCACTCATGGGATAGCATAATGAGATCGAGGATCACCTAGAGTAATGAGTCATCAACCTTTGCTACAAGGTTGAATATGAGAAGCTCATAGATGGGTAAAAGATGACATAGATGGATACACAAAATATCATTAGAAGAGAAGGCTACCAGTCACTCCAGTGCAGAATGTCCTGATGAAGAGAGTACAAGATGCAGAGGGAGGATAGTGCTCAGTTACAGAGGGAGTAGGAATGCTCCGCTTCAGAGGGACTGAATACAACACAGATGGAGAGACAATATCACTTAGCCTCTATCCGTGGCAAAGGTGTTTGCCGCAATATCTTAGGGATTTTCTCAGATTGATATCGGATGTCTCCTCTCATGAAGAGGAAGTATATGTAGTACAGTTTGAAGCAGGAACCCGGGACATGGTATGACATGATGGACACATTTCTGATGAGCTTAGGATTTACCAAGAGTAAAGCAGATTCCAACCTTTACTTCAAGGTTGAGGACGGAAGACAAGTGATACTACTAATCTATGTAGATGACCTGTTTGTAACAGGAGAGGATGATCTCATTGAAGATACGAAAAGAAGGCTTGTCACAAACTTCGAGATGAAGGACCTGGGCATGATGCACTACTTATTAGGCATGGAGGTGTGGCAGAGTACAGATGGAATTTTCCTTGGTCAAGGAAAGTATGTAGTAGAGATTTTGAAGAGGTTCGAAATGATGTACTGCAAGGAAATGGCCACACCAATGGAATTGAACTTGAAGCTACTATGTGATGCTTCATCAGAGATAGTTGATGCCACAATGTATAGGCAGATGATTGGTTCGTTGATGCAATTGAAGAACACGAGACTAGACATATTATTTGCTGTGGACACCCTGATCTAGTTTTTGATGGATCCAAGACATGTCCACCTGATTGCTGTAAAGCATATATTGAGGTACCTGAAGGGTACAATTGAGTATGGGCTCAAATATGAGACATCAAAATATTAAATTGCATGGTTACATTTATTCGGATTGGGCAGGAAGTTCCATAGACATGAAGAGCACTTTAGGATGTTGCTTTAGTTTGGGATTTGGTATGATCTCTTGGTTTAATAGGAAACAATCATGTTTGGCACTAAGTACAGCTGAAGCAGAGTATGTTGTAGCCTGTTCGACCATTTGTGAGGCAGTATGGCTCTAGAAGCTATTGTCATATTTGTTTGATCTCGAGTTAAAGGCGACTTGTATATTTTGTGACAACTAGAGTTGTGTGAAGTTGTTTGAGAACCCGGTGTTCCATGACAAGTCGAAGCATATTGAGATCAAGTACCACAATATCCGGGATATGGTGCAGAGCGGAGCAGTGAAGCTCCATCATGTGATGGTATATGGGAAGATAGCTGATGTCTTGACCAAGCCATTAGTGAGAGTGAAGTTCGATTACTTCAAAGAGAAGCTTGGTGTTATCCAGATCAAGGTTCCTCGAAAGAGGGAGTGATGTGAACGAAAGACGTAGGTTCACTAGGGATGTATCTTACATGGTGGAAGACATAGGTGGTCCGCAAGGAAATAATGCACCTGGGGTGCTCCTGGGATGTATCCACATGTTTGAAGACGCTAGTATGTCCATGGATCATAAAGAATCTGGGATGCGCCTGAGCTGTATCTTACATGGTGGAAGACACAAGTGGTTCGCAAGGACGTAATGCACCTGGGGTGCTCCTGGGATGTACCCACATGTTTGAAGACACAGGTTGAATGAGAGAGTCATAATACATCTGGGTTGTATCCACGGGGTGGAAGATGCAGATGTCCCTGGGTTGTACCCACTGGGTGGGAAACACGGGTTGACTGAGAGAGAGAGACATAATACATCTGGGCTATATCCACTGGGTGGAAGATGGGGTTGTTCTTGGGTTGTATCCATTGGGTGGAAGACGCATGTTGTATGATGGACATGATGTATGCAACTGGGATACTGTCCATGTGTGGTGATGAGATGATCCAGATACAATGAGATGACAGTAGGAGACACAGGTGATTATTGTGGCAATGTAATGTGTGGTCCTAGGCTGTACCTACTTGATGGCTTGCTCGTGGAGATGATGAATACCTAGATGAAATCTAGGCCTACATACAACATGAAAAAGGGATGGCTCTATAGAACTCCTCATGACAGATAGATTCAAGAGATGTCACTAGCCAATTAACACACGATGATGATGATCCAGCGATGATGACATTGTCTAGAGTATGTTTCTAGCTATGATAATGACTATGGTGAGAGAATACCTTCCTAGTGAAGAGGGAGTGTGGTTGTAAATGTTACTTCAGAAGATATTCTTTTGTATATTATTATTATATTATTATTGTACCTCCATCAGAGATTTTTTTCCTCTGTTCGGGGATGTCATTATTGTATTTGGTCATGCTAGAATATCGAGGTAAAACCTCCATTGTAATTCGGGACAATAGCCCCCCAAAAGATAAATGTAAATTGTATTTTTGAGTCTCCCTAGGATAGGTCATCCCAGTCAATTAGAGAGGTTGTCCCTAATGAGTAATTAGGTCACTCACACTTAAATTATAAATAGAGAGGATCACTCTCTCATTTGACAACACACTCACCAATCAAGTTCGCACCAAGTGAGAGAGAAGACAAGTTCGCTGGAGAAGAAAAAAAGAAGTTGTAGAAGACATCTTATATTTTGGGTTTTCCATCTTGCTTGATATTGTACTAGTGATGAATCTATTTATGAGGAAGTTGTGGGGTTTTCTCCTTTATGGTTTCCCCAAGGAAAGTTCTTGTGTCTTTTGTGTTTTGTTGTGCTTGTCTATCTTTCAGTTTAAATATCTACCATAATTGAATTAAAGATCAAACATTAACAATAAGAAAATATTATCATCATCCTCCTTACTGTTTGAAGAGCTCCCCTGCACAAATTCATCCCAGAGACAATCCCAGGAAGGTATGTTCTCTCATGAAACAACCTCCTCCACGAAGATGACCCACTACTTGGATGCTCCATTCAGCGTCGTCCTCACTAGGTCATTGCCCTGCACAACCTTCCCCACTACAATGAGCTCATCTCTCACCTTGGTGATCCAAGTAAGGTAACATGACACATTCTCATATTCTTCCATTCGTATGCTTTTCATATTCTCCCTCAATACCATCTTTCAATTTTCATTCGAACTTTGGTACAGCTTGTTTAAGGAATCCCACATTAGATATGCTCGTGCCTTGGAGGTTAGGTGTGGGATCACAAGATCCTTTACCACATCAAGGATTATACTCTCCACCTTGATGTCCTTCTTATTGAAGGCATCCAATGCTGCTTCATCACTGGTTGCGGGAACTTGAACAATATTTTCTTGAGTATTGTTCACTACTTCATCCCACTGTTCATTCTCCTGTAAAATTAACATTATCCTTACTTTCCAATAAGTGAAGTGTTAGTTTTTACTTGTTTATCATATAACATTAAACAATCTATCACTAAAAGAAATACAAGCACAACAAGAACACAATGAACACAATATTTCTCTCGGGTAAACCACAAGGGAGAAAACCCCGACAAAATCTTCCTCAATATAGAATTCACAAAGTACAAAAGTAAACCCCAAGACAAAATCAGCTACTCCTCCACTTGTACGAACTTCTCTTTCTTTCCTATGCGAACTTGTGTGAGTGAGATGAGTGAGTACAAATGAGAGACTCTTCCTCTATTTATATTCTTCTGTTGGGATTACTTTTCCCCAACTAGGTCGACTTCTCATAACTGACTTGACCGACCTCTCAAATACATAATATAATAGTCTCTTCTGGGTTCTTCTAGACCGACACAAGACCTAGGGTTTACATTGAATCTTTCAATGACTCTTACATTATTAATTACATCAATGACATCTATTGAAGGAGGAATAAAATAATACAATAGACAAGTATAAATAGAATATATTTCGTATTTACATTTACTTAACACTCCCTCTTAACTAGGAAGGTATGAAGCGGGTAACATCAACAGTTGCACAAATGACTTGTGAATCTCTATATGTCATAGGAATATTTTGGATCATCATATGTCTAGGGTATCATCTGCTGGAGTAGCATCATCATCGTCTGTTGGAATGTCACCATCAGCAACATCATCATCATCTGCTAGAATATCACCATCAACAACATCCTCTGAATCATCGTCAGCAATATTCTCTACTGGAACATCTTCTACTGGATCAACAACAACGTTAGATGGAACATCCTCATCAACAACATCATCAGCTAGAACATCCTCTACTGGATCAACAACATTGTTAGTTGGAACATCTTCTATTGAAACATCCTCATCAACAACATCATCAATTGGAACATCCTCTGCTGGATCATCAACATTGTCAGTTGAAACATCCTCATCAACATCATCATCAGTTGGAACACTATCAATCAGCAAGTACTAATATTTCGTCACCCCTGGATAGGAATCCATCCCTAAGGACAAGAACTCTATCAGTCGGCAAGTACTGATATTCCATCACCCCTAGACAGGCATCCATCCCTAAGGATAGGAACTCTATCATTCGACAAGTACTGATCTTCCATCACCCCTGGATAGGAATCCATCCCTAAGGATAGGAACTCTATCAGTTGGCAAGTACTGATATTCCGTCACCCCTAGACAAGCATCCATCCCTAAGGATAGGAAATTTATCATTCGGCAAGTACTGATCTTCTGTCATCCCTGGACAGGAATCCATCCCTAAGAATAGCAACTCTATCAGTCAACAAGTATTGATATTACGTCACCCCTAGACAGGAATCCATCCCTAAGGATAGGAACTCTACCAGTTGGAAAGTACTAATCTTTTGTCACCCATGGACAGGAATCCATCCCTAAGGATAGGAACTCTATCATTTGGGAAGTATTGATATTCTGTCACCCCTTGAGAGGCATCCATCCCCAAGGATAGGAACTCTATCAGTCATAAATTACTGATCTTCCATCACCCTTGGACAGGAATCCATCCCTAAGGATAGGAACTCTAGCAGTCAACAAGTACTGATATTCCATCACCCCTGGACAGGGATCCATCCCTAAGGATAAGAACTATCATTATCTCTTTCAAGAGGGGTCCCTTTATGCGAGACAGAGGATTAGTCAACACATTAGCAACTTGTTCCTCTGTAGGAACATACTTGAGCTTTACAAATCCCTTTTGCACCATATCTCGGATATAGTGGAACTTGATCTCGATGTGCTTTGATCTAGCATGGAACACATTATTCTCTGCCATCTTGATGCAACTCTGGTTGTCACAGTGTATATCCGTAGCATCAATCTCTGCATCGAACAATCTTGCCAAAATCTTGTGAATCCACACTACTTCGCTACAAGCTGAACAAATTTCTACATATTCAGCTTCTGTTGTACTGAGTGAAACATAAGGCTGCTTTCTACTGAGCCATGAGATCATACCTGATACCAAACTAAAGCAACATCCTGAAGCATTTTTCCTATCTTCAGCACTTCCAACCCAATTTGAGTCTGTGTATTCATACAACCTGAACTCACTATTTGAAGCATATCTGAGTCCATAATCTAGCATACCCTTTAGGTACATCATCACATGTTTTGCTGCAATCAAGTGAACATTCCTGGTGTTGATGTATATGTAACTTCGGAATGTATTTCATCTGTGTATTTTATATATATTCATTGTACCCTTATAAGAGATGTGTTATTCCTCTATAAGGAAGTGTCGTCATGTGGATTGACAAGTGTCGCAAGTGTGTGTACTCGCTGATGGGTTATTAGACCACCATGTGGGGTCCACCCTGAATTATATATAATATAATGTGGATGTATCTAGATAGACAAGTCGGCCCCATAAGGTCATTGAGCAAAAAGGTTAGTATAAATAGAGATCGGAGATCTCTATTTTACTCATTTGGAAAAGCAACTCACTCTCACTCAGAAAGTGGTGCACTAGTGAGGAGGAGGATCATCTACTACTAGGAGACTATCTCAGTGTTATTTGGTTGTACTTTGGTTGAGCCATTGCTCTCTCTATCTCTGAGGAAGTTGTGGGGTTTTTCACCTTAGGGTTTTCCCCACGGAAACTCTGTGTCTCTTGTCTCTTATGCTTTTGATTCTTGTGATGCTTGTCATATTATGATTGTCATGCATTGATATACTGTATATGTTATTCTCTCAGCAAAGATCCTAGAGTATTGTGAATTAATGCTCAAAATTTAACATGGTATCAGAGCTAACCTGAGAAGAAGACATTTTGCAGTGACGGAAGCTTGAGTTCCTTGTTTATTGGGTTTCTCTCCACAATTGTTTGAAAATCAGTATAGTAGATTGACTCTACTCATCAAGGCGCATCTATCTGTCCAATCAGAACTTAGTTCCAAGCATTTTCATATTTGGCCCTAAAAATTAGGGTTTCCACAAAAATAGGAATTTCTGGAATCTGAAGACACAGCTGGACGCTCCTTGCAAAAATCGAATTTTAGAGCTTTGGATCGAGATTTTTGGCTGGGTAGATCTCCAAGAAACTCAAACCCTAATTCAGGGCTCTCCCCGGTGAACCCGGGAGGACAAAAAGGAAATTTTGAAGGGCAAGACTTTGCTGATCTCAAATTCTGAATGTACCAGGCTGATCAGCTCACCAAAGCGCATCTTTCTATCCTTTCAGAAATTTGAAATTCACATTTTGAATTTTTAGGGTTTCTCTAACAAACCCTAATCCAAGACCAGATCCAGTTTTCAGCACTCCAAGTGGTAAGATCTAAATCTTTTCTATTTCCATTTGAAGTACTCTTTAAGATGTCTCTCCACACCAAGCTTGAGGATAAGCTTGAAGGGGCTGATAACTTCCGAGCCTGGAAGTATAGGATTGGGTTAATCCTGGAAGAAAATGAGTTGGACTCATATGTGAAAGAAGACATCCCTATCCCAGAGGATGAAGAGGCCAAGGCATTGCACAAGAAGAACTTGGTCAAGGCAAAGAGAATCATTTCCGATTCTATCAAAGACCACCTCATACCCCACGTGTCTTCTCTTAAGACACCCAAGGAGATGTTTGACTCTTTGACCAAGCTGTTTGAAGGGAAGAACATAAATCGAAAGATGACCCTACGGAACCAATTGAAAGGAGTAAAGTTTCAAAATGGAGAAACCATTCAATCTTATTTTTCAAGGGTCTCCCAGATCAAGGAACAACTAGAAGCAGTGGATGAAATGGTGGAGAATGGTGAAGTGGTGATGAACACTCTAAATGGCCTACCCAGGTCATGGGATTCCTTTATCCAAGGAAGAAGTTGATATCCTTCAGTAGACTACGGGAAGAATGCTCACAAGAAGAAGCAAGGCTTATGGCATGAGAAGAAAAGATGGGGAATGAAGATCAAGCTCTCACAACTCACACCAAGAAAGGGAAGTCCAAGAGAGAGCCATCTCATTCCAAGAGATCTTCACATCACTTCAAAGAAAGAAGAATATGCTTCACCTGTAAAGAGAAAGGGCATATTGCTATAAATTGTCCCAAGAACAAGAAGGAAAACAACATCTCCAACAAGAAGAAGGGTAGCAAAAGAAGGTTTCATGCTCATGCTGCCGAAGATGATGAACCCCCAAAGAAGAAGGCTAGGGAAGAAAGTGATAGTAATGATGACTCATCAAGTGAAGAAGAGTATGTTTTGATCTCTGCTCTCACAGGTACCATCTCTCATAGTTGTAATGATTGGTTGATTGATAGTGGGGCTTCCAAACACATGACTGGGTTTAAGGAATCTTTTGTGAATCTATCTAAACATGAATCACCCCATAAGGTGAAACTTGGGGATGATTATCAATACCCAATCAAAGGAAGTGGTGAAGCCTCCTACAACCTAGATTCTGGAAAATCCTTGAAAATGAAAGAAGTACTTTATGTACCTGGGATCAAGAAGAACTTACTATCCATCTCTGCATTGGATGCAAAAGGTATGAGGGTTGCATTTGTGGATGGTCAAGTCCTAATGTGGCCAAAGGGAAAGACCATAGATGATGCAGTAGTGATTGGAGAGCAAGAGGGAGGTTTGTACAAATTGGAGGGACAACCTGAACATGCCATGGTGACATAAAGACAGAGATTCATCCATAGTCATGGATCACATAGAGGTATGTATAATTTGTTTTTGCAAAAGTTAACTAATGAGTTATGCAGGTCATTGAAGAAGAACAAGAACACATTGTTAGACATAACTAGCAAATATGGTGACCAGGTATGTGTTTCTTATATCATAGGATCTATCATATAAGTATGCATGGCATGATTGATGATAATTGTTCATAAAGTCATAAGTTTGAATAATCATGGGTATATGCATATTATGTGTCTTACCTTAATTAATGATATGACTAACTAGTAGAGTCATAGGTTTGAGTAATTACAGGTTTAGACATGTTATGTTTCTTATGATATGACTAACCATAAGAGTCCCATATAAACCTTGAATGCTAATGCTTATTATTTCTTTTTGAAATGATCATGACTATACATGCTTGATATTATTGTGTTTTAATAGTATACTAATTTTGTATGAGATCACAAGGATAACACAATTATGATACTAATAAACATGCATAGGGACCAAGGATGAATATGAGTTCAAGAACAGGTAATCCAGGAAGCAAAGATTAAGAGGGAGCACACTCCAGTGGCTTCTGCAAGGGTGCAGATATTTAGAGGGAGTTGTCGATCTCTCTACTTTCCACAACAGAAAGGTGTAGAAGGACTCCAGCAGCTCCTGCAAGGAAGCAAAGACTCAGAGGGAGTCCACCCAACAAACAAACAAAGATAAGTATTTTAATTTCTTTCATATTTGTTTGCTTAAATAAATTTGTTCAATGATGTATATGCTCATGTTCCTAGACTTAGGATATGTACTGTGCATATTAGAATGATTGCATTATTGAATAGTATACTACTAATATGCATGTGTTGGGTAAGTGGCCTATGGCACTGTACAACATTCCATTGCTACTTATCTAGAATGAAACCTCTTTGCTGACATGTTGGGAGTAGTGCAAACTCTTAACAATGTTCTGGTAGAGACTGGAAGGCATCTAGAAAGTTATGGAACATGGATAAATGTTGTATTGAAGCATTGGCTAAGATAATTGCATGATTGTATGACATATTTCTTTATGTGTAAGAATTTGTCTGAAAACTATGAGATGTTTCTAATCATGCAATTTAACTTGTTTTGTAGGAGAGACCATATACCTTCACCTACAAAAGAAGGATTACAACATTTGTTCCAGCAACAAAGATATCTATTGAAGATATTGAAGATATTGAAGTTCCCAGGATCTGAGATGAAGAAATGGAATGCCATGATCCGTCGATCATGAAGATGATGTTTGGGATGCAGTCCCAAGACCTGACAGGGAGTCACATGTGTGCAGATTGAAGAAAGCCTTGTATGGCTTGAAGCAAGCTCCCAGAACTTGGTATGGTAGGATGGACAGTTTCCTATCTAGTTTGGGCTTTACCAAGAGTAAAGCGGATTCCAACCTTTACTACAAGGTTGAGGAAGGGAATCTTGTGATTCTACTCCTGTATCTGGATGACTTATTTGTAACAGGAGATGACAGACTGATTGCAGATACTAAGAGGAAGCTTGCTATTGAATTCGATATGAAAAATTTGGGAATTGTTAGAACATTTTTCCACCTATGTACATTAATCATTTATTAATGATGATTAATTAGCCCAAGTGATTAATGATTACATCCCTAAGTTGTTTAGCTACTAAATGGTCAATTATCATGAACTAGATGGCAAATGTGAACAAGTGCTGAGTCAAACCAGCTAAGTGGAGCGCTCCCCAGGGCAATTAATGCACTCAGCATGCCTAGAGCGCCCTCCTCAGGTCATTTAATGCACTCAGCATGCTTCTCTTCTACCTAGGGCGCATTTGCTCTCTTTGTGGACAATCTTGCCTTGTTTTGTCACATTTTTGACCAATTTTAGACTCCAAACCTCTAACCAACCAGTTTCTTCACATGTGTGAGGTCACATGGGCCTGTCCAGTCATTCCCAGCATTCACACTGTAGATTCGAACCAGTTTGGGATGGTTTGGGATATTTTGGTCAACCTAGGGGGGTTTGAGCTTTTTCTAAGCTAGATCAGTGTGAACACTCCAGATGGATTCGAATTCTTCCAGATTTGTATATATGGGTGTTCTTAACCTTTGTTAAGGTTGGACAGTTAATAATATTGACATTATTCACCAATTCATGAGTATTGTTCTTCATTCATTTAAATTTTTTATGCTAATTCTTGCAAATGTTGTGCAATCTTTCACCAGTGAGGAATCCACAGTAGCTAGATTCAACTGTGCTTGAGATTTTACATGGTATCAGAGCCTTGGAGCTAGAATTCGAACCAGCAGACTGTTGTAGTGGATTGCCAGAAACAGTGGAGAAACCACATAATTCCTGAGGCCATTGCCTTGAGCTTACTGGAGAAATCTAGTGGCTCCTCTCAGGTGTGATGCTCTCCCGAATGCACCCACTATCCATACAGGGTTCGAATCTGTGAGTGTAGATCCCTCCAGAGTGATTTGAGAGTTGTTTGCAGGTATTGGAGTTCAGCATTGTCAGCAAGTGCGAATTGCAGCAGAGGAGAATGGAGCCATCTCACCCAAACGTGCTCACTCCCTTCAACTATTTCGATTGGAAGGCAGAAATGGTGATTTTGCTGAGATCCAAGGGTCTCTACAGAATCACGATGGGCACTGAGGTTGAGCCAAACTCAGCTGTGGAGAAATCCAAGTTTTTTAACAGAATGGATGAGGCATTTGGCCTCCTTTGTCTCAGCATTTCGAGAGACCTCTTGTTTCATGTAGAAAGTCTAGCAACTCCAAATGAAGTGTGGCTCAAGCTTGAGACACTGTTTGGAAAGACTGATGAGATGAGAGGCCACCAGCTCGAAAATGAGCTTGTCTCACTGAGCCCAGGGAATTTCGATTCCATCCAGGACTTCTTCACCAAGTTCAAGAACTTGGTCTTGCAGATCAGACAATGTGGCATAGAAAAGAAAGAAGAACAGTTGGTGTTGTCCATTCTCTCCAAATTGGGTTCTGAATACTCAGTTTTTGTGTCTTCCTTCAACTCCACAAGGCTCACAGTTAGAGGTTGGAAGATGCCATCTTTGGCTGACTTCATGGAGATGCTAACTCAAGAGCAAGACAAGCTGGTCTTGATGGGCTCCATCAAGCAAAAAGACCAAGTTCTTGCAGCTGGAGATTCGAAATATGGAAGAGGCAAGCAAAAACCAAAGGGGCCGAAACCTCAAGAGAAGAAGATGAAGGAGAAGAAGCATTCAAGTGATGAAAGCTCAAGTTCAAGTGATGAAGATTCAAAAGTCAAGAAGATGAAGAGCAAGAAAGAGAAGCCCAAATGTGGTTATTGCAGAGGTTCTCACAATGAAAAATCATGTTTCAGAAAGAAGATAGACATTCTAACCAAGCTACTTGAAGAACATAACATTGATGTTCCAGATTTTGCAAGAAGAGAAGAAGCCAAGCTCTCTTTGGAACAAGATCATTGCCTCTATGCCACATGCAAAGGTAAAAAGCTCTATGATTTGGGTGAAAGAGCCAAATATTTTTCTGATATCTCTGTTTCTGATTTACATTCTGATATATCAGATTCAGAAAAATCAGTCTCTTCCCTGAAAGAATCTCCATCCAGTTCACCGAAGCTTTCTCCCAATACTAGTAATTTTTCAATAGTTTTTGACATGCCTTCTGAAAGCTCTTTCCCACTTCAATCAGATCTTTCATATTCTGATATGGAAGATAATATGCAGGCTGATATACAGGTTATGACAGCCATCAAACCATTTCCCCAACCATCGGATGCCCAAAAGACCACACAAACCCCAAGTTCTACAGTTGGAAAATCTCACAATTTTATTGTTTCCAAAACTGTGTCACTGATCTATCTTGGTTTTATGTCTTGCATATCATTCCTTGGTTGGACAGCCATGTCATTGGCTATCATGGGACTGCTGTTCCACATGTCTGGACCTGATCTTACCACCTATGGTTCAAAACTCAAGTCTCCAGACCCTTCAAGTTTGCTCAACTGTCAGTGTGATCCAGTTACACACACTTCTCTTACTGTAAAACCATTCGATCATGGAGACATTATACCTCTAGTTTTTGCTGCTCCATATGGCTCCTATTCTGATATATCAGAGCCACATGATCTCTATTACAGATTTGGGAAGGTGCTACATCAGTTCGGAAGGAAGATTCATGGTTTGATTTGCCATGTGGAAGCTCCTCAAAATGCAGATTTTGTTGAGATTTTTGATGTTCTTTGGGAAGGATTTTGCAGAGATATCTTTTCCATTATTGATCATGTATTCATATCAGAGTATGTATGCAGCAAGAAGCATTCTTATAATTCTCCCCCATCATCAAATGATGAGATTCAAGGAGCCTTCCAACATGTTTTTTTCCTACAAAACATTGAAGAATTGGTGCATGATCATGACATCCACAACATCTTCACCAAGTATTTCAGCAAGAAGTTGTTCATTCAACTCATTCAAGTGAAGAACAAGACCTGTTGAAGACCTTTTGATCATCTCTGTATCATGTCCATTCTTGAGGGAGGATTTTTCCCATGTGGTTTTGCCTCTTTCCTCATTTTACATGGACAAATAAATTTTATGATGTAAAAGGTGACTTGAGCCTAGTTGCCAAGGCCTTAATTTTTGATATTTCACTAAGTCTAGCTTAAGGGGGGGTGTTAGAACATTTTTCCACCTATGTACATTAATCATTTATTAATGATGATTAATTAGCCCAAGTGATTAATGATTACATCCCTAAGTTGTTTAGCTACTAAATGGTCAATTATCATGAACTAGATGGCAAATGTGAACAAGTGCTGAGTCAAACCAGCTAAGTGGAGCGCTCCCCAGGGCAATTAATGCACTCAGCATGCCTAGAGCGCCCTCCTCAGGTCATTTAATGCACTCAGCATGCTTCTCTTCTACCTAGGGCGCATTTGCTCTCTTTGTGGACAATCTTGCCTTGTTTTGTCACATTTTTGACCAATTTTAGACTCCAAACCTCTAACCAACCAGTTTATTCACATGTGTGAGGTCACATGGGCCTGTCCAGTCATTCCCAGCATTCACACTGCAGATTCGAACCAGTTTGGGATGGTTTGGGATATTTTGGTCAACCTAGGGGGGTTTGAGCTTTTTCTAAGCTAGATCAGTGTGAACACTCCAGATGGATTCGAATTCTTCCAGATTTGTATATATGGGTGTTCTTAACCTTTGTTAAGGTTGGACAGTTAATAATATTGACATTATTCACCAATTCATGAGTATTGTTCTTCATTCATTTAAATTTTTTATGCTAATTCTTTCAAATGTTGTGCAATCTTTCACCAGTGAGGAATCCACAGTAGCTAGATTCAACTGTGCTTGAGATTTTACAGGAATGATGCACTTTTTCCTAGGTATGGAGGTGTGGTAGAGTGCAGGTGGGATCTTCCTTGGTCAAGGGAAGTACACAGTGGATATCCTAAAGAGATTTGGGATGATGGATTGCAAAGCCATGGCCACACCTATGGCATCGAATATGAAGCTTCTATGTGATGCTTCATCTGAGCCGGTTGATGTCTCTATGTATCGTCAGATGATTGGGTCCTTGATGTACCTGACGAACACGAGACCGGACATTTGCTTTGCTGTGAACACATTGAGGCAGTTTCTGACGGATCCGAGGAGTGTTCACCTGATTGCTGTAAAGCATGTTCTGAGGTACCTGAAAGGTACAGTGGATTATGGGCTCAAGTATGAAGCGAATCAAAAGTTTAACCTACAGGGTTATGTTGATTCAGATTGGGCTGGCAGTGCTGCAAATAGGAAGAGCACATCTGGGTGTTGCTTCAGTATGGGATCAGGTGTGATCTCTTGGTTAAGTAGGAAGCAGTCCTGTGTAGCACTAAGTACAACAGAGGTAGAGTATGTTGCATCCTGTTTAGCTAGTTGTGAGGCAGTATGGCTACGGAAGCTACTATTTGAGTTATTTGATCTCCCGTTGGATGCTACTGGTATCTTCTGTGATAACCAGAGTTGTGTGAAGTTGTCCGAGAATCTAGTGTTTCATGACAGGTCGAAACACATAGAGATCAAATATCACTATATCAGGGATATGGTGCAGAGAGGAGCTATGAAGCTCCTGTATGTTGTGACGGACGAGCAGATTGTAGATGTGCTGACGAAGCCACTAACCAGGGTGATGTTCGAGTACTTCAGAGAGAGGCTTGGTGTTCTTTAGATCGAGGACACTTCGAGGAAGAAGTGATGGACACATTTGCTGAAGCCATTCCAAGCATGTTGGAAGGGGGATCCTTCACATGGCTGTGGATGTAAGTGCTGGATGATGAGCATCATGATGATGTTTTGGTTTCTGCTTGAATATGATCAGTTGGATCATTATATATGTATGCATCATGTTGGATGCTGGATATGAGTAGTTGGATCATTTATATGTATGTACGCATCATGTTGGATGCTGGATATGATCGGTTGGATCATGTGTATGTATTTTGTATACGCATCATGTTGGATGCTGGATATGATCGGTTGGATCATGTGTATGTATTTTGTATGTACGCATCATGTTGGATGCTGATGGATACATTGTGTGGATCATGTATCTTTGTATGATTAGGTAGATCATGTATGCTGATGGATACATTGTGTGGATCATGTATCTTTGTATGATCAGGTAGATCATGTATGTTGATGGATACATTGTGTGGATCATGTATCTTTGTATGATTAGGTAGATCATGTATGCTGATGGATACATTGTGTGGATCATGTATCTATGTATGTATCAAGTGGATACTTGGTGTGCATCAGATGGATGCATTGTATGATCAGGATGATCGTGGATGACGAACTTCTCCAGATGACATGCAGCAGGATGTTGCAGTGATGATGATCAGGATGATCATGTGTACATCAGGATGATGTTTGATGAGTATCAGATGATACTTTGTGGCCGTGGATCAGGTTGTGCAGGTAAGCATGTAATTTGTGCCCTGGGAGATTTGCAGATGGTCTTTCGAGGTTTTTCCTATGGCATGTAATTTGGTGCCCTGGGACATCTAGCAAATGCTCTTTCTAGGTTTTGCTTGGGAGGACATGTAATTTGTGCCCTGGGAGATCTACAGATAGTCTTTCAAGGTTTTTCCTATGGCATGTAATTCGGTTCCCTAGGATATCTGGCAGATGCTCTTGCGAGGTTTTGTCCTATGGCATGTAATTTGCTCCTGGGAGATCTGGATAGGATGAGAAAGGCCTCAGATGCTTCAGCCAGGTTTTTCCATGACCACATGTAATTTGCTCCTGGGAGATTTGGACAGGATGAAAAAGGCCTCAGATGCTTCAGCCAGGTTTTGTGGTGAGATCACATGTAATGTGCTCCTGGGAGATCCGACAGGTAGAGCCGTGTGCTCGTAACAGCCTGGGATGCTTCAGCCAGGTTTTATGATGGGTCACATGTAATGTGCTCCTGGGAGATCCTACAGGTAGAGCTGTGTGCTCGTAATAGCCTGGGATGCTGCAACTAGGTTTTGTGATGCACGTAATAAGTCCCGAGGATTCCACATTATGGCCAGTGATGATGAATACCTGCAGGTGGTGGGCCTACATCCAGTATGAAAAAGGACTGGCTCTGTAGAACTTCCTATGATGAGTAGAGTCAGAGATTGGTTGAGATAGCAGCAGTAGTGACGATGATGATGACGATGATCTAGAGAATAATACTTGTCTAGCAGATCTATGTCGAGAAATACCTTCCTAGTTAAGAGGGAGTGTTGATGTATATGTAACTTCGGAATGTATTTCATCTGTGTATTTTATATATATTCATTGTACCCTTATAAGAGATGTGTTATTCCTCTATAAGGAAGTGTCGTCATGTGGATTGACAAGTGTCGCAAGTGTGTGTACTTGCTAATGGGTTATTAGACCACCATGTGGGGTCAGCCCTGAATTATATATAATATAATGTGGATGTATCTAGATAGACAAGTCGGCCCCATAAGGTCACTGAGCAAAAAGGTTAGTATAAATAGAGATCGGAGATCTCTATTTTACTCATTCGGAAAAGCAACTCACTCTCACTCAGAAAGTGGTGCACTAGTGAGGAGGAGGATCATCTGCTACTTGGAGACTATCTCAGTGTTATTTGGTTGTACTTTGGTTGAGCCATTGCTCTCTCTATCTCTGAGGAAGTTGTGGGGTTTTTCACCTTAGGGTTTTCCCCACGGAAACTCTGTGTCTCTTGTCTCTTATGCTTTTGATTCTTGTGATGCTTGTCATATTATGATTGTCATGCATTGATATACTGTATATGTTATTCTCTCATCAAATATCCTAGAGTATTGTGAATTAATGCTCAAAATTTAACACCTGGGATCCACCATACACTGGCTCAATGTGTTCACAACAAAACATATATCTGGTTGAGTATTGGTCAAGTACATCAATGACCCAATAATATGTCTATACATGGTGACATCTACTATCTTTGATGAAGCATCATTCAAGATCTTCAAGTTTGTCACCATCGGAGTAGTCATGGCCTTTCAATCCATCATCCCAAATATCTTTAGGATCTCAACTGTGTATTTTCCTTGACTCAGGAAAATCTCATCTGGGAACTGCCATACTTCAAGACCTAGAAAGTAATGCATCATACCAAGGTCTTTCATCTCAAATTATGTTGCAAGCCTTCTCTTACATTCGGTGATGGGCTTGTCTTCTCCTTGTTATCACATCCATAGTATATGGGATACCATGGTTACAGAGCAAAATACCTGCATAGTTTTTAGCTTTTCCTTTACACAAGTTCAGCGAGATCAGCTATGATGAGCAGTGTTGTTTGTGATCACTCACACATTAGAGCAGCCTTATATCAAACATGCAGTAGACCTTATTCCAAGGTTGATCCTTAAGACAACAGATTTGATGACCAAGATGACCTTCCATATAGGTACAGGTAAGTGTTCAAAGTTTCGATAGTAGTATTCTCAGTGGGTATAGTTGGTTCAGATTACAGATATTGATATATGACCCGGTATATATATGATGTGCACTAGTATTATTATCTTGTTGTTTAGGTCATTTTGATAGCTTGACTTGGCATATGGTAATTATGATATGGCAGTATATATATGTTAAAATGAAATTGGTTACTATGGATTATATGAATGATTGTATTATTGACATTTGGAAACTCTTGTTTTATACTCATTGGTTTTTACCTTCTTAAGAATGTGGACATGATCACTCTCGTCTTTTTTACTTGCTAGCTTAGGCACCATTTTCACTTGTCTCCATCCACCCATTTGTTCTTCCCCATTATTGATCTTTACCCTGAATTACACCTTGACTTGTGATATGGAGGACCTCCCCATTCTTGCCTCTGTGTTGGATAACATCCATGTTAAATTTGTGTCTCGGCTCTGAGTTGGAAACAAAACTTACCTTTAGTGAGTTGGATTTTATATCATGATCTCCTTGATTGTGGAAGTCCCCATAGTTGCTTGAGTTGTGTTGGCTAAAACCTGAAGCAAATTGTACTACCTTTGGAAACTATTGATATATATCTTTTGTAAATCCTAATGAAAAGGGTTGTGAAATGAAATGTAAATGAACCCAGGATGAAAGCTGTGATTAGTTGTGCTTCTAAGCACATGAAAAATCCTAGAGGGGTCCTAAAGACCTAAAAATAAATGGATAAATGTATGCTAAATCTAAATATTGTTGGTCAAGGAAATGATATGAAATGAAATGAAAGGTCCAAATAAAGCAGTGATTAAGTATATGCCAAATCTAAAGACTGTTGACCTTAAATGAAACATTCCTCATTGAGCCTGTGGGTTATGATGTGAGATGGATAAATGGAAAGCTAATTCTAAGTATCCCCTAGAACCTCAAGTTACGGTTATCAGGGCACCTAGTTCATGGAGGTTCTAGTAGTAGACATTTTTCCAAGGTTGAATAAGCACTTCTCTAAACAACTTACCCATTTGTGAGACACCGCCATTCCTTGTGTTTTATTTTCCAACATATGCTTGAATGTGTAATACCATTTACCTTATCCAAAGTATCATAGTGTCAAGTCAGTCAAGTCATTCCCCTTTTCCTAGCCTTACATCCTTAGCCTTCACCCTCTGTTATCAATTTGATCATGTTTACAAATGAGTATATTCTTGAAGTTCTTTTTGAAAGTAAATTATTAACTAACCTATTATTATCGATTAACTGTCAGTGAAATGATTCTTAATGTTTTAAATTCTTTCTATTAAAATGATTTAAAGAGAATGTCTTAGCCATTTTCACTTGCAGCAGTAGGCTTCTATAGCCTGGGTCATATTTTGATCAGTATGACTGGTCAAACCTAGTTTGACCAAGGTCAACCTTGGGATCCGTGATGAGGTGGACCATTCATATTATATGATGTTGATCCATGGTATCTTATATACCTTTTGATGACTCCATATGTTGGACACAGGTTTCAGATGCTGATTGATGCAGCTTTTATTGATTATTATTATTTCCAGATCATCATATTTTTATTTGTCTGGGTATGGTGGATGCCACAGATGACCTTACAGGTTACCATGAGGTGTATGAGTACTCATTTATAGTGTATTTGGGTGCTCTAGATTCATTGAGACACTTATTTTTCTGTTTCAGGCACTTGTAGTGATGATATGAGCAGTTTTTCACCTATTGACCAATTTGGCCATGCTAATGTGGCATGTCCAATTGATGCATTGGAGGCAAGTCGTTTCCTAGGGTGATATAGACGAAGGGCGTGGTCAAGCCACTTGTTATTACCATATTACCCCCCTTCCAGACATGATGGTACAATCAGATTTTGTGCCCGGGCACTAGGCAGTTGTTTTAAGGCTGTTTGATGGATTTTTAAGTGGGATAAAAATGGAATAAAAAGGTCATTAAGGAATTCAATTTGAGAAATTGAGGTAAGGTTTTGGCATGAGGTCTACTCAGAGGTCATATATGGTGTATTCCACTCTTTCCATATCAGTTTGCAGCATTCAGCAGGGTCCACACAGTCATCAGGTTGTGTTTTGATGTAGTCTTCTCTCGGTTGAGGGGGCCAACATTTGATCATTTGTTCACTTGGACATGTCACTGAGTCATATGTTATATTATTGTGCCATGGGGTGATGCTAGTGAAGGAAATTAATGCCTCCTAGACCCACCATGTGCTCCTAGTCATCTTATGTGGCATACTTGTATCCTAGTCACTTGTATGTAGTGCACACCCCTTTGGAGCCCTCTTTTAGTGAGTGCGCACCCCCCTTTAGTGAGTGATCCATGTTATATTATACCGGCTCATCTTAGCCATTGATTGTATTATTTTATCTTTTGATCTCGACCACTCATTTCAAAAGTAGTTTATGGTTTTGGTCTCTGTCCTCCTATTTAAGGAAGAGACCCCCCTATTGTAAAGGCATCTTTGGAGCTCTGGAAACTTGGAATAAAAAATACTATTTCTATGGATCTTCTTCTTTAGTCTCCATGGGTATCTTTGCAAATTGAATATACAATTGTTTCTTTGTGTATCATTGTGGATCTATCTATCCAAACGTTTTCTCTATAGGAGGCTGTGTGCGTTGAAGTGGAGGATGTTTCAAGGGGACACTATTGTGTGGAAACCCCATATCTCACCTTTGATCTACTTTTTTGTATGAGGTAGTGTAATTATTTTATCTTAGTGACATAGTTGATGCTTTCTCTTTCATCTTTTCATCCTTATAGCCATTTTCATGTCGAAATGATTCTTATATAGATCCTTTATTGCAGGAGGAGGGCACACATGCGACCTTGGAGGGCTAGCAATTTCACTTGGGTGGCTTGGATATCACTCTTGAATATACACAAATGGGATATTTATCACTTTGCAAAGTGGCCACAAGCTCTAGAGGTAATATCTATGAGGTGAGTACTTTGTTTCATGTATTTTCATCCATTGATCATCTCAAACACTAAAAGTCAAAACCCTTGCATTTTTATTTTTCAGATCTATGGAGATCTAGCAATCACTTGGGATTAATAATTAAAACCCACCTTAATAATCATCTTAAAATTCCCGATCTAAAGTTTGGTGGACATCCGACTCTATTTGCCCCCCGATCTAAGGCACTTAGCCTCTCCAAGGGAGGTTGCACTTCTTGGGTAGGTGGCCATTTGCTAGATCCCATTTGTGGGTATTGCTCTTTTCTTCTCAAATTCATTGATCCATATCATAGAAGACCCCCTAGTGCCAATTCATATTAATTTTTACCTTGTGGGCCCCATTTGACCATTTTCCATATTTTAAGGGTGGGCCCCACTTGTGTACTTTTACTTGGCATTAGATCTATATAGATCTACCTTTCATAACCTATAAGTGGCCTTATTTTTTGTTGGTTGAACAATTTTTCATGTCATAAGCCTCTTCAACCTACGGGGGCTTCACTAGAAGGCAATATAATACCACGTTCATTCATATTGTGGTATTAAATATTCATGAAAACCTAAAAATTGTATTGCTTATATATTAAGGGGCAAAGGGTTTTTTATTATTATTTAATGTAACAATACAAAAATACTTTGGGTTCTTTTTTATATGGGCGGGCTGACAAATATCCGCCAAATGGAGATGGCGGGATCACGGCCGGATGAGAAATCGGGTTGAGGCAAGGCTTGGGATTACCAGTATGCAGCGAAATTGCGTCTTGAAGCATGCTTGAGGACAGGGGGTTTCGTGGTGAAGTGGGTTTCTAGTCAATCATAGTCAAGAGACAATGGTCATTAACAGCCAATTGTTACCAGTAGCACTAAGCCAATTGTTACCAATAGCCTTGGGAGGCTCTAAGCCTCCAGGGCCTGTTATAGGCCCTCGATAGGCCTTAGGGTCTTGTATACCCAACCACTCCTGCCTATTACAGTTCTTGGGAGGTTTATTCAGCCTCCTAGAGCTTGTTACAAGTCCTGGGGGCTTGCATACCTAGCCCATAACAGGCTTAGTTAGCGATTGGGGAACTGTAACATGCAATGTAGATGTTGTATTATGTGCATTGGCTCTAGTGACATACAAAAAGTTATCTCCTATCTCTTTATTAGACCATTAGATGTTGCAAATCATAATGATATGTGGTTGAGTAATTGCACTGTGGGTGAAGTAATGTGCATCCACAATATACATCAAAAGAGGCAAGGTGCATTGTAGAATGCATGTGGGGTCATAAGAGGGGTATCATATCAATATACTAGGTAGAAATATAAAGGGGTATAAAAAATGCTAATGAAAACTTTGATACATACAATATCTAGTGAAAATAGGGGTTGTTTTTAAATTGGGAAGGGGTTAAAAAAATGATTTTGGAAGGTATTTTCCAATATTTAGTGAATTTAGGGATATTGTTTCATATACCACGAACAGACGTGCTATGATAGCAATTTATTTAGTGAAGCCTCCGTGCTTCAACCAAGCCCTAACTCAGTGGGTCCACTTATCCATTCTAGATCGGTCTTGATCTCTTTACATTTTACCTCTCACATTGCCCTCGGAGGTCTTGAGTGGGTTCGCTAGCCTTCATAGGTTAGTTAGGATCTCCCCCTTTGTCTTGCTTAGGATTTACCTAAAGTGAAGAGTGCCTCGATTAGCGTGACACCCAATTTCATTAGGAACCGTGGCATCTCTTGGGTCACCTCTTTAGTTTTCCAACACCTCTACCATCCTGGATAGGATAACCTTTAGGGACAACTACAAGTTGTGTGATAACAATACTCCTGTCAGGAACAAATCATCTACATACAATAGTAGTATCATAGGTTCATCATCCATAATTGTTGGCTTAAACTGACCCAGAGGTTTCCAATTAGACCCAGGTTCTTTGCGGTTCTTCCTTTGACCAACAAAACCCCTTTGCACCGGCCCTTTGGGAAACAACCTGCGAACAGGTTGAGGTCTCACCCGAGGTGTATCTTTATGGGGTACTGCAGAATCAGGTTTCCATAGTAAATGATGAGTTGTTTATAAGAACAAACTGCGCAGCGCAGGATAGAAGGATGGAACTGTGAGCATAGTGATGCGGTACGCAGCAGGATCTATGCTGCGGGAAGAGTGATGCAGTACGCAGCATGATCTATGCTGCGAGTAGTACTGTGCGGTGCAGGAAACACTACGGGCCGCACCAAGGGTTTCTTACTGCTACAAATCTTCTACTGGAACTGCAAATCACCCACAATTATCCTCTACTTGGAAAATCTCGGAAACGTTAAGGAACTGAAATGAATATCACTCATCCATTCATTCAGGCACTTATTGGTTATCTTTCTGGCGTTCATTCTAGAACTTGGATTATTACAATGTGAACTGAAATGATAACATGATTAACTGTACTGCATTCCTTCACTGTGCTTAAGAAAGTATTTAAACTTAAATGACTGATTCACGACCTTAACATAGAATTGAAATGTTTGCCATTCATCTGCTTCCGTGGAACCTAGCATATCATTCCCAAAATTCTCCTATTTGTAAATGCATATCAAAGTTCTCATATTACAGCATGCAAGGAAACATTCAAGCATTCATTCTACAGAAAATACAGACAGTCATTCATTCAAAAACATCATCACATAACACAGGATTTAACGTGGTTCACTTCCCCGGATGGAAAGCTACGTCCACAAGAACGGTTGGTAATATATTTCTTTCAAAAGGGATGGGGCAACCCTTCTTAGTCTGCACACTCAGCTACATACTCTTCTTTCTCTCGGATAGGTCTCTGTGCATACAACTGCAAATCCTTTACAATATTCTCAGCTCGGAGAGATTTTTCAATACAAAAAGGTTATCTACTTAAGTTCTCAGCAACAACAAAAGACTAACAATAATCCAAAAAGGGAACAACCCCATCAGAGAGAGAACCCCCATCCCATACAAAGTGTCTTCTTAAATAGATCATGCCCGAAGGTCATGTCTATACAATGTCAAAGACCTAAAACCCAAAACCCGAAAGGTTTCCAAAACTGTGTCGGTTTTCCAAACCAGCTTGCTGGCTCCTGGTAGCATCTGCTTGATCATGGTGGATCTCCACATCCTCATTCTATCGTTATCAGCCTTCCTGTCACACGCATGCCTACAGGCTACTTCTGTCGAACCGTTTCTCTCTAAAGGTTTTTCCTTCTAAGCGTGCCAAATGTTGCTTTCCTTAACAACCCACGCATGGCCGCCTTCCTGTTTTGCCTATGTCCGTCACTCGAAAATCCTGAAATATCTTTCCAAAATTGGTTGCTACTAGTCGAGTCGGTAGCTACACTTGATACTTGTCTAGCACACCACTTTGCTGGCTCCACGTGGCCTCCTAACTCCGCAGCACTGCTTCGGTGCAGTACTGGTCTTTGCATCATGGCCAAAACTTTGATGCTGCACGCAACTCCGTAGTATGGTCAAAAGTTGGATGTTGCGCGCAACTTCATAGCATCCTCAATACTTAGCCAAAATTGTGTTTCTGAGCTGCGCTTAGATCAGCTTTCCCTGCTTGCCTCAAAAAGGTGATTCCAAAACTTCATCTCAACCTGGGCCCAACATGCCCCTAACACTTACATGTGGCTCGTCCCCGAGCCACTGATCGTTTCAGCTGTCTCACTCTGTGCCGCGACCGGTGGAACGAACGTGGCTGCGAACTCATCATATGTAGTGCACAACGGCACCACTGCTTCTCTTGTATCCTCCTCAACCTATTTAATTATCTCAAGCATTGTTGGAGTTATTTCTTGTCCAATTTGATCTTGTACCTGCTCCTGGTTATCGCGCAGTTCTACTAACTTATCTTCAATTTGTTGCGATAACTCCATGGCATTCTACAAGAGATGCTGCGACTGATTATCCATCTCAGTCTCTTTTTGCCGTAATTCCTGTACTTCTTTCTTTAAGCTGGATATCTCCTTGTATCTCGGCAGCCTTTCTCTGGGGGGGCAGAGCTTTAACCACTGCATTCAACTTGTCCAACGCGGTCTATTTTTCTTGTACCCCGATTTTGACCTGCAACAACCCTTGATCCTCTTCAAGGGTCGCGATTTCCTGTGAAACCTTATCCAGGGGAGATTGGCACTTAGCCATCTCACTTGTGATGCTTTTCGAGGTGGCGCTCACTACTTGCTCTCTGAATTGTTGTTCGGTTAATGGCTCCTGCTTATTCAGCTTATCCTTCAATGTAACAATATCGGCCTCATAATAAATCTCTTTATCCCACATCTCTGTCTGCAAGGATCTCACCTTATCTCTGATCCTTAGAACTGTGTCTTCAGGATCATCCTGGATTTCTATGCCTTTGATATCCTTCGCAACATTGGATATGGTGGTCTCCAAATTTTGTCGGCGGTCCTATTCGTTGCATAGCTGTACTTCTGCCTTCTGTTGAATTTGTCTGTTTGCTGCGGTGAGCTCTGCTTGTAACTTCATCGCTTCAACCGTCCGTTCATGCATCTCCTCCACGATCTGTGTGTGGATGAAGTGCAATCCTGGTAACGGGATTTTGGCTAAGTCGAGCTCTACCCTCTCGACTCCCTTTGTGTCCAAGACAACTTGTTTTTCCATTGGCAACGCAACAACCAATGGGTCCAGATGGACAATTCTAGTCTTCGACGACAGCGTTATTGCTAGCTATTGGATTCCTTGCTGCGAGGTTCCTACTGACCTCCTTTCAGCCCCTGCTTCCTTCGGCACAATAAGGCTTTTCTGGACATCATCCATTTTCTTCATTAGGCCTTGCATTGCGAGCCGCGTCTGGTGCAGGTCATCGTGGATGATCATGTCCTTCTTTTCTTTAGCCGCCATAAGCTCCTTCATGTTCTCTGAGACTGTTTTAGCTATCATCTCATAGTCATCTACATTGAGGACTGCCTCCGATTGAATCTTTGTAGCCTTCACCTTTTTCCTTGACTTTGGCTTCTTCGAAGTCTTAGCTTCTTTTCTCTTCCTTGTTTCTTCAATGATTGGGCATGAGAGCAGGATCGCCTCATCTTCTGCTGATTCTTTCTCCACGTCCATAACCTCTACGTAGAACTCTACTATCCAATCTTTCATGAGGTCCTCAATATCCTGCTCGTACATGATGTAATTTCCTGGGAACCACTCCGGTTTCCTCATTTGTGCTTTCGGCGATATGAATATACATTTCATATCTACCTCAAAGTCGATGATGTGGATATACTTCGCCGTGACCTGCTTTGTAATGCGAGGTGTCTTCGTGATTGCGTCGCGTAGCTGAATATAGTACTGGTAAAAGACTTCTGTTGTTGCATGTTGGCACTCTGCATTTGTGTTTGCCCAGAGGTTAACGAACTTAAACCCTCTAGGATCCTTGGTATCCATAATGATGCCCAGATAATCTCGTGGCTCTTTCCATCTACACAAAGCAATTAGGATGATGAGCCAGGTGAAATGGAACTAGCCGCCATTCACCTGTGTATCGTTGAGTTCTTCAAGGAACTCATTCAACAGAAACTGACACCAATTAAAGATGTTGCCTTCGGCCACTGTGGCACCAAGGAGTATTGTGCCCGCAGGCACCTCCAAAGGTCTAGCTATTTTGAGCATCTTGCCTGCGAGCAACTGCGTTACAAATCTTGTTGCGCGGTCCTCTATATATTCTGTTGGGAATCCTCTTTTTTCCTTCACCACCGAGTGGGTCTTTTTCATCTTCTCAATAGCCTCTTTTTCTTTGCTCTTTCCCTGGAAGAATTGCTTCGGATCCTTACCACGCTTGCTTAGCCCGGTGATGTGGTGGATCAAATCAATATTAATGTCAATGTTCTTGTCCAGCCATAGATAACCTTGGTGGATTCACGCCATGAATGTGCGAACCACGATATTCAGTTCTGGAGAATAGTCAAAATGTGGCAATCTTAGCAAGTTCAGTAGCCGCGACTGAACAACAGGTGCTAACCAACTGTCAGCTACCAAGTTCAGAGTTCCCTTGGCATCCTTTTTCCAGCACATATACTGGTCTGGTTGAAAATTCGGGTATTTGGGAACATCTGGCTCATCTTTCTTCATTCCCAAGAGGTCATAATCCTCCCATTTACAATCTGCTATCTTTCCCAGCAGATTCTTAGCAACATTTACATGCTTTGAGATAGGAAACAGCGGGATATCGTATCTCACATTCTTGGACAATTTAAACACAGGGGCATTCAGTGCCCGCAGAGAGATATATTTAGGTGTCATCTTCAAAGGTTCTTTCTGAAAGACTGGTGCTTTCTGTGCCGAGGAGCCCATCTTTATGATGTTGGATCGAGGTGCAGTTACAACTTTTCCTTTATCTTTTGATTTTTCCTGCATCGTTGGATTAATTCTTGGTGATCTGCGGGATCCTTCACCTTGTTCTACAACGACCTTCTTAACTGGAGTTTTCATTAACTATTGAATCCCTCTGTGCTGAAAGATCCTCAATGCTTCTTCAAGGGTCAACTCTTCTTCTCTAAAGGAAGGTTCGGACATTCATAAATGAGGTAGCGGCTAAGGCAGACAGAATGCAGATGGCTATTAGCTCAGAGAGCTTAATCGCAAGAAAATTCTAAGTGCTTGGTAACGCCCGCGAGTCTCCCAACGGTGTTATTTATAGGCGCAACAGACCCTCTCCCGCGCCCTTCAATAGTTAGATAAGCATTTAATGTGGTGTTCGTTGGTGAATTTGAGCGGATCCTTTGGTCTTTTCTGTCGTCAGCGTGCTCAGAACGGCTATCTTTTCCTTAAATGCTGAAGCGGTTGCTGCGATGGTCATCTAATAGCTATTTTATGAAAAGCCATGCGACGGCTATTTTTCTCTGAGTGCTGCGCCGAACTGCGTGGCAAGCCATCTGCAACCCTGCACGGCTACTTCGCAATGCCAAAAATTTCCAACTGCGCGGCTTCCAATATATATATATATTTTTTTCTTCTTCTTCTTTTTTTTTTCCTCCGCGTAGCTTCAACAGTGTTGCGCGGTGCATAGATCATTCTTCTTGTCATACCTTTTTCCTTTTATCATACATGTACAGACTTCTTTACATTTCTAGTGTCCACTTTCAACTTTACTTGACACTTAGAACTTCCTTCCTTTGTTCATTATGCAGGGTTTTGCGAAGCAGTGCTATCATGGTATAGCTTTAGCCTGCTTCCATTTATCAAAGTTGGCAAGGTATCACTAGCTAAATTGGCTAACTGGACTGCACCAGTGTTAGTAACATGTATCACAGTATATGGGCCAAGCCAATGCATCTTAAAATTACCAGGGAATTTCATGAATTTGCTATCATACAGGAGGACTAGATCACCTACCTAAAAACACTTGTTCTTTATATGGCGATCATGCCATGCTTTCTCGTGGTCCTTCTGAGCTTTCTAGTGGAAGCCTGCGATGAAGCGATCTTCCTCCAAGCCCAGTAAATGTAGTAATCTTTATTCTAGAGCTACGCAGTCTGCCATCCCTATAAATGCAGCAATTCTAAAACTAGGGACAATATATTCCATAGGCATTATAGCCTCCTGCCCATAAACCAACCGAAAGGGTGTTTGTCCTTCCAATTTCTTGCATGTGGTCCTGTATGCCCATAGCACAGATGAGACGCACAGGTCCCAATCATCTCTATTTACATTGCACACCTTAGTGAGTGCGTTCTCCAATATTTTATTGAAAGCCTCTATAGTACCATTCTCCTGTGGATGATTTGGAGTACTGCACTGATGACGAATGTGGAATTCCTCTATAAGCACCTCAATCATCTTGTTCAAAAAGTGAGTACCTTGGTCACTCATCAAAATCTTCGGACAGCCAAATCTGGTGAGTATTTCTTCAAAAATAAACTGCGCAGCAGTACTGGCACTGCAGTCCTTAACTGGTTTTGCTTCTGCCCATCTGGTGAGGTAATCTGTAGAAGTAATAATATACCTTGCACCCGTTCTTTTTCCTGGTGGGTTTATAGGACCCACAAAGTCTATTCCCATTTTTCAAATGGCTGCAATGTCAACTATGGATTCAATGGCATCTCATCTCGATGTGATGGTTTTCCTATCCTCTGACAGACATCACAGTTCCTGCAATGTTCTTTGGCATCTTTATGGATCATAGGCCACCATAGCCCTGCGCTCAATATCTTCTGCGCAGTAGCCCTTCCTGCATAGTGACCTCTCACAATTCCTGAGTGTGCGTCGGCTAGAATAAATGGCTTCTCATGATCGAGTGCACACCTGCACAGGACTTCATCCGGCCCAAGTTTGTATAACTGACCTGCAATTATAGTGAAGTCCGCGGCACGCACCACTAACTATTTTTTCTGCTGGACCGAGAATTCCTGGGGTGCCAGCCCTGTGGTTAGGACGTCAATTATGTCCTTGTAATAATCATCGGAAACCTATATACTAAATAACTTCACGTTAGGCAGACTGTCTTCAATATTCGTCGGCTCCTCTCCTGACTCAATCCTTGACAGATGATCAGGTCCCAAGTTCAGTCTACCTGGCTTGATAATAATTTCAAAGTCATATTCCTGGAATAGCAATATCCATCGGCATATGCGTCCCCCTAACACTGGCTTGTTGACCAAATATTTAAACGCAGAATGTTCAGTAAACATAAGGAAGTGCGATCCCAGCAAGTAGTGTCTAAATTTCTGTAGGGCATATACCATTGTAAGGCCTTCCCTCTCAGTAGTAGTATAGTTCTTCTCTGCTATTGAAATCTTTCTGCTAGAAAATGCAATAGGGTTGTCAATACCTCCCTCTCCTGGTTGAGCTAACACGATCCCCAGGGCAATACATGATGCGTCAACATGGACATAGAATGGCTTTGTCCAGTCTAGAAAGACTAGAATCGGCACAGTGACAACCATCTTTTCTTTTAATGTGTCAAAACCCTGTTCGCATTCTGCGTTCCAAATGAACAGTTCGTCTTTCTTCAGCAGCTTTTCCATTGCTGTGGTTATCTGTGCATAACACTTTATAAATTTCCTGTAATATCTAGTATGACCTAATGTAGATCGCAACATCTTGACTGAATTTGGTGTCGGTAAGTTTGCAATAACTGCAATCTTCGCAGGGTCTACCATCAATCCTTGCTTACAGGCAATGTGGCCAAGTAAAATTCCATAAGTCACACAGAAAATACACTTTTTCAAATTCAAGGATATTTGATGTTGTTGACACTTCTCGAGCATCATGCGGAGATTCGCGCAATGATTTTTCAATAGGCCAAATACAGTCCAATCATCAAAATACACTTCTAAAAACTTCTGCATGAAATCTTTAAATACTGTGACGACGACTCGAGAGAATATGGCAGGTGCATTCTTCATCCCAAAAGGCATGACGGTGTACTAGAATGACCCCCATTCTTTAGAAAATGTCGTCTTATGCCTATCCGCAAGATCAATCCTGATCTGATGATAACCAAAGAAACCATCAATGAAAGAATATGCCTCATTTCCTCCAACGTTACCAAGCACTTTGTCTGTGAATGGAGTGGGAAATGGGTCGTGCATGGAAGCATCATTCAGCTTTCTGAGATCCATGCAAATTCTGATCTCACCTTTTTCTTTCTTGTCTTGATCAAACATGGGGCTAATCCATTTGGATTCCTCAACTGGTTCAATGATTCCTACTTCTAGCATCTTATCTAGCTCTGCGCAGACTTTTTCCTTATAGCGCGGATTCAATCTGTATGGCCTCTACTTGACAGGCTTAGCACTTGGTTTTAAAGGTATTTTCATGACCCCTAGGTCTCCCAAAATTCCTTTCATCTCTGTAAATTTTGTTGGAAATAGTTCCTGATACTCATGTAAGGTATCTGTGATCTCTACAATAGTCTGATCGTCCCAATAATCTCCTATTGATGTGAACTTCGGCTCTTTGTCTGTGCCAATGTTCACTTTTTGTATTTTTACTAGTCCAGTCATATCTAGGATTTCCAACGGAGGTCCTTCTACCTCACGCACGCCTTCTGATTCTGGTATATCTATGTTGCGCGGGTTGTCATCATCGTCTTCATTTGTATCATTGGTATCTTCAACTAAGTTGTAACACTCGATCAAGTGCTCTTCATGTTCCTTCCATTCTGACTGTACGTGCGCGGGAACGCACTCTGTCCCAAAAAACTCCTGCATTGTTATGTTTTGATGAGGACAGTCGTCCTGGAATATGCACTTCTTGTTTAGCTATAATGCTTCATGGATTAATGGATTCTTGTCTTTAAAACTGAAGTCCTTCCGGAAGTTCGCAGTGAGCAGTTCCCAGTCAGTGAGTTCACTGCACAACTCCAGGTCGAGATACCATTTCTCTGGGATACCCACATCCAATGTATGTACAAATAAATGTACCCATTCTGTAAGTGGTCTTTCCACCCATGCCTTTGAACAGATTTCAATGTGCTGACTAGGGTCTATCTGTCCATTATACTTTTGAAAGGGTAAAGTAACCTTTTCGGCGAATCGGATCTGCATCTTAGTTTTGCATTGATCCCAAGTGGTCAATGTTTTCTTATGTACATTCCACCATCTGGCAGGTGTATCATGCAATGCTATATCTAAAGCTGGCAGTCTATGCTCATCTGGTATAGATGCAGTATATTCCCTTATGAAACTGTAAACATTAGCAGAACCATCATATGTGGGAATAGGACTCACCTCTTTTCCGATCCAACGCAGTGATTTTGTAACCTGCGCACATCTTCTTGCTGATACTTCATGCATGCGGATTTTCCAATTCTCCATTCCTGTATTCGAGTCAGAGATACAAGAAGTGTCACATCGCCAGCTGAGCGTACCGTCCGCAGTAGGATTAATGTAGTCTTCCTTGTTCGCAGTCAGCTGGTATAGTCGGTCTAAGTCTTGAGCTTGGGATTCCTCCTGAATCGGCTCACTATATCTATCACCATCTTTAGGATCCAATGGTGCGATGACCCTAAGATGCTTCCCTTCAAAGATCATCTTCTTTGTCTTCAAGTTTATGATAGCCAAGTTATCCATAGCCCAATCAATTCCCAATATTGCTAGAAAAGGTTGACTATCATCCACAATTTCAATAACCTCGAAGTCTGCATGACTCTGTACTCCGTCAATGTCAACTACTACATTAGCTAAGTGGCCAAAAGGTATGACCTTCTCCTGATTAGCCATTCGTAACTGGATAGGTGACCAGAGCAACTTTGGTCGACCCATCTGCTGCCACGTCTGCTTAGTCAAGACATTCACTTCTGATCCTAGATCAAGGATGACTTGATCCATTTCAAAATATCCTATCTGCGCAGTAAGCCTAATCTCTCGGCCTGTTCTTTTGTGCTTTCTTATATGATGTATAGTGATATCTGGAGTCTCTGTTGCAATCTGAGGTTCATACTGGCTGATAAGCTTTTGGAGCTCTACTATGGCTTTTTCTCTTTTTAGTAACTTCATGCAGCTTCGCAAGAACTGCGCAACAGAAGTATGGACATTTGTCGCAGTACTTGTTTTATCATATGGGGCCGGCATGTCTTCAACATGCAGTGTTTCAGTGCACAACGGGATCCTTGATGACTTATCTGCTGGTTCTCTAAAGGTATCCCACACATCAATGAAGATCTCCTTGTTCTTCTGTAGGTTAAGAGGGGGTGCTTTTCCTGGAGCTTTCCTTATCCATATTGTTTCAAGGGGATCCTTCTTCGTATGTGCTTCCCCTGATGTTGAAGCTTCCGCTCCTCTGTTGCGGCCTGTCTCAGCGCCATTGCGCGTGACCACATTAATGCTCAGATCCACTGGTCTATTCTCTACTGTGATCCAATAGACGTTTGGATTCAGATCCTTTGTTCATCTTCTCTTCTGCATTTCCACCTCTAATACTGGGAAATCTTCAATGACATGCTCAAACAATTTACAATAGTTGCACGTAGTGCATGGGTTAACACAATCTCTAGACATGTGCCTGGGTTGGCCACATTTATAACAAATGACTTGGCCGTGGCCTCTTCCTTGTGCCGGACCAACATTTCTTCCTCTATCGCGATATCCACCACCACGAACTCTATATCCTCCTTGGTCATATTGTGTATTTTCTTGTTTTGTCTGTGTATCTTCTTGTACGCGGTACAAGCCAGCGCCTTGCATTGAGTCCATATCCCCTTTTCTTTCATTCATTAATTGATATGCATGGCAGGTGGATTCATCATGTCCAACTGATTTACAGAAATTGCAGTATAAATTCTTAGGAGTTTTCACATATTTCTGGATTAGGTAACAGTCTTTAGGTCTATGTCCCGTGGTTCTACAAATTTCACACCATGGGCCCTGATTTTGATTTAATGGGTTAGGTGCACCACTGTTAATATAGTCGCAGAATAGAGGGAAATGATCGCGGTCATGACCTTCTCCTTTACAACTTGTACACCAGACCTCCTGTCTAGGTTCATATCTTTGTTCTTTACCATTTTTCATACTTTGCAGTTCAAGTGTCAGGGTGGTCAGTTGGTTCTGGATCTGAGACATCCCAGAACTAGTATCACCAATCAATGAAGCTTCCAGCTTCATTGCAATTTCCAAGGCCTCTTCCTGGGATAGAACCTTTGTTAGGAACCCATGTCTTTACTTTGTTAGTATGTTGTTGTTGGACGCATATGCTTTGTAAGTCGTCCCGTAGTATTTGTTGATCAATAGTTTGTGTTATTGTTGTTGGCACATATGCTTTGTAAGTCGCTCGTAGTATTGTTGATCCATAGTTTTAACGGCCCATGGTTTTGACCCATAGTATTGGCGCCTAGAATTAGTATATAAGTGTGTGTTGAGACCTATGAAGTCACCGTGAAGTTATTTGTATTGAGCTTGCTCATAGGCGGTTGCCCCCTCGAAGTGGCCTGTGATCAATATAAAAGTGATTCTGAGTTCTGTCATTTCTGCTATTTCGCATATTCGTATTAATTAATTATTGCAAGTGCATCACAACCTTCTGTTGCATCAATGGTAATCTGATATGAGGTAACAGCGTAGCAATGAACCATTCTTTATGTTGTTATAGTGGTATAACAAAAATTACTTGGTCTAGTAAGGTCTTAAACTTATGATCAAATTCCCAGACCATTTCAGTTGGTCTCTGCTTTATTTCCTTCAGCTCAGTTATACACTGAGACTCAGACTTAGGTTTCTTGAACTCTGCCACCAGCGTGACTTTAATTTCTGCGAGGGTTCTCGGCTGTACGATAGAGTATTTCATAAACCAATGTAGCGCTCTATCCCTGAAAGTGGTGATGAGATGTTCTTGTTTCACGGCATCGTCATGGATTTGTCTTACACTCCATACGGCTTCACAAAGGAACCAATGCTGATCAGGGTCTTCTAGGCCAGTTCCTCTGAATATTGGCAGTTTCATATCAGTGTTTTCCATTGTGCTATTAGGTGGTGGGGCGCCGGGATTAGTGTGCGGCTACTGTAAAGGGATCTGCGCAGTAAATACAAATGGGACTATCGAGAGAGATGGACTAGGCTGAGTCTTCTGCGTGGTGGGCTGCGTAGCAGGTGGGTTCTGCGATAAGGGTGGCACAGTTTGTGCAGCCGACGGATTCTCAGGGGTAAATGGTTGTGCAACTTCGCTATCAAGATCGCAGGGGATCTCAATATCTATATGAAGTTTAGGGCCTTTTGGATTCTTATTAATTTTATATCTCTTACCACTTTTGAGAGTATGTGTCTCTTCGTCAGAATCAATATATGTACTGCATATTACTGCATTCTTAGAACACCTTTCTCAGCTAACAGCATCTTAATGTATAGACTGAGATTGTTCAGAAACTTACCTTGGAATCCTCTGAAAAAGTGTGCTTCTGCTTGGCTGTAGGATTTGAGTGTGTCTACAGCAAATTCTGTTACAAATCCTTCTAGCATATGATCGACCCAATAATCAACTGCGTGTGACAACGGGCTGTCTAATGCTTTAAGCTGCGTTGTGAGCTCGGGAGTCCACTCCATAGGAACTCCTCCTTGGAAATAGTTTTTTTTCTCTGCGATCCACGAGATCCACACATGCAGCTCATTTGGAAATGATGACCAAAATATCTCGTGAATGTCGTCCAACAGATATCTATCTGAGCACTGTGTGTCGCTTAGACACGGATGTCTATTTTCTTGTCTGTTAAAATCGCTTATGGTCTTATCCCACCAAGCTTGGATTTCTGTCTTTTCAGGATGCCAATAGTCAGATCCTTCGGGGAAATGATATTCTTCTTCACACATCGTGATTGCAACTCAACGGAACCATTTCAACTCATCATGGATTCTAACGCGGCAACGAAACCATTTCAACTCATCATGGATTCTAGCACGACAATGGAACCATTTGTTGTCTTAAAATGACCAAGAGGTTTCCAATTAGACCCAGGTTCTTTACGGTTATCCCTTTGACCAACAAAACCCCTTCGCACCGGCCCTTTCGGAAACAGCCTACGAGCAGGTTGAGGTCTCACCCGAGGTGTATCTTTATGGGGTACTGCGGAATCAGGTTTCCACAGTAAATGGTGAGTTGTTTATAAGAACAAACTGCGTAGCGCAGGATAGAAGGATGGAGTTGTGGGCAGAGTGATGCGGTACGCAACAGGATCTATGCTGCGAGCAGTATTGCGTGGTGCAGGAAACACTACGGGCCGCACCAAGGGTTTCTTACTGCTTCGAATCTTCTACTGGAACTGCGAATCACCCACAATTATCCTCTACTTGGAAAATCTCAGAAATGTTAAGGCACTGAAATGAATATCACTCATCCATTCATCCAGGCACTTACTGGTTATCTTTTTGGTGTTCATTCTAGAACTTGGATTATTACAATGTGAACCGAAATGATAACATGATTAACTGTACTGCGTTCCTTCACTGTGCTTAAGAAAGTATTTAAACTTAAATGACTGATTCACGACCTTAACATAGAATTGAAATGTTTGCCATTCATCTGCTTCCGTGGAACCTAGCATATCATGCTCAAACTTCTCCTATTGGTAAATGCATATCAAAGTTCTCATATTACAGCATGCAAGGAAACATTCAAGCATTCATTCTACAGAAAATACAGACAGTCATTCATTCATAAACATCATCACCTAACACAGGATTTAACGTGGTTCACTTTCCTAGATGGAAAGCTATGTCCACAAGAACGGTTGGTAATATATTTCTTTCAAAAGGTATGGGGCAACCGTTCTTAGTCTATGCACTCAGCTTCAGACTCTTCTTTCTCTCGGCTAGGTCTCTGCGCACACAGCTGCAGAGCCTTTACAATATTCTCAGCTCGGAGATATTTTTCAATACAAAAAGGTTATCTCCTTAAGTTCTCAGCAACAACAAAAGACTAACAATAATCCAAAAAGAGAACAACCCCATCAGAGAGAGAACCCCCATCCCATACAAAGTGTCTTCTTAAATAGATCATGCCCGAAGGTCATGTCTGTACAATGTCGAAGACCTAAAACCCAAAACACTAAGGGTTTCCAAAACTGCATCGGTTTTCCAAACCGGCTTGCTGGCTCCTGGTAGCGTCTGCTTGATCATGGAGGATCTCCACGTCCTCATTCTGTCACTATCGGCCTTCCTGTCGCACGCGTGCCTTTAGGTTGCTTCTGCCGAACCATTTCTCTCTAATGGTTTTTCCTTCTAAGCATGCCAAACGTCGCTTTCCTTAACAACCCACGCATGGCTGCCTTCCTGTTTTGCCTATGTCCGCCACTCGGCAATCCTAAAATATCTTTCCAAAATTGGCTGCTATTGGTCGAGCCGGTAGCTACACTTGATACTTTTCTAGCACACCACTTTGTTGGCTCCACGTGGCCTCCTAACTCCGCATCACTGCTTTCAGTGCAGTACTGGTCTTCGCATCATGGCCAAAACTTTGATGTTGCGCACAACTCCGCAGTCTGGTCAAAAGTTGGATGTTGCGTGCAACTTCGCAGCATCCTCAATACTTAGCCAAAATTGTGTTTCTGAGCTGCACTCAGGTCAGCTTTCCCTGCTTGCCTCAAAAAGGTGCTTCCAAAACTAAATCTCAACCTGGGCCCAACAATAATCTTATAATAAAGATTAGAATCTGCTTTACTTTTGGTAAATCCCAAACTCATTAGGAAGCTATCAATTCTTCCATACCATGCTCTGGGTGCTTGCTTCAACCCGTACAATGATTTCTTTAGCCTACATACATGTGACTTTCTACCTTCTGTTACAAATCCTTTTGGCTAATCGATATATACTTCTTCTTCTATCTTCCCATTCAGGAACATCCATCTGATGTAACTTCCATTTCATCTTGGCTTCCAAGGAAAGAATGGTTCTAATTGAAGTATATCTGGCCACAGGAGCAAAGGTCTCCTCATAATCAATTCCTTCTTTCTGAGAGAACCCTCACGCTACAAATATTGCCTTGTACTTTTCAATTCTTCCATCTGCTGAGTGTTTTGTTTTGAAGATCCATTTTGACGAAACGACTGAATTATCCTTTGGTCTTGGTACCACATCCCAAACATCATTCTTAATGATGGACTGCTATTATTCATTCATAGCATCCAAGCACTCCTTCTTCCTTACTGCATCTCCAAAACATGTCGGTTCCTCTTTAACAAGGTTACACATCAAGGATACATAACTGGAGTATGTCCTTGGTCTCTTTATCTCTATTGGTTCCTTCTGGGGCACCATACTTTCCTGTATCTTGAATTAATTCTCGTTCCCAATCTTCTCTTCTCTTTTGATAAATATCCTCATGAGGTGTCTAGTTGGGTCTTTGAGGTTCTGCCATGTCAAGATCCTCTGGAATAGGTTCTTCTTCAACATTTCTTTCTGGTACTCTGTTTGTTTTTGTAAATCTAGGATCTTCTTGCTCCTCTTCATCCTCATGAGTATTCTTGGACTTGTTGAAAGCTGTGTCTTCATCAAAAGTAACATCCCGACTGAGTTCAATCTGGTGGAATCCTGGGATATAGATACGGTAAGCCTTTGATTGCTCACTATATCCCACAAATATTCCCTTATTTCTTGAAGGTTCCAACTTCAATATCTTCTCTTTTGGAATATGGATAAATACAGGACATCCAAATATCTTTAGATGGATAACTTCAAGCTTCATACTGGTAAACATATCTTCTGGAGTATTGTTTCGAAGAGCACTGTGAGAGATATTGTTATGTACATATACTTAGGTTTTGGATGCTTCTTCCCATAGATGCATGGGTAAGTCTTGATCATGGATCATGGCCTTCACTGCTTCTATGATAGTTTTGTTCCTCCTTTCGGCTACACCATTTTTTTGTTAAGGCACAATTATCCTCTACTTGGAAAATCTCAGAAATGTTAAGGCACTGAAATGAATATCACTCATCCATTCATCCAGGCACTTACTGGTTATCTTTTTGGTGTTCATTCTAGAACTTGGATTATTACAATGTGAACCGAAATGATAGCATGATTAACTGTACTGCGTTCCTTCACTGTGCTTAAGAAAGTATTTAAACTTAAATGACTGATTCACGACCTTAACATAGAATTGAAATGTTTGCCATTCATCTGCTTCCGTGGAACCTAGCATATCATGCTCAAACTTCTCCTATTGGTAAATGCATATCAAAGTTCTCATATTACAGCATGCAAGGAAACATTCAAGCATTCATTCTACAGAAAATACAGACAGTCATTCATTCATAAACATCATCACATAACACAGGATTTAACGTGGTTCACTTTCCTAGATGGAAAGCTATGTCCACAAGAACAGTTGGTAATATATTTCTTTCAAAAGGTATGGGGCAACCGTTCTTAGTCTATGCACTCAGCTTCAGACTCTTCTTTCTCTCGGCTAGGTCTCTGCGCACACAGCTACAGAGCCTTTACAATATTCTCAGCTCGGAGATATTTTTCAATACAAAAAGGTTATCTCCTTAAGTTCTCAGCAACAACAAAAGACTAACAATAATCCAAAAAGAGAACAACCCCATCAGAGAGAGAACCCCCATCCCATACAAAGTGTCTTCTTAAATAGATCATGCCCGAAGGTCATGTCTGTACAATGTCGAAGACTTAAAACCCAAAACACTAAGGGTTTCCAAAACTGCATCAGTTTTCCAAACCGGCTTGCTGGCTCCTGGTAGCGTCTGCTTGATCATGGAGGATCTCCACGTCCTCATTCTGTCACTATCGGCCTTCCTGTCGCACGCGTGCCTTTAGGTTGCTTCTGCCGAACCATTTCTCTCTAATGGTTTTTCCTTCTAAGCATGCCAAACGTCGCTTTCCTTAACAACCCACGCATGGCTGCCTTCCTGTTTTGCCTATGTCCGCCACTCGGCAATCCTGAAATATCTTTCCAAAATTGGCTGCTATTGGTCGAGCCGGTAGCTACACTTGATACTTTTCTAGCACACCACTTTGTTGGCTCCACGTGGCCTCCTAACTCCGCATCACTGCTTTCAGTGCAGTACTGGTCTTCGCATCATGGCCAAAACTTTGATGTTGCGCGCAACTCCGCAGTCTCGTCAAAAGTTGGATGTTGCGTGCAACTTCGCAGCATCCTCAATACTTAGCCAAAATTGTGTTTCTGAGCTGCACTCAGGTCAACTTTCCCTGCTTGCCTCAAAAAGGTGCTTCCAAAACTAAATCTCAACCTGGGCCCAACAATAATCTTATAATAAAGATTAGAATCTGCTTTACTTTTGGTAAATCCCAAACTCATTAGGAAGCTATCAATTCTTCCATACCATGCTCTGGGTGCTTGCTTCAACCCGTACAATGATTTCTTTAGCCTACATACATGTGACTTTCTACCTTCTGTTACAAATCCTTTTGGCTAATCGATATATACTTCTTCTTCTATCTTCCCATTCAGGAACATCCATCTGATGTAACTTCCATTTCATCTTGGCTTCCAAGGAAAGAATGGTTCTAATTGAAGTATATCTGGACACAGGAGCAAAGGTCTCCTCATAATCAATTCCTTCTTTCTGAGAGAACCCTCACGCTACAAATATTGCCTTGTACTTTTCAATTCTTCCATCTGCTGAGTGTTTTGTTTTGAAGATCCATTTTGACGAAACGACTGAATTATCCTTTGGTCTTGGTACCACATCCCAAACATCATTCTTAATGATGGACTGCTATTATTCATTCATAGCATCCAAGCACTCCTTCTTCCTTACTGCATCTCCAAAACATGTTGGTTCCTCTTTAACAAGGTTACACATCAAGGATACATAACTGGAGTATGTCCTTGGTCTCTTTCTCTCTATTGGTTCCTTCTGGGGCACCATACTTTCCTGTATCTTGAATTAATTCTCGTTCCCAATCTTCTCTTCTCTTTTGATAAATATCCTCATGAGGTGTCTAGTTGGGTCTTTGAGGTTCTGCCATGTCAAGATCCTCTGGAATAGGTTCTTCTTCAACATTTCTTTCTGGTACTCTGTTTGTTTTTGTAAATCTAGGATCTTCTTGCTCCTCTTCATCCTCATGAGTCTTCTTGGACTTGTTGAAAGCTGTGTCTTCATCAAAAGTAACATCCCGACTGAGTTCAATCTGGTGGAATCCTGGGATATAGATACGGTAAGCCTTTGATTGCTCACTATATCCCACAAATATTCCCTTATTTCTTGAAGGTTCCAACTTCAATATCTTCTCTTTTGGAATATGGATAAATACAGGACATCCAAATATCTTTAGATGGATAACTTCAAGCTTCATACTGGTAAACATATCTTCTGGAGTCTTGTTTCGAAGAGCACTGTGAGAGATATTGTTATGTACATATACTTAGGTTTTGGATGCTTCTTCCCATAGATGCATGGGTAAGTCTTGATCATGGATCATGGCCTTCACTGCTTCTATGATAGTTTTGTTCCTCCTTTCGGCTACACCATTTTTTTGTTAAGGCACAATTATCCTCTACTTGGAAAATCTCAGAAATGTTAAGGCACTGAAATGAATATCACTCATCCATTCATCCAGGCACTGACTGGTTATCTTTTTGGTGTTCATTCTAGAACTTGGATTATTACAATGTGAACCGAAATGATAACATGATTAACTGTACTGCGTTCCTTCACTGTGCTTAAGAAAGTATTTAAACTTAAATGACTGATTCACGACCTTAACATAGAATTGAAATGTTTGTCATTCATCTGCTTCCGTGGAACCTAGCATATCATGCTCAAACTTCTCCTATTGGTAAATGCATATCAAAGTTCTCATATTACAGCATGCAAGGAAACATTCAAGCATTCATTCTACAGAAAATACAGACAGTCATTCATTCATAAACATCATCACATAACACAGGATTTAACGTGGTTCACTTTCCTAGATGGAAAGCTATGTCCACAAGAACAGTTGGTAATATATTTATTTCAAAAGGTATGGGGCAACCGTTCTTAGTCTATGCACTCAGCTTCAGACTCTTCTTTCTCTCGACTAGGTCTCTGCGCACACAGCTGCAGATCCTTTACAATATTCTCAGCTCGGAGATATTTTTCAATACAAAAAGGTTATCTCCTTAAGTTCTCAGCAACAACAAAAGACTAACAATAATCCAAAAAGAGAACAACCCCATCAGAGAGAGAACCCCCATCCCATACAAAGTGTCTTCTTAAATAGATCATGCCCGAAGGTCATGTCTGTACAATGTCGAAGACCTAAAACCCAAAACACTAAGGGTTTCCAAAACTGCATCGGTTTTCCAAACTGGCTTGTTGGCTCCTGGTAGCGTCTGCTTGATCATGGAGGATCTCCACGTCCTCATTCTGTCACTATCGGCCTTCCTGTCGCACGCGTGCCTTTAGGTTGCTTCTGCCGAACCATTTCTCTCTAATGGTTTTTCCTTCTAAGCATGCCAAACGTCGCTTTCCTTAACAACCCACGCATGGCTGCCTTCCTGTTTTGCCTATGTCTGCCACTCGGCAATCCTGAAATATCTTTCCAAAATTGGCTGCTATTGGTCGAGCCGGTAGCTACACTTGATACTTTTCTAGCACACCACTTTGTTGGCTCCACGTGGCCTCCTAACTCCGCATCACTGCTTTCAGTGCAGTACTGGTCTTCGCATCATGGCCAAAACTTTGATGTTGCGCGCAACTCCGCAGTCTCGTCAAAAGTTGGATGTTGCGTGCAACTTCGCAGCATCCTCAATACTTAGCCAAAATTGTGTTTCTGAGCTGCACTCAGGTCAGCTTTCCCTGCTTGCCTCAAAAAGGTGCTTCCAAAACTAAATCTCAACCTGGGCCCAACAATAATCTTATAATAAAGATTAGAATCTGCTTTACTTTTGGTAAATCCCAAACTCATTAGGAAGCTATCAATTCTTCCATACCATGCTCTGGGTGCTTGCTTCAACCCATACAATGATTTCTTTAGCCTACATACATGTGACTTTCTACCTTCTGTTACAAATCCTTTTGGCTAATCGATATATACTTCTTCTTCTATCTTCCCATTCAGGAACATCCATCTGATGTAACTTCCATTTCATCTTGGCTTCCAAGGAAAGAATGGTTCTAATTGAAGTATATCTGGCCACAGGAGCAAAGGTCTCCTCATAATCAATTCCTTCTTTCTGAGAGAACCCTCACGCTACAAATATTGCCTTGTACTTTTCAATTCTTCCATCTGCTGAGTGTTTTGTTTTGAAGATCCATTTTGACGAAACGACTGAATTATCCTTTGGTCTTGGTACCACATCCCAAACATCATTCTTAATGATGGACTGCTATTATTCATTCATAGCATCCAAGCACTCCTTCTTCCTTACTGCATCTCCAAAACATGTCGGTTCCTCTTTAACAAGGTTACACATCAAGGATACATAACTGGAGTATGTCCTTGGTCTCTTTCTCTCTATTGGTTCCTTCTGGGGCACCATACTTTCCTGTATCTTGAATTAATTCTCGTTCCCAATCTTCTCTTCTCTTTTGATAAATATCCTCATGAGGTGTATAGTTGGGTCTTTGAGGTTCTGCCATGTCAAGATCCTCTGGAATAGGTTCTTCTTCAACATTTCTTTCTGGTACTCTGTTTGTTTTTGTAAATCTAGGATCTTCTTGCTCCTCTTCATCCTCATGAGTCTTCTTGGACTTGTTGAAAGCTGTGTCTTCATCAAAAGTAACATCCCGACTGAGTTCAATCTGGTGGAATCCTGGGATATAGATACGGTAAGCCTTTGATTGCTCACTATATCCCACAAATATTCCCTTATTTCTTGAAGGTTCCAACTTCAATATCTTCTCTTTTGGAATATGGATAAATACAGGACATCCAAATATCTTTAGATGGATAACTTCAAGCTTCATACTGGTAAACATATCTTCTGGAGTCTTGTTTCGAAGAGCACTGTGAGAGATATTGTTATGTACATATACTTAGGTTTTGGATGCTTCTTCCCATAGATGCATGGGTAAGTCTTGATCATGGATCATGGCCTTCACTGCTTCTATGATAGTTTTGTTCCTCCTTTCGGCTACACCATTTTTTTGTGGATTATAGGGAATAGTAAGATCCCTCTTGATCCCTGCTTGTTTACAGAAATCTTTGAAATCGCCTGAAGTGTATTCCCCTCCATTATCTGACCTTAGAATCTTTATCTTTTTCTCATAGAGGTTTTCTACAAGATCCTTGAACTCTTTAAACTTTTCAAAAACTTCATTCTTATTCTTCAAAAAATAAATCCATGTTTTGAGGGAGTAATCATCAATAAAAGAAGCATAGTAAACATACCCGCTAGTGAAGTGGTGGACATAGGTCCACATATATCTAAGTGAATAATATCCAGAATACCTTTCGCTTTGTTGTTGCTGCTTGGAAATGGATTCTTCATACTCTTTCCTTGAGCACATCCTTTGCATACTCCTTCATGATCAACCTGGTGTTATCAAACAATCTACCAAAACTGGACTTAAGGCGTGATCTCTTTATCTTAATGTAAGTCTAGAACAAATGAGATAGAATATGAAACTACCCTCCTAGATCTAGTTAGAGATCGAGTAATTAAGCATCTTACCTTAGATTCATAGATCTTTTTCCTCGTTGTTGTTCCAAGCTCCGCGGTCATCATATCTCAGCTACAAAACTAGTCAAGACACATAGGAACAATACAAGCAGTAAAACATGCCTAAACACTAACTAGTCTAAGTAAACAGTTGAGGAGGTTAACTATAAATATCATTGACACAATAACATTTATGGAAAGCATTTATATTACTATATAAAAAGTGGGAAGTACAATAGAAGGAGAAGATTACAACCGATGCCTCAACGTCGCAATCTCCTTCCGACAAGCCAAACCAAAGCTCATAGAGAGAAGTAGGTGAATCCAATACTAGGGTGCTGAACTACTGACCTAATTTCACCAGCATAAGAGTACCATAGAATTCCTCCCCTTGGGATAGAGAGGGCTCTTTCATTTATAATACCAAGTGGATAGAGTAGGTTTAGGATCATGGGGAGAGGGTTAAGGGATCCTCCCATTAGGTTAGGGAACCAAAGGCTAGCTCACCTAGGAGTTAGGGATAAATATCCACCTCATCCAACTTCTAGAATTTGCTCGAAAGATACCTTTATCCCATGAAACTAAATTTAGCGCATGCTGCATGAAGGAAACCTGCGCCGACGCACTTTGCTCAAAGACAACCTGCACTGGCCTAATTATGAGTGTGGATAAAGGCCATCAAGTTGCTCTAAGTGACTAACTTGATCTTGGGAATTCAGGGATTTAGGAACTGAGGTTACATAGGTGTATATTTTGTGTGTAACGGAATGCCCCCCAAAGCATGAAGCTAGTAAAACTAATCAGGTAAAATGATTTGATAGAAGGAATGGAAAGGACTTGTCGGAAGGAAGATGTTGTTGCAGTACAACTGACTCTGAGAACACAGTGTCATATGACACACAACATGGCTTCCAAGCAATACATTGTAGATCCATGGTAGTAATGACCGACTGAACACAATCATGGATACTAAACACAAGCGTCGATCCATGATGAGATGATAACACAACCACGACCAATACAAAAGTGGATCCGTGTAATATAACTCAAACAATCTCCATCGCAACCTGGGTAAAACATGACTCCCCAGGGTCTTCAATACTGAACCCGCAATGATACGAATCTATCCATGTGATTACAAATGTCTTGACATCGAACATGGTAGAAACCACTTTATTACCGGTCATTGATGTAGACCGTTAACAAGTGCGAGGGAAATCACCATTAATGTCAATGATTCCCAAGGTATCATAGTACATATCATCAAGCGTGAATAAATGAGTTGAATTCGAACGCTTGACAAAATCTCTCAATCAAGAGTCAATGATGTAAAATCATGTTGAAAGCGAGGTAACCTGCCATTGAGGCATGCAGGCCCAAGGTACTTGAATGGTTTCTAGATTCAGTCCTCGGATTATGTGTTGAATTCGACAAGGATGAATCCGTCGAAGGAGAGCCATGATGAATCCCCCATCATCAACATGAAACTCGATAATAGATGTTCAGAGTAGATCAGATGGTACAGTAACGTGCAAGAATGACTCAGAGAAGACCGAAATGATGGAAGGTGTACTTACTGCAAATGATGAGAGGTGAATACATATCTTGAACATGGGGCATGGCATGACTTGGAAGTATTGACCTAATGATAATGATGCCAACTACTAACACAACTGATGGTGGAATCATTATTTGGATGAACCAAAGGAGTAACAAGACTCATGAAGTTAACAGGATTCGGGGACAAGTAATGAATGAAAATACAAAATGAGTGCCATGTTCAAGAGCAACTAAGTACTTCCATAGATAAAGGTGTAACACAAAAGCTTTCCTTTTTCCCCATCATGATTGATGAGTGCCTCATGTGTTTTTAACGAGCTTGATGAGGGTAACCAGATGCTCGGTATAGCTCATCTCATAGATGAGTCCAATCCCAAATATTTTTTGAACCTGGGAAAGGAGGGGTTCGTCCCATGGAGGGCCCTTCAATGTTGATTTTTAACAAGTCCATAGAAGGTAAACTCGGTGTCATTTCATGTTTAGAGAGTCTGAAAAGAATTAAAGAAGACTCCAAAGGTACTTTTTCATAAGGTTAGCCTCTTTGCCCAGAAAAGGGTAAAACAACGCGAGAGAGGACTCTTCTAGTCATGATTGGATGGAGTATTCCTTTTTCGTAAGTAGTGCCCCCTGGTCCGAAAAAAGGGTAAACTATCACCAGGAATATGATTGTTCAAATACTTTAACAAGCGTGAACGCGACAAGTTAGCTTGGCGATCTTTTCGTATTTTGAGAGCCTGAAAAGAGCTTAAAGAAAAATTCGGGGGGGTTCTTTTTTCGTAGGAGTTTAACGAGCCCGAAAAAGTGATAAACTATAACTCGGTGACTTATTCTCATCGTTTAACGAGCACGAGAAAAAACAAAGAGTTAGCTCAGTTGTCATTTAACAATTTACATTAATGAGCGAAATAATGACAAAAAGACGCTCAAAGAGTGTTCATACCTAATGATACTTACTAGATGACCACCACGTCAAGAATTGGCATTAATGAGGCACTTGCAGCTCAAAAACTAGGTCAAAATTGGTTAACTGAGTATTAAATATAATAAATGACCCAAACTATAGTAAAAAACCCACTAAAGCATCAAAACGTAAAAGGAATATTCCATTTCTTGGTATAAAATGGATGAAACAGTGAAAAGAAATTACAATTGTTTTTTACCAAATTGGGAGAGTGCAAAGTGTCATTTGGATCCGAATTTCAATTGTAGTTTCCGGGAGCTACAGTCCATCATTTTGCGAGCCACCAGTGATAGGTAACCCTAAACCTTCCTATTTAACTTTTTAGTGGATTAGAATTTTCTTTTTAATTTTTTTAGGTAGGTTTTGAGTGTATTAAGTTGGTAGGTTTGCGTCCACGGGCTAGACATCCCATTTGGGTTATGCGCCGGTGCAGATCTCAAAAGGGAGTTTTGCGCTGGTGACACACTGTCATAATGGGTGATCTGCGCCGGCGCAAACAGCCAAATGAAACTCAAAACCAAGCAAAAAATAAAAGTTTTGGATGGAGTTCTAAACATGTTTAAATGGCTTACTTGGCAGGTTTGGAGTGACACAATGGTCCTTGAATGGCGGGAATGCGAGCATGAGCTCAAGGATATGCAAGTAGAAAACAATCCACAAAGTGTTGCAGCATTGCGAAACTGCGGGCTACTCAAGTACTTTCAAGTGCCAGGGATGAGATCCCAAGTCAACCTTCTGACACACCTAGTCCAATGTTGGGACCCTATTGAGCAACACTTCCAAATAGGTGACCACACACTTACCATATATGTCAAGGACATCTATTTTTTGATAGGATTATCCCAACAAGGTAATCTTGTGTCTTTGTCCGGGTCACGGTATGGTGACCGTTCGGTCTAGGACATGATAGTTCAGTGGTGTACTCTGGATACCGCGATGGTTGGTGGGAAAATTCCCATCAAGCATGTCATGGACAGGGACTTACAAGCGATACTTTTCACCATTGTACGAATTGTTGGTAGCCGAGCTACTCACTTAGCCAGCGAGTCGCAAATGATGTATGTCGAGGAGTGCATGACTCCTACAATGTTTAACTGGTGCGAGGGGCTTCTTGTTAGACTCAAGGATCAGTTGACCAAGTGTCAGCGCGGGGCGCTGAAGCTGTTCAGATATGGCTCGATTGTGGTATATTTCATGTTGGAGTGGGTACCTCTCTTTGCACCTGCAACTAAACTTCGAGGATCGAGAATATGCAATCGTCACATGATGATATGGACAGATGCGATGGCTCACCATGGTGGCGGGGGGCCCATCGTCAACTTCGATATTGGGTTCTTCTCATGGCTGCAGAAACAAATCCTCATGGTGGAGGATGATCCATATGCTGGTATAGACTTCCAGGGAGATCCCGACCTAGTGCTTCTAGAGGGGATGCAGTGGGGTGACATAGGTAAGAACTGTTGCTTGTATTTCTATACTTTATGTATTTTATGATTTTTTTGGTAGCAGTGTTGATAATGTTTACATGTTTCTATGCAAACGTGGGTCCAGAGAGACCATTGGGAGTCTCCCGCCAGGTGCAAAGAGGAGGAGTGTTGGAGATGGAGCTCGTGGCCTGTGATGCTCTTGAGGAGAAAGAGGTGCTCAGGGAGAAGCTCTAGGGGATGACTTCTGACATTCCAAAACCTGTTGTACATGAATTACCCCTCCGATATTAGGAGTTGACAGTTGGGGTATCAGCTTGTTTCGTCATGCGACTTTGAAAGGTGGCAAGGTCCGTTGTCTGTTACCATGCTCAGCCTAGGGATGAGTGGCCTAGGGTCGTGCATCATAGGGTTTAGGCACATGGCCTGTACATGTATACTCTGAAATTTTACGGGCTTCGAATTTTTGTAGAGATGATTCTTACTGAAATCTAGCACACTTTATATTTTTGTATTAGCACTACCATTTTGTACTTTTGTAGGGATTTATATATATACAGACATTTCCGACGGATTTATACATTATGGGTTTTAATGGATGATTAATGTGATATTGTTTACATGTTTTCTTATACTATGGATTATTTACATGTTATGTCAGCTTTTATATTTCATGAATATGTTATGTGTGTGCGATGTACCAATCTAGAATGAAATTGGCCATTGAGTCGGAAACTACATTCATGTCTCGTGGAATGTGCAGGTATTGAATAGATTCAAAGGACCTTTCTAGAAGATGGACTCATCTATAGAGACGAAGTAGGGTAGGGTCACAGATATCATAAATCCGGTTAAGAAGAGAAACCACTAGTTGTGAATCCAAATAGATAACAACATGGTCCATACCCAAGGAAAGAGTGTCGGTTAGGGTTCCAATCATCACCTGCTATTCTGCGGCGTTGTTAGTTGCGAAACCTAGACAACTTCCTCCTGAGCTAACGAGCTCGTCGGTCGGGGAATAAAGTACCCAGGCTACTGAAGCAAGGTTACAGGTATTCCAGCTAGTGCCATCCACGAATCTGTAGCAAGTTTCCATCTACACACACAGACAAAACATGGTATAAGAAGCGAAAACAAGATCTAAACACACTAAACAAAAGAGTCACACCAAAAAAAAACACACACGCCATGTACAGTATATACAACGTACTTATGCATGAAAAAATTAGGCATAGTACCTCTCAGGTAAATCCCATTGTGGGGTTCACCTAAAGATATCCCATCGTAGTCTTCTAGTTTGTAGGCTCCCTTCTCCATAACACGCTTTACTATGTAGGGTGCATGCCACATGGACTTGAACTTTCCTGCCCCTAGCTTATTGTGTCTTTGGTCGTATGTGAGGACCAAATCACCCTCGCTATAAATGCGAGGTTCTACCGATTTATCATACTCCGCTTTGATACATTTCTTATGTGCCTCATTGACAAGAGCGTCATCGCGACAAGTCTCATCAAGTTTTGCTAGGTAGAGGAAGCATTCTTCCTTAGCAGTAGTGTTAGGGAGAAGTTCAACTGCGAGTTTGAGGGATGGAATCTCACACTCTATTGGTAGGACTGCCTCCAATCCATAAAATAATTGGAAGGGGGTAAATCCAGTGGCAGTCTTAACAGAATTTCGATAAGCCCATTGTGCGGAAAAAAGCATATTGTGCCAGTTGGACTTGTGCATACCCACCATGCGTTGAATAATGGTTTTCAAGACCTTGTTAATGGCCTCTACTTGTCCATTGGATTGCAGGTAGTAAGGTGTTGAGTTTTCGTGGCGAAAACCCAATCTAGTGATCAATTCGTCAACCATGTGGTTCTAAAATTGAGAACCATGGTCGGTGACTATAGCTTGAGGAACTCCGAACCGCGCTATAACATGATTGAACATGAAGAGTGCGGCAGTTTTTCTATTGTCCAAGTATTAGGCATATCATCGACCCACTTTGTAAAGTAATCCACGACTACTATGACGTAACCATGCCCCCCAACCGAGGTAGGCTTACAATGCATGAATTCAATGCCCCATTTAGCGAAAGGGCCAACGACAATAACCGGGTGTAACGAGGCTAGGTCAGTGCGCTTTTTCATTTGAAAATGATGGCATGGAGGACATTTTTTTATGGCCTCGATACAATATTTAAAGATGGATGGCCAATAATATCCCATGCGAAGTATCTTCTGGGCTGTATCCATCCCAGAGATATGACCGCCACAAGCCCCAGCGTGACAGTCATTTAAGACGTGTTCACTCTCCTCATGAGTGAGACAATGTTGAAGGATAGAATCAATGCCGCGAGGGTACAAAGTATCACTGACGATTAGGAAAGGCCATATCTATGCTCATAGGAGGGTAATGAAATTGATGAGTTTTGTCAGAAAACCTAAGTGTGCAAGTAATAGGTCCATTTTATAATTTATAACATCATCATAGATAGTTCATTTCATTTTAAATAGTTTTGCCACATCATGAATCATATACGAAGTCAAAGCTATGAAAATGACTAAAACAACATGATAATAATCCAAAGTCAGTAATCAGAATTCCATAGGTCACATCACATCAAAATAATCATCAATAATCATCTGAAACACTATTGCAATGTAATCACTGGGCACTGAACTGCAACTGTATGGAACAAAGGGTCACATCGGTCATTAAATCTAAGCTCTCAAGGCTCAACCTTGGCACAAGGTCTAACAAAAATATGATACAATATACTGCTCTGATCCATGAGTGATCACAAATAACAAGCTCATCATCGTTGATCTCTGTAAAAAAAAGCTTTGAAATGTGCAAATATATATGCTTAGCAAGAATAGTAGCCCAACTAATTTGGTGTGATAACAGGTTGCACAAGTATGGTTGCATGGTACTAGTACCCTCACATGTGGTACCTTGGACCTTGGATCCCATATGCAGATGGTTTGTGCTTTGGATCTCTTGTTGAAGCCCTTGGTGGAGATTGAAGCAGATTCCACTTGGTCATGGCATGTGGGAGTATGTCTCTTGAAACCCTTGGATGTGTTAATGATGAATCCCTTGTTGATGGTATCTTTGTACATAGATGCTTGGGTCTTGGAACCCACATACATCATGTTTTGGCTTGATGGGGTCATGGAGCCCTTGAATATGGTTCAAGGCACACACACTTGGTGGTTTGATGGTCACATGCTTGACATGAAGCCCTTGGATTTTGGAACCCACACATGTTGTGGTTTGATGGGATTTGGATATTATATAAAGCTCTTATATTATTGGTGGATTTCATTTGTTATGACTTGATAAGGTCATGAAACCCACACACACATGGTAGTTTGATGGTCCATGATACCACTTGATGACAATGAGATGATGATGCCATTGAGTATGGTAACTTGGAATTTTAATACTTCTTGCCTAATGATGAAGCTTATACTTGCATGAATTTGATGGTTCATAAAAACTTTCAACCCACTCGTGAACCTTGGTAAGAAGTCCCTTTGCAAAGGTAGTGAAGTTCCTTATGTGGAGTGATGGTGGTCTTTGTTACCCTTTCACTTGGGGTTCTTGGAATCTTCTGTTATATCCTTGTAGTCCTTGGAATATGGTGAAGTCCTTGACATGCTTGGACACCCCTATAGATTGGAGGAACCAAAAGACTAATTAATGTCATCCCTAAATGACATGTTGGCTTGAAACAAGGAAAATATTTAAAATTAATTTTAATTTTAAATTAATTTTATGCTAAAATCGGTGAGTCGGCCTAGTCAAGGTTGTTATATCTTCAACTTTTAATCAATATTATCTGGGATCTTATCTGAAAGAATAACAAGCACAACATAACACAATAGACACAAAGAATTTCCTCGGGGAAACCATAAAGGAGAAAACCCCACAACTTCCTCGGAGATAGAATCTTTACCAATACAATGTCACAAAAGTAAAACCCCAAAACAAAGATGGTCTTCTGCAGAGCTCTCTCTTTCCTCCTATGCGAACTTGTCTTCTCTCTCTCAATAATGCAAATTGAGTGAGTGAGTGTTGTATCCAAATGAAAGAGCTCCACTCTATATTCATACTGTATCTTTCACTTACTAGGTCGTCCCTAGTTGCACCTGACTGGGCTAACTTCTCTAGGGGACTCAATAACCCTATTCTAAATGAATCTTGGGGGATCTATTTCCCTAACTTACAATGGAGGATTTACCTCAATGAATTTACATGACCAAATGTAATAATGGCATCCCCGACCGGAGGAATAAACATCTCCGTCAGATGTACAAATAAAATACAATATAAAATACAAGTGAATATCTTCCAAAGTTACAATTACATTAACACTCCCTCTTAACTAGGAAGGTATTCTCTTGACACAAACATCAACACATCTGGACACAAGTATTCATCGTTGGATCATCAATGCTGGAACATCATCATCAACACTGGATCATCATCATTGCTGCTGCAATCCTCATCAATTCGATCATCGATTGGTGACATCTCTCGAATCTACTCATCATAGGAATTTCTACAGAGCCAACCCTTTTTCATGTTGGATGTAGTCCTAGCCCTCATGTAGGTCTTCATCATCTATGTGAGCAAGCCTTCAAGTAGGTACAACCTAGGACCAGTCATTCCATTGCCTCTGAAAACACCTGCATCTCCTACTATCGCCTCATCGTCTTCACATCATCTCATCGTCACACGGAGCACAACCCAGATGCACATCACAATGTATCCAGTATGGGAGGACTTTCCTACCAACATACAGGACCCAGACTACCAACATGCAAGGAATTTCCTACCAGCATGTGAGACACATCACTTACATCAATCGACATGGGAGGACTTTCCTGCCACCATTCAGGAAATACTCAGCACTTACATCAACCGAGATGGGAGGAATTTCCTACCACCATTCGGGAAAGGCTCGGCACTTACATCAACATCAATGGGAGGACTTTCCTACCACCACATAGGAATGGCTCAACACTTATATCAACGACCATGGGAGGAATTTCATGCCACCATGTCAGAATGGATCAACACTTATATCAACGACCATGGGAGGAATTTCCTACCACCATGTCGTAATGACCCGGAACTTATATCAACGGCCATGGGAGGAATTTCCTACCACCATGCCAGAATGCCCCATGTGCATATGCGTCTTTTGGATTCATCGCTTCCTCTTGGAAGGAACCTCGATCTGAAGAACACCAAGCTTCTCTCTAAAGTAATGGAACTTCACTCTGGCTAGCAGCTTGGTCAACACATCGGCTATCTACTCATCCGTCACAACATACTAGAGCTTCATTTCTCCTCTCTGCACCACATCCCTGATATAGTGATACTTGATCTCAATGTGCTTCGACTTGTCATGGAACACCGTGTTCTTGGACAACTTCACACAACTCTGGTTATCACATAATACACAAGCTGCCTCTAATTGGAGATCAAACAAATCAGACAATAGCTTCCTAATCCATACTACCTAACAACTAGCCGAACAAGCTGCAACATACTCTGCTTTGGATGTACTTAGTGCCACACAGGACTACTTCCTGCTAAACCAGGAGATCATACCATATGCCATACTGAAGTGGCATCCCGAAGTCCTCTTCCTATTAGCGGCACTACCTACCCAATCCGAGTAAACATAACCCTGCAGGTTAATCTTTTGATTCACGTCATACTTGAGCCCAAACTCAACTGTACCCTTGAGGTACCTCAATATATGCTTTGCAGCAACCAAGTGAACTTTTCTTAGATCTAGTAGGAATTGGCTCAAAGTGTTCACAACAAAGCATATGTTAGGTCTCGTATTTATCAAGTACATCAATGACCCAATCATCTAAAGATACATCGTGGCATCAACTAACTCTGATGAAGCATCACATAGTAGCTTCAAGTTCGATGCCAGGGGTGTGGCGATAGCCTTGCAGTCCATCTGCAGCTAGGGTTTTCACCCTAGCTTGTGCGAATGAGCACCTACTAAGGAGAAGGGACTCCTTAGTAGCAGTTCAATAAACAGTAATTAAAAGACAAGATATTAAAATGAAAATTATTCTAAGCATGCACATGAAACATAAAAAGACAAGAGATAATGTAAATGGTTTTTTGTATTAAAGCTTTACCTCCAATGTGAAGGTTGGTGAAGTTCTTGCAATGATCCAAGAGGATTGCTCCAAACTCCAGCTTTGCTCCTTCTCTTTCTCCAAATGGTTGGGAATGGGCCAAAAGGGGCTCTCAATGGTGAAAGTAGCTCAAGGGTGAGCTAGGGTTTCAAGAGAGATTTTGGCAGAGTAAGGGTATACTTGATTGTGGATATGTAATGAGGGGTCTCCATCACCTATTTATAGTTTTTTGGTGGTGGAGTGTTGGCCCATAGTTTTGGGAACCAAATGATTTAGGTCAGCTGTATAGGGTTTTTTTCCTCCTTTTTCCTCATTATTTTATATTTTTTATTCCCTCTTTAGAGGGTTTTTGCTATTTTGGAGGAATTTTGGATATTTTTGGAGGGAAAGGGGGGTTTTTTTAGCCTTTTTGAGGTTTTTTTTATGGTTTTGTTGCCTTTTGGAGGCTTTTTAATGGGATTTTTAGGGTTTTGAAGGAAAATATGGTAGGAAATATGGACAAATGAGTCATGTAATGGGGTAGATGAGGTAGTGAGCACTTTTTGGGTGTTAACAGATTGCCCCCTGATGTGTGAGGGCAGGAGCTCATTGTATGGCCGATAGACATCATAAGTCTTTGAATGGTTTTCCTGGGGTGTGGAGAAGAGAATAAACAAACTGGAGCCCGGAACAATGATCCCGAACCAACTGCGAAAAACTAAAAGTACATAACCTCAATAATGGATGAGGAATAATCTGATCATATGGACGAGGCGGGCATTCCCATGCTCGTATCAAGATATAATAACAATGGGGTCCAAAATATGGGGACCTGACATTTACATGACCTCAAATAATGAATGAGGAAGAATCTCAATATATGGACGAGGCGGGCATACCCATGCTCGTATCAAGATATATATAAAAAATAACAGTGAGGCCCGAAAAGGGGACCTGTAGGATACATAGAGAACCACTGTGTACATCATAAGAGTCCAGAGGGGACACAAATCTGGGACATACTGCTAGGATGACCATGTCTGAGCTGAAGGACTGATACACTGGAATGACAACAGTGCTACTGAGTGTGGTACCAAAGGAACTGATGAGCTGCTGGATCATAGTGACAAGGGGTCATACTCTCAATGGTACACTGAACTGGAACGGAACTGGGTACTCAAGGAAGCATAGAACTGGATGGCTTCCGAATACAATCGCCAACGCAACCCAAACATCCGCGGGAACATATAACTGGGCGTTCCAAAGTGACTCACCAATGTGCTAGAGTCAGGGGAAATCCGAGGTCTTCGACCAATAACTGAAGGGATATAAGCCCTGCACGATTCTCAACGATGCGATCAAGGTGCTGAAGTTGAGCATGTGAGAAACAACCACTCGGAGAGGCAATGATGACTCCTCTCAAAATGGTCCGTAGGCACTCACCACTGATGGTGATGGGTCCAAGGCGCATGGAGCTCTGGGTCTATCCTCTGGAATAGAGGGGCTGTCGTCAATAGAGGGAGACCTGCAACTAGCAAGGCAATGATGTTTCCTTGATAGGAGCATGAGGTGGAGAACCGAAGTGTGAGAGTACTGATGGCAAGACTGACAAACTGTGGGGGTAACTAGGAAAGTAAAGTGGGTGGACTCAAACTTCCTTTGTTTAGAGTGTGATGGCAGGGATGATTGGGCAGCATATGAAACTGACTAATGGGAAAGGGATCATAGCTGTAATGGATCAAGGATAGTGACTGGGATGCAGGATACTCAGGCTGGTGTAAAATGGCAGGAGACTGCAGACTACTCTGAACAAAAGCGACCTGATTGGGGGTGCTGTCGAGATGATCGATCATAGTGCCAAGAGGCACGGGGGGACTTCTTCATGGGTTAAGGAACTAGAAGAAGTGTGTGTAAAATGGTACTGTCGTGTGGATTTATACGAGCCCAGGACAGTTCATGCTCATGATTGCTTTCAATTTTAAGGAGTCTGAAAGCGATAAGAAGACTCTGAAAGAATGGAATGGTATTGTCGTGTGGATTTGTATGAGCCCAGGAAAGTTCATGCTCGTGGTTTCTTTCAATTTTAAGGAGTCTGAAAGTGATAAAAAGACTCTGAAAGAATGGAATGGTATTGTCGTGTGGATTTGTACGAGCCCAGGACAGTTCATGCTCGTGGTTGCTTTCAAGTTTAGAGAGTATGAAAGCGATAAGAAGACTCCAAGGGGTTGCTTTTTTGTGTGTTAGTCTCCAAGGCCCAAAGAAGCATAAAAGGATGCAATGAAGAACTCTTCTAGCCGGTGTGACTAGAGTATTCCTTTTTCGTAATTAGCCTACCAGGTCTGCAAAAGGGGTAAACTTATACCAGATAGACGCCCTTTCAGGTACTTTAACAAGCATGAAAGGAAGCAAGATTGCTTGGCGATCTTTTCATTGTTTTAGGAGTCAGAAAAGAGCTTAACAGAAAATCCATAAGTGCCTTTTTTGTAAAGGACTTGTCTGGCCCGAAAAAGGGATAAAATTATAATGAACAAAAGGAATAGCCAGGCAAGGAGGAAGTGCTCAATCAAGGAACATTTATGATGACCAAGAATGAGGGTAGGGGGAACACTAGTGGGCCTCCTTGCGGTGTAATGAATGGTGGCAAAATAACGAAATATTTGCAGTATGACAAGAGTGAATGGCTCATGTAAAAATGTGGAACAATCTGATGGCGGCCGATGTGGTGCTCAAATCAAGGTAGCAAGGTGTGGGGACACAATGTTGAAACTGTACCAAGTGAGAGCGAGAAATGATCTCAAGCATCATCACGAGCTCGGAAAAATGAATCCGACGATATAAAGAGTGTCAAAAAAAAGGAGAACGACTGATGTGGCACGCAAACCAAGGCGACGGGGAGTGTTTTTGGAAAAAAGACCCAAAAAATCTAGGGGTGAGAGCGAGAAATGATCTCAAGCATCATCACAGGCTCGAAAAAATGAATCCGATGATATAAAATATACTAAAAAGGAGAGCAGCTGAAGTGGCACGCAAATCGGGGCGACAAGGTGTCAGGACACAATGTTGATATTGGTCCCGGTGAGAGCGAGAAATGATCTCAAGCATCATCACGAGCTCGGAAATATGAATCCGGTAGTGCAAATGGTGCAAAAAACTGAGGTTGTAAGGACTCTGGAATGGTCAAAAGAAATAACTAGGTTAAAAAATGGTTGCAAATAAAGGGTAGCCCACCAAGCCAAGGATGCAGTGGTGGGGAGAAATGATTACCCACGGGGGAAGAATACTAGGAGTATCTAATCAAATCAAATCTACAAGTGATATGTGACCTCAAAAATGGTTGAGATCACAAGTGGGAAAAAGTGAGCAGGGTTAATGACTTTCCCCCATGCTATGTGCATGGGGTTTGTGATTATGGATCACATATGTGTGGGTTTGAACAATGGGTTCACTGACGTGCTGAGATAGATGTGATGGGGAAGGTTCAAAATGATTGATCATGCCCCCTATCCCAGGGTCGAGGTAATCTATTATGCCAATGGGGCGCTATTTCTGACGAACGGGGGGTTCATCAGGCCATGTGTCAATGTGGTGCTCTATAATGGCGAGGTCGAGACCGGGCATTTCGGTATAGGACCAGGCAAAGACATCACGGAATTCTTGGAAGATTTTTTTGTACTCCTCAATCTCAGACTCGCTGCAAGAGGCTCCTAAAGTGATGAGTTCAGGGGCACCTCCGGGGGCAGAGATATCTATGTGGATAACAGGAGAAATGTTGGCCATGTTACCTTCCTCAAAGCCATCAGGAGTAGGAATAGGATCCTTAAACCAGTCGACTTTAGTGGGAAGGAAATCTTTGGTTTCAACAGTAAATTGGGTAGTTGTGGTGGAGGAGGAGTCTTATGGGAGGAAATACGAACGATGGTGCATGTTGTCCCAGGGATAATCCGGGGCAGTCAGAGCCTCTAGGATCTCCTCATCAGTACGGAAAGTGTGGGCTGTCAAATTGGTTGACGAGGGAATGATAGTTGAAGAGATCATATAGATGGTGTTGATATCTCCGGATGGGGGGGAGACCGGTGGGTGGATCTCCTCAATTGTGGGGGGTGCCGTCTCAAGGTCCAAATTATTCATTTCATAGAGAGCTGCTCGGTAATCTGGGAGATCAGGACAGTGATGTGAGTAGTGGCCGTAAACACCGCATATGGCACAAGGGTGGTTGGTGCGTAGCGATTTATCACGAGGCTTGGGGGTTGGGTCGAGTTCAACAATCGAGATGTTGGGGTCATCGTCAAGCATCTGCATGTGTTCCTGTAATGAAGGTAACTATGGACATTGGTGAGTTGGATGGCCTAACTCATCGCACAATGAGCATTTGGGGGGAGCACAAAAAATGGGAGGGGTTTTAACTGTCTTGGGAGGAGGTACAGCAGTGTATGGCTGTGGGCCTCTGCCCCCAGTGTGCTTGATAAGAGGGGGGGGATTCGTAGAGGACGAAGGTGTATTGACACCGGGAGGTGGTTGACTATTAGTATCCATGGGTTGCACCAGTTGTAGGACAACGTTTGGTGTCGGTGGGGGAACCGGAGGCAAAATATACCACATGGGTAATCCCAAGGTTAACCCAAGGAGGCTAAGGGTAGTCATGATCGGGGCGCTTACTACTCCCGAGGGAGGGACTAGGAAGGGGATTGTGTGGATAGGTGTAACACCAATGTGGTTTGGTACCAATGGTGGTTTAGGCAACAAGGGCGGTTGATTGTTAGGTGTTTGTGTATCGTGGGAAAGGGTACATAAGTCAGATACTTCGGGCACAGATGATGGGGGAGGAATGGACTGGAAGGTGGATGTCATCAGTGGATCTGAGTAAACTCCAGGTCCCAAGGAGGAAACAAACAAGGTAGCGAAACCACTAACAGGTTGTTCAACCATGGGGAAAACATTTTCGGGTGCAGCGGGGGCATTTGGATTGTAGTAGGTGAGTTGGTCGACCTTGACCATGCGTCCGTCATGGGGGAACATCATGGTACGAAAAACGGAGGAGGCAACCGCCTTCATGGCATACATGTAGCTGTGAACAAGTAAGAGGTTATAATCAAGTTGGGCATTGATGACCTCTATGTCAATGATAATGGTTTTACCAGCCAGCTGGATGGGGACATTAGCTAATAGGCCTTGGGGTTGAGCCGAACGCCCGTCGTAGGCTCGCAATGCAGTAGTGGACTGCTGAAGAGTAGGGGATCCCAACTTCTGCCAAACGAATGTGGACATAACGTATGTAGAGGCACCTTCATCAATAATGCACCGATGGATGGCAAGATTCCGAACGGAAACAGAAACTTGGAATGCTAAAGTGGAAGGCAGGCGTGGTTCGGAGTGGTCCAAATCGAATGCCATCAGTTGTGAATCATTTGGTTCAATAGCACCAATGGCGGAGAGCAAAGTCTTGCGCTGTGAAGAGCAGTTTTTCAAGACTTCCAACGCAGACATGGCTGCGGGAGATTGGGCTAAGTCATCTACAATGTTGTAATTTGACGCAGCGCGAGCATTGGGGTTATTTTTAAGACGACGGAGTGGAAAGCGAGGTGATTTGGAGGCGCCATCAAGGGGAGCCGGAGGTATACGTAACGTCTGGTTGGTGGGATGAGCGTTAGTGTTTTTGTCGGAGGGAGGGGCTTCAGGGGTGGATCCATATTGGTCCCGACATATTTGGAGATTGACATCAGTGGATGACATCATCAACAAGTAGTGGGTACCTAAATCGAACATGGGTTGATCAGGAGCGACATACATGATCTCTTGTTGGGGTGGCGCGTTGCCTTGAGGAGGAGCCAACGGTTGAGTGTTCACTATGCCTTGGGTTGGTAAGGGGTTTTGCAGTACCAAAGGTGGCTGCTGAGGGGGTGGGGGGTTGGGCTGCACTTGAGGAGCTGCATGCCCTTGGAAATGGGCATCATCAACCCAGAGTTGCCGAGCTCACTCCAAATGTGGGCAAGCATGTATGTAGTGGCCATAGACCCCACAAATAGAACAAGGATGGTTAGTTCGCAAGTTGGGGTTTTGGGCCTGCTTGGGTGGCCGATCAGGGTTTTGTTTGGCAGGTGCCGCATTATTGTTGTCTGGGGGATTGGGAGGTTGACCACCTTGGTCTGGCGGAGGGTTGTTCCCACGGTTACGGCCTTTGCCACGGTTTTGCTAGCCCTGTTGGCGCTGGTTGTTTTGGTTTTTCTGTTGATTTTGTTGGGCGTATAGTTGCCCTTGGGCAGCCGGTGGGTTCTGGGGTTGCACATGTGCTGGAGCAGGCTGCGGAGGATAATATGTAGGTGGAGGCTGCGCAGGTGCTGAACCTTGTGGGGGTTGCTGATACGTCTGTGGAATGGGTTGTGGGTTGGCTGAAGGGGCTGCCTGAGGTGGGTAATAAGCAGGTTGGGCTTGAGAGGTCCCAGGAGATGGTGCGGCCTATGGATGGTAATACGGCTGAGGTGCGACCGGGGGGGATTAGGCGGGGGATGCGTGCCCAAAGCACTGAGGTGGACATGAGGGTCCATGGGAATGGTGGTGATGTGCCATGGGAGCATATGAATTGGTTGCACCGGAATGTGATGTAGCTCGCGAAAGGTCGGGCCCATGGCTAGGACGTGCTATTGAAAATGGTTGGGGGTGCGAGGCAATACGGCCGATGATGTTGTCTGCGGCATGGGATTCCCCCGACGCATCGTGTTGGGAGGAATCACCGCGAGGGGCGTCGGGTATGATGGTATAGAGATAACCCAACTGGGAGTATATGAGGTCAAATTGTTGGGCTTTGAGGATGGCCTCTTCTTTAGACTGGGGTCGTTCGGATGCCACATCCTTGGCAATGACAGGAAGGAGGGATTTTAGGAACCAATCTAGGAAGATACGGTCGTCTAACTTGATCTTGCAGAGGCTACGGCATCGATGCCACTCATGAATGTGGTCAGTGATGTGGGTAGCCGTGTTCTATCTGCAAGACAGTAGGATCTCTACTCCCGCGTCATAGCGGACAGGTAACTGAAAGAACTACAGGAAGGTCGAGGAAAGGGAGGTAAAGGTGGCATGGGTCCCATGGGGCTGCTCGATGTACCACTTAGCTGCAGAGCCAGTAAAGGTGTGCTATAACAGACAGAGGTGGACAGAGTCGTCCACTATGGAGTTGGAGGAACACCATAGATGGAAGGACATAATGTGGTTCTGGGGGTCCTCACCGGCCTTGCCCTCAAACTTCGGGATGTCAGAGGGGAGCTCGGTGGGCATGTGAGGCCACGCAGGGTCGTGTCTAATGGGATCGTTAGTTAGTCTGGCTAGGTCAGGTAGGTTGAGGCTAGCCATGAATGGAAAACTAGAAGAAGGATGTGACATACTAGTGGGTGTGACCATGTTGGGGCCAATGCCCCCAAGTGGAGGGGAAAAGTTTGGGATGTTTCCCCCAAGTGGGGGAACGAAAGTGGTATGGGATGGTCCTACACCGCCAAGTGTAGTGTGAGTCACTGGTGGAGTGGTGATAGGTATGCCAGCTTCTGGAATGGGTATGGTGACCGGAATGGTGGACGTGGCCCCCATCGAGGGCATACCCAAAACAGGTGTGGTAACTGGTGTAGTGGTGGATGTGCCACCAATGGTCCCTACAAATAAAGGAGTGGAAGTCACGCCAGCCATGGGGCTAGTAGGGGCAGTGTAAATGGAGTTCTCGGACTCCGCCTCAGAATTGGAGGTAAAGTAAGGGGCGTCAATATCTGGTGACGGAGTCCTATGCCATTGACGAGTGGAGTCAAGTGACAAGGCTCGAGATCTATGATAAGCAGTATCAAGTGATGAAGATCTATGTCTATGACGGGTGGTGTCAAGTGAACCGTGTTGTGGGGGCTCGCCCCTGAGGCACCGAGAATGTCTCGGGGACTCAATGGTGATAGATGGTGTCAAGTATCTGGGGGTTGTGTTGAGTGAAAAATAGCTCAAAAACCCTAATGCAACCGAGTGTGCAGAAGGAGAGCTCAAAAAATATGGCACTCAGGCCAACAACCAACTCAAAACACCTACTGTAATAGATGTGCTACAATAAGTGGAGTATCAACAGAAATGGTCAGAATACCAACAAGCAGTAGGTTTCCTAGAAAATAAAAATAGTGGACTCACTAGACCAAAAGGAGGTAAGGGAGTATGCAAACACCTAACTAGAGAGTATTCTGACTCAACTAGACATATCCTCTGCAAGGTGATGAAATCCAAGTCAGACAATATGGATAGGAGAGCCAAGTGGCTAAAGATATCCCCCTACCGGGAGGGACACTGGGTAGTCAATCCTAGAAGAAAGGCAACTAAGATACCCCGTTCATGACACGTCCAGAAAAGGTGAATCTGTCGTTTGGTCCTTTTATCGCAGTACCCCCATACAGGGATACTCTGAGAACTGCAAAAGGTATCCCTTCAGTTACTGAATGGATTGCGGTATTCCACTCAGGCCTCCAGAACCAGTCTGGCGACTTCAACCCTCCTAGGGGAGAGGCCCTCTGATAAACTGGTTGTGACTGTGCCAAAAAATACTAGGGGATTTTGGTTCTCTAATGGACAACAACTATGTCTCAAGTGTAAGTAACTGAGGGGTGTTATTTGAATGCCTATCCCCTCGATCCTACCTAACTACAAAAATTCTTATGTGTTCCCCAAGTGGGGTTAGAATGTAGGTTGTGTTAAGTACTTTTTAAGGCTCACTTGAATTAGGTGACAGAGTGTGTGCGTGTGAGATGATGATGAACCCAAGTAAAAAGTGCCACTAGGGTGGGCAACTTTCTAACTAGCAATAACAAGACAGAAATTAACCTTTGAAATGCACAATTTTCTTTTTTCAAATTAAAAATGTTGAAAATGTAAAAGCGATTCTGTAAATGAAACAGAAATAAAAACTGCAGAAAAAGGCTGTAAGGAAGGGTGGCTGCAAGTAGGACAGATGGCTATGCCTCTGCAGAAAATAGTGCAGCAAAGTGCTGGGTTGAAAATAGAGAAAAATGCAGAAAGTAGACCGCGGGTTTTTGGCAAATATGGGCGGTCGGACCGCGGAAAACAGCTCAACAGTCGCAGTCGGGTTGGGGGTTTTAGGCTGAAAAACGCAGTCGGGTCACAGGAAAAACTTCGAAAGTCGCAGGCGGGTTGCGGGAAAATGGCCGAAAGCTGCAGGAGGGACGCAGGAAAAATGCCGAAAGTCACAAGCGGGTTGCGGGAAAATGGCTGAAAGCCGTAGGCGGGACGCAGGAAAAACGCCGAAAGTCGCAGGCGGGTTGCGGGAAAATGGCTGAAAGCCGCAAGCGGGACGCAGAAAAAGGGTTAATAGCCGCAGTCGGGCTGTCCCAAACAGGCTAATAGCCGCGGTCGGATTGCAGGTAACAAACTGAAAATGGACGGCAGGTCACCGGAAACAGTTTGAGAGCCGCGGTCGGATCGCAGGTAAGTGCCTGAAAGATGCGGTCGGAACGCAACTACAGGGAGTAAAAGATGCGGTTTACGGTAGCCGAAAGGGACAACTGAACAGAAAGAATATTTAAAAATTGTAACTAGAAATTCAAACCAAGGGGAGTCGCCAAAACTGTAGCTAGGGTTTTCACCCTAGCTTGTGCGAATGAGCACCTACTAAGGAGAAGGGACTCCTTAGTAGCAGTTCAATAAACAGTAATTAAAAGACAAGATATTAAAATGAAAATTATACTAAGCATGCACATGAAACATAAAAAGACAAGAGATAATGTAAATGGTTTTTTGTATTAAAGTTTTACCTCCAATGTGAAGGTTGGTGAAGTTCTTGCAATGATCCAAGAGGGTTGCTCCAAACTCCAGCTTTGCTCCTTCTCTTTCTCCAAATGGTTGGGAATGGGCCAAAAGGGGCTCTCAATCGTGAAAGTAGCTCAAGGGTGAGCTAGGGTTTCAAGAGAGATTTTGGCAGAGTAAGGGTATACTTGATTGTGGATATGTAATGAGGGGTCTCCATCACCTATTTATAGTTTTTTGGTGGTGGAGTGCTGGCCCATGGTTTTGGGAACCAAATGGTTTAGGTCAGCTGTATAGGGTTTTTTCCTCCTTTTTCCTCATTATTTTATATTTTTTATTCCCTCTTTAGAGAGTTTTTGCTATTTTGGATATTTTTGGAGGGAAAAGGAGTTTTCTAGCCTTTTTTATGGTTTTGTGGCCTTTTGGAGGCTTTTTAATGGGATTTTTAGGGTTTTGAAGGCAAATATGGTAGGAAATATGGACAAATGAGTCATGTAATGGGGTAGATGCGGTAGTGAGCACTTTTTGGGTGTTAACACCATCGTTCTGAATCTCTTCAGGATATCCACTGCATACTTCCCTTGACCAAGGAAGATCCCATCCACATTCTTCCACACCTCCATTTCTAGGAAATAATGCATCTTAGCTAGGTCCTTCATCTTGAACTCTATGGAAAGTTTCCTCTTCGTATCTGCAATGATCCCATCCTCTCCTATTACAAACAAGTCAACTACATAGAGTATAAGTATCACTGGATTTCCCACCTCAACCTTGTAGTAAAGGTTGGAATCTGCTTTACTCTTTGTAAAGCCCAAGCTCATCATAAAACTATCCATCCTGTCGTACCACATCCTGGGTGCTTGCTTCAATCCGTTTAATGCCTTCTTCAATTTGCAAACATGATTCTGCCTGTCATGTGTCTCAAATCCTAGTGGTTGTTCCACGTACACTTTCTCCTCTACTACACCATTTAATAACGATGTCTTGACATCCATCTGGTGTACCTTCCATTTCATCACTGCAGCCAATGCAAGTACTGATCTAATGGAAGTGTATCTGGATACAGGTGCAAATGTCTCCTCATCATCTATGCCTTCCTTCTAGAAGAAGCCATGTGCCACAAACATTGCCTTGTGTTTCTCTATGCTTCCATCTGCAACATGCTTGATCTTGTATATCCACTTGGAAGTCACAACAGACTTCCCTTTTGGTCTCGGAACTACATTCCAAACATCATTCTTCATGATCGACTAGTACTCCTTGATCATGGAATCCTTCCATTCTTTCTTCACTTCCACTTCCTCATAGTTGTAGGGTTCTTTGTCAATGATGTTGCACAACAAGTCTACATAATTGGAGTATGGACTAGGTCTCTTTCTTTCTCTATGCATCCCCTATGGAGTTCCATACTTCTATGCATATTGTATTTCCTCTCGTACCCATGTTGGTTTCCTCTTTTGGGAGTTCTTCTCACAAGGTGGATCTACAGGTTCTTGTGGTCTTCTGTAATTACTTCTTCCATCACTAAATATCGAATCCTAGGAGCTTCAGGTTCTTCAATATCTTCAATAGGTAGTTTTCTTTATCTTTGTTGCTTGTTCTTCTCTCTTGTAGGTGATGGTACATGATCTTTCCTACAAGTCAAGTTCATTTGCATGATTAGAAACATCTCATAGTTTTCAGAAGTAATTCTTACGCATAAAGAGATAGGTCATACAATCATGCAATTATCTTATCAAATGCTTCAATACAACATTCATCCATATCCCGTAACTTTCTAGATGCCTTCCATCTCTATTAGAACATTGTTAAGAGTGTGCACTACTCCCAACATGTCAGCAAAATGGTTTCATTCTAGATAAGTAGCAATGGTATGTTGTATAGTACCATAGGCCACTTACCCATCACATGCATATTAGTAGTATCTTGTTCATTAATGCAACTTTTCTAACATGCATAATACACATCCTAAATATAGGAACATAAGTATGTACATGACTGAACAATATCATTTAAGTAATCAAATATACAAGAAATGACAATTAAAATACTTATCTTTGTTTGGTTGTTGGGTGGAATCCCTCTTGATATTTGCATCCTTGCAGGAACTACTGGAGTGTGCTCCCTCTTGATTTTTGCTTCCTTAACTAATGCTGAAAATGGATGAGAGGTTCTTCCATAGAGCATTGATCTTTATTTATTTTCCGAAGTCCAATTTTGTAGGAGCTTCTCCTACTCCTTTAATGTAATACATAAAGTCATCTATAGCTTTATCTTATGAGGTGAAACTTTCTAAATGAACCTTTGTAGCTGTTTACCTTCATTACAATACATATTCTTCATCACTTGAAGAATCTTCACTTTATTCTTTGGTTCTCTTAGGCTTGCAGGTTCATCATCTTCCGCAGCGTGAGCATGGTGTATTTCTTGTTGGTCTTCTTCTTGTTGGATACACTTCTGTTTCTGGGACAATCTCTGGAGTAGTGTCCCTTCTCATCACATGTATAGCATCTAATGTTGGATAGATCTCATATGGATATTCTATCATAGTTCTTCCTCTGATTTTGATGGTGGTGTTTCTCCCTCTTACTGTGATGGTGCTCCCTCTTGTTATTATTCCTCCTAGTGTGTGTTGTGAGAGCTTGATCATTGTTTGCTCCCTTCTTCTCTTCTCGTGCCACAAGTCGAGCTTCTTCTTGTGTACATTCTTCCCATAGTCTACTGAATGTAATCAATTTATTTATGGCACATATCCCTTGAATGAATGAGTCCCATGATTTTAGGAGACCATTCAAGGTGGTCATAACAATATCTCCTTCTACATTCTCTTCAACTGCTTCAAGTTGCTCATTGATTTGTGAGAGCCTTGTGAAATAGGATTGCATGGTCTCGGCATTCTGGATCTTCACATTCTTAAGTTGGTTCCTCAAGGTCATCTTCCGATTTATGTTCTTCCCTTCAAATAGATTTTTCAAAGCAACAAAAATATCCTTGGGTGTCTTCAAAGATGACATATGTGGGATGAGATAATCCTTGATAGAATCTGCAATGATTCTCTTGGCCTTAGCCAAGTTCTTCTTATGGATGGATTTATCCTCATCTCCCTCTTGTGCTGGAACCTCTTCATTCACATACTTATCCAAATCATTTTCTTCAAGGACAAGATCAATCCTATACTTCCATGCTTGGAAGTTATCAGCTCCTTCAAGTGTATCCTCAAGCTTGATGTGCTGAAACATATTGAATGAGTACTTCAAATGGAAATAGAAAAGCTTTTAGTTCTTACCACTTCTCAGATGCCCAAACTGGTTCTGGAGCTGGTTGACCTAGGGTTTGTAAGAGAAACCCTAATTTTTCAAAGTTGGAATCTTGAACTTATGATCTGACGGGAATATTCCCCTCCTCAAGGCGATTTTTCCAATGTATTTCTTTTTCCAAATTGATGAAGAGAAGCCCCAAAAACTTGATGCCCTAGTTTCTTCAATTTCTACTGTAGATTTTTCGAGTCTTAATTCTGATGTATCTCTGAATTTTCTGCTCCTCAAGGTCTGAAACTTTGTCCTATGATATTAGTATCTGTCCTCTATCCAACCCCACAGGTTAGAGCAGGATTGGATTCACCAAGTGGAACTTATGCTAAGTTTCCCACGATGACCTGTTTATGGAATTTTTCAGTATAGAGAACTTGTACGGAATTCCATGTGTCACTAGTTCATCTTCGGGTTCTGAAAATCACGCCTGAGAAACTAAATTCCATTCACTTTCTAGAACATCTTATGCAATTCGATTTGGATCTTCGTAGCCTGAGATATAGCATTTCTCCCTAGGTATCCTTTTAAAAACTGAATTCTAGAGGAGGATGAAACCCTAATTTGGATGGATCATATCTCCTAAAGTAAAGCGAATCTGAGGCTAAAAATATCACACAAGTTAAATGGACAATTCATATTCGGTATGTCCAAGTTTCAGATCTTGTACCTTCACCAAAGTTTATTTATAGAGAAAATTCCAAGATGATTAGTTTCCAGAAATGAAAACCCTAGCTTCCCGCAGCTGCACAATGTCTTCTTTTCAGGTTAGCTCTAATACCATGTTAGATTTTTAACTTTGAATCAATATTATATGGGATCTTATCTGAAACAATAGCAAGCACAACATAACACAATAGACACAAAGAATTTCCTCGGGGAAACCATAAAGGAGAAAACCCCATAAATTCCTCAGAGATAGAATCTTCACCAATACAATGTCACAATAGTAAAACCTCAAAACAAAGATGGTCTTCTGCAGCTCTCTCTCTTTCTTCCTATGCGAACTTGTCTTATCTCTCTCACTAATGCGAATTGAGTGAGTGAATGTTTTGTCCAAATGAAAGATCTCCACTCTCTATTTATACTTTATCTTTTACTTGACCTTTTCACTTACTAGGTCGGCCCCAGTTGAACTTGACTAGGCCGACTTCTCTAGGGGACTCAATAACCCTATTCTAACTAACTCTTGGGGGATCTATTGCCTTGAATTACAATGGAGGATTCACCTCAATGACTTTACATGACCAAATGTAATAATGACATCCCCGACCGGAGGAATAAACATCTATGTCGAAGGTAGAAATAAAATACAATATAAAATACAAGTGAATATCTTTCGAAGTTACAATCACATTAACAAAGGTAAAAAAAAAAGAGGAATAAAATATACATATAGCAGGTCATCCTAGTCATGTGAAAATACTCACAACAGATCTAAGAGATGATGTATACCTCACAAAAGTAATTATGATTAAGTAGGAAAATAGAAGAAGAGTGGTCGATGCAGTATAATGAGCAACATAATAATATGGTACAGTAGAACTTAGATAGAAGCAATAATACTTCACACGCACAAGTTAATTAATCACAATATGGACAAATAAATAGTACAATGGTAGAGAGGATTCCAATGCCCAAGGTGGAAATTCGAATTAGCCTCTCAGAGTGATCATAAGATCAATAGAGTGTCATCGGAGCACAACTAGGTGTCCTCATGATCATCGGAGCACAATTGGAAGCCTTCACCATCATCAGTGGAGTCATCAATGCTCAAGTAACTATCAACCATCAATCAAACTAACTATGGTAGGTGTAACTCAGTGTAACTAAGTGTAATTGAGTGTGACTGAGTGTAACTGACTATAACTTAGTGTAATTGAGTGTAATTGAGTGTAACTAAGTGTAACTGAGTGTAAACTGAAGACAACTAGATTAGTAGGTGAAGAAGGGCGAGTTGCTCCCTAAAATCAAGGAAGAATGGCGCATTAAGCAACTGGAGGGATAAAAATGAATAGTGAGAAGCTCCTGGGGGTTGGATAACTGAGGGCTAGGTGCTGGACTGAGGACTGGGATGCATGCAAACCCTAGAATGCCTGTAAACCCTAAAAGTGCATGCATGACTGAAAATGTAAATGATCAAAATACTGGTGGGACTAGGATGGAGTATAGGAATATCCTAACGCCCCCCCTTAATCCATCTTGGGCCCTGGTAACTAAGACCAAAGGTCACCCAATACAATGAATAATAACAAACAATAACCAAGGAAGTGGGAAAATTTCATGGGAAACATACCCCCTCCTTAGAAAACAGATTGTAAGGCACACACAAAATAAATGCTCCAAACTCAAGCAGGTGTGATGCTTGGTCATAAGTCTGGAGGTATCTTCTTCTTGGGAAGAAGTGGATCATGCTCAAAAGCATGTGCTTGTACTTCCTCTTCAGATCGAATGTGATGAGAACAAATCCAACAATATGAGAATGATCCTTGAACCTGTGATTCAAATCAGCTAAGGTAGGATCAAATATGTGAAAGTGCATATAGTCTTTTGTCTTCTCCTTTGAACCACCATGGGTGAGATTATGCCAAAAATAACTATTACATGTTTGCTTGAAATCAAAATAAGATTTAAGACTTAAAAAATAGTTTCTTGAGATCTCCTTTGAACTAGCAGGGGTGAGATCAAAACTATCATATGCATGAGAAATTATCCCAAGCAGTAATTGCTTAGAACCCAATTTAGATACAAGACTTGAATCATGGTTTCTTGAGATCTCCTTTGAACCATGAGAGGTGAGATCAAAACCAGTAATTGCATGAGAATTTATCCCAAGCAAATTGCAATGGCGATAATATTCAATAACCTTCTAAAAGCATGAATTAATGATCATATAGTAGTATAAAAGAGATGATTTCTTGAGAGGAGGGAATGCATTACCTCCAATAGCTGATTTTACCTCTGAAATAATCATGTGATCATGATGCAAACCAACAGACTCTGGTGCAAGAGAGGATTTAGGACCTTCTGCAATATCTAGAGTGTGAGCTGGCACAGAAAGAGAAGAAAGTTTGAGCATGAGTGGAGAATCTGCAAGTTCTTTGTCAACAACTTCAATATGAGATGATACTGGTTCATGATCTGAGAGACCATCAAGAGGAGTGAATGCATCACTTTGCTTGCTTTCGAATGGGTTAGGACCAAGTCCTTCATTCTTTCTGCCAAAATTTTCATCCAGGTGAGCCCCTAACTCTTTTGGATTCCATAACTCTCTTGGACTTTCAACACCATCACGGTATTTGAATTTGAATATTTGGCATGCACACAAGGAAAGAATCATTGTTCCAAAGGCCATGTCACCTTTATTCAACCATTCAATATTCTCTTCAAAGGATTCGAACTCTCTTTCAAAATAACAATCAAAGAGATCACGGCTCTTCAAATATGCTATCATTTTTTGTTTCCATTCATCATAGTTGAATAGAGAAAGAAGAGGGATTCCTTCTAAATATGAATACATTGAAGCTGTAGAAGACCTGCAAAAACAATGTAGAATAACTGCAACTGCTACTGCTGCAAAAATGCAGAAACTGCTATAACTGCTGCACTCGAAATCTTGGTAATAACCTGCAAAAAACTCTCAAGAATGGAGATAAACAATACTCTCAACATGCTCTGATACCATGTGAAAATCCTCAAAGCAGATCTAAGAGATTATTTATACCTCACAAAAGTAATTATGATTAAGTAGGAAAATAGAAGAAGAGTGGTCAGTGCAGTATAATGAGCAACAGAATAATATGGTACAGTAGAACTCAGATAGAAGCAATAATACTTCACACACACTAGTTAATTAATCACAATATGGACAAATAAATAGTACAATTGTAGAGAGGATTCGAATGCATAAGGTGGCAATTTGAATTAGCCTCTCAGAGTGATCATAAGATCAATAGAGTGTCATTGGAGCACAACTAGGTGTCCTCATGATCATCGGAGCACAACTGGAAGTCTTCATCATCATCAGTGGAGTCATCAATGCTCAAGTAACTATCAACCATCAGTCAAACTAACTCTAGTAGGTGTAATTGAGTGTAACTGAGTGTAAACTGAATACAACTGGACTGGTAGGTGAAGAAGGGTAAGTTGCTCCCTAAAATCAAGGAAGAAGGGCGCATTAAGCAACTGGAGGGATAAAACTGAATAGTGAGAAGCTCCTGGGGGCTGGCTAACTAAGGTCTAGGTGTTGGACTGATGACTGGTATGCATGCAAACCCTAAAAGTGCATGCATGACTGAAAATGTAAATGATCAAAATACTGGTGGGACTAGGATGGAGTATAGGAATATCCTAACAAGTCAAACTCTAATATGAACACTATATATATATATATAACATCTTCCACTCATTCAAAATGAAGAAGAAAAAAATGTAATGTCCCCATTTTGACCCCCTTTCGCATTAAATCGTAAATGATGTAAATATTGTAATTTAATCATGGTGAGGAGCTCAAGGCCAAGGCCCCACCATTGATTTAGCGTTTTATGTATCGACAATTAAAAATAGATGCCTATGGTTCTTGTGCTAGATAGGCACAATGTAAATTAAGACATCATGTAAATACGAATTTTAATGAAAAATACCCACAACTAGCTATGCAATGCAACAAAGAGACGGGGGCATGATTCTACAAGGAACAGGGGGGGAAATTATTCAAACCCTTGAGCCAATGGTGTTAATCCATGTGTCAATGAGAAAACCAATAAACCACCAACTACCCATTTTGGGTTATGCACCCAATCATTTAATTCTTCCAGAAATTGGTTGAGGTAGTTAATGCCTTGGGAATGAAGAGGTATGGCAGCCAATTTCATGTATGGGCAAGCCATCAACCTGGGAAATCGTATTTTGTCTCCTTGGGAAAGAAAACACCCACGAAATGGTTCCCAAAGCCATTCTAAACCCATAGTCTTTCCTCTCTCACGCAGTCTGAACTACTAGGTCTTTCCCCACCATGTTTTTCACCATTTTCCCTGCATTTTCCAAGCATGGGAGCTCGTTTTTGCATTGTACAGCAGCTGGGAGAGAAGGGCCATGATTTGGGACTGTGATGGAGGTCGTTTTTGCCCCAAAATGCCCATGGACGTTTTTTCTGAAAACGATTTATGCTCTCCAGGGTTGTTCCCCAATTGCCATTTCATTTTTAGGCTTTCCCACATTTTTTCGAATTGGTAGAAACCTCCTCTTTGGGCATCCCACTGAAGAAACGTTTTTCCTCATACCCAGCAATTGTGGTTTTGTTGTTATGTGCATCCTTGTTTTGGTTTGAACCTGTGAGCAAAAGTTTTGGAGTGGTAGTGGACAGAATTGGCTTGATAAACCTAGTGGGGAGAATAACCTCTCAAGAAGATCAAGAGGGTTGGCTACTCTTCTATGCACACCTGAGACACTCTAGAATTGGAAGGTATGGCCTGAGGGACTGTGAATTGGTGAAGGGAATACTTCCTTGAGTGGGGTGTGTAGGCATTGTGGGTGCCAAGCTAAATAGATCTTATAGAGGTATCCATAGCTCTGTGGTTGAGAACACTAGCTTAGCAATTCTTCCTTTCCATTTCCTAGTAGCCTTATAAACCCAATTGTAGATTGGCTTGGCTCATCTTGGTGTATGCTTGGCTATGTGTAAATCTGCTGTTCCTTGGTTCCTTGTAGAAATCATGCCCAGCTCGAGGGTGGTAGTTGTATCAAGAGGTTGATAAGCACAACTGGCGGCCCTATGGTTGGGTGGAACGTTGCAGATGCATAGCTGGTTGCTTGGGAGTACTTTGTTAAGATAAGTATTCTCTTTTATAAATTCTGCAATGTCTTTATTTAATGACTGTCATAGAAATGTTGAATGTATGTTAGATATTAAACATGACTTTTAATTCCGCTGTGTTTCTATAACATGCACATGTATATGTCTTTTTATCAATGAGTTTTTACTTAATGGATATGGGGCTAGATGCCCGGTTTTAGCATCACGATCCTCTCTATCATGCTGGTATGATAGGAGGGGGCATTACATTTTGGTATCAGAGCTGCTGGTTGCAGCATTGGACCTCTATGGGCCAAATCTGATTACAGTTACATGGGAAGGTCCCTTCCTGATCACCACAGGTCTCAGCATCAGGCCTAAACAAGTTAAGTTGGATAGTTTGCAGAGGTAATATCACCTCATGCTGAGCAGTAGTCATCACAGGAAGAAGAAAAGAAGAATCCGAAATTGTTTTAAGTGTTTTTGAAATTTTTTTGTTTAAGTCTGTTTCGGGAAGAATTCGGAAAGATGGCCCGAAACTGCGAAAGGATTCCGCGAATCATTCCACAATTGTGGAAGAGTTCGGCGAATCGTTCCAAAATTGTGGAAGAGTTCGGTGAATCGTTCCGCAAATTGCAGAAGAGTTCGGTGAATCGTTCCGCAACTGCGGAATACTTCGGTGAATCGTCCCGCAACTGCGGAAGACTTCGACGAATCATCCCGCAACTGTGGAAGACTTCGGTGAATCATCTCGCAACTGCGGAAGACTTTGGTGAATCGTTCCAAGACTGCAGAAAGAATTCTGGAATGTCTTTCGAAACTGCGGAAATAATTCTGGAATATCTTCTGAAACTGCCGAAAGAATTTTGGAATGTCTTCCGAAACTGCGGAAAGAATTCCAGAATGTCTTTCGAAAACTGCGGAAAGAATTCCGGAATGTCTTCCGAAACTGCGGAAAGAATTCCGGAATGTCTTCCGAAACTGCAGAAGGAATTCTCTTCTGAAACTGTGTAAGGAATTCTCTTCCGAAACTGCGAAAGGAATTCTCTTCTGAAACAGGTCGGAAGAACTCCACAAGTTGCTTCGAAACAAGGAATTTCAGCCATTTTTCAGGGAGATTTTCAGGTGCCGAAAATGGAAAAATTGCCATGGAACTTATGCGCCAGATTGCGCCATAAGGGGGAAAGCCCCCTTGACCCCCATTGTCCCCCCCCTCATATGTCATTGAATTGTGAGAAAGTTCTATGATCTGACAAATTGTCAATATAACATTTTCCCACGTGCATGAAAGTAAGTTATGAATTCTGAGAATATAATGCAGCTAACAATGGTGTTGATGAACACATTTTGCAGAAAAATAATTACATCAGGGCAGCACTCTAGATAGTACGGTTGGAAAGTTTTTGATCTTGGTTGGGCCAAGAAAATCAACATCATGGATGATGCACAGGATCCCTATGAGCCTGAGACAGATGCCATGGGGGAGAACATACATGTTGAAAATGCTGAAACAAAATCTAATGGGAGAAGAAATCAAGAGACTCCTCCAGGTATTGCAGCCACCATGAGAAGCCTAAGGGTGGAGTTGCAAAGCTATAGAGAAGATAATGAAAGGATGATTAAAGCTTAGGAAGAACAAAATCAGTTGAATGCAGCCATGCTACAGAGTTTGACAGACATCCAAAGGCAAATAAACTCTGGGCATCAGACATCAAAACTAGAAAGGGGTGGGAGTAGTTCTAGGAGGAATTCCCGTAAGAGGGCCAGTAGCCCAAGAAGAGTTTCTACAGACATAACATATACTCCAGAAATCTCTTCTAATGAATCATCTAACCCCAAAGAATCCATTGAGGTTTCAAGCTCTTCATCTCACAGAATTAAGAGGAAGAAGCACTACAAGAACAATTCGCATGGGGAATTTAAGAAGGCGAAACCTCCTACATTTGACGGAGAGGTAAAATTTGGTCAAGAAGCTGAAGCTTGGCTTCTTGGGATGAGAAAGTATTTCCAAGTCCAAGACTACTCTAGGAATATGAAGGCAAGGGTTTCCATCTTCAACTTGAATGGAAGAGCATCTATATGGTGGGAACACATTAGGCAAGTGAAGAAGATCAATGAAAGGAAGATTGTGTGGGAGCAGTTCAAGAAATACTTCAAGCAGAAGTACCTCTCTGATAGGTGCTATGATGATAATATCAAAGAGTTCCATGAGTTGATATTGGGACAATTGACCATGGAAGAATATGCAAACAAGTTCTTGGAGCGGTTGAGGTATGTTAGGTATATTCGAGATGATAAGGTGAAAATTCAGCGTTTCCTAAGTGGACTTCCCCAGTCATATAAAGATAGAATTGAGTTTGATGAACCTCGAACTCTAGAGGAGACCATAAGTGTTAACACCCAAAAAGTGTTCACTACCTCATTACCACATTATATGGCTCATTTGTCCATTTTCCTACCATTTTTCCCTTAAAATCCCAAAAAATCCCATTAAAAAGCCTCCAAAAGGCCTAAAATGCCTCCAAAAGGCCACAAAACCATCAAAATAGCCTAAAAAAGGCTAAAAAACCCCCTTTTCCTCCAAAAATAGCAAAAATCCCCTAAAAAGGGAATAAAAAATATAAAATAATGAGGAAAAGGAGGAAAAAACCCTATACAGCTACCCAAAACCATGTGTTTCCTAAAACCATGGGTCAGCACTCCACCACCAAAAAACTATAAATAGGTGATGGAGATCCCTTATTCCATATCCACAATCACAAGCACCCTTACTCTGCCAAAATCTCTCTCGAAACCCTAGTTCACCTTTGAACTATTTTCACCTTGAGAGCCACCTTTGGCCCATCCCCAACATTGGAGAAGGAGAAAGGAGCATTCTGAAGCTTGGAGCATCCTCTTGGACACTGCAAAGGGCTTCACCAACCTTGACACTCAAGGTAACATTAATATAAAACCATTTTTTCATTTGATGTTTATGTTTTATGCATATTTTAGAAGTAATTTAATTGTTGTTTTAGCTTAATCATTTAATCATTATTGAACTGCTACTAAGGAGTCCATTCTCCTTAGTAGGTGCTCATTGGCACAAGCTAGGGGTAAAACCCTAGCTACAGTTTTGGCGACTCCCCTAGTTTTCGAATTTCTGGTTTCTGTTTTTAAATTTTTTCCTTTCGGCTGTCCCCTTTCGGCCGCCGCATACCGCGTCTTTTTCCCTCTACAGTCGCGTCCCGACCGCGCCTTTCAGGCCTTTACCCGCGATCCGACCGTGGCTCTCAGACTGCTTCCGACGCTCTGCCGGCGGATTCAAGTCTGTTACCTGCGATCCGACCGTGGCTAATCAGCCTGTTTGCCGCGATCTGACTGCGCCTGTCGGCCTTTTTCACACGTCCCGACTGCGGCTTTCTGCCTCTTTCGGGCGTCCCGACTGCGCTTGTTAGCCTTTTAGCCGCGTCCCGACTGTTTCTTTTTCCATTTTTCCTGCGTCCCGACTGCCTCTGTTGGCCCGATAGCCGCGACCTGACCGCCGCTGTGTCCCTCAAACCCGCGGTCGGCCTGTTCTGATCCGCCACAGACCCGCGGTCTGATTTCTGCTTTTTTCCTGTTTTGAGCCCAGCCCCTCTTGCTGCAATATTTTCTGCATCTGAATAGCCCCCTGTCTTACTTGCAGTTCACTACCTTACAGCCTTTCTGCAACATAATTTATGTTCCTTTTACAGAATCTTTTTAAAAATTTCAGTATTTTTATTTCAGAAAATTTTGCAAGTTAAAAGAATCAATTTCAGCATTATTGATAGATTGGAAGTTGCCCTCCCTTGTGGCACTTCTGTTTTTTTGGGTTCAACACCTCACGAGCACACACTCTGTCACATTAAATCAAGTGAGCCTTAAAAAGTACCTAACTAAACCAACATTCTAACCCCACTTGGGGAACACAAAAGAATCATTGTAGTTAGGTAGGATCAGGGGGATAGGCTTCCAATAACACCCCTTGGTTATTTCACTTGAGACATAGTTGTTGTCCAAATAGGGAACCAAAATCCCTGTATAGGGGTATTGCGGTCAACGAACTAAACGGCAGATTCACCTTTCTGGACGTGTCATGAACGGGGTATCTTAGTTGCCATTCTTCTAGGATTGACTACCCGGTGTCCCTCCCGGTAGGGGGATATCATAGCCACTTGGATTTCCTACTCATATTGTCTGACTTGGATTTCATCACCTTGCAGAGGATATGTTTAGTTGAGTCAGAATACTTTTAGCTAGGTGTTTGCATGCTCCTTTACCTCCCTTTGGTCTAGTGAGTCCACCATTTTTTTTTTCTTTTTAGGAAACCTACTGCTTGTTGGTATTCTGACCATCTTTGTTGTTACTCCACCTATTGTAGCACAGCTGCTGCAGTGGGTGTTTTGAGTTGGTTGTTGGCCTGAGTGCCTTGCTTTTTAGCTCTCCTTCTGCACACTCGGTTGCATTAGGATTTTTGAGCTGTTTTTATACTCACCTCAACCCACAGAGACTAGACACCATCTGTCACCATTGAGTCCCCGAGACATTCTCGGCGCCTCAGGGGCGAGCCCCCACAGCACGGTTCTCTTGACACCACTCGTCATAGATTCCGATCATTGTCCGTTGATACCACTCATCACAGATCTAGAGCCTTGTCACTTGACTCCACTCGTCAGCGACGTAGGTCTCCGTCACCAGATAGTGACGCACCTTACTTTACCTCTGATTCTGACGAAGAGTCTGAGAACCCTATTTATACTGCCCCTACTAGCCCCATGGCTGGCACGACTTCCACTCCATTTGTCATAGGGACCATTGGTGGCACATCCACCACTACACCAGTTACTACACCTATTTTGGGTATGCCCTCCATGGGGCAACCATCTACCGTTCCCCTCACGGTACCTATTCCCACAGCGGGAATACCTATCCCCACTACATCAGTGGCTCACACTACCAATGGTGGTGCTGGACCATCCTTCACTACCTCAGTTCCCCCACTTGGGGGCACCACCTCACATCTTGTCCCTCCACTTGGGGGCACTGGCCCCAACTTGGTCCACAGCACTACTGTGTCACAGCCTTCTTCCAGTTTGCCGTTCATGGCTAGCCTCAACCTACCTGACCTGGCCAGATTGACCAACGATCCTATTCGACACGACCCTATGTGGCCTCATATGCCTACCAAACTACCCTCTGACATCCCTAAGTTCGAGGGTAAGGCCGGTGAGGACCCACAAAACCATATCATGTCTTTCCACCTATGGTGTTCCTCTAACTCCATCGTGGATGACTCTGTTCGCCTCCGTCTCTTACAGCGCACCTTCACTGGCTCTGCAGCCAAGTGGTATATTGAGCAGCCTCATGGGACCCACGCCACCTTTTCTTCCCTGGCCTCGACCTTCCTGCAGTTCTTCCAGTTGCCTGTCCGCTATGACGCGGGCATTGAAATCCTTCTATCTTGTAGACAAAACACGGCTACCCATATCACGGACCACATCCATGAGTGGCGTCGACGCCGTAGCTTATGCAAGATCAAACTTGACGACCGTATCTTCCTAGATTGGTTCCTCAAATCTCTTCTCCCTGTTATTGCTAAGGATGTAGCCTCAGAAAGACCCCAGTCTGAAGAAGAAGCCATCCTTAAGGCACAACAGTTCGACCTCATTTATGCCCAATCGGGTTACCTTTATACCATTATACCTGATGCCCCTTGCGGCGAGTCCTCCCAGCATGATGCGCCGGGGGCATCCCACGCTGCAGATGGTATTATTGGCCGTGTTTCTTCGCATCCCCAACCATTTTCTATAGCACGACCTTCCCCTGGCCCCGACCTGTCGAGGGCTACCTCCCAGTCTGGAGCAACCAACTCGTATGCTCCCATGACACATCACCATGCCCATGGACCCTCATGTCCACCTCAGTGCTTTGGGTATGCGACTCCTGCTTATGCTCCTCCAGTCGCCCCTCAGCCTTACTACCATCAGCAGACTGCCCCGGCTCCTGCGCCTTCACAAGCCCCACCAGCTTATTATCCGCCACAGGCAGCCCCTGCGGCACATCCACAACCTGCTCCGCAGTCCTATCAGCAATCCCCTCAAGTTGCTCCACCTTCCCAGCCTCAACCTACATATCATCCTCCGCAGCCTTCTCCTGCACCTGCGCAACCTCAAAATCCACCTGCTGCCCAAGGGCAAGTTTACGCCCAACATAACCCGCAGCAAAACCAGAATAACCAACGTAACCAGGGCCAACAGAACCGCGGCAAGGGCCGTAATCGGGGAAACAACCAACCTACAGACCAAGCTGGTCAACCGGCTAATCCCCCTGACAACAACAATGCGGCCCCCGCTAATCACAACCCTGATCGCCCGCCCAAGCAGGCCAAAAACCCCAATTTGCGGACGAACCACCCTTGTTCTATTTGCGGGGTCTATGGACATTACACCCATGCTTGCCCACACTTGGAGCGAGCTCGGCAGCTTTGGGTTGACGAGGCCCATCGCCAAGGGCATGCGGCTCCCCAAGCACCGCCCAACCCCCCCCAACCTCAGCAACCCCCTTTGGTGCTGCAAAACCCCTTACCGACTCAAGGCGTGGTGAACACTCAGCCGTTGGCCCCTCAAGCTAACGTGCAACCCCAACAACAACAGATCACCTACGCTGCTCCTGATCAACCCATGTTCGACTCAGGTACCCACCACTTACTGATGATGTCATCCGCTGACGTCAACCTACAGACCCGTCGGAACCAATATGGCTCCACCTCTGAAGCCACTCCCACGGATAAACCTGCTAACGCCCATCCCACCGATCAGGCGTTACGTATACCTCCGCCTCCCATAGACGGCACTGCGAAAGCACCTCGTTTCCCACTTCGCCGAATCAACAATAACCCTAACGCGCGTGCTGCGTCAAACTACAACATCGTAGACGACCTAGCCCAATCTCCCGCAGCCATGTCTGCGTTAGAAGTCTTGAAGAACTGCCCTTCCCAGCGCAAGACTTTACTTTCCGCCATTGGGGGGATTGACCCAACTGATTCACATTTGATGGCGTTCGATTTAGACCAGTCTGAACCACGCCTACCTTCCAGCTTAGCCTTCCAAGTTACAGTCTCCGTTAGGAATCTTGTTATCCATCGGTGCATCATCGATGAGGGTGCCTCCACATGCGTTATGTCTACATTTGTATGGCAGAAGCTAGGATCCCCTCCTCTCCAGCAGTCCACCACTGCGTTACGTGCCTACGACGGTCGTTCGGCCCAGCCCCAAGGCCTCCTGCCCAACGTTCCAGTCCAGTTAGGTGGTAAAACAGTCCTTATTGACATAGAGGTAATCAATGCCCAATTGGATTACAACCTTCTACTTGGCCGCAGCTACATGTATGCCATGCGGGCGGTTGCCTCTTCTGTCTTTCGCACCATGATGTTCCCCCATGAAGGACGCATGGTTAAGATTGACCAGCTCACCTACTATGATCCCAGTGCTCCGGCGGCACCAGAAAATGTTCTCCCCATGGTTGAACAACCTGTTTCTCCTGCCACCACTTCGTTTGTTTCCTCTACGGGGCCTGGAGTCTACTCAGACGCGCCGATGACCTCCACCTTTCAATCCATTCCTCCGCCGTCATCTACGCCCGAAATGTCTGACTTATGTACTTTGTCCCACGACATCCTACCACCTAACAATCAACCATCCTTGTTGCCTAAACCACCATTGGTACCTAGTCACATTGGTGTTACACCGATCCATACGATCCCCTTCCTAGTTCCTCCAGCAGGAGTAGTAAGTGCCCCGGTCATGGCTACCCTTAGCCTCCTTGGGTTAACCTTGGGATTACCTGTATGGTATCTTTCGCCTCCCGTTCGCCCGCCGACACCTGATGTCGTCCTCCAGCCGGTGCAACCCATGGCTACTACCACTCAGCCACCTCCCGGTGTCTCTACCCCTTCGTCCTCCACGACACCTCCTCCTACTCCCAAACCCACTGGGGGCAGAGGTCCACAACCTTACACTGCTGTCCCACCTCCCAAGACAGTCAAGAACCCTCCAGTGTTTCGTGCTCCTCCCAAATGCTCGCTGTGTGACGAGTTGGGCCATGCGACCCACCAATGCCCACAGTTACCTGCATTGCAGAAGCACATGCAAATGCTCGATGACGATCCTAACATCCCAACAGTCGAACTAAACCCTACTCCTAAGCCTAAAGATAAGTCCCTACGTACCAACCACTCCTGCGCCATATGCGGTATTTATGGGCATTATTCACATCATTGTCCCGATCTCCCAGATTACAGAGCAGCTCTTTATGAGATGAACAATCTGGACCTTGAGACGGCACCACCTACCATTGAGGAGATCTACCCCCCGGTCTCTCCCCCTTCTGAAGAGGTTAATATCATCTACATGATCTCTTCAACCAACACTTCCACTACCCCCTCGTCAACCGATTTGACGATGCAGACTTTCCGTACTGATGAGGAGATTCTTGAGGCCCTAACTGCCCCGGATTACCCTTGGGATGATATGCACCACCGTTCCTATTTCATCCCAGAAGCGTCTTCCTCTAGCACCGCTACCCAATACGCGGTCGAATCCAAAGACTTCCTCCCCACCAAGGTTGACTGGTTCAAGGACCCTATTCCTGCTCCTGATGCCTTCGAGGAGGGCAACATGGCCAACATCTCACCTGTCATACAAGTTGATATCGCTGCTCCAGGTCGTGCCCCTGAACTCATTACTTTAGGAGCATTCTGCAGTAAACAAGAGATTGAGGACTACACACACCTTTTCAAAGAATTCCGTGATGTCTTTGCCTGGTCCTATACTGAGATGCCCGGTCTCGACCCCGCCATTATAGAGCACCACCTTGACACCTCTAAGTCAAGGGGCATAATAGATCACCTCGACCCTGGGATAGGGGGCACGATCAATCACTTTGAACATTCCCCATCACATCTATCTCAGCACGTCAATGAACCCATTGTTCAAACCCACACATATGTGATCCATAATCACAAACCCCATGCACATAGCATGGGGGCAAGTCATTAACCCTGCTCATTTTTTCACACTTGTGATCTCAACCATTTTTGAGGTCACATATTACTTGTAGATTTGATTTGCTTTGATACACCTAGTATTCTTCCCCCACGGGTCATCATTTCTCCCCACCACTGCATCCTTGGCTTGGTGGGCTCACCTTTTACCATTCCGGAGTCTTTATGACCTCCGTTTTTCGCACCATTTGCATCATCGGATTCATTTTTCCGAGCTAGTGATGATGCTAGAGATCATTTCTCGCTCTCACCTCCAGATTTTCCTGGGCATTTTTCCAAAATGCCCCCGTCACCTCGGTTTGCGTGCCACATCGGCCGTTACCCATTTTTTGACACCCTTTATATCGCCGGATTCATTTTTCCGAGCTCGTGATGATGCTTGAGATCATTTCTCGCTCTCACTTGGTACAATTTCAACATTGTGTCCCGACACCTTGCTGCCTCGGTTTGCGTGCCACATCGGCCGCCATCGGATTGTTCCACATTTTTACATGAGCCATTCACTCCTGTCATACTGCAAATGTCTCGTTATTTTTCCACCATTTCATCCACCCCGCAAGGAGGTCCATCAGTGTTCCCACCTACCCTCGTTCTTGGTCATCATTACTAAACCTTGATTGAACACTTCCTCCTTGCCTGGCCATTCCTTTTGTTCGGTATAATTTTATCCCTTTTTCGGGCCGGACAAGTCCTTTACGAAAAAGGCACTTTGGGAGTTTCCGTTAAGCTCTTTTCTGACTCCTAAAAGAATGAAAAGATCGCCGAGCAATCTTGCTTCCTTTCATGCTCGTTAAAGTACTTGAAAGGGCGTCTATCTGGTATAAGTTTAACCCTTTTCCGGACCTGGTAGACTAATTACGAAAAAGGAATACTCTAGTCACACCGGCTAGAAGAGTTCTTCATTGCATCCTTTTATGCTTCTTTGGGCCTTGGAGACTAAATCTACGAAAAAGCAACCCCCTGGAGTCTTCTTACTTGCTTTCAGACTCTCTAAAATTGAAAGCAACCACGAGCATGCACTGTCCTGGGCTCGTAAAATCCACACGACAGTACCATTCCACTACCTCAGAGTCTTCTTATCGCTTTCAGACTCCTTAAAATTGAAAGCCACCACGAGCATGAACTGTCCTGGGCTCGTAAAATCCACACGACAGTATCATTGTTACACACACTTCTTCTAGTTCCTAAACCCATGAAGAAGTACCCTCCTGTGCCTCCCGGCACTTTGATCTATCATCTCGGCAGCACCCCCAATCAGGTCGCCTTTGTTCAGAGTATTCAGCAGTTTTCTGCCATTCTACACCAGCTTGAGTCTCCCTCAACCAGTTATCCTCCCAGATCCAATACAGCTATGATCCCTTTCCCCTCAGTCAGTTTCATATGCTGCCAGATCATTCCCATTATCATACTCTGAACAAAGGAAGTTTGAGTCCACCCACTCTACTTGCCCCGTTGTCCCACCACAGTTTATCAGTCCTGCCATCAGCACTATCACATTTCGGTCTTGTACCTCGCGCTCCTGTCAAGGAAACATCATTGCCTTGATAGGGGCAGGTCTCCCTCTGTCGACGACAGCTCCTCTATTCCAGAGGATAGGCTTAGAGGTCCCTACGCCTTGGACTTATCACCATCTGTGGTAAGTGCCTACGGATCATTCTGAGAGGAGACATCATTGCCTCTCCGAGTGGTTGTTCCTCACATGCTCGACTTCAGCACCTTGATCGCATCGTTGAGGATCGCGTAGGATTATATCCCATCAGTTTTTAGTCGAAGACCCCGGATTTCCCCTGACTCTAGCACATTGGTGAGTCACTTCGGAACGCCCAGTTGTATGTTCCCGTGGATGTCCGGGCTGCGTTGGCGTTTGTATTCGGAAGCCATCCAGTTCCATGCTCCCTTGAGTACCCAATTTCAGTTCCAGTTCAGTGTACCATGGAGAGTTTGACCCCAGTCACTATGATCCAGCAGCTCATCAATTCCTTTGGTACCACACTCAGTAGCACTGTTGATTGTTCCAGTGCACCAGTTCTGCAGTTCACACATGATCCGCTCAGCAGTATGTCCCAGATGTGTGTCTCCTCTGGACTCTTATGATGTACACAGTGGTCATGTATCTTACAGGTCCCCCTTTTTTCGGGCCTTACAATTATATTTATGTATCTTGATACGAGCATGGGTATGCCCGCCTCGTCCATATATTGAGATTATTCCTCGGTCAGTTTTTGAGGTCATATATATTTCAGGTCCCCATTTTTTGGACCCCATTGTTATTGTTATATTATATCCTGATACGAGCATGGGAATGCCCGCCTCGTCCATATGATCAGATGATTCCTCACCCATTATTGAGGTTATGTACTTTTAGTCCTTGCAGTTGTTCGGGATCGTTGTTCCGGGCTCCAGTTTGTTTCTTCTCTTCTCTCCACATCCCAGGAAAACCATTCATGACTTATGATGTCCATCGGCCATACGATTAGCTCCTGACCTCGCACATCAGGGGGCAATCTGTTAACACCCAAAAAGTGTTCACTACCTCATTACCACATTATATGGCTCATTTGTCCATTTTCCTACCATTTTTCCCTTAAAATCCCAAAAAATCCCATTAAAAAGCCTCCAAAAGGCCTAAAATGCCTCCAAAAGGCCACAAAACCATCAAAATAGCCTAAAAAAGGCTAAAAAACCCCCTTTTCCTCCAAAAATAGCAAAAATCCCCTAAAAAGGGAATAAAAAATATAAAATAATGAGGAAAAGGAGGAAAAAACCCTATACAGCTACCCAAAACCATGTGTTTCCTAAAACCATGGGTCAGCACTCCACCACCAAAAAACTATAAATAGGTGATGGAGATCCCTTATTCCATATCCACAATCACAAGCACCCTTACTCTGCCAAAATCTCTCTCGAAACCCTAGTTCACCTTTGAACTATTTTCACCTTGAGAGCCACCTTTGGCCCATCCCCAACATTGGAGAAGGAGAAAGGAGCATTCTGAAGCTTGGAGCATCCTCTTGGACACTGCAAAGGGCTTCACCAACCTTGACACTCAAGGTAACATTAATATAAAACCATTTTTTCATTTGATGTTTATGTTTTATGCATATTTTAGAAGTAATTTAATTGTTGTTTTAGCTTAATCATTTAATCATTATTGAACTGCTACTAAGGAGTCCATTCTCCTTAGTAGGTGCTCATTGGCACAAGCTAGGGGTAAAACCCTAGCTACAATAAGAAAGGCCAAGTATTGCTTTGATCAAAACAAAAGCAAACCAGAATTCCATAAGGCATGGAAGGATAAGAAAAATGAAAGGTTTGATCAAAGGAAGAAGGGGTTCAAGCCTCCTCAATTTCGGAATCAGCAAAGACAACCATCACAGGTTGTGACTAAGCCAACTAGGATGATGGGAGACAAGCCAAGAGATCCAAAGGAGCCAAGAGAACCACTTCAATGTTGGTCTTGTGGAGGAGACCACATGCTTAGGAACTGTCCACATCGGAATGGGAATCCAAATCAAGTTCACAACATCTAAGGAGCTGAAACTGTGGGTCAAGTGGCAAGGAAAATCCCTAGAATCTATGCAGCACTAGACGAACGCCAAGTAGATCATCAGTAAACTATGGTTGAAGTTGAAGGTAAGATTACCAAGCAATCTGTTTCTATTTTGATTGATCCTGGATCTACTCACAGTTATGTCACTCTTAGAATTGTTGAGATTTGTGCTTTCAAGAAATTAAAGCATAGTAAATCATGGTTAGTTCAACTAGCCACTGGAACCAAGAGAAAAGTTAGTGAAATAGTAGAGAAATGTCCATTAGAGATGGATGGGCTATTCACTTATGCATATTTGAATATTTTACCACTGGGTTCCTATGATATTCTCATTGGAATGGATTGGTTAGAAGCACACAAGGTTAAACTTGACTGCTACAATAAGACATTTGAATGCATGGACGAAGAAGGAAACCCGAGGGTTGTAAAAAGCATTCCAAAGGTGACTTCTGTCAGACAAGTTTCAGCCATGCAGCTGAAGAAGTTCTGTAGGAAGGGATGTCAATTGTATGCAGCCCACATTTTAGAGGCAACAGAGAATGAAACTCTTAAATTGGAGGACTATCATGTATTGCAAGAATTCAGGGATGTTTTTCTTGATGAGATTCCAGGACTCCCTCCAAAGAGAGACATTGACTTTACAATTGAACTTGCGCCAGGAGCAGCACCAGTGTCTAAGACACCCTACAGGATGAGTACACCGGAATTGCTAGAATTGAAAATGAAATTACAAGAGTTACTGGAAAAGAAATATATTAGGCCGAGTGTGTCCCCGTGGGGAGCACCTGTTCTATTTGTGAAAAAGAAAGATGGAACACTCAGGTTATGTATTGACTACAGGCAGTTGAACAAAGTCACTGTGAAGAACAAATACCCATTGCTCTGAATTGATGACCTTTTTGACCAAATGAGAGAAGCAAAGGTATTTTCAAAGATTGACTTGAGGTCTGGTTACCATCAGGTAAGAATCAAAGAAGAAGATATTCATAAGACAACCTTTAGAACAAGGTATGGACACTATGAGTTTGTAGTGGTACCATTCGGTCTCACAAATGCACCAGCTACATTCATGTGCCTCATGAATAATGTTTTTAGCAAGTATTTGGACAAGTTTGTTCTTGTATTCCTAGACGACATTCTCATCTATTCTAAGAATGAAGAAGAGCATGAACAACATTTGAGAATGACAATGCAATTACTAAGGGAGCATAAGCTGTATGCAAAGTTGAGTAAATGTGACTTCTATAAAGATAGAATTCATTATTTGGGTCACATCATCTCCGATGAAGGAATATCTGCAGACCCTGAGAAGATTGAAGCCATTATGAATTGGCCAACTCCAAGGAATCTGACTGATGTGAGATCTTTTATGGGCCTTGCTGGTTACTACAGGAGGTTTATAGAAGGATTCTCCAAGGTTGCAAACTCGATCACTTCTTTGCAAAAGAAGGGGATAAAGTTTGAATGGTCACCAAGATGTGTGGAAAGTTTTCAACGGTTGAAGAATCTTCTTACAAGTGCACCTATTCTGAAGATTGCAGACCCAGAAAAAGACTTTGTGGTATGTACCGATGCATGCAATCAAGGACTTGGAGGATTTTTTATGTAAGACAACCACGTGATATGCTATGAGTTAAGAAAGTTGAAGGAGCATGAGAAGAACTATGCTACTCATGATATAGAACTTGCAGCCATAGTACATGCCTTAAATATGTGGAGGCATTACTTAATGGGAAGAAAATTTGAGTTAAGGACATACCATTGTGGTCTGAAATACTTGTTTGATCAGCCAACTTTAAATGCTAGGAAAGCTAGATGGTTGGAATTTTTGTGTGAATTTGATTTTGAAATCAAACACATAAAAGGGAAAGAAAACAAGGTGGTTGATGCACTTAGCAGGAAGGCACATGAAATGCATGTGGCAGCGCTTAGTACTTTCCAACCAGATTTGAGGCAGTAGATTGTTAACCATATGGTTGAGGATGAAGTGTATGAGCGGATAAAGGGAAAATTGCAGTAGCAAAACCTTGAAAAGAAGTATGAAGGCTATCGTTTGGAAGGAGACAGACTTCTTACTTATAAGAATATAGTCTATATTCCAAATGTGGCAGATTTGAGGAGAATTGTTATGGATGAAATCCATAAAGCTCCATACTCTGGTCACCCAGGATATCAGAAAACAATTTCTACAATAAGAAAATATTATTTCTAGCCAGGCATGAAGAAGGACATCGTTGAATACATTTCTAAGTGCATGGAATGTCAGCAGGTGAAGAGTGAACACCAACATCCAGCAGGTTTATTACTCCTAGTGCCAATTCCAGAATGGAAATGGGAAGTAATATCCATGGACTTTATTACAGGATTGCCAATGACTGTGAGACAACATGATTCCATCATGGTTGTGGTGGACAAGTTAACAAAGGCAACACATTTTATACCGGTTAAATCCACACATAAATCCGATGCCATTACAAATATTTTCATGAAGGAAATTTTCAGATTATATGGGTTTCCTAAGGCAATAATTTCTGATAGGGATACCAAGTTCACTTCCAATTTTTGGAAAGGTCTCTTTGCAGATCTGGGTACACAGCTAAGCTTTAGTACCGCATACCATCCTTAAACAGATGGGAAAACAGAAAGAGTAAATCAGGTGCTTGGAGACATGCTCCGCATGTATGTAATGGGTAGACCATCCAAGTGGGAGGATTATCTACACTTGGTAGAATTTGCATATAACAATGAGAAACAAGCATCGTTGGGAATGAGTCCTTATGAGGCTTTGTACGGCAGAAGGTGTAGGACACCAGTGACTTGGGACAATCCAGTGAATAGAATTGTACTTGGACCATAATTGCTTAAGGAAATGGAGCAAGAAGTTGCCAAGATCAGACAGAATTTAAAAACAACCTGGGATAGATAGAAAAGCTATGAAAATAAACATAGAGTGCATAGGGAATTCAATGTTGGGGATCATGTGTATCTTAGAGTGAGATCAAGGAAGAGCTCCTTGAAGCTTGGGAGTTGTGCCAAGCTATCACCTAGATATTGTGGGCCATTTGAAGTGCTTGCAAGAATAGGGCCAGTTGCATATAGACTTGCATTTCCTGTTAGCACTAAAGCTCATAATGTTTTTCATGTCTCTTTACTTAAGAAATATGTACATGATCCTAACCATGTGATTAATTGGGAAGTGATCCAGGTGGAACCCGAGGGAGAGTTCCAAACTGACCCATTGCGCATCCTAGACAAGAAGGTAACATTGCTCCGGAATCGAGCCATCGGATAGGTAAAGGTGCGATGGAAGCACTATGGTCTCGATGAGGCTACATGGGAGCTAGAGGATGCCATGAGGGTGGCATATCCATTTTGTTCAATTTTGATGAGCACTGAGGACAGTTCTAATGTAAGGGGAGGGGAATGTAATGTCCCCATTTTGACCCCCTTTCGCATTAAATCGTAAATGATGTAAATATTGTAATTTAATCATGGTGAGGAGCTCAAGGCCAAGGCCCCACCATTGATTTAGTGTTTTATGTATCGGCAATTAAAAATAGATGCCTATGGTTCTTGTGCTAGATAGGCACAATGTAAATGAAGACATCATGTAAATACGAATTTTAATGAAAAATACCCACAACTAGCTATGCAATGCAACAAAGAGACGGAGGCATGATTCTACAAGGAATAGGGAGGGAAATTATTCAAACCCTTGAGCCAATGGTGTTAATCCATGTGTTAATGAGAAAACCCATAAACCACCAACTACCCATTTTGGGTTATGCACCCAATCATTTAATTCTTCCAGAAATTGGTTGAGGTAGTTAATGCCTTGGGAATGAAGAGGTATGGCAGCCAATTTCGTGTATGGGCAAGCCATCAACCTGGGAAATCGTATTTTTTCTCCTTGGGAAAGAAAACACCCACGAAATGGTGCCCAAAGCCATTTTGAACCCATAGTCTTTCCTCTCTCACGCAGTCTAAACTACTGGGTCCCCATCATGCTTTTCACCATCTTCCTTGCATTTTCCATGCCTGGGAGCTCGTTTTTGCATTGTACAGTAGCTGGGAGAGAAGGGCCATGATTTGGGACTATGATGGAGGTAGTTTTTGCCCCAAAATGCCCATGGACGTTTTTTCTGAAAACGATTTATGCTCTCGAGGGTTGCTCCCCAATTGCCATTTCGTTTTTGGGCTTGCCCATGTTTTTCTGAATTGGTAGAAACCTCCTCTTTGGGCATCCCACTGAAGAAACGTTTTTCCTCATGCCCAGCAATTGTGGTTTTGCTATTATGTGCATCCTTGTTTTGGTTTGAACCTGTGAGCAAAAGTTTTGGAGTGGTAGTGAACAGAATTGGCTTGGTAAACCTAGTGGGGAGAATAACCTCTCAAGAAGATCAAGAGGGCTGGCTACTCTTCTATGCACACCTGGGACACTCTAGAATTGGAAGGTATGGCTTGAGGGACTGTGAAATTGTGAAGGGAATACTTCCTTGAGTGGGGTGTGTAGGTATTGTGGGTGCCAAGCTAAATAGATCTTGTAGAGGTATCCATAGCTCTGTGGTTGAGCACACTAGCTTAGCAATTCTTCCTTTCCATTTCCTAGCAGCCTGATAAACCCAATTGTAGATTGGCTTGGCTCATCTTGGTGTATGCTTGGCTATGTGTGAGTCTGTTGTTCCCTGGTTCCTTGTAGAAATCATGCCCAGCTCAGGGGTGGCAGTTGTATCAAGAGGTTGATAAGCACAACTGGCCTATGGTTGGGTGGAACATTGCAGATGCATAGCTGGTTGCTTGGGACTACTTTGTTAAGATAAGTATTCTCTTTTATAAATTCTGCAATGTCTTTATTTAATGACTGTCATAGAAATGTTGAATGTATGTTAGATATTAAACATGACTTTTAATTCCGTTGTGTTTCTATAACATGCACATGTATATGTCTTTTTATCAATGAGTTTTTACTTAATGGATATGGGGCTAGATGCTCGGTTTTAGCATCACGATCCTCTCTATCATGCTTGTATGATAGGAGGGGACATTACAAAATACCTCTGAAATTCAACCAGCTCTGAATTTCAGGCTTACTGGACCACTGAGGCAGCCATAGGAGTATTTTACTATACAAGTTTTCTTTGAACATTATAGCTCTGATTTTTTGTTATTTCTGAGGTAGACTTTGGTGGTATATGGATTATGTTTGAGGCAGCTATAGCATACAAGTAATCTAAACCCTGATCCAAGTTGTGAAAGCTCTTATTTCATAATTCTTATTTTATTGGGACAACACCTAGGGCATTTGAAGACAGTATTGGAACAACATTGCAGCATCTGATCCGAACAACAGTTCTATGAACCCGAAGGCAGCAAAGATGGAGATCTCAGTGTTTTGAATCAAGTTCCACGTATACTCCGACTTCAAGTAAATAGATGAACAACAACATAACTATAGAAAAAAGTTTATGGAGTAGCATTTTTCAAGAAAGAAAAGAAGACCACTTAGGCAATTTGCAAAGGATTCTTCCAAGAAATTCAAGATATAAACATCTGAAGGTATTTTTTCAGCACTTAAAATCCTAATCTCATTGGAAAAACTAAAGGCATAGCAACAATTTGTGAAATATCACTTGGAACAACACTTATAAAAGGATCAAGTTGATGTGACTTGAAGTGACATGACTTTGTAATAAACAACACTCTGAAGATATTATGAAATGGTAACACATGCAGCATTGGAGAAGAATTTTTAAGTAGATAGCACAATCACAGTGATGAGCTACCTCAGAATCACAATCACAATGAAGAGCTACCTCAGAATCACAGTCACAGTAAAGACATAATTTTCATAGTCTAAGGTATGCTCAATGATATCACATAGTAATTTACATATATATATATATAGATAGATAGATATGAGACCATTACATAGTGAAAGACATTTACATACTAACATTACACAGTAATATATATATATATATACCAGTGATAATGCGCAAGTGATGTTTACACAATGATGTGCCAATAATATTTACACAATGATGTGCCAGTAATGTTATCCAAAACCCTGATCTTTGGCACATTGAGTTGATGTGATGTGACAGTGACATGCTTTGACAAGTGACAATATTGACAATTGAGTGGTTGACAAACCTTAGAGTACATGTATAGATCCTCTAAAGAATTGATACTTGGGTAGACTTCTTGACAATGACAAAGTTGAGCAGGTGGGTAATGAGCAGCAAACATTGATAAGTGCAGCAGTGCAAGACCTTTGATGAGAGAAGCAATTGCATTAGGATAACTTAGATGTGATGAATTGGAGATTCTGGAGAGCGGGTGAGCATATTGATGACAGGAGTAATAAATATCATATTGACTTCATAATTTTGAAAGTGGATTGAGTTGATTGATTCAGTAGATACAGACGTGTGACAGTGACAGATTGTATTGCAAGTAGTGTCTTGCTTGTACTCTTGAGGATTGGACTCCTCAACCCTTTCTCAGTTGGAGCTAAGAAGACCAAGCTGGGTCTTGGATTGATAGTTTGTGCTCTTTTTGTCAGTTGGTGTTGATTGTAATTGAAAAGATTGGTGTCTTCCATTGTACATCACATAAAAGTTAAAACATAAATAAAGTTTACCATACATATCTTGTTGTGTCTCTTGATGATGTGTTTATGATTCATAGTTGATTTAGCTAATGAATAATAATGATGTAATGATGATGTACTCAGTAGCATAATGCACAGCCTCTGTTTGAATTGATAGAAGTGAAAAAGAAGTTTTTAATTACTTACGCACTGATTCACCCCCCTCTCAGTGTGACCATTGTGTCCAACACCCGCTTCTCCTGAAAATTTTCCCCACACTATAATTAAGGTCTGAGTGTCGGATTTTCACTATGTTCAGGGTAGTTAATTCTATTAGTATGAGTTTTTATTAGATGTGAATAATTAAAGAGTAGCTGCAACTCTTTCTAATTTCCCATAGGCTCAGGAAAATGCCCACAAGGGGAAAGAGCATACTTTGAGTTGGAAACTGAATATATGTTTTGTTTGATTGCAAAAGGTAAATAAGTAAAGTAAAGTGTTTTCTAATTACTACAAGCAAAGAGTCTCTTTTCCATTCATCTGATCACGTACTGAAGAAAATCCCTTTATGTGACGGCGAGAGCATACTTCGGGAAAGCAATGCCGAGTTCGTTACTTTGAAGCAAAAAAAGAACGGACTAAAACAAAATTTATGATGCTTAAAATTTGAAAGTATACAACCTGTTGTGCATGTGTGATTGTGTTTAAACAAAAAATAAGACTTGTTAGAAAAAATCACGCCATAAAAAAAATGTGAAATCCCCCTAGGGGGGATGGGGTGTGGGTGTTGGGTATCCCACTTGCTCTTCATTTTTATCACTTATTAAAATCTAGAAATTATTGTGATCCCTTGTATAATGGAATTACGAAGCTTACAATTCTTTGGAAAAATAAGCTTATTGAACAAGAGAGGTCCCAGGATGCCCTGGATGGCCAAAAATTCACCAGAGTTTCTCTCTTTTTTCTTAAACCTGCTAAAAAAAAGCGAGTTATTAGTTCAAAAAAGTGCCCAAAAAAACTTTGAAAGTGTTTTTGGACAACCAAGAAAATTACTAAAAATTTGCAAAAAACAATTCTAAGAGTAAAATGCAAAAAATGAACACAAGAAAGCAAGCTATCTTGTGGATCTTGGATTTCCTTTTGGGACAGCCAATGAAAGCACTTAAGATTTGATAAATATGAACTTATGATACCCAAAGAAGAAATCTAATCTAACAAGCCTTTAGATCTACAAATGATTGAATTGTAAAAGAAATACTTTCTTGAAGCTAGATCTAGTTAAGCAAATGATTAATCCTTCTTTAAAACAATCTAGATCTAAGCATGTAAGACTTATAAATCAGATCTAAAAATATTATATGAGCTTATTTGAAATAAGATCTAAGCAACAAGCCCCAAGTAACCAAAGGGAAAAAAATTGTTTTTTTGTTTGAAGGAGAAGGAGAAGGAGAGACAGGCCCAATGCCGAATGAGAATCACTTATGAAAGCTTCCGGTGGAGTGCTATTGGACTAAACCACATGAAAGTTTGGAAAGAGGGTGAACAATATTTTTCAAGCTCATATCCAATGGTTACCTGCAACTACTCATAAGACACTTGCAAAATGGTTTGTGAGATCTAGTTACACATACATAGAAACTTTTAGAGCAACATAGTAATAATCTTATTAAAATGTTAGATCTAAGTCTTTAAACATATATGAGCAAAAGAAATTAAGCAATAAGTTTATTAAACAATTTATTCCTATCAATTGAGAACAATCCTACCAAGGCTAGATCCACCATACAATAATGCAAGAGACAATTAATCACATACAAGTTACCTCAAACATGCGTAGCCATGATCATCCAACAAGACACGCTACACTAATGAGCCTCCAAAGCTTTTGATTTTATTCCAACAATACACAATAGAAAGTATTACAATGACAAGCCCTCAACTCATGCAACTCGAACTAGTTTGCAATGAGGAAGAGGCTTGTTTAAATAGAAAATGGGAGAAGGTAGGGTGCATTAGCTCCATGAGGAGAGAGGGCGCATCATATGAGAGACAGTAGGGATTGAATCCATTTGATTTAGGGAGAAGTGAGAGTTAGACATGAGAGGCAGGTTCCAGCTCACAAGAGGTACGCCCCCTCCACATTGGGATCTCCTCCCACTTAATGAAGATCGGCCATCAAAAAAGAGATATGTGCCACCTATCCCTCACGTGAAGTATGAGAGAGGGGCGCATCCCAAAACTTGAGTCAACTGCCACCTCATAAGATTTTCCTTCCTTTAATTCATAAATCTCTTTAAAGAGGTCGCCCTCCACATGACATGGCATGCCAACTCATTTGGCACATACCAAATGATTTTTTTTTATATTCTTTAATATATATATGGGTTATTTTGTGCCTTTTTAGCATTTATTTTCCCATTTGTCGCATCTTTAAGGAATAATGCTCCCAGACACAATGTATCCACCCAAAACATAGGGAAAGTGGGTTCTAAGGTAAAGAGGACGCTCTAAGTGTGAAAACGAGCACACCCATGCCAAAATACGCCTCCATACCACACTTTTATTACAATTTGAAATTTTCTAATTAAACCATTAAAAACTAGTTTAATTTTACGGAAAAAAATTATTTTCTTCGAAAATTAAAAAAAACTTAGGGGGACCTAACACATGTCCACACGACTCAATTTTAATGTCTAGCATGGTAATATACATTGAGACTTGAACTCTAATAACCTCCTAATACTGCGATGCCGACCACCCCAACTTTGGACGTATGAGTGAAAAACTTGAAAATTATATGTCGTTTATTCAACAACATATAATTCACTGTAAAATCCAAGAACATCAGATCTAGAAAATAAGAACAACAGTTACTAGAGATGCATGTGGAAATTTGTGCGTCAAAACACTGATGCAAAAGGTTTGTAGCAGTCATGCATTATCATTAACTCAGAAGATGATTACAATGTGTGACAATGGCAATAATAGCATCGCAATTCGAATAGTTAGTTAACACCACTCGACACATCAGTTAACCACTTAACTACCATGTAATTGACTCTAACAGACTCTAAAACTGTCAAACTGAGTCTAATTGAATCTAAAACTCAACTGATTGGCCAAAATTAGGGGAGGGCACCTTTCTGACTTCAATTAACTGATTTTTAGGTGGAATTACACCAAATTAGGTCAAACTAAGTAGGAGGGCATCTTTCTGACTCCAGTTAGTTGAATATAATATTAAATGTTGTCAGTTGGAGTGAGTAGGGTTCTTTAATCATGCAAGTCACCCCAGTTGGATCCCTGAATGATGAAGGAGGCCCAGTTGGCTCCTCGGATGAAGGAGGAGGTCCAATTGACTGAAACGGATGATATGTTGATGATGTAAGCACATATATGAGTCAAAATACTAGGGATAAGTGGTAAATTAGGTTTTTAAGCCCAAATAAATGACGTGTTGTTGGAAAATGACTCCAACACCCCCCCTTAAGCTAATCTCATGTGGAGGAGTAAAATAAAATAATAAAAGGGCCCTGACAACAAAGGCCATGGGTCACCCAATACATAAATAATCCAAAAAATGCTCAAAAGATCTAAGTGAGGAAAGAGGGAAAAACAGAGTGGGAAAGAAAACCCCCCCTCAAAGTGAACACTAAAGGATCTAATTTGTCCTCACCATAGTATAACTCACCCCCAATAATGAAGCTCTTGGTGAAGATGTCTGCTATTTGCTCTTCTGTGGGGCAATATTGTAGTACAATGGTTCTGTCATGCAAAAGCTCTCAGATGTAGTGCATGTGGATCTCAATATGCTTGGTCCTCTGTCTTTGAATCGGATCTGTCAAGATCTTGATAACACTCGGATTGTCCCAAAAAATGACAGTATAAGTGGTGCTACCAATATCAAACTCTGCTAGAATACCCTGCAACCAAACTGTCTGAATGCAAGCATTGACTGCTCCTCGATACTCTACCACTACTGAAGATAAGACAATGACAGCCTGCATTTTTCTTGACCAACAAATAGGCCTTGTTCCAATCATGAAAACATATCCGGAAGTGGAATTCTGATCAATGCTATCACCTTCCCAATCTGAATAAGTGAATCCAACCAAGTCAAGATCGGAATTTGCAGCATAGTGAATGCCAAAATGTCTCATACCCTGCACATAATGCAAGATCAATTTAGTTGCCTTCCAATGAATCTCATGGGGTTGTTGCATGTACCTTGACACAACACTCACAACATAAGAAATATCATGCCTAGAGTGTGTCAGATACAAAAGACTACCAATCAATTTCCGATAAAGTGTAGAATTGACCAACGGTGTAGAATCACCATCCTCAAGACTGATTCCTAAGAGGAATGGGAATGGTGCAGCTTTACATTATTCCATATTGAAATTATTTAGTAGGTCCAAAGAATATTCTGATTGATAAATCATTATCCCATCAAAATTCTGAGTGATCTCGAGACCAAGAAATTGCTTCAGCAGGTCTAAATCACTCATATCAAATGCTTGGTGTAAAGCGGTTTTTATTGTGCCAATCGAAGCAAGACTACTTCTTGTAATCAATAGGTCATCAACATAAAGTAAAATGATCATAAAATTACCTTCATGTTGTTGTAGATACACATTCGGATATTATTTGCATCTCGCAAAGTTTTGCGATAGAAGAAAGGAATCCATCTTTGCATACCATGCTCTTGGGGTTTGTTCTAAACTATACAAAGATTTCCTTAATCTGCAAACAAGTGTCGGATATGATATTTCCTTCAGCATGTTTCATGTATATATCTTCATGAATATCCCCATGAAAAAAGGAACTCTTCACATCCATGTGGTGCACCTCCTAGTGCTTGGATGCGGAAATTGCCAAAACTAGTCGGATTGAGTCCAATTTTGCAACTGGTGCAAAAGTTTTTGTGTAGTCCACACCTTGGACTTGTGAGAAACCATTTTCCACCAACTTAGATTTGTATTTTCAGGTTGAACCATCATCAACAACATTGGTTCAGTAGACCCATTGACATTGAACTAATTTCCTCCAAGGTGGAAGTGAAACTAGCTCCCATGTTGTATTTTTATGAAGAGAATTGTACTCTTCATTCATGGCAGTTTTCCATCTCAGATCACGGTGGGAATGGTAGTGTGATTTTGGATCTGAGGAAACCATCAAAAAACACTTTTCGGACAGCAATGGATCATCATATGAAAGAGCCATACCTGCTCTTTGAAAGTATGCACAAGTTTTTCTTGGATCAATAGGATTTCCAATGTTGGAACTAGTAGATGTGAGAGTCTTTTCTGCCCACTTTGGCAACTGAGGTGGCTCATCTGGATTTGAATATGAACCTGATTCTTCATTTTTATTAATATCAAACATAATATCATAAATATCACAACATAAACTTTCAGTATCATCTCCTGAATCTTCTTCCAGAAGCAATTTGGAAATTTCTTCCTCCACTAGTTGTAGATCATGAAGCGGTTCTTCAAATTGGACACTTCTCTCAATGAATATTCTTTTGGATATGATATCCATGAGTTTGTATCCTTTGTATTCTTAAGCATATCCAATGAGAATGCACTCAGTACTTTTTGGTTCCAAATATCTTCTCTTCTCAATCAGAGTTCTAGCCCATGCAGTGGACCCGAAAACCCTGAGATGTGACACATCACGCTTGAGACCAGTGTGGGATTCGAAAGGAGTTTGACCTTTGATGAATGAGTGTGGAAATATGTTCTGAATCTATGAAGAAAAATTCATGGCCTCAACCCAAATATTTGAATCCAAACCTTTAGACTCAAGCATACAAGTAGCCATCTCTTTTAATGCTCGGTTTTTCCTCTCCGCTACACCATTCTATTGAGGTGTGTAGAGGACTAGGTGTTGGATTTGGATTCTATTTTCCACACAAAGTTGCAGAAGATTGTAATGTCCCTTCCTAGAAGGGCATATAAATTCTTGACCTTGTTAAGCACCTAGGGGGTCAAAGTGGAATTAATCAATCTACGTAGGAAAATTTTAATTATTAAATATGAAGAAGGCATGTACTAAGTTCAATTTTATTTATTAATTATGTTATTTTAATAAATATTGGAATTAAGTGTGCATAGGTGACTTGGAGGGCGCATGGGTCCAAGTGGACCATGAGTTGGCATTCATTAATGGCAACAGTCAAGCAAATCAAGAGACAAAAGAGGAAATCTAGGACAAAAGAGGCAACTACAGAAAAGCTGTCATAGTTAAAAAACAGGAAACTTTGAAGGTGCAATTTCTAAAAAAGAGACAAAGCATGTTAGCCCCAAAAGCAAGTAAGTTGAGGGCGCAGTTTCTAATTCATACCAAGTTTATCAATAAAGGAAACATCTTGTGTTAAGATAAACTTTCTATTTTCTCAAGGAGGTCGCACTTTCCATTTTGGATGAGCTAAACTTGCTGATTATCCCAAGGTGGCATCCTCATGGCTTTGGAGTAGAATGGGCAAGTGGGTAACCTACTCTCACAGGTCACCAATCCAAGTAACCTTCTCAGCAAGTCATCATGAATTTTATAAAAGAATCCAACTAACTCCATTGAACAACTTTTGTCATTTAGAATTTTAATTTGAGAGCTCTGAGCCTCTCAAGTTGAGTGATGTGCCTCAACTGTTTCTCTTGGGTGATGTGCCCCAAGGTATTTTAGTTTACAGATAAGTTTTATGCATGTCTAGATCATGTGCGGAATACCATTATCATCTATTTGCATCTATCATTGAATATTTGAAGTCAGAAGAAGAACAGATCCGGCAGACAGTGAATCTACAGCTAGTTTTAGTGAAGATTCTCCTATTGGAGGAGTTTGAGCCAGTGAATGCGCCCAGGAATTGGTGGATAGATGGTTCAGCTATTTTTGCAGTCATTAGGAGAGCCACAGATCAGAAATCAGTAGCAAAACTGAACTATCCTTCTCTTCTCTCTCATTCTCTCAACTCCGGCTAGATTTGGAGGTGATTCCTCTGCTAGAAGAAGAAGACAAGTGAAGGACTCTATATTCTTTCTCAGAGAGTTATTTCTCAGAACATACTCTATTCCATATCTGTAGATGATCACCATGTGCTTTTAGATCTGATATGTAATCATCTCATATCTCACACAGTCCATCCTAGGCTCTATGTGAGGCTTTCCTAGTCATTGAGATACTATTTTGCTGGAGGATCATTAAATGGACACAAGCTTGGTCCAGTGAGGTATATTTCGACCTGATACTATCATATACATTATATCAGAACCATTTAATACCTCAGAACTAACTATTACATTTAATGAAGATCATTTAATAACCCGGAATGGAAGACTAGCTCGTTGTGCATTGTTTTATGACTATTTTTACAGAAATAACTGTCGAATCTATTCTAAGAGTCAGTTTTTCTTTCTGCAAGTTTAAGAGGGTCAATGATATAGTATAATATCCACAATAGTCATTAATTTCAGAATCTAGAAGCATTTATCCCCTGTTTGTAAAGTCTGGAAAATTCCTAGCTCAATAATCCCGGAGTGGCTTAAGTCTCCCAAATCACTCCTGCATTTTCCAAATCTTTTTGTGTGCTTCCCAGTGAATCCATTGAACTTATTTGACTATAATAACTCATCCTTGGACCCTCATTGACCCACCCAATCTAGTAAGCATATGCTAGTGCGCCCAGGAAGCTTTGCGGTAGGCTTCAACGGTAGCTGATGTCCGAAACATAAATGGCCCCAGTGCTTTGTGCTTAGGACTCTCTCGCTGATCTGATTTTATGCTTCTGCACACATCCCATATAAATTCCAGAATTAAAATTTTATCCCATCATCTTCATTGTTGCCTCAGCTGGCCATCACTTACCACCTGCACTATTTGTTAAAAATTGTCAAAATTTGTACTTGTGAAATTTATTAAAAATCTGAACTTGAGTTAATATCTGGGTCAAATATTTCCTAGGATATTACAGTGGTATCAGAGCACTTTCCTTGGCTCAGCCTGTGGAAAGTAACTCTCAGTGGAAATGTATCTCAACACTATCTTCAAGTGGTAGTTGTGGAATTAGTTCCATTCATGGAAGATTTAGAGTTTGAGTTGCATGAAGAAGAAGATTATTTTTATGAGCAATATGATGATGAATTTGTTGAGCGGTATGAAGAGTATTGTAGACAGTATGAGGAAGAAGAAGTCCAAGAAGTACCCTCTACAAGTATGACCCATGAAATCATGATTGGCAGAAGAGGCTATGGTTATTCCGATAGCGATATGCAGGAAAAGGTTGCATGTTCCAAAGCCAAATATCAACCTACTTCTGAAGAGTACCTAAAAGAAACAAGAGCTTCAGTGGATGCATGTTATTTACACCTCAAAAGAGTGTTTGGATCCTCTTCCAAAAGAGCCTCCAAGAATCCTAACCCTACAACAACCAAGGTAGTAGCTTCATTATTTTGTTTGGGGAAGCAAGACCCAAACACTAATCATGAGGTTATTGATAGATTTGAAGAAAAATCTACTGCAAGATTCTATGTAGAGGATTCCAAGATCACCTCAGAGGAGCTTGGTAAGCTTAAGGATGGTAAGACATACTTTGTATTAGATCCAAAAGAAGAACCTAAATTAGATTCAAAGTCACCACATGAGTGACATAGTGAAGCAGAAGATGACCACACGTCAGTTGGATGTGAACCCGTAGATTGGGTGGAAGAACAAGGCACCACAACTCCATCATTTGAAGGGAGAAGTATGATGAAAAGGTATGTACCTCAATCAGATTTTTGTACCCATGTTCCTTTTGGAAATCAACAGAATAACATAGAATACATTTCCCATAAGGTGTGCCATGATGTGGAGAAACTAGTTCCCAATAATGAAGCATTTAATTCTCAATGCTTAGCTCCTCAGAAACCAGTGACTGTGGGAACATCAGGAGACCCTCAAGGTGTGGAAGAAAGAGGGAATACCATGGTTAGATATCAGCATACTTGCAGCAGCCATGAGGATGATGATTCACCAAATACTTCGTCAGAAGGAGAGGAAAAATATCCATGCACAACTAAAGATCCAACAGTCAAACATTCGACTATTGGCAATGAGAAAGGTGAAATCACTCCCAATTTCTTCGTGGGTGATTTCAAGATAAGTGAAGAAGATATGTGCAAGTTTTATGAGGGTAGGACATATTTTGTATCAGATCCAAAAGAAGAACATCAATCAGATCTGAAATCATCATTGGAACTTCAGGTTGAGGTGGAAGACCAGCCCAAATCAGTTGGGTGTGAACCAAGGAATTTTGGAAAGAAACATGCTGCCATAAAAACACCACATGAGGAGGAAATTTGGGCACAAAGGTATGGTTGAAATTCTAATTTTTTCATGCCTTTGTTGCAGCCCAAGATGGTAGCCACTTCCAATGAGAATGATGGATTAGATGAGCCTTCTAGTGTCAAAATTCAGAATTGGGAGAAGGATAAATTGCAAGAAGCAGAAGAGGAGGTTCACCAGCTAGAACTTCTCGCCTTGATTGGACCATTGAAAATGAGTGAGGAGAAAATCAAGGAGGCACTAAAAAACCTCCATGAACTTAATGCTTTGATCTCTCACTGGTGTTGGAGAACTGCATCAATGGAGGAGCAACCCTTTGTTGAAAATTTTGTGCACATGGGGGAAGCAGTAGGAAGCCTAAAAGGAAATTTCTTTCAGCTCCTTTCGGATACAGATCACTTGTTGGAGCTTGTGAATATGTACTATAATTCTGCAGTAAGGAATGATGAGGAGATAAGCAAGCTCACTCATATGTTGGAAACTACCCAGGATTCTCTGATTGGTACTCATGTTGCTTGTCAAGAATCTAAGGATCAGATTGAGCAGCTTAATGAAAAGTTGCTAGAATCACTTTTTACCTCCCAGCTTTCACAAATTCACAATAACATGGTTGAGTTAGTTAATGTTCCAAGGGAGGAACCTCATGAGTTGGTGGATCATGAAGAACAATCTACTTGTTATGTGCTTGAGGACAGTGCAGACAAGGTTGATGAAAAACAAGCACTTGAGCTTTTCCAGAATGAACTTGAGAGGTTCATTGAAGAAAGTCACTCTTCCAAGGAAGAGCCAGATGAGTACACCATAGATGGATTAGCAATCAATGGATAGGATACATCCATAACTTTAGTGGATGAAATGTTCAGAAGCATGGCTCACCATCCTTCATTCCCCACTTCAAATTCAGCCACAAATTTTGGGAATGAAAATTGGGTAAAAGGATTCTTCCTCTTGGTGTCACATGATGAGCAGGAGGATCCTAAAATTGAGGCCGATGACATGTTCCTTAAAACTCAGCAGTGGAGGCAGCCCATGCAAGTGTGTGCAGTCACTTTTGACAAGGAGGAATCAAATCTACACTTACTTCCAAAGTGTGGGTCATTTGATGGGGATTTGCACCCTTGGATCAAGGGCAGAGAGTTGAGCCATTGGATGAAGAGGGGAGCACCAATGGAGTTCCATAGAGATCATGAGATCTATTCATTTGAGGAGGACATACATATGGATGATCACATTCCATATGGTTCAGCAAATGAAAGTGTTTGTCCATCCATTGGCTGGATGGGTAGATGTATCATTGCATTAAAGGCCTTGGAAGGTAAAAGGTTCTTTTATTTATGCAATAATTTTTTTGTTATAATTGACATTTTCCTGACATGTGAGCAGCAGCAAAAATTTAACTTGCATCCATTAGATATCTTCTGTACACATGCACATGAGGTGCATTCTGATTGGCAGGAGTTTGAGAAGTTTGAAGACAAGGAAGATGGGGACCAAGCACCCTTACATTGTCAAAGAATTTATGAGTTGCCACTAGGAGGTTGTCGAAAAAGGTTGGTTCATTGTTCATCATCCCACATACATATGGAAGCCATGACATATAGAGAATAAGATTGGGTAAGGGGATACTTTCTCTTGGGGCCACATGAGGAGAAAAGGGATCCACCTTTTTCTGTTGATGACTTGGAAAAAATTATTTGGAGTCAACCTCACTTTGGGGACATGTATTTTATGATGAAGGACCTCTCTATATTTCAGCTTAGTTTGAAGAATGACAAATTTCTATGTCACTTACATGATTCAGACATTCCTCATCATTCCATTGCTATCATTCATAGTACCTTTCATAATGGTGGGTTCTGCATGATATGGATGATGCTTAGGAGGATGCACAACGGACCGTGGGATCCTGGAATTCCTTGGGATGTCAAGTTTCCACCCTTGACACTACTGAATGGATACTTGCAGTTGAGGAACTGGGATCCATGCATACTTTTGTTTGAGGGCCGGTTTTGGATGGCATTCTCACCAATGGGGATGCAAAAAAACCAATGGGACCCTGGAATTGCTTGTCTTTTGAAGAACTACTTACATGTTGGCTTGATGGAGAAAGTCAACCCTTATTCACATGAGTTCATCTATATAGTTAGGTTCCAGCTTTCCTACATGGAGAGCACCTTGGGTGAATTACTTCTGCTTGATGACAAACAGTTTTGGGAGGGGAGGACTGTAATGTCCCTTCCTAGAAGGACATATATAAGTCTTGTGTTCAGACCAATTTTATCAATAAAGGAAACATCTTGTGTTAAGATAAACTTTCTATTTTCTCAAGGAGGTCGCACTTTCCATTTTGGATGAGCTAAACTTGCTAATTATCCCAAGGTGGCATCCTCATGGCTTTGGAGTAGAATGGGCAAGTGGGTAACCTACTCTCACAGGTCACCAATCCAAGTAACCTTCTCAGCAATTCATCATGAAGTTTATAAAAGAATCCAACTAACTCCATTAAACAACTTTTGTCATTTAGAATTTTGGTTTGAGAGCTCTGAGCCTCTCAAGTTGAGCGATGTGCCTCAACTGTTTCTCTTGGGTGATGTGCCCCAAGGTATTTTAGTTTCCATAGAAATGTTATGCAGTTCTAGATCATGTACGGAAGACCATTGTCAGATATTTGCATCTATCATTGGAGATTTGAAGTCAGAAGAAGAACAGATCCGGCAGACAACGAATCTACAGCTAGTTTTAGTGAAGATTCTCATGTTGGAGGAGTTTGAGCCAGTGAATGCACCCAAGACTTGGTGGAGAGATGGTTCAGCTATTTTTGCAGTCATCAAAAGAGCCATAGATCAGAAATCAGTAGTAGAACTGAACTATCCTTCTCTTTTCTCTAATTCTCTCAACTCCGGCTAGATTTGGAGGTGATTCCTCTGCTAGAAGAAGAAGACAAGTGAAGGACTCTATATTCTTTATCAGAGAGTTATTTCTCAGCTCATACTCTATTCCATATCTGTATATGATCACCATGTACTTTCATATCTGATATGTAATCATCTCATATCTCACATAGTCCATCATGGGTTCTATGTGAGGCTTTCCTAGTCATTGAGATACTATTTTGCTGGAGGATCATTAAATGGACACAAGCTTGGTCCAGTGAGGTATATTTCGACCTGATACTGTCATATACATTATATCAGAACCATTTAATACCTCAGAACTGATTATTACATTTAATGAAGATCATTTAATAACCCGGAATGGAAGACTAGCTCGTTGTGCATTGTTTTATGACTAGTTTTACAGAAATAACTGCCAAATCTATTCTAAGAGTCAGTTTTTCTTTCTGCAAGTTTTAGAGGGTCAATGATATAGTATAATATCCATAACAGTCATTAATGTCAGAATCTGGAAGCATTTATCCCTTGTTTGTAAAGTCTGGAAAATTCCTAGCTCAGTAATCCCGGAGTGTCTTAAGTCTCCCAAATCACTCCTGCATTTTCCAAATATTTTTGTATGCTTCCTAGTGAATCCATTGAAATTATTTGACTATCATAACTTGGCCTTGGAACCTCAGTGAACCACCCAGTCTAGTAAGCATATGCTGGTGCGCCTAGGAAGCTCTGCGGTAGGCTTCAACGGTAGCTGATGTCCGAAACATAAATGGCCCCAGTGCTTTGTGCTTAGGACTCTCCCGCTGATCTGATTTTCTGCTTCTACACACATCCCATATAAATTCCAGAATTAAAATTTTATCCCATCATCTTCATTGTTGCCTCAGCTAGCCATCACTTACCACCTGCACTATTTTTTAAAAATTGTCAAAATTTGTACTTGTGAAATTTATTAAAAATCTGAACTTGAGTTAATATCTGGGTCAAATATTTCCTAGGATATTACAAAGATTAGTTTTGATATATTCTCCACCATTATCAAATCTAATATCTTTTATCTTGCTCCCAGTAGCAATCTCAACAGAAGCCTTGAAATTCATGAACCTTTGAAACACTTCCAATTTGTTCTTGAGAAAGTAGACCCATGTGAATCTAGAAAAGTCATCAAGAATGTGAGAACATACCTTGAGAAATTCATGGAGGGATTTGGTAATGGATCATTGATATAACCATGAATCAGCCCCAAAATACAAGAATCCCTGTTAGCTTTTCCTCGATCAAACTTGTGCTCAGGATGCTTGCCAATGATGCAACCTTTGCATATCCCTTTTGAGGATTTGAACGTTCGGAATGCCTTCAACCATAGAATTATTTTGTAGCAGTTGAAAATACTTATAATTAAGGTGTCCAAACCTCTCATTCCATAGCCGAATACCTCATTTCCATGAGTCAAAAGGGAAATTGGATTTGAATATGGCAGAAAGTGGGAAAACTCATATGTTTTTGCAGCATGATTTGTCTTGCCTTTGCCTTTCAATGAAATTTGTGAATCATCTCCCATGCAGATGGAGATGCAACTGTCGGAGTCCAATGATGAGAAAGATTCTTTTCTTGCAACCATGTGATTCAAAGATCTTGAATCTATGAGAAGAACTTTTGGATTCGAAACACTTTCCATGAGTGTATGACCTCTTTCTGGATGATCATTCTGGTCTCCATTGTCCTTCTTCATTGCACCATCTGGAAGAGTGATATTGTTCTTCTCCAAGAGAAGGGACATCTAATCAATAGTATTTTTCTTGCATGAGCTTTCAAGATGAAATCCCCTACCACAGTAAGAACACTTTGTCTTCTCCTTTCCCTTTTGCTCATCTTTTCTTGAGCTTGAGGGCTCATCTGACTGCTTGGTCTTCTCCTTCTGCTTGGGATGATCAAACTTAGTCTTCTCCTTCTGCTTTTGTTTTCCTTTAGCATTTGTAGCCTTAGGTCCTCTAGAAAATAGGGCTTGATCTTTGGAGGATCTCATGGACCCCATCTGAACAAGCTTGTCATACTCTTTTGTTAAGGACTCAATGAATGCATTCAAGGATGGCATCTTCCAATTCATAATGGTGAGTTTTACCGAATGAAAGGTAGAGACAAACACTGAATAAACTGCTCCTAGTTTTTAAAGGATTGAAAGGATCAACTGATCGTCCTTCTTCTCGACACCACATTGCTTCAACTGAAGCACCAAATGATTGAACTTGGTGAAAAACTCATTGATGGTTCCAAAATTTTCAGGATTTAGGGAAATCAATTCATTCTCTAACTGATAATCCATCATCTCATCCTGCTTGCCGAAGAGCTTGCCATGTTTCCCATAGTTCTTTTGGATTCTTCAATCCATTGAGATGGAAAAGATGGTCTTTCAAAATATTGAGACATAAGAAACCATAAGCTTCATCAAGCTTATTGAAGAACTTGGACTTCTCTATAGCTGCATTAGGCTCTAGTTTTGTTCCCATAGTAACTATGTAGAGTCCCTTGGAGCACAATACTATCTCTATATCATACTTCAATTGGTGATAATTGAAAGGAGTAAGAATATTTTTTGAAGAAGAGTCCATCTTAGCTATAGCGACTGCAATAGGACGCTTTGAGAAACATGTTGTTACACCTAAAATCATACCATTCTAAGATTCAGTGTATACATCCCTGAAGTTTCATTGGCTAATTCATTTTCCTGGAAGGGATACCATTGCATTTATGCTAGGTTTTGAGAGGTCGTCACAGGCTGCACTCATGCAACCTGTGACGTCGCATCTTACTCTATTGCAGAGTGCGACAAAGTCAGTTAATGGGAAAAAATAGTTTCTTCGAGCTCATTCTCGAAGCCTGCTGACTTGGATCCTTATCCCTGACCTCTTGGGGGAGCTGGCACTTGGTTCCTAACCTCTTAGGGGGATCCCCTATCTCTCTCCTACCATATCTCAACCTACCCTATCCTTACCCTATCCACTTAGTCCTATATAAGTGAATCTCTACCCCTCTCCAAAGGGAGGAAGTCTATAGTGTCTACATGTTGGTGAAATCAATCTTGGAGAGATCTTTAAATCATCCATTGAGAGACTCACACTTCCTTGGGAGGATATGGAAATTGGCTTGGATGGAGAAGGGCTACTACGTTAAGCTTTGGTTGTAGTCATTCTTTCCTATGTACTTTCCCTATATTTACAGTAATGTAAACGCTTTCCACCAATATTGTTTATGTGTGACGATAGTGTGTAGTTTACCTGCTTAACTGTTTACTTAGATATCTTATTCTATAGATGCTCTTTACTCATTTGCATTGTTCTATGTGTCTTGACAGGTCTTGCAGCTGAGATCTGATGACCACGAGATGCAGAGCAACATTCAGGAGAAAGGATTGCAAATTTAAGGTAAGACATCTATTTACTTGATCCTTAATCAGATCTAGGAAAGTAGTTTGTAGTCTGTGTTATTTGTTCTAGACTCACATTGAGCTAGGGAGATCCAGCTCGCGTCCGCTCGAGTGGATTGTCCGTCAAACAAATATGGTGACCATACTGGGGAAAGAACATTGCTTTGTAGTTGTCAATTTGAATGTCATTTTTCAGTTGATTTCTTGCCAAGCCATTTTATTTTGTCATTTCCTTCTTTAAGCTGATTTCACCATTAGATCTTCACTTTGAAGAGTCTGATTTCCTTCCTTTGAGTTTTTAATTCTCATTTGCATACCTTTTTATGCTCATTATCTGGAGAATTGGTTCATTTTTCAACTTAGATCTCACCTGCCGCACCTGTTCGGTGTACCCAGAGCGACACTGGGTTATTTTTTATCTCTGTTCTTTTCCTGTTAGTCTTTCGTCGCAACTCTTCCATTGGTATACTGGGACATTGTCACACTCCCCGCATTGGTGAACTGCGACGTTGCACTGTGTACAAGAACAGAGTGCGCCGATCTGCCAAATTTTCCATACAGGCATGCCCTCTCCAGTTCTGATTTGAGTATTGGTTTGTGTGCAGACTCCCTCTATACTGTAAGATCCAATCAGAGATCACATTTTTCTTTATGTGTTGAGTCGTTTGGTTTTAGTTGGAGTTGTTTTGGGTTCCATCTTGGACAAGTCTAAGATTTGGTAGTGGTGGACACTGTTGTTGTTAGTTTTTCAGAATTTACTTCAATCTGATCTAGGATCTTAACTGAGAGAACAACATGTACAGCATATCAATCATGGACACAATAATGCAAGCACACAAGAGACACAGAGTTTACTTGGGGAAAACCATAAAGGTGAAAAACCCCAATAACTTCCTTAGAGATAGATAGAGCAATGATACAACCCAAACATAAGAGATAGACATCTCCTAGCAGCAGCTTCTCCTCCTCCACAAGTGCGCCACTCTCCAAAGAGTGTGTGTGAGAATAGAATGGTCAAATAGAGTGCCTCCTGCACTCTATTTATACTTGACTTGACTTGCCTAATAACCTTTACTAGGTTAACCACATAACACAATGTTGAATGGGCCGACACCCAATAGGGTGGTCTAATAACCCTTTGACCCACATAGCCGACCCCCAATAGGGTAGTCTAATAACCCTTCGACCCACATGACTTATACAGGGCTGACCCCAACAAGGTGGTCTAATAACCCATCAAGTATAAGTTACGACACTTACAATATAAATGATGACACTTCCATATAGAGGAATAATAACATCTCTATCGGAATACGAACACTTCCATATAGAGGAATAATACCATCTCTATAGGAGTACAATATACATATATGAAATAAATTCTGAAGTTACATATACATCAACTCTCCCTCTTAACTAGGAAGGTATTTATCGACACAGATCTTCTAGCACAAGTCTTATTCTTTGGATCATTGTCACTGGATAATTGTCATCGTCACTGCTGCTTCTATCTCAATCAATCTCTGAATCTACTCATCATAGGAAGTTCTACAGAACCAGTCCTTTTTCATACTGGATGTAGGCCCACCATTGGTAGGTCTTCATCATCACTGGCCATACTGTGGAATCCTCAGGACTTATTACGTGCATCACAGAACTTGGTTGCAGCATCCCAGGCTGTTACAAGCACACAACTCTACCTATCGGATCTCCCAGGAACACATTACATGTGACCCATCACAAAACCTGGCTGAAGCATCCCAAGCTGTTACAAGCACACAGCTCTACCTGTCGGATCTCCCAGGAGCACATTACATGTGATCTCACCACAAAACCTAGTTGAAGCATCCCATGCTGTTACAAGCACACAGCTCTACCTGTCAGGTCTCCCAGGAGCACATTACATGTGGTCCACCACAAAACCTGGCTAAAGCATACCGGGCTGTTACAAGCACACAGCTCTACCTATCGGATCTCCCAAGAGTATATTACATGTGGTCATGGAAAAACCTTGCAAGAGCATCCCAAGCTGTTACGAGCACACATCCCTACCTGTCGGATCTCTCAAGGACACATTACATTCCATAGGACAAAACCTCGCAAGAGCATTTGCCAGATCTCCCAGGGAGCTATTATATGCCAGCAAAAAAACCTAGCAAGAGCATCTGCAAATCTCTTGGGGTGTTATTATATGTCCTCCCAGAGCAATGCCTTGAAAGAGAATCTGAGACCTTTTTCATCATGTCTAGATCTCAAAGGTCTACTTACATGCTCATATGCACAACCTGTCCACGGCCACAGAGTATCCACTTGATACTCACCATACATCATCCTGATGTACACATGATCATCCTAATAATCATCACTGCATCATCCTGATGCATGTCATCTGAAGCAACATCCTGTAGCTCGTCATCCATGATCATCCTGATCATACAATGCATCCACCTAATGCATACTAAGTATCTACTTGATACATACATAGATACATGATCCACACAATGTATCCATCAACATACATGATCTACCTGATCATACAACATATCCACTTGATACATATACAGATACATGGTCCAAGCATCCAACATGATGCATACATACATAAATGATCCAACTGATCATATCTAACATCCAACATGATGCATACATACATAAATGATCCAACTGATCATATCTAGCATCCAACATGATGCATACATACATAAATGATCCAACTAATCATATAGAGCAGAAACTAGAACATCATCCTAATGCTCATCATCCAGTGCTTATATCCATAGCCATGTGAAGGATCCTCCTTCCCCATGCTTGGAATGGCTTCAGTAAATGTCTCCATCACTTCTTCCTCAAAGTGTCGTCAATCTGAAGAACACCAAACCTCTCTCTGAAGTACTTGAACTTCACTCTGGCTAGTAGCTTCGTCAACACATCTGCAATCTGCTCATCCATCACAACATACAGGAGCTTCACTGCTCCCCTCTGCACCATATCCCTAATATAGTGATATTTGATCTCTATGTGTTTCAACCTGTCGTGGAACACCGAGTTCTCAGACAGCTTCACACAACTCTGGTTGTCACAAAATATACCAGTAGCCTCTAGCGATAAATCAAATAACTCAGACAGTAGCTTCCGAACCCATACTGCCTCACAACTAGCTGAACAGGCTGCAACATACTCTGCCTCGGCTATACTCAGTGCTACGCAGGATTGCTTCCTCTAAACCAATAGAACACACCTGATCCCATACTGAAGCAGCACCCAAAAGTTCTCTTCCTATCTGCAGCACTGCCTACCCAATCTGAATCAACATAACCCTGTAGGTTAAACTTTTGATTCGCATCATACTTGAGCCCATAATCAATTGTACCCTTCAGGTACCTCAGAATATGCTTTACAGCAACCAGTTGAACATCTCTCGGATCCGTCAGGAACTGGCTCAATGTGTTCACTGTAAAGCAAATATCTGGTCTTGTGTTCGTCAGGTACAACAAGGACCCAATCATCTGATGATACACAGTGACATCAACCAGATCAAATGAAGCATCACCCAGAAGCTTCAAGTTCGATGCCATAGGTGTGGCCATGGTCTTGCAGTCCATCATCTTGAACCTCTTCATGATCTCTACTACAGGCTTCCCTTGTCCAAGGAAAATTCCATCTGCACTCTGCCACACCTCCATGCCTAGAAAGTAGTGCATCATACCCAAGTTCTTCATCTCGAACTCAACTGCAAGTTTCCTCTTGGTATCGACAATCAATCTATCATCACCTGTAACAAACTGGTCATCCACATATAGAAGTAGTATCACTGGATTGATCATCTATCTATGTATATTGTACTCTTATAGAGATGTTATTATTCCTCTATTCGGAAGTGTCATCATTTGTATGGACAAGTGTCGCAAGTGTTGTAAATTGTCGATGGGTTATTAGACCACCTTGATGGGGTCGGCCCTGTATGAGTCATGTGGGTAAATGGGTTATTAGACCACCAAGTGTGGGGTCGGCCCGGATTAATATAACCATGGGTTATTAGGCTAAGTTAGGCAAGTCAGCCCCACTAAATTATTGGGCAGGACAGGACAAGTATAAATAGAGATCAGGAGATCTCTATTTGATCATCTCATTACTCACACTTCTATCATTCAGAAAGTGGTGCACATGTGAGGAGGAGGATCAGCTGCTAGGAGAAGACTATCTCTTGTACATTGGTTGTATCATTTCTCTTTCTATCTCTGAGGAAGTTGTGGGGTTTTTCACCTTCTTGGTTTTCCCCGGTGAAACTCTGTGTCTCTTGTGTGCTTGCATTATTGTGTCCATGATTGATATGCTGTAGATATGTTGTACATGTTATTCTCTCAGTTAAGATCTTAGATCAAATTGAAAATTATGAAAAACTAACAAAGACCACCGCACTCTTCATGTTTAACCATATAATAGTGGGGTTTGGATTTCCTCAAGCGATAGTTACCAACCATGGTTCTCACTTTATGAACCATATGGTTGATGAGTTGAGTGGTAGATTGGGTTTTCACCATGAAAACTCAACGCCATAATACCCATAGTTGAATGGACAGGTCGAGGGCATTAACAAGGTCTTGAAAACTATGGTTCAACATATGTGTAGCTAGGGTTTTCACCCTAGCTTGTGCAAATGAGCACCTACTAAGGAGAAGGGACTCCTTAGTAGCAGTTCGGAAAAACATTAAATGAAAGACAATACAGTAAAATGGTAATTATTCTAAACATGTGCATAAAACAGAAAAGACAAGATAATAAAAAGGGTTTTTGTATTAATTATAACTCCAATGTAAAGGTTGGTGGAGCTCTTGCAGCAGTCCAGGAGGGTTGCTTCCAAGCTTCCAGCTTTGCTCCTCTTTCTCCAAAGGGTTGGAAATTGGCCAAAAGGGGCACTCAAGGGTGAAAGTAGCTCAAGGGTGAGCTAGGGTTTCAAGAGTGATTTTGGCAGAGTAAGGGTGTATTTGACTATGGATATGAAATGAGGGGCCTCCATCACCTATTTATAGGTTTTTAGTGGTGGAGTGTTGTCCCATGGTTTTGGGAACCATATGGTTTAGGTCAGCTGTATAGGTTTTTTTTCTCTTTTTTCCCTCTTTTTCCTCTTTTTTTTATATTTTTTATTCCCTTTTTAGAGGGTTTTTGCTATTTTGGAGAAATTTTGGATTATTTTGGGGGAAAAGGGGGTTTTTTGGCATTTTAGAGGCTTTTTTAATGGTTTTGTGGCCTTTTGGAGGCTTTTTAATGGGATTTTAAGGTTCTGGAGGTAAATATGGTAGGAAATATGGACAAATGAGTCATGTAATGGGGTAGATGAGGTAGTGAGCATTTTTTGGGTGTTAACAGATTGCCCCCTGATGTGTGAGGGCAGGAGCTCATCGTATGGCCGATAGACATCATAAGTCTTGTATGGTTTTCCTGGGGTGTGGAGAAAAGAAGAAACAAACTAGAGCCCCGGAACAACGATCCCGAACAATCTGCAAAAAGTGAAAGTACATGACCTCAATAATGAATGAGGAATAATCTGAACATATGGACGAGGCGGGCATTCCCATGCTCGTATCAAGATATAGAACAATAATAACAATGGGGTCCAAAATATGGGGACCTGAAATATACATGGCCTCAAATAATGAATGAGGAAGAATCTCAACATATGGACGAGGCGGGCATACCCATGCTCGTATCAAGATACATAAAAATAATTGTGAAGCCCAAAAAGGGGGACCTGTAGGATACATAGAGAACCACTGTGTACATCATAAGGGTCCAGAGGGGACAAAAATCTGGGACATACTGCTGGGCTGACCATGTTTGAGCTGAAGAACTGATACACTGGAATAACTATAGTGCTGCTGAGTGGGGTACCATAGGAACTGATGAGCTGCTAGATCATAGTGACGGGGAGTCATATCCTCAATGGTACACTGAACGGGAATTGAACTGGGTACTCAAGGAAGCATATAACTAGATGGATTCCGAATACAATCGCCAACGCAACTCGGACATCCACGGGAACATATAACTGGGTGTTCCGAAGTGACTCACCAATGTGCTAGAGTCGGGGGAAATCCGAGGTCTTTGACCAATAACTAAAGGGATATAAACCCTACGCGATTCTCAATGATGCAATCAAGGTGTTGAAGTCGAGCATGTGAGAAACAACCACTCGGAGAGGCAATGAGGACTCCTCTCAGAATGGTCCGTAGGCACTCACCACAGATGGTGATGGGTCCAAGGCGCAGGGATCTCTGGGTCTATCCTCTGGAATAGAGGGGTTGTCGTCGACAGAGGGAGACCGGAAACTATCAAGGAAATGATGTTTCCTTGACAGGAGCGTGAGGTGGAGAACCGAAGTGTGAGAGTACTGATGGTAGGACTGACATACTGTGGGGGATAACTGGGCAAGTAGAGTGGGTGGACTCAAACTTCCTTTTTTCAGAGTATGATAGCGGGGACGATCGGGCAGCATATGAAACTGACAGATGGGAAAGGGATCATAGCTGTAATGGATCAAGGATAGTGACTGGGATGAGTGATACTCAAGCTGGGGCAAAATGGTAGGAAACTGCAGAATACTCTGAACAAAGGCGACCTGATTGGGGGTGCTGCCGAGATGATCGATCATAGTGCCAAGAGGCACGGGGGGACTTCTTCATGGGTTAAGGAACTAGAATAAGTGTGTGTAAAATGGTACTGTCGTGTGGATTTATATGAGCCCAGGACAGTTCATGCTCGTGATTGCTTTCAATTTTAAGGAGTCTGAAGGCGATAAGAAGACTCTGAAAGAATGGAATGGTATTGTCGTGTGGATTTGTACGAGCCCAGGACAGTTCATGCTCGTGGTTGCTTTCAATTTTAAGGAGTCTGAAAGCGATAAGAAGACTCCATGGGGTTGCTTTTTCGTGTGTTAGTCTCCAAGGCCCGAAGAAGCATAAAAGGATGCAATGAAGAACTCTTCTAGTCGGTGTGACTAGAGTATTCCTTTTTCGTAATTAGTCTACCAGGTCCGGAAAAGGGTTAAACTTATACCAGATAGATGCCCTTTCAGGTACTTTAACGAGCATGAAAGGAAGCAAGATTGCTCGGCGATCTTTTCATTGTTTTAGGAGTCAAAAAAGAGCTTAACAGAAACTCCCTAAGTGCCTTTTTCATAAAGAATTTGTCCGGCCCAAAAAAGGGATAAAATTATACCGAACAACAGGAATGGCTAGGCAAGGAGGAACTGTTCAATCAAGGAACATTGATGATGACCAAGAATGAGGGTAGGGGAGAACACTAGTGGGCCTCCTTGCGGGATAATGAATGGTGGAAAAATAATGAAATAATTGCAGTATGACAGGAGTGAATGGCTCATGTAAAAATGTGGAACAATCCGATGGCGGTCGATGTGGTGCGCAAATCGAGGTAGCAAGGTGTCGGGACACAATGTTGAAACTGTACCAAGTGAGAGCGATAAATGATCTCAAGCATCATCACGAGCTCGGAAAAATGAATCCAACGATATAAAAATTGTCAAAAATGGATAACGGCCAATGTGGCACTCAAACCGAGGTGACGGGGGGCGTTTTGGAAAAATACCCAAAAAATCTAGGGGTGAGAGCGAGAAATGATCTCAAGCATCATCATGGGCTCGAAAAAATTAATCCGATGATATAAAATATACCAAAAAATGAAGAGCAGCCGAAGTGGCACGCAAACCGAGGCAACTAGTGGTGTCTAAAAAATGCTCAAAAAATGATGTGGAAAAACAAGAAAAAAAGTTGACCATCATGACGGTCTCGTCATGCTGATTCCAGTGGTGGAAACGGTTCGAAAAATGGACTCCGTATGGGTTCAAAATGGCCAAAACAAGAAAAAGTCAACGGACTATAAATAGTGAGTGGGTCCAACATGACAAGTGTCATTTGGACTTGTTGACTTTTACTAGTGATCAGAGTGGACCAGAGCTGAGTTGGTGTTTTTGGACGATTCGATCGACCATTTTTAGATCCGGGAGTTACAGGTATTCTGACAAACTCATACCTACATTTTCATTAGGTTCGGGGGGAAGGTGGTGGGTCCCAGGGGATTTTATTGTACGGTCCACGTGGGTGGACCGCGGATTTGTGGGGTGGAACCGAAATCAGGGACCGCGGGTTCCAGGGTGGATCACGCATCTAGGGACCGTGATGTTCGGGTCGAAATACGCAATCGGGTACCGCGCTTTCCAAGGCTGGACATGCGGTTGAGGACCATGAGTTCAGCTCCTACAGGCGCGGTTCCAGACCGCGACTGTAACCCTGATAGCCGTGATCGAAAACCACGAAAAGGAGCCCTAAAGCCGTGATTGGGATCGAGCTGTTAGGGTTTTCCCTAGGGGGGGGGGGGGCAGGGTTACTTCTTTGACATGAGTCTGATGAGTTTGCCTTGTGTGATTGACAGGATGTCGTTGGTGCTTTGGTGAGAGCGGGATGTCCCGGATGAGATAGTGGATGTCATCCGGAGGGATCGACATGTGCGGTCGACGTTGGGATTGTGCAGACTGCTAAAGTTCGCACAGGTTCCTATGATGCGTTCAGCAACACTGCTGCTGAACCGATTGGTGAGCTTTTGGGAGCCGTACATTCAGGCATTCAGGGTGCAGGGAGAGAGGGTGGATCTCACCCTCACAGATGTATACTTACTGACGGGGTTTCCATGTCTGGGTAGAGTGGCAGATACGCAGCCACGAGTATCCGCCGATGTGGATATGGAGGATATGTTGGAGCAGTACTGTGTTCCAGAGGCTAGGGTGCAAAGGAATGCACTCCGGATGGTGGACCTACAGGAACCAGCAGTACAGGCTATTGCGGCGTGTGTGGTTCAAGTTTTGGGGTCCCAATCACCTGAAAAGGTGTCCGGGGGCCAGATGCGGCTAGTGGAGCGGGTACTGGATGGTGTCTATTATGCGTGGGGCCAAATGTTCCTTACTTGTGTTCAGCGACAGCTGACATCGGTGAAGGAATCTGGCAAGGGATTCTGTTATGGATCCTTTCTATGTGCTTTCTTCATGGAGCAGGTACCTACACTACGGCCGCGGGTGCCGGTCAGGGCAGGAGGACTGAGGGAGCCGCGCATGGTGCGGTGGGGAGAGATGATGCACCGCCATTGTGGCGGTGAGGTGGGTAGGTACTTCACTCAGGAGTTGTACCTGCAGTGGCTACAGATGTCACTAACACTGGATGACTATCCATACAGAGATATGGACTACACCAGGGATCCAGAGGCACCACGGCCGCCAGGACAGGCATGGGGACCAGATGGTACGTATGGTTTTGCTTGCATGTTATGGATGTCAAGTCTTAAGTATGATAGTTTTTTGATATACTATGGCTGACTGATGTGTGATCTACAGATGTTGGCCCGAGACCACCACCAGGACATGTAGCGCGCAGAGGGCATGTGGCGGGTACCAGCCCTGCCAGGCTGAGGGGAGGTGCGTCGAAGGGATGCTAAGGGGACTTTGGAGTCCGTTCGGATGCTTCTATATCGGTTGCTGGTTGGAGTGATGGATGATGGGTGGTGGGATGTGGATCTGGAGGTGATTCAGGACTGTCTGAGGGCTCCACGGGAGTTCCGATCGATCGCGATCTGGGTGGCTATCTTGGCGGATAGGGGTCGGGCACAAGAGCCCGCAGGGGATGAGGAGCTGCTGGAGGAGTGAGGGGAGGACTCGGAAGAAGCTGATGCAGGCAGTGACGCAGGGTATGACTCTCATTAGGCAGTGTAGGGGACTCCCTCTGATTTTGTATCTACGGCATGTATTCTATGAGGCGTATGGATGTATAGATATTTTTTGTATAGTTGAGTATGGGGGTACTCAGGACATGTGTAGCATATTGACATGCAACTTTTTGCGATGATGATTTAGTGTACGCACGTGGATGCGCTTATGGTTTGTTATATGTTTGTACTGCACATGGATGCAAGTAGTGTAGGATGATGGGCACATGGATGCCCCTTGTGTATTTTATGTGATGCAACATGATGCATGTAGGATTAGGCACATGGATGCCCCTGTATAGTAAGGTGGTTTTATTTTTATTGCACATGGATGCAAATGGTTATGTGGTGATAGGCACGTGGATGCCCCTTGCAATATTTTTGGGTTTTTATATATTTTTGATGAGATGTTATGGGATGAGGATGCATGATAGAGGTTTTACATGGTGTGATTGATGTGCCAATCTAGGATGGTGTTAGCCATTTGATCTGCGACACTATTTTGAGCTCTTGGGACATGGGTGAATGTTATGGATTCAAACTGTCGGCTGAGTTGTTTTGTGCGCAGGAATTTTCTAAAGAGGCAGGGATCATGCACCTGATAGCAGTTGTTGAGCTGGGAGACAAGTAGCTAGGAGTCAAGGAACACATGAAAGTGACATATTCCCATATGGAGGGAAACAGTCAGGAGACTAGTCACAGCATCATACTCCGCCTGGTTATTGGTAGCAGCGCCTATACATATTCTGTCAAGGTGAATCAATTCTTGTGAAGGGGAATATAAGACCCATGCTGAAGAAGCCAAGTTGGAAGACTAGCGGCTTGCTCCATCGGCAAAGCCAATGTAATGAGGTGGAAGATGGTCCATGTATGGTCAAGCAAAAAATGATGAATGTAAGATTGTGGTAAAAAAGGTGAAAAACAAAAAGAGAGCAAACTGTATAATAAGGACCAATGGGGCCGCGGGTTTATTTAGGGATAAAAGCGTTTAAGATACAACTCATTACAGGGGTTGCGCAAAGGGTGACCTTCTGATTGAGTTAAAATGTATGCCCATTGCCGAGGCAGGTCTGCATGATGTAAGGGCCTTGCCACATGGATTCAAACTTTCCTTTACCAATTTTGTCGTGGGCTTGGTCATAGGCGAGGATGAGGTCCCCTTCATGGAAAGTTTGAGGGTGTACATGTTTGTTGTAACCAACTTTGGAGCGGTGCTTGGAGGCTTCAATGGTCTGGAGAGTGGCACGACGGTCTTCATCAGGTTGTTCTAGTGATAGCAGACGTTGCTCGAGTGGGGAGTTGTTTGGGAGAAGCTTGACGGCGATGTGTAAGGCAGGCATCTGACACTCGATGGGGAGGACAGACTCTACACCGTGAACTAAATGAAACGGTGTAAAACTAGTGGCAGTTTGGTGGATGTACGGTAATCCCATAAGGCAGGGAATAACATGTAGGGCCAATTGGACTTATGCCGGTCAATAGTGCATTGGAGGATGGTTTTTAAAATTTGGTTAATAGCCTCTACTTGGCCGTTTCCTTGGGGGTAGTAAGCAGAGGAATACTGATGTTCAAACTTTAGGAGGGTGGATAACTCGTGCCAAATGGAATCTTCGAAGTGGGAACCATGGTCTGAGACCAACTATTTGGGGACCCTGAATCGAGTGATAACGTGGTTGAAAAAGAAATGGGTAGCGGTGTCATCTATACAATTGAAGGTGGGCATGGCTTCCGCCCATTTGGTGAAGTAATCAACGACGACAATGATGTACTTATGGTCGTTGGCAGATGGGGGTTTACATTCCCTGAAGTCAATGGCCCACTTACAAAAGGAACCAATGGTGACGACTGGGTGTAATGGAGCAGGTGGTGTCTGAGCCTTGGGGGCAAAAAGTTGGCAATTATGATAATGTTTGACCGCTGTGATGCAGTCGGTAAAGAGTGTGGGCCAAAAGTATCCGGCGCGGATGAACTTTTGGGCGGTGGCCATTCTAGAGAAATGTCCGCCGCAGGCACCGCTATGACAGTCATTGAGGACGTGTTCAGCCTCCTCGTGTGTAAGGCAATGATGCAGAATCATGTCAACCCCTCGCCGGTAAAGGACATCGCCTAAGAGGAGATATCGAGAGGCCTAGTGACAGATACGACGACGTCCATCACGACTGATGTTGGGTCTGAATTTTTGCGTGTGAAGGTATAACAAAATATCACCGTACCATGGGTCATCAGACGAGATGATGAACAAGTGATTGTCGGGTAACTCATTGGAGATTTGTGGGGACGGCAGAAGGGAGGGGAGATCGGTGATGGGCTGGGCAAGTGCGAGGGATTTAGTGCTCTTAGGGGTGCGGAAAGTGAGGTCATATTCCTGGAGGATAATGACCCACTTAGCAACACGACCTTGCAGGAGTTGTCGGTTTAAGAGATAGACCATGGGGTTGGAGTCAGCGACAACTGTGGTATGACTGAGCAAAATGTAGTGTCGCAATTTTTGGACGGAAAAGACCACAGCTAGGGCTAGTCTCTCCTCATATGGGTAACGTAAGGGTGGTCCAGACAAGGTCTAGCTGACGTAATAAATGACATGTTCCTGGCGAGCGGCGTCTTCTTGAACAAGGACTCTAGACATGGCATAATCGGATGCTAAGACGTAAAGGATGAAGTCTTGAGAGAAATCTGGAGGGGAGATCAAAGGGGCTTGTGTGAGAGCTTTCTTGAGGGCGTCGAATGCAGATTCTGCTTGATCATCCCAAACAAAGTGTATGTGGATACGAAGCAGGCGTAAGAAACCATGATCGGTAGTGGTGTAATCAGGAATGAAGCAACGAAGGAAATTGGATCGCCCCTGCAGACTCTGGAGCTGCTGGAGCGTGCAAGGAGAGGGAAGGTCTAAGATGGCTTGGACTTTCAAGGGATCAATAGCAATTCCTTTCTGGGAAACAATGAAACCCAACAATTGGCCTGCCAGAACGCAAAAGACACACTTGTGTGGGTTCAAGTGGATTTGATATTTGCGACAACGCAGGAAAACTTGCCGGAGGTCGTTAAGGTGGTCTAATCGTTTCTGAGAACGAGCTGTAATGTCATCAAGATAGACTAGCAGGATATGGACCAAGTCGTGAAAAAATAGGTCATGGCCTGCTGGAAGGTGGCACCATCATTTTTAAGGCCGAAAGGCATGACGCGTTAGGAAAAGGTGCCCCATGGGGTGGTAAAGGCAGTCTTGTACTGATCCTCCTTACGGATCTGAATCTGGTTGTATTCGGAAAAACCATCCATGAAAGATAGGACTTCATGCCCCGTGCATGCATCGATGAGTTGGTCAATAAATGGCGTGGGGAAGTTGTCTTTGGGACAGGCTCGGTTTAAATAGCGGAAGTTAGTACACACTCTAATGGTGCCTTGTTTTTTATTAACAGGAACTGGGTTTGAAACCCAGGTGGTATATGCAATAGGATAAATGAATCCTGCTTTGCGAAGTTTCTCAACCTCTGCTTTATCAGCAGGGAGCTTTGAAGGATGAATGGGGCACTGTTTCTGGCGAATGGGGGGGGAATCTAGCCATGTGTCAATGTGGTGCTCTATAATAGCGGGGTCGAGACCAAGCATTTCGGTATAGGACCAGGTAAAGACATCATGGAATTCTTGGAAAAGTTTTTTGTACTCTCCGATCTCATACTCACTGCAGGAGGCTCCTAATGTAATGATTTCAAGAGCACCGGGTGGGTCAGAGATATCTATGTGGATGACGGGTGAGATGTTGGCCATGTTACCTTCCTCAAAGGCATTAGGAGCAAGAATAGGATCCTTAAACCAGTCGACTTTGGTGAGAAGGAAATCTTTGGACTCAACTGCAAACTGGGTAGCTGTGGTAGAGGAGGAGTCTTCTAGGAGGAAATAGGAATGATGGTGCATGTCTTCCCAGGGATAATTCGGGGTAGTGAGAGCCTCTAGAATCTCCTCATCATTGCGGAAACTTTGAGTTGTCAAATCGGTTGACGAGGGAGTGGTAGCCGAAGAGATCATATAAATGGTGTTAATCTCTCTGGATGAGGGTGATACAGGGGGGTGGATCTCCTCAATTGTGGGGGGTGCTATCTCAAGGTCCAAATTATTCATCTTGTAGAGAGCTACTCTGTAATATGGGAGATCAGGACAGTGATGTGAGTAATGGCTGTAAATACCACATATTGCACAAGGGTGGTTGGTACACAGTGATTTATCACGAGGCTTAGGGGTTGGATCTAGTTCGACAACCGAGATGTTGGGGCCATCGTCAAGCATTTGCATGTGTTCCTGTAATGCAGGTAATTGTGGACATTGATGATTCGGATGGCCTAACTCATCACACAACGAGCATTTGGGGAGAGCATGAAACACGGGGGGGGGTTTAACGGCCTTGGGAGGGGGTACAGCAGTGTATGGTTGTGGGCCTCTGCCCCCAGTGAGCCTGATAAGAGGAGGATGATTCGTAGATGACGAAGGGGTAGTGACACCGGGAGGTGGTTGACTAGTAGTGACAAAGGGTTGCACCGGTTGAAGGATGACATTTGGTGTCGGCGGGGGAACAGGAGGCAAAATATACCACATGGGTAATCCTAAGGTTAACCCGGGGAGGCTGAGAGTATCCATAACCGGGGCGCTTACTACTCTCGAGGGAGGGAATAGGAAGGGGATGGTGTGGGTGGGTGTAACACCAATGTGACTAGGTACCAATGGTGGTTTGGGTAACAAGCGTGGTTGATTGTTGGGTGTTTGTGTATTGTGGGAAAGAGTACAGAGGTCAGAGACTTCGGTCGCGGGTAACGGGGGTGGAATGGATTGGAATTTGGAAGTCATCGGCGTGTCTAAGTAAAGTTCGGGTCCCACGGAGGAAACAAATGAGGTAGTTGCACCACAAACAGGTTGTTCAACCATGGGGAGAACGTTTTTGGGTGCAGCGGGGGCATTTGGATCGTAATAGGTGAGTTGGTCGACCTTGACCATGTGTCCGTCATGGGGGAACATCATGGTACGAAAAATAGATGAAACAACCACCCGCATGGCATACATGTAGCTGCGGCCAAGTAAGAGGTTATAATCAAGTTGGGCATTGATGACCTCTATGTCAATGAGCACGGTTTTACCAGCCAGCTGGACGAGGACATTAGCTAAGAGACCTTGGGGTTGAGCCGAACGGCTGTCATAGGCTCGCAACGTAGTGGTGGGCTGCTGGAGAGTAGGTGTTGGCTTGGTCTTGCAACCAAGCTTAGTGCAATGGGCACCTGCTAACTAGTAGCAGCAGTTTCAATAGAAATAAATAACAAACTAATCTAAACTATATTAAACATGGATCTATGTGAAATAAATAAGCAAACAATGAAAATATTATAGAAAACAAGAACAAGAAATAGAATAAAGAATAACTTTGTATTAAGAATAAGGGCAAGCAAGTGCTTGCAATGGTAATACCTCCAAGTGGTGAAGATTGTTGAGTAGCTCCAAGGGTGAGCAGCTCCAAACTCCAAAGGTCCCTTCTCCAAGGTAGCTACAATGGCCAAAAGCTCATGGGAGATTTTGGCAGCATGAGGATAGGATGATGGATGGATGGAAAGTGAGGATCCCCTACCACCTTTTTATAGTTTTTGGTGGTGGGGAATACCATTATGGTTTTGAGGAAACCAATGGTATTGACCAACATGGTTTAGGTACATTTTCCCTCATTTTTCCTTTTTTGAATATTTTTAATATTTTTATTCCCTTTTTAGTATTTTTTGGGAATTCTGGACTCTTATTGAGGGTTTTTCATGCTTTTTTAGGAAAAATATTCATTTTGAGTGGAAAAAGGGGTGTATTAAGGTCTTTTGGTGACCTTTTGGTGGCTTTAGAGGCTCAAATGGTGAAAAAGTGGGAAAATGGGTCATGTGAATAAGGAAATGAGCTAGTGAGCACTTTTTGGGTGTTAACAGTAGGGGATCCCAACTTCTGCCAAACAAATGTGGACATAACGCATGTAGAGGCACCTTCATCGATCATGCACCGATGGATGACAAGATTCCGAACGGAAACAGAAACTTGGAACGCTAAAGTGGAAGGCAGACGTGGTTCGGACTGGTCCAAATCGAAGGCCATCAATTGTGAATCATTTGGATCAATAGCACCAATGGCGGAGAGCAAAGTCTTGCGCTATGAAGGACAGCTTTTTAATACTTCTAACGCAGACATGGCTACGGGATATTGGTCTAAGTCATCTAAAATGTTGTAATTTGACGTAGTGCAAGCATTAGGGTTATTGTTGATGCGACGAAGTGGGCAGCGAGGTGCTTTGGAGGCGTCATCGAGGGGAGCTGGGGGTATACGTAATGTCTGATTAGTGGGATGAGCGTTAGTGTTTTTGTCAGTTGGAGAGGCTTTAGGGGTGGAGCCATATTGGTTCCGACAGGTTTGGAGGTTGCATCGATGGATGACATCATTAACAAGTGGTGGGTACCTGATTCTAACATGGGTTGATTAGGAGCGGCATAAGTGATTTGTTGTTGTGGGGTCGCGTTGCCTTGAGGGGGAGCCAATGGCTGAGTGTTCACTACGCCTTGGGTTGGTAAGGGATTTTGCAGCACCAAAGGTTGCTGCTGAGGGGGTGGGGGGGTTGGGTGGCGCCTGAGGAGCCGCATGCCCTTGGCGATGGGCATCATTAGTCCAGAGTTTCCAAGCTCGCTCCAAATGTGGGAAAGCATGTGTGTAGTGGCCATAGACCCCGCAAATAGAACAAGGATGATTTGTTCGAAGATTAGGATTTTTGTCCTGCTTGGGCGGCCGATCGGGGTTCTAGTTGGCAGGTGCCGCGTTATTGTTGTTTGGGGGATTGGGAGGTTGACCGCCTTGGTCTGGAGGGGGGTTGTTCCCACGGTTATGACCTTTGCCACAGTTTTGCTGGCCCTGTTGGTGCTGGTTATTTTGGTTCTGCTGCGGATTCTGTTGGGCATATACTTGCCCTTGGGCAACAGGTGGGTTCTGGGGTTGTGTAGGTGCGGGAGCAGGCTGTGGTGGATAATAAGTAGGGGGAGGCTACGCAGGTGCTGAACCTTGTGGGGATTGCTGATATGTCTGCAGAACGGGTTGTGGGTTGACTGCAGGGGATTCCTGTGGTGGGTAATAAGCAGGTTGGGCTTGAGAGGACACAGGAGCTAGTGCAGCCTGTGGGTGGTAATATGGCTGAGGTGCGACTGGGGGGGCATAAGCGGGGGATGCATGACCAAAGCACTGATGTGGACAGGAGGGTCCGTGGGAATGGTGGTGATGTGTCATGGGAGCATATGAATTGGTTGCTCCGGATTGATATGTAGCCCACGAAAGGTCGGGGCCATGGCTAGGACGTGCTATGGAAAAGGGTTGGGGATGTGAGGCAACACGACCAATGATGTCGTCTGCGGCATGGGATGCCCCCGGCGCATCATGTTGGGAGGAATCGCCGCAAGGGGCATCAGGTATGATGGTATATAGATAACTCGACTGGGCGTAAATGAGGTCAAATTGCTGGGCTTTGAGGATGGCCTCTTCTTCAAACTGGGGTCGTTCGGATGCCACATCCTTGGCAATGACAGGAAGGAGGGATTTGAGGAACCAATCTAAGAAGATACTGTCGTCTAACTTGATTTTGTAGAGGCTGCAGCGTCGACGCCACTCATGAATGTGGTCAGTGATGTGGGTAGCCATGTTCTGTCTGCAAGACAGTAGGATCTCAACTCCCGCATCATAGCAGACAGTTAACTGAAAGAACTGCAGGAAAGTCGAGGCAAGGGAGGTAAAGGTGGCATGGGTCCCATGGGGATGCTCGATGTACCACTTAGCTGCAGAGCCAGTGAGGGTGCACTGTAACAGACGGAGGCGGACAGATTCGTCCACTATGGAGTTGGAGGAACACCATAGATGGAAGGACATAATATGGTTCTGGGGGTCCTCACCTGCTTTTCCCTCAAACTTAGGGATGTTGGAGGGGATCTTGGTGGGCATGTGAGGCCACGCAGGGTCATGTCTGATGGGATCGTTAGTCAGTCTAGCTAGGTCAGGAAGGTTGAGGCTAGCCATGAATGGAAAACTAGTAGAAGGATGTGACATACTAGTGGGTTGGACCATGTTGGAGCCAATGCCCCCAAGTGTAGGGGTAGGGTTTGGGATGTTTCCCCCAAGTGGAGGAACGAAAGTGGTATGGGACGGTCCTGCACCGCCAAGGGTAGTGTGAGTCACTGATGGAGTGGGAATATGTATGCCAGTTACTGGAATGGGGGTAGTGATCGGAATGGTAGATGTGGGCCCCATCGAGGGAATACCCAAAGCAAGGGTGGTAGCTAGTGTGGTGGTGGATGCTCCACCAATGGTCCCTACAAAGAAAGGGGTGGAAGTCACACCAGCCATGTGGCTGGTTGGTGCAGTGTAAATGGGGTTCTCGGACTCTGCCTCAAAATCAGAGGTAAAATAAGGGGCGTCTGGTGACGGAGTTCTATGCCATTGATGAGTGGAGTCAAGTGACAAGGCTCGAGATCTATGATGAGTGGTATCAAGTGATGAATATCTATGTCTATGACGGGTGGTGTCAAGTGAACCGTGCTGTGGGGGCTCGCCCCGGAGGCACTGAGAATGTCTCGGGGACTCAATGGTGACAAATGGTGTCAAGTATCTGGGGTTGTGTTGAGTGAAAAATAGCTCAAAAACCCTAATGCAACCAAGTGTGCAGAAGGAGAGCTCAAAAAATATGGCACTCAGGCCAACAACCAACTCAAAACACTTACTGTAACAACTATGCTACAATAAGTGAAGTATCAACAAAAATGGTCAGAATACCAACAAGCAGCAGGTTTCCTAAAAATAAAAATAGTGGACTCGCTAGACCAAAAGGAGGTAAGGGAGCATGCAAACACCTAGCTAAATAGTATTCTGCCTCAACTACACATATCCTCTGCAAGGTGATGAAATCTAAGTCAGACAATATGGATAGTAGAGCCAAGTGGCTAAAGATATCCCCTACCGGGAGGGACACCGGGTAGTCAATCCTAGAAGAAAGGCAACTAAGATACGCCGTTCATGACACATCCATAAAAGGTGAATCTGTCGTTTGGTTCTATCGCTGCGTAATCCCCATACGGGTGATACCCCGAGAACTGCGAAAGGTAGCCTTCGGTTACTGAATGGAGTGCGGTATTCCATTCAGGCCTCCGGAACCAGTCTGGCAACTTCAACCCTCCTAGGGGAGAGGCCCTCTGATAAACTGGTTGTGACCATGCCAAAAAATACTAGGGGATTTTGGTTCCCTAATGGACAACAACTATGTCTCAAGTGTAAGCAACCGAGGGGTGTTATTTGGATGCCTATCCCCCGGATCCTACCTAACTACAAAAATTCTTATGTGTTCCCCAAGTGGGGTTAGAATGTTGGTTGTGTTAAGTAGTATTTTAGGGCTCACTTGAATTAGGTGACAGAGTGTGTGTGTGTGAGATGATGAACCCAAGTAAAAGTGTCACGGGGTGGGCAACTTTCTAACGAAAAGTAACAATACAGAATTTAAACTTTGAAATGCAAAATTTTCTCTTTTTCAATTAAAATGCTGAAATTTTTAAAAAATATTATGTAAATGGAACATAAACAATAATGCAGAAAAAGGCTATAGGAAAGTATGGTTGCAGGTAGGACAGATGGTTGTGCAGGTGCAAAAAATATTGCAGCAAAGTGCTGGGTTCAAAACAGGGAAAAAAGTGCAGAAAATAGACCGCGAGTCTGTGGCAAATCTGGGCGGTCGGACCGTGGGAAACAGCTCAACAGTCGCGGACAGGTTGCGGGATTTTGGCCGAAAGACGCAATCGGACCGCAGGAAACAGGTCAAAAGTCGCAGGCGGTTTGCAAGAAGATGGCTGAAAGCCGCAAGCGGGATGCGGGAAAAAGGTTGAAAGACGCAGGCAGGTTGCAGAAAAATGGCTGAAAGCCGCAAGCGGGACGTGGGAAAAAGGCCGAAAGATGCAAGTGGGTTGCAGTAAAATGGCTGAAAGCCGCAAGCGGGACGCGGGAAAAAGGCCAAAAGACGCAGGCAGGTTGCAGAAAAAAGGCTGAAAGCCGCAAGTGGGCCACGAAAAAATGGGTTAACAGTCGCAGTCGGATCGCACCAAACAAGCTAATAGTCGTGGTCGGATCACAGGTAACAGACTGGAATCCGCTGGTAGGTCGCCGGAAACATTCTGAGAGCCACGGTCGAATCGTAGGTAAATGCCTAAAAGATGTGGTCGAAATGCAACTGCGGGGGTAAAAGACGCGGTTTACAGCAGCCGAACGAGACAGCCGAAAGGAAAAAATAGGAAAATATTGCAGAAACTTAAAAACGTTTAAAACTTTAAAACTATAACCAGAAATTCAAAGGAACACAAGGGGAGTCACCAAAACTGTAGCTAGGGTTTTGACCCTAGCTTGTGCAAATGAGCACCTACTAAGGAGAAGGGACTCCTTAGTAGCAGTTCAGAAAAACATTAAATGAAAGACAATACAGTAAAATGGTAATTATTCTAAACATGTGCATAAAACAGAAAAGACAAGATAATAAAAAGGGTTTTTGTATTAATTTTACCTCCAATGTGAAGGTTGGTGGAGCTCTTGCAGCAATCTAGGAGGGTTGCTTCCAAGCTTCCAGCTTTGCTCCTCTTTCTCCAAAGGGTTGGAAATGGGCCAAAAGGGGCACTCAAGGGTGAGCTAGGGTTTCAAGAGTGATTTTGGCAAAGTAAGGGTGTATTTGACTGTGGATATGAAATGAGGGGCCTCCATCACCTATTTATAGGTTTTTAGTGGTGGAGTGCTGGCCCATGGTTTTGGGAACCATATGGTTTAGGTCAGTTGTATAAGGTTTTTTTCTCTTTTTTCCCTCTTTTTCCTCTTTTTTATATTTTTTATTCCCTTTTTAGAGGGTTTTTGCTATTTTGGAGGAATTTTGGATTATTTTTGGGGGGAAAGGGGTTTTTAGGCCTTTTAGAAGCTTTTTTAATGGTTTTGTGGCCTTTTGGAGGCTTTTTTGGCCTTTTGGAGGCTTTTTAATGGGATTTTAAGGTTCTGGAGGTAAATTTGGTAGGAAATATGGACAAATGAGTCATGTAATGGGGTAGATGGGGTAGTGAGCACTTTTTGGGTGTTAACAATATGGTGGGTACGCACAAGGCCAATTGGCATAATATGCTCTTCTCCGTGCTTTGGGCTTATCGAACCTCCGTTAAAACCGCCACTGGATTTACTCCCTTTCAACTAGTGTATGGATTGGAGGCGGTCCTCCCCATTGAGTACGAGATTCTGTCTCTCAAGGTCACCATCGAACTTCCCCCAAACACTACTGCCGAAGAAGAACATTTCCTCTACCTAGCTAAGCTCAACGAGACTCACCAAGATGTCGCTCTTGCCAACGAGGCTCATAAGAAATGCATCAAAGAGCAGTACGATAAGTCGGTAGAACCTCACACCTATAGTGAGGTAGATTTGGTCCTCACATATGACCAAAAACATGATAAGATTGGGGGCAGGAAAGTTTGAGTCCATGTGGCATGGACCTTACATAGTGAAATGTGTCTTGGAGAAGGGAGCTTATGAGCTTGAAGACTACGATGGGATATCTTTGGGTGAGCCCCATAATGGGCTCTACCTGAAGAGGTACTATGCCTGAGTCTTTCATGCATAAGTACTTTTGTATATACTGTACATGGCGTGTGTGTGTTTTTGCGTGGTGTGACACTTTGATTTTTGCGTGTTTTAGGTCTTTTTTCATTTCTTATACCATGTTCTGTCTGCATGTGCAGATGGCAATGTGCTATGGATTTGCGGACGGCGCCAGCCGGCATACCCGTAACCTTGATTCGGCAACCTGGGTACTCTATTCACCTACCGGCGAGCTCACTAGCTCAGGGGGAAAGTGTCTAGGTTTCGCAACCAACAATGCTACAGAATATCAAGCAGTCATTGGAACCCTAACTGACGTTATTTCTTTGGGTATGTACCATGTTGTCATCCACCTGGATTCTCAACTAGTGGTCTCTCATCTTAACCGAGTCTATGTCATCCGCGATCCTGTCTTACTCTGTCTTTATCGACAAGTTCATCTCCTGTAAAGTTCCTCCGAGTCCATTCAGTACCTACACATTCCATGAGACGCGAACACAGTTGCCGATTCTATGGCCAACTTCATTTTAGATTGGTACATTACACACACATAAGCATATGTCATGAATTGTTAAAAGTGGACATAACATGTAAATAACTCATTTTATATAAGAAAACACATAACAAGACCACACCATTCATCCATTTTTGAAACACATAATGTATAAATCACCGGAATGTCTGTATATATATATATCATCATAAAGGTAGTGCTGGTACAAAATCTGAAGCACGGTGGCTTTCAGTGAGTCTCTACAAAATCTGAAGCCCCGCAGCTTTCAGTAAATACAAAAAATCTGAGGCCTCTAAGCTCTCAGTACATGATAACAACATAAGGCCTATCACCTAGCCCGTACAACCATAGGTCTAGTGGCGCTAGCTTGCTGAGTGTGGAAATATTCAACTGCTCTCGCAACCTTGTGAAGCAGCGCGTTGAAGCGCGCAGTCACTCCAACCGTGCACACCTGCATTGGTCGTGGCACCTCATCTACCGTCGGCTCGGGAACGTCTAACGTCAACCCACTCAGGTTGGAGTAGACTCCATCTATCTCTAAAATAGCAGCATGTACAACAAGACCCATGACTGCTCCCTCTCCTCTCTCTCTCTCCTCTCAAGAAGAGAGACTCCGACTGGTTGTATGGGGCCCACATCTACACACACATGTTGTTAACTCATCAGCACTATAACAAAAATATTATAAAAACACAAAACTTAAAAAGTACAAGGGTTTATTGTTCTTATCTATGTCTCCCCATGCTGCTCCCTCAGGCAACGGCAAGTCCGGATCATCTCTGAAGTCCGTACCACTGTACGGGTAATCTTCTACCATAAGGAACTGGCCCTCTAGCCAGCTGAAGAAATCAATACCATATGAGATTATGGGACCCCCACCATGTAGGGCCATCACCTCTATCCATATAGCCATGTGTGGATCCCTAGGATCCTTGTCATCCAATGGTACTTGAGGGAACAAGAGGGGAACCCGTTCCAAGAGGAACGAGATCACTATCGAACCATAGCCAAACTATTTGAGCTCTCCCCTCCGACACTTGGTCAACTGATCTCACATGTTTGCGAGGAGTCCCTCGCACCAGTTGAAGATCTTTGGAGACATGAATTCCTCCTTGTATAGCATCTGAGACCTAGTGTCTAAGTGAGGAGCTTGGCTCCCTTCCATCCTCGTAATGGTGAAAAGTATGGCGCGCAATGGACATTCCTGTACATCTCTTATGGGAACCTTCCCACTAGAAGCACGAGTGTTGGGAATACAGTGTTGTAGGATCATGTCACCCACAGTCCAATCACTTCCATGTGATCTAGTAAGAATCACATTGTCCCCTCTTCGAGACAATCCAGTTAATAAGTAGATGTCCTCGACATCTATGGTAAGCACGTGCTCACCGATCATGAAATATTGATGGGCCGCATCCCAGCATTGGAGCATATGTGTCAATAATGGGATTTGGGCCCTCGTTCCCTGGATCTCAAAGAACTTGAGGAGCCCACATTTCCTCAGTGCTTCCACACATTGTGGATCACTCGCAGCATGTACATCATCTATCTCATGCTCCCGTTCACGCCATTCCAAAACCATTATGGTTGCTGGTAACCTGCCAAAAGGGGAGTTTAAACATTGTTAACACTTGCTTCAACCACCAAAAGTTCTTTTTTTGGGCATGGTTTTTGTTTGGGGTTGGACGTTTCTATCGTCGCACCCCATTATTGCTAGCAGTGCGATGTCATCGTAGTCCATCCATGAGAGCCTTACAACGACCCAGTATCATCGCAATTCCTGAAAGGGAAGACTGCGCCGACTCGAGGACGCAATGGCCCTTCACAAACCAAGATAAAAACCAAAAAAATGAACCTAATTAAAAAATGTAAACCACTAAAATTATGCTGGATGAAGTTTAGAGTTACCTATTCCGAACGGCGGTTGAAATGGCTACTTGTAGCTCCTAGAATCGACAAGTGAATTTTTGGCTCCAAATGGCACTTCTCCTCCCAAATTTGGAAAATGGAACAATGGTGACTATATTTGGTTTTTGTTTCTATTTATAAACAAAATGGAATATTCCTTTTTAAAATATTTGATGCCTTTAGGTCATTTGCTATAGTTTGGGTCAATTTCATCGCATTTGAACACCTGGTTGGCTATTTGAACTAGTTTTCGAGTGTGCAGGGGTCATTAAGTGCCTTTTCATGCCGTTTTCACATTGGAACGATTACCTCAAGTATGAACACCCCTTGTGTGTTTTTGTCGTTATTTTCCATTCATTAGGTTGTAATTATTTTATGATGATGAGCTTACTCTTTGTTCTTTCTCATGCTCTTGAAACTATGAGAATACATTACCGAGCTACGATTTATCACTTTTTCGGGCTTGTTAAACTCCTATGGAAAAGGAACCCCCCCTGAGTCTATCTTTAAGCTCTTTTCAAGCTCTCGAAATATGAAAAGATTGCGAAGCGAACTTGTCTTGTTCACGCTTGTTAAAGAATTTGAATGGTCATCTTACTGGTGATAGTTTACCCCTTTTTCGGACTAGGGGGCACTACTTATGAAAAAGGTATACTCCAGCCAATCATGACTGGAAGAGTCCTCTCCCGCATTGTTTTACCCTTTTTTGGGAGATGAGGATAACTTTACGAAAAAGGACCGTTGGAGTCTGCTTTAGTTTTTTTCAGACTCTCTAAACATGAAATGACGACTGAGTTTACCTTCTATGGAATCGTTAAACTTTCACATTGAATGGCCCGCCATGGGATGAACCCCTCCTATCCCAGGTTCCGAAAATATTTTGGATTGGACTCATCTATGAGATGAGCTATACCGAGCATCTGGTTACCCTCATCAAGATCGTAAAAACACATGAGGCACTCATCATTCATGTTGGGGAAAAAAGAAATCTTTTATGTTACACCTCTTATCAGTGGTAGTATCTAGTCATTTCTTGAACATGGAACTCATCTGCATTTGCATACTACACTTGGATCATCTGTTTGTCCTCAAGTTTCACCTATTTCCTAAGTCTTGTTACTCCTTTGAGTCATTCAAAGAACAATTCCATCATCAGTTTCATTAGGAATTGGTATCATAATTCATCAAGTCAATACTGCCAAGGCATGACATGCCCATGTTCAAGAATAATCTCACTACTCATTATATATAGGCAGTACACCTTCCATCATGTCGGTCTACTCTGAGTTAGTATTGCATGTCACTGTACCATCCAATCTGCTCTACACATCCTTTGTCATGTTTCGTGTCGATGATGGGGGATTCATCATGGCCCTCCTTCGACGGATTCATCCTTGTTGACTCCAAATCATCATCCAAGGATTGAATCTAGAAACCAACCAAGTACCTTGGCCCTGCATGCCTCAATGGCAGGTTACCTCGCTTTCAACAAGTGTTTACATCATTGACTCTTGATTGAAATATTTCATCTCACGTTCGACTTCAAATCATTTATTCACGCTTGATGATATCTACTGTGATACCTTGGGAATCATTTACATTAATGGTGATCTCCCTCGCACTTGTTAACGATATACATCAATGATCAGTAATCAAGTAGTTTCTACCATGTTCGATGTCAATACATTTTTAATCACATGGATAGATTCATATCATTGCGGGTTCAGCTTGAAGACCCTGGGAAGTTATGTTTTACCCAGGCTACGATGGAGCTTGTATTGAGTCATATCACACGGATCCACATTTGTATTGGTCGTGGTTGTGTTATCATCTCATCATGGATCTACACTTGTGTCTAGTAGCCATGATTGTGTTCAGTCGTTCATTACTACCATGGATCTGCAATGTATTGGTCGGCAGCCATGTTGTACATCATATGAGACAGTGTACTCAGAGTCAGTTGTACTGCAGCAGTGTCCTTCGTCTGACAAGCCATTTCCATTCTTTCTATCAAAGTATTTCACCCGTCCAAATTTCAACAGCTTCATGCTTTGGGGGTCATTCTGTTACACCTAAAATCCTACCATCCTAAGATTCGGTGTATACATCCCTGAAGTTTCATTAGCTAATTCATTTTCCTGGAAGGGATACCATTGCATTTATGCTAGGTTTTGAGAGTTCTTCGCAGGCTGCACTCACATAACCTGCAACGTCGCATCTTGCTCTATTACAGAGTGCGAAAAAGTCAGTTAATGGGAAAAAATAGCTTCTTCGAGCTCATTCTCGAAGCCTGCTGACTTGGATCCTTATCCCCGACCTCTTGGGGGAGATGGCACTCGGTTCCTGAACTCTTGGGGGGGTCCCCTATCTCTCTCCTACCATATCTCAACCTACCCTATCCTTACCCTATCCACTTAGTCCTATATATGTGAATCTCTACCCCTCTCCAAAGGGAGAAAGTCTATAGTGTCTACATGCTGGTGAAATCAATCATGGAGAGATCTCTAACTCATCCATTGAGAGACTCACACTTCCTTGGGAGGATATGGAAATTGGATTGGATGGAGAAGGGATACTACGTTAAGCTTTGGTTGTAGTCATTCTTTCCTATGTACTTTCCCTATATTTACAGTAATATAAACACTTTCCACCGATATTGTTTATGTGTGATGATATTGTATAGTTTACCTACTTAACTGTTTACTTAGATCTCTTATTGTATAAATGCTCTTTACTCATTTGCATTGTTCTATGTGTCTTGACAGGTCTTGCAGCTGAGATCTGATGACCGCGAGATGCGGAGAAACATCCAGGAGAAAGGATTGCGAAGTTAAGGTAAGACATCTAGTTACTTGATCCTTAATCAGATCTAGGAAAGTATTTTGTAGTCTGTACTATTTGTTCTAGACTCACATTGAGCTAGGGAGATTTGGCTCGCATCCGCTCAAGTGGATTGTCCGTCAAACACCTCCAGTCAAATACAAACAAACAATTTTTAGGTCGACAAACTGCACTTTTCAAGTTGCATCACACTTGGCTTGGCCTATCAAGCAAGCTTGATAAACTAGATGCACAATTATCCAAGATTTATGTGGAAAAATTTCTGCTTTTGGTGCAGTGTTGGAATAATTTTGAGCAAACTTTCTCTATCTTCATCCGAAAAAAAATTTAGAAGAGTTTCCTTGTCCTACCATGGCTCTAATACCATGTAAAATTCAAGCATAGTAGATCTAGAAAGCAATAACAATAGTTACTAGAGATGCATGCGAAAGATTGTGTGTCAAAACACTGATGCAAAAGGTTTGCAACAGTCATGCATTATCATTAACTCGAAAGATGATTACAATGTGTAACAATGGCAATAATAGACCAGCAATTCGAATCCTAAAGAGGTCATTCGAACTGAGTGCATGAGAGTGGCTTACTGTTCAGTTAACACCACTCGACGCATCATTTAACCACTTAACTACCATGTAATTGACTCTAATAGACTCTAAAACTATCAAACTAAGTATAACTGAGTCTAGAACTCAACTGATTGCCCAAAATTAGGGGAGTGTGCCTTTCTGACTTCAGTTAAATAATTTTTAGGTGGAATTACACCAAATTAGGTCAAACTGAGTAGGAGGGCGCCTTTCTTACTCGAGTTAGCTGAATATAATATTAAATGTTGTCAATTGGATAGAGTAGGGTGCTTTAATCATGCAAATCACCCCATTTGGATCCCTGAATGATGGAGGAGGCCCAGTTAATTGATATTGATAAACCAGTTGGCTCCCCGAATGGAGGAGGCCCAGTTAAATGATATTGATGGCCCAGCTGGATCCCCGAATGGAGGAGGCCCAGTTGACTGAAACTGATGATATGTTTATGATGTAAGAACATATATGAGTCAAAATACTTCGGATAAGTGGTAAATTAGGTTGTTAATCCCAAATAAATTATTTGTTGTTGGAAAATGACTCCAACATTGACAAGGGAAAAAACACTCTGGGCTAGTTGGATTGATAACTAAGTCCTAGGAAAGTCGATTCCTTTACAAAAACCATCATGCTATGACATTTTTACAACTTCCCCGCAAGGAATGGACATGTGATTTTATTAAAAAAAAACATGGTCCAATGTGGTCTACTAGGACTTCTGATCTTCTGATTATGAACAAGTAGACTTGTTCTACTGCACAGGCTCACTTGAAATCACCTAAGTGAAACTTAGCTGATAACATCTGGCTCCAACTGTGGGACGTGCACTCACTCTTTATTCTCAATCAAAAAGAGTGTGCGAGAATCCAAGAATATTTGGTTCCTGCACAAAAACTAGATTGAATCAATATCCACACATCTTTACCAAATGAAAATATAAGTTTCATAAAAAACTAATCTACATAAATGAAACTATAATACATCAATAATATACATAGAGAATAATATACAAAGGTATTGTACAAAAAGAAAAATTTGAAACAATGCAAGGAAAAGGTTTAGAAATGGCCCTGCTACAAGAATGCCCCCATGGACATTAATTGTTATTTATGAAAAATAACATGAGATGGTGGCCATTAACCAGAAGAACCTGTCTTTCCCCATCCATTGTGCAAAGAAAGAATGAGTTGAACCCTGTTGGCTCAAATATGATGTATGGTCCCATCCAAATGCTATCAAATTTTCCATGATTTCTCGACTTCTCTTTTTTTATTATCCCGCAACAGAACCTTATCACCGGGTTGAAAATCTCCTAGTCTCACAGATTTTTCAAAATTCTTCTTCACCTTGTCCTAGTTTCTGACGCTTTGGTCTAAAGCTCTTCTCCTAGTCTCATCTAAATTCATTATCTGCTCTACTCTGTGATTCATGGCATCATCATCTGGATCATAATCATGAATTAATTGATACACTGGAAAATGTATGTGGATGGGCACTGATACTTTTAAACCATAAACTAGTTCAAAATTAGTCTTTCCTGTTGAACGGTTCTATGTTATTCTGTCATCCCAGACTGCAAACTTGATTTGGTTATCCCAAGACTTTTTGTTCTTTCCAATTGTTTTCTTTAAAATATTCATCAAGCTTTTGTTACTGGATTTAGCTAAGCCATTCCCTTGTGGATAGTAGTTAGAAGAGTGAGATAAGACAATGCCATAATTCATCAAATCTAGTTATGATTTGATCTTCTAGGAATTTCATAACTACTTTATTAGTTGCATTTTTAGTGGGGATGGCTTCCACCCATTTGGTGAAATAGTCGATAGCATTAAGGATGCAGGAGTGACCATTGCTTGAGTTCTCCTTGAACTGACCGATAAAGTCAAGACCCCATTGCTGGAAGGGTTCTTGAACAACTACTAGCTTTAAAGGTAAAGCTTCCAACTTTTGCTTCCCAGTGAACATCTAACACTGGAGGCAAGATCTGAAAAACTTATGTACATCTCCAAATATAGTAGGCCAATAGTAACCTGCTCTGAGGATCTTATGGGTTGTTGTATCTGTTGCATAATTCCCTCCACAAAATCCCGAATGAAACTCTATTAGGATATTTTTGGAATCCGACTCATCGACACATCTGAGCATTAAGTCATCTGGATTCCTCCATCCCAAACCATGTTGAGAGATGCAATATCTAGTAGCTTTTAATCTTAATGCTCTTCTCTTGTGGTTTACTAGATGCTCAGGGAAATCAAAGTTACCTAGAAGGTAGATTATATCCACATACCACTGTTGTTGAATTAAACGTTGAACACCTTCTTACATGGATGGTTCTGATACACTAGTTTGAAACACCATCCCCATGGCTTCCTCGTTACTTTGAGTTAGCATTTTGGCTAATCCCTGTCCCTTTATTAACTTTGTGGGTCTTATTTCTAAGTCACACTCTTGGATTTTAGAGACCCACTTTCCCCTTATTCCTAAGCAATCTTGTTGAGCTAAGATATCCTTAACAGCAGAATGGAGGACATAGCCAATTATTCTTGAGTAGCCAATCTACATCTTAAAATGCTTTAGGGATTTGATGAGAGGATAAGCTTGTTTCTCCATGGAAGTGCATTTTAACTCAGATTTTTGCAAAGCTATGCTCATAAAAGCTATTGGATGCTCATGACCTTCATTATTCTTCTGGAGTAAGACTCCCCCTATTGTATGTTCTGATGCAAATGAGAAAAGCTGAAACTCCTTTGAGTAGTCGGGGTTGATTAACACAAGGGATTTGGAAATATTATCTTTGATACATTTAAAGGCTTCATTTATTTCTTTTGTCCATTGATACTTAGCATCCTTTTTTAATAATTCATGCAACGGCTTCATTAATTCTGCTAAGTTAGGGATGAACCTCCTGATAAATTTTATTTGACCATTAAATGACTGGAGAGATTTGAGATTTTGGGGAATGGGAACTTTATTTATGGCTTCAACTCTTTCAGGGTCTATCTTCACACCATCTTTGGAGATGATGTGTCCTAACAACTTTCCTTCATCCACTCCCAAGACTGATTTGGTTGGATTCAATGATATGCCATGTTTACGGCATCTTTCAAAAACTTGTTTTAGGTGATTAACATGGTTGGATCTTTAATTAGAGAAAACTATTAAATCATCCTGATAAACTTCAATGATGTTATGAATTATTTCTTTAAAAGAATAATCCATAGCCCCTTGAAAAGTAGCTCCCGCATTTAATAATCCAAATGGAATTCTCAGATACTCAAAAGTACCCCAAGGAGTAGTGAAAGTGGTCTTATGTTGATCCTCTTTGTTGATCAATACTTGGTTGTATTCGGAGAAACCGTCCAACATGGACATCATTTGTGAACCTGTTACCCTTTGGAGAAGGCTTTCCATATTCGGAAAAGGATAATTGTCTTTAAGGCATGACGTATTGAGGTTTTCGAAGTCAATGCATATTCTAATTGATACATTCTTCTTCCTCACAAATAACAAATTAGAACACCAAGTTGAATGTCTCATTGGCGCAATGATTCCAGCAACCAACATTTTTTCTAATTCTTTTTTGACAATTGGTGCTACTTTGGGGTTTATCTATCTAAGTTTTGTCGGAAAGGTTTCACTTCCTTCATTTCTTGTTTCATGGGTATACTTGGTTGTATTCGGAGAAACCGTCCAACATGGACATCATTTGTGAACCTGTTACCCTTTGGAGAAGGCTTTCCATATTCGGAAAAGGATAATTGTCTTTAAGGCATGACGTATTGAGGTTTTCGAAGTCAATGCATATTCTAATTGATACATTCTTCTTCCTCACAAATAACAAATTAGAACACCAAGTTGAATGTCTCATTGGCGCAATGATTCCAGCAACCAACATTTTTTCTAATTCTTTTTTGACAATTGGTGCTACTTTGGGGTTTATCTATCTAAGTTTTGTCGGAAAGGTTTCACTTCCTTCATTTCTTGTTTCAAGGGTATACTTGGTTGTATTCGGAGAAACCGTCCAACATGGACATCATTTGTGAACATGTTACCCTTTGGAGAAGGCTTTCCATATTCGGAAAAGGATAATTGTCTTTAAGGCATGACGTATTGAGGTTTTCGAAGTCAATGCATATTCTAATTGATCCATTCTTCTTCCTCACAAATAACAAATTAGAACACCAAGTTGAATGTCTCATTGGCGCAATGATTCCAGCAACCAACATTTTTTCTAATTCTTTTTTGACAATTGGTGCTACTTTGGGGTTTATCTATCTAAGTTTTGTCGGAAAGGTTTCACTTCCTTCATTTCTTGTTTCAGGGGTATAGTGTGCTGAAATACATAATCTCGATAAGATTTTAATTCATCATAAGTAAAAGAAAACACATCTCTATACTCCGTAACAAGATCAATTAAATATTTAATTTCATTTTCCAAGGTGCCTTTTCCAATGTTTATAATTGTTGGTTCCTTATCTATTCCAATTTTTATCTCAATATTTATCCTCGGCTTCATTGCCTCTTTTTTATTTATGTTCCTTTCCTGTCTGTCAAACATCTACTCAAAACCTATATAGTTGCTAGGAATAGGATTTATAATGTTGTTGTCTTGCTCTGAATATTCTTTGCCTTCCTCTTTAAAACTAATTTTACAATATGAAAAATCCTCAACATTGCGGATGAACCTTAAGATTTGTTTATCATCATTAAACACCTACCAATGATCTACATTATTGGGAACCGAAAGTCTAAATCTGATTTCAAGATTGTCATCACCATTTATCATTTCATCCGTAGGATGAAGATTGGATGCTGCTACTGCTAACTTATCGACCAAGCTATTCTATTCTCTAGGAATTGCTTCAAGGTTCAACGCATCAAACCATTCCATAGTGTCCCAAATAATATTCCTATATTTTTTTAGTCTCTAACATTTACATGCAAATTTATTCTTTAGCTGTGAAATCACCAAGTCATAATCACCCTTGATACTTAACATTTTGATACCCATATCTTTAGCAGCTTCTAAGCTAAGTGAGAGTGCTTCATACTCTGCTGTTAAAAATTTAACCAGGGAAGTTATTCTCAAGAGTGCATGAAAAGTTTTGCATGCATAGATGCATGCAAAAGTGATTTTTGCATGCACCTACTTTTAGGTTTTTGGTAAACCTAATTTTTCAATGAGTTGTTATAAAGAAATAGAAGGTATTTGTCCTGATTACTGAGATAACTTATTTGAGATAGATCAGTTGAGAGGTGGGCGACTTTCCTTGGGAAGGAGGGTGCATTTTTTAGGAGAAAGAAGCTTGCACCGCATCCGATTGAGCGATGTAACTTGCATAGTATCTTCCTCTTAGTGATTGAGAAAGATCTGTGATTATCAGAGCTCCGATTTGTTGAGATCTGATTACATACAAGCATATGTTACCTTGAGGGAGGGTGCACTTCTCCATGCAGTAGAGATATCATGTAGCAGTTGGACTTCTTCCATTACAGAGCAAATCATAGCAAAGCGTAGAGAGAGGCAGTATAGTCAAAGCTACCTGCAGAGAGTCTCAGATCCAGTTTGACAGTTAGGGCACACATCCCTAGTGTATACATCAGTTGATGCATGCAGATCTAGGATTTGGCATGTTCAGGGATTGAGAGTTACATCTGAGGCAACTTGTTGTATCTATTCTTTCATATATTGCTCTAGGATCAAGATAGAAGAAAGCCCCACACTTTGTTGGTTTTCCCCGGTTGGGGTTTCCAGGGTATATTCAGTGTTTATGTGTGATTGCATGTGTTTCAGTTTTGGTAAAGAGATCTAGTTGTTGGGTTTATATCCATATGAGCATGTATTGATATAGAGACTCAAACCACTTGAGGTCTCGGGGTGATTCATAGGGAGTAGTTATCTCTGAATCTATGTTTTACATGGTATCAGAACCCTGATAAGGATCAGGGAGATCAATCACACTCAGATCTGTGAGCTGTTTACTAGCTCTGTGCAGTGATCTCAGTTGGGTCTCAGATCTGCAACTATAGGAGTCAGATATGTGGCCACTAGGATGGGGGAGGATCAAATTGTTTTCACTTATTGCTCCACTATAGACATTGATGAGTGTGCTACTGATGGGATTGACAGGGAGATGGCTCTTAACACCTATCAATCATTGATGGCCTCCACTTCTAGTGTATGGTACATAGACAATGGAGCTTCTATTCATATGAAGGGGTTTGAGGATATTTTACTGATCTTACAGAGGATGGAATAGATCTTGAGATTGTCGTAGGAGACAACTCTACGGTCAAATCAGTAGGATGAGGAACTGTGTCTTTTCAAAAAGACTCTGGACAACATATGAGAGTTCATGATGTTCTATATATCCCGGATCATAAGAAAAACTTGATCTCCGTGTCTACTATTGAAGATCGGGGATTATGGATGATGTTCAGAGATGGAAATGTACTAGTTCATCCCAAGGGATCCATTGTTACCTCAGTTGTGAGGATTGGAGTCTGCGGCGGGAAGATATACAAGCTAAACTTTCAACTTCATCATGCCCTAGTCATAGTAGCCGAGATGATGGTTGTGACACATGTGAGCTTTGGCACAGGAGGATGGCCCATCTACACCATCCTACCCTAAAGACTCTAATGGATATTGTGACAGGAGTACCTAAGTTCAACACTGAGCACAATGATGTGTGAAATCGGTGTGCTCTCGGGAAGTATGCCAAGACAGATTTTCCAAAGAGTGATAGCAGAGCTACAGGAGCTCTTGATTTGATTCATTCTAACCTTTGTGGTTTGATGTCCACTACATCACTAAAAGGATACAAGTACTATGTGTATTTCATTGATGACTATTACAGGAAAACTTGGATATATTTTTTGAAGCGCAAAGAGTCAAAGGAAGTTTTGCAGAAGTTACAAGAGTTCAAGGCTCTTGTGGAAAAAAGGGTAGAAAGGAAGATTAAAATCTTCAGATCGGATAATGGAGGAGAGTACACCTCCAATGAGTTCAATAAGTCTTTCACTCAAGAAGGCATCAAGAGAAAGTTGACTGTGCCTTATACACCTCAATAGAATGGGGTGGCTGAGAGGAAGAACAAGGCCATTGTTGGAGCTACTAGATCCATGTTGCATGCTCATGGATTTCCATTTTTCCTTTGGGCAGAAGCATGCAACACTGCAGCTTACATTCAAAACAAGAGTCCTCATAAGCCATTGGGGGACAAGACCCCTGAAGAGGCTTTCTCTGGAAAGAAACTCGAAGTTGGGCACTTCAGGATTTTTGGATGCCTTACCTACTCACATGTTCCTTCAGAGAAAAGGACAAAGCTGGAGCCCACAACAGAAAGGGGAATTCTTGTTGGGTATGATGAGACTTCAAAATCCTATCACATTTACATTCATGTTCTCAAGAAGATTGTTGTGAGGCGGGATGTGAAGTTCAAGGAGGATCGGGCCTTTTGAAAGTCATGTTAGTTAGAGAAGGGAAAACAATACGTTGCTACATTCCTACATGACACAAGCTAGAGTGATACTCAACAACCAACAGGGTCCCAAGTGTATGGAGTGACAGATGCCCAAGTTACGGGTTCCACAGGCACATGAGGAGGAATTGGCACAGGATCTTAGGTTGGTGATCGACCTGGATCAGGGTCCCAGATTACAGGTTCTCGAGATATAGTATCGACGACTACATGCACCTCTACTGGAGGTACTCATTCTCGTACAGGTCATTGGGACGAGGATGAGGAGTTATCATCACAGGATGTCACTTCAGGAAAGAGGAAGCCCAAGTGGCTTCAAGATAACTTGAAGGAATCTCAGGAAGTGGGAACTCCTAAGAAAGATGTAAGAAAAAGGAAGGCTCCATAGATATTCTGCAGTTACTTAGCTCTAGTAAGTAGTATTAGTGAATCTGAGCCATCCTCATATGAGCAAGCAGCGGGTGAGCAATCCTGGAGAGATGCCATGTTGGAAGAGTATTCTTCCATCATGAAGAATGATGTCTAGGAAGTTGTACCCAAACTAGAGGGAAAATCAGTAGTCACCTTCGGATGGCTCTATAAGATTAAGTATGCTGCAGATGGCAACATTGAGAAATACAATTCCAGGTTTGTGGCTAGAGGGTTCTCATAGATAGAGGGAGTTGACTATGAGGAGATGTTTGCTCCAATATCCAGGTGTTCTTCCATCAGGACTACGATCTCTGTAGCAGCAGAGATGGGATGGAAGATTCACCAAATTGATGTCAAGTAGCTTTTCTAAATGGAATCATAGAAGAGGAGGTGTACATTGAGCAGCTAGAGGGATTCGAGGTACTTGAGAGAGAGTCTCATGTATGCAGATAGAAGAAATATCTATACAACTTGAAGCAAGCACCTAGATCTTAGTATTCTAGGATAGATACCTATTTACAACAGTTGGGGTTTCAGAAAAGTGAAGTTGATCCAAATATCTACTTCACCATAGTGAAAGGGGATCCGCTTATTCTTATGCTTTATGTAGATGACCTATTCTTTACAGGGGAGGAAAAAACTTATAAGTGATAGCAAGAAGGAAATTTCATCTGAGTTTGAGATGAAGGATATAGGATTGATGCATTACTTCCTAGGAATGGAAGTCTGGTAGAAGGATGGGCATATTTTTCTTAGTCAGGGAAAGTACGCAATGGACATACTGAAGAGATTTCAAATGCAAGATTTCAAGACCATGACTACTCCTATGACAACCAACTGGAAGAAGCAAGTGGCTTCTGAGAGTAAGGGTGTTGATCCCACCAGGTATCGACAGCTCATCGGTTCCTTGATGTACTTGGTCAACACCAGGCCAGATTTGAGTTTTGCGTTCAACACCTTGATTCAATACATGGTAGAACCTAGACATGTACACTAGGTGGCTGCAAAGCATGTTCTGAGATACATCAATGGAATAACAGATTATGAGTTGAATTATGTGAGACAAGGGGGGAGTTCAGCTTGTTGGCTTCACATATTCAAAGTGGGCAGGAAGTACAAGTGATAGGAAAAGCACCTCCGAGTGTTGCTTCATCTTAGTTTCGGCAATCGTGTCATGGTTTAGCAGGAAGTAGAAGTCTGTAGCATTGAGATTTGCAGAGGCAGAATATATGGCAGCTAGTTTAGCCAGTTGTGAGGCCATTTGGCTTTGCAAAATGTTGGTAATTCTATTTGATAATCAGATGGAGCCTATGGTGATTCATTGTGATAATCAGAGTTGCATCAAACTCTCTATGAATCCAGTTTTTTCATGATCGATCCAAACACATTGAGATCAGGTATCACTTCATTCGAGATCATGTTCAGAGAGGAGCAGTTGAGCTCCAATACATATCCATGGATAAGCAGGTTGCAAATATTCTCACTAAGTCCTTGATGAGAAATAAGTTTTAGTACTTCAGGGAAACAATGGGAGTAGTTCATAATCCTTTCCTAGTTAAGAGGGAGTGTTAAAAAGTTAACCAGGAAAGTTATTCTCAGGAGTGCTTGAAAATTTTTGCATGCACCTACTTTTATTTTTTTGGTAAACCTAATTTTTATGTGAGTTGTTATAAGGAGACAGAAGGTACTGTCTTGATTACTGAGATAACTGATCTGAGATAGATCAGTTGAGAGTTGGGTGACTTCCATTGGGAAGGAGGGCGCATTCTTTGAGGAGAAAGAAGCTTGCACTGCATCCGGTTGAGCGATTGAGTTTCTGTAACTTGCAGAGTATCTTCGTCTCAATGATTGAGAAATATCTATGACGATCTGAGCTCAGATTTGTTAATATCTAATTCTGTACAAGCATATGTTACCTTGAGGGAGGGCTCACTTCTCCATGCAGTAGAGATCGCATGCAGCAGTTCGAATTCTTCCATTACAGATCATATCAGAGCAAAGCATAGAGAGAGGCAATACAGTTAGAGCTACCTGCAGAGAGTCTCAGGTCCAATTTGATAGTTAGGGAACACATCCCTCGTGCATGCATCAGTTGATGTATGCAAATCTAGGATTTGTTCTGTTCAGGGATTGAGAGTCACATCTAAGGTAACTTGTTGTATCTATTCTTTCATATATTGCTCTGGGCTCAAGATAGAAGAAATCCCCATAGTTTGTTGGTTTTCCCTGGCTCGGGTTTCCAAGGTATATTCAGTGTTTGTGTGTGATTGCATGTGTTTCAGTTTTGGTAAAGAGATCTAGTTGTTGGGTTTATATCCATATGAGCATGTATTGATATCGAGACTCAAACCACTTGAGGTCTCAGGGTGATTCAGAGGGAGTAGTGATCTATGAATCTAAGTTTTACATCTGCTACATTGTTAGATGCATCAAACTCTAATCTAAAAGCAAAGTTGAAAGTTTGCTTAGATGGGGAAATGATTACTATTCTAGCTCATTTTCCATATTTGGAATATGCCCCATCAAAGTATAACTTCCATATTTTATCTAACTTTTCATCTTTCATCTTTTTTTTAATAAGAGCCGTGAAGTTAGATAGAATAGCATAGTTTATGAGATTGTCTAATTTTGCAACAAATTCATTATGTAGATTCTTAGGGTTTTCAACATGGTACTTCTTTCAAATTCTCTATGTAGCTTAACCTGAGTGTTCTCTTATATATGTACTATTGCATAAGTCTAATCCATTTGGATGTGCCCTCCCAAATGTTGAATTATTGTAACTTCGAAGAATATTCTACTTTTATTTTATTAGTATAACTCCATCGGGGATGTTTTACCTCTGTTCGGGGATGTCATTATTATATGTGGTCATATAAAATTCATGAGGTAAAACCTCCATTGTAAGTCGGGTCGTTAGTACCCAAAAGAATGTAATATAATATTATTTAAGTCTTTCTGGAGAGGTTGGCCCAGTCAGTTAAGTGAGGCCGACCTAGCTGGGTTAAAACTCAAGTGAAAAGTAAAGTATAAATAAAGAGTGACTTCCTCCCATTTGTACCATTCACTCATTCATGCATTGCGCATTAGAGGAGAGAGATAAGTCTGTGAAGGAGGAGGAGGATTGGCTTGGATATAGAGTTTGGGTTTGTCTCTCTTATTTGTGAGACCTATTTTGGGCATTGTAATTTGGTAATCTATATTGAGGAATTTCTTGCCGGGTTTTCTTCCCCTTGAGGGTTTCCTAGGATATATTGTTGTGTACCTTGTGATTGTGTGTCTTTCAGAGATCCTTGTTATGCTTCTAATGTGAAATTGTATTAAATGCTCATGAATTTAGAATTTAGTATTTAGTAGCATATAATATTAACATGGTATCAGAGCTTTCCTGAAAAGAGAAACTTTCATAAGGTAAATCTCTCTCTCTCTCTCTCTCTCTCTCAGCATAAAAATTAGGGCTTCTTACAAAAGTGGAATTTTTGAGTGCAAGTGGCATAGGAAAGTGCGCCCCTCCTAGGAACATCTATTGGCACCAAGATTGAAATTTTTCAGTGGGTGAATCTTCCAAAAATTCAAACCCTAGTTTGACTTTGGACCAAAAAAACCAGAAAACCAGAGAAATCCAGAAACTGCAGACTAGAATTTTGCAAGTCAAATTTCAAGGGTAAAAATTTGGAATCTTTAGAAACCAAGTGTACCAGCATACTCGCCTCATTCAAGCGCATATTGTGGTGAGTTCAGTTTTTACTTTTGAGAAATTTTAATTTTTGGTTATTCTCTTCTCTCTAGGATAAGATGGCCCCAAGCACTAAGCTTGATGACAAGTTGGAAGGCATAGAGAACTTTCGTACTTAGAAGTATAGGATTGGACTCATTCTAGAAGAGAATGATCTTTCAAAGTTTGTTAAAGAAGATGTACCAGAACCCGAAGAAGTTGAAGCTAAGGAAAAGCATAAGAAGGACATGATTAAAGCCAAGAGGTGAATCTATCCAAGATTACTTTACTATGGTTTCTCAATTCAAAGAACAACTAGAAGCAATTGGAGACAAGCTTGACGAAGATGAACTAGTGATGGCTGCTCTCAATGGTCTCACTAGACCTTGGGACTCTTTTATCCAAACAATGAGTGCAAGAAAGGAAAGCCTACTATTTGAAGTAATATGGGAAGAATGCGTTCAAGAGGAAGCTAGAGCGGCAAATCGAGAAGCGCTACTAAGAGAAGATGATCAATCCCTAGCTACTCATACTAAAAGAGGAAAGGGAAAATCCCATTTCAAGAAGGAAACTCATGAGTTTCATCCACCTAAGAAGTTTCAAAAGTATAAGAAGGGAAACTACAATCGAAAAGACTTCTCTTCTTATCAATGTTTTCATTGTGATAAGATGGGACATATTGCCAAATATTGTCCAATAAGAAAAGAAGAATACAGGAAGAAGAGTATCAAAAGACATCATGCACATTTAGTCGAAGAAGAAGAAGAAGAACATCCCAGGAAGCAAGCAAAGGAAGAAGCAGAAGAATATGTTTTATTCTCCACTCTCTCTGGGACTGTGACACCTAGAAATGACACATGGCTAATTGATAGTGGTGCTTCAAAGCACATGACAGGTCAGAAGAAGAATCTCTCTAGTCTAGAAGAAAAGAACTCCCCTCAAAAGGTATCATTAGGAGATTATTATCAATACCCTATTAATGGAATAGGAGAAGCCACCTACAAGATTGATTCAGGAACCCCGATGAAGATGAAAGATGAAAGATGTACTATATGTACCAGTCCTAAAGAATAACCTACTTTCTATCTTAGCTTTAGATAAGAAAGGTTTTAGGGTTTCCTTTATAGATGGAGAAGTTCTCATGTGGCCCAAAGGAAAATCTATAGAAGATGCAGTTGTTATTGGAATAGATGAAGGAGGTCTATATAAACTAAAAGGAAATTCAGAATCAGCTTTGATTCGTGATACTACAAGTCCATGTTAATTCAGGCATAGATGGCTTGCTCATATAAGCTACAAAGCCATACCACATGTGAGCAAGGTAGTAACAGGGTTACATGATCTAACGATTAACCATGAAGGAATATGCAAAGAATGTGCAAAGGGAAAGAACATAAAGAATCCATTTTCAAAGAGCGACACCAAGACGAAAGGGATATTGGAACTTATTCATTCGGATGTATGTGGACCAATGCCTTCAACATCGTTAAGTGGGTATGTATATTATGTCACATTCATTGATGATTATTATAGAAAGACTTGGGTTTACCTTTTGAAGACAAAATATGAAGTATTCGGAAAGTTCAAGGAATTCAAAGCCTTGATAGAGAATCTTTCATAAAGAAAGATCAAGACACTCAGGTTGGATAATGGAGAAGAATATACCTCTAAATATTTTGAAGCCTTTTGCAAGGATTCTTGGATTAAGAGGGAGCCCACTCCCTACAATCCTCAACAAAATAGTGTTGTTGAAAGAAATAATCGAACTATTATGGAAGTAGTGAAGATGATGATCTATGATCAAGATCTTCCTATGCATATATGGGATGAAGAAACAAGGACTACAGTATATGTACAAAATAGAATATCCCATAGTGCACTTGGGTTCAAAACTCCCGAAGAGATGTTCACAGGAAAGAAACCAGAGGTAAGTCATCTCAAGATATTTGGTTGTCTAGTTTTTGTTCATATTCCAAAAGAGAAAAGAACCAAGTTGGATCCTTCCGGAAAGAAAGGAACCTTTGTTGGATACTGTGAGGTCTCCAAGGCCTTCAGGATCTATATACCAGGCTACCATCACATGGATATTAGCAAGGATGTAACATTTAATGAAGATGAATCTCTCAAGAAATACAGAAAGTGCCAACATGAATAAGTATATGAAGAAAATGAAGCTCCTAGAGTTGCAGAGGTTGCACCCTCTCCCGATGATGAGACTTCGGAAGATCATGATATGTTGGAGCCCCAAGAACCTCCACCCATGACTATCTCTCGCAAGAGAAATCCATCTTGGGCTCGTGAAATTATTCAAGATGCAGAAAAGTATCGAGCTCCAGAAGGCTCCTCAAGAGAAAGCAAGAAGCCAAAGCCATTTTCCAATTATGTGGCTTTGATGTGTGATCTTGTAGACAAAGAACCTACTTGTTTTGAAGAATCCATTCAAAAGAAAGAATGGGTAGAAGCTATGACGGAAAAATACCAATCTATAATGAAGAATGATGTATGGGACATAGTTCCCAAAACAGAAGGTAAAAGTGCGGTATCTTCTAAATGGATATACAAGATAAAACATGAGGTGGATGGAAGTATTGAAAAATACAAAGCTATATTTGTGGCTAGTGGATTCTCTCAAAAGGAAAGAATCAATTATGAAGAAACATTTTCACCAGTAGCAAGGTACACTTTAATTAGAACCATCATGGCACTTGCAGCCACGATGAAATGGAAGTTACACCAGATGGATGTGAAGACAACTTTCCTGAATGGTGTCATTGAAGAAAAAGTGTACCATAGAAAAACCAAAAGGATTTGAGGTTGAAAACAAAGAGACGCATGTTTGCAAACTGAAGAAGGTTCTGTGTGGGTTTAAGAAATCTCCAAGAGCTTGGTATGGAAGAATTGATAGCTTTCTGACAAGCTTGGGCTTTACCAAGAGTAAAGTTGATCCTAACCTTTAATTCAAGGTTGTGGATGATGAACCTGTCATATTATTACTATATGTGGATGACTTATTCCTGATAGGAAATGAGAAGCAAATTTCAGATTGCAAGAAGAAGCTCGCTGTAGAATTTGAGATGAAAGACCTTGGCTTGATGCATTATTTTCTATGTCTCGAAGTATGGTAGATCCCAAAAGGAATCTTCCTTCACCAAGGGAAGTATGCAATAGAAATCTTGAAAATATTTGATATGTTGGAGTGTAAGGCCATGGCCACACCCATGGATACAAATTTGAAGTTGATATCTTATGCTTTGTCAGAATTGGTGGATATGACACTATACAGCAAGATTATTGGGTCATTGATGTATCTGACAAATACTGGGCTAGATATATGCTTTCTTGTGAACACATTGACTTAGTATCTGGTTGAGCCCAGACATGTTCGCCTTGTAGCTTCAAAGCATGTGATGAGCTACCTGAGAGGTACAATAGACTATGGTCTCAGTAAAACTAGAAATCATGATTTCAGACTGCTTGGTTACACATATTCAGATTGGGTAGGAAGTGTCTCAGACAGAAAGAGCACTTCAGGTAGATGTTACACTCTAGGTTCAGCCATGATCTCATGGCTAAGTAGGAAGCAGTCCAGTGTTGCTCTGAGTACTGCAGAAGCAGAATATATTGCAGCTTGTTCTGCCAGTTGTGAATCCATATGGCTTCGGAAGTTGTTATTAGGTCTATTTGATTTGGAGTTAGATACCACAGTGATTCTATGTGATAACTAGAGTTGTATAAAGATGACAGAGAACCCTGTGTTCCATGATAAGTTGAAGCACATAGAAATACGGTATTTCTACATTTGAGATATGGTGCAAAAGGGAGCTATAAAGCTCCAATATGTGAGCACCGATGAGCAGGTTGCAAATGTGTTGACTAAGCCTTTGTCTCGTGTGAAGTTTGAGCATTTCCATGACAAGCTTGGTGTAGTCCGTAAGGACTTCCCTCGAAAGGGGGAGTAGTGTTGATGATATTGTGGTGCAGTGGGATTGATCATCCCTAGAAAGTGATCTTGTAATTCCGAAAGGAAGGATTGTCTTAAATGTTGATCCTTAGACTAGAATCTCGTAATTCCGAAAGTAAGGATTGTCTTAAATGTTGATCCTTAGACTAGAATCTCGTAATTCCAAAAGGAAGGATTGTCTAAGATGTGAGTAGTGGACAAGGATCCCGCAATTCTGAAAGGAAGGATAGTCCAAGTGTGGTAGCTCTGTAAAGACTGGGTCCCGTAATTCCAAAAGGAAGGATTGTCTGAGCACCACCAGTGTTGATGGACTAGAGTCCCGTAATTCCGAAAGGAAGGCCTTTCCATGATCCCATAATTCCGAAAGAAAGGATCACTATATTTGTTGGACTAGAATCCTGTAATTCCTAAAGGAAAGATTGTCCAAGATCTCATAATTCCGAAAGGAAGGATCACCGGAGTTGTTGGACTAGAATCTCGTAATTTTGAAAGGAAGGATCACCAGAGTTGTTGGAATGGATCCCATAATTTTGAAAGGAAGGATTGTCCACGATCCCGTAATTCTGAAAGAAGAATCATGTGTGCTGCAGGTGATGATATTCTAGTGCTACAGAAGATTATGTTCCAGTACTGTAGATGAGGATGCTCCAATGCTGCAAATGTTCCAGTACTGTAGATGAGGATGCTCCAATGCTACAGATGTTCCAATACTGTAGAGGAGGATGTTCCAATGCTGCAGATGTTCCAGTACTGAAGATGAGGATGCTTCAGCATTGTAGAAGATTGTTAGACACAATGGCACACTAAGAGGGGGGATGAATCAATGGTCCATCCCTTAAGACCAATTTCAACTTCTTCAATACTTAAACATACATCATTTGCATTTTCACTTTAACACTTAAGCAGAGATCATCATTCACACTAAGGTATACATCAGTAATCATTAAACTTAAACATGTCATTCATAATATTAATTCACACCATTAGAGACACGTCACAATATAAGCTTTGCAATCTTTTTATATTTGATTCAATCGGCTACAACCGTTAGGTGTCATCAGCTACAACTTATTGAGAAGCACCAACTTCTATTCCAAGACTCATCTTGGTCTTTTCTTAGGTCCAACTAAGAAAAAAGTACAAGGCCCAGCTTGTATTACATACAAACACTTGTCGTCATTTCACATTATGTCCATTCATCAACACTGTCATGTCAATCTGATGTTAGCATCTATTTACTGTAGTTGTCACTGTCATAAGTCACATGTCATAGCTATCACTATCAATATCTATCATTCCATTGTAACAATCATGTCAAGGAAATATTCCCATATAAGGGATACTTATGTCGAATCACATTAAATGTTGTCATACTGTAGAATGTCTTCACATAATGCTTTGGAGTCTACTCATCATCATGTCATCAACGTGTCACACGGTCATGTAATTCTGTTAGTATTGTCACATAATGGTTATACCTATCATGTCAAGTTGGCATAGTCAAGATATTACACACAACTTCTCAATGTCATCACTGTCACTGAGTTGTCACAGATCACATCATCATTGTCTTCAAACTTTTTCTCTGTATGTGTATTATATCACGAAGATCTGAAGCAACCTGAGCTATGCTGAGAGAATAGAGCCCGAAATTTGCAGACAGCCTAGTATGATAGTTTGAAATTGCAGAGAATATGACAGTCTAGTAACCTCATAAAGCAACCTGAGTTCAACAAGGAAATAGCCTAAATATGCAGTAAGGTGACAGCCAAAAATTATGAAGGAAAACAGCCTGTCAACTCCTGCTGATCTGCTATTGCCCATGAAAATCTCAAAGACACGAAGATCAGAGCTCACTTCCACAGATCCAAATTTCTCTCAAGAATGAAGTTTTAAAGGTGTATCTATATAAGTCGTTTGCTATAAAGTTTTGGAGCCGAATTTCCATTCTTGTATATTTTTTTTAATTTTCTTTTTGACTAATTTGTGGAACCGACTTGTCATATATTTTTAATGTATTTATTTAATAATTAAAGGTTGTATTTTGAAGCTAACCCAACTTGATTGAATCCATTATTCTTGCTTGATCTTCTCACAATTCCATGTCATTAAATAGTTCCAAATGTTATGTGTATTCCATGCCTTTATTACCAATCATCAAGGTCTTCAAGTGTATAGGCTTCTTCAATATTTACAAGGAGGGCTTCTTATCTCATAATCCACTTCATCAACAAGCCAACCTTGCAGGGACTTCTTCAATGTAACTAGGGATTTTTCATTATACAAGAACTTCAACTTCAACTTCAATGATTTTACGGACTCCATGACATCTTATGGGCTTATTCAACATTCTTAGTGCCACATCAAGGACCCATTAGCTTACATGGACAAGAGCCACATCATCTTCAACAAAAGACCATCATGAGTGGGTTCCAAGACCCAAGTTTGTATGTGCAAGACATGACCATAAATTTTTCATGGTCCAAGTTACCACAAGCAATGGGGTTATCATATATAATGTCAATGTTACAACGTAATTTTCCACCTTGTGAGCATCAGCATTCTTTAGCCTTCAGGATCCATTTTACTGACTCAGATTCACTTTCTGTACTCCAGAAACACTTTTTCCCTATTTTTCTTCCTATACGCTTGATGTCCCATTATAGCTAGCGTACATGCGAGCTGTTCCACTATAGCCTGCAGGTACCAAGTAAAATGGTAAAAATCATTAGAAAATTACTTTTAACTCCCAAAAAGCGGTCTTAGGGTGACCTTTGGCCCTCCATATGCCCCGAAATGCCTCAATATGTCCTTTCACTTACCTTTGGAAGGCTATATATTGAGCTCTTATGGCATATGGAAGGGAAGAGAAAGAGAGAGCAAGATAACTCTAGTGGATTTTTGTCGTGACTTGAGTCTACACTCATTGATCCTTGTTGTTGTGAATTCCTTATATTCACCTTCCAAACTCCTTTCATAGTTTGAGTTTTCCATTATATGGAGGATTGAAGTGGTGGAGGCACAAGTGGAGAGACCCAGTTCTTGGTTCAGATTGGTTGTCGGCAAGAGGTCGTATATTGTACTTCTTGTTATTCATTAATGGAAATACTCATTTTCTCGTCCAATTGATGTTGTGAATATTGTTAAATTACATTGGGTTATATTTGCTTAAAATATCATGGATCATGCTATTGATTATGCTAATGTCTTTCACATATTATATGCACTTGTTTGTACTTTTTGTTGAGACTAATCTGCAGGTTCAAGTGTGGAGATTGAAAGGTCAACAGGGATCTACATCGAACATTCGGTTGAAGGTTGGTATTTTCTCCATTATCTTAGCATTGTCATTTATATAGCATTGCATTGGGAATTGAGTTATTTTTCAGGTAGTCATCTGTCTATTGTGGTCTGCCCCAATCCATAGGAAGTTTTCTCCGTAACAGAAATGGCGACTCCACTGGGGAGAACATCCATTTTTGGGTATTTTTAGGCATTTGTCCTTATTTACAGTTGTTGTCTGTTGAGGTTCTATGTCATTGATTGGCCATTGGGATATACATCTATAGAAAACAAGATTTTTCTGGGTGATTGGACTCTCTGTTTGCTCATTTTTCTTTCCCTGTACGCGGTTTAGCTTAGTTTTTCCCACATCTAACCGCCTCTGTCTACATTGTAGCCCACGTCCACCCGCATTTTCCCCTTAGACGGTAGCGTACAACTCCGGGTTTGATTGATTTATGGCCTTGGATTGTTGTTGGGTTGGTTTTGAGTGTTCCTGAGTCTTAATTGGCCTTATTCCTGACTGTTCCATGCCCTGTTTGTGACCAGAAACTCCTTTTTCTCTTTGTTTTGAGTCTTGTTGGTTTCACACCATTTTTTTATTTTCTAGCTCATTACATTGGCTGAGTCTCACTATCTGGGATTTGCTGGGTTGTCTTAGTGATCTGTTCTACATTTCTTTAACCAAATAGGTAGATTTCACTTGCGCTTTTCATTTCATTATATTGAAAAAATACAAAAACATAGTTTTGCATTTTCCTTTTCATTATAAGAGAAAATAAAAAAATAAAAAATTGCTTTCCATACTGCATTTTGCATTTGAGTGCTTGTGCTTTCATCTAGGATCTGCTTGTGCATTGGAAATTTAAAATAATTGCATTTTATTTCAAACCATTGGATTGATTATCATCTTAGTGGCATTTTTTTTATTGGATAGATGAGTCTAGAGTTTGTTGGTTGTGCATACTATTGAGTCCTATACATCATCAGTTTCACGACCATATCCCTTGAGTAATTACACCCATTTAAAATCAACGCTTAATCTTAAAATTGATTAGAATGATTTTTATTTTATAGGGTGCACCAACTAGTATAGGTTTAGAGTCTTGGAATAGATCATTGTGAGTTAACAATCCAAGACTACTAGACGAAACATTATGTGTCTGACCAAGGAGTGGTGAATTCCATAGTATACATCAATGTTCTCAGGAAGCTCTACTGAGACCAGAGTTAAGCACGAGGTCACAGGAGGTTGGTTGCATAGATAGCCCTCCAATACTGGCCAAACGTGGGAGATATTTCCAGGATTTGTTCGTGTACGGGGGCTCTTAAGGGATTGTTGGGCCTGGCCTAGATGGGGCAATTTTGAATAGGAAGTATTGTGAGAACTGCGGAGCTAAGCACAGTTAATTTTGAACAATTTTGGGATAATTTTTGGTATACTGCGAAGTTGCGCACAGCATAGTGTCAGAGGAGCTACGAGGTTGGTGCTGCGAGGAGTACAGCGATGCGATGTGCCACGTCAACGAAGATCCAGCTAAGCACAACATCGATGTATGAAGGAAGTTGTTTTGGTTAGGTCATAGAAGACCTATTTTTGGCAAAGATCGTCGATAACTACCAAGCAGTGGGTAGGTGCAGATCGGAGGTAGGTGACTCATCACAACGGGAAGAAGACTACTACTACTCGAACCAGTCATCTAAGGCCGGAAAAGAAGGAATAGATCGGCAGAAGCAACCTATTGGCGTGCATATAACATAAGATCCACTGCCAGATATCAGTAGTCCGGTTTTGGGAAAACCGCAACAGTTTTGTAAACCTAAGGGTTCTAAATTTGTAAAATGTGAAGACATGACCTACAGGTCTTGATCTATATATAAGATAATTTTGTAAAGGAAAAGGGTTAACTCTCATTTTGGTTAATATTATTGAATATTGTAATATCTGTTAGATAAAATCATTGTAAAGGCTTTGCAGCTGAGTGCGTAGAGACCTAATTTTGAGATAAAGAAAGAAGAGCGTCTGCAGCTGAGTGCACAAACAAAAGAACTATTGTACCCTTTCCTAGATAATAAACAATAGTTCTTGTGGACATAGCTTCCCATCCGGGGGGGTGAACCACGTTAAACCATTGTGTTATGTGATTGATGTGCATGATTATTATTAATTTGTTATTTAAATTACTTGCAGTGCATGCATGAGGTTACTGTTATCTTATATGTGTTTATTTTTATCTATATTCTCCACGGAAGGGATGGAATAAGATGTTAATAGATCATGTATGGACGAATGATAGCAGGAAAGCCCCTATAAGTTTCAAATGAATGGATCAATGAGATAACCACAGCGTTAATTGTCAGGAATGAATTGCGGTATCGAGCACACAGCACTGCGTATCTCACTCATCTGCATAGATCATGGTGTTTATCAGTCTAAAATAATGATGAATGCATAAAGGCTATCAAATAAGGTTGAGTAGAAGTGATTAAGTCTCATAAACCCCACTGCACGGCCTTTGGAAGCGCTGAGGGTGCAATTATCCTTGTTCCTGAAGATATTCGACGCGGAGTAGGAGACTCTGCACAACCACTAAATGTAGTTGCGCAGTCCGTCACCGAGCTGCGCATTATTCAACTGAATCAATCGCACCACCTGGTTGTGGAAACCTGCTTCTGCAACCACCCCCTCAACTTCGCCTCGAGTGAGACCTCAAGATGCTTGCAATCTGTTGCCGAAAGGGCCGATGAATAGCGGTTTTGTTGGTATTTTGTACCACAAAGTACCTAGGTCTACATTGGAAAACCTCTAGAACAGTGCTACGACCAACAAATGGTTCCATTGCCGCGCTAAGACCTGTGATGCGATAGTGTATTCAGAAACGTAATGTCTGACAATTGGCATCCAGAAAAGAAAGAAATTTGGGCTTGGTGTGATAAGATCAAAAGAGACTTTGCAAAGAAAGAAAATAGGCATCCACGTCTATCTAATGTATAGTGGTTGAATAAATACTTGTGGAGAGACATCCACGAAATGTTTTGGGCATTGTTTCCAAATGAGCTACACGAGTGGATATCGCACCTAGCAAAAAGAAAGAATTGCTCCCAAGGTGGAGTACCTACAGAGTGGAGTCCGGAGCTTACTGAACAACTCAAAGCAATCGACAGTCAACTGTCACGAGCAGTTGACTTCTAGGTTGATAGCATACTAGAAGGTTTTGTGATCGAGTTTGCTGTAGATACGCTGAAATCATATAGCCAAGCTGAAGCATACTTTTTCGAAGGATTCAGAGGTAAGTTCTTGAAAAACCTAAACCTATACATTAAAATGCTTTTAGCTGAGAAAGGTGTTTTAAGAATGCAGCAATAGTTCAAAATATGTCATGGTAGAGAACACATACATTGATTCTGACAAAGAAAACCATACTTTGAGAAGTGGAAAGAGATACAAGCTTACTAATGAGAAGAAACCCACATCCTCTAGAAATCGTATAGATACGGAAATTCCATGTGACCTCAATAGTAAGAACATTCAGTTATCAGCCACAATCCAGCACATTATACCTCAGAATCAATCAGTCTAGAACCCATCCGCTGCGAGCATCACGCAACCCATCCCACAGCTCAGTAATACTACTGACACCGTAGGACCAAGTACTCACAGCACTACATCTCATACCATTCCCCATAATACTATCCCTAGCACGATCCAGCAACCTGTATCTACTTTTGTCACAGGGAATCAGTCTCGGAATAGTACAAAATTCGAAAGCAGAATGACAGATAATGATATAAAACTGTCGATATTCAAAGGAACGGGTCAAGAAGACCCTGATCAGCACTAGTTTCTATGCGAAGCCATGTGGAGTGTTAAGCAAGTGACAGATGATGATATCAAGAGAGTGCAGCTCATAACTACTTTTAGAGATAGAGAGCTGCATTGTTTTATAAAGTATTCTCAAGCACAGCCAAGAACCTTAGCAGATATCAAGACCGTGATCGCAGTTGAGTTTAAGAAACCCAAATCAGAATCATAGTGCATTAAGGAGTTGAAAGAAATCAAGCAGAAACCTACTGAATCGGTGTGGAAATTCAACCAAAAATTCAAAACATTGTTGGACCAAGTGAGCTTTGTTATAGCTCTGCAATAGGATCAGAATGGTTCATTGCTGCGTTGTTGCCCCACATCAGACAACCACTAATGCAACAAAAGGTTGTATCTCAAGCTAAGGCCTTGGATATCACAATGAAGTTGGAAGCTTCACCAATTGGAGAAAGTAGTTCGGGGATGATACGGATCCAGAACCAATTGGCCACTTTGACATTAGAGTTACAAGGTATGAAGAATGGAAAAGAGCAGAGACATGAACAACGACATGAAGTTTGGTGCATAGGATGCAAAGGAGAGGGCCACACCAGAGAACATTGCGCCTAATTTCAAGAATACCTTAATAGTGGTGCACCAAACCCAATAAATATGAATCAGAACCAGGTGCCATGGTGTGAAATTTGTAGAAGCTGAGGACACGGACCTGAGGATTGCTACCTGATACAAAAATATGTAAAAACACCTAAAAACGTATACTGCAATTTCTGTAAGTCAGTTGGACATGATGAGTCCAACTGTCATGCTTATGAACTGATGAACGAAAGAAAGAGATATATGGAAGCAATGTGAGGTGCTGGAATGTACCGTGTTCAAGAGGAAAATCAGCCAAAGCAAGAGAACACACACTATGATCAAGGAGGATATAGAGGTCGCGGTGGTGGATATCGCGGGAAAGGAAGAAATACTGGTCAAAATCAAGGAAGAGGATGAGGCCAGGTAATATGCTATAACTGTGGCCAACCAGGTCACGTATCCATAGAATGTACTAATCCATGCACCGCATGCAACTACTGTAAATCATTTGATCATGTGATTGAAAATTGTACGGTGCTTGAGGTAAAAATGCAGAAGAGGAGAAGAACAGAATCACCGAACCCTAATATCCAGTTGATCGCATCAGAGAACAAACCTATTGGTTAGAGTGTCAACGCAGTAACGCGAAGTGGCACCGATACAGGAAAAGACAACAGCACAGAAGCCTCGACTTCTGGAACAACTGAACCTAAGAGAAACCCTGGAGAAACAGTAGGGATAAGAAAAGCTCTTGGGAAAGCACCTCCAATGAACTTACAGAAAAACAAGGAAATATTCAAGGAAGCACGGGACATGTTTAAACAACCACCACCTACTTCACCAAGGATTCCACTGTGAAGCCAAGAACCACAAATACAAGACATGCCACTGGCATATGATCAGACGCGCACTGCACCAAATACCTCTAATTTTGTTGCGCAGTTTCTACAAAGCTGCATCAAGTTATTAAAAAGCAAAGACACTCTTATGGAATTTGAAAAACTGATAAATCCGTACGAATCATGTAGTAAGAAAGGAATAGCACATGGCACAGTACATAACATTAGAAGTCCCAAAAGAACCGGCAGGGAGATGCGGTTCACTACACAGATAGGAGACTATGAGATGGACGAGATCATTCTTGATCTCGGATCTGAAGCGAATGTCTTAACCAATCAGACATGGCAGGTGATGGGAAAACAAAAGTTACAGTGGTCACCTATACAGCTAAGAATGGCTAACCAAGGCATAGTTATACCTCTGGGAAGGTTAACCAACACCATTGTCGACATTGATGGAGTGCGAAGTTATGCAGACTTCGAAGTAATTGAAATTGTGGATGATAGAAATCCTTATCCAGCACTACTGGGCATTGATTGGGAAATGACGAACTCCACTGTCATCAATTTGAAAACAATGAAAAATGATATTTGAAGGAAATGACATAAGGGTTGTCGCACCATTGGATCCTTCACGGGGGGAGCGATATGTTGAACCTATTCAAGAAGAGTACAAAGCCCAAGACCTTGACCATATCTATCAAATGACAACAAATGTTGCGGACTATATTGATCCTACTATGGATGGAATGCTCAGCTAGCACTAGGAAAGCTCTTGCATCTCAGACTCAGATGCAGGATTAGAAAACTGGCAACAAAGAATGCATGAAGTATCTGCTAGAAGATGCGCGACAATTACAAAGTCACTCCGTTGGATTGGAAAGCAGGTAATGTTCAGGTACACAGGGTACTCCCAAAAGACCGAACACCTATAGAAACCACTTCACACAAACAAATCACATATCGATACACCAATGTTTTAACATGGTTTAAACCCTCATGAGGGAAACACTCCATGGCCCCGGCCAAATAGCTTCTATGGGACAATTTATTATGCAAATAAAGAGAGTTACAAATGAGCTTCTCATAATCGATCAACTTTCCAATGACCCTCCATGCTCTTTAAATAGAGATCATGGACCAATCGGGTGTTAAGACACAGATCAAGGGTAGGTATGATCTAAGAGAAGTTGAACCGTCTCTATGTCGGGAACATATTATGACCGTCGGATTAAGTATTTACAAATGCATACTAAAGAAACACATTTTTCCTAACGGATATATTACACAAGTTGATCTTAACTAACTCCTAAGTGTCTAAATATCCTAACATCCCCCCTTAAGAACAACTTGGGATAGGATTGAAGGATTTACAAAAGTGACACTATTAGGAGAAGGAAGGAGGCAATAGAGCCTATCCCCCATTAATGACAAGTTCCTGAACTCCTAACATAGATCGAAGTTTAGAAAACTTCGCTTCTGTAAGAGACTTGGTGAAGATGTCTGTAACTTGATCATCTATAGGACAAAAGAGTACCTCAAGAACACGATCATGAACAAGATTTCTGATGAAGTGCATATGAAGCTCAATGTGTTTGCTGCGTTGATGTAGGACTGGATCTTTGGCAAGCTTGATGGCACTTTGATTGTCACACCAAAGTGGAGTAGGCTATTGCTGTTCAAATCCAAACTCTGAAAGGATCTGTCGAAGCCATAAAGCTTCCTGACTGGCATTAACTGCGGCTCGATATTATGCCTCTGTTGAAGAAAGAGCAAGAGCTTGTTTTTTCTTACAAGCCCAAGTAATAGGTCTACATCCCAGACTGAAAACATAACCTGCAATAGACTTTCGATCATCAGGATTGCCGACCCAATCTGAATCAGTGAAACCAACCAACAAAGGTTTCCCCCCTATACTGTAATGAATCCCAAACTGAATTGTACCTCGAATATATCGAAGTATTCTTTTAGCTGCTTTCCAGTGACTTTCATGAGTTGTTTGCATATAATGGGAAACATGACCAATGGCAAAGGAAAGGTTAGGACGGGAATGAGTCAAGTATAAGAGACTACCAACAAGCTGACGATACAAGGTGGCATCTACTTCAGGTGAAGGACAAGTGGCAGAAAGTTTGAATCCGGATTGGAAGGGAGAAGGGGTTGGTGTACAATCTTCCATGTGAAAGAGACGAAGAAGGTCACAAGCATACTTAGACTGAGAAAGAAAGATTCCTTCTTTGGTTTGCATGACTTGGAGACCACGAAAATAATGCAAATGCCCTAAGTCTGACATTTCAAAATTTTGTTTAAGACTGGATTTCATATGAGTTATAAGCTTAGGGTCACTACCAGTAAAAATAAGGTCATCAACATATAGAACAAGTATGATGAGATGGTTTCCTACTTTCTTGGTATAGACATTGGGGTCAGAATGGCATCTAGAAAAACCAGTGTCAAGGAGAAAGCTATCCATTTTGGCATACCAAGCTCTAGGAGCTTGCTTAAGGCCATATAAGGATTTATTAAGGCGACAAACAAGGCTAGAGTTATTCTGAACATATACAGGAGGTTGTTCCATGTAAATTTCCTCTTGTAAATCACCATGTAAGGAGGAAGACTTGACATCCATTTGATGGAATTCCCAGTTATGTAAAGCTGCAAGGGAAAGAACAAGATGGATGGAGTTCATTTTTGTGACAGGAGCAAAGGTTTCATTGTAGTCAATCCCTTCAACTTGGGAAAAACCTTTGGAAACTAACCTTTCCTTAAGTCTTTCAACACTTCCATCTGATGCATACGTAGTTCTGTAGACCCATTTACATTTGACAAGTTTTCTTCCTTTTGGAAGAGGTACAAGATCCCAAGTATCGTTCACCATTAAGGAACAATATTCTTCATCCATAGCTGCATCCCAATCTATATTTCCTGAAGCTTTTGCAAAGGTTTCTGGATCATGATTCTCGAAAACTTGAGCCAACAGAGAAGAGGCTCGCTGAAACTTAAAACGTGTTTGATGTTGATCTCTAGGATCACCGTCAAGATCACCAACTGCTTCACGTGTTGAACGGACCCATCGAGGAAGCACTTGTGCTGGTGCAACTAGAAGAACATGAGCAGGCGAAGGTGGATTTTCATCCTCATTGTCATCATCAGAAACTGGAGTTGGAAACCTGTCAAGGAAGTTGGAATAAGAAGAAGAAGGCACAATCGCTGAATCAAGCTCACAAGCCAAAGATGGCACAATCGCCGAGTTAGGCTCGCAAGCCAAGATATTTTTATCAAATTTAACATCTCTTCTAATGATTACATCATGAGAATGTGGTTGAATAAGTCTATAACCTTTTACATCTTCAGAATATCCAACAAATATGCACTTTTCACTTTTAGGCTGAAATGCTTTCCGTTTTTCATCTGGAATGTGATCCCATGCTTCACTACCAAACACACAGAAATGACTTACATCTGGTTTAATTTTACTCCATGCTTCTTCCGGTGTGATACCTTGTAAAGATTTAGTTGGGGTGCGATTAACTATGTAATTTGCACAATTAATGGCTTCAGCCCAAAATTGAAGACTTAGTCCCTTAGATTGGATCATACAATTAGCCATTTCTTTTAAAGTGTGGTTCTTCTGTTCAGCTACACCATTTTGTTGTGGTGTATATGGAACAGTGTGTTGTTGTTGGATTTCTTGTTCAGTGCAGAAAGTAGTGAACTTTTTGTTAACGTATTCTCCTCCATTGTCAGATCTTAACTTAATAATTTGATGACCATATTGTTTTTCAACAAGGGCCTTATAGGCCAAGAACATGTTAAATACTTTGCTCTTAAGTTTTAGGAAATAAACCTAAGTGCGTCTGGTGTAATCATCAATGAAAGTTAAGAAATATTTGAAACCAGGAAAGGAAGCAGATGGAAGAGGACCACACAAGTCACTATGCACAAGCTCCAAGGGAATCAAGGCGTGCCAAGAGGCACGCTTGTCAAAACTGTCCCAATGATGTTTTTCGAGTACACAACCGAAACAAACACCATCCCTGCAAGATACCATCAGAAGACCTGTCACCATATTGTCTTTACATAGTTGTTGCAATGAGCGATAATTTAAGTGACCAAATCGCTCATGCCAAAGTTTTCTCAAGTTATCACTATGAGCAACAAAAACTGAAGGAAAAAGTGATGACCCAAAGTTGTTAAACTTGTACAACCTGGTAATATCATCAACAATTTCGGTAGCTAGGACCTGGTGAGGATCTTTAAAATCCTTGATTACAACTTAGTGAGGTGTAAATGTCACAGTTTTACCTTCACCAGAATGAGTGATTTGATAGACTGATAACAAATTGCAGGAAATTCTTGGAACACATAGTACATGACTGAAATGACCATTATCTACTGGAACTGTTCCAGCTCCTACAACACTTAGAGATCTATCATCACCAACAAATATTTTTTTGATGTTACATTCATGCATAGTAGAAAAGATGGCTTGATCCTTAGCCATATGATAAGATGCTCCATAATCAATGAGCCATTCATTTGAAGTAGAAGAAGAAGATGCATTATAAGAATAACCAGAAGCACAAAGTCCATATCCATGAGAGGTAGATTCTGAAGGTGAATCTAGGCTGATGTGGTGCTTCTTTATTGTTGCTTCCAAGGCTGCCATCTTCTTGAAACACTTAGATTCATCATGATTATCTTTCCCGCAATAATTGCAATGACACTCAGTCTTCTTGCCTTTTGGCTTGGATTCTTTGTCATTTTTTAAAGAAGGAGCTGATTGAGAGGGTTTGGGACCCTTGTGTGACTTATTATTACGAAAATTTTGTTTCTTGGGAAGCTTGGAATTTTCTTTCTGTTGGGACAATAAGGCTTTCCCAGATGTATCTGCATTGTTGATTATTCCAAGATGGATGAGTTTATCTTGCTCTCTAATCAAGGAATCACAAAAGGATTCAAGACTAAGCTCTTGATAACTAGCTGCATTCAAGGATTCTTTCATGGAGTAAAATGTAGATACAAAAAACAAAATATGCAGGTCCAAGTTTTGAAAGAATATGATAAATGCATTGTTTGTCTTCCCTCTTAATCTTACATTCTACACATAAGAGTTTAAGAGTTTTGTACTTAGATAAATAATCTTGAACGCATGAAAAAACACTTGAATTTAAAGAAATCAAATCATTTTCAAGTTGATGACCTCGAATTTCATTGTGTTTACCAAACACAGATTCCAACTTGTCCCAAGCAGCATCAGGTTCATCAATTCCATATATGTGGAATCGCAAATCAATAGAGATTGACATCCCAATCAATCCACAAGCTTCGTCACATCTATTTGCCCATTTTATTTTCTTATCATCATCAGTGGGTTCTGTTTCTTTCCCTAAGGTAATTCTGAAAAGTCCCCTACTTCGTAGAACATCCTCCATACAAGATTTCCATGAGAAATAGTTGGAACTGGTAAGTAGAATATCACAAGGGGCGGCCATATTTGTAAATTAATGGCTGTAAAATCAGAAACCAATAATCTGGATGCGAAGAGCTCGAAAAAATAGGTAGTTTAAAAAAACGGCACTAAAAACTAACTTCGGATGATGAAGTTATGCTTGAACAAAGAAAATGCTGATGATGTCCCAAATAGTGACGTGGCACATAAAGAATGACCAGCTAAAAAAAAGGACCCTCATCTTCCCAAGATGAACTTTTAACAAACACTTTACAAGAAAGTTGCTTCAAGTAAATCACTTTTGTAAAATAAGTGATTTCACTTTTACAATGATGTTATTTTAAATAGTGCAGCAATAAAAATGAACTTAAGTGACTCACTTTTTATTTTTATATTTCATTATTTTAGTGAAATGCACTTTTACAATAAAGTAACTTGAAAATAGAAATTGCATCCACTTTTCTTTTTAAAAGTAACTTCCTAAGACTTGAACTCAAGACCTATTAAGGAATAAAACAACTTTGAACCAAGTGAGTTAGATTAAAAGGTATGTAAAATATGGGAATGAGGAAGGGGTTTTTTTTTTTTACTCTTCTTGCTCGATTTTCGTGCTTGCCTTTTTTCCTGCAAATCACACTACAAACCGAAACAAACAAACAAAAATTTCCACACTTGTGGAATTAGATCTCGTTAGCTTACCCGGAAAGTCTACATTTTCTCTTTGTTTCTGATTTGCCGAGATCGCGCAAGGTGCACGGAAAAGAGCATACGCAGCCGAGAAAAACCTTTTCCTTTTATGTTTCTGATTCGCCGAGATCGCTCAAGGTGCACAGCAAAGAGCATACACAGACAGAGAAAGCAACAATCTGAAACGAAAAAAAATCTAATGATAAAAACTGATAAAATATGAGATATTTTTAAAAAATAAAAATAAAAATGTGTCACTATAACATTATACCTTCACATCTGATGAAATACGCGTTTCTGAAGCAACCGGGAACCATTTTCGATTAAATGAAAACCATTTCCCAATGGAAACGGCGCTCCAGATGCAATGGAACACCTCCTACAGCCCAGAAATGCACAGAAATACCAGAACTAGAAACCCATTCGAGTTTCGGCAACAACAGTTCAAGATCGAGATCATAACTGGAAGTCGCTATTCATAAAAGCTCTAATACCATGTTCGGGTACACAAGGCACTCCCAAAAGACTGAACACCTATAGCAACCACTTCACACAAACAGATCACAAATTTATACACCGATGTTTTGACGTGGTTTAAACCCTCGTGAGGGAAACACTCCACAGCCCCGGCCAAATAGATTTTATGGGACAATTTATTATGCAAAGAAAGAAAGTTACAAATGAGCTTCTCATAATCGATCAACTTTCCAATGACCCTCCATGCTCTTTAAATAGATATCATGGACCAATCGGGTGTTAAGCCACGAATCAAAGGTAGGTATGATCTAAGAGAAGTTGATCCATCGGATCACTCTATGTCAGGAACATATCGTGACCATCGAATTAAGTATTTACAAATTCATACTAAAGAAACACACTTTTTCTAACGGATATATTGCACAAGTTGATCTTAACTAACTCCTAAGTGTCTAAATATCCTAACAGGTAAGTCCAATCCCCACTTATTATGGTACAGCTAATGTCTATTTATTTATCAAAGAATACACTACAGCAGTGGTAGATGAACATCGTGTCTCAGCATTAGACATGGCACTCAGAGAAACACCTGCCAGATGGTGGGATACACACAAAAAGACAATGACAACTTGGGACCAGTGCAGAATAAAACTATAGATTAGATTTGCTGATAAGGTCACACTACCATTTGAGAAATATAATGGCCAGAGGGATCCAGGAGATCATATCGCAGCTTGTATACAAGCTTGGAAGGAAAGACCACAGACAGAATGGGTACATCTCTTTGTGCATACATTGCAGGAGCCTATTCCAAAAAACGGGTACCTACAGGAGGAGATGCACACAAGAACCGCGGATTGGTCTAGCCTTACTGCAACCTTCCAGAAGGATTTTTGTAGTGTCCCCTCCTACCATATCAGTGTGATAGGGAGGACGTGGTGCTCAATCCGGGCAATTAGCCCCAAAACGTTTGAATTAAAGTCATGGATGCAAAGAACTGTATCTGTGCATGCTATGGAAAAACGATGGTAATCAAATAAATATTGTTGATCTCTAACACACATTCAAGGTTCTGTGACAGCCATGAAATAAAGATCTGTGCAGAATTATACAAGATCATATGGAAATGCATAATCATTTTAATACACAGCGGAAGCAAATTTATTAACAGATCCATGATACATTCAAAATATTCATCAAATGGTAATTGCAAATTTAACACAGGAGGATACTTATCTTAAGCAAAAGTAGTCCCACGCAATTGGCTATGCAACTGCAACATTCCACCCACCCGTAGGCCAGTGTGCTCCTCAATCTCTCAGCACCACTGCCACCCCCGAGCTGGGCATGATCTCTACAAGGAACCAGGGAACACCAGACTCACACATAGCCAAGCATACACCAAGATGAGCCAAGCCAATCTACAATTGGGTTTATCAGGCTGCTAGGAGATGGAAAGGAAGAATTGCTAAGCTAGTGAGCTCAACCATAGAGCTATGGGTACCTCTCCCAGATCTATTTAGCTTGGCACTCACAATGCCTACACACCCAACACCAGGAAGTATTCTCTTCACTGCCACACAGTCCCTCAAGCCATACCTTCCTTTCTAGTGCTCTCAGGGTGTGCATAGAAAAGTAGCCAGCCCTCTTAATCTTCTTGAGAGGATACTCCCTACACTAGGTTTATCAAGCCAATTCTGTCCACTACCATTCCAGTTTCTTGCTCATGGGTTCCAAACAAAACAGGGATGCACCTAACAGCAACCTACACTGGTTGAGCATGAGAAAACGTTTCCAACAGTGGGATGCATGAGATGGGGTTTCCTGGACTTCAGAAAAATGTGGGTAGACTCAAAACGTATTGGCACTTTGGAAATTCGACTGGGGAAGCAAAACCCATTCCAGAAAAACACCCCAGGGCAAAAACGCCCTCTCCCTCAGTCCCAATTCACGTCCCTCCTTCCCCAACTGTTGCACAATCCAAACATGAGTCCCTGGGCATGGAAAACGTAGGTTTATGGTGAAAAACGTGAGGATAACTTCCTGTGTGCTCAATATGCGTGAGAGGAAGAATGTAATCCATGAGGAATGGCCTTGGGTAGCATTTTGTGGGGGTTTTCTTGCCCAGCAAGCCAAGAATACGATTTTCAGGTTGGTAGCTTGCCCATGCACGAAAATGGCTTGCCCATACTTCTTCATTTCCAAGGCATTAACTGCCTTAACCAATTTCTTGGGAGAATTAAATGATTGGGTGCATGAGACAAAATGGGTAGTTGGTGGTTTTATGGGTTTCCCCATTGACACATGGATTAACACCATTGGCTCAAGGGTTTGAATAATTTCCCTCCCTTTTCCTTGTAGAGTCATGCCCCATCTCTTTTGTTGCCTTGCATAGCCGGTTGTGGGTTTTTCATTGAAAATTCATAATTACATGATGTCTTATATACATTGTGCTTATCTCGCACAAGAACCGTAGGCATCTATTTTTAATTGTCGATACATGAAACACTAAATCAACGGTGGGGCCTTGGCCTTGAGCTCCTCACCATGATTAAATTACAATATGCACATCATTTACGATTTAATACAAAGGGGTCAAAATGGGGACATTACAATTTTAGTTTCCAAGATGACCATCCGACTATACATGACACGCTGCAACTGATCAAGCGAAACATATTTAGCCCACATCGGAAAGAAGAAAATATAACACTAGAAGAGTTTTTTGACACAAGCAATGTACTTGCAAGTCTCCAACCAAATTGCACAGAACAAACAGAACAAGTCATGGGCTGTTATAACTTAGTTGGAAAAGATGAAGATAAGGAAGACAGTGATGAGGAGGATCTGCGCAATATAAAAATCCCTAAATCAGAAGGAATACGCGAGGTAGAAGGGCCTCCATTAGAGATTCCCGATATAAGTGGATCGGTCAAGACAAAGAAAGTGAACATCGGTACTAGTGAAGAGTCGAAGTTCGCAGCAATAGGAGACTACTGGGATGATGACACAGTTGCAGAAATCGCATCTATATTACAGGAATATCAGGAAGTATTCCCGACAAAGTTCACAAAGATGAAAGGTATTCTAGGAGACTTAGGAGTCATGAGAATTCCCTTTAAGCCCGGAGTGAAACCTATTAAACGAAGGACATATAGATTGAATCCATGCTACAAAGAACGAGTTAAGGCAGAACTCGATAAGATGCTCGATGCAGGAATTATTGAGCCGATTGAAGAATCTGAATGGATAATCCCAATGGTAACCCAAGACAAGAAAACAAAGGGTGAGATTAGAATCTGTTTTGACCCCAGAAAGTTGAATGATGCCTCTATGCATGATCCATTTCCTACACCTTTTACCAATGAAGTTCTTGATAACATTGGAGGGAATGAAGCATACTCTTTTAGTGATGGATTTTCTGGATACCATCAGATAAAAATTGATCCAGCCGATACGTACAAAACCACTTTTGCAACAGAATAGGGGTCATTTCAGTATACAGTGATGCCTTTTGGCTTGAAGAATGCATCATCCATATTTTCAAGAGTAGTGATCGCAGCATTCAAAGACTTCATCCACAAGTTTTTAGAAGTTTGCTTTGATGATTGGACTATTTTTGGCATATTGAAGAACCATGCCGCGAACCTCAGAATGATGCTAGAAAAATGTAGACAACATCAGATTTCATTGAATTTAAAGAAATGTATTTTCTGTGTTCCTTATGGGATTCTATTAGGACACATCGTGTGTAAGCAAGGGTTAATGGTTGATCCAGCGAAGATCGCATTTATTGCAAATTTACCTACACCAAATTCAGTTAAACAATTGCGCACTACACTAGGGCATACTGGATACTACAGGAAATTCATAAAGGGGTATGCACAGATAACCGCAGCAATGGAGAAGATTTTGAAAAAGGAATCACCATTCATTTGGAATGAGGACTGTGAGAAAGGATTCGACACAATGAAAGAAAAAATGGTCACCGCGTCGATCCTAGTTTTTCCAGACTGGGAAAAGCCATTTCACATACATGTTGATGCTTCATGTATAGCATTGGGTATCATTCTTGCGCAACCAGGAGAAGGAGGAATTGATCATCCCATTGCATTTTCGAGTAGAAAGTTGTAATCTGCTGAGAAGAACTATACCACTACTGAAAGTGAAGGACTTGCAATGGTATATGCACTACAGAAATTCAAACACTATTTGCTTGGTGCACACTTTTCAATGTTTACTGACCATTCTGCATTGAAATAACTGGTCAATAAGCCAGTGTTAGGGGGACGAATATGCAGATGGATCTTACTCTTCCAAGAGTATGATTTTGAAATAATAGTTAAACCAGGTAGATTAAATTTAGGCCCTGATCATCTATCAAGGATCGAGTAAGGAGAGGAACCAATGAATCTAGAAGACAATCTGCCTAATGCGCAATTGTTTGCTATACAGATCACTGATGATTATTATCAGGATATCATTGACTTTCTAACTATTGGGTTCAAACCTACTAAATTTACTACGCAGCAAAAGAAGCAGCTGGTAGTACGAGTCGCAGACTTCACCATTATTGCAGGACAACTCTATAAGTTAGGACCTGATGAAGTGTTGCGAAGATGTGTATTAGAACATGAGAAGCCACTTGTATTAGCTGATGCATATTCAGGAGCCACAGGAGGTCATTATGCAGGAAGAGCTACTGCACAGAAGATACTGCGTGTAGGGCTATGGTGGCCTACAATCCATAAGGACTCCAAAGAACATTGCCATAACTGCGATGTCTGTCAGAAGACAGGGAAACCGTCAAGAAGAGATGAAATGCCATTGAATCCTCAGCTGGCCTTGCAGGCATTCAAGAAATGGGCAATTGATTTTGTGGGACCTAATAACCCACTGGGAAAAATAAGTGGTGCAAGGTATATTATTACAGCAACTAACTATCTCACCATATGGGAAGAAGCAAAACTAGTCAAGGACTGTAGCGTAGTTACAGTCGCACAATTTATTTTTTAGAATATCCTTACATGATTTGGATGCCCAAAAATTTTGATGAGTGATCAGGGTACTCATTTTTTGAACAGAACTATTGAATCTTTGACTGAATAATTCCACATCCATCATCAGCGCAGTACGCCTTATCATCCACAAGCGAATGGTACTGTTGAAGCATTTAATAAAGTACTTGAGAATGCTCTAACCAAGGTATGCAATGTAAACCACGATGACTGAGACCTGTGCATTCCTTCAGTATTATGGGCATACAAAATGACATGCAAGAAATTAACTGGACATACACCTTTCAGATTGGCTTACGGACAAGAAGCAATAATGCCTATGGAGTACATTATACCTAGCTTGAGAATAGCTACATTTATAGGGATGGTAGATCACGCAGCATTAGAAGAAAGGCTGTCACACTTGGTTGGGTTGGAAGAAGAGCGCTTCATCGCGGGATTCTGCCAACAAGTGTAGAAAGAGCGAGAAAAAGCATGGCATGATCGCCACATCAAGAATAAGTTTTTTCAGGTAGGTGACCTAGTCCTACTGTATGATAGTAAATTCATGAAGTTTCCTGGAAAATTTAAAATGCATTGGCTTGGACCATATACTGTAATAGATGTTACTAACGGTGGCGCAGTCTAGTTAGCCACTTTAGATGGTGATTCATTACCCAATCTGATAAATGGGAGCAGACTAAAGCTTTACCGCGATAGTCCTACTTTGCGGCATCCATAATGATCAAAAGAAGGAAAAGTTTCTATGTGCCAAGTATGGTTAGAATTGGGCACTATAAACTGTGAAAAAGTCTGTACATAGACTGATAGAGATAGATCTATACAGCACCCCGCGTTGAAAAAAAAAACAATGCGCCTATTGCGACATCCAAAAAGCAGCAACTGGAAAGAAAATAAATTATATGCCGCGAAATCACTACGCAGAACCAACGATGACTTGCCGTGCCGTTCAAAGCAAGAATCCAGAAAATAGACATTACAAGTGTCGATTGGGAATATAGCCATTATACAGTAATTCATACCGATCGCTCGGGCATTTAAAGCACAGATAGTCGTTTTGATCACAATTTTGAAAGACAAGACAGCAAAGGCAACCGGATTTGGCCAACGGATACCACCATTAAATGCATATCTAGTTGTTCAAGGAAACGGAGGAGGATCCACCACCCCTATAAATAACAAAGATTATCATCTCGCGGGCGTATCAAACACTTAGAATTTTCTGCAAATACTTCTGTTTGAACTAGTTTTCATAAGCTTTCTACAATCGTTGAAACTGTTTGCATGCCTAAGAAATTTTTATTTGAAGAAGAGTTCACGGTTGAAGAGACTATGAGGTTGTTCCAACACAGAGAAATTTACGAATTAATGAGAACCCCAAACAAGAAAATCGTTAAGGAATCATAACAAAATCCAAGGAGATCACCAAGACACAGCCCCTCAATACAAGACAAAGGGAAAAATCCAGCAACGCCCAGATCAAAACTACCGCAGACAAGTTCGGTAGGGCCAAAAAATCCCCTTGTTGATAAAGAGATATCGTTAACTATGACTCTAGACTATATCTCGCCGCATGCAGTGGATGCGCCGACCATTAGACTGCTGAACAACCCAAAGTATGAGATACCACTCTCACCTATATCGAAGGATGTTGAGGTGGACAAAAATCTGTTAGGAAAGATTCCATATTGCAAATGGGAGGATTATGATCTACTAGCAATGCAAAAGGAGAAGCCAACTGAACCAAATTTCCCATAGTTCCAGCCCGATAAATACATGTGCTGGAGAAGAATGCGAAGGGTGACCTAACCTTGGTCGTCGAGAGCGAGGCTTCCAGACGGATGACATAAAGGATGATGCAATAAGGTTTGTCACGCAACTATTAGCGGGCAAAATATTAAGGAAGTGCAGACCTTTAGAAGTAAACGCAGGCGCAGTACTGCTTGGCACTGCAGTCGCCGAGGGACAAGAATTCAATTGGTCCCAATTTCTATTAAATGAATTCCTTGAAGAACTCAATGATACACAAATCAATGGTGGATATTTTCATTTTACCTGGCTAATCATATTGATCGGATTCCTAGGGTGGAGGGAACCGAAGCACTATGTCGGAGTGGTCACAAACACTTCGGACTGCAGGGGTGCTAGATTTCAGAATCTATGGGCGAACCTGAATCCAAAAAGACAGCACGAGACAGCGCTGGTGTTTTACACATATTACGACCAGCTGCGCTGGGCCATCATGCTTACACCTCACATACTAAAGCAAGTGACAAGCAAATATATCCGCAATATAAATTTTTATGCTGCAATGAAATGCATCCCCATTTCACCCAAAGCGCAGAACAAGAATGTTGATTGGTACCCTCGAAACTACCATATGTATGAGGAAGATATTGAGAACTTAATGAAAGAATGGCCAGTTAAATTCCAAGTAGAGGTCATGGATATTGAAAGTGATTATGGAGAGGATAACCTATCCCATGTCCCATTGTAGAAGATAAAGAGTTAGGAAAAAGGAAGGATGTTGGAAGTCCTTCAGGGAACAAGGAAAAAAGGAAGAAGCAGAAAGCAAACAAAGACCAATTACACACAGTGCTTCACGAATATGATTATTTAATGATTGCCTTGAGGGTAACTGAACAAATGGAGGAACTTTTGACAGACAAAGAAAAGAAGGAAAAGGCAATTCAAGACATCTTAAAGCAGAACCTGACTACACCACAAGGGATATCCCAAACATTTGATGAAGTTAGCAAAAGATTACCATTGCACCATGAGTCAACAGCTGGAAAAGGGTCTGCAGGGACTTCACAGCAGCAAATAATGGTTCCCGCGAGGTCCCGTATTGTCCATTTGCAACCACTATCTATCAGATTTCCATTACAAGATCAAGCAATGCTAGATACAAAGAATGTAGAGTGCGTGGACCTTGATCTTGCAACCATACCATTGCCAGGACTCCATTACTTACAAACGCAACTAGGTGAAGAAATGCTTGACAGAACCATAGAAGCACTGAAAGGACAAGCAGAGTTACAACAACAACTTGAGGAAGATAGCTCATGAAATACTATGCAATTACAAGATGAAACAAATCATCGGCTAAGACTGGAGAACACAATCACTGCTATTGCAGGTAATATAGATGAGTTTGAAATTCAAACAGAACCAGCAGATACCATCGTCAAGATTGGCGATTTGGTTAATAGCCTAAGGAATGAGAAGGAAGACATGGAGATTCTCCATGAATCTGAAATTGCTGCCCTGAAAGCGCAGATCAATCCATAGACTCCAACATATGAACAGCATTTGAGACAAGGAGTAGTGAAGAGTGCGGCACATAATATTGCTATCGAAGTCACTAAGTGCCAGAGTCTACTAGAAGCAGCACTGAAGGCATTTAGTACCCTTGAAGAAGACCAACAATTACAAGAAGTAAAGAAGGAAGTGAAGGAAAAACAAGAAGTACTAGAGAAGATGGGTGAGGAGGTTAAGGCGCTGCCAGCAAGGGAGAAACTCCTCAAGTTTAGGGAAATCAACAACCTTAAGAAGGAAGTTAAAGCGTTGTGGGAGAAGGAGACAAAAATGGGCGATAAGTCACAACCATTATTAGAAGACACCGCCATGATCTCACACGAGATCGAAGAAAAGTTGAAGGAGCTGAACTAGAATCAAGAGCAGGTGGAAGGCCAGATCGACCAAAGATAAAAATAGAGATGGTGGAAATAGTTAGGCAAATTGAACAAGATATGAAGGCCACAGTAGAAAAGCTTACTCACACATTCAAGAAGTTCGCTGCAAAAATCAGCCCACAACCAGCGGAACACCTTCAAGGATTTCCAGGTGGCTCGGGGGCGAGCCACAAGTAAGTGTTAGGGGCCTATTGGGCCTAGCCCAAATGGGACAATTTTGAACAGGAATTATTGTCAGAACTGCGGAGCGAAGCATAGTTATGTTTGAACAATTTTGGGATAAGTTTTGGTATACTGCGAAGTTACGCGCAGCACAGTGTCAGAGGAGATGCGAGGTTGGTGCTGCGAGGAGTACAGCGCCGCGATGTGCCATGTCAACAAAGATCCAGCTAAGCACAGCATCAACGAATGAAGGAAATTATTTTGGTTAGGTCACAGAAGACCTATTTTTGGCAAAGATCGTCGTTAACTACCAAGTAGTGGGTAGGTGCATATCAGAGGTAGGTGACTGATCACAATGGGCAGAAGACTACTACTACTCGAACCAGTCATCTAAGGCCAAAAAAGAAGGAATAGATCAATGGAAGCAACCTATTGGTGCGTATATAACAGAAGATCCACTGCCAGATATCAGTAGTCCAGTTTTGGGAAGACCACGATAACTTTGTAAACCTAAGGGTTCTGCCTTCGTAAAATGTAAATACATCACCTACGGGTCTTGATCTATATATAAGGCAATTTTGTAAAGGAAAAGGATTAACTCTCATTTTGGTTAATATTATTGAATATTGTAAGATTTGTTAGATAAAAGCATTGTAAAGGCTCTGCAATTGAGTGTGCATAGACCTAATTTTGGAGAAAGAAAGAAGAGCGTCTGCAACTGAGTGCGCAGATGAAAGAACTATTGTACCCTTTCCTAGATAATAAACAACAGTTCTTATGGACGTAGCTTCCCATCCGGGGAGGTGAACCACGTTAAACCATTGTGTTATGTGATTGTTGTGCATGATTATTATTAATTTGTTATTTAAATTACTTACAGTGCATGCATGAGGTTACTGTTATCTTATATGTGTTTATTTTTATCTATATTCTCCACGGAAGGGATGGAATAAGATGTTAATAGCTCATGTATGGATGAATTATAGTAGGCAAGCCCCTATAAGTTTCAAATGAATGGATCAATGAGATAACCACACAGTTAATTGTTAGGAATGAATCGCGGTATCAAGCACACAGCACTGCGTATCTCACTCATCTTCATAGATCATGATGTTTATCAGTCTAAAATAATGATGAATGCTTAAAGGTTGTTGAATAAGGTTGAGTAGAAGTGATTAAGTCTCATAAACCCCACTGCATGGCCTATGGACGCGCTGAGGGTGCAATTATCCTTGTTCCTGAAGATATTCGACGCGGAGTAGGAGACTCCGCGCAACCACTAAACGTAGATGTGTATTCCATGACCACACTGCGCATTAATCAGTTGAATCAATCGCACCACCTAGTTGTGGAAACCTGCTTCTGGAACCACCCCCTCAACTTCGCCTCGGGTGAGAGCTCAGGCTGCTTGCAGTCTGTTGCCGAAAGGGCCGGTGAATAGGGGTTTTGTTGGTATTTTGTACCGCGAAGTACCTTGGTCTACATTGGAAAACCTCTAGAACAGTGTTGCGACCAACAGGAATCTCTACCTCTTGAGTTTCGGGCTTTTCTACCCTGCCCATACGACAGATCCCACCTACGACTGTCCACCTGAGAATTGGTTATATTGTGGTGACCTTAGTTTCCTTACCTAGGTATCACATAGGGTGCTTGCAATGATTATATTGTATGTATCCTGAGTCAGATAGGGGTTGGATAGCACAGTTTCCTGTTGTATAGGGATTTGACCCTGTGCACACAGTGAAGTTTGGGAACCCTTATAACTGATTATGTTACCTCTGGTTAGAGTTTGGGAGTCTCAAGCCTCTCCTAGGAGAGACATACCGGTTGTAGTGTCAGGATGTCCCTTGAGCTATTCCTATTTTTGTGCATTTGGCTATAGTTTCTTTAGGTGTGTGCTCATTGATCGATTAGTTTGACCGTTAGGGGACGCTTTGATTTATTGACCTTTAAGAGGTATCGTGGCGTGAGGTCCTACTCTCCGCCGATCTCGTTGGTTGGCTGGTTTACCAACTGCCGAAGTTACACATCGTGTTCAAAAGGGACATCGGACGACCCTCTCTGATTCTTCTAATTCTTTTGAAGTGCTTCGCGCTGACATTATCACTCGTCATTTTGGCATGGGAGAAATCCATATGACTCCGTCGAGTAGAGTCGAAGACGCCTCTACTCCCCCGACTCCTAGAGAGGAATGGGGGGGCGATCCATTCATACCAGAGCCTCAACCTATTCTGTTTGGATCTACTCCACCTGAGGACGACCCATTCAATCCTTTGAATCCATGAAATTTACTATATGGGATGCCGAATTTGCATGTTAACACAAGTCCTACGACCACTACGAACACTACTCCGTTCTCTCATGGTATGCCTACTTACAACACAATTGATCCTTCCACTATGTCTGGTAGTCATGCTAGCACTAGTCATGGTGTTGGCAACATTGCACCCACTGGGGGCAATACCCTCATTGGGGGCAACACATTTTCTACTCACACACATCATATGGGGACTGGCCATATCCCTTCAAACATTCCAAATGTTGGAGGAAGGCCGCCTCCTAGGACTTCCCCTCCTGGTGGGAACAATGTTTGAAATACGACTCACCATCCACAGTACAATACACATGCCTCTACACGTCAACCCAGGACCATGTTCGCTAATGTTAACAATCCTTCTAATACCACAAGTGGAAACATATCGTATACTTTTACAACTGCTCCTGCTACTAGTAACACCAATGTAGGAGGTCGGAATATACCTTATACTTATGGTCACAACACCACTACTCCTTCTACTAGTAATGACAATGTAGGGGGTGGGAATATGCCTTACACTTATGGTGACAACACCATTGCTCATGCTACTAGCAACGCTAATGTAGGGGGTGGGAACATACCTTACAATTATGGTCATTGCAACACGGTTCCCGCTACGAGTAATACTTATATGCCCCATAATTATGGTGGTAACCCTTACTATAATACAGTTGGTGTTGGCTCTCATTATAACCCACCTCATTACGGTGCTCAGAATACATATATACCTGCTTACCCTCACACAGGTCAGGTTGGAGGAGGTTATTAGACTTATGGCCAAAGTCACGGTTATGGTCCATCTTATCCTTCAAGTCTATATAATCAACCTTTTATGGGAGCTTATAATCAAGCTTTCCATCCGCAGCTCCCGTTCCTTGCTCAATTGAATCTTCTGGATCTTTCGAAGCTCACAAATGAACCGGTGTGTCACGATCCTAATTGGCCTCCAGTCCCTACCAAGCTCCCTTCGGACATTCCCAAGTTTGAAGGGAAGGGTGGTAAGGATCCAGGTGATCACATTACGACTTTTCACCTTTGGTGCTCATCAAACTCGTTAAATCATGATTTCGTTCGTTTGAGACTATTTCAACGCACCCTCTCGGGGGCATCCATGAAGTGGTATGTCGAGTTGCCTACGGGTATGTACAGGGGTTTCAATGAGATAGATTTGGTTTTCCTCGATCACTTCCAGCTACTGGTTCGCTACGATACTAGCACTGAACTCTTGTCTACCTTCCTCCAGAATAAGGCCACACACATATTTGACCACGTTCAAGAGTGGCGTCGACGGAAGAGGTTAGTGAAAGCCAACATTCCTCCAGAGTTTTTGTTGGAATGGTTTCTCAAGTCTTTGCTTCCATACATTTATAAGGATGTTTCGATGTTCGAAATTACGACTGAGGAACAAGCTATACTCAAAGTCCAGCAGCTAGATTTACTCTATGCTCAGTCTAGCATTCTTTATGACATTATTCCTAACGCACCGCGATCACGACACGAGCCCAAGCTAGTTCTTGGACCACATGCCGATGGCATTGTTGGATCCGCAATTACTCAACCCATATATTTGGTTTCTAATCAAATGAAAAATTTGTCACGTAACTAGTCTACTCCCGAACAAGTTCACACCTTGTCCACTTCCACCCCATCGTCCGATGTGCACGCTATGCAATCGGCGAACCCATCGGGTAACCAGTAAACTGGTGGTAAGAAGAAGGGTATAAATAATCGCAAGGGTGGAAATAATGGGAACAATGGTAGTAATCGTAATACTCCTCGAAAAGAGAATGCCAACCCTCCTCGGGACGGCGGAAATGCTGCTGGGGACCGTAAACCTAGGCATAAAGTGAAATTCCCTTGCAAGCTTTGTGGGGAAGATCACCTTACTCACTTGTGTCCTCGGATTGAATAAGCATCGAAGCATCTTGCAAAAATCCCAGCTGTGTTGAAATCCACTTCCACATCATCAAAATATGGCTTCGGATTCTCCCGCTACTGGTTATGAGACTAATGAAACTACAACGTCTTCTTCCCATACCGATGGCTTTGGATGCGTGAATATGGTTAAATCAGAGGTTAGTGTTACCACTCGTCAACGTGATTATGATGCACCACAACCGAATATGGGGAATGAGCCTCCTCCTCCTCCTAATACGTCTTTGCATATCGAGACGCCCACTACTATGCCGCAGATAACGAAAGGTGTTCTCAAGCACTCTACGCATAATCCCAATGCTCGAGCCACCCAGAACTACTCTATTGTATAAGATTTGGGTCAAACTCCGTGTGCCATGTCGGCTCTTGAGGTCTTACAGGCATGTCCTTCTCAAAGGCATGCCCTTTTGTGTGCTTTAGGGGTTCAGGATGGGGGAAGTCCTAACGTTATCAAGTTTGACACTACTGACATCCAACCTCGCTTACCTTACCATGTGGATTTTCAAATCCATGTGGAGTGCCTACAGAATTTCACCAAAAGAACGGTGGTTGACGAAGGTGCTTCTACGTCAGTGATGTCTTTATCTTGTTGGAAATCTCTTGGCTCTCCTCCCTTATGTTGATGTATATGTAACTTCGGAATGTATTTCATATATATTTATTGTACCCTTATTAGAGATGTGTTATTCCTCTACAAGGAAGTGTCGTCATGTGGATTGACAAGTGTCGCAAGTGTGTGTACTTGCTAATGGGTTATTAGACCACCATGTGTGGGGTCGGCCCTGAAATATATATTATATTGTGGATGTATCTAGATAGACAAGTCGGCCCCATAGTGTAACTGGGCAAACAGGTTAGTATAAATAGAGATCGGGAGATCTCTATTTTGATCATTCGGAAAGTCACACTTCTCTCACTCAAAAAGTGGCGCACTAGTGAGGAGGAGGATCATCTGCTACTAGGAGACTATCTCAAGTGTATTTTGGTTGTACTTTGGTTGAGCCATTGCTCTCTCTATCTCTGAGGAAGTTGTGGGGTTTTTCACCTTAGGTTTTTCCCCACGGAAACTATGCATCTCTTGTCTCTCATGCTTTTGATTCTTGTGATGCTTGTCATGTGTGATGCACCTGCAACAATTAATTAATAAGAATATGTGAAATAGGAGAAATGACAGAACTCAGAATCACTTTTGTATTGATCACAGGCCACTTCGAGGGGGCAACCTCCTTTGAGCAAGCTCAATACAGATAAATTCACGGTGCCTTCATAGGTCTCAACACACACTTATATACTAAGTCTAGGCACCAATACTATGGGTCAAAACCATGGGCCACTACAAACTATGGATCAACCATACTACAGGCGACTTACAAAGCATATGCATCAACAACAATAACATAAACTATTGATCAACAAATACTACGGGACGACTTACAAAGCACATGTGTCCAACAACAATATACTAACAAAGTAAAGACATGGGTTCCTAACATCCCCTCCCCCTTAAAAAAAGCTTTGTCCTCAAAGCTTTAGATGTGGAAATTCTTGTTGAATCTAAAGGAGTGGTTCCCAGGTAGCATCCTCTGGTTGCATGCCGTGCCACTGAATTAAGACCTCTGTGATAGAGCGAGAGCGAAGCTGACGAGTGCGCCGATTGAGGATGGCCTCCGGCTCCAAAAGGATGGATCTTTCATTATCCAGTTCGGGTAAAATCGTTTGTCCACTGATGTTGGTGCCAAGAACTTTCTTTAGACAAGAGACATGAAAGACTGGATGAATGCGGGAAGAAGGAGGAAGTTCCAATTTATAAGAAACGGACCCAATCTTCTGAAGAATCCGATATGGCCCATAGAACTTTGGAGCGAGCTTATGACGCCCTTTGAGTTTCAGGGAGGATTGCTTGTACGGCTGGAGACAAAGAAAAACCATATCGCCGACTTGAAAAGTGCACTCAGAACGATGTTGATCAGCTTATTGCTTCATGCGATTTCTTGCCATGTGAAGATTGTCCGGCAAAATGCGAAGAATTTGATCGCGATTTCGAAGGACCGTGTCAACTTCCTGAACTGGTGAACTGGTGGGGGTGTATGGAAGAAGAACTGGAGGTGCCTGACCATAGACTGCTTCATATGGGGTCATTTTAGAGGCAGTGTGGTAAGAGGTATTGTGCCACCATTCAGCGAGAGGGAGCCACTTTTCCCACTGATGTTGTTGTTCAGAGGTGAAGCAATGAAGATAAGTTTCCAAGCATTTATTGATAATTTCAGTCTGACCATCTGTTTGTGGGTGATACCCTGAACTCATCTTCAATTTGGTTCCAGTGTGGCGAAATAGTTCTGTCCAAAAATGACTGGTGAAAGTCACATCATGATCCGAGACAATGGAAGAAGGGATTCCATGAAGACAAAATATCTGGTCCAGGAAAATTTGAGCGACTGAGGAGGGCTTATAGGGATGGCTAAGAGCACAAAAATGACTATATTTGGAGAGGCGATCAACCACAACGAGAATCACTGTCTTCCCGCCAGATTTAGGGAGCCCTTCAATGAAATCCATAGAAATATCTGTCCAAATCCGTGTAGGTAGGGGCAAGGGTTCGAGCAATCCTGGAAGGAGTGTTGTTTCACCCTTATTGCACTGGCAGGTATCACATTCGACCACCATCTGTTGAATTGTCCTTTTCATGCCCTACCAAAAGAAGTTACACTGTGCCCGTTCATATGTTTTGAGGAACCCAGAGTGCCCTATCGATGGAGAACCATGGAGTTCATAGAAGACATCCTGTTGAAGATCTATGCTCTGGGGAAGCACCAGACGACCCTTGTATCTCAGAGAAGCACCATCCCAAGAGTAATGTGGTACGGCAGAAGGGTTGTTGGTTAGGGGTTGGATGATTTGAGATAAGGAAGAGTCATTGACATAACCCTGTTGAACAGATTGCAACCAATTTGGAATAGGCATAGAAATAGTTGAAAGAGAACCTTGGGCATCAAATGTGCGAGAAAGAGCATTTGCCACAATATTGTCTTTACCCTTCTTGTAAGTGATCTCATAGTCATAACCCATGAGTTTGTTAACCCATTTCTATTGTGACGGGGAGGAGACACGTTGTTCCAAGAAATATTTCAGACTCTGGTGATCAGTCTTGATGCAAAAATGATTCCCTAATAGGTATGGACGCCACTTCTGTACTGCATGCAAAATAGCCATCATTTCCTTCTCATAGGTAGAGGCAGCTAAATTCTTACCTGAAAGGGCTTTGCTGGTGAATGCAATGGGGTGTTCATCTTGAAGGAGAACAGCACCAAGTCCATTTCCGCAAGTGTCACTCTCAATAGTGAAGGGCTTGGAAAAATCGGGCATAGCTAGAACATGTGTAGTACACATAGCTTGTTTTAGTTTTTCAAATGCACACTGAGTAGCATGTGTCCATGTAAAAGCATATTTTTTCAATAGAGCAGTTAATGGAGCTATAATCTTCCCATAATCCTTGACAAACTTGCGGTAGTATCCAGTCAACCCTAAAAAACCACGAAGGCTCTTGAGTGTCTGAGGATGCGGCCAAATGTTCATGGCATCGATTTTGGCAAGATCCACGCGAACCCCTTGTGCTCAGATAATGTGCCCAAGATACTCAAATTCCTTCTGTCCAAAAACACATTTAGACTGCTTGGCATGGAGATGATGGTCAGAGAAAAGTTGCATGACAAGTTCCAGATGTTGGAGATGTTCATCCCATGTTTTACTATAGATGAGGATATCATCAAAGAATACCAAAATGAATTTCTGCAAGTAGGGTCGAAATATTTTATTCATTAAGGCATGGAATGTGGAAGGAGCATTAGTGAGGCCAAAGGGCATGACCAAAAACTCATAATGGCCATCATGTGTGCGGAAGGTTGTTTTAGGGATATCATCCTCATGAACCCGAATTTGATGATACCCAGAACGAAGATCCAACTTGGAGAAAAAGTGAGCCCCATGAAGCTCATCAAGAAGCTCATCAACAACAGGAATTGGAAACTTATCCTTGATGATGAGGTGATTAAGTGCTCAGAAGTCAATGCAGAGGCGCCATGACCCATATTTTTTGTGGACAAGAATAACTGGAGAAGAAAAGCAACTAGTGCTTGGGCAAATAATACATTGCTTCAATAAGTCCCTAACGAGCATTTCAATCTCCGTTTTTTGGTGAAATGGGTAGCGATAGGGACTAATGTTGGGAGGAACGCTGCCAGGAAGGAGCTGAATACGATGGTCTTTTGGCCTAGAAGGTGGCAATCCCATTGGTTCAACAAAGACACTTGTATATCGATCCAGAATTTGTTGTATATACAAAGGAGTAGTGGAGACTGCTGATGGTTGCATCTGAATGGAATGGAGCTGAGCGATGACACCATGTGAATTCTTCTTGAGGCATTTTTCCATGCGATGTGAACTAATGATGCTAAGAGAACCTAGTTGTAATCCTTTCAATGTGTCTTTTTGTCCATTGAGGGAAAACTGCATCCAAAGTTCAGCAAAATCCCATAAGATAGGGCCAAGTGTGCATAGCCATTGAGCGCCCAAAACCACATCACATCCTACTAAGGGCAAGGCAAACATGTCAGAGCGCAAGGTATAATCTCCCATAGAGATACGCACATTTTGACACTTCCCTTTGCAAGGTAAGGTGCCCCCATTAGAAACCATGACTTCAAAGTTGGAGCAAGGATGGATAAAACAATCATCTTGTTTGGCGATCCGAGGGTCAATGGAATTATGAGTGCTATCAGAATCAATGAGTATTGTAGGAGGAAGCTTCTTGAAGTAACCCCTGACCCGCATTGTTTGGGGGGTGGTGATTCCAGCTAAAGCATGGAGAGATATCTCTGGCTGGTCATCCTGAGACGGAGGGTCAATAGGCGGTTCCTGAATGTCGACCGGAGCATCCAGTGTTTCTGGATCTTCATCACCAATTTCAGAGGCAGGCAGAGAATCCACATCCAAGAGATAGAGCTTTTGCTGAACACATCTATGTCCCCGAGTGAATTTCTCATCACAATTATAGCAAAACCCCTTTTCTCTGCGTGCTTGCATCTCTGTTTCAAACAAACGCTTGATAGGAGTTGGTCGAGGAGCCTGCGGTATAGGTGGTCGTTGAGAACCCATATTCCGGAAGGGAACAAAAGTGGGCTTGGAGCGTTGTTGGGCTGCAATATTGTCTTCTTCCAACTTAGCCAACTCTAGGGCTTCCATCATTGTGTTGGGACAGAACATTTTGACCTCAGAGTGGATGGCATCCTTTAGACCACTGATAAAGCAACTCCGGTAAAAGTCATCAGACAATCCTTCGGTGTGGTTGGCTAGTTTCTCAAATTCGGTTTGATACTCTCTCACAGTGCCAATTTGATGAAGTTTAGTGAGGGCTCCTGTGAAGTCATCAAAAGCACTAGGACCAAATCGTTGCAAAAGGAGCTGGCAAAAGTTTGGCCATTTTGGCTCTTCATGAGCCTTGATGTACCAATGGTACCATTGAAGAGCTTCATGTTCCAAATGAAAGGATGCCAGCAGAACTTTGTTGACATCAAAAGTATTATGCAGACTGAAATACTGTTCTACACGATAGATCCATCCATTTGGATCGGTACCATTGAAGCGAGGAAAATCAAGCTTCGGACCACGGAAATTGATGGAAGAAGGGAACCCATTGTCTGATGAGGACTCGGACTGTCGTTTGTTGTTCATAGCTGAATGTTCAAGATAGAGGCCAAGAAATTTTTCATCCAGATCCTAGAGTTTGGCTTGGATGGCTACAAGTGCGTCGTCCATGGTTTTTGCTCCTGCACGGGTGACAACCATAACCAGGAGTTTTTTTTTTTTTTTTTTCCTTTCCAGACTGGAGCGGCTACGGCTCGGAAGGGATCTATAACAGATAAATCTGCAACGGCCCAACAGTGAGCAGAAATAGAGGGATCTGAAACGGCGCCGAATGGATTGAAAACGGCTGGATCTGGAATGGCTTGCAGAATGGATCTGAAACGGCGCAGCAGTGATCGACAACAGTTTAGCTGAAAATAGAAATGGACCCCAGGTATGTGCGGCTTCCTAACAGTTCAGGGGTTTCACTCAGCCACCAATGTTTTCTGATGGCTTGCGTATTTGTGCAGTACCCCTCACTCCATGGCTCAGGTAAAAATGATTACCGCTTTGCCACAAACGACAGCTCTTGGTTTACCTCACGGGTGGGAACTAGTCAATCAGGTAGGGGTCGTTGCCCTGTTCGCTGGCAGGTCCTCTCAATGGGCCAGCTACTTCGGGGTTCCTGTGGTACTCCTCACAAAGAGTTTTAGGGCTTATGCCCAAGTACTTCCCATAGTTAAGCGGATAGGGATTATTCCCAAATCTGAACCTGCAACAGATGTGAAAAACAATTTGGCAGAAATTTCACCCAGCGAGCCCAAGAAAGTGCTCTGATACCAGATGTGATGCACCTGCAACAATTAATTAATAAGAATATGTGAAATAGGAGAAATGACAGAACTCAAAATCACTTTTGTATTGATCACAGGCCACTTCGAGGGGGCAACCTCCTTTGAGCAAGCTCAATACAAATAACTTCACGGTGCCTTCATAGGTCTCAACACACACTTATATACTAAGTCTAGATGCCAATACTATGGGTCAAAACCATGTGCCACTACAAACTATGGATCAACCATACTACGAGCGACTTACAAAGCATATGCACCAACAACAATAACATAAACTATTGATCAACAAATACTACGGGACGACTTACAAAGCATATGCGTCCAACAACAATATAGTAACAAAGTAAAGACATGGGTTCCTAACATCATGCTTATTGTGATTGTTATGCATTGATATACTGTATATGTTATTCTCTCAGTAAAGATCCAAGAGTATTGTGAATTAATGCTCAAAATTTAACTTGGTATCAGAGCTAACCTGAGAAGAAGACATTTTGCAGTGACGGAAACTTGAGTTTCTTGTTTATTGGGTTTCTCTCCACAGTTTTTGGAAAATCAGTATAGTAGATTGACTCTACTCATCAAGGAGAATCTATCTGTCCAATCAGAATTGAATTCTGAGCATTTTCAAATTTGGCCCTAAAAATTAGGGTTTCCACAAAAATAGGAATTTATGAAATCTGAAGACATAGCTGGAAGCTCCTTGCACAAATCGAAGTTTAGAGATTTGGATCGAGATTTTTGGCTAGGTAAATCTTCGGAAAACTCAAACCCTAATTCAGGGCTCTCCCTAGTGAACCCGGGAGGACAAAAAGGCAAATCTGAAGGGTAAAGCTTTGTTGATCTCAAATTCTGAATACACCAGGCCGATCAGCTCATCAAGGCGCATATTGCTATCCTTTCAGAAAGTTGAAATTCACATTTTGAATTTTTAGGGTTTTTCCAACAAACCCTAATCTGGGACTAGATCCAGTTTTCAGCATTTCAAGTGGTAAGACCTAAATCTTTTCTATTTCCATTTGAAGTACTCTTTAAGATGTCTCACCACACCAAGCTTGAGGATAAGCTTGAAGGGGCTGATAACTTATGAGCTTGGAAATATAGAATTGGGTTAATCCTGGAAGAGAATGAGTTGGACTCGTATATAAAAGAAGACATCCCTATCCCAGAGGATGAAGAGGCTAAAGTATTGCACAAGAAGAACTTGGTCAAGGCAAAGAGAATCATTGTTGATTCTATCAAAGACCATCTCATACCCCATGTTTCTTCTCTAAAGACACCCAAGGAGATGTTTGACTCTTTGACCAAGCTATTTGAAGGGAAGAACATAAATCGAAAGATGACCCTGCGGAACCAATTGAAAGGAGTAAAGTTTCAGAATGGAGAAACCATTCAATCTTATTTTTCTAGGGTCTCCCAGATCAAGGAACAACTAGAAGCAGTGGATGAAACGGTGGAGAATGATGAAGTTGTCATGACCACTCTGAATGGCTTACCTAGGTCATGGGACTCCTTCATTCAAGGAATCTGTGCAAGAAAGAAGTTGATTTCCTTCAACAGACTACGGGAAGAATGCTCACAAGAAGAAGAAAGGCTTGTGGCATGAGAAGAAAAGATGGGGAATGAAGATCAAGCTCTCACAGCTCACACCAAGAAAGGGAAGTCCAAGAGAGAGCCATCTCACTCCAAGAAATCTTCACATCACTTCAAAGAAAGAAGAATATCCTTCACCTGTAATGAAAAAGGAGATATTGCCATAAATTGTCCCAAGAACAAGAAGGACAACAACAACTTCAACAAGAAGAAGAAGGGAAGCAAAAGAAGGTTTCATGCTCATGCTGCCGAGGATGATGAACCTCCCAAGAAGAAGGCTAGAGCAGAAAGTGATGATGATAACTCATAAAGCGAAGAAGAGTATGTTCTAATCTATGCTCTCACAGGAACTATCTCCCATGGTTGTAATGATTGGTTAATTGACAGTGGGGCTTCAAAACATATGACTGGGTTTAAAGAATCATTTGCTAACCTATCTGAACATGATTCACCCCATAAGGTGAAACTTGGGGATGACTACCAATACCTTATCAAAGGAAGTGGTGAGGCCTCCTACAATCTAGACTCTAGGAAGTCTTTGAAGATGAAAGATGTTTTGTATGTACCTAGGCTCAAGTAGAATCTACTCTCCATATCCGCATTGGATGCAAAAGGTATGAGGGTTGCATTTGTGGATGGCCAAGTCCTAATGTGGCCAAAAGGTAAAACTATTGATGATGCAGTAGTGATTGGAGAGCAAGAGGGAGGATTGTATAAATTGAAGGGACAACTTAAACATGCCATGGTACATGACTCCATGGAGCCAAGTGAACTTTGGCATAGAAGACTTGCACATATGCACTACAGGGCATTACCAATTGCAAGTAAGGCTGTAGAAGGTCTTCCTGAAATCAAGACCAAACATGAAGGTGTTTGCAAAGGATGTGCAAGAGGAAAGAACATTAAGAATGCATTTCCAAGCAGTGAAAGCAAGGCAAAAGATATCTTGGAAATCATCCACTCATATGTATGTGGTCCTATGTCATCCAGTTCTCTAAGTGGATATGTTTACTATGTCTCATTTATTGATGACTTCTCCAGAAAGACTTAGGTCTACTTCTTGAAGAAAAAAGATGAGGTGTTTGATAAGTTCAAGGAATTTAAAACCTTGATGGAGAATCAAACTGACAAGAAGATCAAAACATTCAGATCCGACAATGGTGGATAATTCACCTCAGGTGACTTCAAGAATATTTGCAGTGATTCAGGGATTAAGAGGGAGTTGAATGCTACTTACAATCCACAACAGAATGGAGTTGCAGAAAGGAAGAACAGAACAATCATGGAAGTAGCAAGAGAAATGCTACATGACCAGGATCTACCTATGCATCTATGGGCAGAAGCAGCTAGAACAGTTGTATATGTGCAGAACAGAACACCCCACAAGATATTGGACAACAAGACACCAGAAGAAGTCTTTTCTGGTAAGAAACCTGAAGTCAGCCATCTCAAAATATTTGGTTGTCTGGTATTCACTCATGTCCCAAAGGAAAAGAGGACCAAACTAGATCCTTCGGGAAAGAAGGGTATCTTTGTGGGTTACAGTGAAAACTCGAAGGCTTACAAAATATACTTTCCAGGGTTCAAAAACATTGATGTCAGCAAGGATGTGACATTTGATGAAAACTCAACATTCATCAAATCAAGGAAGGCACCTATTGAAGTTTATGAAGAGCCTAAGGAAGCTAGATTTCAAGACACTACCATGACTGAAGCAATTCTAGAAGTTGTTCATGAGTTTGAAGATCTGCAAGAACCTGTAGATCCACCCCGCAAGGATAACTCTCACAAGAGGAAACCTGCATGGGCTAGAGATCTCATTCAAGATGCAGAAAGATTTGGAATTCCAGAAGAAGAACACAGAGCAAAGAAGAGAACCAGATCACATACCAGTTATGTTGCTTTACTCTGTGACATCATGAATAAAGAACCTTCCAGTTATGAAGAAGCAGCGGAAAAGAAAGAATGGAAGGATGCCATGGTTGAGGAATACCAATCAATAATGAAGAATGATGTTTGGGATGTTGTCCCAAGACCTAAAGAGAAGTCTGTTGTGACTTCCAAATGGATCTTCAAAATCAAGCATGTTGTTGATGGAAGTGCAGAGAAACACAAGGAAAGATTCATAGCTCGTGGCTTCTCTCAGAAAGAGGGAATAGATTATGAAGAAACCTTTGCACCTGTATCCAGGTATACTTCCATCAGAACAGTACTTGCCCTAGCTGTAGCAATGAAATGGAAAATACACCAGATGGATGTCAAGACTGCTTTCTTGAATGGTGTAGTTGAAGAAGAAGTATATGTGGAGCAGCCACTTGGTTTTGAAATACATGACAGGGAGTCATATGTGTGCAGATTGAAGAAAGCCTTGTATGGCTTGAAACAAGCTCCCAGAACTTGGTATGGTAGGATGGACAATTTCCTATCTAGTTTGGGCTTTACCAAGAGTAAAGCGGATTCCAACCTTTACTACAAGGTTGAGGAAGGAAATCCTATGATTCTACTCTTGTATGTGGATGACTTATTTGTAACAGGAGATGACAGATTGATTGCAGATACTAAGAGGAAGCTTGCTGCTAAGTTCGATATGAAAGATTTGGGAATGATGCATTATTTCCTAGGTATGGAGGTGTGGCAGAGTGCAGGTGGGATCTTCCTTGGTCAAGGGAAGTACACAATAGATATCCTGAAGAGATTCGGGATGATGGATTGTAAGGCCATGGCCACACCTATGGCATTGAATCTAAAGCTTCTATGTGATGCTTCATCTGAGCCGGTTGATGTCTCTATGTATCGTCAGATGATTGGGTCCTTGATGTACCTGACGAACACGAGACCAGATATTTGCTTTGCTGTGAACACATTGAGCCAGTTCCTGACGGATCCGAGGAGTGTTCACCTGGTTGCTGTAAAGCATGTTCTAAGGTACCTGAAGGGTACAGTGGATTTTGGGCTCAAGTATGAAGCGAATCAAAAGTTTAACCTGCAGGGTTATGTTGATTCAGATTGGGCTGGAAGTGCTGCAGATAGGAAGAGCACATCTAGGTGCTGCTTCAGTATGGGATCAGGTGTGATCTCTTAGTTTAATAGGAAGCAGTCCTGCGTAGCACTGAGTACAGCTGAGGCAGAGTATGTTGCAGCCTGTTCAGCTAGTTGTGAGGCAGTATGGCTACGGAAGCTATTGTTTGAGTTATTTGATCTCCCATTGGATGCTACTGGTATCTTCTGTGATAACCAGAGTTGTGTAAAGCTGTCTGAGAATCCAGTGTTTCATGACAGATCAAAACACATAGAGATCAAATATCACTATATCAAGGATATGGTGCAGAGAGGAGCTGTGAAGCTCCTGTATGTTGCAACGGACGAGCAGATTGCAGATGTGCTGACGAAGCCACTAGCCAAGGTGAAGTTTGAGTACTACAGGGAGAGGCTTGGTGTTATTCAAATCGAGGACACTTCGAGGAAGAAGTGATGGACACATTTGCTAAAGCCATTCCAAGCATGTTGGAAGGAGGATCCTTCACATGGTTGTGGATGTAAGCGTTGGATGATGAGTATCAGGATGATGTTCTAGTTTCTACTTTGTATGATCAGTTGGATCATTTATATGTATATGTATGTATGCATCATGTTGGATGTTGGATATGATCAATTGGATCATTTATATGTATGTATGCATCATGTTGGATGATGGATATGATCAGTTGGATCATTTATATGTATGTACGCATCATGTTGGATGTTGGATATGATCAGTTGGATCATTTGTATGTATTTTGTATATGCATCATGTTGGATGCTTGGACCATGTATCTGTATATGTATCAGGTGGATACATTGTATGATCAGGTAGATCATGTATATTGATATGTATCAGGTATGATCAGGTAGATCATGTATGTTGATGGATACATTGTGTGGATCATGTATCTATGTATCAGGTGGATACATTGTGTATGATGATATGTATCAGGTAGATACTTGGTGTGCGTCAGATGGATGCATTGTATGATCAGGGTGATCGTGGATGATGAGCTTCTCCAGATGACATGCAGTAGGATGTTGCAGTGATGATGATCAAGATGATAATGTGTACATCAGGATGATGTATGGTGAGTATCAAATGATACTTTGTGGCCATGGATCAGGTTGTGCAGATGAGCATGTCTGGGAGATCCTATAGGTCGGAGTTGCGTACCCATAACAGCCTAGGATGCTCTTTCGAGACATTGCTCTGGGAGGACATGTAATTTGTGCCCTGGGAGATCTTCAGGTCGGAGTTGTGTACCCGTAACATCTTGAGATGCTCTTGCGAGGTTTTGTCCTATGGCATGTAATTTGCTCCTGGGAGATCTGGATAGGATGAAAAAGTCCTCAGATGCTTCATCCAGGTTTTGCCATGACCACATGTAATTTGCTCCTAGGAGATTTGGACAGGATGAAAAAGGCCTCAGATGCTTCAGCCAAGTTTTGTGGTGGACCACATGTAATTTGCTCCTGGGAGATCTGGACAGGATGAAAAAGGCCTCAGATGCTTCAGCCAGGTTTTGTGGTGAGATCACATGTAATGTGCTCCTGAGAGATCCGACAGGTAGAGTTGTGTGCTCATAATAGCCTGGGATGCTTCAGCCAGGTTTTGTGATGGGTCACATGTAATGTGCTCCTGGGAGATCCGACAGGTAGAGCTGTGTGCTCATAATAGCCTGGGATGTTGCAGCCAGGTTTTTTGACGCACATAATAAGTCCTGAGGATTCAACAGTATGGCCAGTGATGATGAAGACCTGCAGGTGGTGGGCCTACATCCAGTATGAAAAAGGACTAGCTCTGTAGAACTTCCTATGACGAGTAGAGTCATAGATTGGTTGAGATAGTAGTAGCAGTGACGATGATGATGACGATGCATCGATGACGATGATCCCGAGAAGAAGACTTGTCTAGCAGAATTGTGTCGAGAAATACCTTCCTAGTTAAGAGGGAGTGTTGATGTATATGTAACTTCGGAATGTATTTCATATATATTTATTGTACCCTTATTAGAGATGTGTTATTCCTCTATAAGGAAGTGTCGTCATGTGGATTGACAAGTGTCGCAAGTGTGTGTACTTGCCGATGGGTTATTAGACCACCATGTGTGGGGTCGGCCCTGAAATGTATATTACATTATGGATGTATCTAGATAGACAAGTCGGCCCCATAATGTAACTAGGAAAACAGGTTAGTATAAATAGAGATCGGGAGATCTCTATTTTGATCATTCGGAAAGTCACACTTCTCTCACTCAGAAAGTGGCACACTAGTGAGGAGGAGGATCATCTGCTACTAGGAGACTATCTCAAGTGTATTTTGGTTGTACTTTGGTTGAGCCATTGCTCTCTCTATCTCTGAGGAAGTTGTGGGGTTTTTCACCTTAGGGTTTTTCCCACGGAAACTATGTGTCTCTTGTCTCTCATGCTTTTGATTCTTGTGATGTTTGTCATGCTTATTGTGATTGTTATGCATTGATATACTGTATATGTTATTCTCTCAATAAAGATCCAAGAGTATTGTGAATTAATGCTCAAAATTTAACACCTTATCCAAGTCTATGACCATGCTCACTGCATTTAATGGTCGGTCGTTTAAGCCCCATGGGATTCTCCCTTACCTTGTTATCCGCTTGGGTGGGAAACCTGTGCCTATTGAAGTCGAGGTGGTTGATGCACCTATCGACTACAACCTTCTCCTGGGTAGGAATTGGATTTATTCTATGAGAGCGGTCATGTCCTCTGTATTCAGAATTATTTGCTTTCCACACAAAGACAAGATTGTGACGATTGACTAGCTAGACTTCGTTAGTCCGTATTCCTCAACATCCACGGGACCTGTTGTCCCTCAAGTCAAAGATTCTCAGCCGAAAACAAGGAACATAGGTGTCGGATTGTACCCCTCATTGTTGGGATATTTTGATTTCCCTGCAACCATTGCTTTTATTGGAACCATTTCCGATAATGCGCCTCCCCCATTGAATAATGTACCATTCTGGACTTCGTATTTTAATGATCCATAGATAGACCTTGCTGTCCACGAGTTCCATGTCCGGAGACATTGCACCTATCAGAATGGCTATGCCATTGTCTGCTGCTGAGATTGCATATCAAGATATTCAACAAGCCACGACAGAGCCAGATCTCTCATCTTCACGGGAAAAAGAAGAAGAACCCGTTATGCTGCTCGTGTGGGAAGCCAACTCATCTTGTTCGCATGGTTGTATTGACGGTACTTTACCTTCGGATGAAGATATTGTTGAGGCCATGTGTGGTAGTGAAATACCTTGGGAAGACATGCATCATCACTCCCATTTTCTTCCCAACCTTGATCTTATCGATCAAGAAGAGTTTAGAACGACTCTTGCCGAGATGGTTGGTCACCCTATGGTTCCTTGGGATTCACATGGGATTTACTCAGAAGGGAACATGGCTAATACTTCCCCTACGATACTGATCAACATTTCTCGTACCCCCGAAAAGGTTGAGAACATTTACATCGGTGTTGATTGCTCTCCTGAGGAGGTTCGCATTTACACCGAATTGTTTAAAGAACTCTGGGAAGCTTTTGCCTGGTCATATGAGGAGATGCCAGGAATAGACTCCAACATTGTTGAACACGAGATTAGAACATATCCAAATGTTAAATCGGTTCGACAATGCATTCATGCTGTGAACCGTAGAAAGGCAGTCGTGATGAAGGCAGAGGTGGAGAAACTACTTAAGGCTAGTTTTATCTACCGAGTTCCCCTTACCAAATGGGTGTCAAATCCCGTTCCTGTGGATAAGAAGCAGGGAACTATCCGTGTATGCACTGAATTTAGAGATCTGAACCGTGCATGTCTGAAAGACAATTTCCCCACTCCATTCATAGATTAGATCTCGGATGCTTGTGCGGGAAGCGAAGTTTTTTCGTTTATGGATGGCTTTTTAGGATATAACCAAATTCAGATAAAACCCGAGGACCAACATCAGACTGCTTTCATTTTTCCTTGGGGTACATTTGCATACTAGAAGATGCCCTTCGGCCTTAAAAACCCCAGAGCCACTTTTTAGCCTGCTATGACCTACGCCTCTCATGACCTTAAATTCATAGTGGAGGCATACTTGGATGATCTTGCTGACCATTCTCGCAAGAGAGTGGAGCACCCCAAGCACCTCAGCTTAATTCTCGAACGATGCATACGCTACAAGATTCGATTAAATCCCAATAAGTGCATCTTTGTTGTGAGAACGGGTCGCCTTCTAGGTTTCATAGTTTCGAAAGAGAGTATCAGAGTCGATCCTCTTAAAGTTGAGGCAATACTTCGGTTGCCTCCTCCGTGCAATTTACTTCAACTTTAGAACCTCCAAGGGAGAGCCACTTTCCTACGCCACTTTGTAGTGAATTATGCTAATCTTACTACAGGTTTCACGCTCTTGTTGAAGAAAGACACTCCGTTTATCTGGGATGAGCGAGCCCAGCAGTCTTTTGATGCTCTTAAGAAAGCTTTAGTATCAGCCCCTTTGCTTAGTCCTCCCGACTTCGCAAGAGATTTCATACTTTATGTGGCAGCGTCTCAAGAGAAGATTGGCATGGTCTTAGTTCAGGTTGATGATGTGCTCGTGGAGCATGTGATCTATTACCTTAGTCAAAATTTAGTAGATGCTGAGCTGAGACACACTCATGTGGAAAAGTTGGCATTTGCGACTGTTCATGCAGTCCAGCGGTTACGGCATTACATCATGCTTAGGAAAACTACAGTCATAGCGCATATCAATCCATTTTAGTTTGTGCTATCACGACGTCTTATAGAAGGGAAGTACAATAAATGGATTGTGATCCTTCAGGAGTTTGATCTCGATTTTGCTTCGACGAAGTTAGTGAAACCCTTGGTTTTTGCTGAGCTCATGTCAGACCTTCCACAACTGGATGAGGATATTTTCAATGAGGATTCATTTTTGTATGAACACTTATTTCTTATCTCGTCTGAGGACCCTTGGTATGGGGATATTATTGTATATCTTCAAACTTTGAAGTTTCCTTTGCACTATTCACGAGATGAACGACGGCGTGTGAAACACCATGCTAGAGATTATACCATCGTCGGTGACACTTTGTATCATCGAGGAAAGGATTCTATCCTCCATCGTTGTTTGACTCACGAAGAAGAGGAGCGTGTTATTAATGATTGCCACGCTGAGGCGTGTGGTGGTCACTTATTCAGGCTTGCAACAGCCCAATGCATTATGCGAGTGGGTTACTTTTGGCCTTTGATCTTGAAGGATTGTATGAACGTTGTAAAGAGATGTCACCCTTTCCAGGTGTATTCTCGGAATGTACACTCGCATCCAACGCCCCTTCATTTGGTCGTCACCGTCGGTCCCCTCACCAAGTGGGGGGTGGATTTCATGGATTGCAAACCAGATTCGGTTGGGGGGCATCACCATATCATTGTGACCGTGGATTATTTATCCAAATGGGTTGAGGCCATGCCTACCGTAAAATCCAATGGTGCTACAGCAACCCACTTGGTATTCAATCATATTATTACTCGGTTCGGTATTCCGAAAGAGATTGTCACTGACCACGGCAGTCACTTTCAGAACAAGATGATGGAGGATTTGTCACTCAAGCTTGGGTTTCATCAAGAACATTCATCTTCTTACTACCCCCAGGTGAATGGTCAGGTTGAAGTAGTCAATAAGTCTTTAAAAACCATTCCCCAACGTAGCATCCAACAAAGCAAGAACAACTGGCATATTATTTTATATCTTGCTTTGTGGGAATATCGAACTGCAGTCAAGACTACCACCGGGTTCTCACCATTTCAGCTAGTACACGGTGTGGAGTCTATTCTACCATTTGAATGTGAAATCCCTTCGTTAAAACTAGCCATAGAGCTCCTCCCTGATACATTGGATATTGAGCAACGTTTGATCCACCTTGAGTAGCTTGACGAGCAACATCGAGATGTCGTCGTGGCTATAGATGCCAATAAGCGTCGTGTCAAGGTTCAATACGATAGGTCTATCCATCCCCGACAATAAGTTGAAGGTGACTTGGTCCTCTTGTATGACCAAGCTAAGGAACCACTGGGGGCATGCAAGTTTAACCCCATGTGGCACGGTCCTTACATTGTGAGGCGTGTCCTGGAAAAAGGAGCCTACGAATTGGAAGATTATGAAGGGAATGCCTTGAAGGAGCCTAGAAATGGGCTCTACCTCAAGCGGTATTACTCTTGAGCTTCTAGCTCAAGCTAGTACCTTTGTCTACTATTGTATAGGTGCTTCTGTACATAGTTTAGATTTATTTTGGTTTTTCGGGTCTGCTAATTCGCTTCCGTTTGGTTGACATATGTCAGCGGAATCTTTCATGTACTTGGGGTTCGCGGATGGTGCTAGCCATCATACATAGCAACTTTCTTCTGCTGCTTGGGTTATTTATTTTCCTGACCACCTAGTTGTGTCTTCGGGAGGTGCTTGTCTCGGTCCTACATCCAACAATCTGGCTGAGTATAGTGTCGTGGTTGAGCTACTTTGGGATGTTATTCTGCATGGTATCCATGTTTTAGAAGTCCGCCTGGATTCCCAACTGGTTGTGTCTCAGTTGAATGGTCAGTATCGTGTGAGGGATCCTACTTTACTATGGAGATTCTTAAGGGTAAGGCTCTTGGAACGTCATTTTGTTTCCATTACATACATTCATGTTTCGAGAAGTTTTAATCATGTATCTGATGCATATGCTAACTATGTCCTAGATTGGCATTTGTCACATTCATAATGAAACACACAAATAAACATACATTCATACATTTGTACATACAGATATAGTAGATCCGGAGAACCATAATTTTTTATAAATAACATGTCCAAAATGGTAGTGTCACAATACAAAACCGAAGCCTGTACCTCTAAAATATATACATATCGATACAAAAAATGGGACTCTGAGATGTCTAAGCCCCATGAGGATGCATAGCTTCCTCGGCAGGATGTGTATGATAGTAATCTATCTGCTACATTAGTCGCACCTAGGGACTCGGTACTCCTACAACATGGCACTGCATATCCTCTGGAAGTCACACCACCTCGATCATGGGTACCCTGGTGGTCATGCGGGACAGGTTGACCCGCACAGTCTCTAACGTGTGCTCTGTTGTAGCGCCAACTACCTCTCCACCCCTGCCCCGTCGACGATGTCTCGGGAAACCCTCCGGTCTTCGCGGACCAATTTCTGTGAGCAAACAGTAGAATGTTAATATGTGATACTACCCCCAAAAAATATTTTTGCATTTTCATATATAATCAAAAATCCCAAAAAATTTAATACACAAAACCATAAAAAGAGTAACATATCAATGTCTCTGTACGCGGCTCCTGGAGGAGGCGGCATGTCGCAATCACCACAGAAGTCTATCCCTACATATGGGTAGTCCTCAATGGCTATGACCTGTCGGTCCCACCAAGGAAAGAACTCATCTGTGTATGGTGATGCTTGTCGGCCACCACCCTATCGTGTCAAGACCTCTGCCCACCGATTCAAGGCTGGGTCATGGAGACTATGAGGAGGGACTTCAACCCTCGGATTGAGCCCCGAAACTGGCTCGAAGAAAAAGCTACATAGTATGTTGTCGTATCCAAAAAAAATTCCTCCCCATGCTTGCACTTCATTAACTAGGTCTTCATGGACCCCAGTAATGTTGTGCACCAGTCATATACCATGGGATGCATGCACTATGAGGCGTAGAACATCACCAACCTTGAAGTCTGGTGTAGAGCTGCGGAACTTGTGATCCTAATGAGAGTGGCCACTATAATCTTCATGCTCAAACTGATTATGGCTCCAATGGGTACCTGACTCCCCACCTTCCGAGTGTTGGGAAGACAGTACTGCTCTATGTAGTTGGGAATGGTGATCCCACCACCCATAGTACGAGATCTTTGACTTAGCGCTTCCCCTCGACGGGACAATCTAGTGATGAAATAAATGTCATCTACCTCCAAGGAGAGTATTTGACCATCCAGGTTGAAATTTTGTGCATCTACATCCCAGTAGTCTATCAAGCGACGGAGCAATTGTTTTTGGGCACTCAAACCCCCAATGCTCCAAAATTTGAAAATCCCACATGCTTGTAATTCTTGTTGTGCAGGAAAATCATTGTGGACGGCCTCATCCACAAGGTCATGCTCCCTTTCCCTCCATTCTAGAACCATCCTAGAAGAGGAAACACAAAGGGTTTAGTCTTTTACATTTAAAAAACAAACCTCCCGGCCATACCCGCGGGATATTTAGCAAACAGAGGCGGGTAACCGCAGTCAATGCATGCGTTGACCGCGGGTACCAGGCCCTACCTGCGACCCGTATACTTATAGCCCGCGTACAGCACCGTGACCAAATAGGGCTTGCCCAATAAAAAAATTTGACCACTGAAAAATGAAATAAATACTACTAAATGAAAGAGGAGGATGAGATAGTTAACCTGCTCCAGACGGCTCGACGAACGGATGCCTGTAGCTCCCAAAATCAACGACTAAAGTTTCAGGTGAAAACTAACCAAAAACTCCAAATTGGGTAAAAAGTGAAAATGAATTGTAAATTGTAATTTTTTATTACTATTTATAGTTTTGGAAACCCACTTGTCTATATTTATTGCCATCTGAAGCTGTTTTGGACTAATGTGATGTCTCGGAGTAGCATTTTGAACAGGTTTCTTCAATGAGAGTTGTTTTTGACCATTTCGCGCCTACGACAGGTATATTTCACACCTGGAACATAGGTTAGATGTCATTTTCACATGCATTATGCATTTGACCTTTTGACCGTTTTCATTAACCCTAGGTGCAACCCCGCTTCTTAACCGACACAGAACCTTCACACTGTTATAGAAGTGTCGTTAATTGGAGGTAGGGCCTATCCGAACATGGGTGCCCTAGTTAGAACCCCCTTTTTCCTTATGGTTCCCATGCTGTCATTTTTCCTTAAGATCGGGGGTCATTTCTAGTTACGCCATGACTTTGTGATAAAGACTCATACTCTACTTTGTCTTATGCTGGCCATCTCCCATAAGGACTCCCCCCATTTTTTACCAAGTTGTGATTGCATTGCATCATCCTGCTTGCCACTTGAGCCTTGTGTCAGCTCCTGCTTACTCAATTGTTAGCCTAGTGCCTGAGCACTTTCCCTGTCGAGCCCTGCAAAGCTTCCATTTTCCCTTCACAATTTGATGACCTTTTGACCCTGAGGGAACACCCCCCCGAGTGTCTACATTCCGCACATGCTTCCTTGCATTAATCATAGGTATGTTCCACTACTTGGGACTAGTCTGCTCATTATTTGACACTCGTTCCCTCAATTATTGTACTATAAGCAATTTTATTCTTTTTCAAGCTTTCGAAATATGAAAAAGACTAAAAAAATCGAATATTCCAAAAAGTCGGACGGGAGAATATTTACTTCTTATTGTTGGCAGTTGTTGTGTCACCTTTGAACAGAGCATCCATTCCACTCCATACATTATGAGTCGGGACTATAGTAGGACCTTAGGAGCCATACTCGTTTATCAGTTTTACTCCACTGATTGGTTAAGATTCCAGTCATTATGGAGCCCTTTGTTGATGCCTCCTACATCACACAGTGTTATGTTGAGTCTATGTTGCCTGAGTCTATCCATCTACTCATGCTCTTGTTCAAAGGAATTCTTGAAACCAGAGTCGGCCACTCCTCAGATCTCTTGACTATTGCATGTCGGACATCCTTATTGAGTCAGTTTGTTTCATCTATGTTCTTCCAAATCTTTCAGCGTAGTTGTTACCTCGTGCTGGTTGATGGGGGATGCCTTAATGCCCTCCTTCTAGCGAGTTTTGCTCCGTCGACTTCAACTCATTTATTCCGGAATTTGATACTTAGAGTTCGGTTGAGTACCTTGGAGGCTTGCAGTCATTAGTGGTAGGTTCTCTTGCCATCGACAGTTTTGGGAATACATCAATGTCCCCTGATCGATGGATTTATCTTAGTGTTTGACTTCAACACATCTATTCGCACTCTGATGATTATACTCTGTTCCTTGATGCTCATTTTCATTATTGGTGGGTTATCTCGCATCTGTTAGCGGTATGCATCATTGACCGATAATCAGACGATGTCACATCAAGTTTGACCTCAACACTTTTATTCACTTGATGGGACTTGCACCATAGATGATTTGTGTAGAAGACCCCAGACGTTAGTATCATTCAGTATGTTGCTCTTGATCGTGACTGCACATATGAGATATCACCTCTTAGACATCAGCAGTTTATACCTCTAGTTTGCACCAGTTGTTTCTTTTCAGCAGGAGACCGTCTCTTACTGTATATGGTTATGGCTATGATCACTTATGACATGTATTCATGATGTACTTCCTATTCATGGCCATTGTATCATATTGTTGTACTATACCGACATGTATTCAGAGATATTATTGTATTATGACGAGTGAGCTGTTCTTTCTAGTTGTGTCTCCATCACTCCACTTCTGAGATTTATAATATATTTCGGCCATCGTAGCACCATTCTCTGACCTCACACATTAGGGGGCATTTGTTACAACGTAATTTTCCACCTTGTGAGCATCAGCATTCTTTGGCCTTCAGGATCCATTTCACTTACTCATATTCACTTTATGTCCTCCATAAACACCTTTTTTCCCTATTTTTCTTCCTATACGCTTGCTGTCCCATTATAGCCAACGTACACGCAAGTTGTTCCACTATAGACCATGGGTACCAAGTAAAATGGTAAAAATCATTAGAAATTTACTTTTTACTCCCAAAAAGCAGTCTTAGGGTGACCTTTGGCCCTCCATATGCCCTGAAACGCCTCGATGTGTCCTTTCACTTACCTTTGGAAGGCTATATATTGAGTTCTTATGGCATATAGAAGGGAGGAGAAAGAGAGAGCAAGATAACTCTAGTAGATTTTTGCCATGAGTTGAGTCTACACTCATTGATCCTTGTTGTTGTGAATTCCTTATATTCACCTTCAAAACTCCTTTCATAGTTCGAGTTTGCCATTATATGGAGGATTGAAGTGGTGGAGGCACAAGTGGAGAGACCCAGTTATTGGTTCAGATTGGTTGTCGGCAAGAAGTCGTATATTGTACTTCTTGTTATTCATTAATGGAAATACTCATTTTCTCGTCCAATTGATGTTGTGAATATTGTTAAATTACATTGGGTTATGTTTGCTTATAATATCATTGATTATGCTAATTTATTTCACATATTATATGCACTTGCTTGTACTTGTTGTTGAGACTAATCTGCAGGTTCAAGTGTAGAGATTGAAAGCCCAACGGGGATCTACATCAAATATCCGGTTGAAGGTTGGTCTTTTCTCCATTATCTTAGCATTATCATTTATATAGCATTGCATTGGGAATTGAGTCATTCTCGGGTAGTCAGTTGTCTATTGTGGTCTACCTCAAGCCATAGGAAGTTTTCTCTGTAACAGTCAAGGTCCTCCATATACGTATGAGTCACATCATACCCAAATGACCACATAATGGGTCATTTGGCCCACTAGGTGTTCCAATGGCTCCAAAGCCCAAGATGCAAAATATTTGTCATTGCCATGTCATGCTTTGTCCTTCATTGTCCTTGTCAAATCTTTGTCATCCATGTCATCATTATTTGTCATGTTTTCCATGTCATCACTTCAACCTTTGGCATTAATGTGTTGTCATCAATGACAACCTTGGTCATCAAAGATGATGCTCCAGTGCTGAAGATGAGGATGCTCCAGTGCTGCAGAAGATGATGCTTCAGTGCTGAAGATGAGGATGCTCCAGTGCTACAGAAGATGATGCTCCTAGCTGAATATGAGGATGCTCCAGTATTGAAGGTGATCATGTTCCATCCTCGTGCTGTAGATGATGATACTTTAGCTTTATACCGAAGATGATGATGATGTTACAGCAAGCTGTTCCAGTTGTTGATATTGATGTTGTAGAAGAACTTCCAATGATTTGTAGATGTACCAACCAATGTTCTAGATGATGTTGTTGATGATGCCCCTCCTCCCTCCTTCTGATGATGTTGTGTAGAGCCACAGATGTTGTTGTTGTTGTTTTTGTCAGTAGAATATCCTTCTTGTTAAGGGGGAGTTTTGAATTAATGTAACTTCAAAGAATATTCTACTTGTATTTTATTATTGTAACTCCGTCAAGGATGTTTTACCTCCTTTCGGGGATGTCATTATTATATTTGGTCATGTAAAATTCATAAGGTAAAACCTCCATTGTAAGTCAAGTCGTTAGTACCCAAAATAATGTAATATAATATTATTTGAGTCTTTCTAGGATAGGTCGACCCGGTCAGTTAAGTGAGGCCAATCTAGCTAGGTTAAAATTCAAGTGAAAAGTAAAGTATAAATCGAGAGCGACTTCCTCTCATTTGTACCATTCACTCATTCATGTATTGCGCATTAGAGGAGAGAGAGAAGTATACGAAGGAGGAGGAGGATTGGCTTGGCTCTAGAGTTTGGGCTTGTCTCTCTTATTTGTGAGACCTATTTTGGGCATTGTACTTTGGTAATCTATATTGAGGAAGTTCTTGATGGGTTTTCTTCCCCTTGAGGGTTTCCCAGGATATATTGTTGTGTACCTTGTGATTTTGTGTTTTTTAGAGATCCTTGTTATGTTGCTATTGTGAAATTGTATTAAATGCTCATGAAGTTAGAATTTAGTCTTTAGTAGCATATAATCTTAACACCAAATTTGCTGCCCACTTTCTCGACAAAAGCATACCCCATGTATCTGGTACATCAATGACTAACACATCCATATCTAAATGGATTTCTGGATACTGTGCTAATCTTCTTCAAGGTTTGTGATTATTCCTACAACTTTGATTTCTCTTGCATCCATGGCACAAACATTGTGATATGGCCTTGTGATTTTCAAACCTAACTGATACATAACCTTCAAGGTGATAATATTGGACGACGTTCCTGAGTCTAACACGCAGTTGTGAAGATAGAAGTCATTTACCAATAATGAAACATAGAAGGGTGGATGATATTCCCTTCTTGGATCCATACTATTCAATATAACCATAGCATCCCCAAAAGTGTTTATCTCTTCCACAACTTTCCCCTTAGATTTATCTAGAATCTAATTTTTAGATGGAGCTTTAGTTTTAGGATGAGTATCATAAATCTTATCTTGAGGATTATCTAAGGCTTTCAGGAAATTACCTTTCTGTTGTGGAATCTTAAGCATATCAGTCACAGGTACATTTACTTTAGCAATTGTTAACCAATCACCCATATCAAAGCTCAATTTATTTACTATGGGAGGATTTGTTATCTTTGGAATGTACTACTTTGCTTTGGTTGGGGAAGGATTGTCTCTTCTTTGATAAGTTTCTCCCTTGAATATAGCATTAAACATGTCCTGGACTTGGTCTTGTGTAGGCTTTTCTCCATAATTTTGAGTGATGAAATCCTTTTCTTGACTATATGCTACAGCTTATTGTCGATGTTGATATGAAAAAGGGTAGGTATGGCCTATAGTATTGATGTACTCAGGCTCTCTTGAAGGTGCTTCTTGGCTACTAGTTTCTGGTAAACCATGTTCCATGATGTGACGGGCACTATAGCAAGTGGATTCCTCATGGAAATATTTACAAGGTCTGCAAAAAGGAGTTACTTCTTCAACCATGTTGGTTGAATCTAACTAGTTGGGTGGCCTCTACTCATAAGGAGGATCCTTCTTATCCCATCTATCCTGGTTTCCTTTGAGGGGGAACCTTTGTAACTGAGAGAGCTGGGCCACATGTGTCTTTTCCATATTAACAAACCTATTTTGCATAGCATTCATTTGAGCAGTGTGGTTTCCTACTAAGGTTTTTATAGTAGCAGTCACCTCCATTGCATATTTTGAGGAATCATTAGCTTCAGTTTCAACATCTTTTCCTTTATCCTTATGTTTCGGGACAACATGCATTCCTCTTGTAAAGCCATATAAATTAGATTTCCCTAATGATTGCATGTTTTCATCAATTCTAATAGCTAGATCCTGGGAAGCTTTTAGGGTTTCGGGATCTTTATCTCTTAGCATGAATTTCAGTTCACCACTTAAAGCTTCCATGTAATAAACAAGGATGGACTTGTCTAGGGGTTTGAAGTCAGCATGAATGTTGGAAACTATAGTTCTAAACTTTTTGTTTAACTCCTCCATGGGTTCATTCTCATTTCTTTTAATTAAATGGGGGGCATTTAGCTGATAACGAGGCTTTTTCTTATCACCCCTTGTTTCCAAGAATCCCTTTTTAAAAGCGTCATATGTTGAATAACTGTTGTTATCTAGGCCTGTAAACCAATCATAAGCATCTTCATCTAAAGATAAGGCAAAAAGCCTCATGTAAACATCTTCCTGTTTTTGAGCGGCTGTCTGGCATTGTTGTGTTATCACATATATAGTAGTCGGGCTACCATATTTTATTTTCAGATTCCAATGCACTTTTCATCCAATTCCCTTACATTTGAGATGTCGAGATGAGCATCTATAATGGATCACTATCTGCTTATGGACAGAAGTATTATTCCCATGCCATGATTGAGTCTCAAGAAACTTAGATTTGATGACTGATGTAGCCATTTAGCCATTTACAGAGTAGTCGGTGTTGCCCATAGTTGCAGCAGCAGGTTCTTAGTGGACAGATGATGGTTCAGATTGATTATTTACAAGTATATGACCCAGCAGGTATTATCTTGTGTTATGGTTATATTGCTTTTATACTCATTCTTGTGACAGGTCTTAGCATTTAGTATCATGATCTGGCGATCATATAGATATGTGGACCTGGTTGTATCATTTAGAGTTTCAGTATATTTGTCTCTTAGCATAAATTTCAGTTCACCACTTAAATCTTCCATGTAATAAACAAGGATGGACTTGTCTAGGGGTTTGAAGTCAGCATGAATGTTGGCAACTATAGTTCTGAACTTTTTGTTGAACTCCTCCATGGGTTCATTCTCATTTCTTTTAATTAAATGGAGGGCATTTAGTTGATAACGAGGCTCTTTCTTATCACCCCATCTTTCCAAGAAGCCCTTTTTAAAAGCATCATATGTTGAATAACTGTTGTTATCTAGGCCTGTAAACCAATCATAAGCATCTTCATCTAAAGATAAGGCAAAAATCCTCATGTAAACATCTTCTTGTTTTTTAGAGGTTGTTTGGCATTGTTGTGTTATCACATATATAGTAGTCGGGCTACCATATTCTATTTTCAGATTCCAGTACACTTTTAGCCAATTCCCTTACATTTGAGATGTCGAGATGAGCATCTATAATGGATCACTATCTGCTTATGGACAGAAGTATTATTCCCATGCCATGATTGAGTCTCAGGAAACTTAGATTTGATGACTGATGTAGCCATTTAGCCATTTACAGAGTAGTCGGTATTGCCCATAGTTGCAGCAGCAGGTTCTTAGTGGACAGATGATGGTTCAGATTTATTATTTACAAGTATATGACCCAGCAGGTATTATCTTGTGTTATGGTTATATTGCTTTTATACTCATTCTTGTGACATGTCTTAGCATTTAATATCATGATCTGGCGATCATATAGATATGTGGACTTGGTTGTATAATTTATTATATATATATATATGTCATCACTCATACTTATAAGTTCTCGATCTATACTCATTGGTTTTACCCTCCTTAGGGAGAATAGAGGTGTTCATTCCCACCATCCTTGGCTTGCTAGTGTTGGTCTCATTATTCATTGTCTCCACCCATCCATTACCTTCCAGTTTGTTTATTATCCCAACTTACTACTTGACTAGTGGCATGGAGGACCGTCTCCCATTATAGCCTCTTTGTTGGATGAGCTTCCCTGTTTTATTGTGTCTCGACTCTGAGTTGCCTAAGCTGTGTTGGCTAAACCTAAAACAAATAGTGCTACCATCAATATAATGTATATGGAAATGAAATGTATATCTTATGAAATCCCATTCATGTAACAAGTGTTTCTGAACCCACGTGAATGCAAGGCAAGCCTAATGAAATAGGCTTTGAAATGTAAATGTGAAATGTGAAATATAAATCTATGTAACAAGTGTTTTTGAACACATGTAGATCATAAAGCCTAAATAAATGTAAATCCATGTAACAAGTGTTTTTGAACACACATGAATCAAGGCTATGGAAACTCAAAGGCCCAAAAAGAAATGGTTCTTAAAAGTTATATCTAAATGATTGTTTGCCTCACTTGTATTTGATGTGGATTGTAGGCATTTGTCAAGGTGAATAAGCACTTCTGAAGTAACTTACGTATTTGTGAGACACTGCCATTCCTCATGTTACTGCTTTTCTAGCATATACTAGAGTGTGTATCCCCTTTCCATATCCAAAGTGTCATAGTGTCAAGTTAGTAGTCATCCTTTAGCCTAGCCTATTGATTTTTAGCCCTCACCCTTCACTAGTAAATTGGTCACAACTATGAAGTGAGTATGGTCTTGAAAGTCTAGTCTGAGTCATAATAAATATTGAAAACACCATGTAATTGGTTATTAGATCGCCAGAGAAATGATTACTACTTGTTATAATTATCACTTGAATGATTTGTAGACCATGTCTTAACCTCTAGCACTTGCAGCAGTTTGATGTTAGCCTGGGTCATATTATTGGTCATGTTGACTTGGTCAAACCAAGTTTGACCAAAGTCAACTACAGGCCATGAGGTGGGTAGACCCTAGATGATGCAGATATATGATATGTAGTCTATTACAGGTAACCAGATGGTTCTATGCAGTGGTTACAGGTTTATGATGATGATTTGTGATTTTCAACATTATTTGGTCATTTACAGATTATTATTATTTTATCTGTTTAGGAATATTGGATATTTTATAGGATCATGCAGAGATCCATAGAGTGTATGAGTACACACCTTAGATATATTTGGGCTCTCTGAGTCCAATGAGACAATTGGTTTTCAGTTTCGGGCAGTTACAGTGATGATTTTTCTCAATTTACCATTCTAGTGCAGTTTTGCCATGTTAAATGGCTTGTCAGAGCAAAGAGATGATGTGATTTATTTTCCTAGGGAGTTGTATGAGGAGGGGGTGGTACAGCCACTTGATTTTACCATTATAACCCCCTCCCAGAGAGTCTGGTGGGCTCAGTTTGACAGCACGGGCACTCTAGGTATTAGTTTGGTCAACTTCACAGTTACCTAGGCAGATTAAAAATGGTTAAATTGGCTACTGATGAATTCGATTTGGGATATTGAGGCAAGGAAATGGCATGGGATGAGTTTTGATGATGAGTGTGATGTCTTCCACCCCTTCTCCAGCAGTTTTAGCATTCAATGGGGCCCACACCCATCTCTCCGGCACAGTTCATGGTTTTTTGGAGCCTTTGGAGCTCAGGACTTTCCCAGAGGAGCACGATTTGATGCTTAGCTTTGTCTTTTGATGTTGTTATTCCATGGGGACTGACTAGTGAGGATAGATATTGCCCCCTAGACCCACCATGAGCTTTATCATATGTTATTTTATCATGTTGAGTGGGACCCCCTCTCCTAGGGCGATTTTGTCCATTGATATGTTATATTTTTGAGTTGATCCATGTACTTTATTGTTGAGCTCATCTCAACCATTCATTAGAACATTTTGATCTTTTAATCTTATCCATCCATTCAAAAGGTGGTTAGGGTTTTGATATCTCTCCATCCTTTTTAAAGGAGAGAGCTTCTCATTGTAAAGGGTCTTTGGATCTTGGAATCTTGATAATAGAAAAACTTCTTGTGGATATTCTTGGGTCTCCTTTGCATCTGATATTCTTCGATGGTGATTGGAAATTCTATTGCATCCTATCATTTGAGTATTTGTGGTGATATCTATATTTTCGTGGAAACTGTCTTATCTACAAGAGGGCGACTTCACTTGGGTGTTTTTGCAAGGATTCCTCAACTCGCATTCTTGGCATCGCTTGTATCAAGGGGTTATCATTAGTATCATTGTGATCTATGGTTTTATCTTGTTATTTCTCTTGTAACATTTGTCTATTTCTCTTGATGCATCAAATCTGATATTGTTGATGTTTGTTGTGCAGGAGAGAGGGCGCATTGGCTTCCTTGGGAAAATCAATTTGCATAGAATACTCATCCAAATCTTGTCAAATTGATCGAAAAGGCATAGATCATCATCATCAAGGTATCTACAAGGATTTCCAAGTAAGATCTGTAGGTTTGTTCTCCATTTCTTGGTTCCAATCCATTGGCATCATTATTTTATTGTTAAAACCCTCACTATTTTTATTCGGAAAATTCCTTGGCTCAACAGACTTGGTTTACTAGCAAACCATTTCTAGGTTTTTGGTTTAGTGCAAATATCTAGGTGGGTTCTCCAAGACATCACACTTGGAGGACTCTATAGGCCCAAACTCCAAGGCACTGGTTCCCTCAAACCCTCACGACTTTCCCTGGCTGTCTGGTTTTCCTGTTTGTTGGTTCATTTTGCTGAGCTTGTTGTCTTGAACACTGTCAGATCAATCTTACAAGTTGTGCTAGAAAGCCCCCCAACCTCAAATTCTCTCTCTGGGTCACTTTCCCTGTTTTAAGGGTCACATTTCCCAAGGCAGTTGAATTTGATTATTTTAAACTAGCACTTGAATCCTGGAATCGCAATTAATTACTAAGTCATTGTGTGTTACCTATCTCTATCATTTAACATCTTTCCTAAGCCTTCACAGTGGTTTGATTTCCTTAATTCTAGGGTTCCATACTTGTCACCTTACATACCTCACTTTGTCTGATTTGATTTGGTGATTGGGTTGATCTCTCTTGTCAGAAGTAGATCTAGGTCTCCCCGTTGCTACCTTGCCTTTGGTAGCATAAGTGAAGAGTGTCTTGGTTGGCGTGACAACCGTCCATTTGGAAACTAAGGCTCTCTTGGTTCTCTATCCCCTCTACCATACATCTTGGATCCATCTATAGGGGCAACTACAATTCGGGTGATAACATGTTGAAAAAGATAACTTTGGAGGTCCTCCCATATTTTTGGTGTGGGTGTGATGAGGAGGATCAGAAAGTTGTCATTTGTGTATTTATGTAACAAAGTGGCGTTTATGTAAATAAAGTGAAAGTGATGTTTTGTACTTTATAAAAGTGGGTCACTTAAGTGATGTATTTATTAATTAATTATTAATTGAGAAAAGTGCATATATTGTGAACCATAGATCTCTTAATCTAATCCCATCCATTGATTAGGAAGTTTCTTTGGTAGTTAGGGTTAGTTGATGAAAAGTAAAGTATAAAAGAAGACAAAGAGACAAATGAAGAATATACACTCAACATCTAAGAAGAGTTTCCAAGCAAAGAAGGGCACAAATTTCAAGGAAGAGAAGCAACACACTTCCCAAGGAGAAGCACACAGTTTGCAGCAATCGTACAGCAACATTAATGACAATCGCACGTGTGGACTCGGATCTCTAGATAATTGGCTCGAATCTCAAGAAAAATTATGCATTGAATGCAGTCCGTATAGCAGTAAAGGAAAACTCGTGTGGGCCCAAAAATCAAGACAAAATTGTAGCAATCCGTACAACAGGCCATACAACAGATTTTGGCACAATTTTCGAGGTCAGCACAGTTTTCGAGGTTGACTGAAGTTTCTGGGTCAGTTTTATGTTTATGAAATTTTGTCAATTAGGGTTGAAAGAAAAGTTATGTACATTGAATTTTCTGTACTCTTCTTAATGAAAAATCTTTCTGAGGGTTTTCCCCAAGCTGTGGGGTTTTGCCCGGTCTTTTACCAAAATAATTGTGTTCATTTGCTTAAATATTGTTTCAGTATTTGGCAGTATTTTTGAAGTGTGGTTTTACTTTCTGGAAATTAAAGTTAAAACCCTAGATTCTTCAAAGTGTTTGACAGAATGTGTAAATGAGCCATTTCATATTTTAAGTCATTTTTCTTCAAGCACCATACTAGGTTTCTTGAAAATCTGGTGAGGTGAGTTGTGGCAGTAATGGCATTATTGCCTTGGAACATCGGAAACTTCTCGATAGACTTGCAAGGTAAGTCATGTGGATAACCTGCTATCTAAGTGAAGTCAAGAGGTTCGAAAAAAAAATCCATTGGACCTAAGAAATTATTACTAAGGTTATTGTTTTCAAATAAGTTATGGATGTCTTCAACAGAATCGGCTACTAAGTTTTCAAGGATCCTCTGAGAGGCAAGCATGGCATATCTCCTTCTGTAAACCATTTCAGGTTCAGGAATGAAACTGACCAAACCATCGTTTGTCCTTCTTGTAAAATACCTTGTTGAGTTTAAGTTTAGTGGAGACGTCAGATGGATTAAGTAAAATTTTATTGATTAAACTAAATGCATCAAAATAAGATAAAAACAAAAAGGTTAATGTCATACCTAGGAACAAAAATATTTATCCCCGACAACGACACCAAAAAATGTTGCCGCCGGAACACACACTCGGAGGTTATCGCAGCAGAAATCTTCAAGCTGCTTAGGTGCGTTCCTTGGGTGGCAAGTCTTGAGCCAAGTACTATCACTTGATCTTGACTCCTCTGTTTAGGCAGAACTCCTAACAAAGCCAAGGGTGGTAGTCTCTATGAGTTATTAAGGCTAGTTAAGCTTTAGGTTTGTGATTGGGTAAGTTTTTCAGGAGTTTTTAATAAGATTTAACTGAAAGCAAAATCACTTGCAGAATATAAATTACGATCAACAACATAAGATAGTTATAAGCAATATACGATCTAATAAAAAGTTTGAAATACTGTAAACAAGATCAGTGCCAAAAAATGGAGTCGAAAAATGCGTATTGTTGTATTGTAAATGTTTTGCGAGTGTTTCTTGGTCCGTTTTATTTTATTATGAGATGGGATTTGATTACGGGAAAGGGGAACTCCAGATATACCGTGAGATACAAGGAGTAATGTCTGGAATTTAATTAAAGGTGTCTCCTCACAAAGACATGTGGGATGGAATGGAGTCGCAAGGGCGATGTTCAACACTACACCAACAAGGGTGTAGCCTAATTGTTCCCTGAGGTCACCTTCTAGTTGTTCCTGCTTCTCCTGGGAAATTTCCCCACACAATAATTAAGGTCTAAGTGTCGGATTTTCACTATGTCTGGGGCACTTAACTTTATTAGTATGAGTTTTTATTAGATGTGAAGAATTAAGGAGTAGTTGCAGCTCTTTATGATTTCCCATAGGCCCAGGCAAATGCCCACAAGGGGAAAGAGCATACTTTGAGTTGGAAACTAAATATTTGTTCTGTTTGATTGAAAAAAGTAAATAACTAAAGTAAAGTTTTTTTCTAATTACTACAAGCAAAGAGTCTCTTTTGTAATAATTTGATCACGTACTCTGGTAAAGCCCTTTATGTGACGGCAAGAGCATACTTCGGGAAAGCAATTCCAAGTTCGTTACTTTGAAGCCAAAAAAGAACAGACTAAAACAAAATTTATAATGCTTAAAATTTGAAAGTACGGCCTGTTGTGTGTGTGTCATTGTGTTTAAACCGAAAATAAGACTTGTTAGAAAAAAATCACACCATAAAAAAAAATGCGAAATCCCCCTAGGGGGGATGCGGTGTGGGTGCTAGGTATCCCACTTGCTCTTCTCTTTTGTCACTTATTACAATCTAGAAATGCTTGTGATCCCTTGTAGAATGGGATCACTAAGCTTACAATTCTTTGGAAAAATAAGCTTATTGAACAAGAGAGGTCTTGAGATGCCCTAGATGGCCAAAACTTCGAAAGTTCACCATAGTCTCTCCCTTTTTTCTTAAACCTGCTAAAAACTAGCAAGTTATTAGTTCAAAAAAGTGCCCAAAAACACTTTGAAATTGTTTGTGGAAAACCAAAAAAATTACTAAAAATTTGCAAAAAAAAATTCTAAGAGTGAAATGCAAAAAATGAACACAAGAAAGCAAGGATCTTGGCTTGCTTTTTGGGATAGCCCAACGAAAGTACTTTAGATTTGCTAAATATGAACTTATGATACCCAAAATAAAAAAAACTAATCTAACAAGCCTTTAGATCTACAAATGATTGACTTGTAAAAGATATACTTTCTTGAAACTAGATCTAGTTAAGCAAATAATTAATCCTTCTTTAAAACAATATAGATATAAGCATGTAAGACTTATAAATCATATCTGAAAATATGATATGAGCTTATTTGAAATCAGATCTAAGACTTATAAATCATATCTGAAAATATGATATGAGCTTATTTGAAATCAGATCTAAGCGAAAAGCCCAAGTAACCAAAGGGGAAAAAATTTCTTTTTTGTTTGAAGGAGAAGGAGAAGGAGAGATAGGCCCGATGCCGGATGAGAATCACTTATGAAAGCTTCTGGTGGAATGCTATTGGACTAAACCACATGAAAGTTTGGAGAGAGGGTGAACAAGTTTGTTCAAGCTCCTATCCAATGGTTACTTGCAACTACTTATAAGACACTTGCAAAATGGTTTGTGAGATCTAGTTACACATACATAGAAAATTTTAGAGCAACATAGTAATAATCTTATTAAAATGTTAGATCTAAGTCTTTAAACATATATGAGCAAAAGAAATTAAGTAATAAGCTTATTGAACAATTTCTTCCTATCAATTGAGAACAATCCTACCAAGGCTAGATCCACCATACAAGAGTGCAAGAGACAATTAATCACATACAAGTTACCTCAAACATGCGTAGCCATGATCATCCAACAAGACACACTACACCAATGAGCCTCCAAAGCTTTTGCTTTTATTCCAACAATACACAATAGAAAGTATTACAACGACAAGCCCTCTACTCATGCAACTCGAACTAATTTGCAATGAGGAAGAGGCTTGTTTAATTAGCAAATGGGAGAAGGTAGGGCGCATTAGCTCCATGAGGAGAGAGAGCGCATCATATGAGAGATAGTAGGGGTTGAATCCATTTGATTTAGGGAGAAGTGAGAGTTAGACATGAGAGGCAAGTGCCAACTCACTAGAGGTGTGCCCCCTCCACATTGGGATCTCCTCCCACTTAATGAAGCTCGCCCATCAAAAAAGAGATATGCGCCACCTATCACTCATGTGAAGTATGAGAGAGGGGCGCATCCCAAAACTTGAGTCAACCACCACCTCATAAAATTTTCCTTCCTTTAATTCATAAATCTCTTTAAAGAGGTTTCCCTCCACATTACATGGCATGCCAACTCATTTGGCACATGCCAAATGACTTTCTTTTTATATATGGGTCATTTTGTGCTTTTTTAACATTTATTTGCCAATTTGTCGCATCTTTAAGGAATAATGCTCCCAGAGACGATGTAGCCACCCGAAACATAGGGAAAGTGGGTCCTAGGGTAAAGAGGACGCTTTGAGTGTGAAAACGAGCATCCCCACGCCAAAATTCGCCTCCATACCACACTTTTATTACAATTTGAAATTTTCCAATTAAACCATTAAAAATGGTCTAAGTTTATGAAGAAAAAAAAAAAAAAATATATATATATATATATATATATATATATTCAGAAATTTAAAAAAAAAACTTAGGGGGACCTAGCGCATGTCCATACGACTCAATTTTAATATCTAGCATGGTAATATACATTGACACTTGAACTCTAATAACCTCCTAAGATCGAGAAATCATGCCAACCACCCCAACTTTGGTGGTATGACTGAAAAACTCGAAAATTATAATTGACAAGGGAAAAAATACTCTAGTCTAGTCGGGTTGATAACTAAGTCCTGGGAAAGACGAGTCCTTTACAAAAACCATCATGTTATTACATTTTTAAAATTTCCCCGCAGAGCATGGACATGTGATTTTATTAAAAAAAACATGGGCCAAGGTGGCCTACTGGGACTTCTGATCTTCTGATTATGAACAAGTAAACTTGTTCTACTTCATAGTCTCACTTAAAATCATCACCTAAGTGCAACTTAGCTGATAACAGGCATCATTCTAAATATACCAATAAGGTTAGCAAAGTACCCTGGAATCCACTTAATAGTTGTAAGGAAGAAGAACGGGTCAATAAGAATATGTAGGGAAGAAGAATGGGTCAACAAGACATTCTTCATGGTGTTCATATTTGGTAGTTGTAAGGACGAAGAATGGGTCAATAAGAATATGTATGGATTTTAGAAATCTTAACATATTATGTCAAAAAGATCATTATCCATTGCCCAATATGGAAACCCTTCTTCAAATAGTAACAAGTTTTGGGATGATGTCCATGTTGGATGGATTTTTTGGATAGAACCAAGTGTTAATTAACAAAGAAGACTGGCATAAGACCACCTTTACCACACCATGGGGCACGTTTGAATATCTGAGAATGCCTTTTGGTTTGTTAAATGTTGGTGCCACCTTTCAAAGGGCCATGGACTACGCATTTAAGGAGTTGATTGGAAAGATTATTGAGATCTATCTGGATGACCTAACAATTTTTTCAAAGGAAAGATCAAGTCATATAGGTCACCTAAAGCAGGTTTTTGAAAGATGTCGCATGTACGACATTTCCTTGAATCCAACCAAGTTAGCCCTGGGAATTGATGAAGGAAAGCTTCTTGGGAACATTGTTTCCAAAGATGGGGTCAATGGATCTAGAAAGAATTGAGGCCATTAAGAAAGTCCCCATACCCAAGAATGTGAAATCCCTCCAATCGTTTAACGATCAAATAAATTCCATTTGAAGATTCATTCCCAACTTAGCCGAGTTAATCAAACCAATGCAGAAACTATTGAAAATGATGCTAAGTTTGAATGGACGAATGAGGGAAGAGAAGCTTCCAAGTGTCTCAAGGATGCAATTTCTAAATCACCAATTCTAATCATCCCAAATTACTCCAAGAATTTCCAAATTTTCTCCTTTGCATCTGAAGAGACCATCATGGGGGTTCTTCTCCAAAAGAACAACGAAGGATTTGAGCAACCCATCGCATTCATGAGCAAAGCTTTGCAAGATTCAGAATTGAAGTACACTACTATGGAAAAGCAAGCTTATGCACTTGTGAAATCCATGAAACATTTCAGAACATATGTTGGATATTCAAAAATAATAGGATATGTCCCTTACCCAGTAGTTAAAGACATCTTGTCCCAGCAAGATTGTTTAAGAATAAGAGAATGGTTGTCTAAGATCCAAGGATATGACTTGGAAATCAGGCCCACCAAGTTAATAAAGGGGCAAGGATTGGCTAAAATGTTGACTCAGGGGAATGAAGAAGCATTGGGGATGATATGTCAGAACATCAATTCAACACAGGTTATGTCAACGAAACTTCAACATCTCGAGCAACATTCATGGTATTCCGACATTATTTTCTTCCTTGTTAACCCGACATGCCTGGACCACTTAATCAACCATAAAAGAAGGGAACTAAGGTTAAAGGCCACCAAGTACTGCATCACTCAAGATGGACTGGGTTGGAGGAACCAAATGGATTGATACCTAGGTGCGTCAATGAGCCAGAGTCGAGAAAACTCTTAGCAGAATTTCATTAAGGTTTTGTGGAGGTCATTTCACAGCTAGAACAACAACCCACAAAATCCTCAAAGCAGGATACTACTAGCCCAACTTATTCTCAAATGTGCACAAATTTGTTAAAGGTTAACGTGTCAATTCTTCACCAGGAAGCAAAATCTAGCAGCTTTGCCTTTGAATCCAGTAGTAGTCCAAGCCCCTTTCCAACAGTGAGGGCTTGATTTAATTTATCAGTTTAAGGATAACTCAAGCAATGGCCATACATGGATCCTTACTGCAACCGATTATTTTACAAAATGGGTAGAGGCAGTTCCTACCAAAGCAACAACCGATAAAGTGGTTATGGCTTTCTAGAAGATAGAATCATTACAAGATTCAATGTGCCGGCAAAAATAACAATTGATGATGCCAAGGCCTTCAACTCAGCAGAAATGTCCCCATTATGTTTCAAATACGGCATTATCCTATCCCACTCATCCAATTACTATCCCTGGGGCAATGGTCTAGCAGAGTCCAGCAATAAAAATCTAATGACCATTATCAAGAAAATTGTTGGAGAATAAGAAATCGTGGGATAGCAAGATAAAGTTTGCACTTTGGGCAGATCGAATAACAAAGAAAAGTGCAACTAGGAAGTCTCCTTCTGAATTAGTGTATGCCCTTGATGTTACATTTCCCATCCATCTCAAGCTGTCAGTGCATCAGTTGTTGTAGCCTTTCCGTTCAAAACAGGACGCCATCTAGAACAAGATTAATCATATTATAGAGTTGGATGAAAGCCGAAGGAAATCTCTTGACCAAAGCTTAAGAAATCATGACAAAGCAAAGAATAATTTTGACAAGTCCTCCAAGCAAAGAGCCTTTCAAAAGGGTGACACAGTGTTACTTTGGGATAAGCGTAGAGAGAATTCGGGCAAGCACGAAAAATTCAACATCCTTTGCACGAGTCCTTTCATCATATATGACTTGGCTGGTTCCAATTCTTTCCTTCTCAACAACATGGATAGAGAAAACTTAAGCTTGTTGTCGGAATATTTTATATTCCTTGGAAGGTAATAATGTCTTTGTATTATGTCAGAAGATATCCACAATCTTATATAAAAGAGTAATACATTTATCCCATATTCATTATGGTAAAATATACTCTTGATATTCATTACTATATAAATAGATGTTATTATGGAGAATTATATTATCCCACATGTAATATGTGAGAGTAATTCCTCCTCATCTCTTAGTATATAATAGAGTAAAGAGATAGTCACATCACTCATCATGATATATACTTTCACAAGTATTATTATATTGTATTGGGGTTATTGGCATTACTCTCTGTAAGTTTGAGGGAGATATTCTTGAGATAATAGAAGACTACCTTCCTGTGGACGTAGCCCAATTGGGTGAACCACGTATATCTGATGTACTGTTTTCTCTTGTTCTCTTTATGTTCTTATTTACTGTGATATGTTATTGTTTGCATAGATAGGTAAGCTAGTTTAGTTAGATCCATATCTATGGCATGGTATCAGAGCTTGTTGCTATGATCTAGCACCTTCTATTACTTTCAAATAATATTTTATCATTTGGGCATTGTTTATTTCTTGTAGATTTGCTTTCTATTTGGTAGCCATTAGGCTTCTCTTCAGATCTGGGCATATTTCTGCATTTTTTTTATTTCTAACCCTAACCTTGTTGTGTAGATTTTTGCAAAAAAAATTCAAAGGTTTCTTGATGTTGTTTTTATAGATCTATATGATTTTATAATTCTCCTCAAGGAGATCTATCTTCCAGTTGTCAAAACGGCAATTTTCGTCCAAGTTTGGTAAACTTTGTGCAGGTTTCCGTGTTCGACAGATTCGGCACTATTTTCGGCCTTAAACTGGACACACGGGACTTTCTTGTGTTGAACTCGCGTATTCTTCAACAGACCCGCGACTTCACAGTACAGAGACCCGCACACCCGCGGCTGACTCTATTGTCCACCCGCGCGTACACGGGACTCTTGTGAGCAGAACCCGCATGTATTGGGGTATATACGCAGGTTTCCTGTTGGTAGCCTGCGTGTGACCATAACTCGGTCAATTTTTACTGGAAATTTTTATTATAACCTGTTTTTGGAACTGGAAAAGTTGTTCTAGATCCATTTGCACAGACAGAACAGAAGTCTGGGCAAGTCTGGGCACTCAATCAAAAGGGTTGCAAGTAAAAGTTTCTCTTTACTTTTTTTCTAACTTTTTTTTTGCAGATTTAGATCAGTACGGTAAAGTTTTTTTACTGTCTTTCTCTTATCATTTCTAGCATTTGGGTTTCTAGTCAAAATTTCTATCATTATGACTTCAGAAGTAGCTTTTGTTCCTGAACTTGTTGGTCCTAACTATCTTGCATGGAAGAGAAAAATGATTGATGTTCTCAGGAGTAAGAATATATGGAGGATTGTTAATGGTGAACACACGAAACCTGTTGATGCTCAAGCTTTGGCTATATGAGAAGATAAATGTGATCAAGCAAGATGGCTCATTGGTCAAACAGTTGCAGATAGTCTTCAGGTAAGTATAGAAGCAGAAGATAGCCCCGTTGAGGTATAGAAAATTATTGCTTCCTTATTTGATAAATCTGATGGTGTTTCTGCTTATTACCTTGAAAAGAAGATTTTTGAGCTAGATCCTACTAACTTTGATAGAGTAGAATTATATATTGCTGAAGTGAAAACTTTAAATAAAAATTAAATAATTGTGGTAAGATTACAAGAAAACCGACACTGCTCTTATAATTCTTGTAGAACAAAAATTGCCATCTTGTTTTGATATGTTCATTCAAACTAGGAATAGGGCTCTTGAATTGTCTTCAAATACCACGAAACCTACTTTTGATGATTTTTGTAAAGGATTGATTAATGAGCAAGAAAGGTTAATTGTTTCAGGAAAAATCTCACCTAATATGGCTCTTATGGCACATAATCTTAAAAGTTTTAATAATGTTAAAGGTTTTAATTCACACACTTCAAATCCTACTAATAACTCTGGTAATGTTTCTAGTGCACATCATGAGTCTAGTAAGAAGAAGAAAGTGTATGATCCTTGTAAGCATTGTGATAAAACTAATCATCCTGAAAAGAATTGCTTTAAATTGAAACGTTTAATGGCTAAAGCTAAAAATAAAGATTCTAATGAATCACGAGTAGCTTTAAGTGCCTCTGTTGTCATCTAGTAATTCTTCTTCTAATGTTTAATGACTAAAATTGTTTTTTTTGTTCATGCTTAATCATGTTGATTTCTAATCATGTCATGTTTATTTTGTTCTTGAGCAATTTTATAAAAGCAATCTAATATTTGTCATTTTTTGTGCTCACTATTTATATGTTGTGGCTGACACTTAACGTGTAAAAGTAACTTCATTTTCCTTAATTTTTCAAGTTAATATTTTATTTAATCATCATGTTGCCATCTTTTATATGATGTTTGCTAACCTTTGGTATATACGCATTTTCATTTATGTATGATCACTTTTGTTTTATGATCTTTATATGTTTTAATCTTGGAAGTTCTTGTGCAAATAAGTTCTCTATTTATGTTTCCAGTAATAATGAAGCACCATCTTCTACTGTTAAAGTCATGATGTTCATCTGTATGATATCACTTTCGATGTATAAACCATTGGGGTCTTGTTTCTTCGATGTTTGAAGTCTCTTACAGATATTTATATTGCACCTTGATTGGAAGAATGTCTGCTATCCGCATGTGTATTGGTCATCTGAGTATTTTGTACACTGTAGTGGTGTTCTTAGCCACGTGTTTTGTTGTATCAGCCGTTAGAAGGTATATATACACTGGTGTGGATGTTATATCAGAGTTCTTCAGCTATCCGTTATGGTTGTGATGATTCTTATGGTGATCTAGGCATCTTGTGGATCTAGTAGCCATGTTGGCTTCTCTTTAGATCTGAGCACTTTGCTGTTGGATTGCGTCACATGTTCTCGTCATTTTACTATTGGATCGAGTAGCCATAAAGGCTTCTCTTTAGATCTGGGCATCTTGTTGGTATTTCATCGTACAACCTGGTACATGTGCAATTCCATGATTCATTGAGAAGCGATTGTTCTTCATCAAATTCCATCAGCCGAAGTGTTCTTATTTGCAGCTTTGGTTCTTCTAGAAGTTGTCATCAAGGGGGAGCAGTAATGACTCCTTCCTTCCTTAGTTAGTGGGTTTTTCTTGTAAGTTTTTAAACCTTAACAGTGAAGTACAAACATATATCGATTCTTAAGCATTTACAGAAAATACACAATGGCACACACATTACACAGAGATTTTCACCTGGAAACCCTTAACCGGGAAAAAACCAGCAAAACTTAGAGCCGCATAGCTCCTTTCTCATTATATGTTTATTTTACATGTACAATACAATAAATGGTATTCTGCAGCATCTAAAACCCTAATTCGTTTACCCGAATTAGGTTACAACCCTAATTCCTTTTACCGGAATTAGATAGAGTACAATGGGTCGAAAATCGCGAAAAAGCAAAAAGCAACCCAAAAAAAAATTTGCGCTCCGCGCGGACTCCGGGGGCCTAACGGTCCGAAACGAAGGGGGTGGGCCCTGTCGGGCTACCCCCCCCTCTAAACCCCCCCCTCCGGACGCGCCCGGCGCAGGCGAATCGAAGGTGCCGTAGGGATCGTGTTGTACACGCAGCGACCATGTGAAGAGATATAACATACCCAACATTTCTCCCAGCCATTATTAAGGGGGAGTGTTGGAATATTTTATATTCCTTGGAAGGTAATAATGTCTTTGTATTATGTCGAAAGATATCCACAATCTTATGTAAAAGAATAATACATTTATCCCATATTCATTATGGTAAAATATACTCTTGATATTCATTATTATATAAAGAGATGTTATTATGGAGAATTATATTATCCCACATGTAATATGTGAGTAATTCCTCCTCATCTCTTAGTATATAATAGAGTCAAGAGATAGTCACATCACTCATCATGATATATATTTTCACAAGTATTGCTATATTGTATTGGGGTTATTGGCATTGATCTATGTAAGCTTGAGGGACATATTCTGGAGATAATAGAAGACTACATTCCCGTGGACATAGCCCAATTGGGTGAACCACGTATATCTAGTGTACTATTTTCTCTTATTCTCTTTTTGTTTTTATTTACTGTGATATGTTATTTGTTTGCATAAATAGGTAAATTAGTTTAATTAGATCCATATCTTGACACTTGCCAGTAAATGGGTAGTTCTTGAAACTATTTTTCAACAACTATATCTGATGCCCATGGGGGCATCTGTGTATCTGGGCTTTTCTAAACCTTTCTCCCTTCACTTTTAATTTTTTTCCTTTCGTATATTATTTTTCTACATTATTTTTGTATATTATCCTTTATAGATTAGCATGCAAATGTTGTATATTACTTTGTACATTATTATGCAATTTATGTTTCATTTGGCAATTTTATATACATATGATTGATACACTTTTGGTGTTGTGCAGAAACCGGAAGATGAGTTCTTGCATGGCATCCTGCTTTAAAGATCAAATCAATCACACATCCCACAGTTGGAGCCAGATGTTATCCACAAAGTTGCACTTACTCGGATTTCCAGTGAACCACCGAAGAATTAAACAAGTTACTTCTTCTACATTAGTGTTCAAAAGTTCAGTCGGCCATCGCTACCCTCTTTTTTAATTTTTTTTACATGTTCATATCCAACGAAGAATTGTAATAAGTGACGTAGCATGATGGCTTGTTGTAAAAGACTTGGCTTTCCTAGGACTTAGGCATCAATGGGGTACTCTATAGTGTTTTTTCCTTGGTAATTATGCATTGCTTTTCAGAGATGTATAATTTTTGAGTTTTTCACCCATACCTCCAAAGCTAGAGTATTCGTTTTGGTGGTTAGGTCTTAGGAGGTTATTAAAGTGTAAGTGTTTATGTATATTACCATGCTATTCATTGTTTTGAGTTATTATGAACATGTATTAAGTCCCCCCTCAGTTTATTTTATTTTCCACAAATAAAAAGACTCCCCGCAAACAGGTCAATTTTTTAATGTTTTTAATGTATAAAATAAAAATGTCATAAAAAGGTGGTTAGGAGGTGTATTTTTCCATGGGGGTGCTCATTTTCTAACTCAGAGCATCCACTATACCCCCAAACCCACTTTAAAATTATTTTGAGTGATCACTTATCACTTAAATTAATATTTCTCTAAAAAATGCCAAAATGACCAAATAAATGGCCAGAAAAGACAAAAATGTAATTTCCTAAATCAATGGAAACATGTCCCAAACATGTCCAGAGTACAACTCAGTTAACTGAACATCAAAATGAGTTAACTAAGAGCTATCAAAGGTTGATCTGGATCATATCTCAGGCAAGGCGAGTTTAACTCGAGATGGATGCATTTTCGGATCTACTGTTATTGTTTCCCACAAGCACCTCATAGTTTTCATAAAAGTTCAAGCTGGAACTTGAGTTTTTTCATCCATCTCTTAAACTCAAATTCTATTTTGGTTACTTTATTTATTTTATGCTTAATAAGTAGATCTGATCTAAAAAGTTCATTCATATATCTATCTTATTTTTGTATGCATTAGCTAGATCTAAAAAGTGCTTAAAGTCTCATCTTAATCTTAGATCTAGGCTTGTTCTAGTTGGTACTTGCACTTGTGAACTTTTCCAATTTTTACCAAGTACTAAGTAGGTAATTTTTTATGTTTTATTCAACTAACACATCACATTTCAAATACATTAGCTTGCTGATTTTTACATTTTGACAAACACGTAAGTAGAAACCATGGCGAAATTTTGAGCATTCTTACCAAGTACTAAGCAGGTAGATTTTTTATGTTTTATTCAACTAACCCATCACATTTCAAATACATTAGCTTCCTGATTTTTGCATTTTGACGAATAGGTAAGTAGAAACTTTGGCGAAAATTTGAGCATTCAAGCCTTTCAAAGTGTCGGTTTCGAGCCTATTGTTCGTTGATCTTTTCCGCATAGTTGTAAACCTCTCTGATCCTATTTTTAAGGGATCAAAGGTGTTCTTTCATTCAAAAACATTGTAATAATCTTAATAAAAGAAGCAAGTGGGATACACAGCGCCAACACCCCTTCTCCCCCCTTGGGGGGGGGGGGGTTGTATCATCCCTTGAATGTGTTTGCTTTTGTTGCTTTGCTTACTTTCTTTTGCTAATCCATAGAGCAGATTCAATTTGATAAAGTAGATTAAATCAAGTTACTTCTGTTTTTCTTCTTTTTTTTTTGCAAAGTAATGAATTTGTCATACGCATTCCTGAAGTACGACACTGGTTGAAAGGGCTTGCCCAAGTAGTGTTCAGAAAAGAGATTCGTAGTTAGTAATTGGAATAACATTTCCTTTTCGCATTTACTTTCTCTAACAATCTCAATGTTTGTAAGTGATAATTGCAATAAACATTTTGGCTGTGTATTCTCGAAGTAAACCGAAAGAGCTTGTTTAAGTAGGTGAAAAGAGATTCTCAGTCGTTATCAATTTACTTCACATTTTCAATTAAAACGAACCATACTTTAGTCCCCGTATGTTCTAGACCTCTGTAGCTCATTCAATCAGTTGGTCACACCAGAAACGGATT